>CP136058.1:280098652-282533992 GCA_032464435.1 Aegilops umbellulata
AGTATGTATGATTTCCAACAAATCTGTTGCTTGCTCCATTGTTCCGGAGAACGGCGTTTTAGTCATCTTGCCCAAGAGGCATGGTTCGCAAGCATCAAGTGATTCATAATCAAGTGATTCCAAAATCCCATCAGCATGGAGTTTCTTCATGCGCTTTACACCAATATGACCTAAACGGCAGTGCCACAAATAGGTTGCACTATCATTATTAACTTCGCATCTTTTGGTTTCAATATTATGAATATGTGTATCACTACGATCGAGATCCAATGAACTGTTTTCATTGGTGTGTATTACCATAGAAGGTTTTTATTCATGTAAACGGAACAACAATTATTCTCTAATTTACATGAATAACCGTTTTGCATTTAACATGATCAAATCATATTCATGCTCAACGCAAACACCAAATAACACTTATTTAGTTTCAACACTAATCCCGAAATTATAGGGAGTGTGTGATGATGATCATATCAATCTTGGAACCACTTCCAACACACATCGTCACCTTGCCCTTTAACTAGTCTTTGTTCATTCTGCAACTCCCGTTTCGAGTTACTAAATTTTAGCAACTTGAACTAGTACCAAAGACTGAGGGGTTGCTATGAACACTAGTAAAGTACACATCAATAACATGTATATCAAATATACTTATGTTCACTTTGCCATCCTTCTTATCCGCCAATCACTTGGGGTAGTTCCGCTTCCAGTGACCAGTCCCTTTGCAGTAGAAGCACTTAGTCTCAGGCTTAGGACTAGACTTGGGCTTTTTCACTTGAGCAGCAACTTGCTTGCCGTTCTTCTTGAAGTTCCCCTTCTTTCCTTTTGCCCTTTTCTTGAAACTAGTGATCTTGTCAATCATCAACACTTGATGTTTTTCTTTGATTTCTACCTTCGCCGATTTTAACATCGCGAAGAGCTTGGGAATATTTTCCGTTATCCCTTGCATATTATAGTTCATCACGAAGTTCTACTAACTTGGTGATGGTGACTAGAGAATTCTGTCAATCACTATCTTATCTGGAAGATTAACTCCCACTTGATTCAAGCGATTGTAGTACCCAGACAATCTGAGCACATGCTCACTAGTTGAGCGATTCTCCTCCATCTTTTAGCTATAGAACTTGTTGGAGACTTCATATCTCTCAACTCGGGTATTTGCTTGAAATATTAACTTCAACTCCTGGAACATCTCATGTGGTCCATGACGTTCAAAACGTCTTTGAAGTCCCGATTCTAAGCAGTTAAGCATGGTGCACTAAACTATTAAGTAGTCATCACATTGAGCTAGCATAACGTTCATAACGCCTGCATCTGCTCCTGCAATAGGTCCGTCACCTAGCGGTGCATCAAGGACATAATTCTTCTGTGCAGCAATGAGGATAAACCTCAGATCACGGATCCAATCCGCATCATTGCTACTAACATTTTTCACAATTTTCTCTAGGAACATATCAAAATAAACACAGGGAAGCAACAATGCGAGCTATTGATCTACAACATAGATATGCTAATACTACCAGGACTAAGTTCATGATAAATTAAAGTTCAATTAATCATATTACTTAAGAACTCCCACTTAGATAGACATCTCTCTAATCCTCTAAGTGATCACGTGATCCAAATCAACTAAACCATGTCCGATCATCACGTGAGATGGAGTAGTTTCAATGGTGAACATCATTATGTTGATCATATCTACTATATGATTCACGCTCGACCTTTCGGTCTCTGTGTTCCGAGGCCATATCTGTATATGCTAGGCTCGTCAAGTTAAACCTGAGTATTCCGCATGTGCAACTGTTTTGCACCCGTTGTATTTGAACGTAGAGCCTATCACACCCGATCATCACGTGGTGTCTCAGCACGAAGAACTTTCGCAACGGTGCATACTCAGGGAGAACACTTCTTGATAATTTAGTGAGAGATCATCTTATAATGCTACCGTCAATCAAAGCAAGATAAGATGCATAAAAAGGATAAACATCACATGCAATCAATATAAGTGATATGATATGGCCATCATCATCTTGTGCTTGTGATCTCCATCTTCGAAGCACCGTCATGATCACCATCGTCACCGGCGCGACACCTTGATCTTCATCGCAGCATCGTTGTCGTGTCGCTAATCTTATGCTTCTACGACTATCACTACCGTTTAGCAATAAAGTAAAGCATTACATCGCGATTGCATTGCATACAATAAAGCGACAACCATATGGCTCCTGCCAGTTGCCGATAACTCGGTTACAAAACATGATCATCTCATACAATAAAATTTAGCATCACGTCTTGACCATATCACATCACAACATGCCCTGCAAAAACAAGTTAGACGTTCTCTACTTTGTTGTTGCAAGTTTTACGTGGCTGCTACGGGCTTTAAGCAAGAACTCATCTTACCTACGCATCAAAACCACAACGATAGTTTGCCAAATAGACTCCGTTTTAACCTTCTCAAGGACCGGGCGTAGCCACACTCGGTTCAACTAAAGTTGGAGAGACAGTCTTCCGCAAGCCATCTCTGTGCAAAGCACGTCGAGGGAACCGGTCTCGCGTAAGCGTACGCGTAAGGTTGGTCCGGATCGTCTCATCCAACAATACCGCTGAACCAAAGTATGACATGCTGGTAGGCAGTATGACTTGTATCGTCCACAACTCACTTGTGTTCTACTCGTGCAAATAACATCAACCATAAAACCTAGGCTCTGATACCACTGTTAGGGAACGCAGTAAATTCAAAAATTTTCCTACGCACACGCAAGATCATGGTGATGCATAGCAACGAGAGGGGAGAGTGTTTGTCTACGTACCCTCGTAGACCGAAGCGGAAGCGTTGACACAACGTAGAGGAAGTAGTCGTACGTAGAGGAAGTAGTCGTACGTTCTCCTCGCGATCCAACCGATCTAAGCACCGAAAGTACGGCACCTCCGAGTTCTGCACACGTTCAGCTCGATGACGATCCCCGGGCTCCGATCCAGCAAAGCGTCGGGGAAGAGTTCCGTCAGCACGACGGCGTGGTGACGATCTTGATGTGTTACCGACGCAGGGCTTCGCCTAAGCACTGCAACAATATGATCGAGGTGGAATTTGGTGGAAGGGGGCACCGCACACGGCTAAGGAACGATCCGTAGATCAACTTGTGTGTCTATGGGGTGCCCCCTGCCCCTGTATATAAAGGATGGAGGAGGAGGAGGCCGGCCAAGGCAAAAGGTGCGGCCAGGGTGTGGAGTCCTACTAGGACTCCAAGTCCTAGTAGGAGTCCACCAAAAGGGGAGGAAGGGAGAAGGAATAGGAGGAGTAGGAAAGGTGGCCGGCCCCCTTTTCCCTAGTCCAATTCGGACCAAAGGGGAGGGGGGGCGCAGCAGCCTTTTCCTCTTCCCACTAAAGCCCATCAAGGCCCATTACTTCTCCCGTAATCCCGTAACTTCCCGGTACTCCCGAAAATACCCGAATCACTCAGAACCCTTCCGATGTCCGAATATAGTCGTCCAATATATCGATCTTTACGTCTCGACCATTTCGAGACTCCTCGTCATGTCCCCGATCTCATCCGGGACTCCGAACTCCTTCGGTACATCAAAACTCATAAACTCATAATATAACTGTCATCGAAACCTTAAGCGTGCGGACCCTACGGGTTCGAGAACAATGTAGACATGACCGAGACATGTCTCCAGTCAATAACCAATAGCGGGACCTGGATGCCCATATTGGCTCCTACATATTCTACGAAGATCTTTATCGGTCAGACCGCATAACAACATACGTTTGTTCCCTTTGTCATCGGTATGTTACTTGCCCGAGATTCGATCGTCGGTATCCAATACCTAGTTCAATCTCGTTACCGGCAAGTCTCTTTTCTCGTTCCGTAATACATCATCTCGCAACTAACTCATTGGTTGCAATGCTTGCAAGGCTTATGTGATGTGTATTACCGAGAAGGCCCTGAGATACCTCTCCGACAATTGGAGTGACAAATCCTAATCTCGAAATACACCAACCCAACATGTACCTTCGGAGACACCTGTAGAGCACCTTTATAATCACCCAGTTACGTTGTGACGTTTGGTAGCACACAAAGTGTTCCTACGGTAAACGGGAGTTGCATAATCTCATAGTTAAAGGAACATGTATAAGTCATGGATAAAAGCAATAGCAACATACTAAACGATCGGGTGCTATGCTAATGGAATGGGTCATGTCAATCAGATCATTCAACTAATGATGTGATCTCGTTAATCAAATAACAACTCTTTGTTCATGGCTAGGAAACATAACCATCTTTGATTAATGAGCTAGTCAAGTAGAGGCATACTAGTGACACTCTGTTTGTCTATGTATTCACACATGTATTATGTTTCCAGTTAATACAATTCTAGCATGAATAATAAACATTTATCATGATATAAGGAAATAAATAATAACTTTATTATTGCCTCTAGGGCATATTTCCTTCATAAGCCTGCTCTTGTATTAAGGGGGCTAGTTCTTCTTCCGGCCGCCCACGCAACATGCAGGTGTGCTAAGGGCGATGGGCCCAGACCCCTGTGCGCTTAGGTTTAGACCGGCGTGCTGACCTCTCTGTTGGCCTAGGTGGGGCTGCGACGTGTTGATCTTTCGAGGCCGGGCATGACCCAGAAAAGTGTGTCCGGCCAAATGGGATCGATGTGTTGTTTTATGTGGTGCACCCCTGCAGGGAAGTTTATCTATTCGAATAGCTGTGATCTTCGGTAACAGGACGAATTGGAGTTGTACCTTGAACTTATGACAACTAGAACCGGATACTTAATAAAACACACCCTTCCAAGTGCTAGATACAACCCGGTGCGCTTAGGTTTAGACCGGCGTGCTGACCTCTCTGTTGGCCTAGGTGGGGCTGCGACGTGTTGATCTTCCGAGGCCGGGCATGACCCAGAAAAGTGTGTCCGGCCAAATGGGATCGATGTGTTGTTTTATGTGGTGCACCCCTGTAGGGAAGTTTATCTATTCGAATAGTCATGATCTTTGGTAACAGGACGAATTGGAGTTGTACCTTGACCTTATGACAACTAGAACCGGATACTTAATAAAACACACCCTTCCAAGTGCCAGATACAACCCGGTGATCGCTCTCTAACAGGGCGACGAGGAGGGGATCGCCGGGTAGGATTATGCTATGTGATGCTACTTGGAGGACTTCAGTCTACTCTCTTCTACATGCTGCAAGACTGAGGCTGCCAGAAGCGTAGTCTTCGACATGATTAGTTATCCCCCTCTTATTCTGGCATTCTGCAATTCAGTCCACTGATATGGCCCTTTACACATATACCCATGCATATGTATTGTAACTCCTTACTTGCGAGTACTTTGGATGAGTACTCACGGTTGATTTCTCCCCCCCTTTTCCCCCTTTCATTTCTTTCTGGTTGTCGCAACCAGATGCTGGAGTCCAGGAGCCAGACGCCACCATCGACGACGACTCCTACTACACTGGAGGTGCCTACTACTACGTGCAGCCCGCTGGCGACGACCAGGAGTAGTTTAGGAGGATCCCAGGCAGGAGGCCTGCGCCTCTTTCGATCTGTATCCCAGTTTGTGCTAGCCTTCTTAAGGCAAACTTGTTTAACTTATGTCTGTACTCAGATATTGATGCTTCCGCTGACTCGTCTATGATCGAGCACTTGTATTCGAGCCCTCGAGGCCCCTAGCTTGTATTATGATACTTGTATGACTTATTTATGTTTTTAGAGTTGTGTTGCGATATCTTCCCGTGAGTCCCCGATCTTGATCGTACACGTTTGCGTGCATGATTAGTGTACGATTGAATCGGGGGCGTCACACATGGATTGACATTCTATTGAAGATCTTGTGATTCAACGATCTGTACTCTTAGGGGATAATCCCCGGCCCAAATATATCCAACGGCACAGCTTCCCATCTTTTTTGACTGGCGACATGAGAGGTTTTCTAAAATCTATGACGATATAAAAGTTAGTGCAAATGTTGAAGTGGTAATGCCGCTGGTCCGATCTGACAGCGGTCTTTTTACCAAAGCCTTTGCAGTGCTTCGTGTTGCGAAGATTGATTCACCGGAGAATACGATTATGAGAAATTTCATTTATATAGGAGTTCTTTACTAATTTTTTGGGATCTATAATATGACGCATTGTACTTGTAATTTCGTCGAATTTAGAAAGGTACATGTCATTCTATCTAAAGAGAATTAAATGAAAAAAATAGATACAACAAACTAAACATCTATAGTTCATTTGGAAGTTTAGTTTCTACACCCGCTCACACAGAGTGACTTATTCCAGTTATCTGTGCATTCCCACGAGGCATTTGCTCTAATCATTCTTGCACCCTGAAGATAGTCCGAGTTCTCAGAACAATGCCTTCAACAAGGCCATTGCCAGGTACAACCAGCAAAGGCCGGACCTTGGGCTTTCACCCTGAGAATCGAGACCTGGTACTCAAGGAGTACCACCAACATGAAGTTCTCCAGTCCTGCCGCCCCCACTTGCCAAGGCCGGTGCAAGTCACCAAACACCAGGCTCACAGGATCATATGTCAGAGATGGACATGAACACCGCCCCGCATGCCATGCCGACTATGAAGCAACTTCATTGCATCTAAGATACCTCTTCGCCCCTTCTTCATGTCCTCCAATCTAAGGCACCATGACATTCGCCGCCTCTGTATATGCCACGGATATCTAGAGGAAGACATGCCCCAGAGTTTAGACATAAAGCGGAGCTTCACGCCACACCCTCTTGAAGCCGATAGACTGATGTACGGAAGTGCACACGACCAGATCCCCTCCGATCTAGAAATCCAGGGGCATTTCGCCACTCCAATTATATCCCCGATGGAGAATTCCGAAAACTCGTCGACGGCCAGATCGAGGAGGATTGACATCAGGAAGATCGATGATTTGACCTGAGAAGAACACTAGGGCCAGGCTGTCGTTGTGCTGCCGATGCGAGTTTGCGCTTCCGCGCCGCCATCGCAGGACCTCGCCGCCGCAATAAGTTTGCCCCAACGCCACCGATGCGGCCACCTCGGCAGCACCACCACCAGCACCCAGGGCCGCCGCCTCGGGTCGCAAGCTCCACCGCCTAAACTGCGTCGTCCGAGGCCGCCACGCCACACCACACCACGCCGGCCGGAGTGCTCCCCGCGTGAGGGATCTCAACGCGAGAAGGCATACCCGCCACCGCCATCGGCCAAGCAGGCTTTGCCTACCAGCAGCGGCGGGAGAGAAGATGGAGAAGACAGGGACGGCGGCTAGGGTTTCTGCCCAAGCCCCCCACCACCCGGTGAGCGACGTAGATATCTGCTCCATCAGAAACACAAAAATGAAAAAAAAAATACAACAAAGTAAACACCTATACTCTACATTCGAAAGTTTAGTTCCTACATCCCCTCACACACGAATCACTTATTCCAGTTATCTGTACATTCACACGAAACACTTGCTCCAATCATCCTTGCATTGGCAGGATGCTCCCGCTTTGCATCCACGCCACGGCACAGCGCACAGCACTGTTGTTGCTTTGGATGAGCTAGCCCAGATTGGCTGTGCTGTGCGTCTCCGAGGGACCCCATGCCCACCCGAGTCCCAACCACCATGACAGTTGACAGGCACGGGTCTCGCCTCTCCCTCGGCCCCGGGGAACAAAATTTTCCATCAAGTCCAGAACGGCAGCTGAAACCACACCATTGAAATTTTCTCAATTGGACGATGCTACAACTGTTCTGGAAAGTTAATCGTTCAGAATTGACTAGCGAACGTTCCTTCCTTCCAGTTCCAGGTAAACTGGAGCAGCACCCAACTCTGACCGTCCGACGGCAGCAGGCCAGCAGCCGGGGTTGATGGATTCCATCCCCCAAAACCGCCACGTTTACTCCAAATCCAAACATAAAACAACTTTTAACAATCCACCACCACTACTACATACGAGTACTCCACTGGGATCGTGTTGTCCGCAGTTGCCGGCGGCGCTCCGTCCGCGAAGTGCAATGCTTCTTCCTCGTGACAACAATGGCGACGCCGCGCGCGCCCCGTTACTCGCCAGCTACCGCGTCCAGCCGGCCGATCCCCTCCTAGACAAGCCTAGTCGGTCAGAATGGCTCAGTTTCTGGCGCGGTGGCCCGGCATCGGAGGTGGATTGGGGCTCCGTGCGCGCGACGTGCAGGGAGTGGGTCAAGCACCCCATGAACATCGCGCTGCTGCTCTGGCTCCTCTGCGTGGGCGCCTCCGGCGGGATGTTCGCGCTCCTCCTCCTCGGGCTCCTCGACCGGGCGTTCCCGGCGCCGGCGGCGAGGGCCCACTGGGTCGAGGTCAACAACCAGGTGCTCAACGCGCTCTTCACGCTCATGAGCCTCTACCAGCACCCGGCCCTTTTCCACCACGTCTTCCTGCTCTGCCGCTGGCGCCTGCCCGGCGACGCCGCCGAGCTCCGCGCCGCGTACTGCGGCAAGCAGGGCGGCGGCCCGCCGCGCCGCGGCGAGCGCGCGCACATGGCCATCGTCGTCGCGCTGCTCCACCTCACCATCGTCTGCCAGTACGCGCTGTGCTGGCTCTACTGGGGCTTCACCGAGAGGTCCCGCCCCGAGCTCGCGGAGGACGGCTTCTTCGCGCTCGGCGTCGGTGCGCCGGTCGCCGCCGTCGTGTACACCGTGTGCAGCCCGCTGGGAAAAGACCCGTGCGGCGACCTGGCCGCGTGCCCCGACGCCGCCTCGGTGAGACAGCAATGCCCCACCATGGCGGCGCACGCCGTGGCGGTGGTCGAGCCGGAGTGGGCAGGCGGCATGTTTGAGTTCGACTGCGGCGGGGACGCGGCGGCGGGGTGCTGCCTCTCCCTCTCGTGCGCCTTCTGCGTCTTCGGGTGGAACGCGGAGAGGCTCGGTTTCGGCAATGCGTGCGTGCACGCCACCACGTTCGCGCTCCTATGCTTCGCGCCGCTGTGGGTGTTGGGCGTCACGGCGCTCCACGTCCACGACGTGGCCGTCGGCGACGTACTCGGCGGCGCCGGCGTGCTGCTCTGCGCGGGCGGACTCCTCTACGGCGGGTACTGGAGGATCCAGATGAGGAGAAAGTTCCGGCTCCCGGGGAGCGCCGCGTGCTGCGGCTCCAAGTCGGCCACGGACTACGCACGGTGGCTGTTCTGCTGGCCGTGCGCGCTGGCGCAGGAGGTGCGCACGGCGAGCCGCTACCACATCGAAGGCGAGAGCTTCTTCCACAGGAAGGCCATCGCCGCCGCCACGACCGACGAGCCATTGCTCATGGCGCCTCACAGGATCGCGATTGCGGCGTCGGATCACGAGGGGTCATCAAAATCAGAGGGGCACTTGGTGGTGGTTGTTCATGACGAAATGGTTCCACCGGCTGTGGTTCAGGTTGCGGTGGCGGGAGACGACGACACATGCGAGCAATGCAAGGTCGTTCATGTTGAGAAGAAGATTGAGGCCATCGACGTGGTAGAGGAGGATGGATCGTCTTTGTTGGCGTCGAATGGAGAAATGGTGGACCACGGATTGTCTGGTGGAAGGTGGAGGGTGGAGAAGGTGAGGAGGATGATCAATGTGGTCACCATGGTGTCCTTGCTGGTCCTTCTCTACACAAGGGGATTTATTCTTTAGGGGTGCATTGAATTTAAAGATGATTTTTTTCGTGAAAAATAGAATTTAAAGATGATTTTGTAAATGGTTTAGGATTTTACTGTATTTGGATAGAGCAACAAGATTCGCAATCAACTGTACATGATGCTGTAATTCACGACGGCGGTTGCAGTTTGGAAAGAAGCATGTTTCAGGTGTCCGTTTTTTTTCCGAGAGTATACCAATGATGTACCATATTTTTATAGAAGTGAGAAACAACCGTTTACAAAAGACCTACAGAATGATACGAACATCATCGCATGTACACCTACACCAACAAAAATAGGTAGTCTACTCCCTCACTTCCAGGCCTTGATCTCATTTAGGATTTGTTGCACTAGCCTTGTTGGCGTTCCGATATGTTACATGAGATTGAACACCCTCGCGTTCCTTTGTTTTCACAGATGTCTGGAGCTGGCAAATACCATTGAGTGGAAACCCCACTTGTCCGGCTGCCCAAAACTGTCCCGTGTCCGAGCCCACCATTCTATGAAAGAATCATTCACCTCCAGAATGACCACGTTCACCTGTAGCGTGTTGAAATAGCCATTCCACACCTCGCATTGAGTAACAATGTGTCCCACATTGTCTTCATCCTGCAAACATGCGTAGCACGCGGAGGGTGCGTCCTGAAGTCCATGTCGAGTCCTGCGGTATAAGGTCCACAAACGATATTGTGTAGCTAGCCATGTAAAGATTTTGCATATGAGAGTTGCCCAACTTCTCCAAATGCATGAGGTTGTCTCAGATCGAACCAGACCTTGGCAAAGCCTGTTGTAGGATCAACTTCGCCGTGTATACACCAGATTGGAAATATCATCCTTCATCGTGTTTCTAGGAACCATAGGTACGGCATGCCACAGGTGCATGAGCTGTATATGCACAGTGAAGGATATGTCTCCCCTTATGTCTTGCAGTCATCTCTCGTCCACTAGAGCTTGCTGCACATTCCGACGATTTTTTATGCGCTTGTCAATTGCATAACAATCAGACATGCAATATCAAAAGTCACAAAACCGTGAATCCACCTATCAGTCCAAAACAATACTCTATCTCTAGTTTGAACGGTTATGGTCACCAAGCTATGAAAAACTGCTCGTGCTTCCTTGTCTACCATTAAAGCTAGCCCCTGCCACGCCCTTCAGTTTTTGGGATGGGTTCATCGACGCTTTCTACGAGAGAGCTTGACCAATCATCAAACATGATATCATGGCAGCAATGCTCAAATTGTATGTTTGCAATGGAAGAGGCTTCGCCAAGCTTAATAGGGCGTTGGTGCTTGATTTGCAGTTTGGATATCATGTACTAAGCTTAATACTTGATATCAAGTTTCTTGACGGGGACTGAAACTTGCTCTGATACAAGTTTTTAGGTAAAACTGAAGGCCATATCTCAAATAAAACCAGATTTTATAAGAATTCTCTTATGGGAATAAATGATTAAAGACAAGTCCTTGAAGAAACCAACATTATTTCCCTTTTACTTCAACCGGTGGTATGTCATGAGCAAAGCTCATTTCGTCACTAGGCCCTTGTCGAAGCAACCTTGTTAAAACTCAGAAACTTGTAGAAGCAGCAGTCAGGAAGTCATCGATTTAGACTTAAAAAAAAAACAATGACCACAAACTGATCGCCTTCCCTGAGAATGGGGCACCGAGAAGGGCCGGAAGACAATCCCATTGCGGGCCACACATATGAGAGGCCTCTAATACATGTTAAACAAAACATTTGCCATGATGACATGTTTGTCTACAAGGGAAAGATTGAATGTTGTTCACATACACATAGAGGTATACCGGACTGGCTTACAATACATGGCAATAACAGATACGATCTTATCAAATCGGTTACAACAGCATGACCTATGAACCAACCATGATCGGTTAGCTAGGGCAACGCTCTGCACGGTTAGTCTGTTAACTTGAGTTAAATTGAGTCTATGTTTTCATGAGCCTGCAGAAGATCATACAGAAAAATCAAAACGTGTTGGTAATACTCGTACTCTGCTTTTTCCGTTGGTGCTGCCCTGCTAGTCTGCTGCACTATTCACCAACTCGAAACAGTTCTCAGCTTCACTGTTCAGATGATTTCTGGAGCAAAAAAGCAAGGGTAATTTGCAAAGTCCTGTGTGGCGTGCTGGAAGCAAACGCGTATATGTCTTGTCACCGTACGCCACAACTGAACCCTAACTGTGTTTGCGTGGGCTGGGTCCATCCTGACGAACTGTATCTGAAATTTGTCTGCACCCATTGATTCAGTCTCTCGTGGAGTTCAGGAAACAAGAACACGACTTCGGCCGTCACCTACGTACTAGACTTGACGAAACTCACCTCCCACGTGTATCGTGTATATAAGCATCCAAGCACTCTTGGTGCAACATACTTAGCTGAGGGCAGCCATGGAGTCGCAGGAGAGGTCACCCAAGGCCAAGGAAGCCCATGCCGACGACGGCATCACTATCGCTGAGCTGCCGAGCCCCCGCCCCGGCGAGGGTCCGAAGAAGGAGAGGCTGCTCGACTTCCTCAGGGCCGCGCCCTCCAAGGGCGCCGTCCTCGCCCGCGTCGCCAGCCTCCGCACGCGCGCTGCGTACAGCAGCTTCCTCCGCTCGCCGCCGGTCGCGCGCGCCGTCGACTGGCGCCGGGTGCGGGACAGGGGGGTGGCGTGGGCTAGGCATCCCATGAACGCCGCGCTGCTCGTGTGGTTCGCCTTCGTCGTCGCTGGGGTGGTCTTCGTGCTCTTGCTCATGGTGGGGGCGCTCGACTCCGACGTGCCAGACGCGTCGCGCCGGCGGCGGTGGACGGAGGTGGCCAACCAGATGCTCAACGCGCTCTTCACCATCATGTGCGTCTACCAGCACCCGCGACTCTGCCACCATCTCGCGCTCCTCCTCCGGTGGCGCGCCCCCGCCGACGTCGCCGAGCTCCGGGCCGTGTACTGCAAGAACTGCGCCGGTGGCGTCAGGCGCGAGCGCCTCCACGTGGCGGTCGTCGTGCTCCTCCTGCACGCCACCTGCTTCGCGCAGTACGCCTACTGCGCGCTCTTCTGGCTCTTCCGCAACGACAGGCGCCCCGGCTGGGCCGTTAACCTCTTGATGGCGCTCGGCTCCGGCACCCCCGTCGTCGCCGGCCTGTACATGGTCTACGGCCCGCTCGGCCAGAAGATCGCGCTCCCGGACTCCGTCGACGAGGAGGCCGCGACGGTGAAGGAGAGCGCCGTGGCCCGATACGATCGCACGGGCAGCGGCAGAGTGGTGGTCAGCAAGCCGGAGTGGGCCGGTGGGCTGTTCGACCTCGCCGACGACCCCACGGTGGCGGCGCTGTCGCTGTCGTGCACCTTCTGCGTGTTCGGGTGGAACATGGAGCGCCTGGGCCTGGGCAACATGTACGTGCACGCCTTCACCTTCGCGCTCCTCTGCGCCGCGCCGCTGCTGGTCTTCGCGGTCGCCGCGCTCAGCATCCGTGACGCCACGCTCGGGTACCTCGTCGGCGCCGCGGGCGCGCTGCTCTCCGTGCTCGGTCTCACGTACGGGGGCTTCTGGCGAACGCGGATGAGGAAGAGGTTCGGGCTGCCGGCTGACGACCGGTTCTGCGCTCCCGCGTGCGGCGGACGGCGTACCACGGTGGCGGCGGCGGACTACGCCAAGTGGCTCTTCTGCGCGCCGTGCGCGCTGGCGCAGGAGGTGAGGACAGGCAACTTCTACGATGTGGAGGGCGACGGTTTATACGTGAAGGGAGAAGGTGGCGTGGAAGAAGAAAGGAGGCCGGCAATGGCGCCCCTTGAGAGGGAAGGGAGCCTCGCGGCATTGATGGAGGCCGAGAAGACCGGCGAGCGTCTCCATGCACCACCGGTGCCCATGAGGGTAGAGACTAGAGACAAAGGAAGTACGTCTATCTGCACGTCTGTCTGATCAAGAAAATGTTTATTACTGTATCAGACAACGGTGGTTTCAAGACATCTAGGGCTAGAATTTGAGCCGAGCCAAACAAGATCGCTATAAGCTGGACTTGTGTAACTTGAGTTAGGTCGTTCAATTCGTTAACCTTATTATAAACTTGAACAATAAATCATATATGCTTTATATGTAGAACAATCAATAAAAATATATTTATGGACACATACTTTTCTCACAAATTACAATAATCAACAGTTTACACTTTACACCAAAGAGCATTTCTTTGAACGGCACCAAATCATTCCACCTCGGATGAGGGGTAGTTTCAAATAGAAGTTCAACCCATACTGCACCGAATACGGTCCATGAACTTTAGCAATGTTATTGAGTAATTGCATGATCAACAATGTCTTACATACTCCAACCTCCTCATATAGTCCTATTTTTCCTCCATGTTGACAAGGAGCTAAAAGATCCCGAACACTTCTTTGGGTTAAAATGATAGTTGTAAGTAGCCATCGAGTACCTGGAAATGGTGCACTCCACCAATGACAACAATCAACAATAATATTGATATTTGTCGCATGCACATTTTGAGTAACGAGATTAATAGCATCTACAATCGGAGCCCTCAAACGTTCAATTCAACTGTCCCACTAGTAGAAAACCGGCCTTAAGTCCCGGTTCCAGAGGGTCTGGCCCTTTGGAACTGGGACTAAAGCCCCCCTACCCTTTAGTCCCGGTTCTGTTACGAACCGGGACTAAAGGCCCTCAACGTGGCCGCTCTCTGTGCGTGGGCTGGAGAACCTTTAGTCCCGGTTGGTGCTACAGCCTTTAAAAAAAATCAATTTTTTTATTTTTTCGATTTTTTATTTTGATTTGTTTTTAATTTTCTTCTGATTTTCAAATCTTTGAAAATTTAATCTCTAATCACCCCTCCTCACTGCTTCAGAATTTGATATCTAATCTCTAATCAACACTCATTTCAAATCGTCTAACTTCCCCGCCGGTCACACATCCTCTCACTACTCCAGCCCCAACACGCTTAACTTTCAGGTTCTATCTCCCCTGACAATACTAAGCTATCAATCCTGTTAACCCTTAGGTCTTGATGTCACAAGATTTAATTTTTTGAATTCCAAACAATTATTAAAATAAACAACAATGATTAACAAACAACAATGATTAATTTAAAAACACAAAAATACTTCAAAAAAGGGAAAAATTACAAAAAAGATAAAAAATTCATAATAAACAAAAAAAATATAAAAATCCAAAATAATACAAAATGTTCAAAATAAAATAAGTAATAATAATATTGAATTTCAATGAAAATAAAATAAGCAATATTATTATTATTATTATTATTATTATTATTATTCTGCCATTTATTCATTTAATATCTTTAAATCCGTAAATCGAAATTCGACAAATAATATATCCATTATTATCAGAAAAATATGACCATGATGTCACACGCTTCATCGTTTGAGTTTGAAATTATTATTCTAAAAAACAATAATTATTTAGTAACACTAATATTTATTGAATAAGTAGTTTGACCACTGTTTGACCACATTTCATTTTTTTAACTTAGATTAATTGAAGAATTTTTGTGTGTTCGATATGAACCATTCAAAGCCACATCCTTAAATTTCAACCCTTTTTGACTTCATTTGCTAATTTTTCATGCATTTAATGATTTTTGAGCTAAATTAGCCTGAAATTGAAAAGCACTACAAATGAACTCTGAAAACCCTGAAACTTGGTATGGTATCATCATTTCAGCCAAATAGTTTGTGCTAAAAAGTTGAAAGGGTTATGGCAAAAGATGGATGCACTTCGTGTACAAAGTAGACCATCTCTTACGAAGTAACAGGGTTTCGGACGAAAACTCAGCTGTTACAAAGACATTTCATTTTTTAATCTTATTTCAACTCCGGAATTTTTGTGTGTTCAATATGAACCATTCAAAGCCACATCCTTCAATTTCAACCCTTTTTGACTTAATTTGCTATTTTTTCAGTCATTTAATGATTCTTTGAGCTAAATTAGCCTGAAATTGAAAAGCACTACAAATCGACTCTGAAAACCCTAAACCTAGGACTTAAAACGTCTGAAACTTTATTCTAAACAGCAAAAATTAGAGGTTAAAACCCTAAAACCTAACCCTAAACTTGGAAATCTAAACCCTAGCCCTAAACCCTAAAACGTCCAAAAACTCTATTTTCCCTTTGGAATTTTGTGGTTTTAAAAAATTGTCCTAAACCCTAACCCCGGGACTTAAAACGTCTGAAACTCTATTCTAAACAGTAAACACCAAAGGTTCAAACCATAAAACCTAACCCTAAACTCTGAAATCTAAACCCTAGCCCTAAACCCTAAAACGTCTAAAACATCTAAAAACTCTATTTTCCCTCTGAAATTTTGTGATTTTAAAAAAATTGTCGAAACGGAAAAGTTGTTTCTTCAGATCACTCTTTTTGTTCTGCAAAATTTGATATATTATTTGTATTTTTCTGAATTAGGATGATTTATTTATGATTTTTCCAAGTTTAATGTGGTAAAAGGCTTTAGTCCCGATTGGTGTCTCCAACCGGGACTAAGGATAGACCTTTAGTCCCGGTTAAAGACACCAACCGGGAATAAAGGGCTAGCAGAAAAAGATTTGAAATTCGAAAAAAAATTGAATTTTTTCCAGTCCCGGTTGGTACCTCCAACCGGGACTAAAGATAGACCTTTAGTCCCGGTTGGAGATACCAACCGGCATTAGTCCTGGTTCGTAATGCGACCGGGACTATTACTCTGATCCGGCTTGGACGGATGTCCTGTTTTCTACTAGTGTTGATACGTCTCCAACGTATCTATAATTTTTGATTGCTCCATGCTATATTATCAACTGTTTTGGAGTATATTGGGCTTTATGTTCCACTTTTATATTACTTTTGGGACTAACCTATTAACCGGAGGCCCAACCCAGAATTGCAGTTTTTTTTGCCTATTTCAGTGTTTCGAAGAAACGGAATATCAAACGGAGTCCAAACGGAATGAAACCTTCGGGAACGTGATTTTCTCAACAGATATGATCCAGGAGACTTGGACCCTCCGTCAAGAAAGGAGGGAGGCGGTCACGAGGGTGGAGGGCGCCCCCCCTAGGGCGTGCTACCTCTTGAGCAATGCGTTGGATTTCCTTGAAGAGGAAAGGGTGATGCAGCAGAGTAGAGTAAGTATTTCCCCTCAGTTTTTGAGAACCAAGGTATCAATCCAGTAGGAGGCTACGCGTGAGTCCCTCGTACCTACACAAAACAAATAGCTCAACGCAACCAACGCGATTAGGGGTTGTCAATACCTTCACGGTCACTTACGAGAGTGAGATCTGATAGTAATGATAGAGAATATTTTTGGTATTTTTGATATAAAGATGCAAAGTAAAAATAAAAGGTAAAGTAAAAAGCAAAACAATAATAAAGTGATTGGAGATTGATATGATGAGAATAGACCCCGGGGCCATAGATTTCACTAGTGGCTTCTCTCAAGAGCATAAGTATTCTACGGTGGGTGAACAAATTACTGTTGAGCAATTGACAGAATTGAGCATAGTTATGAGAATATCTAGGTATGATCATGTATATAGGCATCACGTCCGAGACAAGTAGACTGACTCCTGCCTGCATCTACTACTGTTACTCCACTCATCGACCGCTATCCAGCATGCATCTAGAGTATTAAGTTAAAAACAGAGTAACACCTTAAGCAAGATGACATGATGTAGAGGGATAGTTTCATGCAACATGATAAAAACCCCATCTTGTTATCCTCGATGGCAACAATACTATACGTGCCTTGCTGCCCCTACTATCACTGGGAAAGGACACCACAAGACTGAACCCAAAGCTAAGCACTTCTCCCATTGCAAGAAAAACCAATCTAGTAGGCCAAACCAAACTGATAATTCGAAGAGACTTGCAAAGATAACCAATCATACATAAAAGAATTCAGAGAAGATTCAAATATTGTTCATAGATAGACTTGATCATAAACCCACAATTCATCGGTCTCAACAAACACACCGCAAAAATAAGATTACATTGAATAGATCTCCACGAGAGAGGGGGAGAACATTGTATTGAGATCCAAAAAGAGTGAAGAAGCCATCTAGCTACTAACTATGGACCCGAAGGTCTGAGGTAAACTACTCACACTTCATCGGAGGGGCTATGATGATGTAGAAGCCCTCCGTGATGATGGCCCCCTGCGGCGAAGCCCCGGAACAGGCCCCAAGATGGGATCTCGTGGGTACAGAAGGTTGCGGCAGTGGAATTAGGTTTTTGGCTCCGTATCTGATCGTTTGAGGGTACGTATGTATATATAGGAGGAAGGAGTACGTCGGTGGAGCAAAGGGGGGCCCACGAGGCAGGGGGCGCACCCTAGGGGGCGCCCTCCACCCTCGTGACCACCTCCCTCCTTTCTGGACGGAGGGTCCAAGTCTCCTGGATATTATTTGTTGAGAAAATCACGTTCCCGAAGGTTTCATCCGTTTGGACTCCGTTTGATATTCCGTTTCTTCGAAACACTGAAATAGGCAAAAAACAACAACAATTCTGGGCTGGGCCTCCTGTTAATATAGCATGGAGCAATCAAAAATTATAGATACGTTGGAGACGTATCAGGCATCCCCAATCTTAATTCATGCTCGTCCTCGAGTAGGTAAATGATAAAAAGAGAATTTTTGATGCGGAGTGCTACTTGGCATAATTTCAGTGTAATCCTTCTTAATTGTGGTATGAATATTCAGATTCGAAAGATTCAAGACAAAAGTTTATATTGACATAAAAAATAATACTTCAAGCATACTAACTAAGCAATTATGTCTTCTCAAAATAACATGGCCAAAGAAAGTTCATCCCTACAAAATCATATAGTTTAGTCATGCTCCATTTTTGTCACACAAGAATTCTCTCATCATGTACAACCCCGATGACAAGCCAAGCAATTGTTTCATACTTTAATAATCTCAAACTTATAAACCTTCACGCAATACATGAGCGTGAGCCATGGATATAGCACTATGGGTGGAATAGAATATGATGATGGGGGTTATGTGGAGAAGACAAAAAAGGAGAAAGTCTCACATCAACGAGGCTAATCAATGGGCCATGGACATGCCCACCGATTGATGTTAATGCAAGGAGTAGGGATTGCCATGCAACGGATGCACTAGAGCTATAAATGTATGAAAGCTCAACAAAAGAAACTAAGTGGGTGTGCATTCAACTTGCTTGCTCACGAAGACCTAGGGCATTTGAGGAAGCCCATTGTTGGAATATACAAGCCAAGTTCTATAATGAAAAATTCCCACTAGTATATGAAAATGACAAAACAAGAGACTCTCTATCATGAAGATTATGGTGCTACTTTGAAGCACAAGTGTGGAAAAAAAGGATAGTTGTATTGACCCTTTTATTTTCTTTTTTTTTCTTTTTTTGGCCTTCTTTTTTTTCTTTGGCCTTTCTCTTTTTTTATTTGGGACAATACTCTATTAAATGATGATCATCACACTTCTATTTATTTACAACTCAATGATTACAACTCGATACTAGAACAAAGTATGACTCTATATGAATGCCTCTGGCGGTGTACCGGGATATGCAATGAATCAAGAGTGACATGTATGAAAGAATTATGAACGGTGGCTTTGCCACGAATACTATGTCAACTACACGATCATGCTAGCAATATGACAATGATGAATGTGTCATGATGAACAGAATGGTGGAAAGTTGCATGGCAATATATCTCGGAATGGCTATGGAAATGCCATAATAGGTAGGTATGGTGGCTGTTTTGAGGAAGATATAAGGAGGTTTATGTGTGAAAGAGCGTATCATATCACGGGGTTTGGATGCACCGGCGAAGTTTGCACCAACTCTCAATGTGAGAAAGGGCAATGCACGGTACCGAAGAGGCTAGCAATGATGGAAGGGTGAGAGTACGTATAATCCATGGACTCAACATTAGTCATAAAGAACTCATATACTTATTGCAAAAATCTACAAGTCATCAAAAACCAAAGCACTACGCGCATGCTCCTAGGGGGATAGATTGGTAGGAAAAGACCATCGCTCGTCCCCGACCGCCACTCATAAGGAGGACAATCAAATAACACCTCATGTTTCAAATTTGTTACATAACGTTTACCATACGTGCATGCTACGGGACTTGCAAACTTCAACACAAGCATTTCTCAAATTCACAACTACTCAACTAGCTCGACTTTGATATTATCACCTCCATATCTCAAAACAATTATCAAGCATCAAACTTTTCTTAGTATTCAACGCACTCAAAAGAAAGTTTTAGAAATCTTGAATACCAAGCTTATTATTATTAAGCAAATTACCATGCTATTTAAGACTCTCAAAATAATCTAAGTGAAGCATGATAGATCAATAGTTTCTATAAAACAAATCCACCACCGTGCTCTAAAAGATATAAGTGAAGCACTAGAGCAAAACTAAATAGCTCCAAAGATATAAGTGAAGCACATAGAGTATTCTATCAAATTCCAATTCACGTATGGCTCTCTTAAAAGGTGTGTACAGCAAGGATTATTGTGGTAGACTAACAAGCAAATACTCAAATAATACAAGACGCTCTAAGCAAAACACATATCATGTGGTGAATAAAAATATAGCTCCAAGTAAAATTATCGATGGAAGTAGACGAAACAGGGGATGCCTTCCGGGGAATCCCCAAGCTTTGAATTTTTGGTGTACTTGGATTATTTTGGGGGTGCCATGGGCATCCCCAAGCTTAGGCTCTTGCCACTCCTTGTTCCATAATCCATCAAGAGATTTCAACCAAAACTTGAAAACTTCACAACACAAAACTCAACAGAAATCTCGTGAGCTCCGTTAGCGAAAGAAAACAAAAGACCACTTCAAGGTACTGTAATGAACTCATTATTTATTTGTATTGGTGTTAAACCTACTGTATTCCAACTTCTCTATGGATTATAAACTATTTTACTAGCCATAGATTCATCAAAATAAGCAAACAACACACGAAAAACAGAATATGTCAGAAACAAAACAGTTTGTAGTAATCTGTAACTAACGCAAACTTCTGGAACTCCAAACAATCTACCAAAATAGTAAGACCTAGGCAATTTGTTTATCTATCGGCAGCAATTGGAATCAGTATTTTATCACGTTCTGGTGATTTTTAACAATTGTTTTCGTGAACAGAAAGTTTCTGGAAATTACAGCAAGATCAAATAACTATCATCCAAGAAGATCCTATAGGTTTAACTTGGCACAAACATAATTAAAACATAAAACCACATCTAAACAGAAGGTAGGTGGATTATTTATTCCTAAACCGAAGCAAAAACAAAAAACTAAAAATAAAATTGGGTTGCCTCCCAACAAGCGCTATCGTTTAACGCCCCTAGCTAGGCATAAGAGCAGGGATAGATCTAGGTAGTGCCGTAGTAATAAGAGAGATCGGTGAAACTCATTTCATATTCTCTACGTTCGGAAGCAAGTTTTCTTTGAGGCAAGAAAAAGTAATCAAAAGGGCTAAATTTAATAGGACAAAAGTCCCCAAGATCAATTTTAGGAGGTATAGGTTCCTCTTTCGGCCCTTTGTAATGCACAACCAATTCATCATTATAAACATTCTTTTGACAGAACCTCGTGAGCTTACACTCAAGAGAGTATCCTAGCTCATTGTTTCGAATAGCCAAATCATCATTAAGTTCAGAGATTCTATCTATTAAAATATTGGTTGGCACCTTTTTCTAATGTTTTCATTGAAAGCAACATAGTCAAGAGATTGAAAACGCAAAATTTCTTCTTGATCAAAGAGGATAGATTCTATGGGAGGACGGCCAGTGTCCACCCTATAATATGCAAAGATTTCTTTGGATTCTTTTATTATAAATCTAAATTCATGAGCCAAAAAGATAGTAGCGGCACGCTTAACAGAAGAGTGCTCGATATTAGAAAATTCTAGGAAAATACTTTGTATGCAAGGATGCATGTGCATAAATTGCCTTTCAAGTTCAACGATAAGCATGGCAATAGCGTCCGCAAGACTACTAGTTCTATGCAGAATAGAACCACCCATAGAAGGCAAAGCACCGGCACAAGTAAAGAAATGTTGAATAACTCCTTTCCCAATAATATTACCACTACCAATTCGAAATCTTTTTGTATGCAAAGTAGGGGGTTCTTCAACAGGAGCATCAGAATTTTCTATGATATTATTATTGTCCATATTGGCAATAATTTCCTCAATTTCACACATAGCGACAGGCAAGCGAGAAAAAGGCAAACGGAAAAGAGAGAGCGAATAAAACGGCAAGGGTGAAGTAGGGGAGACGAAAACGAGAGGCAAATGGCAAATAATGTAGTGCGAGAGATAAGGAATTGTGATGGGTACTTGGTATGTTGACTTTTGCGTAGACTCCCCGGCAACGGCGCCAGAAATCTTCCTGCTACATCTTGAACACTGCGTTGGATTTCCTTGAAGAGGAAAGGGTGATGCAGCAGAGTAGAGTAAGTATTTCCCTCGGTTTTTTAGAACCAAGGTATCAATCCAGTAGGAGGCTACGCGCGAGTCCCTCGTACCTACACAAAACAAATAGCTCAACGCAACCAAGGCGATTAGGGGTTGTCAATCCCTTCACGGTCACTTTTTTTTAGAAAAGGAGGATGACCCCCGGCCTCTGCATTTGGGCGATGCATACGGCCACTTTATTAATTATTATCATAAAACCTTACAAAGCCATACAACAGCAAGACTAATGCCACCGTCTAAGCAACAACTGTCGCTACACCTATCCCAATTGATGAAGGGGCGTAGATAGTCTGGGCCTAATACCAAACAGAGTTCGCAGCCAAACCTAAACATCTAAGACCTAAGGTCCCAACCAGGACGCATGCCGGGTATGGGGCATCTACCAGTCCGGCGCACTCCTCAACCAGGTCGCCTGCCGGGTATGAGGCCGCCGCAGCCACCTGCCACAAATCCATCTACAGAGTTGTACTGTTGCATGTACCGTGCCAGGTGTCTCTGCCATCGACGCCACCACGACGCCCGACAACGTCGTCCTCCTGCGCGAGTCCATCCTCCCACAGCAAACTCCGAATCTGCACTGCGCCGCGTCGTCATGATCCGTCGCCATCGGTGTGTAGGATGAAGCACCGCTCCACCAAAGAATCCGTCCTCTGGTCCCTCGATCACGTGTGTACCTCCAGAAATGATGCCCCCAAGGGAGGAACGACACCAGAGCGCCGCCGACATCCGATCATCCGATCTAGGGTTTCCCCCGGAGGTAGCAGAGAGTGGCCTTAAACTTCTCCACGGCGATGCCTTCAAGAAGGGAACGACGCACATAGTGCCGCCACCGCCGGCCTTAGCAGAAGCCGAAGGCAAGTTTTCACCCAGATCAGTTCGAAAGAATCCAACACTCGTGCACGGGCCGCCGTCACCACCAGCACCACCAGGCAGACCCTGGAGTACCTGCAGATCAGCGAGCCACCGGCACCACCGCATCCAGATCGCCGGCCACGCCGGGCCGCCGCCATCCCCCGCGCCGTCCGGGTCAGAGACGGAGCTACCAACCACGCACAGGGACCGCCGCCGCCTGCACACGCCGGAGCGCCGCCGAGATCCCAGCGCCCGCCACCGCTTGCCGACGCCAACCGCCGCCCGAGCACTGGCGCTACCGTGGAGCCATCAGATCGGGGAGGGAGACGTCGCGCGCGACCACCCTCGCGGACCCCGCCGCATGCCCGAGCGCCGGCGCCACCGCGGCGCCATCAGATCGGGAGGAGGAGGAGGCCGCGCCTCGCCGCCCCGCGCAGACCATGCCGCCGCCATCGCCGCAGCGCCACCAAAGGGGAGCCCCGCAGATCGACCGGCGACCCGACCTGCCGCCGAGCCGAGCGCCGCCGCGAGGGCCGGCCATCCCGCGTCGCCCAGTAGCCTCGCGAGGAGGGAAGGAGCCCCGCCGCCGCTGACGCACGTGCGAGCTTTGCCCGACGGCGTCCCCTGGCGGCGGCGAGGGAGAAGGAAGGCGAAGAAAGGGAGCGGCAGCGGCAATCTAGGTTCCGCCCAGGCCGCTCGCGGGAGCGGCACGGGGGACGGGGGACAAGATGTGTTGCAGAAAAAACATAAATGTGAATGGGAAAAAGTAAAAATAAAAGATGATAGGTAATATTTTTGGTCACTTACGAGAGTGATTGGAGATGATAATATTTTTGGTATTTTTGATATAAAGATGCAAAGTAAAGGTAAAGTAAAAAAGCAAAACAATAATAAAGTGATTGGAGATTGATATGATGAGAATAGACCCAGGGGCCATAGATTTCACTAGTGGCTTCTCTCAAGAGCATAAGTATTCTACGGTGGGTGAACAAATTACTGTTGAGCAATTGACAGAATTGAGCATAGTTATGAGAATATCTAGGTATGATCATGTATATAGGCATCACGTCCGAGACAAGTAGACCGACTCCTGCCTGCATCTACTACTATTACTCCACTCATCGACCGCTATCCAGCATGCATATAGAGTATTAAATTAAAAACAGAGTAATGCCTTAAGAAAGATGACATGATGTAGAGGAATAGTTTCATGCAATATGATAAAAACCCCATCTTGTTATCCTCGATGGCAACAATACTATACGTGCCTTGCTGCCCCTACTGTCACTGGGAAAGGACACCGCAAGATTGAACCCAAAGCTAAGCACTTCTTCCATTGCAAGAAAAACCAATTAGTAGCCAAACCAAACTGATAATTCGAAGAGACTTGCAAAGATAACCAATCATACATAAAAGAATTCAGAGAAGATTCAAATATTGTTCATAGATAGACTTGATCATAAACCCACAATTCATCGTTCTCAACAAACACACCGCAAAAAGAAGATTACATCGAATAGATCTCCACGAGAGAGGGGGAGAACATTGTATTGAGATCCAAAAAGAGAGAAGAAGCCATCTAGCTACTAACTATGGACCCGAAGGTCTGAGGTAAACTACTCACACTTCATCGGAGGGGCTATGATGATGTAGAAGCCCTCCGTGGTGGATTCCCCTTCCGGTGGAGCTCCGGAACAGGCCCCAAGATGGGATCTCGTGGGTACAGAAGGTTGCGGCGGTGGAATTAGGTTTTTGGCTCCGTATCTGATCGTTTGGGGGTACGTAGGTATATATAGGAGGAAGGAGTATGTCGGTGGAGCGAAGGGGGGCCCATGAGGCAGAGGGCGCGCCTAGGCAAATTGTCTAGGCGCGCCCCCTGCCTCGTGGGCCCCCCTTCGGTCCACTGACATACTCCTTCCTCCTATATATACCTACGTACCCCCAAACTTCAGATACGGAGCCAAAAACCTAATTCCACCGCCGCAACCTTCTATACCCACGAGATCCCATCTTGGGGCCTGTTCCGGAGCTCCACCGGAAGGGGAATCCACCATAGAGGGCTTCTACATCATCACCATAGCCCCTCCGATGAAGTGTGAGTAGTTTACCTCAGTCCTTCGGGTCCATAGTTAGTAGCTAGATGGCTTCTTCTCTCTTTTTGGATCTCAATACAATGTTCTCCCCCTCTCTTGTGGAGATCTATTCGATGTAATCTTCTTTTTGCGGTCTGTTTCAAGATTATCTATGAACCATATTTGAATCTTCTCTGAATTCTTTTATGTATGATTGGCTATCTTTGCAAGTCTCTTCAAATTATCAGTTTGGTTTGGCCTACTAGATTGGGTTTTCTTGCAATGGGTGAAGTGCTTAGCTTTGGGTTCAATCTTGCGGTGTCCTTTCCCAGTGATAGTAGGGGCAGCAAGGCACATATTATATTGTTGCCATCGAGGATAACAAGATGGGGGTATTTATCATATTGCACGAATTTATTCCTCTACATCATGTCATCTTGCTTAAGGCGTTACTCTGTTTTTAACTTAATACTCTAGATGCATGCTGGATAGCGATCGATGAGTGGAGTAATAGTAGTAGATGCAGGCAGAGTCGGTCTACTTGTCTCGGACGTGATGCCTATATACATGATCATACCTAGATATTCTCATAACTATGCTCAATTCTGTCAATTGCTCAACAGTAATTTGTTCACCCACCGTAAAATACTTATACTCTTGAGAGAAGACACTAGTGAAATATACGGCCCCCGGGTCTATTCTCATCATATCAATCTCCAATCACTTTATTATTGCTTTGCTTTGTACTTTGCCTTTTATTTTACCTTGCATCTTTATATCAAAAATACCAAAAATATTATCTATCAGATCTCACTCTTGTAAGTGACCGTGAAGGGATTGACAACCCCTAATCGTGTTGGTTGCGTTGAGCTATTTGTTTTGTGTAGGTACGAGGGACTCGCGCGTGGCCTCCTACTGGATTGATACCTTGGTTCTCAAAAACTGAGGGAAATACTTACGCTAGTTTGCTGTATCATCCTCTCCTCTTCGGGGAAATCCAACGCAGTGCTCAAGAGGTAGCAAGTGTCCGGACAGAAGAGAGAGTGAAAAAATCCACCCAACCAGACACCCCATATCCGTCCTAAACGCACAGGCTAACCAGTAAACCCCACATCCAACCCATATGTGGGGAGGATATGAGGATGTCTGGGCGTGTTCGGGAAGGGTGGCACATAGGATTTGGCCCACAATGGACCACTTTTCTCTTTGTTTATTCTTTCTTTCTTTTCTCTCTCTTTCTCTCCACCAATATTATGTATGTGACCGGAAAATATGAGAATAATATGAGGAGTGTGGTTATTTTGCAAGGAAAGTGATGCTCTAATGAGTTAAAAGGGTAACTTGCTAGCTCTTGTAGTTAAACTTATTCTGTTAACAAGATCCGAATTGAACTTGGTTGGACTCGTTAGTTAACATGTGGCCGCGACGCCGTTGCGGCTATGCTCTCTGGTGGATATCCAGGTGGTGAATATCTACCTCACTATTGCGCTGAACGAGAAGAAGGCTGGTGAGTGGTGTTGCTTGGCTATGGTGGAACCGCCCTGAAAGACCTCTTGATAACGTGGGCCGGCGACAGCGGGAAATTGGGGACGTTAGGAAGATGGCGATGACGGGAGAGAACATTGATTCTTTATAAAATAGCATAATTACCAAAAGATTCTTATGAACATGTATTTTTCAAAACACAGCATAACATAGCAAATCCAACATATGATTCTTTAGAACAATGATTCTTCATAGCATAGCATAACATGATTTTTCAGTTGCATCCAAAATAACCAGTCTTTCATAGAATAATCATAGGGCATCCACATGTCAAACCCTCAACAGAGCAACCTATGATGCTAAGATAGCAACATCTGATAGCACTATGATAGCAACACCATTACGGTTTAAAACCTGACGATAATAGTAACATCCGCCTAGCCTTGAGGCGCTTCGAGCGACGCATTTTGGCACATTGCTACCTCCTGAGCACTGTGTTGGTTTTTCCTTGAAGAGGAAAGGGTGATGCAGCAAAGTAGCGTAAGTATTTCCCTCAGTTTTTTAGAACCAAGGTATCAATCCAGTAGGAGGCTACGCGCGAGTCCCTCGTACCTACACAAAACAAATAACTCCTCGCAACCAAGGCGATAAGGGGTTGCCAATCCCTTCAAGGTCACTTACGAGAGTGAGATCTGATAGATATGATAGGATAATATTTTTTGTATTTTTGTGATAAAGATGCAAAGTAAAATAAAAGCAAAGTAAAAAAGCAAAGGGAATAACTAAGTGTTGGAAGATTAATATGATGAAGATAGACCCGGGGGCCATAGGTTTCACTAGTGGCTTCTCTCATGAGCATAAATATTTTATGGTGGGTGAACGAATTACTGTTGAGCAATTGACATAAGTGAGCATAGTTATGAGAATATCTAGGTATGATCATGTATATCGAGACAAGTAGACCGACTCCTGCCTGCATCTACTACTCCACTCATCGACCGCTATCCAGCATGCATCTAGAGTATTAAGTTCATGAAAACAGAGTAACGCCTTAAGCAAGATGACATGATGTAGAGGGATAAATTCATGCAATATGATAAAAAACCCATCTTTTTATCCTCGATGGCAACAATACAATACGTGCCTTGCTGCCCCTACTGTCACTGGGAAAGGACACCGCAAGATTGAACCCAAAGCTAAGCACTTCTCCCATTGCAAGAAAGATCAATCTAGTAGGCCAAACCAAACTGATAATTCGAAGAGATTTGCAAAGATAACCAATCATACATAAAAGAATTCAGAGAAGATTCAAATATTGTTCATAGATAATCTTGATCATAAACCCACAATTCATCGGTCTCAACAAACACACCGCAAAAAAGAAGATTACATCGAATAGATCTCCACGAGAGAGGGGGAGAACATTGTACTGAGATCCAAAAAGAGAGAAGAAGCCAACTAGCTAATAACTATGGACCCGAAGGTCTGAGGTAAACTACTCACACTTCATCGGAGAGGCTATGGTGTTGATGTAGAAGCCTCCGTGATGGATGCCCCCTCCGGTGGAGCTCCGGAACAGGCCCCAAGATGGGATCTCGTGGGTACAGAAGGTTGCAGCGGTGGAATGAGGTTTTTGGCTCCGTATTTGATCGTTTGAGGGTACGTAGGTATATATAGGAGGAAGGAGTACGTCGGTGGAGCAACAGGGGGCCCACGAGGGTGGAGAGCGCGCCCCCTACCTCGTGGTCTCCTCCTTTGTTTCTTGACGTAGGGTCCAAGTCTCCTGGATCATAAGATTCCTAAAAATCACGTTCCCGAAGGTTTCATTCCGTTTGGACTCCGTTTGATATTCCTTTTCTGCAGAACTCTGAAATAGGCAAAAAAATAGCAATTCTGGGCTGGGCCTCCGGTTAATAGGTTAGTCCCAAAAACAATATAAAGGTGGATAATAAAGCCCAATAATGTCCGAAACAGTAGATAATATAGCATGGAGCAATCAAAAATTATAGATACGTTGGAGACGTATCAGGCATCCCCAAGCTCAATTCCTGCTCGTCCTCGAGTAGGTAAATGATAAAAACATAATTTTTGATGCGGAGTGCTACTTGGCATAATTTCAATGTAATTCTTCTTAATTGTGGTATGAATATTAAGATCCGAAAGATTCAAGACAAAAGTTTAATATTGACATAAAAATAATAATACTTCAAGCATACTAACAAAGCAATCATGTCTTCTCAAAATAACATGGCCAAAGAAAGTTATCCCTACAAAATCATATAGTCCGGCTATGCTCTATCTTCACCACACAAAGTATTTAAATCATGCACAACCCCGATGAAAAGCCAAGCAATTGTTTCATACTTTTGATATTCTCAAACTTTTTCAATCTTCACGCAATACATGAGCGTGAGCCATGGATATTGTACTACATGTGGAATAGAATGGTGGTTGTGGAGAAGACAAAAAGGGAGAAGATAGTCTCACATCAACTAGACATATCAACGGGCTATGGAGATGCCCATCAATAGATATCAATGTGAGTGAGTAGGGATTGCCATGCAACGGATGCACTAGAGCTATAAGCATATGAAAGCTCAACGAAAGAAACTAAGTGGGTGTGCATCCAACTCGCTTGCTCACGAAGACCTAGGGCATTTGAGGAAGCCCATCAGTGGAATATACAAGCCAAGTTCTATAATGAAAAATTCCCACTAGTATATGAAAGTGACAAAATGAGAGACTCTCTATCATGAAGATCATGGTGCTACTTTGAAGCACAAGTGTGGTAAAAGGATAGTAACATTGTCCCTTCTCTCTTTTTCTCTCATTTTTTTATTTTTTATATTTTTTTATTTGGGCCTTTTCTCTTTTCTTTATGGCCTCTTTTTTTCGCCCGGAGTCTCATCCCAACTTGTGGGGGAATCATAGTCTCCATCATCCTTTTACTCACTTGGGACAATGCTCTAAAAATGAAGATCATCACACTTTTATTTTATTACAACTCAACAATTACAACTCGATACTTAGAACAAAATATGACTCTATATGAACGCCTCCGGCGGTGTACCGGGATATGCAATGAATCAAGATTGACATGTATGAAAGAATTATGAATGGTGGCTTTGCCACAAATACTATGTCAACTACATGATCATGCTAAACAATATGACAATGATGGAGCGTGTCATAATAAATGGAACGGTGGAAAGTTGCATGGCAATATATCTCGGAATGGCTATGTAAATTCCATGATAGGTAGGTATGGTGGTTTTTTTGAGGAAGGTTTATGGTGGGTGTATGATACCGGCGAAAAGTGTGCGGTATTAGAGAGGCTAGCAATGGTGGAAGGAAGAAGGGTGTGTATAATCCATGGACTCAACATTAGTCATAAAGAACTCATATACTTACTGCAAAAATCTACAAGTTATCAAAGAAAAGTATTATGCGCATGCTCCTAGGGGGATAGATTGGTAGAAAAAGACCATCGCTCGTCCCCGACCGCCACTCATAAGGAAGACAATCAATAAATAAATCATGCTCCGACTTCATCACATAACGGTTCACCATACGTGCATGCTACGGGAATCACAAACTTTAACACAAGTATTTCTCAAATTCACAACTTCTCAACTAGCATGACTCTAATATCACCATCTTTATATCTCAAAATAATTATCAAGCATCAAACTTTTCTTAGTATTCAACACACTCATAAGAAAGTTTTTACTAATCTTGAATACCAAGCATATTAGGATTATTTAAGCAAATTACCATGCTATTTAAGACTCTCAAAATAATCTAAGTGAAGCATGAGAGATCAATAGTTTCTATAAAAGAAATCCACCACCATGCTCTAAAAGATATAAGTGAAGTACTAGAGCAAAACTATATAACTCAAAAGATATAAGCGAAGCACATAGAGTATTCTAATAGTTTCCAAATCATGTATGGCTCTCTCAAAAGGTGTGTACAGCAAGGATGATTGTGGTAAACTAAAAAGCAAATACTCAAATCATACAAGACGCTCCAAGCAAAACACATATCATGTGGTGAATAAAAATATAGCTCCAAGTAAAGTTACCGATGGAAGTAGACGAAAGAGGGGATGCCTTCCGGGGCATCCCCAAGCTTTGGCTTTATGGTGTCCTTAGATTATCTTGGGGGTGCCATGGGCATCCCCAAGCTTAGGCTCTTGCCACTCCTTGTTCCATAATCCATCAAAAAATTACACCAAAAACTTGAAAACTTCACAACACAAAACTCAACAGAAATCTCGCGAGCTCCGTTAGCGAAAGAAAACAAAAGACCACTTCAAGGTTTCGTAATGAACTCATTCTTTATTTATATTGGTGTTAAACCTACTGTATTCCAACTTCTCTATGGTTTATAAACTATTTTACTAACCATAGATTCATCAAAAATAAGCAAACAACACACGAAAAACAGAATCTGTCAAAAACATAAGAGTCTGTAGTAATCTGTAACTAACGCAAACTTCTGGAACTCCAAAAAATCAGAAAAAATAGGACGACCTAGGAAATTTGTTTATTGATCAGCATCAATTGGAATCAGTATTTTATCACGTTCTGGTGATTTTTAACAATTATTTTCATGAACAGAAAGTTTCTGGAAATTACAGCAAGATCAAATAACTATCATCCAAGAAGATCCTATAGGTTTAACTTGGCACAAACACTAATTAAAATATAAAAACACATATAACCATAGGCTAGATCAAATATTTATTCCTAAACAGAAGCAAAAAGCAAAAAAACTAAAAATAAAATTGGGTTGCCTCACAACAAGCGCTATCGTTTAACGCCCCTAGCTAGGCAATGAGATCTCAATGATGCTCGCATAAAAGATAAGAATTAAAGCGCAAAAAGAGCATCATAAAACACTTGACAAACACATTTAAGTCTAACATACTTCCTATGCATAGGCATTTTATAAGCAAACAAATTATCATAGCAAGCAAAAATTAGCATATGCAAGGAAGAAGAAAGAGACGATAGCAATCTCAACATGACGAGAGGTAAATTAGTAACACGAAAATTTCTATAACCATATTTTCCTATAATCATTATAATTACATGTAGGATCATAATCAAATTCAACAATATAGCTATCACATAACATATTCTCAACACGATCCACATGCATGCGAAGTTGACACTCTTCCAAAATAGTGGGATCTAAAGTTGACACTCTTCCAAACCCACTTTCAATATTATTGCAAACAATATTATCAATCTCATATTCATCATGGGGATTAAATAAATTTTCAAGATCATAAGAAGAATCACCCCAATCATGATCATTGCAACAAGTAGTAGACATAGCAAAACTAGCATCCCTAAGCTTAGGGTTTTGCATATTATTAACACAATTGACATCAAGAGAATTTCTAGTAAAATCATTGAAGTCATGCTTTTCATCGAGGGAATATCAAGCATGGGTGCAATAGCAAAAATCTCATTTTTAACATAAGGAACTATAGCAAATTCATCTTTATAAATATTGGCATGATGGACACAACAATAGCAAGCATCATGTTCATCAAGGGATATTTCAACCAAATCATCGGAATCATCATTATCTATAGATTCATGCATATCATTATTTTCTTCCAAAGCAACGGTCATTCTTACAATAAATTCTTGGACATAGACATTATGAGCAAGGTTTTCATTGCAATATTTAAGTATGATGGAATTTTCATATTTGTTTAGAGTAAAATCATACTTTTCAATCAGAGAAGCAACTTCATGAGCACCCTTAAAAACGACAAATTCTTCAATTTGTTCGATATCATAGTAACCATAAACACCCTTTGCATAAGAAGATAAGATTTCATTATCATTGAACTCACATGGGTAGGGAAGGTGTTTTTTAGGGTTCTTAGAGCAACAAGTAAAATCACACATTTCACAAAGATTCCAAGCATAACATAGCAAACTATTTATATGATACCATAAGAGTTTCCCTTTTTCAGACAAACGATGACGCACAAAATGAGCATGCTCATCTAAAGATTTCCCATCAACTAGGCTAGTTGGGGTTTCAGTACGAGCGCATAAGGATCAAAGATGATCCAAGTAGAACACTTTAAGTGATCCATATCAATAGATTTTCAGCAAGCGAAGATGCAAGCATGTAGAAGGCACAAGGAAACACAAACAAAGATACATACGGGAAGAAGGCGAACGAAAAAGATAGGGTGAATAAAACAGGAAGGGTGAAGTGGGGGAGAGGAAAACGAGAGGCAAATGGCAAATAATGTAATGCGGGAGATAAGGGTTTGTGATGGATACTTGGTATGTTGACTTTTGCGTAGACCCCCCCCCGGCAACGGCGCCAGAAATGGCTCGTTGTCGGGAGTCCAAATCTTGACTTGACCTTGCGTAAGCCTCCCCGGCAACAGCGCCAGAAATCTTCTTGCTACCTCTTAAGCACTGCGTTGGTTTTTCCTTGAAGAGGAAAGGGTGATGCAGCAAAGTTGTAACGCCCCGGATTCAATGCGCCAGGTATCTACCAGTTATTCGCTGTCGTTGCCATGTCATTTGCTTGCGTGTTGCATTTTGCCATGTCATCATGTGCATCTCATTTTGCATATGTGTTCGTTTTATGCATCCGAACATTTTCCCCGTTGTCCGTTTTGCAATCCGGCACTCCTATGTCACCCGGTGCCCCCTTTTGCCTCTTTTCATGTGCGGGTGTTAAACTTTCTCGGAATGGCCCGAAGTTTGCCAAGTGGCCTTGATACACCACCGGTAGACCGCCTGTCAAGTTTTGGCTCATTTGAAGGTCGTTTGATACTCCAACGGTTAATCGGGTAGCCGCAAAGCCCTCTTTGTGTTGCAGCCCAACACCCCTCCATAGTGGCTCAAAACCCATCCTAACCCCCTTCATCCTCTCGGCCGTTCGATCGCGATCGCGTGGCCGAAAACCGCACCTCATTTGGAGCTTCCTAGCTCCCTCTACCTATAAAACTAGACCTTTCCCGAAATTTTCGGGTCATTCTACCCTAACCCTAGCAAATCGCCCCCGCCGCCACTGGACATGTCCGGGCGTCGCCGAACGAATCCCGCCGCTGCCCGCGTCCAACCGCAGCGCGACACGTGTCGCCGCCGTCTCCCGCGGACGGCCCCACCCGAGGTCGCCGCGCCCGCCTGCGCCGCCCTCCGCCCGCGTCGCCACCCGCCGACGGCACCTGCACCGCGCGCCGCCGTCGCCCCGTCCGGCCGCCGCCGCCCTTCGCCGCGGTCGCCGTCGCCTTGCGCGGATCCGGTCGGTCCAGACCGGATCCGGCGTCCCCGACCCTCCTCCGGCCCTTCTCCGGCGAGCCCCGCTTCTTCCCCGACAGGTACGGCGACCCGCTCCGTCCGGCCTCCTCCTCCTTCCCCGACGTTGGCGAGATCTAGATCCGAAACGCCGTCCCTGAGATTCATTATTCTGGTGCTATGTTTGACATGCCATATCTCCTAGCATACTGCTCTGTTTCATGCATATGATATATCAAAACGTTCATCTGGTTCTGCTCTTCATTACATTACATTGCACCATGTTCATTTGAGTTCATATTGATGCCCTAATCATCATTGCAAGACTGCTATATGATGTTAACTACTGCCTGTTATCAGAACATGCTCATTTGTCATTTTTGCATCTTTTTGTGTGATTTACTTTTTTTTTGAATGTTGGTAGTTGATCTACCAAATTCATTGATCAGGAGAAAGAAGGTTGGTCCAGTTTATGAGGAAAACCGAACCCAAAAACCATACAAACAGCCTTCCGGCCAACGTGTGATTTACTTTTGAACGTGAAGTCTACATGTGTTATGAGCTACAACATGCCATATTTGCTGTGGTGCAATCCATTCTTCATGTTATGCCATGTATGGATTGTTTCAAGCTTGCAAAGTAGCCTCCGTGATGTTGCTGATTTCAGAGACTTAGAATTTCACCGTCTTTGTTCTGCTGTTATTTTATTGCTATGTATTCATGTCGCTACAGTGAGATCCATGCCTCTTTTGAGTATGTTCATTAAGGATGTTTTGAATATATGGTTATGCTCTATCAGTCCATGCTCCTGTTTGAATTTATAGACGGCTTTAGCATATATTAATCTTGCTCTACTTTTGCTATAAAATGTTCCTGGCAGATTGTTTACATGTTATTCAATTTTGCCATGGTTGTTGTTAGTGACCCAAGCATGCTACGAACTTTCTATTGCCATTCTTACCTTCATGAACATGTCTTCTTGACGATACTATGCTTGTTTTGTCATGCAATGCCTTGTGGTGAGTGATTCAAGCTCACCAACATGCCTACTTATCGTTGTTCCTGCCATGTGCTGTTATTTTCACCAAGTCTGAATCTGTAATGGAACTTTCTATGTTTACATGGGTGCCATCTTATTTTCTGTGCCCTTTTGGCTCATGGTCAGTAAGAGACTTCTGTTTAATGCAATTAGTAGATTCATGCCGTGCCTTTGGTTGCCATGATAAGTTCCTGTAGCATGTTGTTTGATAGCTCTAAACATTGCGACCTGATGCTATCTCTGCCATGTCCTGTGAATTCTGCGAAGTCTGTGAACCTGTTATTATTTGCAATCTTGCCATGTCCTTTTGAGCATGTTCTAGTAGTTTCTGGAGATAGCTCAGTGTTCATGTTTTGTTATGCTTTACCTGTACATCATGTCCATGCCTTTTGTTTTCATGTTGAGATGCTGTAACATGTTGTTTTGGTGCTTGCCATATGCCTAGTTGCTGTTTTGGACAGCTTGTCCTTTAAACTTGTATAGGGTGTATGTGTTGAACCGTTGCTCCGTTTTGAGTGTGCTCTATATGAAACTTGCTTAGTTTTGTGTGTAGCTTCATGTTAGATTGTTGCATCCATGTTTTGAGGTGTGTGCTTGATGTTTGAATGCATTTTTCATCAATGACATGTTTAACTTGTTTTGCTCATATCTTCTAGGTCGTAGCTCCGAATCTAATGAACTTTATATGTAACTTGACTAGAATTTCGTGTAGATCATCGTGGTGAATCTTAACTTCCTGTTTAACAATTTGAACATAAGGTTTATTCAGATCTGGACCAATTTCGAAATTTGCATATGAGGACTTACCGGATTTGGTATATGTTGTTTCCGGCCTCATTTAAACTTGCTTGATGTGTTGTTCTTATATGCATCATCTCTTGCCATGAGTAGCTTCATGTAGCCTTGTCATGCATCATACTTGGTTGAGCATCATTCCTTGTTCATGTGTGGTGTGTTTACCATGTTGTGTGCTTCTTCTCGATAGTTTCCGTTTCGTTGCGATCGTGAGGATTCGTTCGTCTACGCTTGGTTCGTCTTCGTGGCTTCATCTTCTTCATGGACTCGTTCTTCTTTCTAGCGGGATTTCAGGCAAGATGACCGTCACCTTGGATCTCATTAGTATCATTGCTATGCTAGTTGCTTCGTTCCATCGCTATGCTGCGTTACCTACCCCTTGCTGCTCAAGCCTCCCAAATTGCCATGAACCTCTAACCTTTGTCACCTTTCCTAGCAAACCGTTGTTTGGCTATGTTACCACTTTGCTCAGCCGTTGCTAGTTGCAGGTGAAGATGAAGATTGCTCCATGTTGGATTATGTTTATGTTGGGATATCACAATATCTCTTATATTATTAATGCATCTATATACTTGGTAAAGGGTGGAAGGCTCGGCCTTATGCCTGGTGTTTTGTTCCACTCTTGCCACCCTAGTTTCCATCATATCGGTATTATGTTCCCGGATTTTGCGTCCCTAACGCGGTTGGGTGATTTATGGGATCCCCTTGACAGTTCGCTCTGAATAAAACTCTTCCAGCAAGGCCCAACATTGGTTTTACATTTGCCTCAGCCTATTACCTTTTTCCCTTGGGAGTCGCGCATCCCGAGGGTCATCTTTATTTTAGCCCCCCCTGGGCCAATGCTTGTCTAAGTGTTGGTCCAAACTAGAGCCACTTGCAGCGCCACCTCGGGGAAACTTGAGGTCTGGTTCTAGTTGTACGTAGTGCTCATCCGGTCGTGGCCTGAGATGAGATACGCGCGGCTACTATCAGGATGTCGGCACGCCGGGAGGCTTTGCTGGACTTATTTTACCATTGTCGAAATGTCTTGTAAACGGGATTCCGAGACTGATCGGGTCTTCCCGGGAGAAGGAATATCCTTTATTGATCGCGAGAGCTTATAATGGGCTAAGTTGGGACACCCCTGCAGGGTTTGAACTTTCGAAAGCCGTGCCCGCGGTTATGTGGCAGATGAGAATTTGTTGATATCCGGTTGTAGCGAACTTGACACCAGATTTGAATTAAAACGCATCAACCGCATGTGTAGCCGTGATGGTCTCTTTTCAGCAGAGTCCAGGAAGTGAACACGGTCTTTGAGTTATGTTTGACGTAAGTAGGAGTTCAGGATCACTTCTTGATCATTACTAGTTGATGACCGCTTGCCTTGCTTCTCTTCTCGCTCTTTCTTGCGTAAGTTAGCCACCATACATGCTTAGCCGCTGCTGCAACCTCACCACTTTACCCCTTCCTTACCCCTTTAAGCTTTGCTAGTCTTGATACCCATGGTAATGGGATTGCTGAGTCCTCGTGGCTCACAGATTACTACACCAACAGTTGCAGGTACAGGTTTTGCGATGATCATGACGCGAGAGCGATGTTTACTTGTTATGGAGTTCTTGTTCTTCTTCTTCTTCTTCTTGTGCTGCTGCTTCTTCGATCAGGGGATAGGTTCCAGGTTGGCAGCCTGGGCTAGCAGGGTGGATATTGTTTGAGTTTCTGTTTATGTTTTCATCCGTAGTCGGATGTTGATCTTGTATATGATGTATTAATGTATCCTTGCGGCATTTGTTTGCCTTGTATGTATCTCCACTATTATGTAATGTTGATGTAATGATATCCACCTTGCAAAAGCGTCTTCAAGATGCGCTTCTATCCTTGGTGGGACCTTCGAGTTCCTTTAGGATAGGGTCGCATCTTGGGAGTGACAAAAGTAGCGTAAGTATTTCCCCTCAGTTTTTGAGAACCAAGGTATCAATCCAGTAGGAGGCTACGCGCGAGTCCCTCGTACCTACACAAAACAAATAACTCCTCGCAACCAACGCGATAAGGGGTTGTCAATCCCTTCACGGTCACTTACGAGAGTGAGCTCTGATAGATATGATAGTATAATATTTTTGGTATTTTGTGATAAAGATGCAGAGTAAAATAAAAGCAAAGGAAATAACTAAGTGTTGGAAGATTAATATGATGAAGATAGACCCGAGGGCCATAGGTTTCACTAGTGGCTTCTTTCATGAGCATAAATATTTTACGGTGGGTGAACGAATTACTGTTGAGCAATTGACAGAATTGAGCATAGTTATGAGAATATCTAGGTATGATCATGTATATAGGCATCACGTCCGAGACAAGTAGACCGACTCCTGCCTGCATCTACTACTATTACTCTACTCATCGACCGCTATCCAGCATGCATCTAGAGTATTAAGTTCATGAAAACAGAGTAACGCCTTAAGCAAGATGACATGATGTAGAGGGATAAATTTATGCAATATGATTAAAAAAACCATCTTGTTATCCTCGGTGGCAACAATACAATATGTGCCTTGCTGCCCCTACTGTCACTGGGAAAGGACACCGCAAGATTGAACCCAAAGCTAAGCACTTCTCCCATTGCAAGAAAGATCAATCTAGTAGGCCAAACCAAACTGATAATTCGAAGATACTTGCAAAGATAACCAATCATACATAAAAGAATTCAGAGAAGATTCAAATATTGTTCATAGATAATCTTGATCATAAACCCATAATTCATCGATCTCAACAAACACTCCGCAAAAACGAAGATTACATTGAATAGACCTCCACGAGAGAGGGGGAGAACATTGTATTGAGATCCAGAAAGAGAGAAGAAGCCATTTAGCTAATAACTATGGACCCGAAGGTCTGAGGTAAACTACTGACACTTCATCGGAGAGGCTATGGTGTTGATGTAGAAGCCCTCCATGATGGATGCTCCCTCCGGCGGAGCTCCGGAACAGGCCCCAAGATGGGATCTCGTGGGTACAGAAGGTTGCGGCGGTGGAATTAGGTTTTTGGCTCTGTATCTGATCGTTTGGGGATACATAGGTATATATAGGAGGAAGGAGTACGTCAGTGGAGCAACAGGGGGCCCACGAGGGTGGAGGGCACGCCCCCCTACCTCATGGCCTCCTCCTTTGTTTCTTGACGTAGGGTCCAAGTCTCCAGGATCATAATCTTCCTAAAAATCACGTTCACGAAGGTTTCATTCCGTTTGGACTCCGTTTGATAGTCCTTTTCTGCGAAACTCTGAAATAGGCAAAAAAACAGCAATTTTGGGTTGGGCCTCCGGTTAATAGGTTAGTCCCAAAAATAATATAAAAGTGGATAATAAAGCCCAATAATGTCCAAAACAGTAGATAATATAGCATGGAGCAATCAAAAATTATAGATACGTTGGAGACTTATCACACATACTCCTCCACTATCGGCATCTTCTTGCAACCTGACTTCGGTATCTTGGTTAACATCTCCTCATCGGCATCCTTCTCCACCATCTTCTCATCATATCTCCTCATCATCGTACATAGTAATCGACAGATTCATGTCCCGACATAGGCATCGCGTTCACGACCACAACGACATCTGGCTCTGGATCCGTCGCGGCACCACGAGAGCGGTACTCCAAGCAGCGAGCTCACTATCGGAGATGCGAAGACTCTAGCTTCTCCTGCATTGCCCAAAGGAGAATCTTGATTGGAATCACCCCCTTGACATGATCAAGAAACACCCACCCTATCTCCTCCTTTATTGCATCCAATGTCATGCCTACCACGTGCTTCACTAAAGTTTTCACGCTCGGAAACTAGGAGCATATGTCGTTGCATTTCGCCAACAAGACCGCATCGCCGGAGCAAAACTCCTTCATTGTTGGGGAACGTAGTAATTTCAAAAAAATTCCTACGCACACGCAAGATCATGGTGATGCTTAGCAACGAAAGGGGAGAGTGTTGTCTACGTACCCTCGTAGACCGAAGCGGAAGCGTTGACGCAACATAGAGGAAGTAGTCGTACGTCTTCCCGATCCAACCGATCCAAGCACCGTTACTCCGGCACCTCCGAGTTCTTGACACACGTACAGCTCGATGACGCACCCCGGGCTCCGATCCAGCAAAGCTTCGGGGAGGAGTTCCGTCAGCTCGACGGCGTGGTGACGATCTTGATGTTCAACCGTCGCAGGGCTTCGCCTAAGCACCGCTACAATATGACCGAGGTGTAATATCGTGGAGGGGGGCACCGCACACGGCTAAGGAACGATCACGAAGATCAACTTGTGTGTTCTAGGGTGCCCCCCTGCCCCCGTATATAAAGGAGCAAGGGGGAGGGGGCGGCCGGCCTAGAGGGGCATGCCAAGGAGGAGTCCTACTCCCACCGGGAGTAGGACTCCTCTCCCTTTCCTTGTAGGAGAAGGAAGGAGAGAGGGGGAAAGGAAAAAAGGGGGCGCGCCCCCCCTTCCTAGTCCTATTCGGACTAGGGGGGAGGGGGCGCGCGGCCTGCCCTGGGCGCCCCTCCTCTTTTCCCTTAAGGCCCATATGGGCCCATTAACCCCCCGGGGGGTTCCGGTAACCCCCCGGTACTCCGTTATTATCCGAAACCACTCGGAACCATTCCGATGTCCGAATGTAGTCGTCCAATATATCAATCGTTATGTCTCGACCATTCCGAGACTCCTCGTCATGTCCGTGATCTCATCCGGGACTCTGAACTAACTTCGGTACATCAAAATGCATAAACTCATAATATAACTGTCATCGAAACCTTAAGCGTGCGGACCCTACGGTTCGAGAACAATGTAGACATGACCAAGACTCATCTTCGGTCAATAACCAATAGCGGGACCTGGATGCCCATATTGGCTCCTATATATTCTACGAAGATCTTTATCGGTCAGACCGCATAACAACATATGTTGTTCCCTTTGTCATCGGTATGTTACTTGCCCGAGATTCGATCGTCGGTATCCAATACCTAGTTCAATATCGTTACTGGCAAGTCTCTTTACTCGTTCTGTAATACATCATCTCGCAACTAACTCATTGGTTGCAATGCTTGCAAGGCTTATGTGATGTGCATTATCGAGAAGGCCCTGAGATACCTCTCCGACATTCGGAGTGACAAATCCTAATCTCGAAATACGCCAACCCAACAAATACTTTCGGAGACACCTGTAGAGCACCTTTATAATCACCCAGTTACGTTGTGACGTTTGGTAGCACACAAAGTGTTCCTACGGTAAACGGGAGTTGCATAATCTCATAGTCATAGGAACATGTATAAGTCATGAATGAAAGCAATAGCAACATACTAAACGATCGGGTGCTAAGCTAATGGAATGGGTCATGTCAATCAGATCATTCAACTAATGATGTGACCTTGTTAATCAAATAACAACTTCTTTGTCTATGGTTAGGAAACTTAACCATCTTTGATTAACAAGCTAGTCAAGTAGAGGCATACTAGTGACACTCTGTTTGTCTATGTATCCACACATGTATTATGTTTCCGGTTAATACAATTCTAGCATGAATAATAAACATTTATCATGATATGCAAGGAAATAAATAATAACTTTATTATTGCCTCTAGGGCATATTTCCTTCAGTCTCCCACTTGCACTAGAGTCAATAATCTAGATTACACAGTTATGATTCTAACACCCATGGAGTCTTGGTGCTGATCATGTTTTGCTTGTGGAAGAGGCTTAGTCAACGGGTCTGCTACATTCAGATCCGTATGTATCTTGCAAATCTCTATGTCTCCCACCTGGACTAAATCCCGGATGTAATTGAAGCGTCTCTTGATGTGCTTGGTTCTCTTGTGAAATCTGGATTCCTTTGCTAAGGCAATTGCACCAGTATTGTCACAAAAGATTTTCATTGGACCCGATGCACTAGGTATGACACCTAGATCGGATATGAACTCCTTCATCCAGACTCCTTCATTCGCTGCTTCCGAAGCAGCTATGTACTCCGCTTCACATGTAGATCCCGCTACGACGCTTTGTTTAGAACTGCACCAACTTACAGCTCCACCGTTTAATGTAAACACGTATCCGGTTTGCGATTTAGAATCGTCCGGATCAGTGTCAAAGCTTGCATCAACGTAACCGTTTATGACGAGCTCTTTGTCACCTCCATACACGAGAAACATCTCCTTAGAACTTTTCAGGTACTTCAGGATATTCTTGACCGCTGTCCAGTGATCCACTCCTGGATTACTTTGGTACCTCCCTGCCAAACTTATAGCCAGGCACACATCGGGTCTGGTACACAGCATTGCATACATGATAGAGCCTATGGCTGAAGCATAGGGAACATCTTTCATCTTCTCTCTATCTTCTGCAGTGGTCGGGCATTGAGTCTTACTCAACTTCACACCTTGTAATACAAGCAAGAACCCTTTCTTTGCTTGACCCGTTTTGAACTTTTTCAAAAATTTGTCAAGGTATGTACTTTGTGAAAGTCCAATTAAGCGTCTTGATCTATCTCTATAGATCTTAATGCCCAATATGTAAGCAGCTTCACCGAGGTCTTTCATCGAATTTTTTTTATTCAAGTATCCCTTTATGCTATCCAGAAATTCTATATCATTTCCAATCAGTAATATGTCATCTACATATAATATCAGAAATGCTACAGAGCTCCCACTCACTTTCTTGTAAATACAGGCTTCTCCAAAAGTCTGTACAAACCCAAATGCTTTGATCACACTATCAAAACGTTTATTCCAACTCCGAGAGGCTTGCACCAGTCCATAAATGGATCGCTGGAGCTTGCACACTTTGTTAGCTCCCTTTGGATCGATAAAACCTTCCAGTTGCATCATATACAACTCTTCTTCCAGAAATCCATTCAGGAATGCAGTCTTTACATCCATTTGCCAAATTTCATAATCATAAAATGCGGCAATTGCTAACATGATTCGGACAGACTTAAGCATCGCTACGGGTGAGAAGGTCTCATCGTAGTCAATCCCTTGAACTTGTCGAAAACCTTTTGCGACAAGTCAAGCTTTGTAGACAGTAACATTACCATCAGCATCAGTCTTCTTCTTAAAGATCCACTTATTCTCTATTGCTTGCCGACCCTCGGGCAAGTCAACCAAAGTCCACACTTTGTTTTCATACATGGATCCCATCTCAGATTTCATGGCTTCAAGCCATTTTGCGGAATCTGGGCTCACCATCGCTTCTTCATAGTTCGTAGGTTCACCATGATCTAGGAGCATGATTTCCAGAACAGGATTGCCGTACCACTCTGGCGCAGATCTTACTCTGGTTGATCTACGAGGTTCTGTAGTAACTTGATCTGAAGTTGTATGATCATCATCATTAACTTCCTCACTGATTGGTGTAGGTGCTACAGAAACAGATTTCTGTGATGTACTACTTTCCAATAGGGGAGCAGGTACAATTACCTCATCAAGTTCTACTTTCCTCCCACTCACTTCTTTCGAGAGAAACTCCTTTTCTAGAAAGACTCCGAATTTAGCAACAAAAGTCTTGCCTTCGGATCTGTGATAGAAGGTGTATCCAACAGTTTCTTTTGGATATCCTATGAAGACACATTTTCCTGATTTGGGTTTGAGCTTATCAGGTTGAAGCTTTTTCACATAAGCATCGCAACCCCAAACTTTAAGAAACGACAACTTTGGTTTCTTGCTAAACCATAGTTCATAAGGTGTCGTCTCAACAGATTTTGACGGTGTCCTATTTAACGTGAATGCAGCCGTCTCTAAAGCATAACCGCAAAACGATAGCGGTAAATCTGTAAGAGACATCACAGATCGCACCATATCAAGTAAAGTGCGATTACGACGTTCTGACACACCATTGCGTTGTGGTGTTCCGGGTGGCGTGAGTTGTGAAACTATTCCGCATTGTTTCAAATGTAGACCAAACTCGTAACTCAAATATTCTCCTCCATGATCAGATCGTAGAAACTTTATTTTCTTGTGACGATGATTTTCAACTTCACTCTGAAATTCTTTGAACTTTTCAAATGTTTCAGACTTGTGCTTCATTAAGTAGATATACCCATATCTGCTTAAATCATCTGTGAAGGTGAGAAAATAACGATATCCGCCACGAGCCTCAATATTCATCGGACCACATACATCTGTATGTATGATTTCCAACAAATCTATTGCTCTCTCCATAGTACCGGAGAACGGTGTTTTAGTCATCTTGCCCATGAGGCACGGTTCGCAAGTACCAAGTGATTCATAATCAAGTGGCTCCAAAAGTCCATCAGTATGGAGTTTCTTCATGCGCTTTATACCGATATGACCTAAACGACAGTGCCACAAAATAAGTTGCACTATCATTATCAACTCTGCATCTTTTGGCTTCAACACTATGAATATGTGTATCACTACTATCGAGATTCATCAAAAATAGACCACTCTTTAAGGGTGCATGACCATAAAAGATATTACTCATATAAATAGAACAACCATTATTCTCTGATTTAAATGAATAACCGTCTCGCATTAAACAAGATCCAGATATAATGTTCATGCTCAACGCTGGCACCAAATAACAATTATTCAGGTCTAATACTAATCCCGAAGGTAGATGTAGAGGTAGCGTGCCGACTGCGATCACATCGACTTTGGAACCGTTTCCCACGCGCATCGTCACCTTGTCCTTAACCAATCTTCACTTAATCCGTAGTCCCTGTTTCGAGTTGCAAATATTAGCAACAGAACCAGTATCAAATACCCAGGTGCTACTGCGAGCATTAGTAAGGTACACATCAATAACATGTATATCACATATACCTTTGTTCACCTTGCCATCCTTCTTATCCGCCAAATACTTGGGGCAGTTCCGCTTCCAGTGACCAGTCTGCTTGCAGTAGAAGCACTCAGTTTTAGGCTTAGGTCCAGACTTGGGTTTCTTCTCTTGAGCAGCAACTTGTTTGCTGTTCTTCTTGAAGTTCCCCTTCTTCTTCCCTTTGCCCTTTTTCTTGAAACTAGTGGTTTTGTTAACCATCAACACTTGATGCTCCTTTTTGATTTCTACCTCCGCAGCCTTTAGCATTGCGAAGAGCTCGGGCATTGTCTTATCCATCCCTTGCATATTATAGTTCATCACGAAGCCTTTGTAGCTTGGTGGAAGTGATTGGAGAATTCTGTCAATGATGCAATCATCTGGAAGATTAACCCCCAGCTGAATCAAGTGATTATAATACCCAGACATTTTGAGTATATGCTCACTGACAGAACTATTCTCCTCCATCTTGCAGCTATAGAACTTATTGGAGACTTCATATCTCTCAATCCGGGCATTCTGTTGGAATATTAACTTCAACTCCTGGAACATCTCATATGCTCCATGATGTTCAAAACGTCGTTGAAGTCCCGATTCTAAGCCGTAAAGCATGGCACACTGAACTATCGAGTAGTCATCAGCTTTGCTCTGCCAGACGTTCACAACATCTGGCGTTGCTCCAGCAGCAGGCCTGGCACCCAGCGGTGCTTCCAGGACGTAATTCTTCTGTGCAGCAATGAGGATAATCCTCAAGTTACGGACCCAGTCCGTGTAATTGCTACCATCATCTTTCAACTTTGCTTTCTCAAGGAACGCATTAAAATTCAACGGAACAACAGCACGAGCCATCTATCTACAATCAACATAAACAAACAAGATACTATCAGGGACTAAGTTCATGATAAATTTAAGTTCAATTAATCATATTACTTAAGAACTCCCACTTAGATAGACATCTCTCTAATCCTCTAAGTGATCACGTGATCCAAATTAACTAAACCATGTCCGATCATCACGTGAGATGGAGTAGTTTCAATGGTGAACATCACTATGTTGATCATATCTACTATATGATTCACGCTCGACCTTTCGGTCTCCGTGTTCCGAGGCCATATCTGTTATATGCTAGGCTCGTCAAGTTAAACCTGAGTATTCCGCGTGTGCAACTGTTTTGCACCCGTTGTATTTGAACGTAGAGCCTATCACACCCGATCATCACGTGGTGTCTCAGCACGAAGAACTTTCGCAACGGTGCATACTCAGGGAGAACACTATTACTATGATAATTTAGTGAGAGATCATCTTATAATGCTACCGTCAATCAAAGCAAGATAAGATGCATAAAAAGATAAACATCACATGCAATCAATATAAGTGATATGATATGGCCATCATCATCTTGTGCTTGTGATCTCCATCTCCGCAGCACCATCATGATCACCATCGTCACCGGCGCGACACCTTGATCTCCATCGTAGCATCGTTGTCGTCTCGCCAATCTTATGCTTCTACGACTATCGCTACCGCTTAGTGATAAAGAAAAGCATTACAGGGCGATTGCATTGCATACAATAAAGCGACAACCATACGGCTCCTGCCGGTTGCCAATAACTCGGTTACAAAACATGATCATCTCATACAATAAAATTTAGCATCATGTCTTGACCATATCACATCACAACATGCCCTGCAAAAACAAGTTAGACGTCCTCTACTTTGTTTGTTGCAAATTTTACGTGGCTGCTACGGGCTTAAGCAAGAACCAATCTCACCTACGCATCAAAACCACAACGATAGTTTGTCAAATAGACTCCGTTTTAACCTTCTCAAGGACCGTGCGTAGCCATACTCGGTTCAACTAAAGTTGGAGAAACTGACACCCGCCAGCCACCTGTGTGCAAAGCACGGCGGTAGAACCAGTCTCGCGTAAGCGTACGCGTAATGTCGGTCCGGGCCGCTTCATCCAACAATACCGCCGAACCAAAGTATGACATGCTGGTAGGCAGTATGACTTATATCGTCCACAACTCACTTGTGTTCTACTCGTGCATAACATCAAACCATAAAAACCTAGGCTCGGATGCCACTGTTGGGGAACGTAGTAATTTCAAAAAAATTCCTACGCACACGCAAGATCATGGTGATGCTTAGCAACGAGAGGGGAGAGTGTTGTCTACGTACCCTCGTAGACCGAAGCGGAAGCGTTGACGCAACGTAGAGGAAGTAGTCGTACGTCTTCCCGATCCAACCGATCCAAGCACCGTTACTCCGGCACCTCCGAGTTTTTGACACACGTACAGCTCGATGACGCACCCCGGGCTCCGATCCAGCAAAGCTTCGGGGAGGAGTTCCGTCAGCACGACGGCGTGGTGACGATCTTGATGTTCAACCGTCGCAGGGCTTCGCCTAAGCACCGCTACAATATGACCGAGGTGTAATATCATGGAGGGGGGCACCGCACACGGATAAGGAATGATCACGAAGATCAACTTGTGTGTTCTAGGGTGCCCCCCTGCCCCCGTATATAAAGGAGCAAGGGGGAGGGGGCGGCCGGCCTAGAGGGGCGCGCCAAGGAGGAGTCCTACTCCCACCGGGAGTAGGACTCCTCTCCCTTTCCTTGTAGGAGAAGGAAGGAGAGAGGGGGAAAGGAAAAAAGGGGGGCGCCGCCCCCCCCCCTTCCTTGTCCTATTTGGACTAGGGGGGAGGGGGCGCGCGGCCTGCCCTGGCCGCCCCTCCTCTTTTCCCTTAAGGCCCATATGGGCCCATTAACCCCCCGGGGGGTTCCGGTAACCCCCCCGGTACTCCGTTATTATCCGAAACCACTCGGAACCATTCCGATGTCCGAATGTAGTCGTCCAATATATCAATCTTTATGTCTCGACCATTCCGAGACTCCTCTTCATGTCCGTGATCTCAACCGGGACTCCGAACTAACTTCGGTACATCAAAATGCATAAACTCATAATATAACTGTCATCGAAACCTTAAGCATGCGGACCCTACGGTTCGAGAACAATGTAGACATGACCGAGACTCATCTCCGGTCAATAAGCAATAGCGGGACCTGGATGCCCATATTGGCTCCTACGTATTCTACGAAGATCTTTATCGGTCAGACCGCATAACAACATACGTTGTTCCCTTTGTCATCGGTATGTTACTTGCCCGAGATTCGATCGTCGGTATCCAATACCTAGTTCAATCTCGTTACTGGCAAGTCTCTTTACTCGTTCTGTAATACATCATCTCGCAACTAACTCATTGGTTGCAATGCTTGCAAGGTTTATGTGATGTGCATTACCGAGAAGGCCCTGAGATACCTCTCCGACATTCGGAGTGACAAATCCTAATCTCGAAATACGCCAACCCAACAAATACTTTCGGAGACACCTGTAGAGCACCTTTATAATCACCCAGTTACGTTGTGACGTTTGGTAGCACACAAAGTGTTCCTACGGTAAACGGGAGTTGCATAATCTCATAGTCATAGGAACATGTATAAGTCATGAATGAAAGCAATAGCAACATACTAAACGATCGGGTGCTAAGCTAATGGAATGGGTCATGTCAATCAGATCATTCAACTAATGATGTGACCTTGTTAATAAAATAACAACTTCTTTGTCTATGGTTAGGAAACTTAACCATCTTTGATTAACAAGCTAGTCAAGTAGAGGCATACTAGTTACACTCTGTTTGTCTATGTATCCACACATGTATTATGTTTCCGGTTAATACAATTCTAGCATGAATAATAAACATTTATCATGATATGCAAGGAAATAAATAATAACTTTATTATTGCCTCTAGGGCATATTTCCTTCATTCATCGCCCGCTTCCATCCCATACTTGCGTCGCCATTCACGAGTAGTGGTTAATGCGAGTGTGGAGGCAGAGTGGTGAATGCGAGGAGGGGGAGGAGAGTTGCGAATATGAGTGGGCAGGAAGAGTGGTGAACGAGAGGAGAGGTAGGAGAGTGGTGAGTGCGAGTGGGTTGGGAGAGCGATGAATGCGAGTGGGTGGGTGGTTGTGTAGTCAAATGTGAGACCGTTGAATGTTGTGTGCTGTGAGTGGGTGGTCAAATGAGAATGGGTGGGCATGTGAGTGGTGAATGTTGTGTTGTGTGTTCAAATGCGAGTTCCTCTGACTGAAATTAGTTCACTGTCAAGAACTAGTTCAATAACTAAAACATGGATTTGCAAATTAATAAAAGACGAGAAAACTAAACCAACAAAGAAAGCTCTAAATTTGCTCTGTTTCTTTGTAGTTTTTCTTTGTTTCATTACAAAGTGAATAAGTAGCAAACAAAAGAGAACAAACTGAATTGCGAAGGTAACACTATTTGTGATTGATCAACAACAAACAAGCATCAAATACATCATTGTCTCTTTCGTCCAACATGCCAAAAGACACCAAACTAACAACACTTAAGAGCAAACTCAATGGATTATTTAAATTTTGCAATTTATCTTCACACGAAAGATGACATTATAGAATGCCAAACTCACTGGATTCTTTCAATTGGCAAACTCACAAAAGACCACTTGCTAGTTTTCATTCTGACTGCCAACCGAAAAGCAGTCTCTGCATCAATCCTATTAGATGAAAAAAAATAACGCAGTCAGGAAGGCAACTATTTTGTCACCCTATGGTCAAATCCTAGTCGTATTTATCTGTTAGATCATAGACTCAAGAGATTCGAGGATTGGAGTCCAGGAGTTATGTTATCCCAGTTCGACCCAATCCCCATTGTGGTTAACTGGTCGAAGGGAGCTGTCACTCACCATTGATGCGTCGTCGCAGCTCCCCTTAAGTTCCAGCAGTTCCCTCAAGCCCCCACGAGCTGCTCCAGTTCATATAGGGTGGGTGGGGACAAAAGGTAGATGTGGCGGAGCAGTAGATTGGTCGATGACGGACCATCAAGTGGAGGCTGGATTGGGCAGACGATGGAAGAGATAAGGGAGGACAATATATGAGGCGGAGGTGCAGCGCAATCGTTCTTTGGTTGCCGTCGGCGGGCAGAGTTAGGGCATCGGGCATTTGCAGCGACTGTGTGGGAGGAACTACTTGGGATTGGGCAGTGCAAAATGAGAGAGAGCCGACCCAGCCCTAAATCGGCCCCACATGTTATCATTTTAAGCGGTCCTATCTAGTAACTCAACCAAGTAACGGTCCAATGGGCTTGACCCAACGGAAACACTCCATTTAGGCATTTGCGAGGCTCGAAGTAGAGATAGGAGAGGAAAAATGGGGAAAATTAAGACGCTGGCTCAAAACTAAGCAATACTATGGAATCAAGGGCATGAAAATAAATAAAAAGTAGTAAGATAACATTATCTTATCAACCATTGTACATGTCATAACGAAATCTTTTTCACCTCTTATAATGCAAATTATATCATCCTAATTTCTTAAAAAAAATGCATGCGCATGGTAACTCCGAACGTTTTCGATGGCAAGTTTAGTTACACAAGAATTGTTCAATAGTTGACAGCATAGCAACGTGTCACTGAAATTTGCTATCCTTGCGTGACTGAAATTGCCTCGAAAAATGTCAATGCCAGAGTGCTACACACCTGAGATGTGACACTTACCATTGGGTAAAAATTGACATCTCATATACAGTTTGTCTAATTCATATCTAGATGTTTTTTAAGAATATCACCCACAAATATGTAAGCAATAAGAAACAAAAAAAATTAGGACAAAAATAAATAAACCACAAACAGAGTGGACATCAGCTTAGATGTGACATAACACATCTAGATGTGCCCTAAACAGACCCTCTCATATAATGAAGATAAATGTCTCATTTTTCTTCCTATAAGATGTCAATCTAGTACAACAAAGACTACTCTTATGTTCTCTCTTTTACCTCAGCAATCTACTATGTCTGTGCTAAATTAAGAAAGGAGAATTTTTGTCAGAAAAAAATGTTTTGCCCCACTGTCGGAGAAAAACTCTCCGTGTCAGCAGCGGTGGGAGCCGGAGGCGGAGGAGCCACCGCTTCGAGAGACTTCTCCTTCTTCGAGTCTCTTGACTCTCCACAATCCATCCTAGTTCACCACTAAAATGGAAGTGTTGAGAAAATTCGTGCAAAGTGAGCTGCGCAATCCTCCCACAACCCTCGCACCTAGCGCTTTTGTGTCGTCCGCCGCCGAGGAAACCCGCCGCCTCCTCAGCGCCGTCAGCTCCGGCAACCGCCTCCCACCCCTCACCGTCAAACTGCTCCACGGCCGCCTCCTCCGTCTCGGCATCCTCGCCGACCTTTACACGTACCTCCTTCGCGCGCTCTCCTCCTCCGGCCTCCACCTCCATGTCCTCCGCCTATACTCCCTCTTTCCCAAACCCTCCCACCTGGCCTTGCCAGTCGCCCTCAAGTCCGCCTCCCGCCTCCGCAACCCTCTCAAAGCCGGCGAGCAGCTGCACGCCCGCTCCCTCAAGCTCCCTTCCCACTCCACCCCCCACATTCTCACGTCCCTGCTAAATCTGTACGGTAAATGTGGGCCTTTGCAACACGCACGGAACGTGCTCGAAGAAATGCCCTGCCCCAGCACAGTCTCTTGGACCGCACTCATCACCGCGTATATGGACGCGGGGCGTGCCAGGGAAGCTGTTGCCGTTGCGAGGGATGCGTTCGCGAGTGGGATGCGTCCGGACAGCTTCATGGTTATGCGGGTCCTGACTGCGTGCGCCCGGGTCGCGGATTTGGGCACTGGGGAGGCAGTGTGGAGGACTGCAGAGCGGGAGGGGGTCGCGAGCAGTGTGTTTGTGGCAACTGCAGCGGTGGATTTGTATATCAAGTGCGGTGAGATGGCCAAGGCAAGGGAGGTGTTTGACAGGATGCCGGAGAAGGATGTGGTGGTTTGGGGTGCTATGGTTAGCGGATATGCTTCCAACGGGCATCCGCAAGAGGCTCTGCAGCTCTTCTTTGCAATGCAGGCTCAGGGAGTGAGACCAAATTGCAGGACAGTAGCTGGTACACTCTCAGCGTGCACGCAGTTGGGTGCATTTGATCTGGCACAGCAGGTTGTTGCTGTGGTGGACTGGGATCAGTTTCTTGACAACCCAGCTCTAGGGACTGCGTTGATCAAAATGTACTCCAAGTTTGGGAGCACGGGTGAGGCATGGTTCGTGTTCCAGCAGATGAGAAAGAGGGGCATTACTGTTTGGAACGCCATGGTTTGGGGGCTCAGCATGACTGGACATGATAAGTCTGTGTTTGCCCTTGTAGGCCAGATGGAGAAGTCAGGCATGAAATTGAATAGCATGACTTTCATGAGCCTTCTCTACAGCTGTACTCATGCCGGCCTTGTACAAGATGGATGGCGCTACTTCCATAACATGACTCAGTTATACCGCATTGCTCCTAGGATTGAGCACTACGGTTGTATGATCGATCTTCTCAGTCGCGCTGGGTTGCTCAAGGAGGCTCATCGGCTTATTAATGAAATGCCAATGCAGGCAAATGTTGCCGTCTGGGGTGCACTTCTTGGTGGCTGCAAGATTCACCGAGACGCAGAGCTTGCAGAACATGCCTTGAAACAGCTCATTCTGCTAGAACCATGGAACTCTGGGAACTATTTCATGCTCTCCAACATATACTCTAATGGCGGCAGATGGAAGGATGATGCAAAGCTTAGATTGCACATGAAGGCGATAGGGGTCAAGGAGGTCCCTGGATATAGCTGGGTTGACTTTGATGGTAAGGTCCACAAGTTCCATGTTGGAGACAACTGGCATCCCCTCATGGATCAAATATACAAAAAGCTAGATGAATTAGGCATGGAAATGAAAGCCATAGGTTACAAACCAACTACTGATGAGGAGAAGGAGCACCTTCTAGTTCATCACAGCGTGAAACTCGCCGTTGCATTTTGCCTTCTCACCACCAGACCAGGGGAGGCCATTAGGGTTATCAAGAACACCAGGGTTTGCACCGACTGTCACACTGATATTAAACTTATATCGAGGATAGCTCAACGGGGGATCATTGTTCGGGATAACAGCAGGTTTCATTGTTTCAGAGATGGCTGTTGCTCTTGTAATGACAACTGGTAGAAGTAGAAATGTGATGTCCGGTTAAAAAAGATTAGCAGCATACTTTTTAACTTGTAAATTAGAGTTGGCTAGTTTTTTAGTTACACAAAATTTTGACATATTGAGGTTTTCTTTTACTCAATTGTTTCGGCTGTAAGTAATCTGAAGGTGCCGATTTGTTTACAGCTGCAATTTATCACACACAAAAATTAAAATTTCTCAAGGCTGCTGAAATTTCCGTGCCCCCTTTGGTTGTTAAATTTCTTGTTGTACTTTCAGATCCTGGTGTTCAGGCTCTAACAACTACTCCCTCCATCCCAAAGAAAGTGTCTTACCTAGTTGTGACAATGTAGAAAGATGTAGGATGCAACTCGATTGTATTCCATGGAGTCGGTCACAATATATACACAGGATTTCTTGCGTGACAAGGAAACTAATCCTACCATATCTCTAGGAGTCAACTATACAAGGCTAGAGAAAATAGGAATAACAATACAAATATGTCACGTTCAACACCCCCGCAGTCGAAGCGTCGGCGTCGGCGATGCAAAGACTGGAACGGAACTCCTGGAATGTAGCGGTTGGAAGCCCCTTGGTCATAATGTCGGCAAACTGTTGTGTGGTCGGTACATGAAGAATACGGAGCTGGCCCAACTGAACCTTCTCACTGACGAAGTGACGAAGTGAACATCAAGTTCAATGTTCTTGGTACGCTTATGCTGCACTGGATTGGCTGCGAGATAGGTGGCCGAAACATTATCACAGAGAACCACCGTAGCTTTCGGGATTGAGACCCGAAGTTCGCCAAGTAGTTGACGTAGCCAACATGTCTCGGCAACAACGTTGGCAACGACACGGCACTCGGCCTCAACACTCGAGCGGGAGACGGTGGGTTGCTGCTTAGAGGACAATGAGATGAGAGAGTCGCCGAAGAAGACACAATATTCCGACGTAGATCGTCGAGTGTCAGGACAACCGGCCCAATCCGCATCAGTGTAAGCAAACAGCTCGGTGGAGGCGGAGGCGCGAAGACGAAGACCGAAGGTCGGTGTGCCACGAATGTACTGAAGAATGCGCTTGTCCAGAGACCAGTGAACATCACGAGGCGAGTGCATATGCAAGCAAACTTGCTGCACGGCAAACTGAATGTCTGGTCTGGTGAGCGTGAGGTACTGGAGAGCACCAACAATACTGCGGTAGAGAGCGGCATCAATGGCAGGCTGTCCGGCAGTGGTAGAGAGCTTGGGCTTGGCCTCGGCAGGAGTAGCAGCAGGTTTGCAGTCGGTCATGCCAGCACGGTCCAAGAGATCAAGAGCATATTGTCCTTGATGAAGAAAAGATCCGGAGGCATCACGTCGCACATTAATGCCGAGGAAGAAGTGCAATGCGCCCAAGTCCTTCAGTCGAAACTCAGAACCAAGGCGGCCAATGATGTCGCGAAGTATATCCGCGCGAGAGGCGGTGATGACGATATCGTCAACATATAAAAGAAGCATGGCGACATGATCAGCTCGATGAAGCACAAATAGCGACGTGTTGGAGGTGGTGTTGCGAAAACCAAGAGCAGTGAGGAATGCTGCAATGATACCACGCACGAGGTGCCTGTTTCAGACCATATAGAGACCGTGATAGCAAGCAGACATCATCAGGCTGAGTGGGATCAACAAAACCAGTAGGCTGCTGACAGAGGACACACTCCTGTAGATGACCATAAAGGAAGGCGTTGTTGATGTCGAGCTAATGAACAGGCCAGCGACGAGATGTGGCGAGCTGAAGAACAACACGAATCATGGCGGGTTTAACAACTGAGGAGAAGGTCTCCGAGAAGTCAACATCGACACGTTGTGCAAAATCACGAAAAACCCAACGAGCCTTGTACCTATCCAGAGAGCCATCCGGAAGATGCTTATGCCGAAATACCCACTTGTCGGTGATGATGTTGGCACCAGGAGGCCGAGGGACCAACGTCTAGGTCCGGTTGACGACGAGAGCATCATACTCAGCACACATAGCAGCGAGCCAGTGCGGATCACTCAAGGCAGAGCGCACCGAGCGCGGTACGGGAGAGATGACCGTGACGCTGAGATTATGATAGCGAGGGTTCGGTTGATGGATCTCGTCTTTAGCACGCGTCACCATAGAGTGATGAGGCGGCGGAGGCGGGGGGCAAGCCCGACGTCGAGGAGGAGCAGCAACCACTTGTGTGGAAGCGGGCAAGGATGGGGCCGCGGAAGAGACCGCGGGCGACGAGGCGGCGGTCGAGGCCGTAGACAAGACCGGCGGGGCCGCGGACGAGGCCGCGGGTGGAACCGCGGATGTAGGAGACAAAGCCGCGGGCGAGGCTGCGGACGACGGCGACAGTGCTGCGAGCGAGGCCACGGATGAAGGCGACAGTGCTGTGGGCGAGGCCGCGGGTGGCGGGGACGACGAGCCGACGGGGGAGGCTGCAGCCAGCGTTGGGGCGGGCAAGGCCGCAGCCAACATGGACGGCGTCGCGACGGAAGAAGCGGCCGAGGACCCGGCCGAGGAATCACCCGAGGCTGGTGAAGGGGGTGCCAGCAGGGCAGCAGGGGCTGGCGCTGAAACCTGCTGAGGCGAGGCCTGCTCCGCCTGAGCCTACAAGGAAGGCCCCACCGAGAGACCCGAAGGGCCTGCCGAGGAGGCATGCAGGCGTGGCGAAGGGAGCGCAAGAGCTCCCCGAGGCCACCGGGTGGGAGCGTCCGGGGACGGAACCGCCACCGATGAAACCTGCTGAAAAGGGAAGACAACCTCATCAAAGTAAACGTGTCGCGAGATGAACACACGACGAGAGACCGGGTCATAGCAGTGGAATCCTTTGGTGTTGGGTTGGTAGCCAAGGAAGACACAAGCGAGAGACCGAGGTGCAAGTTTATGCGGCGCGGTAGCGGTGATGTTGGTGTAAGACAGGCAACCAAAGACGCGAAGATCGTCATAGGATGGAGGCGACCCGAACAGAAGATGATGAGCTGTATAGCTCCATCGTGGTTTGCAAGGCCGGATGTTGAGAAGAAGAGTGGCGGTGGCGAGAGCATCTGGCCAAAAGCGTGCAGACATGTGTGCATGGAAGAGCAAAGCACGAACACTCTCATTGAGGGTGCGGAGAACACGTTTGGCATGACCGTTTTGTTGGGATGTGTATGGACAGGGCGAAAGATGGTGCCATGAATGGAGAGAAGATGTCTAATGGCGAGGTTATCAAATTCTTTTTCGTTATCTGTTTGAAGATGAGCAATGGTGTGGTGAAAGTGGGTTTTGACGTAAGAATAGAAAGAGTGAAGAGTGGAGGCGACGTTGGATTTGCGGCGTAACGGAAAAGTCCAAGTGAAGTGAGAAAAATCAACTAAAATCACAAGGTAATATGATAAACCCGAATTGCTAGGCACTGGAGATGTCCAAACATCACAATGAATAACATCAAAGGGAAAAGTAGCAATTGATGAAGATGAAGAAAATGGCAAGCGAACGTGTTTGCCGATGCGGCAAGCATGACAAGTATGAGCCGCTGATTTATTACATGAAAAGAGTAAAGTGCTCAAAATTTTATGAAGAGCGTCGAGGCCGGGATGACCAAGTCGAGCGTGCCAAAGTGAAACATCGTCATGAAGAGCAACCGGACCGCCGCGCATAGTAGGACCGCATGGGTAGAGATCATCGGGAGAATCACATCGGTGCAGAGCCCTCCAGGAGCGAACATCCTTAACAGAGAAACTGAGAGCGTCAAACTCAGCAGTGACAGGATTTTCATGAGTAAGTGTACGAACATAACATAGGTTTTGATTAAGGATGGTGAGACAAGCACATTATTGAGTGTTAAGGAAGAAGAAGGTAACGGGAGGGAGGACGAACCGTGATGGGTGATGGGGAGAGAACTCCCATCACCTACCACGATGCAAGAGGAGAAAGGGTAGGGGGAGGCACGGGAGAGGATACTGGGGTTGGAGGCCATGTGAGCAGCGGCGTCGGTGTCCATGTACCAATCGCCGCCTCCATTGTAGGTGCTCGGCGATGGTGCAGCATGAAGGGCGGAGAGGAGCGCCATGTCATAGACCGGAGGGGCGCCACCATATGAGTCGTAGCCCAAAGGACCTCCGTAGGCCGCGGCGTTTCCGTATGCCGCGGGAACCGGCACGGTTAGTAGCGCCTGATGAGAGGTCGGTCGTGGCTCGAGGATGCCCGAAGCAAGGGGATGGGGGACGGGCATGGAGTAAGCATGCACGAGGCCCTCCCAGGGATTGTACCCCGAGAGCCAAGGCGGAGTAGGAGTAGCCGTGTTGGTCACAGGGGGGCGCTGCGCCGTGTTGGAGTTGCGGCCCCGACCCCCGCGGCCCTTCTGCTTGTGGCCACCAGAGGGCGCGGGCGCGGGTGGCCAGGTGGGAGCAAGCGGCGCGGCGCCGGCGGGGCTGGAGGAGCGCCGTGGCCAGTGGCGAGGCCGACATGGAGGGCAGCGTGGGTCGCCTGCCGGGCGGAGTGACGGAGGCGCTTCTCCTCCATGCGAAGGTACGTGACTGCCTTCGCGTACGTCGGCGTGACGAGGGAGAGGTTGGCGGCGGACAGGCCAAGATCAAGGTGGAGGCTACGAAGGAGGTTGGTGAGGAGGACGGAGTCGTCGATAGTCATGTCGACGTTGCGCAGCTCGTCGGCGAGAACCTTCAGCCGCGTGCAGTACTCATCGGTCGAAAGATCGTTTTGCTGCATAGTGAAGAACTCCCCTTGGAGGAAGACACGGCGCTGGAGTTGATTGTCGAGGAAGAGGTCGCACAACCGTGTCCATGATGTCTGCTACACAACCTTCTTCTTGTAGACCTTGTTGGGCCTCCAAGTGCAGAGGTTTGTAGGACAGTAGCAAATTTCCCTCAAGTGGATGACCTACGGTTTATCAATCCGTGGGAGGCGTAGGATGAAGATGGTCTCTCTCAAACAACCCTGCAACCAAATGACAAAGAGTCTCTTGTGTCCCCAACACACCCAATACAGTGGTAAATTGTATAGGTGCACTAGTTCGGCGAAGAGATGGTGATACAAGTGCAATATGGATGGTAGATACAGGTTTTTGTAATCGGAAAAAATAGCAAGGTAACAAGTGGTAAAAGTGAGCGTAAACGGTATTGCAATGCTAGGAAACAAGGCCTAGGGTTCATACTTTGACTAGTGCAAGTTCTCTCAACAATAATAACGTAATTGGATCATATAACTATCCCTCAACAAGCAACATGAAGGAAATATGCCCTAGAGGCAATAATAAAGTTGTTATTTTATATTTCCTTATATCATGATAAATGTTTATTATTCATGCTAGAATTGTATTAACCGGAAACTTGATACATGTGTGAAAACATAGACAAAACAAAGTGTCCCTAGTATGTCTCTACTTGACTAGCTCGTTAATCAAAGATGGTTATGTTTCCTGACCATAGACATGTGTTGTCATTTGATGAACGGGATCACATCATTAGAGAATGATGTGATGGACAAGACCCATCCGTTAGCTTATCATTAATGATCGTTTAGTTTTATTGCTATTGCTTTCTTCATGACTTATACATGTTCCTCTGACTATGAGATTATGCAACTCCCGAATACCGGAGGAACACCTTGTGTGCTATCAAACGTCACAACGTAACTGGGTGATTATAAAGATGCTCTACAGGTGTCTCCGAAGGTGTTTGTTGGGTTGGCGTAGATCGAGATTAGGATTTGTCACTCCGTGTATCGGAGAGGTATCTCTGGGCCCTCTCGGTAATGCACATCACTATAAGCCTTGCAAGCAATGTGACTAATGATTTAGTTGCGGGATGATGCATTACGGAACGAGTAAAGAGACTTGCCAGTAACGAGATTGAACTAGGTATGATGATACCGACGATCGAATCTCGGGCAAGTAACATACCGATGACAAAAAGGAACAACGTATGTTGTTATGCGGTTTGACCGATAAAGATCTTCGTAGAATATGTAGGAGCCAATATGAGCATCCAGGTTCCGCTATTGGTTATTGACCGGAGATGTGTCTCGGTCATGTCTACATAGTTCTCGAACTCGTAGGGTCTGCACGCTTAACGTTTGATGACAATTTGTATTATGAGTTATGTGATTTGATGTACCGAAGGTTGTTCAGAGTCCCGGATGAGATCACGGACATGACGAGGAGTCTCGAAATGGTCGAGAAATAAAGATCGATATATTCGAAGGCTATATTCGGACATCAGAAAGATTCCGAGTGATTCGGGTATTTTTCGGAGTATCGGAGAGTTACGGGAATTCGGCGGGAAAAGTAGTGGGCCTTAATGGGCCATACGGGAAAGGAGAGAAGGGCCTCGAGTGGTGGCCGCCCCCCCCCCATGGCAAGTACGAATTGGACTAGGGAGGGGGTGGCGCCCCCTCTCTTTCCTTCTCCCTCTCCTACTCCTTCCCTCTCTCCCCTCTTGGAAAAGGAAGGGGACTCCAACTAGGATTGGGAATCCTAGTTGGACTCCCCCTATAGGCGCGCTCCTCCTAGGTTGGCCTCATCTTCCTCCCTCCTTTATATACGTGGCCAGGGGGCACCCCAATAGCACAACAGACAATCTCTTAGCCGTGTGCGGTGCCCCCCTCCATAGTTACACACCTCGGTCATATCATCGTAGTGCTTAGGCGAAGCCCTGCGCCGGTAACTTCATCATCACCATCACCACGCCGTCGTGCTGACGAAGCTCTCCCTCGACATTCAGCTTGATCGAGAGTTCGTGGGACGTCATTGAGCTGAACGTGTGTAGATCGCGGAGGTGTCGTACTTTCGGTACTAGGATCGGTCGGATCGTGAAGACGTATGACTACATCAACCGCGTTGTCATAACGCTTCCGCTTTCGGTTTACGAGGGTACGTAGACAACACTCTCCCCTCTCGTCGCTATGGATCACCTAGATGGATCTTGCGTGTGTGTAGGAATTTTTTGAAATTACTACGTTCCCCAACACAACAAAGAGTCACTCCAAAGTCACTAATAGCGGAGAACAAATGAAGAGATTATTATAGGGTACGAAACCACCTCAAAGTTATTCTTTCTGATCGATCTATTCAAGAGTCCATAGTAAAATAACACGAAGCTATTCTTTCCGTTTGATCTATCCTAGAGTTCGTACTAGAATAACACCTTAAGACACAAATCAACCAAAACCCTAATGTCACCTAGATACTCCAATGTCACCTCAAGTATCCGTGGGTATGATTATACGATATGCATCACGCAATCTCAGATTCATCTATTCAACCAACACAAAGTATTTCAAAGAGTGCCCCAAAGTTTCTACCGGAGAGTCAAGACGAAAACGTGTGCCAACCCCTATGCATAAGTTCACAAGGTCACTGAACACGCAAGTTGATCACCAAAACATACATCAAGTAGATCACGTGAATATCCCATTGTCACCACAGATAAGCACATGCAAGACATACGTCAAGTGTTCTCAAATCCTTAAACACTCAATCCAATAAGATAACTTCAAAGGGAAAACTCAATCCATTACAAGAGAGTAGAGGGGGAGAAACATCATAAGATCCAACTATAATAGCAAAGCTCGCGATACATCAAGATCGTGCCAAATCAAGAACACGAGAGAGAGAGAGAGAGAGAGAGAGAGAGAGAGAGAGAGAGAGAGAGATCAAACAGATAGCTACTGGTACATACCCTCAGCCCCGAGGGTGAACTACTCCCTCCTCGTCATGGAGAGCGCCGGGATGATGAAGATGGCCACCGGTGAGGGATCCCCCCTCTGGCAGGGTGCCGGAACAGGGTCCCGATTGGTTTTTGGTGGCTACACAGGCTTGCGCCGGCAGAACTCCCGATCTAGGTTATGTTCTGAAAGTTTGGGTATATATAAGAAGTGTTGGCGTCGGGAACAAGTCAGGGGGGGTCCACGAGGCGGCCACGAGGTAGGGGCGCCCAGGGGGTAGGGCGCGCCCCCACCCTCGTGGTGGCCTCGGGACTCTTCTAGTCCATCTCTGGTACTCCGTGGGCTTCTTCTGGTCCAAAAACAATCTCCGTGAAATTTCAGGTCAACTGGACTCCGTATGGTATTCCTTTTCTGCGTTACTCAAAAACAAGGAAAAAACAGAAACTGACACTGGGCTCTTGGTTAATAGGTTAGTCCCAAAAATCATATAAAATAGCATATAAATGCATATAGAACATCCTAGATGGATAATATAATAGCATGGAACAATAACAAATTATAGATACGTTGGAGACGTATCAAGCATCCCCAAGCTTAATTCATGCTCGTCCTTGAGTAGGTAAATGATAAAAACAGAATTTTTGATGTGGAATGCTACCTAACATATTTATCAATGTAATTTTCTTTATTGTGGCATGAATGTTCAGATCCGAAAGATTCAAGACAAAAGTTAAATATTGACATAAAAATAATAATACTTCAAGCATATGATAACCCACAAGTATAGGGGATCGCAACAGCTTTCGAGGGTAGAGTATTCAACCCAAATTTATTGATTCGACACAAGGGGAGCCAAAGAATATTCTCAAGTATTAGCAGCTGATTTGTCAATTCAACCACACCTGGAAACTTAGTATCTGCAGCAAAGTGTTTAGTAGCAAAGTAATATGATAGTGGTGGTAGCGGTAACAAAAAGAGTAATGAAAGCAAAGTAATATTTTTGGTGTTTTGTAGTGGTTGTAACAGTAGCAACAAGAAAGTAAATAAGCGTAAACCAGTATATGGAAAGCTCGTAGGCATCGGATCAGTGATGGATAATTATGCCGGATGCGGTTCATCATGTAACAGTCATAACATAGGGTGACACAGAACTAGCTCCAATTCATCAATGTAATGTAGGCATGTATTCCGAATATAGTCATACATGCTTATGGAAAAGAACTTGCATGACATCTTTTGTCCTACCCTCCCGTGGCAGCAGGGTCCTATTGGAAACTAAGGGATATTAAGGCCTCCTTTTAATAGAGAACCGGAACAAAGCATTAGCACATAGTGAATACATGAACTCCTCAAACTATGGTCATCACCGGGAGTGGTCCCGATTATTATTGTAACGCCCCGGATCCGATGTGCCAGTTGTCCTCCAATTTTTCGCTGTTGTGGCTTTGTCATTTGCTTGCGTGTCGCATCTTGCCATGTCATCATCCGCATTGCATCATCATGTTTTCGAAGCTTGCATCCGTCCCGGTCTCTTTGTTCTCTCCGTTGTCCGTTCTGAGCCAACCACACACTTGCACGCGCCCGCGGCATGTCCGAAATATTATTTTATAAGTGGCCGGGAAATGTTCTCGGAATGGGTTGAAAGTTGGCGTGCGATGTTGTTTTGTTGTAGGTAGGCCGCCTGCCAAGTTTCATCGCATTCGGAGTCCGTTTGACGCCCCAACGGATAACTATAGCGACATTATAGTCGGTCAAACGTCGGACATTTTCGGTCCCCGGAAACTGTTGTCGGGCTGCATTTCTCTCCTCTCCTCTCCTCTCAGCCCAACCACTCTAGCACAGCCCGAAAACCCCCTCTCTCGGCCCACCTAGACCCCCCTCCTCTCCGGACCGTCAGATCGCGATCCGGAGGCTCCGAAACCTCTTCTAACCCCCTCAAACCCTAACCCTGCCTATAAAAGGAAGCCCCCTTCCATTTTTGGCCTCCTCCAACCTCCCACCTCGGTTCTCGCGCCCCCAATCATCAGCCGCCGCCGCCCTCATCATTTTCCGCGCCGGCCCGCTCCGTCACCGCCACTTGGCGCTCCTCCCGCCGCCGGCCACCTCATCCTCGCCATGTGGCGCCACCCCAGTGGGCAGCGCCGCCGCCCCGTCCAACCCGCGGATGCCACGTCGCCACCTCGCGCCCACTTCGCAGCCGGGCCCGCGGAAGCCCGCAGCCGGCCCGCCCGGGACGGATCTGGGCCCGCATCGCGCCGCCCGTCCCCTTCCTCATCCGTGCCGCCTCCTCCCGTCGTCCAGGCCGTTCGCCGCCGGCGAACTTCGCCGCCCTGCCGCCCGCATCCGCCTTGCCGGACCTCGCACCGTGTCGCCGTCCTTCCTCCCGTCGGCGCCGCGCCTCCCTGCTCCGCCTCGCCCTCGCGCACCCCGCCGCTGCACGTCGCAGTTCCGGCCGCCGAAGCCTCGCCGGAGCCCGACCTCGCCTTCCCCGTTGCCGCCTGACCTCGCCACCCCGCAGGAACCGCCGCCGCCCGGAGTTCCCCTCGCTGCCTGACCCCGCCAGCGCCGGGATCCGCTCCCCGCGCCTGGATCGGGCCGGTCCCCGCCGTCCCTCGCCGACATCGCCACCGGCCGGCGCCTCCCCTGCCTCCCTCGATCCAGGCGGGATCGAGAGGAGGACGATCCACGTGGGCCCACGGCCCAGTCCCGCTCCACCCCGTGGGCCAGCGCCTCCCCAAGGCCCATGCCTTGGCCTCCTCCGCTTCCTGGGCCGAGCCCACTGGGTAAGCCGCCCCAGCGCCCCCTCCTCTTGCTATTTTTTTTCCCGCTGCTATTGGGCTTGCCCAGTGCACTGTTCAGATTTGGCCCGTTGTGTATTTTTTCCAGCCCTGCGAATTTTGCTATTTATCCAGGAACTGCTGTTTTACAGAAAAGCCCCTCATGTTCAGGCATATAATATCTCACAAACCATGCATCATATTAAAATGAATTATATATGAAACTTGCTCAGAATTTTGTCTAGTTTAATAATATGTCATTTTCACCCATGTTTGAAATGTTTAAAATGTTGTTTGGTTAAATTTGTTCCTATGACATGTTAAAATGATTTAATTCATAACTAAATAACCGTAACTCGGAATTTAATAAACTTTATATGTAAATGGGGTAGAAAAATGCCTAGATTAACATGTTGCACTTTATTTTCCTGTTTAACAACTTTAAAATATGTTTTAGGCAGAACAGTACCAAATTCAATATATGCATATGAGGAGTTTCCGGAATTGTTGTTTGTTGTTCCGGCCTCATTTAAACTTGTCTAGATAGGTAGTTTTGTTGTGCTTCACCCCTTGCCATGTTAATCAACATTTAATATTGTTGGGTACATAAACAAGATCGAACTAAATATTTGTTGTGGTGTTTTATCAATATGCAACTCGTTGCATATTGAGCTCCACTTAACTTGTAGTGTTGTTTGTTGCACTTTGCCATGCCATGCCTCATTTAAACCGGACATGCATCATGCTTGTTGTGCATCATGCCATGTTTATGTGTTGTTTGTTTACTTTGTTGTGTGCTCCTTTCCGGTGTTGCTTCTTCGGGTTGATTCCGTCATCATCGCGTTTGTGAGGATTCGTTCGACTTCATCTGTTTGTCTTCTTCATGGACTCGTTCTTCTTCCTTGCGGGATCTCAGGCAAGATGACCATACCCTCGAAATCACTTCTATCTTTGCTTGCTAGTTGCTCGCTCTTTTGCTATGCCTATGCTGCGATACCTACCACTTGCTTATCATGCCTCCTATATTGTTAAACCAAGCCTCTAACCCACCTTGTCCTAGCAAACCGTTGTTTGGCTATGTTACCGCTTTGCTCAGCCCCTCTTATAGCGTTGTTAGTTGCAGGTGAAGATGAAGCTTGTTCCTTGTTGGAACATGGAGATGTTGTTCCTTGTTGGAACATGTTTACTTGTTGGGATATCACAATATATCTTATTTAACTTAATGCATCTATATACTTGGTAAAGGGTGGAAGGCTCGGCCTTATGCCTGGTGTTTTGTTCCACTCTTGCCGCCCTAGTTTCCGTCATATCGGTGTTATGTTCCCGGATTTTGCGTCCCTAACGCGGTCGGGTGATTTATGGGACCCCCTTGACAGTTCGCTTTGAATAAGACTCTTCCAGCAAGGCCCAACCTTGGTTTTACCATTTGACTACCACCTATCCCTTTCCCTTGGGTCTGATCAACCCGAGGGTCATCTTTATTCTGCCCCCCCGGGCCAATGCTTGTCTAAGTGTTGGCCCGAAACGAGTAGACTGCGGGGCCCCCTCGAGGTAACTTGAGGTTTGGTTTTACTCGTAGGATGTCTCATCCGGTGTTGCCCTGAGAACGAGATATGTGCAGCTCCTATCAGGATGTCGGCGCATCGGGCGGCTTTGCTGGACTTGTTTTATTACTGTCGAAATGTCTTGTAGCCGGGATTCCGAGACTGATCGGGTCTTCCCGGGGAGAAGGAATATCCTTCGTTGATCGCGAGAGCTTATCATGGGCTAAGTTGGGACACCCCTGCAGGGTTTGAACTTTCGAAAGCCGTGCCCGCGGTTATGTGGCAGATGGGAAATTGTTAATGTCCGGTTGTAGAAAACCCGAAGTTGATCTTAATTAAAATACACCAACCGCGTGTGTAACCGTGATGGTCTCTTCTCGGCGGGGTCCGGGAAGTGAACACGGTTGTTGGAGTTATGCTTGACGTAAGTAGTTTCAGGATCACTTCTTGATCTTAGTTGTTCGACCGTGCTTTGCCTTCTCTTCTCGCTCTCATTTGCGTATGTTAGCCACCATATATGCTAGTCGCTTGCTGCAGCTCCACCTCATACCTTTTACCCTACCTATAAGCTTAAATAGTCTTGATCTCGCGGGTGTGAGATTGCTGAGTCCTCGTGACTCACCAGATACTTCCAAAACCAGTTTGCAGGTGCCGATGAGTCCGTGCAGGTGACGCACCCGAGCTCAAGGAGGAGTTCGATGGAGATCTTGTTCTTTATGTTGTTTCGTTCTAGTCGATCAGTAGTGGAGCCCAGTTGGGGTCGATCTTGGACCTATGTCGCTTTTGGGGTTTCTTCTTTTATTTTGGCTCCGTAGTCGGGCCCTGATTGTACTTGTATGATGTAATGTTTTATTCATGTATTTGTGTGAAGTGGCGATTGTAAGCCAACTAGGTATCTTTTCCCTTATGTATTACATGGGATGTGTGAAGATTACCTCACTTGCGACATTGCTTTCAATGCGGTTATGCCTCTAAGTCGTGCTTCGACACGTGGGAGATATAGCCGCATCGAGGGCGTTACAATTATCACTTCGGGGTTGCCGGATCATAACACATAGTAGGTGACTATAGACTTGCAAGATAGGATCAAGAACTCACATATATTCATGAAAACATAATAGGTTCAGATCTGAAATCATGGCACTCGGGCCCTACTGACAAGCATTAAGCATAGCAAAGTCATAGCAACATCAATCTCAGAACATAATGGATACTAGGGATCAAACCCTAACAAAACTAACTCGATTACATGATAAATCTCATCCAACCCATCACCGTCCAGAAAGCTTACGATGGAATTACTCACGCACGATGGTGAGCATTATGAAATTGGTGATGGAGGATGGTTGATGATGACGACGGCGACGAATCCCCCTCTCCGGAGCCCCGAACGGACTCCAGATCAGCCCTCCCGAGAGGTTTTAGGGCTTGGCGGCGGCTCCATATCGTAAAACGCGTTGATTTCTTCTCCTTTATTTTTTTCTCCCCAAAAGCAAATATATAGAGTTGGAGTTGGCGTCGGAAGGTGTCCAGGGGGCCCACGAGGTAGGGGGGCGCGCCCTAGGGGGCGCCCCCCACCCTCGTGGACAGGGTATGGGCCCCCTGGTCTTCATCTTTGGAGAGGATTTTTTATTATTTATTATAAGGTATTCTGTGGAGTTTCAGGTCATTCCGAGAACTTTTGTTTTCTGCACATAAAACAACATCATGGCAATTATGGTGAAAACAGCGTCAGTCCGGGTTAGTTCCATTCAAATCATACAAGTTAGAGTCCAAAACAAGGGCAAAAGTGTTTGGAAAAGTAGATACGACGGAGACATATCAACTCCCCCAAGCTTAAACCCATGCTTGTCCTCAAGCAATTCAGTTGACAAACTGAAAGAGAAAAAGAAAGACTTTTATAAACTCGGTTTGCTCTTGTTGTTGTAAATATGTCAAGCCAGCATTCAAGTTTTCATCAAAGATTATAACTAACCACATTTGCAATAATTCTCAGGTCTCATAATTACTCATATCAATAGCATAATCAACTAGCGAGCCATAATAATAAATCTCGGATGACAACACTTTCTCAAAGCAATCATAATATGATATAACAAGATGGTATCTCGCTAGCCCTTACTGAGACCGCAAAACATAAATGCAGAGCACCTTTAAAGATCAAGGACTGACTAGACATTGTAATTCATGGTAAAAGAGATCCAATCATAGTCACACCAAACATAGATTAATGTTGACGAATGCAAATGACAGCTGTGCTCCAGCTAGTGCTCTTTAATAAGAGGGTGATGACTCAACATAAAAGTAAATAGATAGGCCCTTCGCAGAGGGAAGCAGGGATTTGTAGAGGTGCCAGAGCTCGGTTTTGAAATAGAGATACATAATATTTTGAGCGGCATACTTTCATTGTCAACATAACAACTAAGAGATGGCGATATTTTCCATGCTACACACATTATAGGCGGTTCCCAAACAGAATGGTAAAGTTTATACTCCCCTCCACCAACAAGCATCAATCCATGGCTTGCTCGAAACAACGAGTGCCTCCAACATACATCAGGTCCCAGGAGGAGTTTTGTTTGCAATTAATTTTGATTTAGTTTGCATAAAGCATGGGACTGGGCATCCTGATGACCAGCCATTTTCTCGTGAGTGAGGAGCGGAGTCCACTCCTCTTGAGAATAACCCGCCTAACATGGAAGATAAGGGCAGCCTTGGTTGATACATGAGCTATTCAAGCATACAAAATAGAATGATTATTTAAAGGTTTAGAGTTTGGCACATACAAATTTACTTGGAATAGCACGTAGATACCGCATATAGGAAGGTATAGTGGACTCATCTGGAATAACTTTGGGGTTTAAAGGATTGGATGCACAAGCAGTATTCCCGCTTAGTACAGGTGAAGGCTAGCAAAAGACTGGGAAGCGACCAACTAGAGAGCGACAACAGCCATGTACATGCATTAAAATTAATAAACATTGGATGCAAGCATGAGTAGGATATAATCCACCATGAACATAAATATCGTGAAGGCTATGTTGATTTGTTTCAACTACATGCGTGAACATGTGCCAAGTCAAGTCACTTAAATCATTCAAAGGAGGATACCACCCCATCATACCACATCATAACCATCTCAATAGCATGTTGGCACACAAGGTAAACCATTATAACTCATAGCTAATCAAGCATGGCACAAGCAACTATGATCTCTAATTGTCATTGCAAACATGTTTATTCATAATAAGCTGAATCAAGAACGATGAACTCATCATATTTACAAAAACAAAAGAGGTCGAGTTCATACCAGCTTTTCTCATCTCAGTCGGTCCATCATATATCATAATAATTGCCTTTCACTTGCACGACCGAACGATGTGAATAATAATAAGAGTGCATTGGACAAAGCTGGAATCTTCGAGCATTCAATAAACAGGAGAAGACAAGGCAATATGGGCTCTTGGTTAAATCAACAATAATGCATATAAGAGCCACTTCAACAATTTAATCATGGTCTTCTCCTACTGACCCCAAAGAAAAGAAATAAAAACTATTTACACGGGAACGCTTCCAACAAGCAAAAGAAGAACGGGAAATATTTTTGGGTTTTCTTTTTAATTACTACTACTACAGCAGAAAAGTAAACTACTACTAATTTTTTTGTTTTTCTTAAGGTTTATCAAACACACAAGAAGAAAGCAGGAAAAAGAAAATAAACTAGCATGGATATTACAGTAAAAGAGTATGAGCACCGACATCTAGCAATGAGTGTGTGTGAACATAAATGTATTGTCGGTGAGAAATACGTACTCCCCCAAGCTTAGGCTTTTGACCTAAGTTGGTTTATTGCCAGGGATAGCCTGGCGGATACCTGTAGGTGTAGCTGGGATCATACTGCGACGAAGAATAGTTGTGGTTGTACTGTGATGCAGCGGCTATCGCATCCTGAGCTGCAGCGTGGAGTCGGGCTGCCTCCGCTCTCCTCTCGTACTCATCCGCCTCCTCTCTAGTAATATTATATCTTCCATTTGCCTGGTAATCAAAGAAGGCATGAGCAGGGAGAGTAATACGGACAGCATGCCGTTTGTTAAAAATTAATCGATACTGGAGAGGTGACTCAGTTCTCTCAACAAAATGGTGGGAAACCATAGAATCAAAATCTAAATAAGCAGGACGCAACTCCATGTCTCCTTCACGAACGTCTATCTCAAGAAATTTAGCTAAGCGGGTTGCATAAATTCCTCCAAAAAAATCTCCATTGTATCTATTATGATGCAACCTACGAGCTACAATGGCTCCCATATGAAAAAATTGGTCTCCTAACACAGCACTCCTGAGAATGCTAAGGTCAGGGACACACATGTGACATGCTTCATCCTTAGCATTTATGCATCTACCTATGAAGAGAGCAAAATAATGTATAGCAGGAAAGTGAATGCTCCCTATGGTAGCTTGCGTTATATCTCTAGATTTCCCTATAGTTATACTAGCAAGAAAGTTTCTAAATTCATATTTAGGGGGATCCCTAACACTACCCCATTGTGGAAGTTTACAAGCAAGAGTGAAATCCTCTAAGTCCATGGCATAAGATTTGTCATAAAGATCAAACATGACTGAAGGAGAATTACGCGAAGATGAATATTCAAACCTCCTCACAAATGAGCTTGTGAGATCAAGGTACTGGGGGCATTTGTCTGCCTCAAAATCCTCGAGACCGGCATTACGCAAATATGCGTTAATTTCTTCTTTAATTCCTGCATGATCCATAAAGTTTTCTGACGGCCATTCGCAAGGTCGCACTAGAGCGTCTCTTGGTGGTTCCTCGTCAGCATCACGCATAGCAAGCCTAGGTCCTTGCTTCTTCGAAGAACCACCTTGGAACATCTTCCTAAGCATATTGCTTTTCTCTGACAAATTTCTGAAATTTTTAGTAACTTCAAACAAAAGTGAACCAACTTCAATAAAACTGATAGCAACTACTCCTACAAGTGCCTAAAGCCTATATCAAGCATTAGAACTACTTGGAACCATATAAATTTGACATGCAAGCTCAAAAACATGGTCACCTATGCAGCACAAATTTGCAAAAAACAAAGCGCTAGAACAAAAACTAATTGGACCAATGGAGGAGTCACATACCAAGGAACAATCTCCCCAAGCAGTTTTGCGAGAGGTGCTTTGAGCAAGGAGATCGAAAATCATAGCAAAGAGGGCTGGAACCCGTGCTTGAGTTGGTTTTTCGTGTTTGTGTGAGGAAGAAGAAGAAGATGGGTGCTGGAATAAGTGGAGGAGGGACACCATGGGCCCATGAGGCAGGGGGGCGCGTCCAGGGGGTAGGGCGCACCCTCCACCCTCGTGGCCAGGTGGCAGCTCCCCCCGCGGTGATTTTTGCACCATAAATCCTCAAATATTCCCGAAAAAATCATATTAAATTGGCATGTCATTCTGAGGACTTTTATTTTCGAGATATTTTTATATTGCACGTATAAATCAGAAAACTGACAGAAAAATACTATTTTTAGTTTATTTCTACTAAATAACAGAAAGTATAGAGAGGGTACAAAAGGTTGTGCTTCTAGTTTCATCCATCTCATGTTCATCAAAGGGAATCCACTAACAAGGTTGATCAAGTCTTGTTAACAAACCCATTCCGATAATCATGAAACCGGAGAAATTTTGAATAACACTATGTTACCTCAACGGGGATATGCACATCCCCAATAATAAGTACTCCTTCCATTCCCTTATACAAGGCCACAAACTCATATTACAGATACCAAGGTAAAATTTAATGACTGCTTTGCAAATCAACTTTTCTTCTTGTTAACCGGGATCATTAATACGCCATAAGCATGCAACGAATGAATGGAAAGGAAATAGCTGAGTGTCATTATGACTACATGCATGTAATTATTAAAAAGGTTGCTAGTACGAGGAAACATCATTAATTTTTGCCTCGGTTACTGTTGGTGGCCTCGTATTGATGCAAAATGTATTTTTGATAGTGGCCTTGTATAAGGGAATGGAGGGAGTATATCATATTTCTTTTTGACAGTAGGAAGAGGAAATTCAAAACCTCCAAATATAATCGATGGAATTTTTCCAATAGAGTTGATACTATGAACTTGAGGTTGTTTCCTCGGAAAGTGTACCGTATGCTCATTACCACTAACATGAAAAGTGACATTTCCCTTGTTGCAATCAATAACAGCCCCTACAGTATTAAGAAAAGGTCTTCCAAGAATAATAGACATACTATCGTCCTCGGGAATATCAAGAATAACAAAGTTCGTTAAAATAGTAGCGTTTGCAACCACAACAGGCACATCCTCACAAATACCAACAGGTATGGCAGTTGATTTATCAGCCATTTGCAAAGATATTTTAGTAGGTGTCAACTTATTCAAGTCAAGTCTACGATATAAAGAGAGAGGCATAACACTAACACCAGCTCCAAGATCACATAAAACAGTTTTAACATAGTTTCTTTTAATGGAGCATGGTATAGTAGGTACTCCTGGGTCTCCAAGTTTCTTTGGTATTCCACCCTTAAAAGTATAATTAGCAAGCATGGTGGAAATTTCAGCTTCCGGTATCTTTCTTTTATTAGTAATGATATCCTTCATATACTTAGCATAAGGATTAGTTTTGAGCATATCGGTCAATCACATACGTAAAAAGATAGGTCTAATCATTTTAGCAAAGCGCTCAAAATCCTCATCATCCTTTTTCTTGGATGATTTGGGAGGAAAAGGCATGGATTTCTGAACCCATGGTTCTCTTTCTTTACCATGTTTCCTAGAAACAAAGTCTCTCTTATCATAACGTTGATTATTTGATTGTGGGTTATCAAGATCAACAGCAGGTTCAACTTCTACATCATTATCATTACTAGGTTGAGCATCATCATGAACATCATCATTAACATTTTCATTAGGTTCATGTTCATTACCAGATTGTGTTTCAGCATCAGACATAGAGATATCATTTGGATTATCAGGTGGTTCAACAATAGGTTCACTAGAAGTTTGCACAGTTCTATCATTTTTATTTTTATTCTTTTTAGAAGAACTAGGTGCATCAATATTATTTCTCTGAGAATCTTGATCAATTCTCTTGGGGTGGCCTTCGGGATACAAAGGTTCCTGAGTCATTCTACCAGTTCTAGTAGCCACTCGAACAGCATAATCATTTTTCTTACTATTCATTTCATCAAGCACTTCTTTTTGAGCCTTAAGTACTTGTTCCATTTGAGTGGTAACCATAGAAGCATGTTTGCTTACAAGTTTAAGTTCACCTCTAATATTAGCCATATAATCACCTGAGCATTTAATCATATAAGCATTTTGTTTTAATTGTCTATCAAAATAAGCATTAAAGTCGTCTTGCTTAAACATAAAGTTATCAAATTCATCCAAGCACTGACTAGCAATTTTAGTAGGAGGGACTTCAGCTTTATCATATCCATAGAGAGAATTTACCTTTACTACCTGTGTTGGGTTATCGGGATCAGGAGGTTCTTCAATAAATAAAGGATCAAGATCATATGTTTCTTCAACAGGCGGTAAATTAAGACCATGTATTTCTTCAATAGGAGGTAAATTCTTAACATCTTCAGCTTTAATACCTTTTTCTTTCATAGATTTCTTTGCCTCTTGCATATCTTCGGGACTGAGAAATAGAACACCTCTCTTCTTCGGAGTTGGTTCAGGAATAGGATCATTAATTGGAGCGGGATCTAGCTCACGAGCTGGCTCAGGAGGTGCCCAATTATTTTCATTTGTCAACATATTATTCAATAGAATTTTAGCTTCATCTGGTGTTCTTTCCCTGAAAAGAGAACCAGCACAACTATCCAGGTAATCTCTGGAAGCATCGTTAGTCCATTATAAAAGATATCAAGTATTTCATGTTTCTTAAGAGGATGATCAGGCAAAGCATTAAGTAACTTGAGAAGCCTCCCCAAGCTTGTGGGAGACTCTCTTCTTCAATTTGCACAAAGTTGTATATTTCCTTTAAAGCAACTTGTTTCTTATGAGCAGGAAATATTTAGCAGAGAAGTAATAAATCATATCCTGGGGACTACGCACACAACCAGGATCAAGAGAATTAAACCATATCTTAGCATCACCCTTTAATGAGAACGGAAATATTTTCAGTATATAAAAGTAGCGAGATCTCTCATCATTAGTGGACAGGGTGGCTATATCATTTAATTTAATAAGATGTGTGTCGGTGTACTAAAGTAGGGGTACCTTAGTACCCCCAACTTGTGCACGGGCAGTCGCAGCACCCCGCGGCAAGGCTTGCCAGGCGATCGCCAAAACTCTCCATGGCCCCTTTTTGGGCCATCCAAGAACAAAGTATTTGAGCCAAGGCCCCGGCAGGAGGAGCTTGCCGGGAAGACCACCCGAAGAGAGCAAGGCCCCGGCAAGAGGAGCTTGCCGGGACGGCCGCTCGAAGCACAAGGCCCCGGCAAGAGGAGCTTGCTGGGAAGGCCGACCAGGGCACGACAAGAGACTTGCTGCGACGCGCCGCGCGTCCCGGCAAGGACCGGTGGGCGACAAGCTCCCGGGCGCGACAAGGCACCAACCGCGGCAAGGCGCTTGCCGCGGCAAGTCACCACCCCGCGCCTGCGTTCCAGCTCATCCACCCATGTGTCGCTCTGGGGCCATTCCAGGCGTACGTGGCGAGAGGCTGCGCAGCCAGGGGCATGCGGTGGCAAAGCAACATTGACAGGATAGCCATCGTGGCAAACGGTGGCGCCCCTGACGGTCCCTTTCCTGCACTGTTTGGCGACCTAGACGGGCATTTAATGCCCTTGTCCCCTGCCGTCAGAGTTAGGTATGATAGCACTGTGCAAACAGTTGTACCCAACACAGCGTTTTCCAGTTTTGCCCCCGCCTGCGTTGCCACCTGTGGGTAACCCCTTGCACATATAAAAGGAGGCCCCATGCGCAACGAGGGAGAGGGAGGGGACCACTCACGCTCGGTCTGACTAGTTGCCTGAGTGTACTGTAGCACTCAGCGCTCCCAAGCAAGAACACAATACAAACCACAAAGCAGCAGTAGGGTTTTACGCATCCGTGCGGCCCGAAGCTGGGTAAACCCCTTGTGTGTGCGTCGCCTCGATCTGCTCTTCGCGCGACCTCCGCCCCCCACTGAACCAGAAAGGGGCTCGGTCCCCATAGGTGTTCGTGGAGGCAGATTTCCCCCGACATCTTTGGCGCGCCAGGTAGGGGCGTCGAGGTTGTGTGAACCTGATCCGGCGTCCACGCAGGCTAGATCTCCATCGCCTTCATCGACATGCCACGGAAGAAGAAAGCTCCGGAGGTGGCTGGTCCGTCCGCGTCGAACCCACCGCCCCTGGAGCAAACGGGTGGTGGGGATGGCGCCGGCGGCGGAACGGACGTCGTTGCGCCAGCTCATGGTGCCACGTCGTCCGAACATACGCCGACATCTCTCGGCGCAGGTAAGCCCTGGTATGCCCAGGCAACCTTTCGCTCTATTCCATGGAGCGGAGGCAGTTAGCCCCACAGATCTCGCATACGGGCCACCTCGAGTGTTCGCTCACGCTGAGCTCGAGCGAGAGCGGCTGCGACGAGATGACGCGCTGCTCCTCGAGGAGGACCGTCTTCAGGCCGCTGTGCGAGCTGCTCGCTACCAGCAAGCTTTGCGCTGCTTTTATAGCCGCAAAGTTAGTGCCAGAAGTTTCGAGGAAGTGGGAAGGCCCTTACTGGGTGAAACAAGTCGCTAGGCCTGGCGCTGTCCGCCTTGAGACCGAAGATACCACTCCGGTGAGCAACTCCTGGAACGTTGGACATCTTCGTAAGTTTCGCCCGTAAGGCGCGGTTGTCGGACCCCGTCCGGCAACCACCCTTCTGTACAAGTCTTGCCGCTGTTGCATGTAATCCTTTGTACAGCGCTAGGCGCAGACCCTGTGCACAGATTAAGTTCATGTGCTCCGCACATCTTGTCGATCTCATGCTTTTTATTCTTTGCATGTATTATCTGACACTTTGTGTAGCACTGACCCCCGGTAAGCTATAACGGGCCATGGGGCTCCGAACCTTTATTTTCTCTCCTTCCTTTTCTTCTCAAGAAAAGGAAGGTTCCTCGCCCACAAGTTTGCCGGGGAGGGAAGGGAGAAGATAATGGTGGGGACCAGGTGACGTTCGATGAAGTTTCGCCTTGCCGGAAAGCGACCTTGCCGGGCAGCGAGCCATGGAAAAGCTAAGTTGCCAAAGTTTGAGCAATCAAGTTTTTAAATTCTGAGGTTATCTTCCTCGAACAACCGTACTCTGTATGGAAAACCTGTGCGCGGAGGAACCAGCTCGTGGCTAGTCGCGCCCTTACTTCGTTTCGAGTCCGCTCAACGACTTAAGTATGTTGCGACCAGACTCGCGCCCTTACTTTGTTTCGAGCTCGCTCAGCGACTTGAGTGTGCTACAACTGCAGTTGTGCCCTTACTTTGCTTCGAGCCTGCTCAACAACTTAAGTGAACTGCGGCTAGTCACGACAAGGTTTCTTGCCGGCAACGGCACCGCCAGCGGGCTGCTGATGTCCCGCACTCAGCAAGCGTGCCTGCGCCGGCAAGTTCCCTAAAAGCGTAGGGCAATAACATACAAAGGGGGGAATCAAGTAGAGGAAATAACAGTGCATTCACTACCTAAGATAAAGTTATATTACAAGATAGCTTGTCGCAGCCCTAATGAATTGTTTTCATAACTCGGCCAGCGGCGATAAGAAGAGAAAAGGGCGGGCGGCCTAGTCCACGCGGTCGCCCTCGATCCTCTTGATCCCAGACACCCTTTCCACAATGGGCGCGACGAGGGCCCTGATCTCCTCCAGGTCCGCGTCTGACGGCAAGGATCTGAGGACGTTGGTGAGCTTGAGGCCTGGGTTACGGAAAACGATCTTCACCAACACCTTCTCAAGGGCTCCAGCGCAGGCATCACACGTCTCGTCGGCCAGCCGCTCTGGGATCGCATCCCGGAGTTCCTGAAGGGCCGTCGCCACGCCTTTGAAGAACGAAGTGAGCTTGGCGCTGGGTGGGAGGTTCTCGCCGAAGGGATACACGTGACCCTCCATCCCCAGCGGCGACAGCTCCTTGTCGATGGAAGCGGCGATGTCCACCAGACCCTCCGTCCACTGCTCCACCGTCCCCCTTTATTGCGACGTGACGCGTGCCTGCAGGGCTTAGCCCCGCGCACGCCGCCCACGTCACACACGCCTCTCCCCATGATGCCGCGTTCGGCGCGTACCGTTCGGAGAGGGCGTGGTGGATGCAGAAAAAGATGCAGCGTGACCCAGGCCACGCGTGCCCGTGCACTGTTTTGGGCCTGGCCCAACAGTGCTCGGCACCGTGTATGGCCCAGGACCGGGGGCTCCTGTCGGTGTACTAAATTAGGGGTACCTTAGTACCCCGAACTTGTGCATGGGCAGTCGCAGCACCCCGCGGCAAGGCTTGCTAGGCGATCGCCAAAACTCTCCATGGCCCCTTTTTGGGCCATCCAAGAACAAAGTATTTGAGCCAAGGCCCCGGCAGGAGGAGCTTGCTGGGAAGACCACCCGAAGAGAGCAAGGCCCCGACAAGAGGAGCTTGCCGGGACGGCCGCTCGAAGCACAAGGCCCCGGCAAGAGGAGCTTGCCGGGAAGGCCGACCAGGGCACGACAAGAGACTTGCTGCGACACGCCGCGCGTCCCGGCAAGGACCGGTGGGCGACAAGCTCCCGGGCGCGACAAGGCACCAACCGCGGCAAGGCGCTTGCCGCGGCAAGTCACCACCCCGCGCCTGCGTTCCAGCTCATCCACCCACGTGTCGCTCTGGGGCCATTCCAGGCATACGTGGCGAGAGGTTGCGCAGCCAGGGGCATGCGGTGGCAAAGCAACGCTGACAGGATAGCCATCGTGGCAAACGGTGGCGCCCCTGATGGTCCCTTTCCTGCACTGTTTGGGCGACCTAGACGGGCATTTAATGCCCTTGTCCCCTGCCGTCAGAGTTAGGTATGATAGCACTGTGCAAACAGCTGTACCCAACACAACGTTTTCCAGTTTTGCCCCCGCCTGCGTTGCCACCTGTGGGTAACCCCTTGCACATATAAAAGGAGGCCCCATGCGCAACGAGGGAGAGGGAGGAGACCACTCACGCTCGGTCTGACTAGTTGCCTGAGTGTACTGTAGCACTCGGCGCTCCCAAGCAAGAACACAATACAAACCACAAAGCAGCAGTAGGGTTTTACGCATCCGTGCGGCCCGAAGCTGGGTAAACCCCTTGTGTGTGCGTCGCCTCGATCCGCTCTTCGCGCGACCTCCGCCCCCTGCCGAACCAGAAAGGGGCTCGGTCCCCATAGGTGTTCGTGGAGGCAGATTTCCCCCGACAATGTGCCACAACAGTTTCAGATTCATAACCATGGAAAGGATCAGATTCAACCAAAGTAACTATATCAGGATCAACAGAGAATTCATAATCCTTATCAGGAACACAGATAGGTGAAGTAGCAAAAGCAGGGTCAGGCCTCATTTTATCTTTAAGAGATTCTTTGTTCCATTTAACTAATAGCCTTTTAAGTTCATGACGATCTCTGCAAGCTAGAATAGCGGCAGAAGATTCCATATAAAAAACATAACTCTCAAGAATAATAGGCCTATCTTCATCATCACTTTCATCATTATAATCAGATTCAATAATTTCTTTCTCTCTAGCCCTAGCAATTTGTTCATCAAGAAATTCACTAAGGGGCATAGTAGTATCAGGCATAGAAGTAGTTTCATCATAAGTATCATGCATAGCAGAAGTGGCATCATCAATAACATGCGACATATCAGAATGAATAGCAGAAGCAGGTTTAGGTGTCGCAAGCTTACTCATAACATAAGGTGAATCAAGTGCAGAGCTAGATGGCAGTTCCTTACCTCCCCTCGCAGTTGAGGGATAAATTATTGTCTTGGCGTCTTTCAAGTTCTTCATAGTGTCCAGCAGATATAAATCCCAAGTGACTCAAAGAATAGAGCTATGCTCCCCGGCAACGGCGCCAGAAATTAGTCTTGATAACCCACAAGTGTAGGGGATCGCAACAGCTTTCGAGGGTAGAGTATTCAACCCAAATTTATTGATTCGACACAAGGGGAGCCAAAGAATATTCTCAAGTATTAGCAGCTGAGTTGTCAATTCAACCACACCTGGAAACTTAGTATCTGCAGCAAAGTGTTTAGTAGCAAAGTAATATGATAGTGGTGGTAGCGGTAACAAAAAGAGTAATGAAAGCAAAGTAATATTTTTGGTGTTTTGTAGTGATTGTAACAGTAGCAACGAGAAAGTAAATAAGCGTAAACCAGTATATGGAAAGCTCGTAGGCATCGAATCAGTGATGGATAATTATGCCGGATGTGGTTCATCATGTAACAGTCATAACATAGGGTGACACAGAACTAGCTCCAATTCATCAATGTAATGTAGGCATGTATTCCGAATATAGTCATACGTGCTTATGGAAAAGAACTTGCATGGCATCTTTTGTTCTACCCTCCCGTGGCAGCGGGGTCCTATTGGAAACTAAGGGATATTAAGGCCTCCTTTTAATAGAGAACCGGAACAAAGCATTAGCACATAGTGAATACATGAACTCCTCAAACTATGGTCATCACCGGGAGTGCTCCCGATTATTGTCACTTCGGGGTTGCCGGATCATAACACATAGTAGGTGACTATAGACTTGCAAGATAGGATCAAGAACTCACATATATTCATGAAAACATAATAGGTTCAGATCTGAAATCATGGCACTCGGGCCCTAGTGACAAGCATTAAGCATAGCAAAGTCATAGCAACATCAATCTCAGAACATAATGGATACTAGGGATCAAACCCTAACAAAACTAACTCGCTTACATGATAAATCTCATCCAACCCATCACCGTCCAGCAAGCCTACGATGGAATTACTCACACACGGTGGTGAGCATCATGAAATTGGTGATGGAGGATGGTTGATGATGACGACGGCGACAAATCCCCCTCTCCGGAGCCCCGAACGGACTCCAGATCAGCCCTCCCGAGAGGTTTTAGGGCTTGGCGGCGGCTCCGTATCGTAAAACGCGATGATTTCTTCTCCTCTATTGTTTTCTCCCCGAAAGCAAATATATAGAGTTGGAGTTGGTGTCGGAAGGTGTCCAGGGGGGCCACGAGGTAGGGGGCGCGCCCTAGGGGGACGCCCCCACCCTCGTGGATAGGGTGTGGGCCCCTTGGTCTTCATCTTTGGCGAGGATTTTTTATTATTTATTATAAGGTATTCTGTGGAGTTTCAGGTCATTCCGAGAACTTTTGTTTTCTGCACATAAAACAACATCATGGCAATTCTGCTGAAAACAGCGTCAGTCCGGGTTAGTTCCATTCAAATCATACAAGTTAGAGTCCAAAACAAGGGCAAAAGTGTTTGGAAAAGTAGATACGACGGAGACGTATCACATACTAACAAAGTAATCATGTCTTCTCAAAATAACATGGCCAAAGAAAGTTCATCCCTACAAAATCATCTAGTTTGGCTATGCTCCATCTTCGTCAGACAAAATGTTCAAATCATGCACAATTTTTACCCTGATGACAAGCCAAGCAACTGTTTCATACTTTAGTATTCTCAAACTTTTTCAACTTTCACGCAATACATGAGCGTGAGCCATGGACATAGCACTATAGGTGGAATAGAATGGTGGTTGTGGAGAAGACAAAAAAGAGAAAGATGGTCTCACATCAACTAGCCGTATTAATGGGCTATGGAAATGCCCATCAATAGATATCAATGTGAGTGAGTAGGGATTGCCATGCAATGGATACACTAGAGCTACAAATGTATGAAAGCTCAACAAAAGAAACTAAGTGGGTGTGCATCCAACTTGCTTGCTCACGAAGACCAAGGGCATTTGAGGAAGCCCATTGTTGGAATATACAAGCCAAGTTCTATAACGAAAGTTCCCACTAGTATATGAAAGTGACAAGATAAGAGACTCTCTATCATGAAGATCATGGTGCTACTTTGAAGCACAAGTGTGGTAAAAGGATAGTAGCATTGCCCCTTCTCTCTTTTTTCTCTCTTTTTTTGGGTCTTCTCTTTTTTATTTGGCCTTTCTCTTTTTTGGGGCCTTCTCTTTTTTTATTTGGCCTTTTTTTATTTCCTCACACGGGACAATGCTCTAATAATGATGATCATCACACTTCTATTTATTTACAACTCAAGGATTACAACTCGATACTAGAACAAAATATGACTCTATGTGAGTGCCTCCGGCGGTGTACCGGAATGGGCAATGAATCAAGAGTGACATGTATGAAAAATTATACATGGTGGCCTTGCCACAAATACAATGTCAACTACATGATCATGCAAAGCAATATGACAATGATGAAGCGTGTCATAATAAACGGAACGGTGGAAAGCTGCATGTCAATATATCTCGGAATGGCTATGGAAATGCCATAATAGGTAGGTATGGTGGCTGTTTTGAGGAAGATATAAGGAGGCTTATGTGTGATAGAGCATATCATATCACGGGGTTTGGATGCACCGGCGAAGTTTGCACCAACTCTCGAGGTGAGAAAGGGCAATGCACGGCACCGAAGAGGCTAGCAATGATGGAAGAGTGAGAGTGCGTATAATCCATGGACTCAACATTAGTCATAAAGAACTCACATATTTATTGCAAAAATCTACAAGTCATCAAAACCAAGCACTACGTGCATGCTCCTAGGGGGATAGATTGGTAGGAAAAGACCATCGCTCGTCCCCGACCGTCACTCATAAGGAAGGCAATCAAGGAACACCTCATGCTTCAAATTTGTCACACAACGATTACCATACGTGCATGCTACGGGACTTGCAAACCTCAACACAAGTATTTCTCAATTTCACAATTACTCAACTAGCGCGACTCTAATATCACCATCTTTATATCTCAAAACAATCATCAAGCATCAAACTTCTCATAGTATTCAATGCACTTTATATGATAGTTTTTATTATACCCATCTTGGATGCTTATCATATTAGGACTAATTTTGTAGCCAAAGCAAATTACCATGCTGTTCTAAAAGACTCTCAAAATAATATAAGTGAAGCATGAGAGATCAATAATTTCTATAAAATAAAACTACCACCGTGCTCTAAAAGATATAAGCAAAGCACTAGAGCAAAATTATCTAGCTCAAAAGATATAAGTGAAGCACATAGAGTATTCTAATAAATTACGATTCATGTGTGTCTCTCCCAAAAGGTGTGTACAGCCAGGATGATTGTGGTAAACTAAAAAGAAAATACTCAAATCATACAAGACGCTCCAAGCAAAACACATATCATGTGGTGAATAAAAATATAGCCTCAAGTAAAGTTACCGATAGACGAAGACGAAAGAGGGGATGCCTTCCGGGACATCCCCAAGCTTAGGCTCTTGGTTGTCCTTGAATATTACCTTGGTGTGCCTTGGGAATCCCCAAGCTTATGCTCTTGCCACTTCTTATTCCGTAGTCCATCGAATCTTTACCCAAAATTTGAAAACTTCACAACACAAAACTCAACAGAAAACTCGTAAGCTTGTTAGTATAAGAAAATAAATCACCACTTTTGGTACTGTTATGAACTCATTATAAATTCATATTGGTGTAATATCTACTGTATTCCAACTTCTCTATGGTTCATACCCTCCGATACTACTCATAGATTCATCAAAATAAGCAAACAACACATAGAAAACAGAATTTGTCAAAAACAGAACAGTATGTAGCAATCTGATTTGTTCGAATACTTCTGGAACTCCAACAATTCTGAAATAAATTGGTGGACGTGAGGAATTTGTCTATTAATCTTCTGAAGAAAGAATAAACTTAAAAACACTCTCCAGTAAAAAATGGCAGCTAATCTCGTGAGCGCAAAAGTTATGTTTTTTACAGCAAGATCGCAAAGACTTCATCCAAGTCTTCCCAAAGGTTCTACTTGGCACAAAAACTAATTAAAACATAAAACCACATCTAAACAGAGGCTATATGAATTATTTATTACTAAATAGGAACAAAAACAAAGGACCAAAATAAAATTGGGTTGCCTCCCAACAAGCGCTAATGTTTAACGCCCCTAGCTAGGCATGATGATTTCAATGATGCTCACATAAAAGATAAGAATTGAAACATAAAGAGAGCATCATGAAGAATATGACTAACACATTTAAGTCTAACCCACTTACTATACATAGGTATTTTGTGAGCAAACAACTTATGTGAACAATAATCAACTAGCATAGGAAGGCAAAACAAGCATAACTTCAAAACTTTAAGAACATAGAGAGGAAACTTGATATTATTGCAATTCCTACAAGCATATGTTCCTCCCTCATAATAATTTTCAGTAGCATCATGAATGAATTCAACAATATAACCATCACATAAAGCATTCTTTTCATGATATACAAGTATAGAATTTTTATTACTCTCCACACAAGCAAATTTCTTCTCATGAATAATAGTGGGAGCAAACTCAATAAAATAACTATCATGTGAGGCATAATCCAATTGAAAACTAAAACCATTATGACAAGTTTCATGGTTATCATTATTCTTTATAGCATACATGTCATCACAATAATCATCATAGATAGCAACTTTATTCTCATAATCAATTGGAACCTCTTCCGAAATAGTGGATTCATCACTAAATAAAGTCATGACCTCTCCAAATCCACTTTCATAATTATCACAATAAGATTCAACACCCTCCAAAATAGTGGGATCATTACCTCCTAAAGTTGACACTCTTCCAAACCCACTTTCATCAATATAATCATCATAAATAGGAGGCATGCTATCATCATAATAAATTTGCATAACAAAACTTGGGAGACTAAAAATATCATCTTCATCAAACACAGCTTCCCCAAGCTTGTGGCTTTGCATATCATTAGCATCATGGATATTCAAGGAATTCGTACTAACAACATTGCAATCATACTCATCATTCAAAGATTTAGTGCCAAACATTCTAATCCATTCTTCCTCTAGCAATTGAGCACAATTATCCTTCCCATCATTTTCACGAAAGACATTAAAAAGATGAAGCATATGAGGCAACCTTAATTCCATTTTTGTAGTTTTCTTTTATAGAATAAACTAGTGATAAAACAAGAAACTAAAAGATTCGATTGCGAGATCTAAAGATATACCTTCAAGCACTAACCTCCCTGGCAACGGCGCCAGAAATTGCTTGATGTCTACTACACAACCTTCTTCTTATAGACGTTGTTGGGCCTCCAAGTGAAGAGGTTTGTAGGATAGTACCAAATTTCCCTCAAGTGGATGACCTAAGGTTTATCAATCCGTGGGAGGCGTAGGATGAAGATGGTCTCTCTCAAACAACCCTGCAACCAAATAACAAAGAGTCTCTTGTGTCCCCAACACACCAAATACAATGGTAAATTGTATAGGTGCACTAGTTCAATGAAGAGATGGTGATACAAGTGCAATATGGATGGTAGATATAGGTTTTTGTAATCTGAAATTATAAAAACAGCAAGGTAACAAGTGGTAAAATTGAGCGTAAACGGTATTGCAATGCTAGGAAACAAGGCCTAGGGTTCATACTTTGACTAGTGCAAGTTCTCTCAACAATAATAACATAATTGGATCATATAACTATCCCTCAACATCAGTGGCGGAGCTTGGGCCGAATTTGTGGAGGGGCAAATGGGCTGGAGGGGCAAGAAACATGCTTTTAGGCTGATTTTAACTGGGCATATGGGCTGAATACTAGAAGATATTTGCTAACTTTCTCATGGGCTGGGGGGGCGATGACCCAGGTTGCTCTCCACAAAGCTCCGCCACTGCTCAACATGCAACAAACAGTCACTCCAAAGTCACTAATAGTGGAGAACAAATGAAGAGATTATTGTAGGGTACGAAACCACCTCAAAGTTATTCTTTCTGATCGATCTATTCAAGAGTCCGTAGTAAAATAACACGAAGCTATTCTTTCTGTTCGATCTATCCTAGAGTTCATACTAGAATAACACCTTAAGACACAAATCAACCAAACCCTAATGTCACCTAGATACTCCAATGTCACCTCAAGTATCCGTGGGTATGATTATACGATATGCATCACACAATCTCAGATTCATCTGTTCAACCAACACAAAGTACTTCAAAGAGTTCCCCAAAGTTTCTACCGGAGAGTCAAGACGGAAAAGTGTGCCAACCCCTATGCATAAGTTCACATGGTCACTGAACCCGCAAGTTGATCACCAAAACATACATCAAGTAGATCACGTGAATATCCCATTATCACCACAGATAAGCACATGAGAGACATACATCAAGTGTTCTCAAATCCTTAAAGACTCAATCCGATAAGATAACTTCAAGGGGAAAACTCAATCCATTACAAGAGAGTAGATGGGGAGAAACATCATAAGATCCAACTATAATAGCAAAGCTCGCGATACATCAAGATCGTGCCAAATCAAGAACACGAGAGATAGAGAGAGATCAAACACATAGCTACTGGTACATACCCTCAGCCCCGAGGGTGAACTACTCCCTCCTCGTCATGGAGAGCGTCGGGATGATGAAGATGGCCACCGGTGAGGGATCCCCCCTCTGGCAGGGTGCCAGAACAGGGTCCCAATTGGTTTTTGGTAGCTACAGAGGCTTGCGGCGTCGGAACTCCCGATCTACATTATGTTCTGTAAGTTTGGGTATATATAAGAAGTGTTGGCGTCGGGAACAAGTCAGAGGGTCCACGAGGCGGCCACGAGGTAGGGGGCACGCCCAGGGGGTAGGGCGCACCCCCCCACCCTTGTGGTGGCCTCGGGACTCTTCTGGTCCATCTCCGGTACTCCGTGGGCTTCTTCTGGTCCAAAAACAATCTCCGTGAAATTTCAGGTCAATTGGACTCCGTTTGGTATTCTTTTCTGCGATACTCAAAAACAAGAAAAAAACAGAAACTGGCACTGGGCTCTATGTTAATATGTTAGTCCCAAAAATCATATAAAATAGCATATAAATGCATATAAAACATCCTAGATGGATAATATAATAGCATGGAACAATAAAAAATTATAGATACATTGGAGACGTATCAGTCCACATGGCATACGCCGAGGGGTCACGGGAGTTCACCATGTTGAAGAGACCTTGGGAGATGGTGAGGAAGAGCCACTTGACGATGTAGGCATCCACAGCAAGCCACTCGTCGTCGTCCTTCATGTCGCGGAAGTGGACGCTCCCATCAATGTGCTCGATGAGACGGTAGGAGCGGAACAAAAGCGCGAAGTAGGTGCACCATGCGTTGTAGGACGACGAGTCGAGGTCGAGGATGACGGGCACATGATCCTTGATGTGGAGCTCGTTGAGGCGATCGGAGGTGAACATGGCGCCAACGAAGGAGCCGGCATCGGAGGGGTCGGCCTTGGAGCGGGACATGGTGAGAGGGGAGCGCGGCGCGTTAGGGTTTGGGTGTTGGTGGAGGGAGAGGGCAGCGGCGGCGTAAGGCGGCGGTTGCATTGGAGGGGCAAGGGAGGGTGGCGGCTGCGTGAGGAGGTGGCAGCGGTGGTTGGGGTTTGGGAGGTGCGGCGGCGGCTACGGGAGGGTAGCGGCGGCGGCGTAGGGTTTGGTGAGTTGCGGCAGCGGCAACAAAGAGGAGCGGCGGCGGCCTAGGGTTGGAAGGGCGCAGCGGCGGCTACAGGGAGATGCGGCGGCGGCGCAGGGCGGAAGCGATGGAGATCGTAGAGAAAACTGATACCATGTAGAAAGATATCGGATGCAACTCAATTGTATTCCATGGAGTCGGTCACAATATATACACAGGATGTCTTGCGTGACAAGGAAACTAATCCTAGCATATCTCTAGGAGTCAACTATACAAGGCTAAAGAAGATAGGAATAGTAATACAAATATGTCACGTTCAACAGACAATATTGGACATGCGGTGCTCACAACAATTCATCTGTACATTATCAGGATGAACTGCAGATATATATGATTCGATGCAAGGCTAAATCCCTCTCTCTAAAAAAGAAGCAGCTAAATCCGAATGCATAACCAATGCCTTTTAACCATTTTTTTACTGTGAGGAATACATTTTTACTCTCGATGCTTTCCAGGAATGTCCATCTACAGCAAAAACCTCAATATGATCTCTATAGCACTACATTTCTACTAAGGTAACCGAGCTCTATCATTTAAGATCTCACCACTTGAGATTCAAGTCCATAAGGGAACCTAAGAGTATCTCCAGCAGTTTCCCTGCAAAACTTCACCTATAAGTGCTTTTAGGGCATTTTTCTATAAATTTTCTGGGTGTGAAAGGCGTGTGGCTATAACAGTTCCTCTATAAACTTCTCTCTAAACAAAGCCTGACTTATGTGTTTCACACTACTCTTCTAGAAAAAAGAGCAGACCCCATTAAAGACGGGAGTGAGGTATAACAAGACCATTTCCATCCACCTTCTCACAGAGCCATATGTGGACGTTATCGCTCATACAGCTCCCAACCAGCAAGTAGTTAGCTTTCCTCTAGAAGTCATGGAAGTGTGGATAAATCGATAGAAGGTTTTTATTTCTTAAACATTACCCTATCCGTCCTAAATATGGACGGAGAGCGGTCTTGAGTTTTTCGGGGTCCTCGAGATCTCATTTTAGGTCGAGTAGAGACGCTAGGGAGTCTCCAGCGTGCATGGAGACGCCAACAGAGCTCCTGCTACTGGCGGCGTGGTGACTGACATGTCTCCACCGTATTTATAATTTATGAAGTATTCATGCTATTATATTATCCATCTTAGATGTTTTATATCCACTTATATGATATTTTATATGATTTTTGGGACTAACCTATTAACCTAGAGCCCAGTGCCAGTTTCTATTTTTTCCTTGTTTTTGAGTATCGCAGAAAAGGAATACCAAACGGAGTCCAATTAACGTGCCAATTTTTGATGATTTTTTATGGACCAAAAGAAGCCCTCGGAGTAAAAGAGTTGGGCCAAAAGAGTCCCGTGCTGTCCACGAGGGTGGGGGGCGCGCCCACCCCCCCGGGGCGTGGGCCCCTATCTCGTGGACGACTTGGAGACCCCCTGACGTGAGACCTACGCCAAAATTTGCTATAAATACAGAAACCTCCAGAAAATAACCTAGATCCGAAGTTCCGCCGCCGCAAGCCTCTGTAGCCACGAGAAATCAATCTAAGCCCTCTCTGGCACCCTGCCGGAGGGGGCCATCATCACCGGAGGCCATGGAGGAGGATCCCGGAGGGGCCATCATCGCCATGAAGGCCAAGGACCAGATGGAGAACCTCTCCCCATCTAGGGGGGAGGCCATGGAGGAGGAAGCACAAGGGGGAGAACCTCTCCTCCTCTTTCTCGGCGGCGCCGGAGTGCTATCGGGAGGGGAATCATCGCCACGGTGATCGTCTTTATCAACATCACCATCATCATCACCATCCTCATCTATTTTACGCGGTCCACTCTCCCACACCCCGCTGTAATCCCTACTTGAACATGGTGCTTTATGCCACATATTATGATCCAATGATGTGTTGCCCTCTTATGATGTTTTGAGTAGATATCCTTTGTCTTTGGGTTGATTGATGATCTAGATTGGTACGAGTTTATGTTTTATTTTGGTGCTGTCCTATTGTGCCCTCCGTGTCGCGCAAGCGTGAGGGATTCCCGTTGTAGGGTGTTGCAATACGTTCATGATTCGTTTATAGTGGGTTGCTTGAGTGACAGAAGCATAAACTCGAGTAAGGGGGTTGTTGCATATGAGATAAAGGGGACTTGATGCTTTAATGCTATGGCTGGGTTTTACCTTAATGATCTTTAGTAGTTGCGGATGCTTGCTAGAGTTCCAATCATAAGTGCATATGATCCAAGAAGAGAAAGTATGTTAGCTTATGCCTCTCCCTCATATGAAATTGCAATAACGACTACCGGTCTCGTTAACGATTGTCTAGGATAATTCCGCACACCGACCCATCATTATTCCACACTCGCTATTTATAATATTTAGTAATATATTCTAACTTATGCTAATAGCACCTACTTTTATATTTTAGCTCTCCGATTCCATGCAAAGTTATCCTCTTTATACCCACAACGTAGTTTTATTTCTCGTTTCTAGTTGGAAGCAAACGTTCGGTGTATGGCCGATAGGACTTGAGAGAATATTGATCTTACCTTTTAACTCCTCGTGGGTTCGACACTCCATACTTATCACTTCCACCTTTGGAAATTGCTACGATGATTCCCTGCACTTGGGGATTATCAGTGACCAACAACGTGTGGCAGCGTGGTGGTGATGTCACGTCGGTGCTGCTGATAGCCCATGGGTAGCGGCAAGGCGGCAATGGTGTAGGTGATCGACGGTTTGCGGGCGGCAGCCGCGAGGCAGCTGCGAGGCAGAGGTGGTGCGGCGCGACGGCGGGCGGCTGCAAGGCGTGGGGGTGGTGCGGCGGTCATCGGCGGCGAGTCAGGCGGCGGGCAGTTGCCCCCGCCAATGTCAATTGTGTTATATTGGAAGATGTATTCTCCCCTCTATATAGGGGAAAACAAGGCGTTTCTTAGGGTTGCGTTACAAAAATATTGGGTTTAGGGGAGCTGTTGGAGTTTGTTTTTTATGCCAACTTTCAGTTGGTTTTTACTAGTGAAAAGGGACCTGCTGGAGATGCTCTAATTTGTGTCTCCCTACTTTTAGTCCGAGTGATTTAAGAATGAAAAACTCATATTTAGTTAAGTTTTTGATTTAAGGGCAGTTGATTCTTTTTGACCCAAATATCACTGGTACTCCCTTTGTTTCAAAATAGATGACCCATCTTTGTACTAACTTTGAGTATAAAGTTAGTACAAAGGTGAGTCATCTATTTTGAAACGGAGGGAGTACTTCTTAAATTTGAGTTTTAAAAGGATGCCCGGGAGCAAGCATAATCCGTGTCCCTGAGAACATTTTGAGTTAATAAAGTCCGTACAAAAGCAGTCCCACAAAGCCTTCAACCCTGGAGCTTGGCAATTTCATGTCGAGCGCCGCCGCGGCGATACACCGCGTCCTCCTCCAGGGCGTCAGCTCCAGCGACCGCCTCCCACCCCTCACCGTCAAGCTGCTCCACGGCCGCCTCCTCCGGCTCGACCTCCTCGCCGACCTCTCCCTGCTCCTCCTCCGCGCGCTCTCCTCCTCCGGTCTCCACGTCCACGCCCTCCGCCTACATTCCCTCCTTCCCCTCCCCTCCCACCTGACCTTGCCATGCGCCCTCAAGTCCGCCTCCCGCCTCCCCAACCCTCTCCCCGTCGGCGAGCAGCTCCACGCCCGCTCCCTCAAGCTCCCCTGCCACTCCAACCTCTACGTCCTCACCTCCCTCCTCAACCTCTACGCGAAATGCGACCTCCTGGACCATGCGCGGAGCGTGTTCGACGAAATGCGCTGCCCCAACACGGTCTCCTGGACCGCGCTCATCACCGCGTACATGAACGCGGGGCGCGTCAGGGAGGCCGTCGCCGTCGCGAGGGACGCGTTCGCGAGCGGGATGCGCCCGGACAGCTTCACGGTCGTGCGGGTCCTGACGGCATGCGCCCGGGTCGCGGACTTGGGCACTGGGGAGGCGGTGTGGAGGGCGGCACAAGCAGAGGGGGTTGCAGGCAGCGTGTTCGTGGCAACTGCGGCGGTAGATATGTATGTCAAGTGCGGCGAGATGGCGAGGGCAAGGGAGGTGTTCGAGAAGATGCCGGAGAAGGATGCTGTAGCTTGGGGTGCTATGGTCGGGGGATATGCTTCGAATGGGCACCCCCAAGAGACTCTGGAGCTCTTCTTTGCAATGCAGACTCAGGGAGTGAAGCCAGATTGCTACACGGTGGTAGGGGCGCTCTCAGCTTGCACACGACTGGGTGCACTTGATATGGGACGGCAGGCAGTCAGGACGATGGACTGGGATGAGTTTCTTGACAACCCAGTTCTAGGGACTGCGCTAATTGATATGTATGCCAAGTGTGGGAGCACAGGCGAGGCATGGGTTGTGTTCCAGCAGATGAGGAAGAGGGACATTGTTGTTTGGAACGCGATGATCTTGGGGCTGGGCCTGACTGGACATGGTAAGATTGGATTTGCCCTTGTCGGACAGATGGAGAAGTCAGGCATGAAACTGAATGACAATACTTTCATCAGCATTCTCTGCAACTGTACTCATACCGGCCTTGTAAAAGATGGACGGCGGTACTTCCATAACATGACTCAGTTATACAACATCACGCCTAGGATTGAGCATTACGGTTGTATGGTCGACCTGCTCAGTCGCGCTGGGTTGCTCCAGGAAGCCCATCAGCTTATTGATGATATGCCAATGCAGGCAAACGCTGTCGTGTGGGGAGCACTTCTTGGTGGCTGCAAGATTCACCGAGACGCAGAGCTTGCAGAACATGTCTTGAAGCAGCTCATCCTGCTAGAGCCCCGGAATTCAGGGAATTATGTCATGCTCTCGAACATATACTCTAACAGCAACAGATGGGAGGATGCTGCAAAGCTTAGATCGGACATGAAGGTGAAAGGGGTTGAGAAGGTCCGTGCATATAGCTGGGTTGAGTTTAGTGGTAAGGTCCACGAGTTCCGTGTTGGAGACAAGTCGCATCCCCACATGGATCAGATTTACCAAAAGCTAGTTGAATTAGGCATGGAAATGAAAACTATGGGTTACAAACCAACTACAGATGTGGTGATGTTCGACGTTGAAGATGAGGAGAAGGAGCACACTCTAGTTTATCACAGCGAGAAACTTGCCATTGCATTTTGCCTTCTCACTACCCAACCAGGGGAGGTCATTAGGGTCACCAAGAACCTTAGGGTATGCACCGACTGTCACACTGCTATCAAACTAATATCAAGGATAACTCATCGGGAGATCATTGTTCGGGATAACAATCGGTTTCATTGTTTCAAAGATGGTTGTTGCTCTTGTAATGATTACTGGTAGAAATAGAGAAGTGGTGTGTAGTTACAATTTTGAGCAGGTTGGAGTCCCTTTGACTACTAAATTTGAGCCAGCTAGATAGGCAATTTTCACTTGAAAGACAAGAGCTTCAGGACTCTTGTATTCCACCAAATGAGAATAAGAATGAGAGCAAGAAGGGGCTATCTTTGTGAAGGGACCGGCACCAGAAAGTAAATCATATGGCCTTTCTATCGCTAAAATCAAATCAAGCCCCGGCCAAAGAATTGCAGCAAAGCAAGTCGTCTTTGGTTTGGAGCTAAATTCATGGATGTATAGGCTTGATAGAGTGCCCTATCTGAACGCGCTGGTATGTTTGTTCTTGTGTGTAGCTTCAAGTTATTAAAATAAAAAAATGTGCCAATATTTCTGAAAATGTGTCCCTCTCTTTAGGTGTTAGGTTGATGGTTGAGCGTTTTAGAGCATAACTCATGTCATTGTCAACCCTGTAGACCTTACCAGTTTCGTCTTCTGCATCACTGTTCTTCCACAAATTGTTGCCATACACCATTGAGTTGACTGTAGGTTGTGCTACTTTCATATTCTGGCGTCTGAGCGACATATTTATGCTGCCTGAACTGGCACAAATTAGTCATTATTGCAATATTTCAACACAGTACTCATCACAGTTCATCTATACATTCTCAGCTCAAACTGCATAGAGATTCCGAATAAGTGAATGGCAAATTTTGCTTCAGACGCTTTCACTAAATTTACATCTCCAGCAGGCTGTTTGACTTCCTCACCATTCAAGAGCACATCACTTGAGATTCAGGTACACAATGTCACCTGAATTGGGGTGTTCTGGTGTCTTGCATTGTGCGGTTTCCGTCTCCATTCCCATGTCTTATCAAGGTTATCAGATGCCTCATTTCTCACGCTGTGCTTCCTTTTCCAATCCCATGGCTTCTCAGGGTTATCAGATGCCCAAAGCCCTCGGCGTGCATCTCGTGCTTTCATCTCCCACTTTACAATCAAAGTGTAAACAAGACATGAGAAACATGCGCTCATCTGTATGAACCTTTGAATTTGGCCATTTTAGTTGTCCTATCTTCCGAATTGTTTTAGCAAATAATTGATCTTAAGATCTACTCCCTCCGTTTCTAAATATAAGCCCTTTTAGAGATTCAATATGGGCTACATACGGATGTACGTAAACATATTTTAGAGTGTAGATTCACTCATTTGACTCCGTATGTAGTCCATATTGGGATGTCTAAAAGGTCTTATATTTAGGAATGGAGGGAGTAATTGGGACATATCTGGTGACCATTACAAATCATTAGCTGCTAGGTGCTATCATCCAAACCTCTTCACTAAAATCAGATTTAAACTCATGCGTTACCAGGCCAAAAAGTGAGACATTATGCAAAAAACTATTGTTTCTTACTATATACTTTTACAGTATATAAATCTTAATGGTTTACACCTGACACAAAATGAATTCAGAACTTTAAATTACACCATGATGTTCTAAATTCAGAAATATGTTAGTGTTTTTTCACAATTATTATATTAATTTACTAATAAAACTCAAGTGCTTTTCATGGGTGCACTTAATTCATGGTTTAATATAGCTGGTAGATATGCCCTCTGAGGTATTAACCAAATGACCAATAGTTTGTAAGCATGCCAAGTTCATTTTAGATACGAAAGGTGTTTCATATCACAAGTGGCACTATACCAAAAAGACATTTAAATGCACTATCATTTCTTACTTTTGCAAATTCTTTGCGTTTGTCGTATATCTTGTAATGCCATGCATGACCCTCCTTCAGCATTTGTTCCTGAGAGATGAATATATGATAATGCACAATCACAATTATCATCAAAGTAAACCAACAGATAAATAAGATGCATTTCTGTTTCACCTGGATGAACACACCATCACAATAGATATCTCCAACACAGCGATCATACTGGTCCTGCCCATATACGTAAACCATGACACTTTTGCCAGCGATAAGGTTCACCAGCGCATTCTGGGACTCCTTCCCATATTGCATTCCCATCTCCGGTGCATCAATGCCCCTGTTTACTAAATCAAGCTCATGCATTTTCACAACAGTTTATTTGATTTATGTTAGGTGTAATGTATACCTCAATCTGAAGCGGTATTGCCTTGCAAGGATCTCATCTTTTGAAGTATATATTATCCTGCTCATAGATATTTTTAGTATATGGTATGCTTACATAACTCACAATAGAACTACCACAAATTTTAAAGTTTATGATTTAAAATAACATCAACAACGCATAACCAAAATTATAGATTGTCACCATAGTGTGTGATAATAGCTGCCTCATAATTTGTGTCAGTCTTGATTTGAAGTTGCGTGGAAATACATAATCAATTTGCATGATTTTGATAGAAAAAGGGATAATTCTGTCAATTATTGATAATCTGTGTTTCAGGCAAGAAATTTTTCTTTACAACCTGTTCGGTTATTAGTCAAACCTATACACATGATTTTTTTTTCTACAGACAGCATTGGTACTATCACTTCATTTGGCCTTTTGGGTGAAGTCCCTTTCCCCTTTTTTCTCTGAAAAGAGGCCATTCAATTTAAATGAAACAAGTACACACCAGAAATTCTGAAAACTAAGCACATTTATGCTGCAATGATCAGTAATATAAAAGAAAGGGACATGAATGGTTTAGTATTTTTTTTACCTATAACCAGCTTTGTTCAGTTTACTTTGGAGTACACTTTTCTGTTGGCTGTTCCTATGCTTGGGTGTTTGTGACATTGCATTGACAGCCTCACGCACTTCCTGTGGCACATTTGCTGATTCGGTTGGATCTGCTGTGTCAATATAAGCAGTAAAGCCATCACCATCTCCAATGCACTTTGCATAAATCTGATAAAAGTAGTGGTTGGCAGGAAAATCATCATTTGTCGATTTTGAATGTAAAGCATCATCGAATTGCTTGTGTTAAATCTTTAGCTCAAAATGGTTGGCCACATGACCCATGTCTGACCGGCAAAGTTTTCAGGACGAACTGCACGCCATCTGGTAGTGATGCTAGATGGTGCTCTGTGGTGACTACAGGGGGCGTTGGAATCGGGAAGCCATAGTAGGCAAGGACACCCTGGGGACAAACATTGTTTCCATGAGTAATGAGTTGAAGAAACATAGTGTCACTTCTAACTGCTAGTGGTAACAAAACAATGCAACTGGTAACTATTGTTGGTTTTGTTTGCAGAACATTATAGCAGCACGACAAGGCTGAGTCTTTTTTTTAGGATAAAAGGAAGGCTAAAATCTTGACATAAGCTTTTGCATAAGTGTGCAGACTTGCACTTGATACATCTCTAATAATCAAATGTTCATAGCCTTTTTAAATACCTCTGTGGGAGTACTAATTAGAATCTGAAAAAAAGAGAGAAACATCTCTAATAATCAAATGTTCATAGCCTTTTTAAATACCTCTGTGGGAGTACTAATTAGAATCTGAAAAAAAGAGAGAAACAAGCCTTTGAAAAAAGTTGAAACTAGTAGGTCTCTCTATGTTCTGAAAAAAATGTTACCTCCAAATTAGCTCCCTGGATTCTGCCCAGAGCTGTAGCAACTAGCATGGCAGCCTCTGCCAATGTTCTAGGAGGGGGTTCTGTTTTTACATAAGCTTCAGAGATATTCCTATACCTGTTCTTGCTCAAAGTACGGGTTAAATTTGACACATTAATTTTGTTTGGTGAAATCGAAACAAAGATTCTGTAGTACGTGATGTTGTACTTAACACCAATGTAAAGAGGGTCATACCGTGAGAATCCTTATATTTTGCGAAGGATCACTATTTATATTAATCAGAGTTACAATTATTTTTCTATACTCATTAGCATGTCTGATATTGAACTCTCAGAAATGAAGCCAACTTTGGAAGAATTTTTGCATAAGAAATGTACCCATTTCATTTTGTATTAAAACAAACAAGTGTTCACAAGCTGCTTTTCTCATATGCTCATACCATTTAGCTTGTGCTTTCTTGGATGATGTAACATGCTCTCCAAGCCCTTCAGGAACCTAACAGTATCATTGGAAAAAACACTTGCATCATAGGAAAGCTAGAGACTGGGTTAATGTTGCCACAAATCATAATGTGATTTTTATTCATGGTTATTAACCATGCGGAACTAGAGTACAGAGTTGAAAATGACTCAAACCGTGTGCATCAGCACCACCAACCTACTGAGGTACGCTCATATAATTAAAATTATCTTTGCTCTTATAAAGATTTGAGTTTGTAGTGGTTCGTTCACTTTCGGAGCAAGTTACCCCTCAAAAATGAATGACAACAATTATCAGGCATTGTATGTAGCAGACAGATGTATATTTTGACTAGTAGATTGGATTTATGTGTATTTTGTGACACAAAAGCCTATAAACTCATGCAATAGAAAAACTTTGATAGCAATACAAGAGCATTTAACTTTCATAGCGAGGCACAGGTAGGTAGGATTTTACTAATATGATACGTACTTTATGGGCCAGACTCTAATTAATCGAAAAATCCCCACAAAAACAAATAGATTATAATCAATTAATCTAGCATATGACTTTTTGACACAGACATTACAGGTGTCGCAATTTGTGACCGACATTACAGTATGGTGCTACAGCAAACCTTGCAATTAGCGAAGTAACTATTTTTTTTATGGTCAAGTAACTAAAATTTTAGTCACACACATTTTCTTTGTGACGAACATATCTCATCTCAAACTTTGCTTCGGTACATCCCCTTAGAAAAAGTTACGGTTTCAATGCAGATTAAAGGTGGAGATTAGAAGGTAGCCCTTCAACAAAAAAGGATAATAGTCTTTTGCATGCAAAATCAATCTACTCAATACGTTTTGATCTGCATGCTAATATACCGATACCCTTTTTAAGTACTCCCTCCATTTTTGTATACAAGGCCACTATCAAAATTACAATTTGCATCTATACAAGGCCACTAACACAAACCGATGTAAAATTGATGAGGTTTGCCTCGTACTAGCAACCAAAGACATTAATACCTCATGCATGCATGCGGGGGTGAGAAGGTTGATTTGCATGCACCGTATTAATCAACCAACGAGGAGTGAGAGAGTTGTCTTGTTGTGCGTTGGAGACAAAAATACACATTAATTAACACGTCAAACAAGGAGAAAAGACTAGTTTGCAACATTGATTTGAGTAGCCATTAGGCTGGTCACAATGGGCAAGAACATAAGCTAGGAACTTCACGTTTTTCTAGACTATGTTACTACCTCCACAGTGGGTAGGAACATCTATGTAGTGTCATGCAACCATGTATTTATTAGGTTATAGACTCATTACTTCTTGGAGTGTGTGATGTTCCGGTAACTTAGCTAGTTACCACAAGCACCTCTCTCTTCATTAAATATGTGCCACATAAGCAAAGTTGCATTGAAGTGTGTGATGTTACTTCTAAGTTCCTCCCCATTGTGACCAGCCTTAATTTCCACCTTGGTACCTGTAATATTGGTTTGTGACCTTGTATACAAAAATGGAGGGAGTAACTTTAACATTCGTGCAAAATTTTAGGGGAGGGGGGATCTCGAATATACAAGACGGCAAGAATAATGTAGCTTGGGGATAGGGAATTGCATGTTACCATTTTGGTGAGCACGAAGTTGAGGAGGTCTTGCTCGAAACGGAGGAGGCAGCTCGTTGTCGGAGTTGGAGAAGAAGGCTGCTGCGGCCCCCGCTTTTGGGGTCTGGAGGCTGGAACCGGAGCAGGCTGGGAAGGGAGGATGCTGCTCCTGCTCGCCGAAGTTGAGGAGGCGACGCCGTGAGGCACAGGAGGAGCATGCAGCTAGCGTTTGGGCCTGGGTGTTGGAGCCGCCGGAGGTGGCTGGGGCCGGAGAATCAGGCTTCCCCTGCTCGTCGAAGCGGCGGCTGAGCAGGCAGGAGGAGGAGATGGAGGAGCATGCAGCTGCAGTCGGGGCCTGGATGGCGGAGCCGGAGGAGACTGGGCCAGAGGAGGCTGCTCCCCTGAGTTGGGGAAGACGACTCGTAGTGCGGCCTGGAGGCGGCCGCCGGGGCCGGGTAGTAGTAGGCATGCTGATCATCGTCGCCACCCAGATAGACATATCCGTCGTCGTCGTCTTCTACCTTGCAGCAGCACCACAGCGCGTTCCCCATGGATGGATAGAGCTATTGGCGTTGCTCTTGCTAAGCAGCTGGCTTGCTAGTTCTCTTCTTTGATTCCCCAGGAGCTCGAAGCTCGAGTACTGTGAGTGTGTGAGTGTGCCAGAGTGAGTGACAGGGGCTAGGAGTGGGTGAAGAGGACGGTGGATGGAAAGAAAGGTGCTGGGCCATACTACTACTAGAAAAGTCTACTGACTGACTTAAAAGCCTAACACCCTGTTTGGATGTAGGAAAATTAGCTTGGAATTGCCAATCTGGAATTGCCAGGCAAAATTCTGTTGTTTGGAGTGGTACAGAATTTGGGCTCGGAAAAGTTGGCCCAATTCCAAGCGACCCACCCGCGCGTGTCCACCCCTCGCGCAAAGTTTCCGAACTGACGAGCTCGGAAAGGCTCGGAAACGCCCCGCACCCCCATCCCCCGTACCTGTTCGCTGGACGAGCTCCTCTCGCTCGCGAACGCATCTCCGTCACGACTCCCCTGAAGCAGCCGGCGGCGGCGGCGTCGGCGGTCAGTTCTCCGGCCCTCCTCTCCCTCTCCCATCCGTCCCCTCCCACCTCTTCCTCCCATCCATCCCCTCATCCTGTTCTCTGGCCATGGCGCGACCTCCTCCAGCGGGGCCCTCAAACCCTAGATCCTATCGGATATTTGCGGCGGGAATAGGTCGTCCGCAGGGGAACAGCGGCGGGAGTGGCACCATCCCCTCCCGTGTGGAGCTCGAAATTTTGTGGTGTCCTAAGGGGAACTTCATTTTTTTTGGTGTTCACTGTATCTCCTCAGATGCAGTCCATTGCCTCGAATATAAGAGCTCGGATTTGTGTGTTGCTAAAGTATGATTTGTTTGAACTATGCAGGTTCTCAGGGGAATTTAGGAGCTCAAATTTCGGTGGTGTCAAGGTATATTATGTACTCATACTTCATGTTTGTACTGTGATTCTGTTTTGTCATTTATACACATGTTGTTGCCATGGTTTATTATGTATCAATGCTCTGAATAATTCATGGACAAGTGGTGTGTGCATTGTAGCTTTTTTCATCATGTCCCAACAAGAGTTGGTTGCCTACATTACCGAAGAGAACAAAAGAAGTAAAAGAAAGAGGATATTGTTGACAAAGCAGCATTTTGAAATGTCATGTCTAGCATTTGCTTATCTTAGTTCTCAGAGGGCACCGATGAATCTCGGATGCTTCGATGATGATGAGGAAAAGGTTGCATATCAGAAGTATATATTGAAACAAACTTATGAGGGGTCCGAGACAACTTGCTATGATAAGCTACGCTTAACTAAAAGAAACTTCCATGATCTTTGTGCTATGTTGCGTGAGAAGTGTGGTCTCAAAGATAGCACGTTTGTGACAGTAGAAGAAAATGTTGCTATGTTCTTACAAGTTGTTGGACATGGACTTAAAATGAGGATGTTGGGTGGCACGTACCAGCGTTCTTTAGAGACTATCAGTAGGCATTTCTCTACTGTGTTATCAGCCATCCTCTCTCTAACTGGGGAGTTTATAAAGCTTCCCGATCCTTCTATCACCCCTCCCGATGATTACAAGTGGAAGTGGTTTCCTAATGCACTTGGAGCACTAGATGGGTGTCATATTCCGGTGTTTGTTAATGCTGCTGACAAAGGGAGGTATAGGAATAGGCACCAAGATATCACCACTAACATGCTAGGTGTGGTTGATTGGAACATGAAATTCCTCTATGTTCTACCTGGTTGGGAGGGTTCGGCATCGGACTCGAGAGTGCTAAAAGATGCTATGAGAATCGACCGCGAAGATGCATTTGTTGTACCACAGGGTATGACTCTTTCTCTTTGCGTTTCCTTTCTCATATTTAGTTGTTAGCTAACTTACATACTTGTCAATAGGAAAGTACTATCTTGTTGATGCTGGCTATACCAATGGACCTGGATTTCTATCTCCATTCAGATCCACTCGGTACCACTTGAAAGAGTGGGTTGCAAGTCAACAACAACCCCAAAATGAAAGAGAGTTGTATAACTTGCGCCATGCTCGTGCTAGAAATGTCGTGGAGAGAACCTTTGGCTTGTTGAAGAAAAAATGGGCCATCTTGCGTTCTTGTTCTTTCTTTGACATAGAGGACCATGTAACACATGTCCATTTGATTGTTCATATGGGCCATCCTGTGTTCCTTCTTTGATGATAAACTAAATATTTGCAGATTCGTCTTATTAATGCATGTTGTGTGTTACACAACTATGCAAGGGATAGGCAGAATATGAGAGATAATTTGTTGCTTCCGGAAGTCGACGCTGAGCTAGCGGCTATGACTCCTGAGCCTGCAGATGATGCTACTTTCATTAGAAGTGTCCAACAAACAAATGCATGGTCTAATTTTAGGCAGCAATTTGCGGATGAGATGTATACGGAGTACCTTGTGGCACATGGAGAACTAGAGATCGAGTAGATAAGTAGCGTTGGAGTATATATATATATATATATATATATATATATATATATATATATATATATATATATATATATATATATATATATATATATATATATATGTTTTACCTTACTCATACTTGCTCTTCTGTTCTTACTTTTATGCACGTTCATTTATTTTACTTGTAGAAGCATGGCTGAAACAAAAGGAAAAAAAGTAGAGTTTACCTTACATGGACTCCTGAGATGGACACGGCATTGTTGGCTGTCCTTGTTGAGCATCACAACAATGGTGACCATGCTCAAAATGGTTGGAAGCCACATGTGTATAATGCTTGCATTAAGCATGTCAAGGATACATGTGATGTTGACATTACGAAGGAAAACATAACAGGAAGAATCAAAACATTTGACAAGCAGTATGAGATCATTACCAAGATGCTTGCTCAGAATGGCTTTGGATGGGATTGGGTAAAGAACATGGTGTCGGTTGATAGTGACGAAGTGTGGTCTCGACATGTGGAGGTACTTAACACCACAAATTTATTTTGTGGTTATTTTTGCAGCTTCAATATCATCTTAATATTTGTGTGTTTTGTGTAGGCTAACAAGGACGCACGTGCCTATAGGAACAAGGTAGTGCTGAATTGGGAGTCTATCAATACCATATATTCAAAAGATCATGCAACCGGTGTAGGTGCTAGGACAGGAGCTGAATGTGTTCAAGAACCACAAGACTCACCTGTTGTTGAAGAAGCTCCTGAGGTGCCTCAAAAGAGGCAACGCACCGGGGATGCTATCTTGTGCATGATGGGAAAGATGAAGATGTCTTTTGATGACGCTTTGAAGACAACTGAGCCACTTCCTATGCCAAAGGTGACTCCTCCAACAGAAATCCTTGCTGCACTAAAGAAGGTACCAGATTTGGAGGATAGTGATATGCTGAGAGCTTATGGAAAATTGATCGTCAATGAGCGTTTGTTTGAAGCACTCATGGCGCTACCTGACGAGTTAAGGAAGCCATGGCTCTTGACCATCGATTGATTGTTACTATCCTGTTTAGTTGATGGATGGACTACTATGTACTTTGTTGTTTGCGAACTGTTTATTTGTGCTGTGTAAGAGACATAAAACTATCCACTTGTGCTATGTGTAAGAGACGTAAACTATCAAAATTATTATCTGCCGTGCTTCCATTTTCCATATTTATTTCTACTTGTGTGAATTGTTTTGACCTTATTCGGAACATTTTAATGTTATTATGTGTGTAAAATAATATATACAATATATATATATATATATATGTTCAAATATACATATAATACTTCTTTTCATATATGTACAGAAGTTTATATTGTCCAAACACAAAAAACATGCAATTCCATGGTTTGTACATCCAAACAGCAATTGGAATTGAGTGCTACCCTGTGATTCCAACAATAAATTTCGTGCACAACCAAACAATAGAATTCGAATTGGAGCCCATTTCCTTTCCATCTTGGATTTGGAATTTGCAGTCCAATTCAATTCCAAGCAATTTTTCCTACATCCAAACACAGCGTAAGTCTTTATGACTTGACCATGGTCTGAGGTGAAATTGGTCCTGATCCATAAAATGAAAGGTGCTGGGCAAACGCAGAGAAGTCGTTTGAAGGGGAGTTTCATAGGAATGTTCAACTTCGATCAACCTTGGTTTGGTCCCATGCCTAAAAAAGGTACAGTCTATTTGTATTTGCATTGTCAATTGGCTAATACAAAATCCTTAGGCCATTATCCTAGATCAAATGACGCTCTTTTCAAAAAGAAAAATATTAGATGGCCTTTGAGAACATCTACAATGGAATATCACAAATCCGGGCCGCTGTACGTCTTGTGCATGTTCACGGACAATGACTGATCACCTCTTATGTCGCGGACATTGCAACCATAGTCCTCATGTCTTAATCCTCATATTCATATTACTACGTGCAACCATGAAATTCATCTACATGCATAGATAACATAGCTTTAAAAAAAAGGAAATTTAACTACTTGTCATTGGACATGTCGATGACGTTCTAGCCAGAGACGCTGGCCTCGTGGTCATTGGCGGCGGGGTGAAACTCAGGCGTGTCCTCCTCGTCCAAGAAGTCCAAGAAGAGCTGCACACACTCCATTTCTACCTCGTGGAGGAAGCGGTGGTTCACCACCACCTTCGCTTCGAACTGGATGGAGTCAAGGATGATTTTGCTGCTCCGCTAGCTCCTTCTCTTGGGCGACCTCGAAATCTACCGGCATGTCCTCCATGCAAAATCAGGGCTTCTCTGGCGCCGGATCCACCTCGGCTTGCTCCTCTTTCGTTCCACGACTTCATGACGATGCGTAAAGTTGTCAGTACCCTCGGCAGGGCGGCGAACGTGGTCGGTACCATATCGGAGGTCACACGAGGGTTTTACCCAGGTTCAGACCCTCTGGGAGAGGTAATACCCTACAACTTGCTTCTTGTTTCTATTCATGGTGGAGTACCTCGCACGAGGGAGTAAAATGTGAAAGACGTATTCACTACCAAGAGTATGCTTTCTACAAGAGTGGATGGATCTAGCCTACCCCCTCCTCGTCTTATATAGATGACGAGGATTAAGGTTTACATGGGGATCTAACAGACCTTAGGCTGCCGCCATCCTTAGTTTGCTCTCCAAGATGATCGTAGAGTTCCGCCTGGGTCTCCACCTATCGCCAGGCTCCTTTAAGCCGTCCAGCCCTGTGGCAGGCCTGATGTCGGGCTTCCCCTTGGTAAGCCACCTTAGTAACCCCCGAGCGTGTCTGGAGTTAGAATTGATTTGTCCTTAAGCAATGAGAACCCAGACAGGCTCCTCTGCCCGTCATGCACTCGGCTTCTGGCATACCAGGGCCTCCATGAATGTGTGACCTACTGGTTCGATCCTTTGAGTCTTCAAGCCTCGTGTGGCGTCTCCAGGAGGTCCCTAGCTTCTGTCGCCATGACTCTTGTCGCGTATGGGCTCGAAGTCACGAGGCCCCCGTTTCCATGGCTTTCGAGAATAACCCTGGGCTGTAGAGAGGCCGATGTCGGGGCCCTTTAGTTGGGCCGGACCATGCGTTATCCAGGCTGCCAAAGGAGCTTTTTGTTCTAGGCTGACGACAATGACGGCTGCCAAAGGAGCTTTTTGTTCTAGGCCGACGACAATGACGACTGCCAAAGGAGCTTTTTGTTCTAGGCCGACGACAATGACGACGAGGGTGCCGGTAGCTTCAACCATTCGGTACCACACTTAGTTTAGTTTAAATTTTCTTCAATTTAGTTAAACTTTGTTAAATTTCATCCTTGTGGTTGTAGACATATCAAATTTTAATAAATATCATCTGGTTTGCATGAATTTCGTCAACTTTTTTTAAAGATCCGTTTGAAATGGGGCGCATGTTTGATACACTGGGTTGAATGGCCACCCCCTATCCGCTGTCCCCAAACACGTGTGTCCGTTTTGGTGCACGGCGTTGAAGTTGCCCTTACATTGAGAGCCACAGGCCCAAGATACAACAAGTAGCTAGAGTTGCACAGAAAATTCGCAAGCTTAGTATCACCTAGCTTGGGAAATCTGGCCGTCCCAACACAAGAGAAATGAGCCTCAGCTCATCATCATCGCAGCAGCTAACCTATTGCATACCAATGACAAACTTCAGTCTACGAGCCAACAAACAACAAACTACAACCGCCAGTTCGGCACACACATTATGTGAAATGCGTAGCAAAATTGGGGTCCCATGGGCTGGTTGTGCGCCCGCCTCCCCGCCTTGTAAAGCTTTGTTGCCTTCTCCTAATCCGCGTGACCCCCCATGATGATCTTCTCCCATAAGAAGATAGCCAATTTCTGCATACATGAGATGATTTTGCATAATATGTTAGCCGGGTTTTCACAAGCTTGCCTTCATTAGCCATTGTGTTTCTAGTATTACTACATAGTGCCCGAACAGAGACAGCGGAAAATTCAAATAAAGCCCTTCAGAAAAGAAACTACCTGCAAAGATCTTCCTGCAAGTAGCAAGGCTCCCCTAAGTAATCTTCCTAGCACTCGCATAGCGAACCAAGCAACCTTGGTGAACATCTTCTGCTGAAGTTCAGTATTTGGTTAGTGCAAATAAAATACTTGCATACAGAAAGCATACATCATCAAACAGATTAAAAAGGACAAAATAGCGCTATTTGTGCTGATAACTAATTGGAAAGAATGATGGATTGCATTCTCTTTTTTTGCGAGGGATGCATTGCATTCTAATTAAGGGGGAAAAAGAGATGTATATCCCTCCTATTTATGGCCAAACCGTTGCGAAGGTAAACAGAACTGATCTGTTTTCTTTGCCCAATCTGTTTGTGTACTCGTGAAAAGAAGTGGAACGGGATATAACAACTGCAGGTTACACACACCAACGGTTAAATAGATAATAGTATTGATTTAGACTCATGTTATCTATATTTTACATGCTTAGAGGATAGCTATTGCACCATCATGTTTCCATACTCCAACTATATGCCATGTAAATTAGTTTAGAGTGATCTTATATTTTACTCCCTCCGTTTCTTTTTAGTCTGCATATAAAATTTGGTTAAAGGCAAACTTAGTCAACTTTAACTAAGTTTATAAAAAAAAAATCAAGATTCACAATATGAAATCAATATTATTAGATGAATCATGAAATTAATTTTCATACCATATAGCTTTAGTATTGTAGATGTTGATATTTTTTCCTACAAAGTTAGTCAAACTTTATAAAGTTTGACTTTGACCAAATATTATATGTAGACTAAAAAGAAATGGAGGAAGTACATGGTTGGAGGACAGCTATTGCGAGAGCCTCTTTTCATAAGCTAACTTTTTTCTTGCACTCATTCTTCAGAAAACTTGAAACATTGGAAGCTTTACTTACGAAGGACATATTTTCATCAGTTGAGACCTATTCCAACTTCTAGTATGTCACTTAAGACTCCTAGAGATTCAGTCACATATCTCAACATCTTTAATTGAGTTGCTAGTTCTTCCCTTCCGGTGTTTTAACAGAAAGCATAAGTGTCTACTGTAACTCATAGGAGTAACATTTCAAATATGTAGAAAACATTTGTAGTAACATTTCAAATATGAGGGCTCATATCTTGCTGCTGCTTCTTTTATTTTTCCTCGAAAACCACAACAGTTAAATTTCACAAATAGTACTGATGGGCTTGTGGCATAGCGGTGGGGACGAGGATGCCCACGCCCTACCCAGGTTTGATCCCGAGTGAGCATAGAACATGGTGTGCTGTATTCAGAGTACACACACGTGTGCACACTCAGTGATAAAGTGCGTGCCCGCCATGTGTGAAGGCTCTCGCGCTTTCGTAATATTTCTAGTGGATGCTTACCCATGCGGCCGTGTGTTTGCGTGGTGGCATATGTGGAAGTGAGTGTGCAGTACTTAAGTAAAAATGAAGAAGTAACACCCCACGGTGCATATAAAGATATGATTAACAGACCTGAATGGTTATGTGTCTTCCATTGCGCTCGTCTCTTCTCCAGTCCCACGGCTTCTCAGGGTTATTTAACGCCCAAAACCCTTGGCATGCAGCTCTTGCCTTTCTCTCCCACTGCACAATCAGAGCACAAGCACAGAACTTTCAGCCGATATAAACATATTCTGCGAGTACATTTTTGTGTAGTAGATTTTCTTACTTCAGAAAACTCTCGGCGTGAATCATAATTTTTGAAATACCATGCATGACCATTCTTCAGCATCTGCTCCTGAAGGACCGAGACACACACAATCACTCTAATCAGGATTGAAGCGATAACCAAAGCCTAAAAAGCATGTGAGGTAATGAATAGCTTCTCTCTCTTTTTACAGGAAAGTTTCTAGTTCACCTGGATGAACACACTGTCGCAATAGATGTCGCCAACATATCGGCCAAATTGGTCCTGCTCATACACATAAATTCTGGTGGTTTTCCCACCAATGAGCTTCACCAAAGCATCCTTTGATTCCTTCCCATATGGCATCTTAAGCTCCGGTGCATCTATTCCCCTTTAACTCACGAAAGATTGTGCACTTCATGACATTATTTCCCGTTATTACTGAATTTGAAGGTGCAAATTAGAGCAGCATTATACCTCATCCTGATTCGGTATTTCCTTGCAAGGATCTCACTGCCTGAACGGATTATTATCCTGCTCACAAAAATTATTAGTAAGTTATGATTCCAAATAATATATAACTAGATCAAAGCAAGAACCTAATTCAAACTGATAGGGTCATGCTAATCACATAGATTTTGTCTTCCGGCGGAAGTCAATGTATTTTTTTTGTGGTTTAACGTTATTATCTTGTGTTTCTTATTTGTGAGTCAACATAAACGCAACTTTATTTTCATGACTTATTATCTTGCGTTTCTTAATTGAAAAAATAGTTCTAAGGAAAAATCACAACACTATTTTTTCAGCTTCTTAAGTGGAATTCAAACTTAATGAGTCTACATATAAAATATCAAGCATAGACAGTCACACGGGATACATTCAACCGGTTCGGATGGCGGTCCAATAATAGGATATGTGTGTAGATTTCTGTTATACGCCGGTTGTGGCTTTTATCATTTTCTCCTTCATGGATTTTCTATGTACCAAATGATGTTAGCCATACTCTCAATAATAAATAAATATGGCTGTGTGCACCAAAATAATGCAGAGGCAGGGGGTGTTAACCTCCTTTTCTAAAAAAGGAAACATTCCCTGTTACAGTAAATTATGGTATTAAAGACTCGGAATAAGGAAAGGTACGGTTTAATACTTGTATCCAGCTTCGTCAATGGTATTTCGAAGAGTATCAGCCCTGTTGTAATCCCTACGGATGCGTGCTTGAGTCCTTTCAGTCACCATCTCATACACTTTTTGTGGTAGATTTGCTGACTCCCTGGGATCATCCATTACAGCAACATAAGCAGTAAAGCCATCACCATCTCCAATGCATTTTGCGTTAACCTGAGAACCATAGTGATTATGAGAAACAGCATTTGTCCATGCTGGTGTAAAGCACTGTTCATATTTTGAGTGTAAGCATAATTTTCAGTCTATCACATCTGACCGGCAAAGTGTTCAGCACAAACTGCACCCCATCTGGAAGTGACGTTGGAAGTTGGTTTGAGGATGCTGCAGCGCTTGTTGGGATCGGGAAGTTGTAAAATTCAAGAATACCCTGAGGAAAAAGCATTGTTAGTGGGGTGAGTATGACATATATATTCACTTGGAACAGCAAAAGTATAACGCAAACTGCAGCGAATTTCTTGGGTTTATCGTTTTGGATTATACTCCAAACAAAACTGATACTAGTGTGAAAACCTACATTATTTTTAACAAAGTTTGCAAACTTGTAGCTATATATGCCACATCCCACGCACACAAATATGACAATTGATCCTTGCATCATTCCCTTACACACTCCCGCTGAACTATTTTTGGATCCAAGAGAGACGAGTTACCTCCAAATCAACTCTTGGGATCCAGTTTAGGGCTGTCGCAACTAGCTGGGCAGCCTCTGCTGGTGTTCTCGGTGGGGTTGTGTTCCTGTATGCTTCCAAAATACACTTGTACCTGTTCTCGTGTAAATTAAAAAATCAAAGTGTTCAAGTCAAAATAAGTGTATCATATACCAATTGCTGCCAGCAGGACGTACTTTTGAAAAACAAATGTTGCAAGTGCGATCTGTCAAGTACTATCCCTCTTGTTCTTTACCTTACTGATGCAAATAAATCAAATAAACGACAAAAGATGAAGTCAGCATGTGTGCACTGTGGAATTGGAATCCAGTCTCAATCTTGTGAAGAATGCCACAGAAGTAAACCCAGTAAACAATCAAAGCATCATTAATCAATATAAACTGCCAAGTAATCCTACATATTTTTTGGCTATACTGCTTGCAAACATTGTTTTTCGTTCCTTTTATCTGTGTCAAGCAAGTTCACAATTTTCAGTTTTTTAATAAGACACCAATTTGCTCTCGAGTTTGTTCTGCTCTTGTTTTACCATTTAAAAGTATGGCGTGTTCTATGTTTGGATAAGTATTGAGCACCTTATCATAAGAAGAGTAAGAAAAAAACATTTGGATGGGGGTCCTATGAAGAAATTTAAAGTCATTCTGAAACCAAGAACTAGTAAAATCTACTCCCTCCGTTCCTAAATATTTGTCTTTCTACAGATTTCAACAAGTGACTACATACGGAGCAATATTTGTCTATATACATCCGTGTATGGTAGTCCATTTGAAATCTTTAAAAAGACAAATATTTAGGAACGGAGGGAGTAAGTCAGTAGCGGAACTTTCTGTTTTCTAACAACCGTAGGTGCCTTTAATTCTACTAAACTCAAAACAAATTTCACATCAACACTTGCAAAGAGAGCCTTGGCTCAGTGGTTGGGCATGCGGTTGTGCAGCCTAACGATCCGAGTTCAATTCCTAGAATTGACAAGTGATGCACAGGGGTTTTCCCCCATTTATTGAGGATCAAGTTTGGTGTGTGGTAGAACCACTCATCAAAAAATATCTTGATACTCATTTAAAAAAATTCTGAGGACCATGTTTATCTTGGTACTCATACTAAAATGGCCGTATGCATCCCTAGTTGGTGCAGAGGCCGGGGAAGTGAAATTCTCCCCCATTTTTAAAGGTTACTGCATCTATCCGCTGGGAGATGGTAGCTCGGGATATCTTCAACCGGTTTGGATGGCGGTCATGTAATAGGATAGGCAATTAGTTCACCTATCTATCTATTAGCCAGCCGGTTGTGGCGTCTTTTCTTGGCTAGTCTGTGTTTCTAGCCCTTTTTTTGCTCTGTGTGAGCTTGATTTCCTTTTTCTGCTTTTGGAGACTTTGGAACCTTGTTGGAACTTATTTTTTGGTTAATAAAAGGGCCGTATGCATCACTCTGATGCAGAGGCCGGGGAGCCCCCCCCCCCCCCGTTTCGAAAAAAAAACATCAACAGGCACACCACATGAATAAATATTTATTATTATTTTTCTACAAAAACAGCCTTTTGAAGCTACCCCTTACCAATTAATCTGTGCTTTCTTGGATGAAGCGACGTGCTGTCCGAGCCCTTCCGGAACCTAAAATATGAAGCATAAATTTCCATGTGTGCATTTTTAGATAATGGAAGAAAGCCCAGCCTCGGAGGCTCTGCATCCGAAGGTGCACGCCACATCATAGGATAAGAGGAGGTAAAGCATTGAGCTTGCCTGATGCGTCATCAAAATGTTAACAAATAAATAAAAATAGGTGAGCGCTCATAGAAATTGCTAGTAGCCGCAATGTGGCATACTGCCTCAAGTCCAGTATGCACACATGCACATGCATTGGACTGAGGGACAGAGAAGTGGAATCGTGTACTGAAAATAAGCGTTGACGTCTGAAACTTCTCCCGTACCAAAATGACCAAATCTTGCACATGCATTGGGACCAAATCTCAGTAGAAAGTAGTGCAAGCGCTGCTCTAGCTAGCCTCAGAAACAGCCGATTAGTCCGTTCAGGAGGCAAAATTTGCTGGCGGTGTAGGGTAAAAAACCTTTGAATGGTAGTAGAAAGGGCACAGATTGATAGATCTAAATGCTGCACAACCTCCATAGTTTCTCCTATTCTCACCCCAACACCCACTTTTTTTTTTTGAAAGATCACCCCAACCCCCAAATTCACACACACACACACAGACAGACGCACACACTACACAGTGAATAATCGTATAACCTACTACTAGTACATGCTCTGTGATAGAGTGACCACCACGCATGCATGCTGATAGTGATAGGAAGAACCAATGTGTTACCATGGATGCGGATTCAAAGCTGCTGAGGTCGCGCGTCAGGGCGGCAATGGCGGCGGCGTCCGGCGCAAGGCCATGGGGATCCAGAGGTTCCTGCTGCTGCTGCTGCTGCTGCTGCTGCTGGGGCTGATGGGACCTCAGGATGTTGCCCATGGATCCCTTCTCCTCCGCCTCCGCTGCTCTATGCTACTTCCCCTTTTTCTTCCCACGGTGTGCATATATGCTGCTTCTGTTTGCTCTGCTTGACAAGACAAGACGAGTGGTAGAGTGATGGAGCTGAAGGCACGGCAGTCAAGAGGGTGGTGGGGCCTAGTCTAGTTCTAGGCACCGGTGCTGTACTCCCTCGTGTCCTTTTTACTCTGCATATTAGGTTTGTTTGAAATCAATCTCATCCAACTTTGACCAAGTTTATATAAAAAATTATAGACATTTACATAACAACACCAATATCATTAGATTCATCTTGGAATATATTTTCATATTATATTTATTAGATATTATAGATGCTAATAATTTCTAATATAAATTTGGTCAAACTTAGCAAAGTTTGACTTTTGGCAAATCCAATATGCAGAGTGAAAAGGACCGAAGAGAGTACTGCTCGTGAGTGGTTTTCCTTTTCGTGGTTGTTATAAGGAAAACAAACACAGGTGTCCCTCCCAAATTACAACTTTGGAAGTATATGTACCATTCCTTCATCCAATTTATACTTCCTCGGTTTCACAATATAGTGCGTCCTTATTTTTTAAAATTTAATTTTGATTATAAATTTAACCAACAAAACCGACTGCGGGGGCAGCACCAGATCTTGAGAAGCGCGGGCGCACTATATTGTGAAATGGAGTGAGTGCTACCTATTAGTCCTCTCGTATTTAGGGTCCTAGTTTGATCATGATTTTTAACTAATAAAATAAAAGTTATACATAGCAAAAATAATGTCATGGGAAAGTATGTTCGAATACAAAGCTAACGATATAATTTTTAGTGACATGCATTAACATTTTGTTAGTAAAATCTAAGGTCAAAATTTGACACGTAATACGAAGGAACCAATAATCAGGACATAGGTAGTACTAAATCAACGATGATTAATTTAGATCCAAGGAAGTACCTCTGTTTTTAAATGTAAGACGTTCTGGCAGTTTAAATATTTGGGAACAAAGAGTGTATTTATGTAAGTAGGAGCACCAGATTTGGATCATGATGGGTGAAGTTAGTCGTGTCTCAATATTCAAATGCATCTTCTGAATTTACAACGATTATGAAACTTGATAGGTCCGGATTCCGTTCGTAGGTTCATCTCAATAGAGAGATTGCCCCAGGTCCCGGGATACTTTTCTTGCAATCTGAATGACGGGGTACTCCGTTCAGTTTTTGGAACAGCAATAAAAGAACTAACCGTGGGTGGCTTCAGACTGCACTTTCTTTCTCCATAAACAATTTAAGAGGTGGATATAATTTTTCATTGACTCAAGGATTTCTGATCTTAGATTGCAAATGAAAACTCATTTTACAACATTAAAAAAACCACTAGAAAAGAAAAATGTAAAATTAATCTTGGTTTCTCTCATCTAATATGTGAATTATTATTTTGGACCGTTTGTCTCCTAGAGCATTCGGATAGTTAAATTGGCTGCTTGTTTGCCCAAAATAGTCATTCCAACTAGTATCCAACTGGAATGTCATCCAGCCTACCTGTAGTACTGACAGCAGAAAAATGGTATCAGTGAGGGAAAAAAATCGTTTTAGAAAAGAATTACCTGCAGATTTCTTACTGCTAACCAGAACCTGGTTCCTCCAATTTTTCAGGTTCTGGGTAATCAATAGAGCAAACGTAGAGCAAGATCTTCCCCGCTGGAGTTTATTTGTGGTTAGTAAAATTTAAAGAATCAGTTTGTATAGAGACGGCAACGTTTCTAGGTGTGTCTTTGTTTGTGTTTTTCCAGCAGCAAAATTTGTTTCTGGCTCATCTGTTTACAGAGATGGTTTGCGGTGGGAAAACAACTTCTCTGAGATAAATGCAGAAACAACATGCTCCTACAATTTCCAACACAACAGCTGATCAAAACATAATTTCTAACTGTCAATCCAACTGCAACCAGGATTTTTCGCAATTCTTCTCTCACGCATCATACCCCTCATTTCTGCTGATTTGGCCCAATCCCCTTTAGCAGCGAGCACGCTGGACAGCTGCACATACAGACTCGAATGTGGTGACCCTGATTCCTCCATCTGCTTCAGCCTCTTCGACATCTTCTGGATCAGAGCCTCATTGCCCTGAGCTTTGCAACCACCGACAACTGTAGTCCAACTTACTGTATCGGCTTTAAAGGGCATATTCTCTATGAACTCGACTGCTTCATCTAGCCGACCTGCCCGGACTAACAGGTCAGTCACACATGCATAATGCTCAGCTGATGGGATCAGACAGAAATCCTCCTGCATTTGCTTAAACCATGTCAGTCCTTCTTCCACAAGTCCAGAATGGCAGCACGCGGAAAGAACACCAACAAATGTCCGTTCGGTTGGTCTTACACCGCTAACTCTCATCAGCTCCAAGAGTTCTAGTGCCTTGCGTCCATGCCCGTTGGAAGCATAACCAATTAGCATTGAGTTCCACATGACTTCGTCGGGCTTGTCTATTCCATCGAAAATCTTGCAACCATTGGCCAAGTTGCCACATTTGCAATACAGATCAATGACCGAAGATGCTACAACATGGTCAGACTGCAAGCCAAGAACAGTAGCAAGAGAAAAAATCTGCTCCCCAAAACTTATGGAGCAAATATTACTTGATGCACTCAGAGCACTAGCTATAGCAACCTTGTCGAGCCGCACACCAAGGCGATGCATCTTGCAGAACAGCTCCATGGCATCAATTGCATGTCCATTCTGGCTCAACCCAACAACCAAAGAATTCCATGATATGACACTCTTGCTAGTGATCATCGAAAAAACTCTTTTCGCATCTTCTATCCGCCCACAGTTTGAGTACACGGTGATCATTGAATTGAGCACCACAGTGTCATGAAACCTAAGCTCACTGAAAGCTCGACAGGCATCCTCCCATAGGCTGCATTTTGAGTAGAAGTCAATGAGAGCGCTTGCTGCTATCATGTCATTGACAGTCCCACTCTTTAGACCACACCCATGCATCTGCTGCCCAGACTTGAGCATTCCTGAAAAACCACACACGTTCAGAACGCTGGCATACGTCGAAGAATCAGGCAACGCATCTGACCGCATCATCCTTACAAAAAGAGCAAAAGCATCATCTCCAAGGCAGGCCAATGCACAGCCACTGATGAGAGAATTCCACAAAAGAATGTTGAGGTTCTCCACCCTGTCAAAAATATGTAACGCCTCATCTAGCTGTCCACGTGAAGCATAGCCATAGACGAGGGCAGAAACAGAGAACTCGTCAATCTGTGCTAAACCATCGAAGACACGCCGAGCAGAGTCCACATCCCCACACTTGCAGTACATGTCCACCAATGCGCAACTCAAAACTGAATCCAGTTCAATCTTGGCAGTCACCATTCGACTATGCACTTGCCTCCCGAAATCGTGCTTCATCCGGTCAGCACAAGCACCAACAACCGTAGCAAGCACAAAAAGATCATTGCACGGCGAGGAGTCCGCTGCACCACCACATGCCGAACCAATCTCTCTGAACAAAGCAAACGCCTCATCCACACGGCCACACCGGACATACCTATGCATCACAGCGTTGACAGCCACAGCATCCTTGACGGGCATCTCGTCCAGCAGACTATGGGCGGTGTCCAAATCCCCTGCAGAGATCATGCCTGTGATCACTGCGTTCCAGGAAAAGTTGTTCCTTTCCGGCATGGAGCGGAAGAGACGGAGCGCCTCGGCGTGGTCCCGGGAGTTGAGGTGGGCGGTGACGAGGGAGTTGTAGGAGAAGCAGTTCCTGCCGGGCATTTCGTCGAACAATCGCCGTGCGTGGCGGCGGTGGGTCGGGGAGAAACGGGCGTACATGAGGAGGACCGAGTTGGAGGGCGGGAGGGAGGACGGGACGTGGCCGGACTTGAGGAGGACCTGGTGCAGCTGCTGGCCGGCCACGGCGCCGCAGGTGCGGAGGAGCTGGATGGAGCCGCGGACGTCGACGGCGACGGCCATGAGGCTCTGACGTGGGGCATGGGGGTTCAGTTAAACCCCAGAAAGTGCGAAGTTTTTGGACTGCTGGACTCACGGGTGTGCTGTACAAATGAACACATATACACTGAGAGCATCTCAACACATATACCCTGAGAGCATCTGGCGTGGTAGATTACCCGCGATGCAAAAAATAACATTTTGACGCGCGTGTCACCATTTGACGCGCTCCATCAGCCGCGCGAAAGTTCGGCGCAGGAAAAAAAAGACGCGGCCGGGAAAAAAGCGACACCACGCCCGCCAGTTTTGGCACGCGTCGTCCAACGTGCTTGATAAAAGCCGTGCGTGGGTGCCCGCAAACCGCCATATTCCCGCCTCACCTTCTTCCTCGCTTCTTCCGGTGCCCCGCCGCGCCGCCCCCGGAGCAGCTCAGGCTATCTCGGTGTCCGCCTCCGCCCCTCCAGCGTGTATTTACGCGGAGATTCGCTCCCGTGATACACGCCTCGGGCTCGGGACGTTCGAGCCCGCCGCGCGTACGACGCGGCAGCGTGGTGCCTCAGGAGGCCACGAGCGCAAATGAACTTCTCAAACGCGCGGACGCGCGAGCAGGTGCAGGAACTCATGCCTCCCCCGCGGATAATCACCGACGAGGATCGTCACATCCAGCGGAGGCAGGAGCGCCGCCTCCACATCGCCGAAGCGGATGAGCACGCCATGGAGGTGTGGCGCGAGCGCTTCCAGCAGGATGTCGTCGCCTAGAACGAGTTCAGGGTGCAGAGGAGGCCCGAGCGAGTCGCACGTCAGTCGGACAAACGTGAGCGGAAGGCACTGGCGGAAGCCCATTGCGACCTAAGACATGCGTCGACCTGGGAAGAGGACGATCCTCGATGGATGATACGTCTCCAACGTATCTACTTTTTCTAACGTTTTTTTTCTCTTGTTTTGGACTCTAATTTGCATGATTTGAATGAAACTAACCCCGGACTGACGTTGTTTTCAGCAGAACTACCATGGTGTTGTTTTTGTGCAGAAATAAAAGTTCTTGAAATGGAACGAAACTTTATGAGAATTTTTTATACAATAAATAAGAATTTCTGGAGCCAAGACCTACCGGAGGGGGGCACCTGGGTGGGCACAACCCACCAGGGTGCGCCCCCTCCTGGTGCGCCCAGGTGGGTTGTCCCCACCTGGTGGCCCCGCAGACCCTGAAACCGCCACTATAAAATCCTATTTTTTTAGAAAAAAATCAGGGAGAAAGAATTATCGCGATCCACGAGACGGAGCCGCCGTCACCTCCTATTCTTCATCGGGAGGCCAGATATGGAGTCCGTTCGGGGCTCCGGAGAGGGGATATTCGTTCTTCATCATCACCAACCCTTCTCCATCGCCAATTCCATGATGCTCCACACCGGGAGTGAGTAATTTCTTCGTAGGATCGCTGCTCGGTGAGGAGTTGGATGAGATTCATCATGCAATCGAGTTAGTTTTGTTAGGGTCTGATCCCTAGTATCCACTATGTTCTAAGATTGATGTTGTTATGACTTTGCCATGCTTAATGCTTGTCACTTTGGGCCCGGGTGCCATGAACTCAGATCTGAACCATTTATGTTATCACAATTATATCCATTTTCTAGATCCGATCTTGCAAGTTATAGTCACCTACTACATGTTATGATCCGGCAACTCCGGAGTGACAATAGTCGGGACCACTTCCGGTGAAGACCGTAGTTTGAGGAGTTCATGTATTCACTATGTGTTAATGCTTTGTTCCGGTTCTTTATTAAAAGGAGGCCTTAATATCCCCTAGTTTCCAATATGGACCCTGCTGCCACGGGAGGGTAGGACAAAAGATGTCATGGAAGTTCTTTCCATAAGCATGTATGACTATCTACGGAATACATGCCTACATTATATTGACGAACTGGAGCTAGTGTCGCATCGCCCTAAGTTATAACTATTTCATGATGAATATCATCCAACAAGTCACCGATCCAATGCCTACGAATTTATCCTATATTGTTCTTGCTAAGTTACTACTGCTATCGTTACGGTTACACTTGCTACAAAATTACTGCTATCACTGTTACCGTTACCGTTACTACTGTTACTATTATCAAAACTATCATACTACTTTGCTACTGATCACTTTGCTGCAGATATTTAATCTCCAGGTGTGGTTGAATTGACAACTCAGCTGCAAAATACCTTCAAATATTCTTTGGCTCCCCTTGTGTCAAATCTATAAATTTGGTTTGAATACTCTAGCCTTGAAAACTGGTGCGATCCCCTATACTTGTGGGTTATCAAGACCTTTTTCTGACGCCGTTGCCGGGGAGCATAGCTATATTTGTTGAGTCACTTGGGATTATTGTCAATTTATCACTATGAAGAATCTGAAGGATGCTAAGACTAATATATTTCCCTCAAAGACAAGGGGAGATAAGGAACTGCCATCCAGTTCTACTTTAGATTCACCTTCTGTTATAAGTAAACTTGCAACACCACCACATGTTATCAATTCTAATATGCCGCAAGTTATTGATGATACTACTTCTACTATGAATGATGCTAGTACCTTGCTTGATAATGATCATGTGCCACTTGGTGACTTTCTTGATGAACAAATTGCTAGAGTAATACAACATGATGTTGTTGAATCTGATGATGAGCTTGAAACTAAAACTCCTGAAACACCTGCTAGAACTAGCCTTCCTAGATATGAATTGGCTAAGGTACCGGAAGGTTATGTTACGAATGAGGAGAGAACTAGAGATATTCTTGCTTTTAAGGATAGCGATGATCTAGAGAAATTATTATGCAAGTATAAAGAAAAACCTCTAAATGCTAGAATGAAATATGATCCTAAGTTTGCTACCTCACCTATCTTTATCGATGATAAGGATTATGAATTCTCTGTCGACCCAGAGTTAATTACTTTGGTTGAATCTGATCCTTTTCATGGTTATGAAACTGAAACTGTTGTGGCACATCTTACTAAGTTGAATGATATAGCCACCCTTTTTACTCATGATGAGAAGACTCACTATTACTTTATTCTCAAATTATTTCCGTTCTCATTAAAGGGTGATGCTAAAGCTTGGTACAATACTCTTGCTTCTGGTTGTGTGCGGAGTCCCCAGGATATGTAATACGTCTCCAACGTATCTACTTTTTCTCACGCTTTTCCTCTTGTTTTGGACTCTAATTTGCATGATTTGAATGAAACTAACCCCGGACTGACGCTGTTTTCAGCAGAACTACCATAGTGTTGTTTTTGTGCAGAAATAAAAGCTCTCGGAATGGAACGAAACTTTGGGAGGATTTTTTTAATATCAATAATAAGAATTTCTGGAGCCAAGACCCACCGGAGAGGGGCCCCTGGTTGGGCACGACCCAACAGGGCGTGCCTCCCTCTCCTGGTACCCAGATGGGTTGTACCCACCTGGTGGCCCCGCTGACGACCCCCCTGATACTATAAAATCACATATTTCCAGAAAAAAAATCAGGGAGAAAGAATTATCGCGATCCATGAGATGGAGCCGCCGCCAAGCCCTGTTCTTCCTCAGGAGGGCACATCTGGAGTCCGTTTGGGGCTCCAGAGAGGGGGATATTCGTTATTCGTCATCACCAACCCATCTCCATCGCCAATTCCATCATGCTCCCCACCGGGAGTGAGTAATTCCTTCGTAGGCTCGCTGGTCGGTGAGGAGTTGGATGAGATTCATCATGTAATCAAGTTAGTTTTGTTAGAGCCTGATCCCCAGTATCCACTATGTTCTTAGATTGATGTTGCTATGACTTTGCTATGCTTAATGCTTGTCACTTTGGGCCCGGGTGCCATGAACTCAAATCTGAACCGTTTACGAGTTTATCATTAGATCCATGTTTTAGATCGGATCTTGCAAATTATAGTCACCTACTACGGTTATGATCCGACAACCCCGGAGTGACAACAACCGGGCCCACTCTCGGTGATGACCGTAGTTTGAGGAGTTCATGTATTCACTATGTGTTAATGATTTGTTCCGGTTCTCTATTAAAAGGAGGCCTTAATATCCATTAGTTTCCAATATGGACCCCGCTGCCACGGGAGGGTAGGACAAAAGATGTCATGCAAGTTCTTTTAATAAAGCACGTATGACTATTTATGGAATACATGCCTACATTATATCGATGAACTGGAGCTAGTGCCGTATCGCCCTAGGTTATAACTGTCACAAGATGAATATCATCCAACAAGTCACCGATCCAATGCTTACGAATTTATTTATATTGATCTTGCTGCGTTACTACTGCTATCATCTCTGTTACACTTGCTACAAAATTACTGCTATCACTGTTACTGTTACCGTTGCTGCTGTCACTACTATCAAAACTATCATATTACTGTGCTACTGATTACTTGCTGCAGATAATTAATCTCCAGGTGTGGTTGAATTGACAACTTAGCTGCTAATACCTTCAAATATTCTTTTGCTCCCCTTGTGTCGTATCTATGAATTTGGGTTGAATACTCTACCCTCGAAAACTGTTGCGATCCCCTATACTTATGGGTTATCAAGACCTTTTTTTGGCGCCGTTGCCGGGGAGCATAACTATATTTGTTGAGTCACTTGGGATTATTATCAATTTATCACTATGAAGAATCTGAAGGATCCTAAGACTAAGACAAGAAAGTGAGTGGGAGCTCTGTAGCATTTCTAATATTATATGTGGATCTCATATTGTTGATTGTAAATGATATAGAATTTCTGAACAACATAAAAGGATACTTGAATAAGAATTTTTGTCAATGAAAAGACCTCAGTGAAGCTACTTATGTATTGGGCATCAAGATCTATAGGGATAGATCGAGAATCTTAATAGGACTTTCACAAAGAACATACCTTGGCAAAATTTTCAAAGAGTTCAAAATAGTTCAGTCAAAGAAAAGGTTCTTGTCTGTGTTGCAAGGTATGAAGTTGAGTAAGACTCAAAACCCAACCATGACAGAAGATAGAGATAGAATGAAAGTCATTCCATATGCCTCAGCAATAGGTTCTATAAAGTATGCCATGCTATTTACATGCCTATTGTGTACCTTGCCATGAGTCTGACAAGGGGGTACAATAGTGATCCAGGAGTAGATCACTAGACAGCGGTCAAAATTATTCTTAGGTACCTAAAGAGGACTAAGGAAATGTTTCTCGGTTATGGAGGTGACAAAGAGTTCATCGTAAAGGGTTACGTCGATGCAAGATTTGACACTGATTCGGATGACTCCGAGTCTCAATCTGGATATATATTGAAAGTGGGAGAAATTAGCTAGAGTAGCTTCGTGCAGAGCTTTATAGACATAGAAATTTGCAAAATACATACGGATCTGGAAGTGGTAGACTCGTTGACTAAACCTCTCTCACAAGCAAAACATGATCACACCTTAGTACTCTTTGGGTGTTAATCACATGGCGATGTGAACTAGATTATTGACTCTAGTAAACTCTTTGGGTGTTGGTCACATGGCGATGTGAACTATGGGTGTTAAATCACATGGTGATGTGAACTAGATTATTGACTCTAGTGCAAGTGGGAGACTAATGGAAATATGCCCTAGAGGCAATAATAAAATGGTTATTATTGTATTTCCTAAATCATGATAAAGGTTAATTATTCATGCTAGAATTTTATTGATCGGTAACTTAAATACATGTGTGAATACATAAACAAACACCGTGTCCCTAGTGAACCTCTACTAGACTAGCTCGTTGATCAAAGATGGTTAAGGTTTCCTAACCATGGACATGAGTTGTCATTTGATAATGGGATCACATCATTAGGAGAATGATGTGATGGAGAAGACCCATCCGTTAGCTTATCATAATGATCGTTCAGTTTGTTGCTATTGCTTTCTTCATGTCAAATACATATTCCTTCGACTATGAGATTATGCAACTCCCGGATACCGGAGGAACACCCTGTGTACTATCAAACGTCACAACATAACTGGGTGATCATAAAGATACTCTACAGGTATCTCCAATGGTATTTGTTGAGTAGGCATAGATCGAGATTAGGATTTGTCACTCCGAGTATCGGAGAGGTATCCCTGGGCCCTTTCGGTAATACACATCATAAGCTTGCAAGCAAATGACTAAGGAGTTAGTCGCGAGGTGATGTATTACAATACGAGTAAAGAGACTTTCCGGTAACGAGATTGAACTAGGTATGGAGATACCGACGATCGAATCTCGGGCAAGTAACATACCGATAAACAAAGGGAATTACGTATGTTGTCATAACGGTTCGACCGATAAATATATTCGTAGAATATGTAGGAGCCAATATGGGCATCTAGGTTCCACTATTGGTTATTGACTGGAGATGTGTCTCGTTCATGTCTACATAGTTCTCGAACCCGTAGGGTCCGCACACTTAACGTTCGTTGACGATATAATGTTATATGAGTTATATGATTTGGTGACCAAATGTTGTTCGGAGTCCTGGATGAGATCACAGACATGACGACGAGTCTCGAAATGGTCGAGAGGTAAAGATCGATATATAGGACGATGGTATTTGGACACCGGAAGTGTTTCGGGACGTACCGGGAAGGAATCGGGTCACCGGAAGGGGTCCCGGGCACCCCCCGGCAAGTTATGGGCTTAATGGGCCAAAGGGAGGGACAGACCAGCCCACTAGGGGGCTGGTGCACCCCTCCACTTGTTTGGACAGCCCTAGGGAAGGAAAAGGGGGAGGGCTAGCCCCTCCCGCCTTTCCCTCTCATGGGAGAAAGGAAAGGGAGGGGCGCCACCCTCCCCTCCCTTTCCCCGCACTCCAAATAAGGAAAGAAGGGGGCACGGCTTGGGAGGGACCCCAAGTAGGATTGCTCCTACTTGGGCGCCTCCTTTGGCTTCTCCTCCCTCCCTCCCACCTATATATATGTGGGATGGGGCACCTAGCACACACCAGACAATTACCTAGCCGTGTGCGGCGCCCCCCCTTCACCGTTTACACCCCCGGTCATATTTTCGTAGTGCTTAGGCGAAGCCCTACAGAGATCACTTAACCATCATTGTCACCACGCCGTCGTGCTGACGGAACTCATCTACTACCTCGACGTCTTGCTGGATCAAGAAGGTGTGGGACGTCACCGAGTTGAACGTGTGTAGAACGCAGAGGTGTCCTGCGTTCGGTACTTGATCGGTTGAAGTGTGAGGAAGTTCGACTACATCAACCGCGTTGTGAAATGCTTCCGCTTACGGTCTACGAGGGTACGTAGACACACTCCCCCCTCGTTGCTATGCGTCTCTATGGATAGATCATTGTGTGTGCGTAGAAATTTTTTGTGTTCCATGAAACAATTCCCTACGCTTATAGCTCCAGTGCATCCATTGCATGGCAATCCCTACTCACTCACATTGATATCTATTGATGGGCATCTCCGTAGCCCGTTGATACGCCTAGTTGGTGTGAGATTATCTCCTTATTTTTTCTTCTCCACAACCACCTTCTATTCCACCCATAGTGCTATGTCAATGGCTCACGCTCATGTATTGCATGAAAGTTGAAAAAGTTTGAGAACATCAAAAGTATGAAACAATTGCTTGGCTTGTCATCGGAGTTGTGCATGATTTGAATATTTTGTGTGGTGAAGATGGAGCATAGCCAGACTATATGATTTTGTAGGGATAAGCTTTCTTTGGCCATGTTATTTTGAGAAGACATAATTTCCTTGTTAGTGTGCTTGAAGTATTATTGTTTTATGTCAATATTAAACTTTTGTTCTGAATCTTACGGATCTGAACATTCATGCCACAATAAAGAAAATTACATGGATAAATATGTTAGGTAGCATTCCGCATAAAAAATTCTGTTTTTATCATTTACCTACCCGAGGACGAGCTGGAATTAAGCTTGGGGATGCTTGATACGTCTCCAACGTATCTATAATTTTTTATTGTTCCATGCTATTATATTATCTGTTTTGGATGTTTTATATGCATTAATTGTTGGGGAACGTAGCAGAAATTCAAAAAAATTCTACGCATCACCAAGATCAATCTATGGAGAGACTAGCAACGAGAGAGAGGGGAGTGCATCTTCATACCCTTGAAGATCGCGATGCGGAAGCATTAAAAGAACGCGGATGAAGGTGTCGTACTCGTAGCAATTCAGATCGCGGTTGATTCCGATCTAAGCGCCGAACAACAACGCCTCCGCGTTCAACACACGTACAGCCCGGGGGCGTCTCCTCCTTCTTGATCCAGCAAGGGGAGAGGAGAAGGTGAGGTAGAGCTCCGGCAGCACGACGATGTGGTGGTGGAGCTTGCAATTCTCCGGCAGGGCTTCGCCAAGCACTACGGAAGAGGAGGAGGTGTTGGGGAGGGAGAGGGCTGCGCCAGGGGAAGGGGTGTGGCTCCCATGCGCCTCACCACTATATATAGGGGTGGAGGGGGCTGGTTTCTTGCCCTCCAAGTCCATTGGGGCGTTGGCAAAGGTGGGGGAAAGAAATCCCATCATTTTCCTTCCCCACCGATTGTTATCCCTCCTTTTTAGGGATCTCGATCTTATCCCTTCGGGATATGATCTTATTCCTTCTAAGGGGGGATCTTGGTGCGCCTTGACCAGGGGTGTGGGGCCTTTCCCCCACTACTCACGTTCATGTGGGTCCCCCATGCAGGTGGGCCCCACTCCAGAACCTTCTAGAACCTTCCCGGTACAATACCAAAAAATCCTGAACATTTTCCGGTGGCCAAAATAGGACTTCCCATATATAAATCTTTACCTCCGGACCATTCCGGAACTCCTCATGATGTCCTGGATCTCATCCGGGACTCCGAACAACATTCGGTAACTGCACACTAATTCCCATAACAACTCTAGCGTCACCGAACCTTAAGTGTGTAGACCCTACGGGTTCGGGAATCATGCAGACATGACCGAGACAGCTCTCTGGCCAATAACCAACAACGGGATCTGGATACCCATGTTGGCTCCCACATGTTCCACGATGATCTCATCGGATGAACCACGATGTCGGGGATTCAATCAACCCCGTATACAATTCCCTTTGTCTATCGGTATGCTGCTTGCCCGAGATTCGATCGTCGGTATCCCTATACCTTGTTCAATCTCGTTACCGGCAAGTCTCTTTACTCGTTCTATAACGCATGATCCCGTGGCTAACTCATTAGTCACATTGAGCTCATTATGATGATGCATTACCGAGTGGGCCCAGAGATACCTCTCCGTCATACGGAGTGACAAATCCCAGTCTCGATTCGTGCCAACCCAACAGACACTTTCGGAGATACCTGTAGTGCACCTTTATAGCCACCCAGTTACGTTGTGACGTTTGGTACACCCAAAGCATTCCTACAGTATCCGGGAGTTACATAATCTCATGGTCTAAGGAAATGATACTTGACATTAGAAAAAGCTCTTAGCAAACGAACTACACGATCTTGTGCTAGGCTTAGGATTGGGTCTTGTCCATCACATCATTCTCCTAATGATGTGATCTCGTTATCGATGACATCCAATGTCCATGGTCAGGAAACCATAACCATCTATTGATCAACGAGCTAGTCAACTAGAGTCTTACTAGGGACATGTTGTGGTCTATGTATTCACACATGTATTACGGTTTCAGTTAATACAATTATTGCATGAACAATAGACAATTATCATGAACAAGGAAATACAATAATAACCATTTTATTATTGCCTCTAGGGCATATTTCCAATAGTCTCCCACTTGCACTAGAGTCAATAATCTAGTTCACATCACTATGTGATTGTAATGAATCCAACACCCATGGGGTTTGTTCATATCTCGCTTGTGAGAGAGGTTATTAGTCAACGGGTCTGAACCTTTCATATCCGTGTGTGCTTTACAAATCTCTATGTCATCTTGTAGATGCAGCTACCATGCGCTACTTGGAGCTATTCCAAATAACTGCTCTACTATACGAACCCGGTTTACTACTCAGAGTCATCCGGATTAGTGTCAAAGTTTGCATCGACGTAACCCTTTACGACGAACTCTTTTTCCACCTCCATAATCGAGAAAATTCCTTAGTCCACTAGTTACTAAGGATAAGTTCGACTGCTGTCATGTGATCCATTCCTGGATCACTCATGGCAAGGCACACTTTAGGTGCGGTACACAGCATAGCATACTGTAGAGCCTACGTCTAAAGCATAGGGGACGACCTTCGTCCTTTCTCTCTCTTCCGCCGTGGTCAGGTCTTGAGTCTTACTCAATACTCACACCTTGTAACACAGCCAAGAACTCCTTCTTTGCTGATCTATTTTGAACTCCTTCAAAATCTTATCACGGTATGTATTCATTTGAAAGTACTATTAAGCGTTTTTTTATCTATCCTTATAGATCTTGATGCTCAATGTTCAAGTAGCTTAATCCAGGTTCTCCATTGAAAAACACTTTCCAAATAACCCTGCATGCTTTCCAGAAATTCTACATCATTTCTAATCAACAATATGTCAACAACATATACTCATCAGAAATTCTATAGTGCTCCCACTCACTTCTTTGGAAATATAAGTTTCTCATAAACTTTGTATAAACCCAAAATCTTTGATCATCTGATCAAAGCATACATTCCAATTCCGAGATGCTTACTCCAGTCCTTAGAAGGATTGCTGGAACTTTGCATACTTGTTAGCATCTTTCAGGATTGACAACAACTATTTGGTTGTATCACATAGAACCTTTCCTCAAGAAAATCGTCGAGGAAACAATGTTTTGACATCCTATCTGCAAGATTTCATAAATAATGCAGTAACTGCTAATATAATTCCAACAGACTCTTAGCATCGCTACGAGTGAGAAAGTCTCATCATAGTCAACTCCTTGAACTTGTCGGAAAACATCTTAACGACAAGTCGAGCTTTCTTAATGGTGACACTTACCATCATTGTCCGTCTTCCTTTTAAAATCCATCTGCACCCAATAGCCTTACGACCATCAAGTAGTTCTTCCAAAGTCTATAATTTTGTTTTATACATAGATCCTCTCTCGGGTTTTATGGCCTCGAGCCATTCATCGGAATCCAGGCCCACCATCGTTTCTCCATAGCTCGTAGGTTCATTGTTGTCTAGCAACATGACTTCCAAGACAGGATTACGTGCCACTCTGAAGTAGTACACATCCTTGTCGGCCTATGAGGTTTGGTAGTGACTTGATCCGAAGTTTCATGATCACTATCATAAGCTTCCACTTCAATTGGTGTAGGTGCCACAGGAATAACTTCCTGTGCCCTGCTACACACTAGTTGAAGTGACGGTTCAATAACCTCATCAAGTCTCCACCATCCTCCCACTCAATTCTTTCGAGAGAAACTTTTCCTCGAGAAAGGACCCGTTTCTAGAAACAATCACTTTTGCTTCCGGATCTGAGATAGGAGGTATACCCAACTATTTTTTGGTATTCTATGAAGATGCATTCATCCGCTTTGGGTTCGAGCTTATCAGCCTGAAACCTTTTCACATAAGCGTCGTAGCCCCAAACTTTTAAGAAACGACAGCTTAGGTTTATCTAAACCATAGTTCATACGGTGTCGTCTCAACGGAATTGTGTGGTGCCCTATTTAAAGTGAATGCGGTTGTCTCTAATGCTTAACCCATAAACGATAGTGGTAATTCTATAAGAGACATCATGGTATGCACCACATCCAATAGGGTGCAGCTATGATGTTCGGACACACTATCATACTATGGTGTTCCAGGCGGTATTAGTTGTGAAACAATTTCCACAATGTCTTAATTGTGTGCCAAACTCGTAACTCAGATATTCATCTCTATGATCATATCATAGACATTTTATCATCTTGTCACGATGATCTTCAACTTCACTCTGAAATTACTTGAACCTTTCAATAATTCAGACTTGTGTTTCATCAAGTAAATATACTCAGCATCTACTCAAATCATCTGTGTGAAGTAAGAACACAACGATATCCACTACGTGCCTCAACACTCATTGGATTGCACACATCAAATGCATTACTTCCAACAAGTTGCTCTCTTGTTCCATCTCATTGAAAACGAGGCCTATCAGTCATGTTGCCCATGTGGTATGATTTGCATGTCTCAAGTGATTCAAAATCAAGTGAGTCCAAATGATCCATCTGCATCGAGTTTCTTCATGCGCATATACCAATAGACATGGTTCGCATGTCTCAATCTTTTCAAAAACCAGTGAGTCCAAAGATCCATCAACATGGAGCTTCTTCATGCGTTTTATACCAATATGACTCAAATGGCAGTGCCACAAGTATGTGGTACTATCATTACTATCTTATATCTTTTGGCATGAACATGTGTATCACTACGATCGAGATTCAATAAACCATTCATTTTAGGTGCAAGACCATTGAAGGTATTACTCAAATAAACAGAGTAACCATTATTCTCCTTAAATGAATAACCGTATTGCGATAAACATGATCCAATCATGTCTATGCTCAACGCAAACACCAAATAACAATTATTTAGGTTTAATACCAATCCCGATGGTAGAGGGAGCGTACGATGTTTGATTACGTCAACCTTGGAAACACTTCCAACACATATCGTCATCTCACCTTTGGCTAGTCTCCGTTTATTCCGTAGCCTTTTATTTCGAGTTACTAACACTTAGCAACCGAACCGGTATCTAATACCCTGGTGCTACTAGGAGTACTAGTAAAGTACACATTAATATAATGTATATCCAATATACTTCTGTCGACCTTGCCTGCCTTCTCATCTACCAAGTATCTAGGGTAGTTCTGCTTCAGTGACTGTTCCCCTTATTACAGAAGCACTTAGTCTCGGGTTTGGGTTCAACCTTGGGTTTCTTCACTAGAGCAGCAACTGGTTTGCCCTTTCATGAAGTATCCCTTCCTTCCCTAGCCCTTCTTGAAACTAGTGGTTTTACTAACCATCAACAATTGATGCTCCTACTTGATTTCTACTTTCGCGATGTCAAACATCGCGAGTTGCTCAAGGATCATCATGTCTATCCCTGATATGTTATAGTTCATCACGAAGCTTTAATAGCTTGGTGGCAGTGACTATGGAGAACCATCACTATCTCATCTGGAAGATTAACTCCCACTCGATTCAAGCGATTGTACTACTCAGACAATCTGAGCACATGTTCAACGATTGAGCTTTTCTCCCTTAGTTTGCAGGCTTAAGAAACTTGTCAGAGGTCTCATACCTCTTGGCGTGGGCACTAGTCTGAAATCCCAATTTCGGTCTTTGGAACATCTCATATGTTCTGCGACGTTTCAAAAACCGTCTTTGGTGCCACAATTCTAAACCGTTAGCATTACGCACTGAACTATCACGTAGTCATCAAGACGTGTATGTCAGGTGTTTCGCAACATCTACAGACGACGCTCGAGGTTCAGCACACCGAGCGGTGCATTAAGGACATAAGCCTTCTGCTCAGCAATGAGGATACTCCTCACTTTACGGACCTAGTCCGCATAATTTCTACTATCAACTTTCAACTAAATTTTTCTCTAGGAACATATCTTAAACAGTAGAACTAAAGCGTAAGCTACGACATAATTTGCAAAGACCTTTTGACTATTTTCATGATAATTAAGTTCATCTAATCAAATTATTCAATGAACTCCCACTTACATAGACATCCATCTAGTCATCTAAGTGATACATGATCCGAGTCAACTAGGCCGTGTCCGATCATCACGTGAGACGGACTAGTGATCATCGGTGAACATCTTCATGTTGATCGTATCCACTATACGACTCATGTTCAACCTTTCGGTCTTATGTGTTCCGAGGCCATGTCTATACATGCTAGGCTCGTCAAGTCAACCTAAGTGTTTCGCATGTGTAAATCTGGCTTACACCCGTTGTATGCGAACGTTAGAATCTATCACACCCGATCGTCATGTGGTGCTTCGAAACAACGAACCTTCGCAACGGTGCACAGTTAGGGGGAACACTTTCTTGAAATTTTAGCGAGGGGTCATCTTATTTATGCTACCGCCGTTCTAAGCAAATAAGATGTAAAACATGATAAACATCACATGCAATCAAATAGTGACATGATACGACCAATATCATTTTGCTCCTTTTGATCTCCATCTTCGGGGCGCCATGATCATCATCGTCACCGGCATGACACCATGATCTCCATCATCGTGTCTTCATGTAGTTGTCTCGTCAACTATTACTTCTACTACTATGGCTAACAGTTTAGCAATAAAGTAAAGTAATTACATGACGTTTATGTTGACACGCAGGTCATAAATAAATTAAGACAACTCCTATGGCTCCTGCCGGTTGTCATACTCATCGACATGCAAGTCGTGATTCCTATTACAAGAACATGATCAATCTCATACATCACAGATATCATTCATCACATCCTTTTGGCCATATCATATCACACGTCATATGCTGCAAAAACAAGTTAGACGTCCTTTAATTGTTGTTGCAAATTTTTTTACGTGGTTGCTATAGGTTTCTTAGCAAGAACGTTTCTTACCTACGCCAAAACCACAACGTGATATGCCAATTTCTATTTACCCTTCATAAGGACCCTTTTCATCGAATTCGATCCGACTAAAGTGGGAGAGACAGACACCCGCTAGCCACCTTATGCAACTAGTGCATGTCAGTCGGTGGAACCTGTCTCACGTAAGTGTACGTGTAAGGTCGGTCCGGGCCGCTTCATCCCACGATGCCGCCGAATCAAGATAAGACTAGTAACGGCAAGTAAATTGACAAAATCGACGCCCACAACAACTTGTGTTCTACTCGTGCATAGAAACTACGCATAGACCTAGCTCATGATGCCACTGTTGGGGAACGTAGCAGAAATTCAAAAAATTTCTACGCATCACCAAGATCAATCTATGGAGAGACTAGCAACGAGAGAGAGGGGAGTGCATCTTCATACCCTTGAAGATCGCGATGCGGAAGCATTAAAAGAACGCGGATGAAGGTGTCGTACTCGTAGCAATTCAGATCGCGGTTGATTCCGATCTAAGCGCCGAACAACAGCGCCTTCGCGTTCAACAAACGTACAGCCCGGGGACGTCTCCTCCTTCTTGATCCATCAAGGGGAGAGGAGAAGTTGAGGGAGAGCTCCGGCAGCACGACGGCGTGGTGGTGGAGCTTGCAGTTCTCCGGCAGGGCTTCGCCAAGCACTAAGGAAGAGGAGGAGGTGTTGGGGAGGGAGAGGGCTGCGCCAGGGGAAGGGGTGTGGCTCCCATGCGCCTCCCCACTATATATAGGGGTGGAGGGGGCTGGTTTCTTGCCCTCCAAGTCCATTGGGGCGTTGTCAAAGGTGGGGGAAAGAAATCCCATCATTTCCCTTCCCCACCGATTGTTATCCCCCCTTTTTAGGGATCTTGATCTTATCCCTTCGGGATATGATCTTATTCCTTCTAAGGGGGGATCTTGGTGCGCCTTGACCAGGGGTGTGGGGCCTTTCCCCCACTACTCACGTTCATGTGGGTCCCCCATGCAGGTGGGCCCCACTCCAGAACCTTCTAGAACCTTCCCGGTACAATATCGAAAAATCCTGAACATTTTCCGGTGGCCAAAATAGGACTTCCCATATATAAATCTTTACCTCCGGACCATTCCGGAACTCTTCATGATGTCCGGGATCTCATCCGGGACTCCGAACAACATTCGGTAACTGCACACTAATTCCCATAACAACTCTAGCGTCACCGAACCTTAAGTGTGTAGACCCTACGGGTTCGGGAATCATGCAGACATGACCGAGACAGCTCTCTGGCCAATAACCAACAGCGGGATCTGGATACCCATGTTGGCTCCCACATGTTCCACGATGATCTCATCGGATAAACCACGATGTCGGGGATTCAATCAACCCCGTATACAATTCCCTTTGTCTATCGGTATGCTGCTTGCCCGAGATTCGATCGTCGGTATCCCTATACCTTGTTCAATCTCGTTACCGGCAAGTCTCTTTACTCGTTCTGTAACGCATGATCCCGTGGCTAACTCATTAGTCACATTGAGCTCATTATGATGATGCATTACCGAGTGGGCCCAGAGATACCTCTCCGTCATACGGAGTGACAAATCCCAGTCTCGATTCGTGCCAACCCAACAGACACTTTCGGAGATACCTGTAGTGCACCTTTATAGCCACCCAGTTACGTTGTGACGTTTGGTACATCCAAAGCATTCCTACGGTATCCGGGAGTTACACAATCTCATGGTCTAAGGAAATGATACTTGACATTAGAAAAAGCTCTTAGCAAATGAACTACACGATCTTGTGCTATGCTTAGGATTGGGTCTTGTCCATCACATCATTCTCCTAATGATGTGATCCTGTTATCAATGACATCCAATGTCCATGGTCAGGAAACCATAACCATCTATTGATCAACGAGCTATTCAACTAGAGTCTTACTAGGGACATGTTGTGGTCTATGTATTCACACATGTATTATGGTTTCCAGTTAATACAATTATAGCATGAACAATAGACAATTATCATGAACAAGGAAATACAATAATAACCATTTTATTATTGCCTCTAGGGCATATTTCCAATATTAATATGCTATTTTATATTATTTTTGGGACTAACCTATTAACCTAGAGCCTAGTGTCAGTTCCTTTTTTTCCTTGTTTTTGAGTTTCGTAGAAAAGGAATACCAAACAGAGTCCAAACGGAATAAAACTTTCTGTACCCGTGAGATCCCATCTAGGGACCTTTTCCGGCACCCTGTCGGAGGGGGATTCGATCACGGAGGGCTTCTACATCAACTCTACTGCCCTTCCAATGAACCGTGAGTAGTTTACCACAGACCTAGGGGTCCATAGCTAGTAGCTAGATGTATTCTTTTCTCTCTTTGATTCTCAATACCATGTTCTCCTCGATGTTCTTGGAGATCTATTCAATGTAATACTTTTTTGCGGTGTGTTTTCCTAGATCCGATGAATTATGGATTTATGATCAGCTTATCTATGAATATTATTTGAATCTTCTCTGAATTCTTATATGCATGATTTAATATCTTTGTAATTCTCTTCAAACTATCGGTTTGGTTTGGCCAACTAGATTAGTTTTTCTTGCAATGGGAGAAGTGCTTAGCTTTGTTTCAATATTATGGTGTCCTTTCCCAGTGACAGTAAGGGCAGCAAGGCACGTATTATATTGTTGCCATTGAGGATAAAAAGATGGGGTTTTCATTATATTGCTTGAGTTAATTCCTCTAAATCATGTCATCTTGCTTAATGCGTTACTCCGTTCTTTATGAACTTAATACTCTAGATGCATGCTGGATAGCGGTCGATGTGTGGAGTAATAGTAGTAGATGCAGAATCTTTTCGATCTACTTGACATGGACGTGATGCCTATATCCATGATCATTGTCTTAGATATCGTCATAATTATGCGCTCTTCTATCAATTGCTCGGCAGTAATTTGTTCACCCACCATATTATTTGCTATCTTGAGAGAAGCCTCTAGTGAAACCTATGGCCCCCGGGTCTATATTCCATCATATAGGTTTCTATTTTCCATCATATTAGTTTCTGATCTACAATTTTGCAATATTTTACTTTCCAATCTATAAACCAAAAATACCAAAAATATTTACTTTATCGTTTACCTATCTCTATCAGATCCCACTTTTGCAAGTAACCTTGAAGGGATTGACAACCCCTTTATCACGTTGGGTGCAAGTTGTTTGATTGTTTGTGCAGGTATTCGGTGATTTGTGCGTTGTCTCCTACTGGATTGATACCTTGGTTCTGAAACTGAGGGAAATACTTATCTCTACTTTGCTGCATCAGCCTTTCCTCTTCAAGGGAAAAACGAACGCAAGCTCAAGAAGTAGCAGCGTTTGACAAGCTCTACCGCATGAATGGACGCGATTTCTGTTTCTTGAATGAGGCTTTGATTACCCTCCTGCAGAAATGTTTGGATGCGTCCTTCCTTTTCGACTACAGACGGATTAGCTTGATTCACCTTGTGGCGAAGTTGGTGGCCATGGTGCTTTCCCTGCGGCCTGCTCCACGGCTTGGTGAACTCGTCTCCGTCAACCAGAGTGCGTTCACTGCGGGGCGGTGCATCCACGATAATTTCATGCTTGTGCAACACACAGCTCGTCACCTTCACCGGACCAGGGCTCACTGGGTCCTTCTTAAGCTCGACATCTCCCGGGCATTCGACTCCGTGTCATGGTCATTCTTGCTCGAAATCCTTTGCCATCTAAGATTCGGCCAAAGGTGGCATGAATGGGTCCCCATTCTTGTTTCTTCGACGAGCACACGCATCCTCGTTAACGGCTCGCCGGGGTCGCCGATTCTACACGCTAAGGGCCTACGACAGGGTGACCCCTTCTCCCCGATGCTCTTCACTCTCGTGATCGACGCCTTGAACTTCCTCCTTCACCATGCTCTCGAGGCCCGCATCCTCTGCCAGCTGACTGCGCGGCACCTAGTGTCGAGTGTATCCCTCTATGCTGACGACGTCTCCATTTTTTGCCACCCGAACGCCTGCGAGCTGCATGCGCTGCATGCCCTTCTGCTGGACTTTGGCAAGGCTTGTGGACTTCACACCAACATGGCCAAGTAGTCCTCAGCAAATCCCATCCAGTGCATGCAAGAGGAGATCACGGCGGTGACCAGCGAGCTGGCCTGCCATGTGACCACATTCCCGCTTCTATATCTCGGCCTCCCCCTCTCGATGCACAAGGTCCCGGCTTCCACCCTACAACCCCTCATCGATCGTATGGCGAAGAAACTCTCCACTTGGCGCGCCTCGATGCTCTCCCAAGGCGATCGTCTCATGCTTGTATGACATGTGCTCTCCGCCATGCCTACTCTCCTGATGATGGCCATGGCCCTCTCTGCTCCTATTCTGAAGCAAGTCAACTGGATCATATGGGACTTCTTATGGCATGGCCGTCGCGATGCCTCTGCTAGCCATTGCCTTGTCAACTGGCAGAAGGTCTGCCGGCCTCTCGCCCTCAGCAGTCTCAGCATCCCGGACTTGCGTCATTTTGGTGTCGCCCTATGCACGCGTTGGTGCTGGCCATAGTGCACCGATACTACGAGGCCATGGAGCCACCTCCAGATCCCCGCGGACATGGATACTGCGGCTATATTCCGCATCTCGACCACTTGGGTGCTCGGCGACAGACGCGACTGCCGCTTCTGGGAAGATAAATGGCTACAGGGGAGATCCACCCCTGATATCGCCCCCACTATCTCCTCTCTCGTATCGCATCGCTGCCGCAATGCATGTACCATTGCCGATGGACTTCACCAGTGGGTCTGGGTCCATGACATTCAGGGCGCCCTTTCCCCCACGTATATGGTGGAGTACATCGACCTATGGCAGATGCTTGGTCAGGTCACGCTCTTTTTGGAGCCGTATAAGTTGATTTGGCGATGGACCACGTCTGGCTCATATTCGACTAGCTCCTTCTACCTCATGCTCTTCCAGGGCTTGACCCACACCCCGCACTGGGAGTTGACATGGAAGTCCTGGGCTCCCCTTCGGATCAAGTTTTTGGCCTGGCTGGCCCTACATGATCGCTACTGGACCGCATCACTCTTAGCGAGACATGGGCTCCCTCATGACCCACTCTACCGTCTATGTGATCAGGAGCCCGAAACCATGCACCACTTGCTCATCGGCTCCTCCTCTCGTCAAGTGTGGTGCGACTTGTTGGCCTAGTGCTCTTTCCCTCGCCTCCTCCATTGTCGACGGACGACTTCTTGGAGTGGTGGCACTCGGTGCGTACGACCACCCCTACGCCATCTCGCAAAGGGCTTTCCTCCATGATCCTCCTTGTTGCTTGGTCCATATGGACTCACCGCAACGACTACATTTTCAACGGGAAGCAACCTTCCATTCATCGCTTCTCCAACTTCATCAAGGAAGAGGCCAGAGCTTGGGACAAGGCGGGGGCCATCAGACTCGCCAACGTTTTGCCGTAGCTATTCTAGTGCCTTCTTTGGGCTGAGCAACCCAAGTTTCTGTCTGCTCGCGTTGATGTAGGTGCCATCATTGTGTACGCCCCACATCACCCCCCCCCCACAATCACTTGTACTCTTGTACAAAAAGCTTCTTCCTATCAATGAATCATACGCAAGCCGGTGCGTATTCGCGAAAGAAGCTATTGTTGTTAGAGAAATATCTGTAATCTCAACGACCTTCCTTCTCCTTATCCTTCTCAAACTCTTGTACCTATCTTGTACACCAAGGCAGACTCCTGCCCCAATCAATATATACGTGATGCCGCTCCCCTTCGAGGGAGTAGGAACGCTCATTATCTTTCATGGTAATCAGAGTCGCCTCTTCTCATACATCTAGCCACAAACCAAAATCCTAAAAACCACATACCATCGTCTCCATGGCTTCCTCTGCTGGCGTCGCCCTCAACCTCGGTTCGCCGCCATCTGAGAAGCTCGCAAGAGGAAATTTTATCCTATGAAAGACTCAGGTCCTCCCAGCCCTGCGAGGTACGCAGGTGACTAGACTCCTGGACAACTCCGACGCCGCTCCGCCCAGGATGGTGGAGATCACTAAGGCGGACAAGACCACAACCCTAGATCCGAATCCTCTATACGGGCCCTGGATCACCAAAGACCAGCAGGTCCTGTCCCATCTTCTCAATTCTATGTCTCCAGAGATCCTTGCGCTGGTTGTTGGGAAGGACTCCACCTTTGAGCTCTGGACAACGGTGACAAACCTCTTCGCCTCGCAGTCACAATCTCGGATTACTAATCTGAGAATCGCCATCACCAACACCAAGAAGGGCAGCATGTCAAGCTCGGTGTATATGGCGAAGATGAAGAGCCTCGGGGATGAACTAGCTGCTGCTGGTCACCCTCTCTCTGATCCGAAGATGGTGGACTACAACCTGGCCGGACTAGACCGCGACTACGACTCCGTGGTGGCGGCGGTCGGCGCTGTCAAGAACACCATCACCGCCGACGACCTCTTCGCTCAAATCTCTGCCTTTGATCAAAGGATGGAGATGCTAGGCGACTTGTCTTCAGGTGGATTCAACTCATCTGCTAATGCGGTCTATAGAGGTTGTGGGAAGTCCCGTGGCAGATCACGCGGGCGAGGAAGAAGGGGGCGTTGCCGTGGTGACCGCCAACCCTCTTCTTCCAATGGAGGCAGCGGCTTCAGAGGACGCCCTCGACAGCAGCAATAGCAACAACAGGTGCGTGAGCAGCAGCATGATTATCCTGAGTGTCAGATATGCTACAAGCATCATCTAGGAGGTGCACAGGTCTGCTGGTGGCGCTATGAGGAGAACGATCAAGAAGCAAAGGAGGCAGATGCTGTCTCCTATGGCGTGGACACCAATTGGTATGCCGACAGTGCAGCAACAAACCACATAACAGGTGAACTTGACAAGTTGACGATGCGGAAGAAGTACAATGGAGGCGACCAAATTCGCACGGCAAGCGGTTCTGGTATGGATAGCACACACATTGGTAGTTCAATTGTTGAAAACCCCGTGAAAAATTTACACTTGACAAATGTATTGCATGTTCCTCAAACATCCAAAAATCTTGTTTCCGTTCATCGATTCACTCTTGATAACAATGTTCTTATAGAATTATATCCTTAAATTTTCTTGTTTAAGGATTTGACAACAAGGAGAATCATTCTTAGAGGACGGTGCGTGGGAGGCCTCTACCCACTCATATCATCATCATCATCATCATGATCATCTTCATGGTCAAATAAACAAGCAAATATTGTCACCAAGCTTTCATCATCAAGGTGGCATAGTCGCTTGGGTCATCCATCTTCAATCATAGTTAAATATGTTCTTAGCAAAAATAAACTCGCTTATGAGCCTAGTGTTGAGACAGTTTGTGATTCGTGTCAACAAGCAAAAAGTCATCAATTACCTTACCCTATTTCTACTAGTGTGTCCACTGCCCCACTACAAGTTATCTTTTCAGATGTATGGGGGCCAGCTCCTACTTCAGTTTGTAGATTTTCCTATTATGTAAGCTTTAATGATGACTATAGTAAATTTACTTGGATTTATTTATCAAATAAATGATCTGATGTATTCCAAGTTTTTATCAATTTCCAAAATCTTGTTGAACGCAAACTGAACTCTAAAATCAGTGCTATGCAAAGTGACTGGGTGGTGAGTATGAAAAATTGAACTCTTTCTTCCAAAAGCTTGGCATATCACATCATGTCTCTTGCCCTCATGCTCACCAACAAAACGGATCTACTAAAAGAAAGCACCGCCACATAGTTGATATGGGGCTTGCATTGTTAGCAAATGCATCCATGCCACTTAAATTTTGGGATGAAGCATTTTTAACTGCCACATATCTTATCAACTTACTTCCAAGTAAAGTCATCAAATTTGAAACACCCATTACACGACTCCTTGGTGTCACACCCAACTACACATCTCTTCGCATTTTTGGTTGTGCATGTTGGCCCAACCTTAGACTCTATAACACACGTAAACTCGCTTTCCGCTCAAAAAGGTGTGTCTTCTTAGGTCATAGCCCCATGCATAAAGGGGTCAAATGCCTTGATGTTCCTACTGGTCGGGTCTATATATCCAGAGGTGTTGTCTTTGATGAGCCTGTGTTTCCCTTTGCATCTCTTCATCTCAATGTTGGTGCACTTCTCCGCAAGGAAATTCTTCTACTTCCTCCACATCTTCGGTCTTTTGATCATGGGGGCGAAAATTGTACTAATCAATGTGATGATGTTCCTATTGGTACCGGTTCTTCTCTTATGCCTATGTAGGTCCCTGGAGAAAACGGGCTCAAAATGATCAAAATTTCGAAAATATGGCTCAATTTGACCCAATATTGCATGTTGAGGAAGAAGACGAACCTGGCACAGATGACGAAGGAGATCCGGCGGCGCCTGGCACTCCTGTGTGCGCGCAGTCCTCGGATCGCGCGAGCGGATCGTCCTTGGATCGCGCCCCGCCGGCTGCACTCCTGATTCGAGGAGGGCCGCTCCCGCGCAGCCACGTCGACGACAGGCGGGACCAGCAGCGGGATCGGACCCCCCTCATCGCGCGAGCGCGTCCAGTCGCGGTCGGGCGGCGGATCCGCTACATCGGGTCGGACGGGCGACACCCGTGTGCCTGCAGGGGCGGCGGCCACACCAATGGCCACAGGATCTCCTGCGCACATGGCGACAAATTTGCCTGCTGCATCAGCACATGCAGATTCGCCTGGATCTTCTGTGGCGAGTGTACCAGCGGTCCAGCCAGAGGTTTCTTCACGCGTTATGACTCGGCTACAGAAAGGTATACGAAATCCTAAAATAAGAAAATATGGAACTATACCATGTGGGATGCTATGTATTTCAGGAGAACCAACAACGTTGAATAGGGCACTTGATGATCCTAAATGGAAGAAGGCGATGGATGAGGAATACTATGCACTCATGAGGAACAAAACCTGGCACCTTGTACCAAATCAGAGAGGTAAAAATATCATTGATTGCAAATGGGTGTATAGAATCAAAAAAGGGCACATGGCTTCATTGACAGGTATAAGGCACGTCTAGTTGCAAAGGGCTTTAAGCAACGTTATGCTATTGACTATGAGGACACGTTTAGTCCTGTTGTGAAGCTGCAACTATCAGACTTGTGCTAGCCATTGCTGTGTCCAGAGGATGGAGTCTAAGGTAGCTAGATGTACAGAGCGCATTTCTGCATGGTGTTCTTGAAGAGGAAGTGTTTATGAGATAGCCACCTGGGTATGAGAGTAAGAAATTACCACATTATGTTTGCAAGCTTGATAAAGCACTCTATGGTTTAAAGCAAGCACCCAGAGCATGGTATTCCATACTGAGCTTACAATTGAAATATCTTGGCTTCATTGCTTCCAAGGCTGATACATCCTTGTTCATTTATAACAGGGCAGGAGTAGTCATTTTTGTACTCATATATGTGGATGATATCATAGTTGCAAGTTCTTCACAAAATGCTACTAATGCTCTTCTACATGATTTGAGCTCAGAGTTTGCCTTGAAGGACCTATAGGTGATTTGCATTTCTTCCTAGGTATTGAAGTCAAGAAAACTCAAGATGGCATTGTGTTAAATCGGGAAACATATGTCATTGAGCTTCTGTCTCGTATGGGAATGAAGAATAGTAAGCCAGTGCCTACACCTTTATCTTCCTCAGAAAAACTCCCTGCATATGAAGGTGAGCCACTTCAAGAGGAGGAGAGCACAATGTATAGGAGTACTGTGGGAGCATTGCAATATCTAACTCTCACATGTCCAGATATTTTATTTGCTGTCAACAAGGTTTGTCAATATGTACATGCACCTACCTCTCCACATTGGGCAACTGTTAAGAGAATTGTGAGATATGTGAAGCATACTATGGGAATAGGACTTCTTTTCAAACGGTCTAATTTCTCTCCTATTAGTGCATTATCTAATGCTAACTGGGCAGGATGTAGTGATGATAGATGATCAATTGGAGGTTTTGCAGTATTCTTTGAATCTAACGTTATCTCTTGAAGTGCTAGAAAGCAAGCCACTGTGTCACGTTCAAGCACAGAAGCAGAATACAAATCCTTGGCAAATGCAACTGCTGAAATCATTTGAGTTGAATCACTCCTTGAGGAGTTGGGGGTTAAGAAAAATCATATCTCATGCTTATGGTGTGATAATTTGGGAGCAAAATATTTGTCTGCAAACCCAGTTTTCATGCAAGGGCAAAACACACAGAGATTGACTTACACTTTGTGCGAGAAATAGTTGCAGCAAAGAAATTTAAGATACGGTTTATTCCTTTCAAGGATCAAGTAGCAGATGCCTTTACAAAGGCACTTTCGGCGAGACCATTTGAAAAGTTTAAGAATAATCTTAATTTAGGATAGTTGAGATTAAAAAAGGGTGTTAGAGAAATATCTATAATCTCAACAACCTTCCTTCTCCTTATCCTTCTCAAACTCTTGTACCTATCTTGTACGCCCAAGGCAGGCTTCTACCCCAATCAATATATACGTGATGCCGCTCCCCTTCGAGGGAGTAGGAAGGCCCATTATCTTTCAATTGTGACAAAATATAGCAAGGTGCAACGAACCAAAAGCGAATTTTGCAGGACATGAAGAAGAACAATGCATCTATCATTCTATCATCTTCCTCTTACAGTTTTGTTACAACAAATTGCACAGGGAAAGTAACAATAAGTTGTTCTATATGGTGCTACAAGTGAACAAAATTACCTTGCTTTCACTACAACATACATACATATATTCAACGAGAAAGAAACAATGTAACGACGATCCAAAGTCGAACCAGTCCCTATTATTGATAGTCGGCATCGCCGCCGGTGGTAATCCCGGCCTGCTGCTGGATGACGAGGATGGACACTTTGGACGCGAACTCCGCGGTGGCGAGCATGTCACCGAGCACGCCGAGCTCCGGGCACTCGCTCCACTCCGAGAGGCCGCTTGTGAGCGCCGACCCTTCGACGTCCCTGTCCTCCCCTCGCCGTCCGACGATGACCAGGTCGAACTTGTCGCTCATGGACCTCACCACCGACGCCGTCCCCTCCCCGTCCTCCACCGTCTTCTCCACGTACACCACCCTCTCGTCCTCCCTGTACCTTTGCCAGAATTCCTGGAGCACCTCCTCGTCCCTCACCTCGTCGTGCCCGCCCATCCCAACCCAGTTCCGCAGCTTGATCCGCACCACCGTCACCGACGTCCCCCCGCTCTCCGGCATCCTCGCCGCGTACGCCAGCGCCTCCCGGTCGTCGGGTCCCCCCAGGAAGTAGAGGGCCACCCTCTGGAGCAGGTTCCTGTTGGACGCCGTCGCGCACGCGGACCCGGACGCAAGGCCGTGGTCCACGAGGATGGCGACGGAGCAGGGCGCGTACTGGAGCACGGCGCGGTTGGCGGAGCGGACGGCGGAGTTGGCCGTGCTGCGCGCCCCGTCGGAGGACTTGTGGAACGGGAGGAGGATGAGGTTGGCCTTCCGGCTGTGCGCTAGCGAGCACACGTCATGGTGCATGGAGCTGTAGGGAGACTGGGCGACGTAGGGGCTCACCGTCACCGCCCCCGGCGCCGCCTGCTGCTCGAAGTGGCGGAATGCGTTCACGATGCGGTCGGACGGCGATGACGCGGTGGACGACTTCTTGTGGGGCTTGAGCACGGAGGCGGCGCGGCCGACGAGCTCGGTGAGGTGGAGCACGATGAGGGAGACGGGGAAGTCATGGTTCGCGCCGGAGGCCTCGAGGAGGTCGATGAGCGGCGCGGCGTGGTCCTCCGTGTAGAGGCAGGCCATCACACGGAGCTCCGCGTTGGGCCGAGCGCCCTCCATGGTCCGCCGCTTGGCCCTTGCGAACCTCCCTGTCGGGTCGTAGAGGAGCTTGATGAGCGGCGTGGCCGCCGCCGTGATGAGCACCATGGACAACGTCAGCGTCGAGTAGTGCTCGGCAGTGGCCTTCATGGTGTCTCCCCAGTTGTTGATGGCGGCCACCTCCACGATGCCCCGGATGTTGAGCATGAGCGCCAGAGCCGTGGCCTCTCCGATCGGCATGGCGAAGAAGAGCCCCGCGGCTATGCAGCCGACCATCTTGCCGGCGACGCATAGGGCCACGAACAGCTCCAGCGCGCACCATTTTTCCTCGTGGCCGCCCAGCTCCGAGAAGTCTGTGCGGTAGCCGGCGAGCGCCATATACACGGGGAGGAAGAGCGCGATGAAGAAGGAGTCGAGCCGCTCCGTCATGGTGGCGCCGATCGGCATGCCACCGGGGATCGCGAGCCCCAGCATCATCGGCCCGATCATGTACTTGAACCCGATCACATCTGTCACCAGCGCCGACAGGAGCGCCGCGATCACCACGACGACGAAGGAACCCTCCGATAAGAGGTCACCCGCCGGGGTGCGCTTGTAGGCGATGTAGCGTCCGGCGGGGCGTGCCACGAAGGCGACGAAGAAGACGAAGCCAACGAAGGAGGCGAGGATCTTGGTAGTGAATGCCGGCGACTTGGCCTCCGTGACGAGGAACGCCGCGGCGAAGCAGGCTCGGAGGAACCAGGAGGTGACGTCGGTGATGAGGGACGCGGTGAGCGCGATGCGACCGAGCTCAGAGTTGAGGAGGTCGAGCTCGGCCAGCGCGTCGGCGATGACGGGGAAGGAGGAGAGCGAGAGGCGGACGGCGATCTCGGTGATGAGCGACGAGCCGCGGAGGTCGGCGGGGAGGGTGGGCTGTAGCAGGTGGAACACCGGCAGCGTGATGGCGAGCGGCACGACGGAGCCAGCGAGGCCAACGGCGACGGCGCGGCCGCTGGGGCGGCGGAGCAGGCTCATGTCCGTCTTGACGCCCATGGAAAACAAGAAGAGGATGAGCGCGACGAGCGAGACGCTCTCGAGGATGTAGGTGCCGCGCTCGGAGAAGAGGGCGCCGCGGAGCTCGTGGTTGCGGCCGAGCACGGAGGGGCCGAGGAGGATGCCGACGAGCATGTGGGTGACGAAGCGGGACTGGCCGAGGCGGCGTAGCACGTGGTGGGCGGCGGCGGAGAGCAGGAGGATGAGGGAGACCTGGATGAGGAGGAGCGGGAGGGAGAAGCGCAGCGGCTGGTCCCCCAGGAACATGCCCTGCGAGTTCACCAGGTTGTTGTCATAGCACGCCGCCGCCACGGGCTTCACCGTCGCCGTGGCATCGGCCGCTGCCTTGGCCGCGGCCGCTGTCACGTTCACGGCGGCGTCCGTGTCCATTGTGGCTCGACGAGCTCCGGGCTAGCAACGCATGCAAACGCAATGGAGTGGTGGCGACTTCATGCCATGGATGGTGGTCCTCTTCTTGTTTGGCTGAGCTCGAGCAGGGTGAGAGCTATTCTTAGCCGTGTGGACGGGAGGGAGAGTAGAGGAAGAGATTGACTCTTCTCCCGGGTTCCAAATTCAAACAAATTCCTCCCCGTTTGGCAAAGCTTGTAAAGTAGGACCAACTTTGCCCATCATAAAAACTTGATTCCTACATAATCCAAGTACAGTTTGTCTAATTCACATCTAGATGTTTTTTTAAGTATGTCACATCTAAGCTCCTACAAGTATATAATGTACCAACAAGAAATAAAAATACTAGGATAAAAAAAATAGACCACAAACAGAGTAGACATCAGCTTGGTCACATCTAGATGTGTCCTAGACAGACCCATCCAAGTATTGAGAGGGTGTCATCTAACTAATCACATAACTTCCAAAAAGTTTCCCTTTCCTGTTGACCACTTCCTTTCGCAAACATAAACCCCATACCAACTACATTGTCAGAATCAATTAGCAAGGGGTCCACGACTGAAAGAATTGCTCGAGTTGCCCCATAATGAAACCACCGGCACTCGCAAATATCTTAATTTTCCATTTCGGTTGGAAAATGCAGTCAGATGACACAATATCTTAATTCAAATCTCGACCTTTATGACATAAATGTTTCACCGACATTTCAAACTCATTGTTTTCAAATTCTCAAATTCAAATTAGAACATATTATCCAAATGAAGCAAATATTTCAAATAAAATGATGAAAAGATCCTACGGAGCCCTCTAATTGCACCACTCTCCATCAGCTTCAGTCATGGCATCTGCATTGGGTGCTCTCATGTACTCCTCTTCAAAGAACTAATCACACCTTTGTACATTTCTTCACACGGATGATGACAAGATCTTCTCCAATGTGGGCATATTCATCTGCATACTTTTTTTTGCCCTATTGCATTCCTCTTCTGATGGAACATACCATCATGTTGTTCAATAGCAATTACTATGCGTATAAAAATCTCCGTCGACATTATGAACCGTCTTCTAAAACTAAAACGTATACACACCCCAAGTATTGGTTTGTTGTTCAAAATTACTCTTTCAAAAAACTATCACAAAATTGGTTTGTTGTTCCAAAAAGCCTTAGTCTCCAAATGGTTACATTTTAAGCCTTTTTATGACAAGGAGGACCCGCCAGTCAGGTCCACGTCGGACACGGCTGATGGCGTGCATGGCTAACGGCCGTTAGGGCGAGCCGTTCCAACCAGGTGAAAAGTGGTCGATGAGGGAGTCCCGGACTAAGGGGTCCTCGGGTTGCCAGCCTGTTCTCGTAGGCCGGACTGGTGGGGTGCCTATTGATCGTCAGGAGCAGGACGGACTTCGAACAATACCATGCTCTAGAAGGGAACCTCCGGAGACTTGGCGTATACTCCAAGTCTTTCTTGGCTTAGCTCGTGTGCTCATCCCTTGGTGGTAACCGACATATGTAACTCTAGGTCACTCTGTGCATTTTTAAAGCGAACCGAAAAACCATACCGAAAATAAACCGAACCGAATCAATTTTACGTTTTTTATGGTTTCCAATTTTGGTATGATATGGACTTTTCATACCGTTTTGAACTTTGGTTTTATGGTATATACCGAAAAACCGAACGGTTAACCGAATAAACCAAAGTGAAAATACATTTATATTTCTTGAGGCAAACAACCATACAAGTTATCATTTTTCTTGTACATGAGTCAAATTCACTACCAAGCACGTACATTTTTCTTCTAATGTAGTCATTTTTTTCTTTAAAAAAATGCTAAGCACGTCCATAACAATCATGGGATGAATCCATTCATGCATATATACTTATATATATATATAGCTATATAGTATTTGTGTAAAATAGTATGTGTTTTGAGTCATAAATCTGTAATTTGTTATTACATCATTTTCAAATTTGCGTCAACTTTGGTTATTATGGTATATACCGAAACCGAACCGTATTTTATTTTCATACCGTATATGCCAAAGTATTAATAGCGTACAAATCAATAGACCATACAAACCGAACCATGTAAACTGAATAAACCGAACGCACAGAGTGAACTCTAGGTACCCCCGGTGTCTATAAAAATCAGAGGATTTAGTCCGTCAAGGGGGAGAACCGCCATCACTCATCTAGGGTTTAGTTCATCCGGTCTCGCAGTAGATCAACTCTGTAATCATCATATACACACATCAATATAATCAAGCATGATGTAGGGTTTTACCTCTTCGAGAGGGCCCGAACCTGGGTAAATGTTGTCTCTGCGTTCTTTGTTACCCATTGATTCAAGATCCATAGCTCGGGACCCCCTACCCGAGATCTGCCGATTTTGACACTCACATTGGTGCTTTCATAGAGAGTTTCGTTGTGGGATCATCAAAGGACCGATGGCTTGCTTAGTCATCAGCAAGGGCATCCGCACCGCGGACAACTTCGTACCCGGCCAGCTCTTCGCGTTTGGCGGTGTTGTTCTGTACGCTAACTCGACCGGTCACCTTGACCAGATTGATAGTCTTGCCCCTGGACAGGTAATCCGGTTTGGCAACCTGGAGTACGCCGCTACGCCCAGTGCGATGTGATCTTCACTGGATTCTCAGCCTTACCTGAGAAACCCAGAAATTCCAAAGCCTCAACTTCGAGCCTTCTCCCCAACCCTATCCTCGGGTTGGCCTCTATCCCGGACCTGGCTTTGAGCTCGGATCTGACCCCCGACTTCGGACCACAAGTCATTCACGGCCGAACACACCCCTTGTACCAACATGCCGGAGGTTAACCCCGAACGACGTCAGGGGATGGGGCCATCCGACCTCTCGCTATTAAACGAGGCGTTAGATCGGATCCTGATAATGAGCATCACAGACGGCTCGTCCTCGGTGTCAGTGTCAAAACCGACAGATCTCGGGTAGGGGGTTCCGAACTGTGCGTCTAAGGATCGAAGGTAACAGGAGGCAGGGGACACGATGTTTACCCAGGTTCGGGCCCTCTTAATGGAGGTAATACCCTACTTCCTGCTTGATTGACTTTGATGAGTATAAGGGTTACAAGAGTTGATCTACCTCGAGATCGTAATGGCTAAACCCTAAATGTCTAACATGTATGATTATGATTGCCACTATGGACTAAACCCTCCGGTTTATATAGATACCGTTGGGGGCTAGGATTCTACAGAGTCGGTTTACGGATAAAGGAATCTTCATATCCGAATGCCAAGCTTGCCTTCCACGCTAAGGAGAGTCCCACCCGGACACGGGGGAAAGCCTTCTATCTTGTATCATCACGGCTCGCCAGTCCGGACCACGTCACATAAACCAGACGCCCGGGGACCCCCTAATCCAGGACTCCCTCAGTAGCCCCTAAACCAGGCTTCAATGATGATGTGGCCGGCGTGCACATTGTCTTCGTCATTGCAAGGAGGGTTCCTCCTTCGAATACTCCAAAGTAGTTGATCAAAAGAACTATATCCGGCTCTGTACAATAGTCACAACCCTGAACCACAAGGGCAAAATACTTAAGCAAAAATAGGTTATGTCTTCTGACAACTTTTTCGGCGAGGCATTGAATCCCGGCCTTATTATTATTTCGAACCGTTCTTTTAGCCTCCCGTTTCGCGTTTCGAGACGCAACTCCTAGTGACACGTCTTGTCAAAGTAGAGATCATGTCCCCTTATTGCAGGATTTCCATCAATGAGGGCTTGGGTAATCCAACTGTGCCATCCGCTCGACCCCTTGGGAATAGGCAAAGTTTAAGGCTTGTGCGAGGTCGTTTGATATTCGTCACCTTTATAAAGGGATATGGACCCCTCTTTTACCCCACACCTTCTCCTTCCTTAGCCCTCGCATCTTTGAGCTCAAGCGCCCAAGTCTCAATCTTTCTCCATTGCCACCATGTTCTCCGACCATGTCCGGATCCGGCTCTCAAGGCACGTGGGTGGCCTCTTCCATGGCGAAGAAGGATATCCAGGGACTTCGGGAGGCGAGGTACTTAACCGCGGAAATCGCACACAGGCTTCCCACAAAGGGGCAAGTCATCCCTACTCCAGAGCCTGGCGAGAGGGTCGTGTTCATCCGCCACTTCCTCCGCGGGTTAGGGTTTCCCCTTCACCCCTTTGTTCGCGGCCTCATGTTCTACTATGGGCTAGATTTTCACGATCTAGCCCCGAACTCCTTCCTCCATATCTCGGCATTCATCGTCATGTGCGAGGCATTTCTCCGCACCCACCCACACTTCGGCCTGTGGCTCAAGATTATCAACGTGAAGCCGAATGTGGTCGACGGGGAGCACGCGGATTGTGGCGGGGCCATGGTGAGCAAGCTTCCTCACACTATCTGGCCCAAAGGGGCCTTTGTGGATACCATCAAGACATGGTAGCAGGAGTGGTTCTATATCATCGAACCCCACGGTACCAAGTGGGCGGCCACTCTTGCATTTAGATTCAGACCCCCGCTACGACTCGCGTCATGGACCAACAAGGGTCCAGACTGGGGATTGACCGATGAGGTGCTAATGCTGCAAAAGCGCATCAAGAGTATCATAGAGAAGAACACCCGCCTCATTGACGTGATTCAGGTGATGCTCATCCGTCGAACCCTTCCCTGCCAACGACTGCCTCTCCATTTGTGGGAGTTTAATCTGGAAGGGCAGTGAACTCTGCAACAATTCTTCGGCATGACGCAAACCGATCTGTAAATTGCTCTTTAAATCTCAATAGTCGTGGCCGGAGACGTCCGAACACGTTGGTCTTGACTGCAACCATCCGGCCCCCGATAAAGGCTAAGCTTCCGCCTATAGCTTGGTTTGTTAATCCAAGGGGATACAATAACCATTCCATCCTTTGAATAGGTCTGGACAAAGAAGACGGAGCGAATCAGGTGTACGGTCCCCCTTCCCGAAGGCTCAGTCGATCCTCTCCAAATGAGGATGCTGGTTCCGGCACCATACCAGGTGCCGGTAAAGAAGGACAAGAAGAAGGAGAACAAGGAGGCCGAAAGTGGCCTCCACCATGAAGGGACCGAGGCTCCCTCCTCTCACGAGGGAGATGAAAACGAGGACGAGGAGGAGGAGGAAGAAGATAACCCTCCTCTCAAAGGGAAAAAGAGGGCGGCCTCCGAAGACCCGGAGGCGAGGGTGTCTAAGAGGGGAAAGTTATCCCTTTCGGATGACTCGGATTCGAACACCAAGGATATCCCCAAACCCCGCCCCCGGACCAAGCCCCTTGCCGAATCGTAAGTACCTGAGGACGCTTTACATACATCCACTCCTTTATGAATTGTGAGGGTAATATTAAATCATGTGTTTCAATCCGGCCCGCAATCTCCTTCAACAATCCTCCTCGTCGGGGGATTTGCCGCTGGAGATGATGGAGAGCGAGACACCTCCGCAAGTTTCCTCGCCCCCTAGGGCGGATGACATCAAGGTGCCATCCCAGAGGATTTCTCCGAATTGTCGAGAGGTGCAGGGGACCATAAATACGGCACCAGAGGCTAATACCTCGGCCGTTGAGGACACGGGGGGGGGGGGGGGGGGGGGAGGGGGCGACCCCCATGAAGGTCGGGGATGGGGGCCCTGGATTGTTCGGCCCCTAGCCGAATGCCGCTCCGGAGACGAATCCGGAGTCGAGTGAGCAGCCCCCTTCAAGGGAGGGGGGAGCGCCTATTCTTGCGGCAACCTCCATGAATCCGGAGGCGCCGAACACGCCAAGGGACGAACTGCAGAGTGTGTCCATCTTGCAGGAGCATCGTACCTTGATGGTTATGGTGGCCGAGAAGATTCAGTCCGCTAAAAGCGGGCTGGATGAAGCCTTTACGAGCCTACTAACAGGCTTGAAGGTATGCGATGTAATGTCTTTAGCCACTTTCCATATGGAAAATATGCCTGTGTATAGATAGTAGCCCCTAAGACTCTGGCCGGCCCATGAAAGAAGGGCGAACAGAGGATCTATATATATCTACAGGAACTAACATACTTATTTGGCTGGAAAAATAGGCTTCACTATTAGCGGCAACCACCTAGGCCGCGGAGGTTTCCGAACTAAAGCGGTAACTGAAGCAGGTCGATGAGCACATTGTCCTTATTAACAAGTGGCTCGACGAGGCACAAGGTATGCGGACATCCTGTTTGTGCCTATATGAATGTGCGAATGCGAAATTGAAACTTAGACTCTGTTATGTGTGAAATTGCAGATGGCGCTGCTGAGGTCGATACCCTCAATGGTGAACTTGCCCGGGACAAGGAGCAGGCGAGAGTGAGCAATGCAGCCACTGATAAAGCGGCTGTAGATTTGAAGGCCGAACAGGCCACCCGATGCCAGGTCGAGGAGCGGGTATCTGTAGTAGAGCAAGAGCTCAAGGACGCCGCCCGCAAGTGCAAGTCCCTCGAGGAGGAGAATAAAGCTAAGGCAACCGAGCTCGCTAAGGCCCTTCAGGAGGCCAAAGAGGCGCAGTCCGAATCTAGGGCGGCTCGCGAGGAGATCCAGCGGGCCGGACAGATAGCGGCTGGTAAGCCCTTTCTTTTACAGACGAAGTTTGGCGATCAGAGATATGCCTTGCTTAATCGACTGTGGAGTTCTCCAGACGCTTTTGCGGATCTTCCGAAGAGTACTGCCGTCGCCGTGCAATTCTTCCAGGCTCAGGAGGGACATGCGACGGAGAAGCTGTTCTGGTCATAGTTCATGGCGCGGGAGCGCCCGGCGCTGCTGAACGACCAAATGGTGCAGTGGGCCCAGCTGCATAAGATGTACGGAGCGGCCATGAAGGATGTCGTAGTTTGGCTATGGCCAGCCGAACCCATTCCGAGAAGCTATTTCGGCCTGGCGCGGTGACTTGTCGATGCAGTGCCCCGGATCGGTGCAATCAAGCGATCGGTGTGCATAGAAGGTGCGCTGGGCGAAGATGGAGGCTGTCGAGGGCCCTCCCGGAGGCAAGAACCACCGCACGCCGGAGCGCTATTTAGAAGACGTCCTAGAGGGTGCCCGCTTTATAGAGGGTCAATGCTCAAAGGACATCATGTTCGAATAAATGTACCCAAATTGTCCGGACGTTTTTATTGTATATGAGGGCTTTGTAATATATTTGTTCCTTTGTCTGAAAGTTCTTTCCTCCCGTGTGGCCGTTTTTGTATTCCTGGGAGTTTTCCAGTTGTAGGCTTTGCCCCCCACGTAGACACTACGGGGGTGTTCAGAATAGCACATGATCACACTTGACCCAACGTCTTGGTTCGTGAAGGAGGTGTCAGTGCGGCAAACCAGACAATCGGACTATGCGGCTTTACCATTCTCACTTAGCCATAGGAGTTTGACGATGGGGCTAGAATATAGCCCCTGGTATGTACGCGGCTATCCTGATGTGGATGCGTTACGTATGTGACCGGAGAAAGGGTCCTTCGTGTAATACAGAAACAATCGCTACATATTTTAGTAAGTCGCCGAGTGGCTGACCAGCTCTCGCCGCATCATGACAGCCAGTTTTCGGCTTTCTCTACTGAGGTGCTTGACCGGACGAACCAGAAACACAATCGCAGTAGTTCTCCCTTTACTACCCTAGCCAAACAAAGGGAACATAAGGTGGCAAACACAGGAGCCGAGCAACCCAACTATTGACCAAAGACATGATTCAGAGCCGATGCATATAATGCCAAGCTCGGGACGCCGAATTGTGCTATAAAGCTATTCGTGCTTTTGTTTGGTGACACATGTGTGGCCATATAGAGCCCCTGGAAATTTGTGCCGAGGTGTGTGAGTGAGACAACTGAGGAGATGGCATACAGTCTATGAATAAAGGCGATACCAAATAAAAATTCTTTTCACTAGAATCTGATTGATACGTCAAAACGTGATCTTACAGAGGGCACCATAATCACCAAGGCCATTTTACATGTCAGGGGTCTAAGAAGAAGAGGAAAAGCTTATACAGGTTCTTGGATAAAGTCTTGGTCTAATCCTTTGGACCTCCTGCCACACGTCTGCGCCGCTTTCGCCTTGGAGAGAGAGATTCCTTGAGAGGAATGGTTTTCTGCTATTTGTACAAAACCGGTATCGATGTAACATCCCAGTTTTCAATTTGGATGTTATACATAGGTCATCATATGCATATCATATTTTATTTCCATTTTGGTAGTGATCCTAGAAGTCTTAAGCAACTCAAGGATCCAAGGAGAGAGTTGGAGATTTCACAAAAAAAATCATATTTGAAATTTCTCAAATTTCAAAAGAGGATCAAATTTGATTTCGATATTTTCTCTCCAATTGTTTCTAACAAAAGAGAGTAGATAAAATGACTTATTCAAATGAAAGAAATATTGGAGAAGAAATTTTAAAATCAAATTAAAATTTTATTTGGATTTTATTTGCTATTTTATTTGAATTAGAAAAAATATGCATTTTTTAAAATTGCATTTTTAGGCCAGAAAAATGTTCACCTTATTCTAAATATTAGTCTTAAACCGCGAAAATTGTTTCTGGCATTTTTATAATTATTTTTTATATTTTATTAGGATTTTTCTTTATGATGAAATTTATTTAAAAAAAATTTCAGACAGACCGGGCCGAAGGCCCAGCCGGCCTAGCAGGCCGCCGCCTCCCCGCGTGGGAGAGTCCGCGCCGCCGCCGCCGTCCGGGTCCCGTCGGGGCACGCCTCCCGAGCCCGAGCCGCCCCCGGCGCCCCCTCGCCCAAGGCAGCAGCCGCCCCCCTTTAAAAGGCGGAGCCCCGATGCCGCCTCCACCCCACACCGCCGCCGTAGCCGCCCGCCTCCTCGTCGCCCGCAGCCCTGTGCCGCCGCCGCCCAAGTCGCTGTCGCCGCTGCCCCGCTGCCGCGCCGCCACCCTGCAGCTCCGCGCCGCCCCACTTCGCCGTTCGACGGAGTTGCCGCCTCGCCGTCTCGCCGGAAACTGCCGCCGACCCCGCCGGTTTTCACCGGCTTTTAAGTAAAAACCTAGATCGGTTTTTTAGGTTTCGTTGGTTTATTTTTTTGGTTCAACGGTTTTAGATCATTTTTTTTGGATTCTCTAGTTAGCGAACATTCGATCCTTAGGTTTTTCTTTTTCTTTTATTTTCGGCCAGTCCCTGAACTTCAAACCTTCGTTACTTTTTGCTCGTTCGTCCAAATCCAGTAAAACCAACGCCAAAATCTTCATCTTGTTCCCCTCTTTCCAGTTAATCAACTTGAACATGGTTTTGACAAATTAAAATTTGGTTTCAAGCAGATTTGAATTCGAACTTATTTTGATCGTAGTTTGAGTTTCGTAGCTCCAATTCGATTGATTCTTTTTGCAAATTGAAGATCTTCAGTTGAACTTTTAGTTTGGATCTTTTCCCTTGAGTTTTACCCTTGCATATTATGTTTGAGTGCTTATGTATGCTATTTTTTGTTTACGATAGAGTTTCCGGAGTGCGAAGCGTGCTACTACGAATCACTAGGGTTTTCAGATCGTCGGTAAGGCAAGTAACACTTTGATCATATCCCTTATTACCCAGTTTTTGTGCATTAGTTTCAATACTCACACGTTGCATGAGTAGGATATGTTTAACATGTGGGTATTTGGGAAGTAGTTGTTGAGATAGTATCTATTTCACTTTTATTAAAACCTTGGGAGTTACTACGTTATGCTTATTATACTTTGCTATGATATGCTCGTAGACGTGGTTTAGGTTTGAGTGTTTCATGATAGTTGTGAGTATTATTATGAACTAAGGGATTAATTATGGTGGCTAATTTAACACACCTCTGGGTGGATTGGTTTGTGGGCACCTGGGGAATCTAGTGTTGTCCAAAGGAGAATCCCGGGGTATCCATGTGATTTTTTCTATGGTTCGCCACCCAGGCTCAAAGGGATCATTATGTTATTCATGCTGGAAACTTTCGTGTGCAGCCACAAGCCATTATGGGCTCTGGCATAGTTGAGTAAGTTGTGGGAATCCTTTCCATGATGGGCTAGCAGATGTAGGGGATTGTAGGTGTACCGGCCTATCTATCGGTTAAGGGGACCTCTTCGGAAAGACTGTGTCTCTGTCATCCATTTCTCAAACATCATGAAGTGCGAGAAATACAGCGGAGGAGATCGAGTATTGTGGGGAAAAGTGCGCAAACCTCTGCAGAGTGTATAAACTAATCATGGTTAGCCGTGTCCCCGGTTATGGACATCTTGAGTATCTGGTGCTTGAATTACTATATTGATCTCATCACTTTACTTAATTAACTTGTGGGGTTATTGATTATTAATTTGGGATTGAGATGGGGTTACCATTCTCAATGTTTTCAACAAACTTTGTAGTTAAATAAAATATATTCCTTTGTTGTAGGAAAAAACTAGCTTTATGCAAAAGATAACCATAGAGCCTCCACAAGCCAAATATGCATATAGTTATAGATGTTACTTCTTGTTTTCTCTATAGTGTTATCGTGCCAGCATATTCCATGTGTTGGCCTACACAGGCTGCAAAGTATTATGTTGCAGAGTTTCTAGATGAAGAATAAGGTGCGTTAGGTGGTTGTCGTGCACTCAGTTATGCCGTTGGAGTTGATGGACTCATTTACCTTTGAAGCTTCCGCAATTATCTTATTTAGATGGCCTCCAGCCATATTATTGTAATAAGTACTCTCTTTGAGACATTCGATGTAATAAGTGTGTGATTGCACTCTGTTATAAATCCTCGAGTACTGTGTGTGTCAGCATTACCGATCCAGGGATGACACTTATACATAGAGATTTGACCATGTGAGGTCGGATCGCTACAAGATGGTATCAAAGCACACGCTGACTGTAGGACGCGACCACTAAGATAAGCCATAGGACCCTCTTCTCTACTCATTTCCGACTCTTCTCCATTTTCTACTCTATAGATGGCGCACCCAAGGAACAAGTTTGCTCAACCGGATGAAGACACCCTTTTGGACGACACTTGAAGGAGGCCACGAAGTACCTGAGCATCGGAATACTAAGCTTCAATGGGACCTACACCACCACTTTACCGGAAGAAGAGCGCTGGACAATTCGAGTACATGTTCCAGGAAGGACATTCACACCAGTTACTGAGCCCATAGAGTTTTCCTTTGATGCACCAACCTGGAGTCTAGGAAAGAGCATGGTCGCTCATATCGCCATGGGATGCATCAGCGAAGTATACCACAAGGATCTTAAGGACACCATCTACCAGATATGTGGACGCCGAGATGAACAATGGGAGATGATTTGCACCAGGAGGGACAAGTCCATTGCAGCCTACATCCAGGAGTTGAACCAACACATTCATCGTCAGGAGAACCAGATGTGCGCCAACATGATAGACATGAAGAAGGTGATGACCCAAAACATGGAGCTAGAAGAGGAACTCAAGTCTACACGTGATGGATATGAAGAGGAAATTGCAGTACTACTAGAGAAGAATGAAGACCTGGAGTAGAAGCTAGGAATATTCATGGGAGATCCTGCGCCAGAGGAGGACAACCACCCAGAAAACTACATCATCATCGACGACACCGACTCCAACCCCGATAGTGATGATGATTATGAAAAGGAAGATGGAGCAGATATCATGGAATCTTTCATCGATCAAAATTTCTAGTTGGCCACTAAATTATCAGTAGTATCCGGCCATGTATATAGTAGTAGTCAGAGTATTTTGTAACAGTAGCTAGATCAATTGTATGCCCTTGTTTTGAATTGAGGTGTGTGATAATGAATGTGTTTGTCTCATGTGCATATGGGTAGTGATTTCTCCTTAGATCTCACTCTATTCTATTTCTCACCCCTCTAAACCTATCAGATGCCTTCGAGACGTGACCCCGGATTTGTCTTCCCATCGGAGCTCACTCAGTTGATCCAACAGCAGAATGCCTTGATGCAGTTACTAGTCCAGAACCAAGGCAACAACAACAACAACAACAACAACAATAACAACCCACCGCCACCACCTCCAGTTGACAACTTAGCCTGTTTTCTAATGTTGAATCCGTCGGTGTTTTCTAGTAGCACCGTGCCAATTGTTGCTGATGACTGGCTCCATAGGATTGGAAGGGAGCTGACCACCGCAGGTTGCACAGATGCTGAGAAGGTGCGCTTTGACGCACATTAATTGGATGGACCCGCAGCCTCATGGTGGGAGAATTACACAGCCACTTTTCCCATAGCCAATGTCACATGGGATCAGTTTCAGCAAGCTTTCCACACAACCCATGTCTCAACTGGAGCAATGAGTATGAAGAAGCGTGAGTTTCGCAACTTATGCTAGGGAAATCATACTGTGGGGCAGTACGTTGATGAGTTTAGTAAGTTATCTCGCTATGCCCCAGATGATGTGGCCACAGATGCCGCGAAGCAGGAGAAGTTTATGGAAGGGCTGAATGATGAGGTGAGTATGCAGTTGATAGTGGCAACATTCACTAACTACCAGGACTTGGTAGACATGGCCCTTATCATTGAAGGCAAGCAGCAACAGATAGAGAGCCGCAAACAGAAGTATGGACATGGGAAGTACAATTCTGGAGCTCAAGCAGAAGCCTCGCTTTACCCCTAACTTGGGAGGTTACACCCATAACCAAGGAGGACCCAAGTGAATGCCCTCTCGGAGTTGTTCAGGAAGAAGTGCCTGTTGTGAAGGATTACCCGGATGTATTCCCAAAGGAACTACCAGGCATGCCTCCAGATCGAGACATAGAATTTTTTTATAGAACTTTTGCCAGGTACCGGACCAATATCAAAGAGACCCTATCGAAAGCCTGCAAATGATCTGGAGGAAATTAAGAAGCATATTAAGGAGTTATTGGAGAAAGGTTATATCCGACCAAGTTCGTCATCGTGGGGAGCCCCAGTGCTCTTAGTTGAGAAGAAGGATGGATCTTTGAGAATGGTTGTTGATTATCGGGCTTTGAATGAAGTGATGATGAAGAACAAGTACCCACTAGCGATGATCAATGATCTGTTTGACCAGCTGCAAGGAGCTAAAGTATTCTCCAAGATCGATCTTCGATCAGGATACCACCAGTTGAAGATCCGAGAACAGGATATACCTAAGACAACTTTTACCACAAGGTATGGGCTATATGAGTACACGGTCATGTCATTTGGATTGACTAATGCTCCTGCCTATTTTGAGTATGATGACTAAGGTGTTTATGGAGTTCTTGGATAAGTTTGTTGTGGTGTTCATTGATGATATTTTGGTGTACTCGAAGAATGAAGAGGAACACAAGGAACACTTGCGCTTAGTTCTCGAGAAGCTTAGAGAGCATTAGCTGTATGCAAAGTTCAGCAAATGTGAGTTTTGGTTGAAGGAAGTTGGATTCCTTGGACATGTTATATCAGGAGAAGGTATAGCCGTAGACCGTACCAAGGTTCAGTCTGTCACTGAGAGGTTGGCACCCACCTCAGTTGGAGAGATCCGCAGTTTTCTGGGACTCGCAGGATATTATAGGAGATTCATTGAGAATTTTTCCAAAATTGCGAAACCCGTGATGGAGTTGTTGAAGAAGGATACCAAGTTCAAATGGACCAAGGAATGTGAGGCCAGTTTTCAGGAGTTGAAGAAACGTTTGGTTACAGACCCAGTGCTGATTCTTCCAGATATACGCAAGGATTTCCAAGTGTATTGCGATGCTTCTCGCTTAGGACTTGGAGGTGTACTTATGCAAGACGGAAGAGTTGTTTCATATGCCTCACGATAGCTTCGACCTCACGAGTTGAATTATGCCACGCATGATTCAGAGTTAGCAGCCGTAGTGCATGCGCTCAAGACCTGGAGACATTTTCTGATTGGAAACCGATGTGATGTGTACACGGATCACAAGAGTTTGAAGTGCATTTTCACGCAGAAGGAGTTGAATCTCAGGCAGAGGAGATGGTTGGAGCTCATAAAGGATTATGATATGAAGTTGCATTATCATCCAGGAAATGCCAATGTCGTACCTGACGCTTTGAGCTGCAAGAGTTATGTCGATACCCTTGTAAGCGGAGGATTACCACAGGAGTTAGTCAACAATCTCAAGGAACTTCATTTGGAGATTGTTCCAAGAGGTTTTGTTGCAGCAATGGAGGTTTAGTCTACATTATTGGGAAAGATTCGAGAAGCTCAGAAGGATGATAAGGAAATTGCTGAGATAAGGAAGAAGATGAGCAAAGGAAAAGCCAAGGGATTTCGTGAGGATGAGCACGAAACTTATGGTTTGAGGATCGTGTTTATGTACCCAATAACGCGGAGATCAGGAAGTTAATACTTCATGAGGCTCATGACTCTCCATACTCGATACACCCCGGAAACACCAAGATGTATTTGGATTTGAGGAACGTTTTTGTGGACAGGTATGAAGAAGGATATTGCTGAGTATGTAGCAGTATGTGATGTATGTCAGAGAGCGAAGGTAGAACATCAGAAGCCAGCAGGGTTACTTCAGCCTATGCCAATACCCGAATGCAAGTGGGACAAGCTTGGCATGGATTTTATCACCGGATTGCCCAGGACATGATCTGGATATGACTCAATCTGGGTAGTAGTTGATCGCTTGACCAAAGTGGCTCACTTTATCCCCTATAAAACCACTTATACCAGCGCGAAGTTGGCCAAGATATATATGACCAGGATCGTATGTCTACATGGAGTTCCGAGGACCATCGTATCAGATAGAGGAGCATAGTTTACCTTGAAGTTTTGGAATCAGCTGCACCAGACTTTGGGTATCAGGCTAGAGTTCAGTACAACCTTTCATCCACAGATAGATGGACAGACCGAGAGAGTCAATCAGATTCTGGAGGACATGTTGAGAGCTTGTGCGCTAGATTATGGATCTAGTTGGGATGACAATTTGCCTTACGCAGAGTTCTCATACAACAATAGTTACCAGACTAGTTTTAAGATGGCCCCTTTCGAAGAATTGTATGGAAGAAGGTGCAGGACACCGTTAATGTGGGATGATGTTGGAGACCGTCAGTTATTTGGACCGGATTTGATCAAAGAGTCTGAAGAGAAGGTTAAGTTGATTCGAGATAGACTGAAGGTAGCTCACGGGCAGAAGAGTTACGCCAATACTAAACGCAAGGAGGTAGTCTATGACATCGGAGACAGAGCATATCGTCGTGTGTCACCTCTCCGAGGAGTTAAACAATTTGGAGTTAAGGGAAAGTTAGCCCCGAGGTTTGTAGGACCGTACCGAGTTTTGGAGTGCATGGGAGAAATTGCCTACAAGTTGGAGTTACCTGAAGGTTTGTCGGGAGTGCATGATGTGTTTCACGTTTCCTAGTTGAAGAAGTGCCATGCGGAGATGGCCGATATTCCTCTAAGAGATATAGTGCCCCTGGAAGCAATTCAGTTGGAGAGTGATCTGTGCTATGAGGAGAAACCCATAAAGATACTTGAGTTGGCCAGCCGAGTTACACGCAACAAGGTTATCAAGTTTTGCAAAGTTCAGTGGAGCAACCATACCGAGGATGAAGCCACCTGGGAGCGAGAAGAAGACCTACAGAAAGACCACCCACACCTATTTTCTAGTCAACCCGAATCTCGAGGGCGAGATTCATCTTAAGGGGGGGGGGTAGGTTTGTAACATCCCAATTTTCAATTTGGATATTATACATAGGTCATCATATGCATATCATATTTTATTTGCATTTTGGTTGTGATCCTAGAAGTCTTAAGCAACTCAAGGACCCAAGGAGAGAGTTGGAGATTTCACAAAAAAATCATATTTGAAATTTCTCAAATTTGAAAAGAGGATCAAATTTGATTTTAATATTTTTCTCTCCAATTGTTTCTAATAAAAGAGAGAAGATAAAATGACTTATTCAAATTGAAGGAATATTGGAGAAGAAATTTTAAAATCAAATTAAAATTTTATTTGGATTTTATTTGCCATTTTATTTGAATTAGAAAAAATATGCATTTTTGAAAATTGCATTTTTAGGCCAGAAAAATGTTCACCTTGTTCTAAATATTAGTCTTAGACGGTGAAAATTGTTTCTGCCATTTTTAGAAAAAAATATTTTATTAGGGCCCAGCCGGTCCAGCAGGCCGCCGCCTCCCCGCGCGGGAGAGTCTGCGCCTCCACCGCCGTCCGAGTCCGGCTGGGGCACGCCTCCCGAGGCCGAGTCGCCCCCGGCGCCCCCTCGCCCAAGGCAGCAGCCCCCCTTTAAAAGGCGGAGCCCCACCGCCGCCTCCACCCCACATCGCCGCCGCAGCTGCCCGGCTCCTCGTCGCCCGCAGCCCCGCGCCGCCGCCGCCCAAGTCACCGCCGCCGTTGCCCCGCCACCTGTTGCCGCCCGCTGCCACCGCCCTCCGCCGCGCTGCACCGCGCCGCCCCGCGTCACCGTCCGCCGGAGTCTCCGTATCGCCGGAAACCGCTACTGACCCCGCCGGTTTTCGCCAGTTTTTAGGTAAAAACCTAGATCATTTTTTTAGGTTTCGTCGGTTTATTTTTTCGGTTCAACGATTTTAGATCGGTTTTTTTGGATTCGCTAGTTAGCAAACGTTCTTTGTTTAGTCCGTTTTAACAAACGCGTTCGTTAGCTAGGTCTTCATAGCGAACGTTCGATCGTTAGGTTTTTCTTTTTATTTTATTTTCGGCCAAGGTCCTATCCGCGATTACTTCTATCACATATTAGTCCGTGAACTTGAAACCTTCGTTACTTTTTGCTCGTTCGTCCAAATCCATAGAAACCAACGCCAAAATCTTCGTCTTGTTCCCCTCTTTCCAGTTAATAAACTTGAACATGGTTTTGACAAATTAAAATTTGGTTTCAAGCAGATTTGAATTCGAACTTCTTTTGATCGTAGTTTGAGTTTCGTAGCTCCGATTTGATTGATTCTTTTTGCAAATCAAAGCTCTTGAGTTGAAATTTCAGTTTGGATCTTTTCCCCCGAGTTTTACCCTTACATATTATGCTTGAGTGCTTATGTATGATATTGTTTGTTTACGATAGAGTTTCCGGAGTGCGAAGCGTGCTACTACGAATCACTAAGGTTTTCAGATCGTCAGCAAGGCAAGTAACACTTTGATCATATCCCTTATTACCCAGTTTTTATGCATTAGTTTCAATCCTCACACATTGCATGAGTAGGATCTGTTTAACATGTGGGTATTTGGGAAGTAGTTGTTGAGGTAGTACCTATTGCCCTTTTATTCAAACCTTGGGAGTTACTATGTTACGCTTATTATACTTCGCTATGCTATGCTCGTAGACGTGGTTTGGGTTTGAGTGTTTCATGACAGCTGTGAGTATTATTATGAACTAAGGGATTAATTAAGGTGGCTACTTTAACACACCTCTGGGTGGATTGGTTTGTGGGCACCTGGGGAATCCAGTGTTGTCCAAAGGAGAATCCCGGGGTATCCATGCGATTTTTCCTATGGTTCGCCACCCAGGCTCAAAGGGATCATTATGTTATTCATGCTGGAAACTTCCGTGTGCAGCCACAAGACATTATGGGCTCTGGCATAGTTGAGTAAGTTGTGGGAAGCCTTTCCATGACGGGCTAGCAGATGTAGGGGATTGTAGGTGTATCGGCCTATCTATTGGTTAAGGGGACCTCTTCATGAAGACTGTGTCTCGGTCATCCATTTCTCAAACACCATGCAGTGCGAGAAATACAATGGAGGAGATCGAGTATTGTGGGGAAAAGTGCGCAAACCTTTGCAGAGTGTATAAACTAATCATGGTTAGCCGTGTCCCCAGTTATGGACATCTTGAGTATCTGGTGCTTGAATTACTATGTTGATCTCATCACTTTACTTAATTAACTTGTGGGGTTATTGATTAGTAATTTGGGATTGAGATGAGGTTACCATTCTCAATGTTTTCAACAAACTTTGTAGTTAAATAAAATATATTCCTTTGTTGTAGGGAAAAACTAGCTTTATGCAAAAGAAAACCATCGAGCCTCCACCAGCCAAATATGCATATAGTTGTAGATGTTACTTGTTATTTGCTCTATAGTGTTATCTTGCCAGCATATTCCGTGTGCTGACCTACACAGGCTGCAATGTATTATGTTGTACAGTTTCCAGATGAAGAGTAAGGTGCGCTAGGTCGTTGTCGTGCACTCAGCTATGCCGTTGGAGTTGATGGACTCATTTACCTTCGAAGCTTCTGTAGTTATCTTATTTAGATGGTCTTCAGCCATATTATTGTAATAAGTACTCTCTTTGAGACATTCGATGTAATAAGTGTGTGATTGCACTCTGTTATAAATCCTCGAGTACTGTGTGTGTCAGCATTACCGATCCAGGGATGACACTTATACACAGAGATTTGACCGTTTGAGGTCTGATCGCTACACTCGAAAAGAGTCCTTGTAAGTCCGTAGGATGAATAGGCTTTAATTCACCTGTGGTAAAAGAGAAAAAATAATTAAGGAAAAGGGGAAGGCCATATACAGTCGAACCGTACTATGGGCCTGTCCTTATTGTGCCTCTGCTGATGCCCAAGGTATTTTGAGTGCATAATTATGCACGCGCGGTACAAATTTCGCGGATGTGTGTGGCAATCAACGGAGGCGAAACTGCTAGTCTGGCTTTGGATTTACCAAACTGTGAGCATGCGGGACTGACCGGTCTTGTTTAATAAAGTCCAGCGGCTTGATGGCCGATGAGGTGTGCGGCTTGACAGGGTCGCTCTGTACTTCGGCCGCGATGGCCGCGGTATGCTCGTCGGTACGAAGGGAGCGTTTCGTGTTTCCATTGATTATAATGACGCCACGTGGACCGGGCATCTTGAGCTTGAGATAAGCATAGTGCGGGACCGCATTAAAACGGGCAAAGACGGTTCGTCCGAGAAGTGCGTGATATCCACTGTGGAAGGGGACGATATCGAAGATCAAGTCTTCGCTTCGAAAGTAGTCTGGCGAACCGAAGACGACTTCCAATGCTATTGAGCCCGTGCAGCGGGCCTCTACACCAGGTATTACTCCTTTAAAGGTTGTTCTAGTGGGCTTGATTCTTGACGGATCAATGCCCATTTTGCGGACAATGTCCTGATAGAGCAGGTTAAGGCTGCTGCTGCCGTCCATGAGGACCCGCGTAAGGTGGAATCCATCGATAATTGGGTCGAGTACCAATGTGGCCGAGCCTCCGTGACAAATGCTAGTTGGATGGTCTCTGCGGTCGAAATTGATCGGACAGGCTCACCATGGATTGAATTTTGGGGCGACTGGCTCTATCGCATAGACGTCCCTTAACGCGCGCTTGCGCTCCCGCTTGGGGATATGTGTGACATATATCATATTCACCATTTTTACCTTGGGGGCGAGGCTCTTCGTCATCGTCCTCGCTGGGCGGCCCTTTCCCTTTATGTTCGGCGTTAAGCTTGCCGGCCTGTTTAAAGACTCAAAAGTTTCTGTTGGTATGATTGGCAGGCTTATCGGGAGTGCCGTGAATCTGGCAAGGCTGATCGAGTATTCTGTCCAAACTAGATGATCCATCTCTGTTTCCTTTGAATGGCTTTTTCCGTTGACCGGATTTAGAGCCGTTGAATCCAGTGTTGACTGTTGTGTCTTCGGTACTTTGGTTGTTGATTCGACGCTTGTGCTTGTTGCGTCGTGGTTTGCCATTGTCGTTCCTGGCTTCAGAGGTGCCAGGGTCGCTGGTGCTATTGCTTCTGCGGGCTAGCCAGTTGTCTTCTCCTGCGCAAAAGCGGGTCATTAGTGTGGCAAGGGCTGCCATGGACTTCGACTTTTCTTGGCCGAGGTGTCGGGCGAGCCATTTGTCACGGACACTATGTTTAAAGGCCGCGAGGGCTTCGGCGTCTGGACAGTCAACAATTTAGTTCTTTTTAATTAAGAACCTTGTCCAGAGTTTTCGGGCTGACTCTCTGGGTTGCTGGACTATGTGACTGAGGTCATCGGCGTCCGGGGGCCGTACATAGGTACCTTGGAAGTTGTCTCTAAAAGCATCTTCCAAATCTTCCCAGCCGCCAATAGAAATTTCTGTGAGGCTGTTTAACCAGTGCCGTGTTGGTCCCTTATGTTTCATGGGGAGATATTTGATGACATGTAGGTCGTCACCGCGAGCCATGTGTATGTGGAGAAGAAAATATTCAATCCAGACTGCGGGGTCCGTCGTGCCGTCGTATGAGTCGATGTTCACGGGTTTAAACCCTTCCAGGAACTGGTGCTAGATTACCTCATCGGTGAAGCATAGGGGGTGTGCGGCGCCTCTGTATCGGGCAATGTCACGACGCAGTTCGGATGAAGTTCGTATGCGATTTTTGGTCTGAGTGAGGTTGTGCTTGTTGCGCCAAGCCTGACGGCCGTCCTCTCGTGCTAGGGCACATCCCCTTGATCCATAGATTGATCTGGTTTGACCGGCTCTATTGTCCAGGTCCTGTCGTAGGTCATATGTGTATCCCGAAGCCGTTGTTCCCCTGCCTTTACGGCGAGATGGTGCGGGCTGGTGTTCGGCTTGCGTTGCTGCTTTGTCCCGGCCACGTGGTGGTCAGTCAGGTCTGTCAGCAGCGCCACGCGTTGGTGGTATGGGCTCCAGGGCCTCATCGTCGAATTGGGGTAGCAGCTTGCGCTTCGGGTAGCTCTTTGTTGGGCATTTGAGGTCGTATTCCTCGGCTGCCAGGACGTTAGTCCATCTGTCATTGAGCAAATCCTGATCACCCTGAAGCTGTTGCTGCTTCTTTTTTAGGCTTCTTGCGGTGGCGATTAGCCGGCGCTTAAAGCTCTCTTGTTCGAGGGGTTCCTCCAGCACGATAAAAACTTCATCGCCGAGGCTCGTATCCTCTTCGGAGATTGGTAGCTAGTTACTGTCCTTCGAGTCCTTGTTCCAGACAGGATCGTCGGGGTTTACCTACCCATCCTCCCAATCATCCTATTCGGATGTTGGCTCTACAGGGGATTCAGGGTCTTTGGCATTCTCTGGAGTATTATTATCTTCGGTGTCGGTATTGCCGTCTTTGTCGCGACGCGATTTGGAGCGGCACCGCTGACGTCGATGCTTCGGAGGGGCTTCGGCAGGCTTGTCCTCAACCGGATCCTCCATGCAGTCATCTCCATCCTCTTTGGGTGTGTCCACCATGTACACGTCGTATGTGGAGGTGGTCGTCCATCTTCCGATAAACGGAGGGTTTTGGCCTTGTTCGTCTCCGGCATCATCGTCCATACCGTCGATGTCTTCGAAGATGTAGTCCAGCATGTCGGTTAGATATTTGACAGTGGCTATGAAGTGGGTGGTGGGTGGGACGTAAAATTCCCCGCTCTCGGCCCCTAGTCTGGGCTGGGCATAATTCGGAAGCGATCCTTCCGTAATGGCGAGTGATCGCATTAAGTCCAGAGCCTCGTTTAAAGGTGAGGGTTGGACAGAGAAACGAGAGTCCGTGGGGCTGTCCGGAGTTGGAGCCTCCTGGCGGCGCCCACTTGACACGAATCTCGAGAGTTTGGACTTAGAATCCGGTGGAGTGTCTGGCGCTTCATTGGTAAGGAGGGCTCGGTTCGTCTTTGGGTTTGCCAATGATGCCGTCTCCTCCGGATCTCCGGTAGCAAGCTCCATAATTGCACAGAGTCCGGCGGGCTATAAACTCCCGTCTTCGGACCTAATGACCTGCTCTGGATCTAAGGCCAGAGCGGCAATCGGGGCCGCGAACGCTTCGAAGATCAAATCTCCTCTGATACCGACGACATAGTTTAGTTTCCTGAAACTAATCTGATGACCCAGGGCATAGCTGTCGATTTGTTCAAGGTGGACAATCGAGTTGGCACGCAGCGCAAAGCCGCCGAATACGAAAATTTTGCCCGGGGGGGGGGGGATCTCCTCTGGAACGGCATCATTGTGGATGATCGAATGACCCATCGAACCTTCTGTCGACAACACAGAGGAACTCTCAATGATAGCACCAATGTCGGTGTCAAAACCGGCAGATCTCGGGTAGGGGGTCCCGAACTGTGCGTCTAAGGATCAAAGGTAACATGAGACATGGGACATGATGTTTACCCAGGTTTGGGTCCTCTTAATGGAGGTAATACCCTACTTCCTGCTTGATTGACTTTGATGAGTGTAAGGGTTACAAGAGTTGATCTACCTCAAGATCGTAATGGCTAAACCCTAGATGTCTAGCATGTATGATTATGATTGCCACTACGGACTAAACCCTCCGGTTTATATAGACACTAGAGGGGGCTAGGATTGTACAGAGTCGGTTTACAGAGAAAGGAATCTTCATATCCGAATGCCAAGCTTGCCTTCCATGCCAAGGAGAGTCCCATCCGGACACGGGGGGAAGCCTTATATCTTGTATCTTCACGGCCCACCAGTCCGGCCCACATCACATAGCCCGGATGCCCGGGGACCCAGACTCCCTCACTCAGTTCGTGATCAGAGCGAGCTTGACGTAGTCCACATGGATTTTTATGTCCCACCCACCACCCACTTAGTAGCCATTGTCGAGGATTTAAGCGGCATGCTGGACTATGCTTCTGAGGAGTACGATGACGTGGATGAAGATGTCGACACCACTGCACATGCCGCACCCTCCCCTACCACCCCCACTACAGGATGGTGGACAACCACCTCCACCTACGATGTATATATGGTGGACACCCCCGAGAAGAGGGACGATGGCACCCCTGGAAAGAATGGGGTGGCACCGCCAGGAAGGGTGGTGATAAGCCCGGCGAGGAGCCACCCAAATGCCCACGTCAGCGCAGGCAATCCAGAGGGCGGAAGGGCAGGGAAAGCAACACGGGCACCGGAGAAAATGATATCCCAGACAAGATAGAAAACCTCGGCCGACTGCATCACCCCAGAACAGCAACCTGATGGCCTGGAAGGACATGAGGACCAGGATGACCCCGAGGGCCTCAATGACCTCGAGAGCCTCAATGACTCCAAAGATAGCAACTACCTCCCTCTTTCCGAAGTTGAGGAAAGCCTTGGAGCCGAGGAAGTCCTCGTCCCTGAAGACCCTCTTGAACAGGAACTGTTCAAGTGGCAACTCATAGCCACCGCCCGAAGCTTGAAGAAGAATAAGAAGCAACTAAAAGCCAAGCAGAACACCCTCAATGATAGGTGAATGGTGGTCTTGGCAGCCGAAGAAGGCTTCGGCAACTAGTTGCAGGACCAAACCAAAAGCTACCGAAAATGGCGCATGCTGTCATAGTTCGACGACGAGGCCCTTGATCGCATACACCCTAGATACATTCAGGCCAACCAGCCAGACCGCCCCCTTAAGGATGGGACAGGATGGCTGGAGAAGCTAAAAATCCACCTGCACTCCCTTGTCGGAGAGGCAAGGAGACAATATAGCCAAACGGTCCATATGACCTACGACACGACCTAACTGCGAAAGCAGACAAAACAAGATCCATTTACGGTTCTAGAGGGCACACTCCCACTGGACGGGACAGATATCAAGCCCGGCGTGAGACAAAGGACAAAGCCCGGGAGCAACACCGTGCTCGGATGACAATTGATCTTCAACACGACATGGCCGGGTTAGGGGTGCCGCTCTCCCAATGTGTTTCACAGACGAGGTGATGCATCACCAGTTACTCGAAGGGTTTAAACCTGTAAATATCGAACAATACGATGGGATAACTTTCCCAGCCGTGTGGATCGAAGATTTGCTTCTCGACATCCATATGGCTCGAGGAGATGACCTCCACACCATGAAATACCTGCCACTCAAGCTAATAGGACCGGCAAGGCACTGGTTTAACAACCTCCCTAAGAACTCCATCGCAAGCTGGGAAGAGGTTGAAGATGCCTTCAGATCTAACTTTGAAGGGACCTATGTTCGACCACTAGATGCCGATGACTTAAGCCACGTCGTCCAACAGCCCGGGGAATCAGCCCGACATTTTTGGAATTGGTTCTTGACTAAGAAGAACCAGATCGTTGACTGTACGGACGCTGACGCAATTGCTGCATTCAAGCACATCATTCGGGACAAATGGCTAGCACGCTAGCTAGGCCAAGAAAAACCAATAACCATGTCGTCCCTTACCTCTCTCATGACCCGCTTATGCGCGGGCGAAGACAACTGGTTCTCGTAGAAGCAACCACACGGATGAACCTGACACCTCCAAAGTCCATGACGGGAACGGGAAACCACGACGCAGCAAGAACAAGCATGGGTACACGTCGGTGCTATACAAACGGTTTTTAACCCCTTTCCGCGACGGCGTTCAGAACCATCACCTAGTGAGTGTGGGCGATAGGGGGGGGTCCTTCCCACACGACCCACAAACCGTCGGGGATATGCCCTCCTGGCACACACGCTCGGCAAAATGAGGTCGTGTGCGACCGACGAGCGACCAAATACGGTTATACATACAGTAGTGCTAAAAATACAATTATACAAGCGAAATCGTTTCCGATCGTACGTACATCCCACACAGTCAGTCCCCGCTAAACGTTTCCGTTCGTATATACATCCCACACAGGCACTCCAACGAAAACGTTTGCGCAAGGTGGCGTAACGCAAACAGTTTTCAAGAGAATGTCATGTGTGATTGTTCATTGATCCAACACGGTTTATTCCTAGAAACTGTGTGCGTTGCCTAAGGTCATCGCCCACCCAATTAGCAAGCTAATTGCCCTATTATTAATAATCCATTAACTAATCTAATTGGCATTCATATTAAGCACATAATATATTCCATTTCCATATTAAGGAAGCACGATTTCATAATTGAAATACATTGGAGTACAACATGATATAGCTTCAACACTCAGCTACCCCATTACACAACTGCACCAGTAGCAAGTTTCACATACAACATCTAGAACCTTTCAAAATTAGCATCATAGACGGTACATGGAGAGATGCATCTCATCTGGGAAACTATTGAAGCGGAAGGCCAATATTGAGCCTTCATTCATGTTGAAGGTCTTTGCAACTTTAGGCCAGTGCCTGTGGATGATTGATCGTCCATCCTTCGACCTCTTCAGGAACACTTCAATATTGATCCGTCGGTGTTGTATGAAAACTTTCCTCACCTCCTGACCACAGAGGTGGTTTGAGAGGTAATCATCAGTGAACCCTGAAAACAAGGATGTGCATAAATATCTTCTTTATATTGGAAATGGGGCAAAGGAATAAAAAAAGGCAAGGTATAATAGTTAGTACCATCTTGTAAACCTCAGTGCTTCCCATTGTTTCCCTGCAACACATATAAGGTAGTTAGTCATCAAGTTAAGTAAGGGTTCAAATGCTATCAGTAAAATATGTTGATGATAAATAAGCACATTGCAGGTTCATCAAATTAATTCAAGCCACATGGAAAACCCATTTATCCAAACCAAGCATGATTAAGAACTAGGAAATATAGCACTTGTATATGTTTATCATGTATTAATTGCAGCCAAATTCGATTTATTTCTCACATGGTATACAATACAAAAATGCAGCCACAACAATTGAACATCGCATTGCAGAATTGAACCAAGCAGTTAACTAAACACCCCAACAAATGAACCAAATGTTAACTGAGCACCACATTGCACAATATAACATACTCCTAATAGAAGACCAGACAGTTAACCAAACCAATCATGCTTTACAACTTGGAAATATAGCAATCGTATTTGTTTCTCATGTATTTAGTATAGCCAAATTCGATTTATTTCTCACATGGTATACAATAAAAAATGCAGCCACAACAATTGAACATCGCATTGCAGAATTGAACCAAGCAGTTAACTAAACACCACAACAAATGAACCAAATGTTAAATGAGCACCACATTGCACAATATAACATACTCGTAATAGAAGATCAGATAGTTAACCAAACCAAGCATGCTTAACAACTTGCAAATATTGCACCCTGAAGAATGGAACATCACATTTGCAGAATTGAACCAAGCAGTTAACTGAACACCACATTGCACGACATATAGAACATATACACTATAGCAGAAGATTGCATGGTAAAATTAGATAGCACAATTCACTAGAATTGGTTAAGGAAAGACAGTAGCTAGCAAACTGAACATGGGTCCTTATAGTGAGCTAATAAGACAAGCTACTTGTAGGATCGAAAGTATGTCTAGAGGGGGGTGATTAGACTACTTGACTAAATAAAAATCTAGCCTTTTCCCAATTTTAAGTCTGGGCAGATTGTAGCAACTTAGCACAAATCAAGTAATCAACCTACATATGCAATTCTAAGAGTATAGCAGCAGAATGTAAAACAATTGCATATGAAGGTAAAGGGAGGAGTTTGGAGGGAGAAAACGCAATGTAGACACGGAGATTTTTTATCCGTGGTTCTGATAGGTGGTGCTATCGTACATCCATGTTGATGGAGACTTCAACCCACGAAGGGTAACGGTTGCGCGAGTCCATGGAGGGCTCCACCCACGAAGGGTCCATGAAGAAGCAACCTTGTCTATCCCACCATGGCCATCGCCCACGAAGGACTTGCCTCACTAGGGTAGATCTTCACGAAGTAGGCGATCTCCTTGCCCGTACAAACTCCTTGATTCAACTCTGCAATCTTGACTGAGGCTCCCAAGTGACACCTAACCAATCTAGGAGACACCACTCTCCAAAAGGTAATAGATGTTGTGTTGATGATGAACTCCCTGCTCTTGTGCTTCAAATGATAGTCTCCCCAACACTCAACTCTCTCTCATAGGATTGGATTTGGTAGGAAGATGATTTGAGTGGAAATCAACTTGGGGAAGGCTAGAGATCAAGATTTATGTGGTTGGAATAGAATATCTTGACCTCAACACAAGTGTAGGTGGTTCTCTCTCAAAAATGTATGTTGGAAGTGTAGGCATGTTCTGATGGCTCTCTCCACAAGTGAAGAGTGGGTGGAGGGGTATATATAGCCTCCACACAAAATCTAACCATTACACACATTATACCAAACTCGGTGGGACCGAATCAGAAAACTCGGTCAGACCGATTCAGTACATATGTGATCGTTAGGCAATTTCGGTGGGACTGATTTCATTAGGGTTAGGGCATAACGTAATCTCTGTTGAACCAATTACTCAAACTCAGTGGGACCGATTTTGGTAATAAGCAAAAAGAGAGTTGGTCAGGCAAACTCGGTGGGACCGATTCGCTCGTTTCGGTGGGACCGAAGCGTTACCAAAAGGAAACAGAGAGTTTGCATTGCAGACTCGGTGGGACCGATCGCTCATCTTGGTTAGACTGAAACGTTACGAAGGGAAACCGAGAGTTTGCAATCCCATCTCAGTGAGACCAAAATCCCTATCGGTGAGACCGAAGTGACTAGGGTTTGTGGCAGTGGCTATGTCAAATGAACTCGGTGGCGCTGGATGAAAAGTTCTGGTGGGGCCGAGTTTGACTTTTTGTTGTGGTACATATGTGGATATGAAAAGTAGTTGAGGGTTTTTGGAGCATATCACTAAGCATTTTGAGCAAGTAACTCACTAAGAAACACCTCACCCCCTTTTGATAGTATTGGCATTTCCTATGGACTCAATGTGATCTTGGATCACAAAAAATAAAATGTAGAGTCTTGAACTTTGAAGCTTGAGCCAATCTTTTGTCCTTAGCATTTTGAGGGGTCTACATTCCTTATCCATGCCATGCCAATCATTGAACCTTCGTGAAATATTTATCTTGTAATGGCATTAGTTCAATGAGCTATATGTTGTTGATCATTACCAAAACCACCCAGGGATAGTTGCACTTTCAATCTACCCCTTTTTGGTAATTGATGAAACATATAGATCGAAGCTTCGACAAATGATAATAAGATTGAAATGCATTGTCGCTTTGAGAAGTATGTGACAAACAAGAGCTTCCCCTAAATTTGTGCATTGTTTAAAATTTGCTTTGGACTGCAAATGCACAATGTGTTAGGATCATGGGTCACTCTTCCATGTCACATACATCTTGGTGGAGCGCTCAAAATGATAATAATTAAAAGCATGCACTCATCACCAGGCAAAGTGAATGATCATATATAGATAAAATATAGTATCATCCAAACAGGCATTAAGGTATCTGTCGGTGTTCTGGGAACGGGGGTCCCCAGACTTGCCTGCTTGCAGCCTGTGGCGTGGCTCGAGTGGGGGCCCAGCGCGACCCATCTTCATCAGCTCAGGCTCAAGACCCTCGCGAGGGGCCAAGCATTGCGGGGCGGACGACAGGAAGCTTCCTCATGGGGCAGCCTCGTCAGGCAGGCTCGTGAGGAGGCGGAGAGATCAAGGCAGGGGTACCTCGCGAGGAGCCCATGACGCAAGCCGTGACGATCGAGACCAGGCAGGCGCCAGCCTGCGCAGTGTCCTTGTTTCCCCTTTGGTGCAAAGGGAGCAAGCACAGGCCAAGGCATCGGGAAAAGGTTACCATTCTGGTGCAACGAGACTAAGACCAGCAGAGCGGCAGGATGGAGGTCACCGTGGAGCCCAAGACGGCGTCATCACCAGTGCTTTTGGCAGCCAAAGACCACCTTTGGTCAGGATAACTTATACTAGATGTTCCCCTTCAAAATGGCCAATTGTTGGCGCCCTTCTTGCTCATTATTTGGGGAGAGGCCCAGGGCCCCTATAAATAGAGCTAGCCACCACAGAGTAGAGGGACCTGATCTGACCAGATCTGGTAGAGCCCTAGCAGAGAGAGAGAGAGAGGCGATTGAATTCACCCAAGCAGTTCATCGCATCAGCTCAAGAACACCTCTCGCGAGGCTGTTCTTCCCTTGTACTGTTTATCATCAGCCCCTGAGGCAATCCACCACACCACACACTGGAGTAGGGTATTACACCACAACGGTGGCCTGAACCAGTATAAATCTCGTGTCCTTTGTGTCGTTCGTCGTTTCTAGCTTAGATCACGCGGGGAGATCGGACGTAGATCGGTAGGGGAGAGATCTCCGCGCGCACCCCAGAGTTCGAACCTTAAGGGTCCGCCGAAACCCGAAATCCGACAGTATCAAATGATCAATCACATGATCATCCAAGTATGTCACAAAAGACACAATGTAGCAAGCAAACACACAATAAAGTTCAAGCAACAAAAATGCAAAGAGAGACAAAACAACACACTCTCTCTCGAAGACTATGATTTATACATATTTCTCCCCCTTTGGCAACAAGTACCAAAAAGTTAAAAATATGCATAGTGCTATGCGTATCTCAAGCTTGGTCTTGATGAGGTGGTGTAGAGATGACTCCAAGGACAAAAGCTTCTGTTGATGTAGCTGGAGCTGGTGGAGTGGCTGCTGGAGCTGATGGCACTGAGGCTGTGGCTACTGGTGCACATGTAGTAGCTCTTGTGTCTGGGACATGCACTGCAGCAGACCTCTCTGGCTTCTAGGCACTCTAGTGAAAGCATCTGTAGTAGACTTGCCCTTCTTCTCCTCCACTTCCTCCTGAAGTTGATCAACCACTGACTGAATCTCAGTTACCTTGACATCAAGATCATAGAATTTCTGCTCAATGATCCTCTCCAAACTCTCTTGGTTTTGAGTCAGGGTGGCCAAGCCCTTCTCAATCCTCAAGGTGGACTGGATCAGATATATAAGCTGATCTTGCTTGCTCTTCAAGAACACTTGAGATGCCTCTTCAACAGTTGGCATCCTTGCAGCTTTCTCTGCCCTTGCCTTCTCTTTCTTCTCATGTGCTTGAACAGATGTGAGGTCTTCCTCATTCATCACAACAGTATTGTCTTCAAAGTCAGGATGCAGAGGAAGGTGCTCCTTGTCCAACAAGTATGTACCTGTGCCCATCTTGGAGTTGATGAGCTCCTGAATGTGTGGAGCATACCCACAGCTCCTCTTCTGATCTGCAGCTGTCCTCTTGATTGTTTCTACCATTAAGCTCATAACCTTGAACTTCTGAGGGACATAAAAAAGCTGGAGCATGTTGATAGAATGTCCTCTGATCATCTTGTGATCTCTTGACTTGGGTAGCAATGTGTGCCTAAGGATCCAGTTGATGGTAGGCAGACCAGACAACAAGAAGTGTACAGATCCAAGTTTGTGAGTCTCCAAAGCCTTATCTGGGATCTCTTTGTACATGTTTGCCATAGTGTTGTGGTCTTTCTTCTTGGCGGCATACACATCCAAGTCATCTTCATGTTCTTCAGGGGCATTTATCAGTTTAGCCCACTCCTCAACTGTGGACTAGTACCTTGTACCCTCAGACATCCATACTATCCTCCCATCTGGATAGAAATGGGCAGTGGAGTAAAACTGCATGATCAGCTCATCATTCCATTTAGTGAGCTTCTGTCCAACAAACTTATCTACTCCACAAGCCTTGAAGCTGTCATAAACTCCTGGATAGTGATCTTCATTTTCCTTGATGCACTCCCAATCCACCCATCTCATGTCACACACTATGGGCTTCTTGTCAAGCAGGATAGCCTCATAGAAATCTTGTTGTTCCTTTGTATGGAACCTGTAATCAACTGTTGTTCTCCTTCTCACAGCATAAGGATCTGATTGTCTCCACAATCTCAGTCCTGCATCCTTCCTGATCCTCATATCTTCTGCAACAGGATGTGCATCATTACGGTCAGGGATCTTTGGCTTCAGCCTCCTCAAAACAAGTGAATCTTCTTCTTTTTCTTCTTCAGCATCAGGCACTGGGGCCTTGTTCTTCTCCTCAGCAGGTATGTTCCTGGTACTCCTCTTGGGTGCAGTCTTGGGAGCTGGAGCAGCAGCTTTGGGAGCAGTTTTGGGCTTAACAACAACCCCTAACTTTATAGCATCTCCCATGAGCTTCTGTGCCTTAGGTGCTGGTGCAGCATCATCCTCCTCTTCATCATCTGATCTCACCATTGAGGACTTCCCAGTGACTCTAGCAATGGTGTTCTTGACCCTTTCCTTCCTTTTCTTGCCTTCACCTCCTTCTTTGGGTTCAAGAGTGAACTCCATTGTTTCCTGAGTAGAGGCTCTGGCTTTAGACATAGGAATTCTTCTTGCTGGTGCTTTCTTGTTTAGCCATGGCTTACTTGCAGCAGATGTGCCATACTCCTTCTTTAGCATCTTCTTTTTGGAGCTTACTTCCTCCTCAGTGGCCACATAGTCCTCATCCTCAGATTGTGAGGTTCTCTTCTTTCTAGATCTGGTGGCTGCCTTTGGCAAGTTGCTTGGAGTGCTCCTGTTTACATCATCAGATGTGCTAGAGGGGTCTGAACCCTCACTCATCTGCACATGTTCCTCAGACCTGTTTTGGCTGTCACTCCGGTCAGACATCTTGCAGGCAAACTGTCAGCAGGCCCTGTGAATAGGTTGTAGGTGAGGTAGAGTAGATGAGCATCACAAAGTACAGAGGTTTTGCAAAACAAATTGAGTCAAAAACCTTAGTTTTAGTTCTCTATAGAAGTGATCTCGAAGCTATCGAATTGACAGACTCGGTGATACGGAAGCAACACTTGGAACCTTAACTAGTGAACTCGGTTGGGCCAAGTCACAGTTCGGTGGCACCAAGATTGCTATGGTTTCACAGAATTTTGAACTCGGTCACACCGATTTGCACGTTTCGGTCAGACCAAAAAGCGCATGTGCAATGGCCTAAGCCGAATCGGTGAGACCGATATCTACATTTCGGTTCGTCCGAGATGAGTTCTGCGGAGAGCTAACCCTAAAATTTTCGAATCAATCTAGACCAAAGGAAGTTTTAGCTGGATAGATTAATCTCATTCGTGGTAAGAAACATGGCATTGTCCTTGTGCTAGGAATCGGAGTGAAAAAAGACAACACAAGGGGTCGGACACTTACCCTAGAAAGGCGAGTGTTTTCTACGGCGGCGACAACGGAACAGATTCCGTCGACGGCGGCAGAATCCAACGGCGGGAGGTCGTTGGCAACGAGGAGACTATCTGGAGACCCGAGGAGGCAGAGCAGGACACACGCGGGCTGAGAGAATTTGAAGAAATTTCCAAAGTCTCACCCGTGAGTATTTATATCCCGACCCTGTCGGTGTGACCGAGTGGAACAACTCGGTGGCACTGAGATTGCAGAATCGCAAGCGGTTGCTGCAACTTGGTGTGACCGAAGTGTTCAAATTAGTTGCACCGAGATGAAAACCTAGATCAACTTAGTGAACTCGGTTTGACCGAAATGGATTTCTCGGTCAGACCGAAATGCACAAAGAGGTTTTGGAAGTTTAAGTCTATGACGAATCGGGGACTCCAAGTGCTCCTCACACAGAGTGGTTCGAATCTGACTTGATCAAACTTTGTGATGTAGCATGAATAGAGTTTGAGACGAGAAAAGCATAGATAGCTAGAGGGAGTTCTTAGTCATTCTTGTCCATCCATTTGGCAAAAGAAAAACCAAACAAACAAAACAACAAATGGATGTCCTTGAATGAGTAAAATATGCATCCAACATGCTCACACAATAAAATGACAAATGAAATATGTGACAAAGCATGCACAATCACTCTAGCATCTATCAAGTAATTTGGCGATGACTAGGTCATCTATATATGAGTATATTGACTTAGGAGTCAAATGAGAACATTTGATCGTAGGTCATACTCATTGTTTAAGCACAAGTGGGGTTGCCACTTTTACATAAAGCATTGTTGTGTTCACATCATTAGAGTTACTTTAGCTCAATTGATTAGAGTAAAGCTCCCCCTAGATGTGATATCCCCCCTATGAGGGATGAACTAACCTTGGGTTTTGTCGATGATGACTTCATGTAGGTGTTGAAGATGTAGATGCTCAACGTTGATGTAGATCATTTGGAGCAATCCTTTGGAGTGAGTTGCACTTTCAATACCTACACGGGTTAGTCCCACAAGGAACAAACAAGGATATCCATGGACATAGAGTGATATTTACATGAGATGATGTCCATGAATGCATTAGGTTACCTTGTCCCTTGTCTTACCAACAAGAGGGTTTGTGACTCCTTGAACTAGTGCAAGATATGGAAGTTGTTTGCACTTGTCCTTGCCAAGATGATAAGAGTGAAGTATGTTGGCGGAGTCACCCTCAAGAACTTACTAGTTCTTCTTCTTAGGGATCCACACCATCTTGATGGGAATCCTTGGAGTTGTAGTCGTAAATGATGAAGTGTTGGTGGGAAACGACACCTATGGGATCACAAGAATCCCTACTACGGTTGCCGGGCGCGGGGTTGTGAGAAGAGCGGATCAAACAGATAGCACACGATTCGTTTATCCAGGTTCAGGCCGCGAGGATGCGTAAAACCCTACTCCTGCTTTGGTGGATTGTTTATCTGTGTTCTTGAGCTAGCTATGGGGCGTGAGGAGCTCCAAAAAGCCGAATCCTCTTCCTAGTCGCCTTGGGCCTCCTTTTATAGGGAAAGGGGTTGCCACAGCGGCACACAGGAGGTGGAAAGGGTACAATGATGCGAGTTTATCCCTCGCATTACATGACAAGGCGCATTTAATGCGTCTTGCCTAGGTGTCCTTGCTTTATCGGGGACGGGGGAAGAGCCATGTCTCGTCCGTCGCCGCTCCCTCTTGCATCGACACACGCCCTGGCCAGCGGTGCCCGCGGTGCCATGTAGGCAGGCAGGTAGCTGAGGTGGCGCAGTGGTGGGTCCCCACGAAGATCCGCATGCCGCCATGCAGGTGCCTGCCCAGCTGGTTGGGTCGGCAGCTGCATGCGAACGGCGGTGGAGATCTGATTGGCGTGGGCCTGATGGTGGCCCTACGGGTGTTCACGGCAAGGGCCTTGACGCGGCCCCGGCAAGGGTCTTGCCGCGGCCCCGGCAAGGGTCTTGCCGCGGCCCCGGCAAGGGTCCTGCCGTGGCGCCTGTTGTCATCCCCGGCAAGGCTCTTGCCGGGGTCCTTGTGGTCCTCCTTGGCTGGGATCCCGCCGAGGAACATCATCTTCTAAAGTGTGTATCTGATCTTGAATGTCTTCACAAAGATCTGCATGCCACCACGGGGGTGTCTCCTGAATCCTTGCCCCATGGGGGTAGTGGACTCAAGGGTGACTCGCTCCGTAGGTGTGGGGCGAGCTGCCACGGCAAGGGTCTTGCCGGGTTTGCTAGAACTGCCCCCCCGGCAAGGATCTTGCTGGGGGAGTCCGCTTCGTCCCCTTTGCTCTTTGTGGTCTTGGTCTTGGCGTCGTTCTGCTTCTCTTGAGCTCCGGCCTTACCTTGGCTTACCTCCCTTGTCGTGCTTGGTGTGGCGGTGCCCGTGGCTCAGACTGCCCGTGCATAGTTATAGGGGTACAAAAAAGCGTAAACCCCTTTTTGTACACCGACAGGAGCCCCCGGGCCTGGGCCACACATAAGCGCAACGCGTTGTTGGGCTAGGCCCAAAAACGGTGCGCGGGCAGGCGGGGCGGTTTTTACCGCGGTAAGTTCCTTCGCGCGCTGCGCTTCCCACGCTTCCCGCGCGTGGCACGGCGTGGGGAGGCGTGTGTGACGTGGGCGGCATGCGTGGGGCTGAGCTATGCACGCATGCGTCACGTCGGAGTAAAAGGGGTGGTTCGCGCCTTCCCCATAAACGGAGGGAGGCGTGGAGGCGTGGCCCATTTACTGAACGGGGCCGAGGCATGGTCTTTAAGGCGTCCACTCCCCACGATCACGGGTGTTGGATTTCGGGTTCCGACAGACCCTTGAGGTTCGAACACTGGGGTGCGCGCGGAGATTTCGCCTTCTACCTACCTGCACCCCACCGCCTCGCTAAGATCTAATCTATGGAAAGAACAGCACAAGAGACACGTGGTTTATACTAGTTCGGGCCACCATTGTGGTGTAATACCCTACTCTAGTTTGTGGTGTGGTGGATTGCCTCTTGGGCTGATGATGATGAGCAATACAAGGAAGAACGGCCTCGCGAGGGTCAGTTCTTGGCTGGGGCGATGAACTGCTAGGAGGAATTCAGTCACTCTTCTCTCTCTCTCTCTCCCTTTGTGATGCTACTCGATCCGATCCCATCTTGTTTCTGGATTGGCCGATTGCCTGTACCCTGGGGGTGGCTAGTCCTATTTATAGGCAAAGGCCCTGGGCCTCTTCCCAAATATTGAGCGGGAAGGGCGCCAACAATTGGCCATTTTGAAGGGGAACATCTGGTACACTTATCTTGACTAAAGTTGGTCCTCGCCTGCCAAAGGCTCTGGTGGTGACGCTGGCTTGGGCTCCACAATGACTTCCTCCCTGCCGTTGGGCTAGTCTTGGTCTCGTTGCACCAAAACGGGTGCCTTCGCTTGATGCTCTCGCCTGCGCTTGCTCCCTTTGCACCAAAGAGGAAAGGAGGACACTGCGCGGGCTGGCGCCCGCCTGGCGCCCTTGGTCGTCATGGCTTGCGTCACGGGCACCTCGTGAGGTACCCCGTCTTGATCTCTCCGCCTCCTCGCGAGCCAGCCTGATGAGGCCGTGCCTGAGGAAGCTCCGTGTCGTCCGCCCCGCGAGGGTCTTGGGTCTGTGTTGATGAAGATGGGTCGTGCTGGGCCCCCCTTTGAGCCATGCCGCAGGCCGCAGGCAGGCAAGTCTGGGGACCCCCGTTCCCAGAAAGCCGACAGTAGCCCCCGGGCCCAAGGCGCGCCCGGACTTGGCCGTGCAGGGAGGCGAAAGGGCAAGGGCGAAGCGCCGCGGGCCCTAACAGCCTGCGGCCCTAGGGCGCCGCGTGGCGGTTGATTGGACGTGGGCGGCACTGTTCCCCCACGCCCCCTTATTTTGTGCCATGCTAGGCGGACTCGTAGTCGTACACAACCGCTCCCCTTTCTGTTGCTCGAGCGCCCTCTGTCCTTCCTCCTCTCGAACTCCAGCTTCTGTTTTCAACCCAGTCTCGAACCTTCCCCCCTTCTCATCGCCATGGCTCCGACAAAGAAGGGAAGAGGGAAGAAACCGATGCCTCCACCTCGCTTGCCGCCGTTGGCGGCCCCCGCCATCGACTAGTCGATCATAATCAATCGAGAGGGCTTGGGCAAGGTCAGCTCGGCTCTGGCCACTATCTTCAACGAATGCGGGAGGACGACGGCCTGGCCCGCGTCTCACTTCTCCATCGACAGGATAATCACCGAGGTCCAGTATTTTGCTGATGCCCTGTGGGCGGGTCTGGTTCCCCCCTTTTCTGGTTTCTTCAATGCCGTGCTTTCCCACTATCAGATCCACAAGATGCATCTGGGTCCTGAATCCATCACCCTTCTTTCGGTCTTCGCCTTTGTTTGCGAGGCAATGATGGGCATCCTTCCTTCGGTTGCCTTGCTGCGCCACTTCTTCTCTCTGCGCCTTGTTGACCCTACCCAATGCTCGGCGTGCGTGAGCTTTGTTGCTGTGTCTGAGACAGCGGCCTCAGGGATTGACTTCAGGCTCCCTCCGCCTGCGGCTGGTTTCCACGAGCGATGGCTGTATGTGGATGTAGGGGTGCCCAGCCCCCTGCTATCGGATCCAACTTCGCCTGCTGTCCCCAATTCGGGCTGGGGCCAGGAGACGCTCGAGAGCCCCCGGCTCATCTTCGTCTGGCACCGCTTCGCGTTCTTGAGGTCGCTTGGCGTGACAGCGCCCAAGGTGGTGAAGGAGTTCCTGCTACACCGCATTGCTCCTCTCCAACGCCACTCCCGTTGGATGTGGGCCTTCAGCGGGCGTGATGATCGTATGAGGCTCCAGGAAGAGGATCTGACGCCTGAAGTGCTGAGGACAGTGCTCTTGATCCTGACTGGGGACCCCAACCCTGGCAGCATCCAGCAGGGAGGGGCCTTGCTGTACCTCTGCCAGAACAGGGGCGATTTTGTGAATCAGATGCCTATCTTTGATGAGTGGGAGCCGCGCCCCGCTGGCCTCCAGGGGCCTCGCGAGAACCCAGTGATGGTGACTGCCCTTCCAGTCGGCCAAGGCGACTCTTCCTCAAGTGGCGGAGCAGGGAGGCATGAGGCGCCAGAGGCCGAGGGGGCTCCCGGCGGGGTGACAGCGTCGGGCGATGCTCATGAGGGAGCAGCTCTTGGGGCCTGTGCCGCTGAGGCTGAGGGCGACAAGAAGCCGCCCTTAGCGCCTGCGGCTGAGGCCCCTGAGGCTCCAGCCGCTTCTCTTGGCGAGGCGACTGGCAGTGCGCATCAGGCAGGCGCCCCTGACGCGGATCGCCTTGACGCTTCGTCCTCGTCGCTGGTTGATCCCTGCGCTCAACTCTTGGGCCGCTTCCGTGTGGACTTTGAGGCCCTCCGGAAGAGAAGGGAGGCCCTGGGCGACGATTACCCTTGTCGCCTGCTGAAGCGTAGGAAGCCTTCTCCTTTTACAGCTCCCGATCCTTCTGTTGCTTTTACTGATCCTTGCTCCGTAGGCCCCTTCCAGCCGAGCTCGCGGAGATGGCTGAGGTGCCGTCCCCCTTGGCTTCGCCCCCTCTACCGTCCTCAAGCGCTCCGAGCAGCAGAGCCCTTGTGGTGAGGGCGACCGGAGAGGTGAACCGTCCCAAGGCGCATCGAGGCCCTGCGCACCTCGCGTCCTCCTTCGCGGGCCTTCTCGCGGCATAGCCAGCCTGCCGTGGGCTTCTCGCCTGGTCGTGGACTGTGATTGGCTGAGGCGCTCCCTGCGCTCTTCATCTGGGTACGGGCTGGCTCCAGGCCACGCTTCTGGTGTGGCGTGCCCGGCCGTCGCGAGGGTGCCAGCCCCCAGCCCCCTGCCCGGAGGGGGAGTGCTGATTCGTGGCCCCCGACGCTTGCTTGGGGTAGATGATGGTGTGGAAGACGTGCTCGAGCGCGCCTGGGAGCGTCGCACTCTTCGCCAAGGATTCCTTCGAAGGGCGGCTGATGCGGTGAACCTGCTTGGTGAGGAGCTTGCTGATGAAGACGCGCGCCTTGAGGCCGAGGGCCTGCGCCTGGCTGCAGAGAGGCGCCAGCTGGAGGGCGCCATCGCCCTTGCGCGCCATCAGCGTGATCTTGACGACAAAGAGGCCAAGGCGTCGCTGGTGGCCTCTCAGGAGGCCCGATCTCGGGCCGCTAAGGAGGCCCGGGAAGCTGACCGGCGGCGAGAGGCGGCGGAGGAGCGGGCTCGGGAGCTCCTGGCCCAGTGCCACTCACTGGAGGAGCAAGTGGAGTTGCGCGAGGCAGCCCTCGCGTCGATAAAGGTGGCCTCTGGCAACCCAGCAGAGCTCCAGAAGCGTGAGGAGGCGCTGACGCTGGAAGCCGCCAAACGTGCACGCGAGTACGAGCGTCTGGAGACAAGGGAGCGCTTGGTGATGCAGGCGGAGGATGATGTCGCTGCACGGGAAGCCCGTGTCCTGGAGGAGGTCGGACGTCGGGTGGCAATGGCGCGCTTGAACCTCGAGCGCGAGTTCGAGGAGAGTCTGGGGTTGATCCGGGCCAAGGCTGAAGGTAGGACTGCTGCCTTGAGGCCAAGCTGGAGGAAGCAACGCGGCGGGCCGATGCTTTTCGGGCCGCCCTTGAGGTAGCGCAAGGGGAGTCAACCACCTCCCAGGCCGAGGTGCTCCTTCTTCGCCATCGGGTGGAGGAGGCTGAGGCCGTCGCGCGCCAGAATGCAGACGAGATACGTCAGCGGCGAATCCTGGAGCATGAGCACGGCCCCATGCTCACCACGCTCCGGGAGAGAGCCAACACAGCCTTGAGCGACATCTACAAGGCGGCTGTTGGCGAGCCGCACGCAGTCAACTACGCCGGCAACCTTCAGTTCTTCACCGACGTGGTGACGCAGCTGGAGGCGCAGTCGGTCAGGGCCGACAGGTTGGTGGAGGAGAGGAGCCGCGCCCTGCTCGGGCGCACCTTTTCTCGCGTCTTCAGCCATCTCAGGAACATGGATCCCCACTTCGATTTCGACGCCGCCATCGCCCCAGTCCCCCAGGCCGTCCGAGACGACCTGGCGCACTGGGTGGAAGACAATGTGGATGCCCTTGTCAGGGCCTTCGATTCAGACAACGATGGCGTGATCGTGGCTGCCGACGAGGGCGGCGTGGTGAACGGCCCCGACGCCGCTGGCGGGAATGTCACGACCGATTTTCCGGGCTTTAATTTCCAGAAAAGGGCCGTTGTGCTCACCAGCCCCAGGATTACTGTTAGCTGATGAGGCACCAACTTGTTACAGAAATTCCAAGCAAAAGTACAAAATGTGTAGTACAAGACCATTGTGGCTTATGAGTACATCAAATGGTTCTAGTGGTTGAGGGCGGAAGCGATTTGTGGATCACCATGGTCTATGGGGCTCCATTTCCCACGGGAACAGCTGACCAGGTTAACTCCTATCTTCGCGAGGCTGCTATCACCGTTGCTTAGGTTCCGGGGCTGTCATCACGTCGCTCCTCTCCAAGCAAGCAATCTGGCCAAGACAATAGCCAGGGACAAGCCAGTGAGTACTTTGAATGTACTCGCAAACATTAAGAACACAGGTATAATATAAATGATCAACCTGCACGGAAATATTCTATGATCACATTGTCAATCATAAAATTAAATCTTGATGCAAGCAAGCAGGTTATTTATATGCAACCGGAATTTGTAATGACAGAATAGTAATAAAATGCACCAATCGGATGTCTAAAGCGACGTCTCGAAAGGATAGTAAAAGTGAGCATGCCTCAGTTGGGCGTCTTAGCGACACCACATAAAGGGCTTATAAGTAAATGAAGTAACAAGTATGCCACAGTCGGGCGTCCGAGCGACACCACAGAAAGGGCTTATAGTAAATGAAATAATAAACATGCCACAGTCGGGCGTCTGAGCGACGCCTCATAAAGGGCTTATAAAGTAAATAAAATAACAAGCCTGCCACAGTCGGGCGTCTGAGCGACGCCACATAAAGGGCTTATAAGGAAATGAAATAACAAACATGCCACAATCGGGCGTCTGAGCGACGCCACATAAAGGGCTTATAATCATGATGAATACCCAGGAGGTGGTACCGTCCCAGGGATACTCCTTATTTCAAACAATACAAACGGTTAGTCCATAATGATAACAATCATAACCATCATATATCACAGGTCATAATCAATATTCGGGTTTTAGTGGTTTCTCCTCCGAAGACCGACACGAAGACCGACACTTTACCCATCCCAGACTCTAATCCTTAACCATGGACACGGCTATTCGAATAGGTTTAATATATCTGTAGAGGGTGTACTCTTTACCCACGAGTAACGGATTCCTTTAGTCCATCGGGACTAATTCCGTCTACGGTCTTTTAATCGAAAACACACCTGACTTGCACACACCAGCTTAACTCACCGGTGTCTGGAATCACCCACGACACCTGTGAAGCAAACTCTAAGTGGGGAGGCTACAACCTCGCGTAGCATGTGATCAAATTTCTATCGCGCGCTCTAAGGGGTATCCCCCTCTTGGTCCCAACCGGATACACCCATGCCCCCGGACCAGGTGGCATGCCTACCGGATGCAGACGGTATCTTCCACCATGGCCTCTCTGTACGGTGTGTGCCAAGACAAGGGTTAACAACTTACTGAACCATACCCCACCTACGGCAGGGACCAGTGGCAGTACGAAACAAGTATGGGGGTTACCGGAACAAGACTCGATCTATGGCCGACTCAGGAGGCTTATGAGTTTCCTGCATGACATGTGTAACGAAATTATTTCAACCAACAAATCAACACTGATTATACCTTGGCATGCCATACCGGATATAACCGTCCCAACGGAGACCGGCGACAAGCTCACGCCTACCCAAGGCAGAGGCTTTCCCGGATTGCTTACCGGCATGCATGTAAGGCACATGAGGATGATTACCATCATACGTATGTTCATTTCCAAAAGCAAGGGAATCACAAAAATGCATCCACGCAAATGATCATATCACATGAAATAACATTACTCCGAAATAAGGCGGTGTTATAAACGTGTCAACTTAATACACCAAAATTATTATTCCGGGGTTCAGAATTCTTGCCTTAAAGGTGTGGAGAGGTGGGGGTGCTCTCCAAAACTTTTGAAAGTTTTCCTCTCTTCCAAAATTCCTATTTTCAAAAATACGCAAATAACACATATTTCAAAAACAGTACAAAAAGGTTGTTTGGAAAATTTTCAAATAAATCTTAAAATAAACTAGACAAAATTTGAGAGATGTAGGAAAAAGAATTAATTCATTTGGAGTTATATTTAAAGAGTTATAGATAGTCAAAGTTCTGGTCAAATCTGTTTTTTTAATAAAACAAAAAGAAAACGTTTCAGTCTCGAATACGCTTTCGGTGAAGGGAAAACGTACTGGGGAATTATACGTCTTCACTTAAACACATGGACCGGTGCGGGGGTCACTGACAGTGGGCCCGCCTGGCCCACTGGTCAGGTTTGACCAGTCGCCGCGCCCCTTCTCCCTCCTCTGCTCGAGAGGGGGCGGGACTCCGGCGATCGTCGCCGGCGATTGGCGTCTCCTTGCGGGGTCCCGAGGGCGGGGATGGATCCGCCACTCCAGGGCGGTCCTCCCGGCGGTCGTCAGGCAGGAGGGGACGGAGGGAGCTGCCTGCGGCGAGCTTCTCGGCGGAGGTGGCCTCGGGAGCAAAGTGTTTCTGAGGCTCCGGTGGCTCCCGATCAAAATCGAGCAGGGGAAGGGTTCACGGGAGGAAGAGAAGGCTCCTGGTGGAGAGAGTGGAGAGGGGGAGATCCTAGAGGTGCCGGAATGGCCGGGGCAGTGGCGGCGGCAGGAGGTGCCGGAGACGGGGAAGAAAACCTCCCTGGGTCGAATGCGAGCTAGGGAAGCGCCATTGGGGTGGCCTGAGGTTGCCTGTGTGCGGGAACGGGCTCGGGGCTTCCTTAAATAGGCGAGTCGAGGCGGTTCAGCGGCGGCCGCGGATGAGCTCGTCGGCGACCGCCTTTCTGTAGCTGCAGGGCATCGTGGCGAGGATGGGGATGGCGGCAGGAGCTAGCGGACGAGCGACTACTGTTCCAAGGGCGAGCCGGCGAGCGGAGGTGGTTTGGGCGGCGCTGGCCAGCGCAGGAGCTGTCGGGCGGCAGTGGCGGCTAGCTGTTGGCCTGCCGGAGACGTGGCGAGAGCTGCGGGGCTCGTGGGGTGCAGAAGGGAACACGGCGTGCTGGCTACGGTCGGTCATGGGCCGGAGTGAGTGCGGGGCGGGACGCGACGGCTCGGGCGCACGTGCGTGCCAAACGCACGCTCTGGGCGCGCCCAGAGCACGCCCGCCAGCTGCTCGGCGAAATGCCATGGCATGCTAGGTGGCTCGGCTGGAGCTGGGGGTTAGCAGGTCTAGGCTTGGGCTTGCAAGGAGATCAGTGGACAAGCTTGAGGGGTCAGTGGATCAGGTTCACACTGCTAACAAAAATCCATGCCAATTCTGTCCATGCCCACAGGGTGTTTGACAAAATGCCAAAGGCATCTAGGCAGGTCTTGGAGTGGTCAAAAACTCCAGATGGTAGTCTCTTTAGATGCATAAGAAGGTGGTGAAGTTAGTTTGCCAAAAGCAGATACTTGTTAGTGCAAGTTTTGCAAAACTTCAGTTTTGGACAGAAAGAAAAGGGCATGATTGCAAGCACTTAGAGTCATCCAATAGACCCACTCTCCTGGACTTAAGGGTTTGGCAAGGTGCACTACAAGCATGAGAAAGCTCAAGGGCCAAAGAGCAAGCAAGAATATGGTTGCTGTACAAACCATCATGTTGGACCAGAATGAAGATGAGGTTGATCCACTCAAAACTTGCAAATAACATCACTGGGTTTTTGCATAAAGTTGAATCATATGCTGCTACTAACATCCCACAATTTTGGTGGAAGCTAGAAAGAAGTATTTAAATGGGTTGTAGTGCAAAATTGCCCACTGGACCAGAGAAGAAAATTGGGTGTAGAGCTCAAATTATTTCAAGAATAAAAGATATTTTTGGACAAAAGTGATCTAAAAACATCACATGACATCTCCAAATTTTGGTGGGATTTTTGAATAAATTTTTAAAGAGGTTGTAGTTCAAATATGGTCATATAACCTGTAAAAACCATTTTTCAATAAAATGAAGATCAGGCAAATTAATTTTGTAGTTAGTTCTACTAATGAAAGAAAAGTTTTTATTGAGAGGTTTAAATAAGTCCAAAAACATATTTGAAAAGTTTTCACTTTGGGGAAAAAATCCATAATAACAAGGGAGATAAATGGTTCAGAAATAAAAAGGGAGCCCAGAAAATAAAAGTTTTAATTCCTGGCAAAAAAAATTAATTAATAAAACAAGGCCAAAAAATTTGGGTGTCACAACACTACCCCCCTTAAGAAAAATCTCGTCCTCGAGATTAGATAAGGGTTGTTTTGAAAAACAAATACGCCACGATTATGCGTTTTGCAAGCAGGGTGTGTGTTCGGGCGGTTGTGAGTCTGCTGCCGTGATGCTGTGTGAAACTAAATAATCCACGCCGTGAGGAGGTGTACGATGTAGCAACTCAGGGAAAAGAAAATCATTCCAAGACTTCCGCGAGGGAAAACTGTTAATTTAAAGGGGCATAAACCACAACAAAAACTACTCACATTAGTAGAAGCCAAATAATTGACTCGTCGCACAAACTCAGGGTGTCACGCATAAGTCACACACAAAAATAAATGTTGTAATAATGAACACAACAGCGACGTCTAAAATGGAAACAGTAACTGGACGGGGTCCTGAGAAAACGTCTCTGGTACTGGAACACATTCCTCTTCTATCGAGGGAAGGGGATTGATCAGTCGATGAATGCGTTTCTCCTGGTCGGGCCTTAGTGATCTGCCGATGGCGATCTGAGGATTTAAATCTGCGAGGCTTTGGAGATAACCCATCACGCGTTGGGTTAAACGCTCTTGAGCTTTGACGTACTGGACAAGGTTGGCCAGGACTGGGTCTCTCTCAATTCGTCCACCGGGAAAAGATGTTACTCCACCGGGTGCTGCACGGCTCGGAAAGTAATAATATCCTCGTTCGCTGGCATAGGGTACCGCGAATCGAAGGCAAGCAAGCGCTTCGTATGCAGCAGGTTCTATGGCCATAAGCGGGGTTGGCATAGATTTCCCTATGAAGGAGACCTCCGTCGGGTCTTGGTTTGAGTTTACGGGAGGGATGTGTACTGCTGCCCAATATCTCGAGGTGGAAGAGGTGATTCTTGATTTGAACAGCTCGTACTGGGGTGGCTGGGTAGCGCCCATGGTACTGCAGGTAAATTCCCACAATATTTTGACAAAACTACCCGGGGTTGCATCTGGGGTTCTCAGATGAATGCTAGGGCTCGGCATGGCAAGAAATGGTTGTGAGGATGGTGCACAAGGTGAGGGGTGCTTTGGCAAGGTCATGTGGTGGCCTTTTATAGCACTGGAGATGGGTCACTTTTATCGTGGTGAATGGTAAAGAAACTCCCAGCTCTGCTCCACGGGTCGGGGTCAAGCCACAAATTCACACATTTCACTAATGTGATGTGTTACTGTGGGGGTTGTCGGGGAAGGTTTTTGGTATCTGTGCCTGGAATAGAAATGCTGGCATATCCAGGCAAGGCTACATGGGCTCAATGACAGGCGACATTCATTTACAAGATCACACGATTACAAGCGAGAATACACTGGGACTCGATACTACTCGGGTGACTTAGTCTACCTCGTTTACATCCAAGCGGGCGTGCCTTGTGGATGTCGAGGCTTCTCCATGGTTCTCACCGTCGGAATTAGCTGGAGTGGGCTGAGGGGCTGCAGGCTCGGGGTAGTGATGATGACCATCTCGGGGATTGTTGGCCACAACCCCGTTGGAGTGTGCTCCCAATATGCGACGAAGCACTTCCGGGGTTATCGCAGCACCTTGGCCGATGGCTGGGGCTGTCCTCAGGGACTCGATCGGGTGTCCAAACAGCACGACTGGGTTGTCGACGTTGGGCTCATTCTCTTCTCTTGCCGGGGCTCGACGAACCAGCTCTCCACGAGCTGCGATTAGATCAATGGTGATTTGATCGCATAGTTCCTCTAGTGCATTTACATAGCGCACTAGGTGCAACAATGCAGGGTCTGTCTCGTGATCTCCTTTGGCAACTTGGGGTGGTCTACCATACCCTTCACGCCTGGGGTAGTAGTGGAACGAGCGACAGTTAACTCTGGGTGACAAGTGCCGGAGATGAACTATAGCTTCTCGAGCAGCTAGTTGAATGGCTTGTGGCTCAAAGGAAGTCGTCCTTCCAGTGAACCTGTAGGGGCGCTCGGGTGCTAGACCCCTACCATAGATGTGCAAAGTGGCCCAGAATTGACGGCTCTCACCGCTCATGGACCCTTGGTACACAACATATTCTGGGGGATCTTCTAACGCATAGGCACGACGGGTGAGGTTTGCGAGTATGGTCACAAAGCCTCCAAGGTTGGTTGTTGTGGTCTCATTGTGGACAACAGGTCCTGGCATTATAGCTCGATTTGGGTAGAGGCTGTGCTGTGCTGGGTTGAGGCTAGCGTGCCCTTTTATAGAAAAGGGAACGGAGTCTTCCTTCGCACGCTTTCGAGAAAGATTATTCAGGATCCGGTCACTGGCGCATGAGCGACAGGTTGGATTGATAGGTTGGGCACCGACTGCCAAAAGGTGTCGGGTCACTGTGTGGCTATCTTGCATGAGAAGCTTGGCTGGGGGTTCGGTTATGGCTTGGTGGGTTGGTCTGCCTAGGTTTATTGACCTGGCTAAGATAGGATTAGCCAATGGTCAGCCTGGCTTTGATACCAAGTCTGTTACGACCGATTTTCCGGGCTTTAATTTCCAGAAAAGGGCCGTTGTGCTCACCAGCCCCAGGATTACTGTTAGCTGATGAGGCACCAACTTGTTACAGAAATTCCAAGCAAAAGTAGAAAATATGTAGTACAAGACCATTGTGGCTTATGAGTACATCAAATGGTTCTAGTGGTTGAGGGCGGAAGCGGTTTGTGGATCACCACGGTCTATGGGGCTCCATTTCCCACGGGAACAGCTGACCAGGTTAACTCCTATCTTCGCGAGGCTGCTATCACCGTTGCTTAGGTTCCAGGGCTGTCATCACGTCGCTCCTCTCCAAGCAAGCAATCTGGCCAACAATAGCCAGGGACAAGCCAGTGAGTACTTTGAATGTACTCGCAAACATTAAGAACACATGTATAATATAAATGATCAACCTGCACGGAAATATTCTATGATCACATCATCAATCATAAAATAAAATCTTGATGCTTGCAAGCAGGTTATTTATATGCAACCGGAATTTCTAATGACAGAATAGTAATAAAATGCACCGATCGGATGTCTGAAGCGACGTCTCGAAAGGATAGTAAAAGTGAGCATGCCTCAGTCGGGTGTCTTAGCGACACCACATAAAGGGCTTATAAGTAAATGAAGTAACAAGTATGCCACAGTCGGGCGTCCGAGCGACACCACAGAAAGGGCTTATAGTAAATGAAATAATAAACATGCCACAGTCGGGCGTCTGAGCGACGCCTCATAAAGGGCTTATAAAGTAAATAAAATAACAAGCCTGCCACAGTCGGGCGTCTGAGCGACGCCACATAAAGGGCTTATAAGGAAATGAAATACAAACATGCCACAGTCGGGCGTCTGAGCGACGCCACATAAAGGGCTTATAATCATGATGAATACCCAGGAGGTGGTACCGTCCCAGGGATACTCCTTATTTCAAACAATGCAAACGGTTAGTCCATAATGATAACAATCATAACCATCATATATCACAGGTCATAATCAATATTCGGGTTTTAGTGGTTTCTCCTCCGAAGACCGACACGAAGACCGACACTTGACCCATCCTAGACTGTAATCCTTAACCATGGACACGGCTATTCGAATAGGTTTAATATATCTGTAGAGGGTGTACTCTTTACCCACGAGTAACGGATTCCTTTAGTCCATCGGGACTAATTCCGTCTACGGTCTTTTAATTGAAAACACACCTGACTTGCACACACCAGCTTAACTCACCGGTGTCTGGAATCACCCACGACACCTGTGAAGCAAACTCTAAGTGGGGAGGCTACAACCTCGCGTAGCATGGGATCAAATTTCTATCGCGCGCTCTAAGGGGTATCCCCCTCTCGGTCCCAACCGGATACACCCATGACCCCGGACCAGGTGGCATGCCTACCGGATGCAGCCGGTATCTTCCACCATGGCCTCTCTGTACGGTGTGTGCTAAGACAAGGGTTAACAACTTACTGAACCATACCCCACCTACGGCAGGGACCAGTGGCAGTACGAAACAAGTATGGGGGTTACCGGAACAAGACTCGATCTATGGCCGACTCAGGAGGCTTTGAGTTTCCTGCATGACATGTGTAACAAAATTATTTCAACCAACAAATCAACACTCATTATACCTTGCCATGCCATACCGGATATAACCGTCCCGATGGAGACCGGTGACAAGCTCACGCCTACCCAAGGCAGAGGCTTTCCCGGATTCCTTACCGGCATGCATGTAAGGCACATGAGGATGATTACCATCATACGTATGTTTATTTCCAACAATAAGGGAATCACAAAAATGCATCCATGCAAATGATCATATCACATGAAATGACATTACTCCGAAATAAGGCGGTGTTATAAACGTGTCAACTTAACACACCAAAATTATTATTCCGGGGTTCAAAATGCTTGCCTTAAAGGTGTGGAGAGGTGGGGCTGCTCTCCAAAACTTTTGAAAGTTTTCCTCTCTTCCAAAATTCCTATTTTCAAAAATATGCAAATAACACATATTTCAAAAACAGTACAAAAAGGTTGTTTGGAAAATTTTCAAATAAATCTTAAAATAAACTGTAGCGACCCGACCTCACATGGTCAAGTCTCTGTGCTCCCGTGTCATCCCTGGATCAGTAATGCTGACACCACACAGTACTTCGAAGGATTTATAGCAGAGTAGCAATCACACACTTATTGCATCGGTGTCTCAAAGAGAACTTATTATAATAAATATGGCTAAAGGCCATCTAATAACGATAACAACGGAAGACTTGGAAGGTAAGTGAGTCCATCAACTCCAACGGCATCACTGAGTATAGAACCACGACCTAAAAGCACCTTACTCGTCGTCTGAAAAGTCTGCAACATGAAAGTTGCAGCCCGAAAACGGGTCAGCACATGGAATATGCTGGCAAAGTAACACATAGAGAGTAATGAATGATAAGCCTATACTACATGCATATATGGCTGGTGGAAAAGCTCTATGGTTACAGTTTTGCGTAAAGCCAGTTTTTCCCTACTGCAAAGGAATAAATTTATTTAACTATCATGGTGGTTGTTAAACATCGAGAATGGTTGACAGCATTCTGTTCCCAATTAAAAGTAATCCTCAATAACCCAACAATATTAATTAAAGTAACATGATGAGATTCACATGATATTCAAGTACTAGATACTCAAGATGTCCATAATCGGGGACACGGCTAATCATGATTAGTTTGTACACTCTGCAGAGGTTTGCGCACTTTTCCCCACAAGACTCGATCGCCTCCGTTTGGTTTCTCACACTACATGGTGTTTGAGAAACGGATGACCGAGACATAGTCTTTCAGAAGCGCTAGCACCTTACGATGGGTAGACTTGTACACCTACATCCCCTACATCTGCTAGTCTACCACTATAAGAGTTCGCACGACTTAGTCAACTATGCCAGAGCCCATAATGGCTTGTGGTTGCACACAGAAGTTACTAGCATGAATGATCTTATGATCCCTTTGAGCCTGGATGGCGGTCCAAAAAGAAACAGGCAAGTCCTGATACAAACCAGGTGCCTCAATCCACCCAGATGTGTATTTAAGTTGCCACCTTAGATAAACCATTAATTAACAATACTCACATCTGTCATGGATATCACTCACCCAATCCACGTCTACTAGCATAGCATGGCATAATAAGCAAACGTAGAAGTAACTCCCAAAGGTTTCATAAGTAAAACAGGTCATAGGTACTACCTCATCTACTTCCCATCCCTCAATTTAATTAGATCCTAATCATGCAATGTTTGAGGATTGATCTAATGCAATAAAACTGGGTAGTAGAAAAGGTATGATCAAAGTGTTACTTGCCTTGCTGAGGATCCGCGAAACCTAGAGCTTCGAAATAACAGGTGGCGCACTCCGGGTAATCTATCGCAGACAAACAACAAGCATACAATAAGTACTCATCTAATGCACAGGTAAAACTCGAACAAAAGATCGAACCAGAAATTTCAACTTAAGAACTCCGGTTGCAAAAGAAAACGAAAAAGAACGGAAAACAAACGGCGGATGAAACAACTTGGTTCTAGCAATTTGAATCTAGGTCAAATTTTACAGTAGCAAAAACATGTTTAAGTTGATTAGACGGAACGGCGGTTTCGAAACGAAACTCCAGGCGCTTGAATCACCTGATTCCGATAAATGAGCGAAAAGATAAACTAGAACGAAGATCGGATCTGAGATCGCGATCGCGGAATAAATCCGACGAGAAGAAAAAAGAAGAACGGTTGAACGAACAGACGTTCGTTAACCTAGAAGAATCCGGTGATCACGTTCGTTAGAACGAACGGTCCGGTGAACGGTCTCGAGGCCACTAAATCGGAGAAGAAAACTGATCCGATCTAGGGTTTCGGAAAGAAAACCAAACGAAAAACCGATCTAGAAAACCGGAACGGTTTAGCGAAGAACCGGAAAGATAAACAAATCGGAAGAGAAGAATCGGAACGATTAGAAGAAAACGATCCGATGAAAAGAGAAAAGAGACGCGGCGCGGCTACCTTCGGCTAAATCTGAGAATAGTTTTAGAAAAACTGGTTTAAATGGTTTGGGTTTTATTATGGGCTTGATTGGTTTAGGTTTTATTGGGCTGTGTCTTTCTTAAGTTCGGTTCGGTTTCGGTTTTAAGAGCAACCAGTTCGGGTATAGTTGGTTATGGGCTGAAACTGTTTGATGTATTATGGGCTACAAACTGTGGGTATGACCCGGTTCCTTGTATTGGCTCTTCGCCTCCAACCGGGAGTGACCGACGGAAAAAAAGGGCATCTCTCTTCCGGGCTCTCAGCTCCCCAACCCCCACCCGCCGCACGCCCGCACCACCTCCTCTCCGCCAACCGCCAGTCATCTCGTCTACTCCCGGCGACCCCACGCCGTGCCGCTCGCCGCTGCCCCCACGCTGTTCCGCTCGCCGTTGCCCCCCACGCCGGCGCTGGGAACGAGCTGAAGCAGGCGGCCGTGAAGTTCCCGCCGGCGTCGAGGAAGCCACCGGCTGGAGGAGCTCGAGCTGCAGCAGGGATCCGCGGCTTCGCGCCCCGTCCGGCCGTCCCCAATTAGTCCCTCCGAATCTCGTCGCAGCTGCCGCAGGTACAGACCCATCGATCCATCTCCTCCCTCGTCCCCAACACTGTATATTTTTGGCGCTGGTAGAAATCAGTCCTGCAAAGAATTACCTCCGGCAGGGTATGTGCAGTAGTAGGTGTTGGCTTTGATTAATATCTTATATGCCTTGCTCAACTACACCAAGAAACAAACTAATCTTGCATGATGCTAGGGCCAAATAATCTTCAGACTATTTTTTGTCTCAATCCTGCATGTAAAGATGCAGCAGTACAGCTCCTATTTTTTGTTGACCTGTAATAAACCATGTTAATTTTGGCTATATGATGCAAATGTCAGGGGTAAAACTTCCATTTTTCTAGCAGGCAAGATATACTTTTTCATTGGACAATGTAGGGCTATGAAGAGAGTTTGTGAATTTAAACTTGCAAATGATAAACACACATTCAAATGATACTTCCATAACATCCTCTGCATCTGCTTAACATCTGATATGTGGAAGAGGCATGCTGAAAAATTTCCTATGCTGGCATCTATGGCGCGTGACTTTCTTGCAATTCCTTTGAGCACAGTGGCATCCGAAGCAGCCTTCAGTTGTGGTAAGAGGATACTTGGGGACATGAGAAGTTCTTAGACCCCTGATACTTGGCAACCATCTCGTTTTGTATCCAGCAAAAGAGATAAACACCAACAACTTCTTTGAACCATTCAATGGTGTTTTCTTTATCTGTGTCAATTCTTGTGCTTCCCTGTGATATACACTACTGATAACTCTAGCTTTATTTCGGCCATAAGATCACATGATCTTGTTAAATGCTTTAGTGTTTTCTATTTTCTGCTCACATTGGACCCTGAACCATGTAATTTTTTCCCTTTTAACCTGCTACATATCATCAGTGCGCTCAAAACTTGTACATTAAATATGAAGATGGTTCTCTTATTGTAGTATCTGGTGTCACTTTGAGTTCTGTTGAGCAGTCCTCATGCTTGATGTTTAAGTTTAGCAATGAAGCTAAAAATACTATTAAGTTCACTGTTCTTGTTGAAGCTGCTAGTAAATCTGATCAGTGGCTTGTATATATTTGCTATTTTCTTCAGTCTACTAGGCCGCTATGATGCATTCTGGGCGGAGCTAGAGGGCCTTGGAATTAGTTGTGGAAGAACAAGGAGCTGAAGGTGGAGGATCAATCAGAATTAGTTGTCAATTAGCTGATGCTTGTCAAAATTACCTGTCTTTTTTCACATTTTTGTTTCTGAAAAGTTTTAGTGCCCAATTGCACACTGCCTCAATAATTTGGCTATGTAATTGGCTTGTTGGTGTCGTTGTCCAACAACGGTTGTTCTGTAATTGGCTTGTTGGTGTTAGTGTCCAACAACGGTTGTTCTGTACTTGGCTTGTTGGTTTATTAGGCTTGTTAGTTTATTACGTCAACCATTTGATCAAATAGTTCTTCACCCGTTTTTTTAAACAGTTTCAACCCACGGTTGAAGGCTTGGTTTAGTTAAGTTTGGGTAGTTTTTCAGGCAGGTTTGGTTTTGGTTGGGTGTGAAGCTAGCTCACGTGGGTTTAGTTTAGGTTGAGGTCTCAAGCTAGCTCACGTGGGTTTAGTTGAGGTATGGTTCAGGTATACAACTATTCTCAGATTTACCTCCGGCGAACGGCGGCATTGGGCGGCGGTGGCGAGGTGCGGCGGCGGCGGTGGCAAGGTGCGGCGGCGGCGCGGGGCAAAGGCGGCGGCGGCGGCGCGGGACTAGGGCGGCGGCGGCGGCGGTGTGCGGCGGCGGCGGCGGTGTAGGGCGGCGGCGACGGGTGAGGGCGGCGCGGCACGGGTGTGGGGGCGCGGTGGAGGCTTGGGGCTTTGGGTTTGATGATTTAGAGGGGGGGTGTGGGGGTATTTATATTGGGGAGGGGGGGTTTACTTGGAGGAGGGATCAAGAATTAGACTAGGAATAGGAAAGGAAAAAGGGAAGGAAAGATCTAAAACAAAAACGGAATAACGGAAGTAGGACCAAAGTCCTACTAGGACTCTAAAAGGCAACGGCGGCGGCTCCCTGCGCCTGGGTGCACGCGCGCGCGGTGGCCTCCTGGCCGGCCGGCTGGCTTGGGCCGTTGGCCCAAGGCGCTGCAGATTTTTTTTAAAAAAATTGGTTTCGCGCGCGGAAAAATACAGAAAAGAAAATCTACCGGACTCCAAAACTAATAAAATAAATTTTCCCCGACTCCTAAAAAATGAGTCGAACAAAATGAACTTTTCTCCGGGCCAAAAATGCAATTTTGAAAATACGCATTTTTTCCTATCCAAATAAAATACAAATAAACTCCGGAAAATCCAATGATCCTCTTTTCAAAATTTTGAGAAATCTCAAATATGAAAATAATGAAATCTCCACTCTCTCCGAGGGTCCTTGAGTTGCGTGAAATTTCTAGGATCGACAAAAATGCAAGAAAATATGATATGCATGATGATCTAATGTATAACATTCCAAATTGAAAATTTGGGATGTTACAAACCTACCCCCCTTAAGATGAATCTCGTCCTCGAGATTCTGGTTGGCTAGAAAATAGGTGAGGGTGGTCCTTGAGCAAATCTTCTTCTCTCTCCCAGGTGGCTTCGTCCTCTGAGTGGTGGTTCCACTGATCTTTGCAAAACTTGATAACCTTGCTGCGAGTAACTCTGCTGGCATACTCGAGAATCTTGTCTGGCTTCTCTTCATACGTTAAGTCATCCTTTAACTGAATCTCTTCAAGCGGCACTGTATCTCTTAGCGGTACCTCCGCAATTTCGGCGTGACATTTCTTCAGCTGAGAAACATGGAATACATCATGAACTCCTGACAGTCCTTCTGGCAATTCCAACTTATAAGCGACTTCTCCCTTGCGTTTCAAAATCTTATACGGTCCAACGAAACGTGGTTCTAACTTTCCCTTAACTCCAAAGCGCTTAACTCCTCGAAGTGGGGATACTCGAAGATAAACCCTCTCTCCGGTTTCGTAGACTGTCTCCTTGCGTTTAGAGTCTGCGTAGCTCTTCTACCTGGATTGGGCTACCTTGAGCCTATCGCGAATCAACTTAACTTTCCGTTCAGACTCCTTGATCAGATCGGGTCCAAAGAACTGACGGTCTCCAACTTCGTCCCATGACAACGGTGTCCTGCACCTCCTTCCGTATAAAGCTTCGAAAGGTGCCATCTTCAAACTAGTTTGATAACTGTTGTTGTAAGAAAACTCCGCATACGGCAAGTTATCGTCCCAACTAGATCCATAATCTAGCGCACAAGCTCTCAGCATATCTTCCAAAATCTAATTGACTCTCTCAGTCTGTCCATCCATCTGTGGGTGAAAAGTTGTACTAAACTCTACTCTGGTTCCCAAAGTTTCATGCAACTGATTCCTAAATTTTGAGGTAAATTGGGTTCCTCTATGTGATACGATACTCCTCGGAAATCCATGCAAGCAAATGATCCTAGTCATGTATATCTTTGCCAACTTAGCACTGGTGTAAGTGGTCTTAACTGGGATGAAATGTGCTACCTTCGTCAGACGATCGACTACTACCCATATCGAGTCATATCCGACCTTTGTCCTGGGTAGTCCTATGATAAAGTCCATGCCTATCTTATCCCACTTCCATTCGGGTATCGGCAACAGTTGTAATAATCCGGCTGGCTTCTGATGTTCGGCCTTCACTCTATGACACACATCACAAACTGCTACATATGCTGCAATATCCTTCTTCATTCTGGTCCACCAGAATGTTTCCTTCAAATCCAAATACATCTTGGTATTTCCGGGGTGAATCGAATAGGGTGAATCATGTGCCTCTTGCAGAATCAACTTGCTGATCTCCGGGTCATTGGGCACATAAACACGGTCCTCAAACCATAGGGTATCGTGCTCATCCTCACGAAATCCCTTTGCTTTTCCTTCGCTCATTTTCTTCTTTATGTCTGCAATCTCCTTGTCAGATTTCTGAGCCTCTCTGATTTTATCCATCAATGTTGACTGAATCTCCAATGCTGCTACATAGCCTCTCGGAACTATTTCCAAACATAGCTCTCGAAGATCCTCGGCTAACTCCTTTGGTATTTCTCCCGTCATCAATGTATTGACATGGCTCTTACGGCTCAATGCGTCAGCTACTACATTAGCCTTTCCGGGATGGTAATGCAATCTCATATCATAATCCTTGATGAGCTCCAACCATCTCCTTTGTCAGAGGTTCAACTCCTTCTGTGTGAAAATATACTTCAAACTCTTGTGATCCGTGTACACCTCACAATGATTTCCAATGAGGAAATGTCTCCATGTCTTCAATGCATGCACTACGGCTGCTAACTCCAAATCATGCGTAGGATTATTCAATTCGTGAGGTTTCAGTTGTCGTGAGGCATACGAAACAACTCTTCCTTCCTGCATAAGCACTGCTCCAAGTCCTCGACGTGAAGCATCGCAATACACCTCATAATCCTTGGTCTAATCTGGCAGAATCAATACTGGTGAAGAAACCAATCGTTTCTTCAACTCCTGAAAACTGGCCTCACATTCCTCAGTCCAATTGAACTTGGTATCCTTCTTCAACAATTCAGTCATAGACTTTGCAATCTTTGAGAAATTCTCAATGAATCTCTGGTAGTATCCTGCGAGTCCAAGAAAACTCCGGATCTCTCCAACTGTCGTGGGCGCTTCCCATTTGGTTACGGTCTCAACCTTGGTGGGGTCAACTGCTATACCCTCTCCAGATATAAAATGTCCAAGAAATCCAACTTCCTTCAACCAAAACTCACATTTGCTGAATTTGGCATATAACTGATGTTCCCTTAGTTTCTCCAGAACCAAACGCAAATGTTCCTTATGCTCTTCTTCATCCTTTGAGAAAATCAGTATGTCATCAATGAACACTACGACGAACTTATCCAAAAACTCCATAAATACCTTGTTCATCAGGTTCATAAAATAGGCAGGTGCGTTAGTCAATCCAAATGACATAACGGTATACTCATACAATCCGTATCTCGTGGTGAATGCTGTCTTGGGTATGTCCTGCTCTCGAATCTTCAACTGATGGTACCCTGATCGCAAATCGATCTTGGAAAACACCTTAGCTCCTTGCAAACGATCAAACAGATCATTTATCATTGGCAGTGGGTACTTGTTCTTAATGGTTACTTCATTCAATCCACGGTAATCAACAACCATCCTTAATGATCCATCCTTCTTCTCCACTAGAAGTACGGGTGATCCCCAAGGCGAAGAACTTGGGTGAATGTAACCTTTTTCCAGTAACTCCTTGATCTGCTTCTTAATTTCCACCAAATCTTGTGCTGGCATCCTATACGGTCTCTTCGATATTGGCCCAGTGCCTGGCAAAAGCTCAATCAAAAACTCAATGTCTCTATCCGGTGGCATTCCCGGCAATTCTTCAGGAAACACATTAGGATAATCCTTTACCACTGGTACTTCCTCCTGTACAACTCCTGATAAGGAATTTACTTGTGTCCTGTTGGGCGCATGTTGGGATACATACTTGATCCTTCTTCCTTCTGGCGTCGTGAGCAAAATTGTCTTACTGGCACAATCGATGTTCCCTTCATACTTTGACAACCAATCCATGCCTAGAATTACATCCAGACCTTGGGATTCCAGAATGATAAAATCCGTTGGGAAAACATGCCTTCCTATACTCAATGGCACTTGAAAACATCCTTGTCTGGCCATGTACTCTGCTCCTGGCGAGCTTACTAGCATGGGTGTGTTAAGAACCTTAGTGGGCAAGCTATACTTTTCTACGAATCCCCTTGATATGTATGAATGCGATGCACCAGTATCAAAAAGAACGAGTGCAGTAAAATACTTAACCAAAAACTTACCGATTACTGCATCGGGCTGAGCTTCAACTCCTCCACATCAATGTGGTTCACCTGTCCCCTGTTGAAAGGGTTCGGCTTCTTCCCAGAGCTTCCATTGCCATTCTGGCCTTCAGGACATTCATTTGCATAATGTCCGGTCTTGGAACACTTGAAACAGGTGACTTGGCTCAGGTCTCTCTTGGCTGGGGTGGATGGGGTGGTACGGTTCTGGCCGTTGCTTCCTCCATTCCCATTACCATTCTTGTGGCCATTATGATTGTGTGAACTACCTCCTCCATGGGTATGCTGAAACTGAACTCCCGGTTTAGGGGTAAAACGGGGCTTCTGCTGGGCTCCAGAGTTATACTTCCCCTGTCCATACTTCCTCTTGCGGTTCTCAATCTGCTGTTGCTTCCCTTCAATCATGATGGAACGATCTACCAACTCCTGGTAGTTGTTGAAACTTGCTACCATCAACTGCATGCTTAGCTCATCATTCAGTCCTTCTAGAAACTTCTCCTGCTTAGCTGCATCCGTAGCAACGTCATCTGGGGCATAACGTGCTAACTTGCGGAAGTCGTCAACGTACTGACCAACTGTCCTTCCTCCTTGGCGTAAGTTGCGGAACTCATGCTTCTTCATGGCCATAGCTCCTGCTGAAACATGGGCAGTGCGGAAAGCTTGCTAAAACTGATCCCATGTGACAGTGTCAACTGGGTAAGTGGCTGTGAAATTCTCCCACCATGCTGCCGCGGGTCCGTCAAGCTGATGTGCGGCAAACTTCACTTTCTCAACATCTGTGCATCCTGTAGTGGTCAACTCCCTTCCTATCTTGCGGAGCCAATCGTCTGCTACTATCGTCTCGGTGCTACTGGAAAACACCGGCGGATTCAGCCTAAGGAAACGGGCTAGGTGATCAACAGGTGGCGGCGGCAGAGGGTTGTTGTTGTTGTTGTTGTTGTTGTTGTTGTTGTTGTTGTTGTTGTTGTTGTTGTTGTTGCTGTTGTTGTTGTTGTTGTTGTTGTTGTTGTTGTTGTTGTTGTTGTTGTTGTTGTTGTTGTTGTTGTTGTTGTTCTGCTGATTCTGGACTAATAACTGCATCAATTGGTTCTGTTGCTGGATCAATTGAGTGAGCTCCGGTGGGAATCCATTGTCACGTCTCGGAGGCATCTGAGGGTTTTAGAAAAGATGAGAATTAAGAATAGAATGAGGTCTAAGAGAAAACACTACCCAAATGCACATGAGACAAATTCACACAAAATCACTTCATTCAAATCAAACAAGGGCTTACAAACGGTCTAGAACTATCGCAAAAGTGCTCGAACTATAATGTTTACATGGGGGAAATACTACTAATATTTGGTGGTCATCTAGAAATTTGAATCGGTGGAAGACTCCATGATGTCAGCTCCAGCTTCGTCTTCAAAGTCGGGTTCACTTGGATCCGAATCGGTGTCGTTGATGATGATGTAGTTGCTCGGGCATGCGACGTACTTGTCTTCATTCTTGAACGCTAGTTTCCCCTTGAGGTCTTCAATCTCCTGCTTGAGTTCAACATTGTGCCTTGCTAGAGCTACGATCTCGTCCATGTAGTCTTTGCGTGTACCCTTCAGTTCTCCTTCTAGCTCGATGATCCTTGCCTTTGCATTCTTCAACTCTATCATATCATTGCACATCTGGTTCTCTTGGCGTTGAATGTGTTGGTTTAACTCCTGGATGAAAGCTGCAATGGACCTATCCTTCTTGGTGCTGACTATCTCCCATTGTTCATCTCGGCGTCCGCAAATCTGGTAGATAGTGTCCTTGAGGTCTTCTTGACAAACTTCTCCAATGCGTCCCATGGTGATGTGAGCTGCCATGCTCTTTCCCAGACTCCAGGTTGGTGCACTGAAAACACTATCTATGGGCTTCGTGATTGGCACGAATGTACTTCCCGGAACGTGAGCTTGAATCTTCCAGCGCTCCTCTTCAGGCAGTGGCGTTGAAGGTCCCGGTGAAGCTTGGTAGTCCAATGTTCAGGTACTTGGTGACTTCCTTCAAGTGGAATAAAAAAGGTGTGCCTTCATCCGGTTGAGCGTACTTGATCTTCGCGTCCATCATCCTAAAAGAGTAGAAAAGATGAGAAGTTAGAAAATGAGAGGAGAATAGTGATCTATGGCTTTAAATTAGTGGTCGTGTCCTACAGTCAGCGTGTGCTCTGATACCATCTCTGTAGCGACCCGACCTCAGATGGTCAAGTCTCTGTGCTCCGGTGTCATCCCTGGATTAGTAATGCTGACATCACATAGTACTTCGAAGGATTTATAGCAGAGTAGTAATCACACACTTATTACATCGGTGTCTCAAAGAGAACTTATTACAATAAATATGGCTAAAGGCCATCTAATAACGATAACAGCGGAAGACTTGGAAGGTAAGTGAGTCCATCAACTCCAACGGCATCACTGAGTATAGAACCACGACCTAAAAGCACCTTACTCGTCGTCTGAAAAGTCTGCAACATGAAAGTTGCAGCCCGAAAACGGGTCAGCACATGGAATATGCTGGCAAAGTAACACATAGAGAGTAATGAATGATAAGCCTATACTACATGCATATATGGCTGGTGGAAAAGCTCTATGGTTACAGTTTTGCGTAAAGCCAGTTTTTCCCTACTGCAAAGGAATAAATTTATTTAACTATCATGGTGGTTGTTAAACATCGAGAATGGTTGACAGCATTCCGATCCCAATTAAAAGTAATCCTCAATAACCCAACAATATTAATTAAAGTAACATGATGAGATTCACATGATATTCAAGTACTAGATACTCAAGATGTCCATAACCGGGGACACGGCTAATCATGATTAGTTTGTACACTCTGCAGAGGTTTGCGCACTTTTCCCCACAAGACTCGATCTCCTCCGTTGGATTTCTCGCACTACATGGTGTTTGAGAAACGGATGACCGACACACGGTCTTTCAGAAGCGCTAGCACCTTACGACAGATAGACCGGTACACCTACTTTCCCCTACATCTGCTAGTCTACCCTGTAAGAGTTCGCACGACTTAATCAACTATGCCAGAGCCCATAATGGCTTGTGGCTGCACACGGAAGTTTCTAGCATGAATAATCTCATGATCCCTTTGAGCCTGGGTGGCGGTCCAAAAAGAAACAGGCAAGTCCTGATAGAAACCAGGTGCCTCAATCCACCCAGATGTGTATTTAAGTTGCCACCTTAGATAAACCATTAATTAACAATACTCACATCTGTCATGGATATCACTCACCCAATCCACGTCTACTAGCATAGCATGGCATAATAAGCAAACGTAGAAGTAACTCCCAAAGGTTTCATAAGTAAAACAGGTCATAGGTACTACCTCATCTACTTCCCATCCCTCAATTTAATTAGATCCTAATCATGCAATGTTTGAGGATTGATCTAATGCAATAAAACTGGGTAGTAGAAAAGGTATGATCAAAGTGTTACTTGCCTTGCTGAGGATCCGCGAAACCTAGAGCCTAGAAATAACAGGCGGCGCACTCCGGGTAATCTATCGCAGACAAACAACAAGCATACAATAAGTACTCATCTAATGCACAGGTAAAACTCGAACAAAAGATCGAACGAGAAAGTTCAACTTAAGAACTCCGGCTGCAAAAGAAAACGAAAAAGAACGGAAAACAAACGGCAGAAGAAATAACTTGGTTCTAGCAATTTGAATCTAGGTCAAATTTTACAGTAGCAAAAACTTGTTTAAGTTGATTAGACGGAACGGCGGTTTCGAAACAAAACTCCAGGCGCTTGAATCACCTGATTCCGATGAACGAGCGAAAAGATAAACTAGAACGAAGATCGGATCTGAGATCGCGATCGCGGAATAAATCCGACGAGAAGAAAAAAGAAGAACGGTTGAACGAACGGACGTTCATTAACCTAGAAGAATCCGGTGATCACGTTCGTTAGAAAGAACGGTCTGGCAAACGGTCTCGAGGCCACTAAATCGGAGAAGAAAACTAATCCGATCTAGGGTTTCAGAAAGAAAACCGAACGAAAAACCGATCTAGAAAACCGGAACGGTTTAGCGAAGAACCGAAAAGAAAAACGAATCGGAAGAGAAGAATCGGAACGATTAGAAGAAAACGATCCGATGAAAAGAGAAAAGAGACGCGGCGCGGCTACCTCCGGCGAACGGCGGCGTCGGGCGGTGGTGGCGAGGTGCGGCGGCGGCGGTGGCAAGGTGCGGCGGCGGCGTGGGGCAAAGGCGGCGGCGGCGTGGGACTAGGGCGGCGGCGGCGGGTGAGGGCGGCGCGGCGCGGGTGTGGGGGCGCGGTGGAGGCTTGGGGCTTTGGGTTTGATGATTTAGAGGGGGGGTGTGGGGGTATTTATATTGGGGAGGGGGGGTTACTTGGAGGAGGGATCAAGAATTAGACTAGGAATAGGAAAGGAAAAAGGGAAGGAAAGATCTAAAACAAAAACGGAATAACGGAAGTAGGACCAAAGTCCTACTAGGACTCTAAAAGGCAACGGCGGCGGCTCCATGCGCCTGGGCGCGCGCGCGCGGTGGCCTCCTGGCCGGCCGGCTGGCTTGGGCCGTTGGCCCAAGGCGCTACAGATTTTTTTTAAAAAAAAATTGGTTTCGCGCGCGAAAAAATACAGAAAAGAAAATCTACCGGACTCCAAAACTAATAAAATAAATTTTCCCCGACTCCTAAAAAAATGAGTCGAACAAAATGAACTTTTCTCCGGGCCAAAAATGCAATTTTGAAAATACGCATTTTTTCCTATCCAAATAAAATGCAAATAAACTCCGGAAAATCCAATGATCCTCTTTTCAAAATTTTGAGAAATCTCAAATATGAAAATAATGAAATCTCCACTCTCTCCGAGGGTCCTTGAGTTGCGTGAAATTTCTAGGATCGACAAAAATGCAAGAAAATATGATATGCATGATGATCTAATGTATAACATTCCAAATTGAAAATTTGGGATGTTACATAAACTAGACAGAATTTGAGAGATGTAGGAAAAAGAATTAATTCATTTGGAGTTATATTTAAAGAGTTATAGATAGTCAAAGTTCTGGTCAACTCTGTTTTTTTAATATAAAACAAAAAGAAAACGTTTCAGTCTCGAATACGCTTTCGGTGCTGGGAAAACATACTGGGGAATTATACGTCTTCACTTAAACACGTGGACCGGTGCGGGGGTCACTGACCGTGGGCCCGCCTGGCCCACTGGTCAGGTTTGACCAGTCGCCGCGCCCCTTCTCCCTCCTCTGCCCGAGAGGGGGCGGGACTCCGGCGATCGTCGCCGGCGATTGGCGTCTCCTTGCGGGGTCCCGAGGGCGGGGATGGATCCGCCACTCCAGGGCGGTCCTCCCGGCGGTCGTCAGGCAGGAGGGGACGGAGGGAGCTGCCGGCGGCGAGCTTCTCGGCGGAGGTGGCCTCGGGAGCAAAGTGTTTCTGGGGCTCCGGTGGCTCCCGATCAAAATAGAGCAGGGGGAAGGGTTCACGGGAGGAAGAGAAGGCTCCTGGTGGAGAGAGTGGAGAGGGGGAGGTCCTAGAGGTGCCGGAATGGCCAGGGCGGTGGCGGCGGCACGAGTTGCCGGAGACGGGGAAGAAAACCTCCCTGGGTCGAATGCGAGCTAGGGAAGCACCATTGGGGTGGCCTGAGGTTGCCTGTGTGCGGGAACGGGCTCGGGGCTTCCTTAAATAGGCGAGTCGAGGCGGTTCAGCGGCGGCCGCGGATGAGCTCGTCGGCGACCGCCTTTCTGTAGCTGCAGGGCATCGTGGCGAGGCTGGGGATGGCGGCAGGAGCTAGCGGACGAGCGGCTACTGTTCCAAGGGCGAGCTGGCGAGCGGAGGTGGTTTGGGCAGCGCTGGCCAGCGCAGGAGCTGTCGGGCGGCAGTGGCGGCTAGCTGTTGGCCTGCCGGAGACGTGGCGAGAGCTGTGGGGCTCGTGGGGTGCAGAAGGGAACACGGCGTGCTGGCTACGGTCGGTCACGGGCCGGAGTGAGTGCGGGGCGGGACGCGGCGGCTCGGGCGCACGTGTGTGCCAAACGCACGCTCTGGGCGTGCCCAGAGCACGCCCGCCAGCTGCTCGGCGAAATGCCATGGCATGCTAGGTGGCTCGGCTGGAGCTGGGGGTTAGCAGGTCTAGGCTTGGGCTTGCAAGGAGATCAGTGGACAAGCTTGAGGGTTCAGTGGATCAGGTTCACACTGCTAACAAAAATCCATGCCAATTCTGTCCATGCCCACAGGGTGTTTGACAAAATGCCAAAGGCATCTAGGCAGGTCTTGGAGTGGTCAAAAACTCCAGATGGTAGTCTCTTTAGATGCATAAGAAGGTGGTGAAGTTAGTTTGCCAAAAGCAGATACTTGTTAGTGCAAGTTTTGCAAAACTTCAGTTTTGGACAGAAAGGAAAGGGCATGATTGCAAGCACTTAGAGTCATCCAATAGACCCACTCTCCTGGACTTAAGGGTTTGGAAAGGTGCACTACAAGCATGAGAAAGCTCAAGGGCCAAAGAGCAAGCAAGAATATGGTTGCTGTACAAACCATCATGTTGGACCAGAATGAAGATGAGGTTGATCCACTCAAAACTTGCAAATAACATCACTGGGTTTTTGCATAAAGTTGAATCATATGCTGCTACTAACATCCCACAATTTTGGTGGAAGCTAGAAAGAAGTATTTAAATGGGTTGTAGTGCAAAATTACCCACTGGACCAGAGAAGAAAATTGGGTGTAGAGCTCAAATTATTTCAAGAATAAAAGATATTTTTGGACAAAAGAGATATAAAAACATCACATGACATCTCCAAATTTTGGTGGGATTTTTGAATAAATTTTTAAAGAGGTTGTAGTTCAAATATGGCCATATAACCTGTAAAAACCATTTTTCAATAAAATGAAGATCAGGCAAATTAATTTTGTAGTTAGTTCTACTAATGAAAGAAAAGTTTTTCTTGAGAGGTTTAAATAAGTCCAAAAACATATTTGAAAAGTTTTCACTTTGGGGAAAAACTCCATAATAACAAGGGAGATAAATGGTTCAGAAATAAAAAGGGAGCCCAGAAAATAAAAGTTTTAATTCTTGGCAAATATTTTAATTAATAAAACAAGGCCAAATTTTTTGGGTGTCACAGGCAACGCAGACCGCGACGACGATTCCAGCGACGCCAGCAATGGTTCGGGAGGTGCTCCTGAGGATGCATTGGGGGATTTATCTGACTGATTATGCATCGTTCCTGCTTCCTTACCCTGCATGAATAGAACTCAGGTTTTGGCCTGATGGCTATGAGAGCATTTTGGGAGGGGGAGCCCCTCATGTAAAACTTGTGTTCACCGTATTAGTAGATGTTACATTTCCCATGCGCCCGCGCCAAGTGGTGGGCTAAACGACGTGCTGGTTGGCTAGTTTACCTTCGTTCCGTGCGGGCCCTGAGGTAGCCTGTGGGAGGCTGTAGTGTCCCGAGTGTTCCCTGATCGAATCCGTAGGATCTGCAGTAAAAAACCCTCCTGAGAGGATGCGGCGGCGGCAGTCTGGGCTGCGCGCAAGCTAGGCCTGACCCGGCTCGCGAGGGGCTCACGAGGGGAGGCAGCTGAGGCAAAGCGGTAATCAAAACGCGAGAAATTGCTCGAACGAGACTAAGCACCCCTTCCCCGAACACACGCAAATCTCAAATTCGAATCCACTTAAATCCAGCGGGGGAAAGTGACAACCAAAGGGAAAAGCAATGAAAGCAGACAAAAGGCCGCGTCCGGCACCTAATCTAGTCTTGGACGTCTTCTCACCAGCGCGGAGCTAAGTGCTGCCACTGGGCGTGGGAGGGAGCCCCAGGGCCTGAGGGCGGCACCCCTGAGACTCCGGGGCGTGTACAGCCCCACTCATTATTATGTGAGAGTGTCATGGGGCGGCGAGCTTCACAGGCACTGGGCCTTCTTCATAGGTACCGGCCTTGCTTCATATCACCAGACGAGGGCCCCGCCTTGCGCCACACTCTATTGCCATCAACGACGACCGGAAACCAGGACGCCGCCGATGGGGTAGAGCGGTCGCCAGCGGTTCCCCCGACGACCACGGGTCCTCCGCCAGGGGCAGGCCTTGAGGCACCTCCCCAGCAGAGGGCCTACCTCCTGAGAACACCTTGCTCCGAACGCCGCGGTGGTGATGTCGGATCTCGGCCCCTCTCCTGCAGCCCCCTGCGCCCTCCTCCCGAGGGGTAGGAGACTGTGGGAGCGGGGCAGCTGCTCGCTGTGGTGACCTGCACCTCCTGCGATCCATGATTAGCGTATGCCTGCTCCTGAGGAATTAGCGGTACCCGATAATCGTTGCCTCCAGCGTGGGCAGTGGGACCGTCCCGGGGCTCCTAGAAGAGCTCAGATTCTGGCGCCTCGTCCCCCCAGCTAGGGCTGAGGAGCGAGCCTTGTTCGCCCTCGTGAGGATGCCCTTTGTCCATCATGTGGGGCACGTATTCTTCTGGCGCCGTCATCCCGAAGGCCACGCCGTAGTGCTCCGCGTGCCATGCAGCTCTGCTTGGCGCGCCCACCGTGCGGTGGTAGCGCGGCTGTCCACTGGGGCCGTGGGTCACGTCGAGTCCTTCTTCTTCGCGGACCGGGAGCGGGGGCAGCGCCGCCGCCGGTCCGGTGCCGACAGCTTCGCTGGCCTTGGAGTAGCCTTGGAGCCCACGGGCATGCGCGGAGCCCCCACGCGGGCCGCCCTGGGCTTGAGATGGGAGCTGGGTGCAGAAGGGGTGGGCCCCCGAGGCGGCAAAGCCCAGGAGCTCTGCCACCCGCTCCAGCAGCACGTCGTCGCCACCCTCCAGCAGCCTGCACTGCAGCAGTGTAGGATCGGAAGTATGTCTAGAGGGGGGGGGGGTGATTAGACTACTTGACCAAATAAAAACTATGCCTTTTCCCAATTTTAGTTCTTGGCAGATTTTAGCAACTTTAGGACAAGTCAAGCAATCATCACACAATTCAAGCAAGCATGCAAAGAGTATATAGCAGCGGAAAGTAAAGCATGCAACTTGCAAGAATGTAAAGGTAAGGGTTTGGAGAATTCAAACGCTATTGGAGACACGGACGTTTTTCCCATGGTTCGGATAGGTGGTGCTATCCTACATCCACGTTGATGGAGACTTAAACCCACGAAGGGTAACGGTTGCGCGAGTCCACGGAGGGCTCCACCCACGAAGGGTCCACGAAGAAGCAACCTTGTCTATCCCACCATGGCCATCGCCCACGAAGGACTTGCCTCACTAGCGGTAGATCTTCACGAAGTAGGCGATCTCCTTGCCCTTACAAACTCCTTGGTTCAAATCCACAATCTTGTCGGAGGCTCCCAAGTGACACCTAGCCAATCTAGGAGATACCACTCTCCAAGAAGTAACAAATGGTGTGTTGATGATGAACTCCTTGCTCTTGTGCTTCAAATGATAGTCTCCCCAACACTCAACTCTCTCTCATAGGATTTGGATTTGGTAGAAAGAAGATTTGAGTGGAAAGCAACTTGGGGAAGGCTAGAGATCAAGATTCATATGGTAGGAATGGAATATCTTGGCCTCAACACAAGGGTAGGTGGTTCTCTCTTAGAACATATGGGTTGGAAGTGTAGATGTGTTCTGATGGCTCTCTCCACGAATGAAGAGGAGGTGGAGGGGTATATATAGCCTCCACTTAAAATCCAACCGTTACACAAAATTTACCAATCTTGGTGGGACCGAATCAACAAACTCGGTCGGGCCGAAAAGGTAAACCTAGTGACCCTTAGAGATTTTCGGTGGGACTGACATGCATCTCGGTAGGACCGATATGGTTAGGGTTTGGGCATAACGTAATCTCAGTGAGACCGATTACACAAACTCGGTGGGACCGATTTGCTCTTTCGGTGAGACCGAAAAGTTACAAAAGGGAAACAGAGAGTTTGCATTCCAATCTCAGTGGGACCGATCCGCTCTTTCGGTGAGACCGAAAAGTTACGAAAAGGAAACAGAGAGGTTGCAATCCCATCTCGGTGAGACCGAGATCCCTATCGGTAGAACCGAATTGCTAGGGTATGGCAGTGGCTTATGACATATGAAACTCGGTGGCGCCGGATAGAAAGAATTGGTAGGACCGAGTTTGGCTTTGGGTTTAGGTCAAATGTGGATATGGGAAAGTAGCTGAGGATTTTGGAGCATATCATTAAGCACATAAAAGCAAAAGGCTCATTAAGCAACACCTCATCCCTCCTTGATAGTATTGGATTTTCCTATGGACTCAATGTGATCTTGGATCACTAAAATGTAAAATGAAGAGTCTTGAGCTTGAAGCTTTAGGCAATCCTTTGTCCTTAGCATTTTGAGGGTTCCACTTTAACCATCCATGCCATGCCAATCATTGAGCTTTCCTGAAATAATTGTCTTGGAGTAGCATTAGCTCAATGAGCTATATGTTGTTATGAATTACCAAAACCAACTAGGGATAGTTGCACTTTCAATCTCCCCCTTTTTGGTAATTGATGACAACATATAGATCAAAGCTTCGACAAATGATAATAAGAATGAATTACATCGTCGCTTTGAGAAGTATGTGATAAGTAAGAGCTCCCCCTAAATTTGTGCATATTTTAATATTTGCTTTGGACTGCAAATGCACAAAGAGTTAGAATTATGGGTTACTCTTCCATGTCACATACATCTTGGTGGAGCGCTCAAAATGATAATAATGAAAAACATGCACTCATCACCAAGGAAAAGTGAATGACCACATAAGATAGATAAGATATATCAAGCATGCATAAGTGTAGCTAATGATCAAACACATGATCATCAATGTCTCACAAGCATAACATAGTATCTCGACCAAAAGCAATCAATGTTTGAAAAACCACCAAATAAAGCAAGAGAGAAAAAACAACACTCTCTCTCTCGAAGCCTATGATCTATACATTTTCTCCCCCTTTGGCAACAAGTTACCAAAAAGTTCCTAGAAAATGCATAGTGCTAAATCGACACTCAGGCTTGATCTTCTGGTGGTGGTGGAGTCCTGATCACTCCAAGGACGAAGGCTTCGGTAGACGTGGTTGGAGTTGGAGATGAAGTAGATGCTGGAGCTGGTTGGGTTGGTGCTGTGGCTGGAGCTGAGGCGGTGGCTCTTGTGTCAGGAACTGGCACTGCACTGGACCTCTGAGCTCGTGGCACTCTGGCAAATGCATCAGTGGTTGTCTTCCCTCTCCTCTCCTGCATGTCATCTTGGAGCTGCTCCACTACAGTCTGAATTTCTGTCACCTTGATATCCAAGTCATAGAACTTTTGTTCTATGATTCTCTCTAAGCTTGCCTGGTTCTGAGTCAGGGTAGCTAGTCCTTTCTCAATCCTCAGGGTGGATGCAATCAGGTAACTGAGCTGCTCTTGCTTGTTCTTCAAGAAGTACTCAGATGCCTCCTCTTGAGTTGGCATCTTGGCAGCTTTCTCCTTCCTTGCCTTCTCCTTCTTGGCTTGTGCCTGGACTGATGATGGTTCATTTTCATGCATCACAACTTGGTTGTCCTCGAAATCTGGATGGATAGGCAAATGTTCCTTGTCCAACAAGTATGTGTCTGTGCCCATTCTTGTGTTGATCAACATCTGGATCTGAGGGGCATATCCACAGCTCCTCTTTTGATCTGCTCCAGTCCTCTTGATAGTTTCCACTATGAGGCTCATGACCTTAAACTTTTGAGGCACATCAAAGATATGTAGCAGGTTGATGGCATGACCTCTGATCATCCTGTGATCTCCAGACTTGGGCAAAAGTGTGTGCCTAAGGATCCAATGGATCATAGGCAGTCCTGACAACAGGTGTTTCACAGACCCAAACTGGTGAGTGTCAAGATCTTTTGCAGGAATCTCCTTGTACATATTTGCCATAGAGTTGTGATCCATCTTCTTCTTGGAATAGACATCCAAGTCATCTTCATTTTCCTCTGGGGCATTGATAAGCTGTGCCCACTCAGCAAATGTTGATTGGTACCTCATACCTTCAGACATCCAAACAATCCTCCCATCTGGATAAAAATGTGCTGTGGAGTAGAACTGCATGATAAGCTCCTCATTCCACTTTGTGAGCTTCTGCCCAACAAAGTCAGCTACTCCACAAGCTCTGAACCTATCTTGCACTCCAGGGTAGTGCTCTTCATTTTCCTTGATATATTCCCAGTCGACTCATCTCATATCAAAACAATGGGCTTCTTGTCTAACAAGACTGTCTCATAGAAGTCCTGTTGTTCCTTAGTGTGGAACCTGTAGTCAACAGCAGTCCTTCTCTTGGTAACATAGGGATCCTCATCTCTCCATTTTCTCAGCCCAGAGTCTCTTCTGATCTTCATATCCTCAGCCACAGGATGAGCATCATTGTGGTCTGGGATCTTGGGCTTCAGCTTTCTCAGCACTTGGCCTTCCTCTTCTTCTCCAATGTCAGGCACTGGGGCCTTGTTCTTTTCAGCACCTGGGATACTTCTTGTGTTCCTCTTTGGTTTTGGCTTTGGAGCTGGCTTGGCTTTGGATGCAGCCTTGGGGGATCCCTTGGGCTTAGATGCAGCTGCCCTTGTTCTTATAGCATCTCCCATCAGCTTGGGTGCCTTGGGTGCTGGTGCAGCATCCTCTTCTTCTTCCACTGAAGAGTCTTTCCTCATAGAGGGCTTGCCAACAACTCTGGCAGTGGTTGTTCTAGCTCTCTTCTTTTTCTTGTCCTGGCCACTTTCTTCCTCTTTAGATTCCATAGTGAATTTGATTGTTTCCTCTGGAGTAGCCTTTCTAGGCTTGGAGGTAGGAACTCTCCTAGCAGGTGCTTTCTTGTGCATTCCTGGCTTGATGGCTGCAGCTGAGCCATACTCCTTTTTGAGCACAATTCTCTTGGAAGTTGTTTCCTCCTCTGCCACATAATCTTCATCCTCTGATTCTGAGGTTCTCTTCTTTCTTTGTCTTGTGGCAGCTTTTGGCAGGTTGCTAGGGGTGCTCCTGCTGACTTCATCTGAAGAGCTAGAGGGACTAGTGCCCTCACTCATTTGCACTGGCTGCTCTGACAAATTCTGGCTATCACTTTGGTCTGACATGATGAACAAGCTGACTGCTGACCCTGTGAATAGTTTATAGATGAGATAGAGTGGATGAGCATCACAAAATGCAGAGGGTTTTGCAAAAGAATGATTCAAAAACTTAGTTTTAGTTTCCCACAGAAAGCATTTCGGATCTACCGATTTTTAAACTCGGTGATACCGAAGCAGTTTTTGGAACCTAAACTAGTGAACTCGGTCAGACCAAGTCACAGTTCGGTGGCACCGAGACTGCTAGGGTTTCACAAAGTTCCAAAATCGGTCACACCGATTAGCAATACTCGGTCAGACCGAGTCTCACTTGTGCAATGGCATTAGCCAAATCGGTGGGACCGAGTTTTTCAACTCGGTGGGTCCAAGATGGTTTCGGCGGAAACCTAACCCTAAAATTTTCAAATCAAACCTAATCTATTGAGTTCATTGACTGGATAGGAGTTTATCAAACGTGGCAAGAATACATCTGATCACAATGTGCTAGGAATCGGATTGGGAATAGCACAGAGATCGAGTCCATACCCTAGTTCGGCGGAGACTCGCTACGGCGGCAACGGCGGGGTTGATTCCCGTTGATGGCGACGGAGACCAGCGACTGGAGGCGGCTGGCGGCGAGGAGACGATCCGGAGACCACGTAGGCAGAGCGAGCTATCGCGCGGGCGAAGGGGTTCGGAGAAATTTCCAATTTTTTGCTCGTGTCTATATATAGCCCGACCCTGTCGGTGTGACCGAGTGGAACAACTCGGTGGCACCGAGATGCAAAACTGTGTACAGTTAATGCAACTCGGTGTGACCGAATGGTTCAAATCGGTTGCACCGAGTTCAAAAACATAGATCAACATAATGATCTCGGTAAGACCGAAAGTGGGGTATCGGTCAGACCGAGAATCACAAAGAGGTTTTGGAAGTTTAAGTCTATGACGAATTGGGGACTCCGAGTGCTCCTCACACAGAGTGGTTCGAATCTGACTTGATCAATTTTGTGATGCAGCATGAATAGAGTTTGAGACGAGAAAAGCATAGATATCTAGAGAAGGTTCTTAAGCATTCTTGTCCATCCACTTGGCAAAAGAAAAATAAAGCCAATCAACCAAAACAACAAGTGGATGTCCTCGAATGAGTAAAATATGCAACCAACATGCTCACACAATAAAATGGCAATTGAAATATGTGACAAAGCATGCACAACCAATTCTAGCATCTATCAAGCAATTGGCGATGACTAGGTCATCTATATATGAGTATATTGACTTAGGAGTCAAATGAGAACATTTGATCACAGGTCATACTCATCGTTTAAGCTCAAGTGGGGTTACCACTTTTACATAAAGCATTGTTGTGTTCACATCATTAGAGTTGCTTCAGCTCAAGTCTTAGAGTAAAGCTCCCCCTAGATGTGATATCCCCCCTAAGAGGGATGAACTAACCTTGGGTTTTGTAGATGATGACTTCATGTAGATGTTGAAGATGTGGATGCTCAATGTTGATGTAGATCACTTGGAGCTATCCTTTTGAGTGAATTGCACTTTCAATACCTACATGGGTTAGTCCCACAAGGAACAAACAAGTATATCCATAGACATAGAGTGATGCACACACAAGATGATGTCTATGAAAGCTTTTAGGTTACCTTGTCCCTTGACTTACCAACAAGAGGGTTTGTGACTCCTTGAACTAGTGCAAGATGTGGAAGTTGATTGCACTTGTTCTTGCCAAAATGATAAGAGTGAAGTATGTTGGCGGAGTCACCCTCAAGAACTCTCTAGTTCTTCTTCTTTTGGATCCACACCATCTTGATGGGAATCCTTGGAGTTGTAGTCGTACTTGATGAAGTGGAACTTGAAGTAGTCTTGGGAATCCACTTGACTAAGGTCTTAGGAGCTTCTTCAAATGCATCAATTTCCTCTTGAAGCTTGTCCTTGCCTTTTTGCTTGTAGTCTTGTGGTGGAAGATCATCTTGAGTTTGTGTCCCCTTGAAAGAAGTAGGATAATACTTCTCTTGTTGAGGAACAAACTTTGTCTTGGGGTATTCATCTTCTTCCCACTCAACTCCATTGGCATTGAACTTTCGTTCAAAACCAACACCTTGATTCTTCCGGTGCCTTCCTTGCTTGCAGACAATCTCCTCGAATTGCTTACTTCCGGCAAGGCTTTTGTACACCCCTTTCTCTATGATTCCCTTCAATAAGCTATTTTCTTGCTCAAGAGTAACTTGGCTAAGATAATCGTTAGTGGAATCAAGAGAACTACTAGAAGCAACAATATTGGATTTAACATGATCATTGTTACTACTAGAGGAAGAATCTTTCTTGTTCTTGTTATTAGACTTGACTTGAGGCATGTAAGTGGATAAGAGTAAACGCTTGGCAATGTAAGAAGAACTTTTCTTGTGAAGATCATCATTGATTGCCTTTAAGAACTCATGCTCTTGCTCAAGATTGAGCTTTTCAAAGCATAGCTTCTCATGAGCTCTTAAAAGTTCTCGATGATCTTCAAAGATAGTTTCATGAGCTAACTTAAGAGTGTTTAGTTCTTTAGTTAGAGCCTCAATTTTGTCCTTATCATTGTCATTCGTTTTATCTTGATTAGCATGATTAATTGACGTTTCATCATAGTATTCATCACTAGAGTTGTCAACAAGTAAATCATCATCACCTAACAAGTCATCCTCATCACTACTGAAATCAACATACCCACGTGAGTTACCTTAGGACCTTAGGCCATGAAGCATCTTCCAATTCCTTCATTTGGTGAGTCAAATATGTCGAAGGAGTTGGTTGACACAAGTGCTAGACCGGCAACACCTTCATCTTGAGTATATTCGGAATCAGAGTGATAACTTCTCTCGGAGTGGTTGTCGGAGTCGGAGCCGGATACCCATTCACCAACATTAGCTTGATGTCTTCGTTTAGTGTAGCTCCTTGATGATTTTTCCTTTCTTTCCGAATCCTTGCTCCTCCGTGAGTATCTTCGTTCATAACGATCATCTCTACTCCTTCTCTCTCTAGATGGTGATTCTTCTCTTTTGCCTCTTCTTTTTTTAGAATCTTCTCTTCTTTTGTAGGGATCCGTACACTCATTGGAATAGTGTCCGGGTCTTCCACAATTGTAGCAGTTTCGCTCTCGACTAGAAGATCCTTTGTCATTGTAGGACCTTGACTTGGAGCTTCTATCTTTGCTTCTACTCTTGTAGAACTTGTTGAAGTTCTTCACCATTAAGCTCAATTCTTCATTGAAGTTTTGCTTCTCACTTGATGATGTGGGAGCTTCACATGAGGCTTTGTAAGCACCACTTGATTTGTTGTGAAGTTCCTCTTTATCCTTGAGTGACATCTCATGAGCAACAATTCTTCCAATAACTTCCATTGGCTTGAGATCTTTGTAATTGGGCATCGTTTGGATCAATGTGCACACGGTATCATATTTTCCATCCAAGGCTCTTAGGGTCTTCTTGATGATGAATCTGTCGGTCATCTCTTCACTCCCTAAGCCGGCAATCTCGTTTGTGATGAGAGGAAGCCTAGAGTACATTTCAGCGACCCCTTCACCATCCTTCATTTTGAACTTGTCAAGTTGACTTTGAAGCACATCCAATTTGGATTCCTTGACGGAGTTGGTACCTTCGTGCATATCAATCAAAGTATCCCAAATTTCCTTTGCATTCTCAAGACGGCTGATTTTGTTGAATTCTTCGGGGCACATTCCGTTGAAGAGAATATCACAAGCTTGAGCGTTGTATTGTAGCATCTTCAACTCATCCACGGTAGCTTCATGGTTTGGTTCTTTCCCATCGAAGAAGTCACCTTGCAAACCAGCACACACAACAGCCCAAACGGCGGGGTTATGTCCAAGAATATGCATTTTCATTTTATGCTTCCAACTAGCAAAATTAGTACCATCAAAGTAAGGACCTCTACGGTGATAATTTCCCTCGCTAGACGCCATACTCTCCTAGGTTGTGAAACCAAGGCTATGACCACCAAAAGCTATGGAAATCAAAGCAAATGGAGACCAAAGCTCTGATACCACTTGTAGGATCGGAAGTATGTCTAGAGGAGGGGTGATTAGACTACTTGACCAAATAAAACTATGCCTTTTCCCAATTTTAGTTCTTGGCAGATTTTAGCAACTTTAGGACAAGTCAAACAATCATCACACAATTCAAGCAAGCATGCAAAGAGTATATAGCAGCGGAAAGTAAAGCATGCAACTTGCAAGAATGTAAAGGGAAGGGTTTGGGGAATTCAAACGCTATTGGAGACACGGATGTTTTTCCCATGGTTCGGATAGGTGGTGCTATCCTACATCCACGTTGATGGAGACTTCAACCCACGAAGGGTAACGGTTGCGCGAGTCCATGGAGGGCTCCACCCACGAACGGTCCACGAAGAAGCAACCTTGTCTATCCCACCATGGCCATCGCCCACGAAGGACTTGCCTCACTAGCGGTAGATCTTCACGAAGTAGGCGATCTCCTTGCCCTTACAAACTCCTTGGTTCAACTCCACAATCTTGTCGAAGGCTCCCAAATGACACCTAGCCAATCTAGGAGACACCACTCTCCAAGAAGTAACAAATGGTGTGTTGATGATGAACTCCTTGCTCTTGTGCTTCAAATGATAGTCTCCCCAACACTCAACTCTCTCTCATAGGATTTGGATTTGGTAGAAAGAAGATTTGAGTGGAAAGCAACTTGGGGAAGGCTAGAAATGAAGATTCATATGGTAGGAATGGAATATCTTGGCCTCAACACAAGGGTAGGTGGTTCTCTCTCAGAACATATGGGTTGGAAGTGTAGATGTGTTCTGATGGCTCTCTCCACGAATGAAGAGGAGGTGGAGGGGTATATATAGCCTCCACTTAAAATCCAACCGTTACACACAATTTACCAATCTCGGTGGGACCGAATCAACAAACTCGGTCGGACCGAAAAGGTAAACCTAGTGACCGTTAGAGATTTTCGGTGGGACTGACATGCATCTCGGTAGGACCGATATGGTTAGAGTTTGGGCATAACGTAATCTCGGTGAGACCGATTACACAAACTCGGTGAGACCGATTTTGGTAATTAGCTAACCAGAGAGTTGTTCAGGCAAACTCGGTGGGACCGATTTGCTCTTTCGGTGAGACCGAAAAGTTACAAAAGGGAAACAGAGAGTTTGCATTGCAATCTCGGTGGGACCGATCCGCTCTTTCGGTGAGACCGAAAAGTTACGAAAAGGAAACATAGAGGTTGCAATCCCATCTCGGTGAGACCGAGATCCCTATCGGTAGAACCGAATTCCTAGGGTTTGGCAGTGGCTTATGACATATGGAACTCGGTGGCGCCGGATAGAAAGAATCGGTAGGACCGAGTTTGGCTTTGGGTTTAGGTCAAATGTGGATATGGGAAAGTAGCTGAGGATTTTGGAGCATATCATTAAGCACATAAAAGCAAAAGGCTCATTAAGCAACACCTCATCCCTCCTTGATAGTATTGTCTTTTCCTATGGACTCAATGTGATCTTGGATCACTAAAATGTAAAATGAAGAGTCCTGAGCTTGAAGCTTTAGCCAATCCTTTGTCCTTAGCATTTTGAGGGTTCCACTTTCACCATCCATGCCATGCCAATCATTGAGCTATCCTAAAATAATTGTCTTGGAATAGCATTAGCTCAATGAGCTATATGTTGTGAATTACCAAAACCACCTAGGGATAGTTGCACTTTCAAGCAGCTCTCGGGCCACCGTGAGCGCGACCCTCGAGTTCGCCTGCTCCCGGCGGGTGTACGGTGTCGTGGTCGCGGCGTGATTGGAGGCCCTTGCTGCCGACCGTGCCTGCCGCGGTGTGAGAGCTGTCGAAGCCTGTCCGCGTCGTCCGCGGCCCGCAGCACCCTGCGGACCGCGAGCTGCCTGGGGCACGGGGTTGCCCGAGGCGAGCGGCTCTGCGCGGGCGGGCCACGCCGCCCAAGGATTTGGGTTGCCCACCTGGTCGCTGGACATGGTGATGACGACGCGACGGGACACGAAGCGGTAGAAGGGGGATTCCGGCGCACCCCTACCTGGCGCGCCAAATGTCGGATTTCGGGTTCCGGCAAACCCTTGAGGTTCGAACACTGGGGTGCGCATGGAGATTTCGCCTTCTACCTACCTGCACCCCACCGCCTCGCTGAGATCTAAGCTATGGAAAGAACAGCACAAGAGACACAGGGTTTATACTAGTTCGGGCCACCATTGTGGTGTAATACCCTACTCTAGTTTGTGGTGTGGTGGATTGCCTCTTGGGCTGATGATGATGAGCAATACAAGGAAGAACAGCCTCGCGAGGGTCTGTTCTTAGCTGGGGCGATGAACTGCTAGGAGGAGTTCAGTCACCCTTCTCTCTCTCTCTCCCTGTGTGATGCTACTCGATCCGATCCCAACTTGTTTCTGGATTGGCCGATTGCCTCTACCCTGGGGGTGGCTAGTCCTATTTATAGGCAAAGGCCCTGGGCCTCTTCCCAAATATTGAGCGGGAAGGGCGCCAATAATTGGCCATTTTGAAGGGGAACATCTGGTACACTTATCCTGACTAAAGTTGGTCCTCGCCTGCCAAAGGCTCTGGTGGTGACGCTGGCTTGGGCTCCACAATGACTTCCTCCCTGCCGTTGGGCTGGTCTTGGTCTCGTTGCACCGAAACGGGTGCCTTTGCTTGATGCTCTCGCCTGCGCTTGCTCCCTTTGCACCAAAGAGGAAAGGAGGACACTGCGCGGGCTGGCGCCCGCCTGGCGCCCTTGGTCGTCATGGCTTGCGTCACAGGCACCTCGTGAGGTACCCCGCCTTGATCTCTCCGCCTCCTCGCGAGCCAGCCTGATGAGGCCGTGCGTGAGGAAGCTCCGTGTCGTCCGCCCCGCGAGGCTTGGCCCCTCGCGAGGGTCTTGGGTCTGTGTTGATGAAGATGGGTCGTGCTGGGCCCCCCTTTGAGCCACGCCGCAGGCTGCAGGCAGGCAAGTCTGGGGACCCCCGTTCCCAGAACGCCGACAACGGGGTGGGGAGAGGTCGCCTCGGTCCTGCACGCCTGCCACGTGGTTCTCATGCGCTTGGGGTGGCGAACAGTGGAGGCGGGAAACCGGGCTGCCGCGGGCTGGGGCAGCGGGTCGGTCCCAGCTCCCTGCGCCTTCTGCATCTTGATTGGCTGAGCGAGGCGGCCGAGCCCCTACCCCGTTCCTTTATAAAGAGTGGGAGGGGGGATGGCGTCCCGTATTCTTTCATCTCCTCCTTCCTTCAGCTTCTGCTCCCCCCTTCCATCCGCCATGGAGAGAGGGAATCCTGGTCCTCCAACGGTGGCGGCGAGGGTCGCTGCTCGACAACGCATCCCTCCCTCTCCTGCACCTGCGGTGGCAGAGCCAGCCGCGAGGGGAAGGGGCAGGGAGTGAGGCCGTGGACGAGGCCGAGGCGCTCGGGGAAGAGGAGGACGGGGCGGCGCACCGGCCTTGCCTCCGCCAGCAGTTCCTCCCCCCATAGAGGGCCATGTTGGGGATGATCCTTGCGAGTCCTTCATTAGGCTGCGCCGGCCGCCGCGCCGTCTCCTTCGTCTCCCGACCCCATTCGCGCGGGAGATGGAGCTGGATCCGCCGGAGTCATTGCGGCTGCACATGAGGGGCTGTGGGATCAGCGGCATGCAGGTTCGCGTCAACTTCCCAGCCCCTCATGTGATGTATCTTCATCGGGGATGGAAGACGTTCGCCCATATCCACCGCTTGACGGAGGGGATCACTCTCCATTTCAAACTGATGGAGGGCGGCCTCCTCTCCGTCAAGGTCTTCGGGCTCTTCGGGACCCGTGCAAGGTGCTGCGTGGAGAGCACTTCTGATAGCGAAGACTCCTCCTCGGGCGGGAGTGACGAGGAGGACAGCGGCAGCGACGACGAGGGTAGCAGGCGGCAGGATGACGGGTCCGACTAGGTGTCGAGCGCCGCTCCATGCGGCACCGGCGACCCCATCATCCGTGTTGCCGACTCCCTGAACTTCTCGGGGTCGTCTCCTTGGGCGGCTGGCGTTGGGAGGCTGCGGAAGAGGAAGAGGGCGGGCGACAAGGCCGTCAAATCGGAGTACGCGGGCACCGACTCCTTCGACGCGTGCTGATGTCCTGCCGCCTCGTCTTCGAGCTCTGCTTCCGGCATCGCCATCACCATCCAGCCTTCGGACGACCACCGAGATGTTCTCTTGGTGTCTTCTGCCACCCGTAGCTTGCCTAGGCGCCCCTTTTGCCCTTTTCGCCTCCTTGACCTGCCTCCTAAGGAGAGGGACAGGAAAGGGATTACGGGCACCTTATCTCTTTTTAGTTTGTAAGCCTTCGGGCCTTAGCTGAATTTAAAACTTGTAATCCCATCATTCATGTTTTTCATTCCCTATGGACTGTACCTGAGTGGAATGTTTTTAATGAAAAAGGGATGCTTGCTGGGTCATTTGTTTGCGGGTAGAACCCACGTCAAGGAGTAAGTCCTTGATATCTCTAAGATAAACATTTCCTTGCCCGGCAGCAGGCCTTGCTGTCTTCCCACGTCACTCGACCTTTCCCACGCTTTTGGCGGAGGCAGGGATGAGGTGGGTTCAGGCTCCTTGTTTCATCCTTTCCCTGCCGCGACTACGACCAAACCTGGCTCCAGGGACGAGCCCTAGGGCCTAGAGTTTAGGGGAGCACGGTAGCTTTAGGAAGGAACAAGGTTTCACATACCTCAGTCCATAAGGGAACACATGATAAGGGATGAAGAACTTATCTGAAGCTGTAGCCCCCGGCAACTCTGGTTTGCCGTGGGTGAATCTTTGCACTTGCAGCCCCCGGCAATACTCGCTTGCCGGGGTCTAGATGCTGGTCTGTCCCTCTTCTCTTTTTCGTCCTCAAGTGATCCGGCAAGGATATCTGTGAGTCCTGCGAACCAGAGAAGACAAAAGAACGACAAAGAGACGCACACTCGACCTCTAAGCTAGGGGTTAGTCGCCGCTAAGCACTATCAACCCTAACCAAGGACGAGACTCGACCTAGCATGCATGCTATAACTTAGGGCGCCAGCGCTTCATTTATTTATGCTCAGGGTCTGCGCCTGGCTTTGTACAAAGGGTTACATGCATCATCGGCAATGCTTGTACAAAAGGTGGCTTGCCGGGGGGCCCGGCAAGCTGTGCCTTACGGGTAAAACTTATGAAGATGCTCAATGTTCCGGGAGTTACTCACCGAAACGGCATCTTCGATCTCCAGGAGGAATGCGTCGGGCCTGGTGACTCGTATTACCTGATAAGGGCCTTCCCACTTTGGCGTCAACTTGTTGGAATTCTTGGCCGATTGAACGCGTCGCCTTCCTCAAGGCTTCGGGCATGAACCTTGCGGCTATGGTAGCGGCGCAAGGCTTCCTGGTAGCGTGCTGCTCTCACAGCCGCCCGAAGAAAATCTTCCTCAAGGAGCATTGCATCATCTTTCCGTAGTTGCTCTTGCTCAAGCTCATCATAAGCGAGCACTCGAGGTGACCCGTATATGAGTTCAGTGGGGAGAACTGCTTATGCCCCGTATACTAGGACAAAGGGTGTCTGACCGGTGGCTCGATTTGGCGTCGTCCTGATCGACCAAAGAACCGCCGACAACTCATCAATCCAGCGCCTTCCACTCTTGTGCAGCCTGTCAAAGGTCTTGGTCCTTAAGCCTCGCAGTACTTCAGCATTTGCCCTCTCAGCTTGACCATTGCTTCGTGGGTGAGCAACAGAAGCGAAACAGACTTTGCTGCCGAGGTCTTGGGTATATTGCATGAAGGTGCGGCCTGTGAACTGTGTGCCGTTGTCGGCGATAACCCTGTTGGGTACGCCAAAACGGCACGATAGTCCCTTGAAGAACTTGACGGCTGACTGAGCTATGACCTTCCTCACTGCCTCCACCTCCGGCCACTTTGTGAACTTGTCGATTGCAACGTACAAGTACTCAAAGCCCCCGACAGCGCGGGGGAAAGGGCCCAGTATGTCGAGCCCCCAGACCGAGAAGGGCCAGGAGAGAGGAATGGTTTGTAGGGCTTGAGCTGGCTGGTGAAGCTTCTTTGAATGGAACTGACACGCTTCACACCTGGTGACTAGTGTCACCGCATCTTGGAGGGCGGTGGGCCAGAAGAAGCCTTGCCGAAATGCCTTGCCGGCAAGGGCCCTTGACCCGATGTGGGATCCACATATGCCTCAGTGTATCTTCGTCAACAGCTCCAGTCCTTCCTCTCGAGGGATACACTTCAATTTCACACCGTTCGGCCTCTTTCTGTACAGGACGTCATCGACGAACTGGTACATGGTAGAGCGATGGGCTACTTTTTCCGCTTCTTCCTGCTCCTTAGGAAGTTCCCCTGTTTGGAGGAATCAGACGGTATGCTGTGCCCACGCTGGAGCCTGGGGCCCGACGGCGAGGACTAAAGGCATTTCCTCCGCCATAGGAGCGGCTGTCTCGACAGCAAGAGCTTGACGCTCCGCCGGAGCTAGCCGTCCCGTGGCGGGCTCAGTGTCCCCGGCAACATCCTTGCCGGCGGCTCCGGGGAGCTTGGCGGGAAGGTAATTGTCGGGCCCTGATTTCCTCCTCTTGTTCTGCTCTGTTGATGGATCAACGGATGGCTGAGTTAGCTGAAGCACAAAGGTACCTGGTTCCACAGGTAACTTGAGGGCAGCGCGTTTTGACAGGTAGTCGGCGATATCGTTCTCCACTCGGGGAACGTATTCAGCCTGTATACTGTCGAAACGCTCTTCCAGCTTTCTCAATTCATCGACGTAGGCCTTCATCAACGGGCTCTGGTAATCCTTGTTGACTTGCTTGACGACAAGCTGCGAGTCGCCCCTGACGATGAGTTTCTTGATTCCGAGGTCCGCCGCGATCCTGAGACCGGCAAGCAGCCCTTCGTACTCTGCTGTATTGTTGATTGAAACCTCCCTGGGGAAGTGCATCTGGATCACGTACTTGAGGTGCTCTCCGGTGGGCGCGAGAAGCAGTACGCCAGCCTCGGAGCCTTGTAAGGAGAAAGCTCCATCAAAGTACATGATCCAATCGCAACTTGCCTCCTTGCCGGGGAGAGCAGTCTCTTGGGCTTCTTCATCAGGTGTTGCGGTCCATTCTGCAATGAACTCCGCCAGGACTCGGCTCTGAATTGTCGAAGTACTTTCAAAATTGAGGCCAAAGCTGGACAGCTCCAGTGCCCAGTCAACAATTCTTCCCGTTGCATCTGGATTGTGCAATATCCATTGCAGAGGGAGGCGAGTGACGACGGTGATCTCGTGCGCCTGGAAGTAGTGATGCAGCTTCCTCGAGACCATAAGAAGGCCGAAGAGCAGTTTCTGCACGCCGGAGTACCTTGATCTAGCCCCCTGCAGGAGGGAACTAACAAAGTAGACCGGGTGCTGCATCATTTTCTTCCTGGGCGGCACTTCAACTGGCCGTGTCGTCTCTGTATTGATGGTGTCGGGCTCTGTCGCTGCCATTACCTTGTCGTCAACCTCTCTCTGCGCCACTAGTGCGGCGCTGACAACCTGGTCTATTGCCGCCAGGTATAGCAGCAACGGCTCTTGTAGCCTAGGCGCAACTAGTATTGGCGCGGAGGAGAGGTACTTCTTCAAATCTTGCAATGCTGCTTCGGGTTCTGGCGTCCACTCCATCGGGCCCGCCTTTTTCAGGATCTTGAAAAAGGGGAGGGCGCGCTCGGTAGACTTGGAAATTTACCTGCCCATGGCGGCGACGCAACCACGCACATCCTTGATTCGCTTGGGTGCTTCAATCTGCTCTATAGCTTTGATCTTGTCCGGATTGGACTCTATCCCACGCTGTGACACAAAGAACCCGAGAAGCTTGTCGGACGGGACGCCAAAGACGCACTTCTCAGGGTTTAGCTTGAGATTGATCTTGCGCAGGTTTGCAAATGTTTCTTGCAAATCCGGTATGAGGGTTGCCCTATCCTTGGTTTTGACCACTATGTCATCCATGTAAGCTTCCATATTCCTATGGAGCTGGGGTTCAAAACCAATCTGGACCGCCCTTGCAAACGTCGAACCAACACTCTTCAACCCGAAAGGCATCCGCATGAAACAATACGTACCACATGGGGTGATGAATGCTGTTTTATCTTCGTCTTCTCTTGTCATGAAGATCTGGTGGTAGCCGGAGTAGGCATCGAGGAATGACAACAGATCACACCCAGCCGTGGAGTCAACAATTTGGTCGATGCGCGGCAATGGGAAGGGGTATTTAGGACAAGCCTTATTGATATCTGTGTAATCAATACACAGCCTCCACTTCCCATTTGCCTTGCGCACTACGACCGGATTGGCCAACCACGTTGGATGGAGTACTCCTCTTACCAAACCCGCTGCTTCCAGTTTCCGGATCTCTTCTATGATGAACTCTTGTCGTTCCAAAGCTTGCTTTCTGACCTTCTGCTTGACGGGCCGCGCATGAGGACAGACAGCAAGGTGGTGCTCAATCACCTCCTTGGGAACGCCGGGGATGTCGGGAGCTTGCCATGCAAACACATCGACATTCGCCCGCAGGAAGGTGACGAGCGCGTCTTCCTATTTGTCGTCGAGGGTGGAGCTTATGGTGAAAGCTCCTCCCGTGTCGTCCTCATTGACAGAAACCTTCTTGGTTCCCGGCGGTATGGCCCTGGGCTTCTTGTTTCCGCCGGTGGAGCTCTCTGGCACGTCCTCGACGGCAGTGCTACACTCCGAAGAGGTGCGCTTGTCGGAGTGGGTGTCCGAGGTCTCACCGGCCTTCTTCTTCTTCTTCCCTCCCGGGGTCCCAGCGGCAGGAGCAAGTGCCCTAGTGGCGGCAGCTGCTGGAACTACTTGCTGGTATAGTTGGTTAGCGCAAATCAGCGCATCTTTCTTATCGGAGGGGATGGTGATGATCGTCACAGGTCCTGGCATCTTCAGGGTGTTGTAGGCGTAGTGTGACGCCGCCAAGAACTTGGCCAGCGCTGGGCGGCCAAGGATCCCGTTGTAGGGCAAGGGGATCTTGGCAACATCAAACACGATCCTCTCTGTCCTGTAGTTCAGGTTGCTTCCAAAAGTCACGGGCAGCGTGACCTTTCCCTTGGGTTGGCTTCTTCCCGGGTTGACCCCCTGAAACATGCCCGTCTCTTCGAGGTCTCCATCGGGAATCTGCAGTTTCTCGATCACGGCAGGCGAGATCAAGTTCAGACCGGCCCCGCCATCGACTAGCATCTTTGTCACCTTGAGGTTGCGTATTGTTGGTGAGACCAACAATGGCAAGCACCCGACCGCAGTAGTGCGATCAGGGTGATCCTCAGTGTAAAAAATGATAGGTGTGCTGGACCACTTCAGCGGCCTTTGGGCATCAAACGACGGCTCTGCCGCTGTAATCTCTCGCGCCCACTGTTTAAGCCGGCGGCAAGAAGTATGCAGCGAGGCGCCGCCGTCAACGCACATGGCCTCTGTAGCTTTCTGAAACTCTTGATCGCCGGATTCGTCGGCCTCTTCGTGATCGTCGTCTTCTGGCTTTCTGTCACGGTCCCGGGCGGGCCTCTCCTGTTGTTTATCCTTGCCGCGACGGCCCGCCTGGACGTCACGCTTCTTGCCGGACCCCTCAGCACCGTCTTGGCCCTTCTCCTTGTCCCGCCTCTCATATTCAGCCCTCTGCTTCTCAGCGAGGAGCTCAACCTGTCGGCAGTCTTGGAGAGCATGGCCTTTGGTGCGATGGATCTTGCAGTACCACTTGTCGGAGTTTCCTGGCTTCTCGGCAGCCGCCAAGGCCGGGCAGGCGGCACATCCGGCAATTTCCTTGCCGGGGTCATCTGCCTTGGTTTTCTTGGCAGAGCCGGTGTCATCAGATCCCTTGACGGCAAGCACGGCTTTACCTTTGCGTTTCCTGTTGCGGCGCCGACCCTTCTTCGCCGGGGCGGCATTATCCTCATCTGAGGAGTCGGTTTCCACGTCGGCATCTTCACCGGGGTACTTCCTTCCCTCTTCAGCCCAGGCACATCTGTTAGCAAGAACATAGAGTTCTGCTACATCTTTCACCTTGTTCATTGCCAGCTCTTCGCGCATCTTGCGATTACGCACGTTCTGATGGAACGTGCTGATGATGGCGGCAGGGTGAACATCAGGGATATTGTACTATATCCGGCTGAACCTCTGTATATACTTGCGGAGACTCTCGCCTCCCTTCTGGGGGATGACGTGCAGGTCGCTCGCTTGGCCATGGGCTTGGTGTCCTCCAGTAAAGGCGCCCACGAACTCATGGCACAAATCCGACCAGGAGGAGATAGAGTCCACCGGCAAGTGCATCAACCATGACATGGCGTTGGGTTTAAGACCCAACGGGAAGTAATTCGCAAGCACCTTATCGTCACGGGCTCCGGCAGCTTGCATCACGATGGTGTAGATGCTGAGGAACTCGGACGGGTGGGTCTTGCCGATGTACTTTTCGCCAACGTCAAGTTTGAAGGTGCGGTGAGTGGGCCACTGGAACTGCCGCAGCTCACGGGTAAAAGCCGGACAGCCTACCTCGTAAGGTAGGCCTCCAGGGCTCTCCGGTGCCGGGTGGTTCACAGCAGGCCCTGCTCGCCTATCTGACTGGTGGCGCGCTCCGCGCCGGCGCTCGATAGTGGTTCGAGCGTCTTCATGCTCTCGTTCCCGAAGAACTTGGCGTTGGTCACAGTGGGTCCGCGGGTCGGACGACGCTATGGAGATTTCGTCGCCCGTAACGTCGCGACGGGCTGGCGTCCGCGGTACTGGGCGAGGAGGAGGCGAGTGCACCGTGGTCGCGGCACCGCCGGCCTTCCTGCCACTAGTACGTGGGACTCCGTCGGAGCGTCGACCCGGGGGCCCCACCGGACCCGGTTCGTCTTTGTTGGCCACTGCAACAAGGCTTCGGATAGTGGCTCTCCATTCGTCGAGTTTCCCCGTAGTGGGAGGAAAATCGAGGAGCAACTGCGCGCGCGCCAGGGCTTCTTCTGGCGTTGGTGGCAGCGAAACCTGCACGAATCGCGACGCGCTTCGACTTTTGACCATGTCAGAAGGAGCTCTATCATGACCCCGCGGTCGCATGCCATCTTCGCCAGCGCCTGGCGAGCCGTCAGGTCTTCTACATCCCGGGAGTGGCGCTCGGGCCTCTTTCCGCGGCGACGCCCGGGGTCTTCGGCGTGATTACGCCGCTCGTCGCGCGCCGCTTGAGAGGAGCGCGCCATCGGCGCCGGCGTGGGAGTCTTGGAAGCCCTCGCGTCGCCCTCGGGCGGGGTGGCAGCGATCCCAGAGGGCCCCGCGCCACCCGCGGAGGGCCTGGCTCCGTCTTTGGATTTGGCGGCATGCGGCCCGTTACCAGGCGCACGAACATCGCCGCCTCCCAAACTCCGGCTGCTGGGACGGTGTTGGTGTTCGCGAACGGCGCCCCGGGTCCTTTTTGCGACCGGTCCGCTGCTCGCCCGCGTCAGGACGGGATGTCCGGCTTCCGACGGTCCAACCGCCACCGTCGTCTTCTTCTTGGGCGCCATGACGATGAAGAAGCGTCAAACTAACTGCTAAAGCCGATTCTCACAACTGCGCCCCCTACCTGGCGCGCCAAAGATGTCGGTGGGAATCACAAGAATCCCTACTACGGTTGCGGGGCGCGGGGTTGTGAGAAGAGCGGATCAAACAGATAGCACACGGTTCATTTATCCAGGTTCGGGCCGCGAGGATGCGTAAAACCCTACTCCTACTTTGGTGGATTGTTTATCTGTGTTCTTGAGCTAGCTATGGGGCGTGAGAAGCTCCAAAAAAGCCGAATGCTCTTCCTGGTCGCCTTGGGCCTCCTTTTATAGGGAAAGGGGTTGCCACAATGGCACACTGGAGGTGGAAAGGGTACAGTGATGCGAGTTTATCCCTCGCATTACATGACAAGGCGCATTTAATGCGTCTTGCCTAGGTGTCCTTGCTTTATCGGGGATGGGGGAAGAGCCCTGGCTCGTCCGTCGCCGCTCCCTCTTGCATCGACACGCGCCCTGGCCAGCGGTGCCCGCAGTGAAGGAAATATGCCCTAGAGGCAATAATAAAGTTATTATTTATTTCCTTATATCATGATAAATGTTTATTATTCATGCTAGAATTGTATTAACTGGAAACATAATACATGTGTGAATACATAGACAAACAGAGTGTCACTAGTATGCCTCTACTTGACTAGCTCATTAATCAAAGATGGTTATGTTTCCTAGCCATGAACAAAGAGTTGTTATTTGATTAACGAGATCACATCATTAGTTGAATGATCTGATTGACATGACCCATTCCATTAGCATAGCACCCGATCGTTTAGTATGTTGCTATTGCTTTTATCCATGACTTATACATGTTCCTTTAACTATGAGATTATGCAACTCCCGTTTACCGTAGGAACACTTTGTGTGCTACCAAACGTCACAACGTAACTGGGTGATTATAAAGGTGCTCTACAGGTGTCTCCGAAGGTACATGTTGGGTTGGTGTATTTCGAGATTAGGATTTGTCACTCCAATTGTCGGAGAGGTATCTCAGGGCCTTCTCGGTAATACACATCACATAAGCCTTGCAAGCATTGCAACCAATGAGTTAGTTGCGAGATGATGTATTACGGAACGAGAAAAGAGACTTGCCGGTAACGAGATTGAACTAGGTATTGGATACCGACGATCGAATCTCGGGCAAGTAACATACCGATGACAAAGGGAACAAACGTATGTTGTTATGCGGTCTGACCGATAAAGATCTTCGTAGAATATGTAGGAGCCAATATGGGCATCCAGGTCCCGCTATTGGTTATTGACTGGAGACATGTCTCGGTCATGTCTACATTGTTCTCGAACCCGTAGGGTCCGCACGCTTAAGGTTTCGATGACAGTTATATTATGAGTTTATGAGTTTTGATGTACCGAAGGAGTTCGGAGTCCCGGATGAGATCGGGGACATGACGAGGAGTCTCGAAATGGTCGAGACGTAAAGATCGATATATTGGACGACTATATTCGGACATCGGAAGGGTTCTGAGTGATTCGGGTATTTTCGGGAGTACCGGGAAGTTACGGGATTACGGGAGAAGTAATGGGCCTTGATGGGCTTTAGTGGGAAGAGGAAAAGGCTGCTGCGCCCCCCCTCCCCTTTGGTCCGAATTGGACTAGGGAAAAGGGGGCCGGCCACCTTTCCTACTCCTCCTATTCCTTCTCCCTTCCTCCCCTTTTGGTGGACTCCTACTAGGACTTGGAGTCCTAGTAGGACTCCACACCCTGGCCGCACCTTTTGCCTTGGCCGGCCTCCTCCTCCTCCATCCTTTATATACAGGGGCAGGGGGCACCCCATAGACACACAAGTTGATCTACAGATCGTTCCTTAGCCGTGTGCGGTGCCCCCTTCCACCAAATTCCACCTCGATCATATCGTTGCAGTGCTTAGGCGAAGCCCTGCGCCGGTAACACATCAAGATCGTCACCACGCCGTCGTGCTGACTAAACTCTCCCTCAACACTCGGCTGGATCGGAGTTCGAGGGACGTCATCGAGCTGAACGTGTGCAGAACTCGGAGGTGCCGTACGTTCGGTGCTTAGATCGGTTGGATCGCGAGGAGAACGTACGACTACTTCCTCTACGTACGACTACTTCCTCTACGTTGTGTCAACGCTTCCGCTTCGGTCTACGAGGGTACGTAGACAAATACTCTCCCCTCTTGTTGCTATGCATCACCATGATCTTGCGTGCGCGTAGGAAAAATTTTGAATTTACTGCGTTCCCCACCAGTGGCATCCGAGCCTAGGTTTTATGGTTGATGTTATTTGCACGAGTAGAACACAAGTGAGTTGTGGACGATACAAGTCATACTGCCTACCAGCATGTCATACTTTGGTTCAGCGGTATTGTTGGATGAGACGATCCGGACCAACCTTACGCGTACGCTTACGCGAGACCGGTTCCCTCGACGTGCTTTGCACAGAGATGGCTTGCGGAAGACTGTCTCTCCAACTTTAGTTGAACCGAGTGTGGCTACGCCCGGTCCTTGAGAAGGTTAAAACGGAGTCTATTTGGCAAACTATCGTTGTGGTTTTGATGCGTAGGTAAGATGAGTTCTTGCTTAAAGCCCGTAGCAGCCACGTAAAACTTGCAACAACAAAGTAGAGAACGTCTAACTTGTTTTTGCAGGGCATGTTGTGATGTGATATGGTCAAGACGTGATGCTAAATTTTATTGTATGAGATGATCATGTTTTGTAACCGAGTTATCGGCAACTGGCAGGAGCCATATGGTTGTCGCTTTATTGTATGCAATGCAATCGCGATGTAATGCTTTACTTTATTGCTAAACGGTAGTGATAGTCGTAGAAGCATAAGATTAGCGACACGACAACGATGCTGCGATGAAGATCAAGGTGTCGCGCCGGTGACGATGGTGATCATGACGGTGCTTCGAAGATGGAGATCACAAGCACAAGATGATGATGGCCATATCATATCACTTATATTGATTGCATGTGATGTTTATCCTTTTTATGCATCTTATCTTGCTTTGATTGACGGTAGCATTATAAGATGATCTCTCACTAAATTATCAAGAAGTGTTCTCCCTGAGTATGCACCGTTGCGAAAGTTCTTCGTGCTGAGACACCACGTGATGATCGGGTGTGATAGGCTCTACGTTCAAATACAACGGGTGCAAAACAGTTGCACATGCGGAATACTCAGGTTTAACTTGACGAGCCTAGCATATACAGATATGGCCTCGGAACACAGAGACCGAAAGGTCGAGCGTGAATCATATAGTAGATATGATCAACATAATGATGTTCACCATTGAAACTACTCCATCTCACGTGATGATCGGACATGGTTTAGTTGATTTGGATCACGTGATCACTTAGAGGATTAGAGAGATGTCTATCTAAGTGGGAGTTCTTAAGTAATATGATTAATTGAACTTTAATTTATCATGAACTTAGTCCTGGTAGTATTAGCATATCTATGTTGTAGATCAATAGCTCGCATTGTTGCTTCCCTGTGTTTATTTTGATATGTTCCTAGAGAAAATGTTGAAAAATGTTAGTAGCAATGATGCGGATTGGATCCGTGATCTGAGGTTTATCCTCATTGCTGCACAGAAGAATTATGTCCTTGATGCACCGCTAGGTGACGGACCTATTGCAGGAGCAGATGCAGGCGTTATGAACGTTATGCTAGCTCAATGTGATGACTACTTAATAGTTTAGTGCACCATGCTTAACTGCTTAGAATCGGGACTTCAAAGACGTTTTGAACGTCATGGACCACATGAGATGTTCCAGGAGTTGAAGTTAATATTTCAAGCAAATACCCGAGTTGAGAGATATGAAGTCTCCAACAAGTTCTATAGCTAAAAGATGGAGGAGAATCGCTCAACTAGTGAGCATGTGCTCAGATTGTCTGGGTACTACAATCGCTTGAATCAAGTGGGAGTTAATCTTCCAGATAAGATAGTGATTGACAGAATTCTCTAGTCACCATCACCAAGTTAGTAGAACTTCGTGATGAACTATAATATGCAAGGGATAACGGAAAATATTCCCAAGCTCTTCGCGATGTTAAAATCGGCGAAGGTAGAAATCAAAGAAAAACATCAAGTGTTGATGATTGACAAGATCACTAGTTTCAAGAAAAGGGCAAAAGGAAAGAAGGGGAACTTCAAGAAGAACGGCAAGCAAGTTGCTGCTCAAGTGAAAAAGCCCAAGTCTAGTCCTAAGCCTGAGACTAAGTGCTTCTACTGCAAAGGGACTGGTCACTGGAAGCGGAACTACCCCAAGTGATTGGCGGATAAGAAGGATGGCAAAGTGAACATAAGTATATTTGATATACATGTTATTGATGTGTACTTTACTAGTGTTCATAGCAACCCCTCAGTCTTTGGTACTAGTTCAAGTTGCTAAAATTTAGTAACTCGAAACGGGAGTTGCAGAATGAACAAAGACTAGTTAAAGGGCAAGGTGACGATGTGTGTTGGAAGTGGTTCCAAGATTGATATGATCATCATCACACACTCCCTATAATTTCGGGATTAGTGTTGAAACTAAATAAGTGTTATTTGGTGTTTGCGTTGAGCATGAATATGATTTGATCATGTTAATTGCAAAACGGTTATTCATGTAAATTAGAGAATAATTGTTGTTCCGTTTACATGAATAAAAACCTTCTATGGTAATACACACCAATGAAAACAGTTCATTGGATCTCGATCGTAGTGATACACATATTCATAATATTGAAACCAAAAGATGCGAAGTTAATAATGATAGTGCAACCTATTTGTGGCACTGCCGTTTAGGTCATATTGGTGTAAAGCGCATGAAGAAACTCCATGCTGATGGGATTTTGGAATCACTTGATTATGAATCACTTGATGCTTGCGAACCATGCCTCTTGGGCAAGATGACTAAAACGCCGTTCTCCGGAACAATGGAGCAAGCAACAGATTTGTTGGAAATCATACATACTGATGTATGTGGTCCGATGAATATTAAGGCTCGCGACAAGTATCATTATTTTCAGAGCTTCATAGATGATTTAAGCAGATATGGGTATATCGACTTAATGAAACATAAGTCTGAAACGTTTGAAAAGTTCAAAGAATTTCAGAGTGAAGTGGAAAATCATCGTGACAAGAAAATAAAGTTTCTACGATCTGATCGCAGAGACGAATATTTGAGTTACGAGTTTGGTATTCAATTAAAACAATGTGGAATAGTTTCACAAACTCATGCCACCTGGAACACCACAGCATAATGGTGCGTCCGAACGTCATAACCGTACTTTATTAGATATAGTACAATCTATGATGTATCTTACCGATCTACCACTATCGTTTTTGGGATTATGCATTAGAGACAGCTGCATTCACATTAAATAGGGCACCATCTAAATCCGTTGAGACGACACCGTATGAACTATGGTTTAGCAATAAATCTAAGCTGTCGTTTCTTAAAGTTTGGGGCTGCGATGCTTATGTGAAAAAGCTTCAACCTGATAAGCTCGAACCCAAATCGGAGAAATGTGTCTTCATAGGATATCCAAAGGAAACTGTTGGATACACCTTCTATCACAGATCCGAAGGCAAGACTTTTGTTGCTAAGTTCGGAAACTTTCTAGAGAAAGAGTTTCTTTCGAAAGAAGTGAGTGGGAGGAAAGTAGAACTTGATAAGGTAATTGTACCTTCTCCCTTATTGGAAAGTAGTTCATCACAGAAAACTGTTCCTGTGACTACTACACCAATTAGTGAGGAAGCTAATGATGATGATCATGTAACTTCAAGATCAAGTTACTACCGAATCTCGTAAGTAAACCTGAGTGAGATCCGCACCAGAGTGGTACGGTAATCCTGTTCTGGAAGTCATGTTACTAGACCATGACGAACTTGCGAACTATGAGGAAGCGATGATGAGCCCAGATTCCGCAAAATGGTTAGAGGCCATGAAATCTGAGATATGATCCATGTATGAGAACAAAGTATGGACTTTGATGGATTTGCCCGATGATCGGCAAGCCAAAGAAAATAAATGGATCCTGAAGAGGAAGACGGACACTGATAGTAGTGTTACTATCTACAAAGCTAGAATTGTCGCAAAAGGTTTTTCGACAAGTTCAAGGTGTTGACTACGATGAGAGTTTCTCACTCGTATCTATGCTTAAGTCTGTCCGAATCATGTTAGCAATTGCCGCATTTTATGAAATCCGGCAAATGGATAAACAAAACTACATTCCTTAATGGATTTATTAAATAAGAGTTGTATACGATGCAACTAGAAGGTTTTGTCGATCCTAAAGGTGTTAACAAAATATGCAAGCTCCAGCGATCCATCTATGGACTGGTGCAAGCATCTCGGAGTTGGAATATACGCTTTGATAAGTTGATCAAAGCATATAGTTTTATACAGACTTGCGGTGAAGCCTGTATTTACAAGAAAGTGAGTGGGAGCACTACAGCATTTCTGATAAGTATATGTAAATGACATATTATTGATCGGAAATAATGTAGAATTATTCTGTAAAGCATAAAGGAGTATTTGAAAGGAGTTTTTCGAAGAAAGACCTCAGTGAAGCTGCTTACATATTGAGCATCAAGATCTATAAGAGATAGATCAAGACGCTTGATAAAGTTTTTCAATAAATACATACCTTGAAAAGATTTTTGAAGTAGTTCAAAATGGAACAGTCAAAGAAAGAGTTCTTGCCTGTATTACAAGGTGTGAAAGACTCAAAGCCCGACCACGGCAGAAGATAGAAAGAGAATGAAAGTCATTCCCTATGCCTCAGCCATAGGTTCTATAAAGTATGCCATGCTGTATACCAGACCTATTGTATACCCTACCCTGAGATTGGCACGGGAGTACAATAGTGATCTAGGAGTAGATCACTGGACGGCGGTCAAAATTATCCTTAGTGGAATAAGGATATGTTTCTCGATTATGGAGGTGACAAAAAGGGTTCGTCGTAAAAGGTTACGTCGATGCAAGCTTTGACACTAATCTGGATGACTGTAAGTCTCAATCTAGATACATATTGAAAGTGGGAGCAATTAGCTAAAGTAGCTCCATGCAGAGCATTGTAGACATAGAAAATTGCAAAATACATAACGGATCTGAATGTTGCAGACCCGTTGACTAAACTTCTCTCACAAGTCACACTACAGTACTCTTTGGGTGTTAATCACATAGCAATGTGAACTAGATTACTGAATCTAGTAAACCCTTTGGGTGTTGGTCACATATCGATGTGAACAATTGCTGATAAATCACATGGCGATGTGAACTAGATTATTGACTCTAGTGCAAGTGGGAGACTGAAGGAAATATGCCCTAGAGGCAATAATAAAGTTATTATTTATTTCCTTATATCATGATAAATGTTTATTATTCATGCTAGAATTGTATTAACTGGAAACATAATACATGTGTGAATACATAGACAAACAGAGTGTCACTAGTATGCCTCTACTTGACTAGCTCATTAATCAAAGATGGTTATGTTTCCTAGCCATGAACAAAGAGTTGTTATTTGATTAACGAGATCACATCATTAGTTGAATGATCTGATTGACATGACCCATTCCATTAGCATAGCACCCGATCGTTTAGTATGTTGCTATTGCTTTTATCCATGACTTATACATGTTCCTTTAACTATGAGATTATGCAACTCCCGTTTACCGTAGGAACACTTTGTGTGCTACCAAACGTCACAACGTAACTGGGTGATTATAAAGGTGCTCTACAGGTGTCTCCGAAGGTACATGTTGGGTTGGTGTATTTCGAGATTAGGATTTGTCACTCCAATTGTCGGAGAGGTATCTCAGGGCCTTCTCGGTAATACACATCACATAAGCCTTGCAAGCATTGCAACCAATGAGTTAGTTGCGAGATGATGTATTACGGAACGAGAAAAGAGACTTGCCGGTAACGAGATTGAACTAGGTATTGGATACCGACGATCGAATCTCGGGCAAGTAACATACCGATGACAAAGGGAACAAACGTATGTTGTTATGCGGTCTGACCGATAAAGATCTTCGTAGAATATGTAGGAGCCAATATGGGCATCCAGGTCCCGCTATTGGTTATTGACTGGAGACATGTCTCGGTCATGTCTACATTGTTCTCGAACCCGTAGGGTCCGCACGCTTAAGGTTTCGATGACAGTTATATTATGAGTTTATGAGTTTTGATGTACCGAAGGAGTTCGGAGTCCCGGATGAGATCGGGGACATGACGAGGAGTCTCGAAATGGTCGAGACGTAAAGATCGATATATTGGACGACTATATTCGGACATCGGAAGGGTTCTGAGTGATTCGGGTATTTTCGGGAGTACCGGGAAGTTACGGGATTACGGGAGAAGTAATGGGCCTTGATGGGCTTTAGTGGGAAGAGGAAAAGGCTGCTGCGCCCCCCCTCCCCTTTGGTCCGAATTGGACTAGGGAAAAGGGGGCCGGCCACCTTTCCTACTCCTCCTATTCCTTCTCCCTTCCTCCCCTTTTGGTGGACTCCTACTAGGACTTGGAGTCCTAGTAGGACTCCACACCCTGGCCGCACCTTTTGCCTTGGCCGGCCTCCTCCTCCTCCATCCTTTATATACAGGGGCAGGGGGCACCCCATAGACACACAAGTTGATCTACAGATCGTTCCTTAGCCGTGTGCGGTGCCCCCTTCCACCAAATTCCACCTCGATCATATCGTTGCAGTGCTTAGGCGAAGCCCTGCGCCGGTAACACATCAAGATCGTCACCACGCCGTCGTGCTGACTAAACTCTCCCTCAACACTCGGCTGGATCGGAGTTCGAGGGACGTCATCGAGCTGAACGTGTGCAGAACTCGGAGGTGCCGTACGTTCGGTGCTTAGATCGGTTGGATCGCGAGGAGAACGTACGACTACTTCCTCTACGTACGACTACTTCCTCTACGTTGTGTCAACGCTTCCGCTTCGGTCTACGAGGGTACGTAGACAAATACTCTCCCCTCTCGTTGCTATGCATCACCATGATCTTGCGTGCGCGTAGGAAAAATTTTGAATTTACTGCGTTCCCCAACACGCAGTGCCATGTAGGCAGGTAGGTAGCTGAGGTGGCGCAGTGGTGGGTCTCCATGAAGATCCGCATGCCGCCACGCCGGTGCCTGCCCAGCTGGTTGGGTCGGCAGATGCATGTGAACGGCGGTGGAGGTCTGATTGGCGTGGGCCTGATGGTGGACCTACGGGTGTTCACGGCAAGGGCCTTGCCGCGGCCCCGGCAAGGGTCTTGCCGGGGCCCCGGCAAGGGTCCTGCCGTGGCGCTTGCTGTCATCCCCGGCAAGGCTCTTGCCGGGGGCCTTGTGGTCCTCCTTGGCTGGGATCCCGCCGGCGATCATCATCTTCTAAAGTGTGTATCTGATCTTGAATGTCTTCACAAAGATCTGCATGCCACCACGGGGGTGTCTCCCGAATCCTTGCCCCATGGGGGTAGTGGACTCAAGGGTGACTCGCTCCGTAGGTGTGGGGCGAGCTGCCACGGCAAGGGTCTTGCCGGGTTTGCTAGAACTACCCCCCGGCAAGGATCTTGCCGGGGGAGTCCGCTTCGTCCCCTTTGCTCTTTGTGGTCTTGGTCTTGGCGTTGTTCTGCTTCTCTTGAGCTCCGGCCTTACCTTGGCTTACCTCCCTTGCCGTGCTTGGTGTGGCGGTGCCTATTGTCTACACACGCTTCTACTCTTGTGGACTATGTTGGGCCCCCAAGCGCAGAGCTTTGTAGGACAGTGGCAATTTCCCAAAAGTGGATGACCTAAGGTTTATCGAACTCAGGGAAGTAGAGGTTGAAGATGGTCTCTCTCAAGCAACGCTGCAACTAAGATACAAGAAGTCTCTTGTGTCCCCAACACACCTAATACACTTGTCAGATGTATAGGTGCACTAGTTCGGCGAAGAGATGTTAAATGGCAAGTGATATGGATGGCAAAACAAAGTAATATAAATCTATAATAAAAAGTGCAGCAAGCAAACAAGTGGTAAACGTGAGCACAAATGGTATTGCAATGGTGGAAACAAGGCCTAGGGATCATACTTTCACTAGTGGCAACTCCCAACAACATTAACATAATCGAATCACATGATATTTCCCATAAAACATGCAAAGGAGACGCACCCGGAGGTCATTCCTTCGTGGTCAAGAGAGGACGAGAATTATGTAGGGCTACAAAAGCACACCTCAAAGTTCATAGTTCTCATCTAAGGATTTCCCAATGTCACCGCGGCCATCCAAAGAGAGTCCCACAATCACCACAACATATCTAAAGGATAGTCAAAGACAAGCACCAAGAGATTCTCAATCTTCAATCAATGCACAGGAGAGGAAATTACTCATGAAAATACTTTTCTAATCCATGTCCAATAGACCGCTGTCACCTTGGTCTCGGGGATTATACTAGATAAAGACAAGTGAGTACATCAATCCAATACATAGAGGAAGGGGAAATATCATGGGATCACCCTAGATTAACATAGCCTATGATCACAACGAAGATCACATCATGGGAGAGAGAATTAACCACATAGCTACTGGTAGAAACCTCAGCCCCGAGTCGGAACTACTCCCGCGTCATGGAGGGAGGAAGCAACGTCGATGGAGATGAATCCGGGGGCACTTCCCCGTCCCGGCAGGGTGCCGGCACAGGAATTCTGGTCCCCCAAAGCTTGATGGCGATGGCGGCGGAGATCGGAATCGCGTCTGGAGAAAAGGGGTCCGGAATCAGGATTTCCTCGACGGGTGTTAAATATATGCCAAAGGGGGTCACCAGAGGAGGTCAGGGGGGCCCAGGCGCCCCCCCCGGCGCGGCCAAGGGGGGGGGCGCATGGGCAGGCCGCCTGGAGCCCCTGTGGGCCCCCTCCGGCCCTACTTTGGCCGCATGGAAGCTTCCGGAACGCTGATTTTTTATATGATTTTTCCGGATTTTTTCTGGCAGTTTACGTGACGGGAAAAACTGAAATACAAAAGCAGCAGAAAACAGAAACTGGCACTGGGGTGCACTGAGTTAATAGGTTAGTCCAAATATGATCAAAAGTGTATGGAAGTGTATAAATATCATAGCAATATCACCCAAAAGAGGCATGGAACAAGCAAAAATTATAGATACGTTTTGGACACATCAACATCCCCAAGCTTAATTCCTGCTCGTCCTCGAGTAGGTAAATGATAAAAAGAATAATTTCTGTGGTGACATGCTATTAACCATATAAGGACTTTTCATAGTCACATGCAAAAAGCTTACTGAGACAATGAGTCTGTAGTAATTTTGCTACCTCACGAGAAAATCACAAAGAACTAAAAGTTCTACAACATGATATTGAAGCATCAAAAAGATTTGTAATGAGCATGGTGTGCAATATGATAAAGTGATATCTCGCTTGCCCCCTTTAGTGAAGCAAAACATAAGTGCAGGGGCACCTTCGAGGTTTAAGTGATGACTAGATACAATAATTTCAGAACAACGATACCACAATCATGCAAAAGACATTGCTACTTTGGGACTATGCACATTACACCCAGAATGGCAATCATGCTCTCAATAGTTGGTGCTTTTAAAAGAAGGTGGTGACTCTCGAACCGTGGCTTTTGTTGGCAAGGTTGAAAACCCGTAGTCGGAAACAAAAACAAAGCATGTACCAGAGCTCTTGGTTTTAAAAACAGAGTGATAATTATTTTTTTAGAATATGCATATTTCGTCAACGAATGCTAGCAGATAACTCAATCGCTTTTTAAGTCAGACAAGTTTCGAGGAACGGCTCCCGAATGAGGATCATAACATCCTCTTAATCTCCTTTGTTTATCACTGCCAAAGTTTTCTGATTTCTCATAGACAAAGCATGAAGGAGGGTTCGTTTGTTGTATTATCTTTTATGAGCCGGGTGCACTCTATGCCAGTTCCTTCTCATATTAAGGGCTTGCACATTATACATGCAATCCAGGGGTAAAACTTATCCAACTTAAAAAGATCATGAATTAACTACTACTTCCTCATGAGCTAAAACAGAGGCACAAAAAGAGAAATGCTTTTTGAATAATTTCGAGATGGTACATGAAAGTCTTCGTTAGGAATGGCAGGTAAATACCATGTATAGGAAGGTATGGTGGACTCATATGGCATAACTGGTTTAAAGGATTTTGGATGCACAAGCTGTCAGTCCGCTTAGTACAGGCGAAGGTTAGCAAAAGACTGGGAGCGACCAACTAAGAGAGCAATGACGGCCATAATCATGTAGAGCGACAAAGCAACATTGAATCAGGCATGGTAGTTATATCGCTACTCAGAAACAAAAGATCATCAAGGCTTGATAGACTTTCTTTACAGTCTTAAATATGCGTGAGCATACGCCAAGTCAATCAAAATAAATTCTCGAAGGAAGATATTACTAAACCATACCACATCATAGGCAAACAAATCATGTTGGTACTCCAATAACATATTGGAAACCTCCCAGCTATTTGAGATTAACCATAAGAAAACATGAACTACTAAGCACCATTATGCACGTAGCATTTTTATCATAGACATATCAACCAATCCAACAGAAGCAAACTCTCTTAATAAGATAAGCATGATAACTAAAAAGAGTTCAAGCAACCAACTAAACAAAAGCTCTTTAAAAACATAAGCATGAAAACTAAGAGCTAAGCATGATAGTGGCTATTGAAAGATAAAGAACACACATAGCAAAGATAGTCATGAAAATTCTACGTTATGTTCTCAGTTGAAGTGGAGCGTGTTTCTCTCCCACATAAAGAAAGCTGAGTTCCGAATCGTTATTAAAAGCTAAAGAAAACTAAAAAGGAAACTAAAAACAAGACGCTCCAAGCATAGCACATAACACATGAAGTGATAAAAATATAGTGGAACGAAAGACGAACTGATAATGTTGATGGAGAAGGGGATGCATGGGGGGCATCCCCAAGCTTAGACGCTTGACTCTTCTTGAATATTTCTTGGGGGTGCACGGGGGCATCCCCAAGCTTGAGCGTTTGACACTCCTGAATCTTTTTATCATCTTCCCTCGCACACCTGAAAACTCCCTTCATACACAACTCATCATAATCTGATTAGCGAGGTTAGTACCCTTAATAAAATAATTGTTCCTTGATGGAAATAAGGATATTCTTGAAGGTCTACTGTTTCTCAAGATTGCCAAAAGGTTTTTGCAAAGAAAAATCAAGCTCAAGGTTCGCAAAATGAAGGAAAGGCAAAACAGGACAGAATCTGTGAAAAACAGACCAGCAGGCAGTACATGATTTTTTCGGGGCACTTCTGCAACTCCAATCAAAAAACTCAGAACAAACGCCTGAAAGAAAATTGTATATAGCACGCTGTGGAAAAAATTCAGACCAAAAAGATGATCTGGTGATTTTAGACGAATTTTTCTGTGCGAGGACAGAATCTGTTTCCTGGACAGCACGTCACAACTCTTGATCTTTCTTGCAGTCAGAGGCTACACTTGGCACAAAGTTGAAAAGTAAAGATACAATGATGTTGCTACAGTAGTAACAAACATCAAGACCACTAAAACTGAAAGAACAAACTTAAAGCAAAGATAACAAGGGTTGTCTCCCTAGAGCTCTTTCTTTATAGCCATAAAGATAGGCTTAAGACTTTAATGATGCTCTCGTAGGAATAAGAGTTGAAGAACAAAAGAGAGCATCAAGAAGCATATATAAAACATATTTAAGTCTAACATACTTCCTATGCATGGGAGTCTTGTAAGAAAATAAATTATTGAAGCATAAAGCAACTAGCATAGGAAGGCAGAACAAGCATAACTTCAAAATGTTCACCATAAAGAGAGGGAACTTGATATTATTGAAATATCTATAAGCATATGTTCCCTTCTCATAATAATTTTCAGTGGGATCACGAATAAACTCAACAATATAAGCATCACATAAAGCATTGATACCATGATCCACATGCAAAAAGGTACTCTTACTCTCCACATAAGCATAATCTTTCTCATTGGTAATAGTGGGAGTAGGACTATCATAAACAACTTGAACACTGTAGATTAATTGTGTATTAGGAAGATGGTGTTCAACAAGGGAGTAATTCCCTCCATGATTGTGACAAGTTTCATAAGGATAATTTCTCCTTATGTCATAGGTACCTTTATAATCACTATAGATTGGAGTTATAACATCATCATAGTAGAGAAGAGCATTATCATTGCTAGCAACTATATTTGTAAACATGTTGTCTTTATTCTTACTAGCAAAAGAATTATAAATTGTCACATTACTAGTGGGTAAAGGATTTGCATTCCTATCATCCCCAAGCTTAGAGCTTTCCATATCATCACTTTCAGAGTTGGCACCAAAAAGATTTTCAAGATCATAAGTGGCATTATCATCATTTTCCCAATCACAATAGGTAACATGCATATCATAATCAAAATCATCTTCAATAGTACCTACGGACGTATCATCAAGATGATAATTAAGGCAATAAACTTCACCTTCTTCTTTAGACTTACAACCGTTAGGATAAAAGTTGATGGGAGGAATATGCTCAGGCCAGGTTGATACCCATTCTTCTTCCTTCTTGCTCCTCTTCCTCCTCCTCTTCTTTTTCTTCTTCTTCATCTTAGGAGGGAGTGGTTGGAGATGAAGCTTATCCACATGTCCTGGTTTATCATTAGAAACAATAGGGGAAACTTGGGAGAAACTCTCCTTTTTATTAGCAAAAATATAGGAGACATTTTTATACTTTGGTAAAGTCCCCTCCTTTCTAATCTTACTTATGTAATCATTTTCATGGCAATTAACAACACAATAGAGATGACAATTTTGCAGAGTGTTTTTTATTCCTATGGCATCAACATCTAGCCAAGAAGTCTTTTCTGATAACTCCTCACACATCAAAAATAACATAAGCTCATCATAAAGATCAGAAGTGATCATGTTATCACACAACTGGTTAACAGTTATGTTTTGAAAGTTCATGCATTGAAAATTAAAGTGACCCTCTATACAGCAAAGTTCACAAGTAAAAGGATAAAGGTCACACAATTCTCTAGCAATTTCATTTAAATCTCTGACCCAAGTGATTGTTCTTTCATGCTTATGTTGCTTACAATACTTCTCTTCTTCAATCATAGGCCTTTCACAAGGTCTATCCACTCCACAAAAATTAACATGCTTATATAAAACTTCATTTTTAGGAATTGGGTCATGCATGTTGCAATCATCATGAACAATTTCATTTTCTTTGCAAGTCTCTTTAAAAGGTTTATGATACTTGATCCAATCCTCCTTAGGCATATTAAGATGTGAAGCAAAAGATTTGAGGAAATCAACAAGGAGTTGAGAATCAAGCCCAAACTTAGCACTAAACTTATTAAAACTTGTAGTTTCAACAAAGGACTTAATGCAATCATACTCATAAATTATACCTGACTCTTTACCTTTGTCGATCTCCCAATCTTCAGTGTTGCGTTGAATTCTTTCAAGGAGTTCCCATTTAGCATCAATCTTTTTGTTTGTGAAAGAACCCATAGAGGAAGCATCGAGCAAATCTTTATCCTGTCGAGAGAGCCTCGCATAGAAGTTAGTAATAATAATATCTTTGGGGAGCCCATGGTTAGGACATTTTAGCATTAAAGTTTTCAGTATCCCCCAAGCTTGAGCTATGCTCTCTCCGTCATGAGGATAAAAATTATAAACATAATTCCTATTCTCATGGACTTCATGAAGAGGATAAAACTTGGAGTAAAAGAGAGACTAGATCTCTTCCCAATCCAGCAGGTGAGAGTCATCTAGTAGCCTATACCATTCCAATGCTTTTCCTTTCAGGGACAAGGCAAATAATTTCCTCATGACTCCATCTCTTGTCAAACCTGAAATCTTAAACAACTCACAAAGTTCTGTAAGTTTCAACAAATGAATACTAGGATTGACTGTCCCATCATAACGATCATTCATAATTATTTCAATTATCCTAAGTGGTATTTTGAACGGGATACATTCAGTAGGTGGAGGAGACTTCTCTACCACGGGTGTGGTAAAGCGGCCTTCCCCAAGCAGCGAATTAAGAGCGTGGTTTTCCATAAACATAACTAGTGAAACAAGAAACAAAAAGATTTAATTGCAAGATCTAAAGATATACCTTCAAGCACTCACCTCCCCGGCAACGGCGCCAGAAATAGCTTGTTGTCTACACACGCTTCTACTCTTGTGGACTATGTTGGGCCTCCAAGCGCAGAGGTTTGTAGGACAGTGGCAATTTCCCTCAAGTGGATGACCTAAGGTTATCGAACTCAGGGAAGTAGAGGTTGAAGATGGTCTCTCTCAAGCAACCCTGCAACTAAGATACAAGAAGTCTCTTGTGTCCCCAACACACCTAATACACTTGTCAGATGTATAGGTGCACTAGTTCGGCGAAGAGATGTTAAATGGCAAGTGATATGGATGGCAAAACAAAGTAATATAAATCTGTAATAAAAAGTGCAACAAGCAAACAAGTGGTAAACGTGAGAACAAATGGTATTGCAATGGTGGAAACAAGGCCTAGGGATCATACTTTCACTAGTGGCAACTCCCAACAACATTAACATAATCGAATCACATGATATTTCCCATAAAACATGCAAAGGAGACGCACCCGGAGGTCATTCCTTCGTGGTCAAGAGAGGACGAGAATTATGTAGGGCTACAAAAGCACACCTCAAAGTTCATAGTTCTCATCTAAGGATTTCCCAATGTCACCGAGGCCATCCAAAGAGAGTCCCACAATCACCACAACATATCTAAAGGATAGTCAAAGACAAGCACCAAGAGACTCTCAATCTTCAATCAACGCACAAGAGAGGAAATTACTCATGCAAATACTTTTCTAATCCATGTCCAATAGACCGTTGTCACCTTGGTCTCGGGATTATACTAGATAAAGACAAGTGAGTACATCAATCCAATACATAGAGGAAGGGGAAATATCATGGGATCACCCTAGATTAACATAGCCTATGATCACAACGAAGATCACATCATGGGAGAGAGAATTAACCACATAGCTACTGGTAGAAACCTCAGCCCCGAGTCGGAACTACTCCCGCGTCATGGAGGGAGGAAGCAACGTCGATGGAGATGAATCCGGGGGCACTTCCCCGTCCCGGCAGGGTGCCAGCACAGGAATTCTGGTCCCCCGAAGCTTGATGGCGATGGCGGCGGAGATCGGAATCGCGTCTGGAGAAAAGGGGTCCGGAATCAGGGTTTCCTCGACGGGTGTTAAATATATGCCAAAGGGGGTCACCAGAGGAGGTCAGGGGGGCCCAGGCGCCCCCCCGGCGCGGCCAAGGGGGGGGCGCACGGTCAGGCCGCCTGGAGCCCCTGTGGGCCCCTCCGGACCTACTTTGGCCGCATGGAAGCTTCCGGAACGCTGATTTTTTATATAATTTTTCCGGAATTTTTCTGGCAGTTTACGTGACGGGAAAAACTGAAATACAAAAACAGCAGAAAACAAAAACTGGCACTGGGGTGCACTGAGTTAATAGGTTAGTCCAAATATGATCAAAAGTGTATGGAAGTGTATAAATATCATAGCAATGTCACCCAAAAGAGGCATGGAACAAGCAGAAATTATAGATACGTTTTGGACGTATCAGTGCCCGTGGCTCAGACTGCCCGTGCACAGTTATAGGGGTACAAAAAAGCGTACCCCCCTTTTTGTACACCGACATGAAGTGGAACTTGATGTAGTCATGGGAACCCACTTGACCAAGGCTTTAGGTGCTTCTTCAAATGCATCAATTTCCTCTTGAAGCTCGTCCTTGCCTTTTAGCTTGTGGTCTTGTGGTGGAATATCATCTTGAGCTTGTGTTCCTTGGAAAGAAGTAGGATCATACTTCTCTTGTTGAGGAACAAACTTCGGTTTGGGATATTGATCTTCTTCCCACTCAACTCCATTGGCATTGAACTTTCGTTCAAAACCAACACCTTGATTCTTCCGGTGCCTTCCTTGCTTGCGTACAATTTCCTCAAATTGCTTACTCCCGGCAAGGCTCTTGTAGACTCCCTTCTCTATAATTCCCTTCAATAAGCTATTTTCTTGCTCAAGTGTAACTTGGCTAAGAGAATCATTAGTGGAATCAAGAGAGGTGCTAGAGGCAACAACATTGGATTTAGCATGATTGTTGTTACTACTAGAGGAGGAGTCTTTCTTGTTTTTATTGCTAGATTTAACTTGTGGCATGTAAGTAGACAAGAGTAATCACTTGGCAATGTAAGAAGAACTTTTCTTGCGAAGATCATCATTTATTGCTTTTAAGAACTCATGCTCTTGCTCAAGGTTGAGCTTTTCAAAGTGTAGCTTCTCATGAGTTTTTAAAAGTTCTCGATGATCTTCCAAGGTAGTTTCATGAGCTAACTTGAGAGTGTTTAGTTCTTTAGTTAGACGCTCAATCTCCTTCTTATCATCGTCATTCGTTTTATCTTGATTATCATGATTAATAATAAGTTTAGCATAGTTTTCATAACTAGAGTTGTCAACAAGTAGATCATCATCTCCTAGCAAATCATCCTCATCACTATTAAAATCAATATACTCGGGGTGTGTTACCTTTGGTCCTTTAGCCATGAAGAATCTTCCAGTTCCTTCATTTGGTAAGTCAAATATGTCGTATGAGTTTGTTGACACAAGTGCTAGAACGGCAACACCTTCATCTTGAGTATATTCAGAGTCAGAGTGATAGCTTCTTTTGGAGTGGTGATTGGAGTCGGAGCTGGATACCCATTCACAAACATGAGCTTGATGTCTTCTTTTTGTGTAGCTCCTTGATGATTTGTCCTTCCTCTCCGAATTCTTGCTTCTCCGAGAGGGTCTTCGTTCATATCGATCATCTCTACTCCTTCTCTCTCTTGGTGGTGATTCTTCTCTTCTACTTCTTCTCTTGGGAGAATCTTCTCTTCTTTTGTAGGGAGCGGTACACTCATTGGAGTAGTGTCCGGGTCTTCCACAATTATAGCAATTTCGTTCACGACTAGAGGATCTTTTGTCATTGTAGGACCTTGACTTGGAACTTCTTTCCTTGCTTATACTCTTGTAGAATTTGTTGAAGTTCTTCACCATTAGGCTCAATTCTTCATTGATGGTTTGCTTCTCACTTGATGATGTGGGAGCATCACATGAGGCTTTGTAAGCACCGCTTGACTTGTTGTGAAGCTCTTCCTTATCCTTGAGTGACATCTCATGAGCAACAATTCTTCCAATGACTTCCGTTGGCTTGAGATCTTTGTAGTTGGGCATCATTTGGATAAATGTGCACACAGTATCATATTTTCCATCCAAGGCTCTTAAGATCTTCTTGATGATGAATCTATCGGTCATCTCTTCACTTCCTAAGCCGGCAATCTCATTTGTGATGAGAGCAGGCCTAGAGTACATTTCAGCAACACCTTCACCATCCTTCATTTTGAACTTGTCAAGTTGACTTTGAAGCACATCCAATTTTGATTCCTTGACAGAGTCGGTACCTTCGTGCATATCAATCAAAGTATCCCAAATTTCCTTTGCATTCTCAAGACAGCTGATTTTGTTGAATTCTTCGGGGCACAATCCGTTGAAGAGGATATCACAAGCTTGAGCATTGTATTGCAACATCTTCAACTCTTCTGCGGTAGCTTCACGGTTTGGTTCTCTCCCATCAAAGAATTCACCTTGCAAGCCAATACACACAATAGCCCAAACGGCGGGGTTATGTCCAAGAATATGCATTTTCATCTTATGCTTCCAACTAGAAAAATTAGTACTATCAAAGTAAGGACCTCTACGGTGGTAATTTCCCTCGCTAGATGCCATACTCTTTGAGGTTGTGAAACCAAGGCTATGATCACCAAAAGCTATGGAAATCAAGGCAAATGGAGACCAACGCTCTGATACCAATTGTAGGATCAAAAGTATGTCTAGAGGGGGGTGATTAGACTACTTGACCAAATAAAAAAATCTAGCCTTTTCCCAATTTTAAGTCTTGGCAGATTTTAGCAACTTAGCACAAATCAAGTAATCAACCTATACATGGAATTCTAAGAGTATAGCAGCGGAATGTAAAACAATTGCATATGAAGGTAAAGGGGGGAGTTTGGAGGGAGCAAACGCAATGTAGACACGGTGATTTTTTATCAGTGGTTCCGATAGGTTGTGCTATCGTACATCCACGTTGATGGAGACTTCAACCCACGAAGGGTAACGGTTGCGCGAGTCCATGGAGGGCTCCACCCACGAAGGGTCCACGAAGAAGCAACCTTGTCTATCCCACCATGGCCATCGCCCACGAAGGACTTGCCTCACTAGGGTAGATCTTCACGAAGTAGGCGATCTCCTTGCCCATACAAACTCCTTGGTTGAACTGCACAGTCTTGACGGAGGCTCCCAAGTGACACCTAGCCAATCTAGCAGACACCACTCTCCAAAAGGTAATAGATGGTGTGTTGATGGTGAACTCCTTGCTCTCGTGCTTCGAATGATAGTCTACCCAACACTCAACTCTCTCTCATAGGATTGGATTTGGTAGAAAGATGATTTAGTGGAAAGCAACTTGGGGAAGGCTAGAGATCAAGATTTATGTGGTTGGAATGGAATATCTTGACCTCAACACAAGTGTAGGTGGTTCTCTCTCAGAAAATGTATGTTGGAAGTGTAGGCATGTTCTGATGGCTCTCTCCATGAGTGAAGAGTGGGAGGAGGGGTATATATAGCCTCCACACAAAATCTAACTGTTACACACATTTTACCAAACTCGGTGGGACCGAATCAGAAAAGTCGGTCAGACCGATTCAGTACATATGTGACCGCAAGGCAATTTCGGTGGGACCGATATGTAACCTCGGTGGGACCGATTTCATTAGGGTTAGGGCATAACATAAACTCGGTTGGACCGATTACTCAAACTCGGTGGGACCGATTTTGGTAATAAGCAAACAGAGAGTTGGTCAGGCAAACTTGGTGGGACTGATTCGCTCGTTTTGGTGGGACCGAAGCGTTACGAAAAGGAAACACAGAGTTTGCATTGCAGACTCGGTGGGACCGATCGCTCATCTTGGTTAGACTGAAACGTTACGAAGGGAAACCGAGAGTTTGCAATCCCATCTCAGTGAGACCAAAATCCCTATCGGTGAGACCGAAGTGACTAGGGTTTGTGGCAGTGGCTATGTCAAATGAACTCGGTGGCGCTGGATGAAAAGTTCTGGTGGGGCCGAGTTTGACTTTTTGTTGTGGTACATATGTGGATATGAAAAGTAGTTGAGGGTTTTTGGAGCATATCACTAAGCATTTTGAGCAAGTAACTCACTAAGAAACACCTCACCCCCTTTTGATAGTATTGGCATTTCCTATGGACTCAATGTGATCTTGGATCACAAAAAATAAAATGTAGAGTCTTGAACTTTGAAGCTTGAGCCAATCTTTTGTCCTTAGCATTTTGAGGGGTCTACATTCCTTATCCATGCCATGCCAATCATTGAACCTTCCTGAAATATTTATCTTGTAATGGCATTAGTTCAGTGAGCTATATGTTGTTGATCATTACCAAAACCACCCAGGGATTGTTGCACTTTCACTACTCCTGATTGTCGGAGATATTGATGACGACTGGCTCCTTGTACATGGAAGAGGGCGAGGCCTCCGCATCGTGGGTGCCCTCATTGTAGTGGTGAATTGCCTAAGCCGCTCCGGGCACCAACTTGCTGGCTCTCAAGATTAGGTAAGCACGTGCACGCTGAGAAAACACCTCGTAGTCTTCGTCGAAGGCACCGACGGTGGCCTCGAGAAAACGCCACGAACTGTCGTTTAAAGCAGCCAACCGCATCGCGGCATCGGCGCGCAAGGCGTCAATGATGGCCTCGACGGCGAGGTGCTCCTCCAAGATCTGGGGGTCGGCACGAATGGCAGCCATCGTGTCCTCATCCGCGCATGCATCCGTGATTTGCTTCTCCGCTGCCAAATGCTCCTTGATATCCTGGCTATACTGCATGCACCATGGCTTACGTCGACAATTATTTGGTGGAGGGGTCGGTGATTTGGGTGGAAGGTGTCGCTCTCGCGTCGGTGGTCGGGGCATGTGGGATGTGGAAGGAGGAGGAGGATGGGGGTCGGGTGTGGATTACTTGCCTGGATAGGCGAGGCCGAGCAGCGTGAAGGAGGGTCACCGGCGAGGAGGCGGCACTGCAAGCAAGGAGTGAAGGTTTCAACTTGGAAAGGAAGGCGGAAACAGGGCAAATGTGGCTTTTGGTAAGGGTGAGGGGGCGGGGAGGTAGATATTTCCGCGGAAGCCGAAAATTTGTTATCGCTTTAGCGAAAAAACTAGTGCGCAAAGTGTCATCACACACGGTCCCTTATTCAGAGCGGGCTGTGGACTGTAGCCATTGCACCTTCTCGCGTAAGCCGTATGCGTACTATACTCCAACGGTGCTCCAAGATATTTTGTGTTGCATCTCACACGGTTGGTTATAATAAACTGTGTGGGATCTACTTGATTTTTTGTCTTGATTTGAATTACATAATGGGGTCACATCGGCCATGGACAGTGTTTGAATTGCTAGACCTTTTATTTGCATGCAACTATATGTGTGTCATAAAAGAATGGGAATTATTCAAGGTTCGTTTGGACATTTTTATGCATTAAGTGTGTTTTCAATGCATTTATGTACATAATTCAAATTTGACCTACATACACATGCTCCAGTACATATAAATTGGTTAAAAAATCAAATCTTTGTCCTTGGGTGCATGCTTAGGTCTCATGCAAGAAATGGGAATGAATGTCAAACACCCTGCCACCGTCACTCGGCCGCAAACATTGATATACCTTGTCTTTAAATTCTAGTAAATCCAAAACTCGTCTGAAATTCATGAAACTTGGCATGCTATCATGGAGCGGCATCAACATGCCGTGGTAAATTTTTTGTCCCATTTGGGGCAGGTTTGGGTATATGCTTCTCACAAACAAGAGCTTCTCACGACAAGCATGATGGTTTCGGTAGGGAACGCCCCACCTTTGGGGACGAAATGATATCCATTGCCTCTTATTGCTTTCAAAAATTTTCTCGTGTCAACATAGAACAAGAGGAGTGTTGTGTCAATTTTTGGGATTTTTCGGGGTTTGTTTGGACATTTTTATGCATTAATTGAGTTTTCAATGCATTTATGTGCATAACTCAAATTTGAACTACATGCACATGCTCTAATGCATATAAATTGGTTGAAAATTCAAATTTGTGTCCTTGGTTGCATGCTTAGGTCCGATGCAAGAAATGGGAATGAATGTCAAACACCCTGCCACGGTCACTCGGCCGCAAACATTGAGATACCTTGTCTTTAAATTCTAGTAAATCCAAAACTCGTCTGAAATTCATGAAACTTGGCATGCTATCATGGAGCGGCATCAACATGCCATGGTAATTTTTTTGTCCCATTTGGGGCAGGTTTGGGTATATGCTTCTCACAAACCAGAGCTTCTCACAACAAGCATGATGGTTTCGGTAGGGAACGCCCCACCTTTGGGGACGAAACGATATCCATTACCTCTTATTGCTTTCAGAATTTTTCTCGTGTCAACATAGAACAAGAGGAGTGTTGTGTCAATTTTTGGGATTTTTCGGGGTTTGTTTGGACATTTTTATGCATTAACTGAGTTTTCAATGCATTTATGTGCATAATTCAAATGTGAACTACATGCACATGCTCTAATGCATATAAATTGGTTGAAAAATCAAATCTGTGTCCATGGGTGCATGCTTAGGTCCCATGCAAGAAATGGGAATGAATGTCAAACACCCTGCCACGGTCACTCGGCCGCAAACATTGAGATACCTGGTTTTTAAATTCTAGTAAATTCGAAGCTCGTCTGAAATTCATGAAACTTGGCATGCTATCATGGAGCGGCGTCAACATGTCGTGGTTAATTTTTTGTCCAATTTGGGGCAGGTTTGGGGATATGCTTCTCACAACAAGCGTGATGGTTTTGGTAGGGAACGTCCCACCTTTGGGAACGAAACAATATCCATTGCCTCTTATTGCTTTCAATTTTTTTTCTCATGTCAACATAGAACAACAGGAGTGTTGTGTCAATTTTTTGGATTTTTCAGGGTTCGTTTGGACATTTTTATGCATTAATTGAGTTTTTAATGCATTAATTCAAATTTGAACTACATGCACATGCTCTAATGCATATAAGTTGGTTGAAAATTCAAATTTGTGTCCTTGGGTGCATGCTTAGGTCCCATGCAAGAAATTAGAATGAATTTCAAACACCAGGGCACCGTTGATTGCCGGCAAAATGTTGAGATACTTTGTTTTTAAATTCTAGTAAATCCAAAACTCGTCTAAAATTCATGAAACTTGGCACGCTTTCATGGAATGGCACCCGACATGCTGTGGTATTTTCTGTGTCCATTTTGAGAGAAGGCGCACTCGAGTAACAGCCAACAAAGGTATTTTGAAAAAATAGCTACCACTTTGATATCTCAAACAGTTGTATAATTCAAATCGCGTGCGTTCTGTTAACCATTCACGTGACGCCATGTGTCTTTGTTTTAAAGCCTATAGGAGGTGTCGTGCGGACAGCTACCTGACCTTGACTGAAAGGGAGGAGTGCGAGCGAAGTCCGGTGCGCAGGCTGGCCGAGAGGCGCGCAAGCTGTCCTTCAATGTGCAGGCACACCGGGAAGCGTGCGAGCTGTACGCTGTGTAGGCTCACTGGGAAGCGAGCCCTTTGACTTCCATGGCCGCCTGCCTTCCTCTCCATTAATGGCACCGGAGCCGCTGTTTAATACGGGCGGACTTACTATTCGCCTCCCATTCCCCTCCCTCCCGCAAACCTCCAACAACACCATGGTGTAGAATGATCATCTGCCACTAGTCTTCAAGTTTGGTGAAGTCGACTCCGAGCCGGAGGAGATAGAAAATAAGGAGGAATGGGGCCTCATGGACATGGCCCAGAACGAGCTGGCCGCGGCGGTTGCTGTCCCCGCTCCCGTCCTAGCTCCCATCCCCGCACCCGCACTAGCGACCATCCCCGTAGCATTGACGGGCTGGTCACCGAGCACTATCGCAGAGCTGGAAGCTGCGGGCTTCAGCAAGGTCTCCGCGGACCCGTGCAAGCTCGTGTACATACCAGCGCCCGTGCCCGTGCCCGTGCGTGCCCCTCCACCCATCATGGCGCTGGCCCCCGTGCGTTTGGCTGCACCCGTCGCACCCGTGCCCCTGCATGTGTGCACCCCTCCACCCACCGCGGCACCGGTCCCCGTGCGTTTGGCTGCACCCGCCACGCCCGTGCCCGTGCGCGCGCCCCCTCAGCGGCATGGGACGTTGCCGTCGACCACTACCTCTCAACGGCGCCAGTTGCCGTCCTCCCGTGCCCCGCTCGTCGATCGCGCGACGACATGATGTTTTATTTACAAGTGAAGAACATTTTGTGCTGCCTTGAAGACTTCAACAACGGTGGCCTGAAAATAGTTTTTTTGGGGTTTAATACTGTATCTCGAATTCTCGATCATATGAATATAAATTCGCTGTGTGACTGAATGAAAGATATGGTTTGAACAAACTTGCCTTTTCTCTTAATGTACAGACTTATCAAACGATTTTGTTTTGAAGAAAAATGTCAATGGTTTTTAAATATAGAACACTTATCGCAAACCTTTCAGTTAGAACACCCGTATGCAAACCGACAACTTCCCTAGGAAGCCAAGGGAAAATGTGACGAGCAGGATTTCTGCATCCCTTCAATGCAAATGGTTGTTTTGCATGACCCGTGTGCAACCACGTAGAAACAGTTGGGTAAGATTTGCATATTTCATTTTGGGTATGTTGCCATTTGTCAAACTGGAAAGATTGACATTTGTTTATCTAGTAACATTGCCATTTGTCAACCTTGTAACACTGCGATTTGTCAAAATATGCAGCTAAATTTCACTAGCACCAGCTTATTTTTGCAACTAAAATCACTAGCGCTATTCATATGGACACCACTAGCAGGCGTGAGTTGATGGACGCATATGCAAATGTACCATTGATTACATACAACAAGTCATCAACCCACAACGACAACGAGGGTACACGTTGGATTATAGATCATTTCCAACAAAACATTCTAGTAAAGTAAAGTTTTGCTCACACAAAAAATAACAAAGCGATGAAATGAACTTCAGCTCAACCACTCGTCAGCGTTGGAAACACTTGCTTTGAACCAGAAGTGATTCTCTGGGAAGGGCCAGCTACTGTCAATCTCGAGACCAACGCAGGACTGATCATCCAGGCTGAAGCGTCCTATGTCTGGACCCATATTGGGATGGTAGGGAAGCATAGCAATGTCCGAGGTATAGATACAGTTGCTTCTCCTAAATAGTAGTAATGTTGTGTCAACAGCAACTGGATCGCCTTCCACCACCATTGGATAGTTTTGTCCAAGGAAGAGCGAGTTTCCTCCAAGACTTTCAATACTGAACCAGTGAGAAGGTGTTGGTGCTAGTACACTAGTATCCATCCCGAATACCCTGCAACGGATGTTGGAATAGGTCCGGAGAGTGTGACCATGCGAGACAACACCTGCTTCCTTAGTAACATTAGTAGTGCCCTGTATATAGACAAGAAGAGGTGATCCATCGGAATAAGTTGCCAGGCGCCACTGAGTATATGGGTCATGCTCGTCTTCATGCTCGTGATCATCAGCATCATCATCTCCCTCTTGGTTATAAATTTTTTCAAGTATAGGTGGTGGAATGTTCACAGGACCTTGGAAACACAAGAAGGTTTATTAGTAAAGGGAATCTAGCTAACCCGCATGCATGGGGATGAAACAATTATAATTACGGTGGAAGATAAATGTACCGAAAGCATCAGGATTCCATGCAAAAACAGTGCCATGAGTTGTGGCAGCAAACACAAGACCCTCGTATTGAATTGCATCACAGTACTCATTCATGTACAGAAATTGATTTTTGAGAAATATCCATCGAGGCGTGGAAGTAAGGAAGGCAACAAGCTTGTCGAAGATAGCAACAACTTCATAGTTCATGTAATCCCAAGAGCGGTTGGGAACTCGACAAATTGCTATCTTCCGTAGACGACAGTCACCATGATCGTATTTGAACTCATGTAGAATACCGGTGTACTCAACCTTTGGGCAGTATGAGATTTTTGGAAGTGGACCCCGGTGACGAGTGTACACATTCACAAGTTCCCACTCGCAGTTGTACCCAATATAAACAACCCAAACTCCATTTGCGCCTGCCCAAGCCTCACCCTCAAGTGATGGCATCTTAACATCACACGTATCATTATCAAGCGGCATCAACTTGCACAAGGCGAGGCTTCCGTCGTCCCCGCGCCAGTTAGCATGGTGACGACGAACAAGATAGGGGAGATCAAACCGCTCCTGGACCCTTGGGTTCCTTGTAATGATGTTATTAGTTGAGTCGAGAATGGTCTTGAACGAACCTACCATGCTAGCCGAGGTGATGACGTCGCACCGATCAATGAGTTCCTCCACCACGTCATCTTTCAGATCGGGGCAAGAATAACGGGGTCGTTTCCGGCCTGTTCCCTCCATGGAAGAGATGATCGAACAATGGCAGAAGGAAGGGTGAAGGCAAATGGAGGGAGGAAGAGCGTGCGACAACAGTTCCAAATCGAGAGGGAAATGCGAAGAGGTGGTGGACGGTTGCCACGGTACAAGAAGAGGCTAGTGGGGAGCGAATGGTTGCCACAAAGGCCACATACCGACGACAAGGCCGAGTGAACCGCATGCCGTATATCACACACACCTTGATCTGGCTGACCGTTTCTTTTGTGTTGCCTAATCACAAACAGTTCATCCGAGTGAACCGTATGTTGTACATCGCACACACCTTCATCTGGCTGGCCGTTTTTTTTCTCTTGTCACAACACAAACAGTTCATCCGAGTGAACCGCTGATACATCTCCGTCGTATCTATACTTTATTATTATTTCATGCCAATATTATATCACTTTCACATACTTTTGGCAACTTTTTATATGATTTATTGGACTAACCTATTGATCCAGTGCCCAGTGCCAGTTCCTGTTTTCTGCATGTTTTTTGTATCGCAGAGTATCCATATCAAACGAAGTCCAAATGCAATAAAATTTCACAGAGAATTATTTTGGAATATATGTGAGTTTTGGGAATTGGAATCACCGCAAACGGAGGCCCACAGAGCCCACAAGACACCAGGGCACGCTAGAGGCCCCAGACGTGCCGTGGTGGGTTGTGCTCACCTCGTACATCGATTGGACCTCTACTACGGGCACAAGGAAGCTTATATCCGGAAAAAAATCGTGTTAAAATCTCAGCGCAATCGGAGTTACGGATCTCCTGGAATATAAGAAAAGGTTTTCAGCCAGATCTGGGTAACGCGAAACAGAAGAGAACAGAGAGGGAGATCCAATCTCGGAGGGGCTCCCGCCCCTCCAGCACCATGGAGACCAAGGACCATAGGGGGACTCTCCTCCCATCTAGGGGGAGGCCAAGGAAGAAGAAGAAGGAGGGGGCTCTCTCCCCCTCTCTCCCGGTGGCGCGGGAGTGCCGCCGGGGCTAGGATCATGACGGCGATCTACATCAACAATCTTGCTACCGTCAACATCAACTTTCTCCCCCTCTATGCAGCGGTGTAACACCTCTTCTCCCCACTGTAATCTCTACTTAAACATGGTGCTCAACTCCATATATTATTTCCCAATGATCTATGGTTATCCTATGATGTTTGAGTAGATCCGTTTTATCCTGTGGGTTAATCATGATCTTGGTTGGTATGATTGTATATTTTATTTATGGTGTTGTGCCTTCCGTCTCGCGCAAATGTGAGGGGCCCCCGCTGTAGGGTGTTGCAATATGTTCATGGTTCGCTTACGGTGGGTTGTGAGAGTGACAGAAACTTAAACCCGGGTAACTGGGGTATGACGTATGGGAGTAAAGAGGACTTGATACTTAATGCTATGGTTGGGTTTCACGACCTTAATAATCTTTAGTAGTTGTGGATGCTTGCTAGAGTTACAATCATAAGTGCATATGATCCAAGTAGAGAACGTATGTTAGCTCATGCCTCTCCCTCATATAGAACTACAAGAATGATTACCGGTACTTGTTATCGATTGCCTAGGGACAAATAACTTTCTTGTTGACACAAACCCTTTTACTAAACACCTAACTTTTATTATCTTGCAAAGTACTTCTAGTTTTATTCTTGCAAAGTAGTTCTAGCATCACACCTACAAAGTACTTCTAGTTTCATACTTGTTCTAGGTAAAGCAAACATCAAAGTGTGCCTAGAGTTATATCGATCGTCGATAGAACTTGAGGGAATATTTGTTCTACCTTTAGCTCCTCGTTGGGTTCGACACTCTTACTTACTGAAAGAGGCTACAATTGATCCCCTATACTTGTGGGTTATCAAGACCTTTTTCCGGCGCCGTTGCCGGGGAGCAATAGCGTGGGGTGAATATTCTCGTGTGTGCTTGTTTGCTTTATCACTAAGTAGTTTTTATTTCCTGTTCTAAGTTGTTCTCTATCTTTAGTTATGGATACGGAACACAAAACACCAAAAAAAATTAGTTGTACTTGCTACTCATGGAGATGGGGAAACTCCTAAAACCCTCGATGCTCGTTATGTGAAAAATATTATGCACTACTTTGATAATCCTGAGAAAACCCAATTCAACTTGATAATGGGAGTAACGTTGGATCAACGTGAATACTTTAGGGATTATCGCTTAACTCATAAAGGGAAATTGTTATGGGATCAAATTCATATGTTGCATTGGTATGCTTGGGAGCTTTGCTTGAGATATGATTTTACTTGTTGCTCTAGGATGAACACTCCACATCTTCCCTTTTCATGTGAATTTAATGATAATGAAACCTTGGCTTCTTATGCTAATGGTATATATGATTATTATGATATGGAACGAATAGAAGAATTTGTTGCCTTTAAGGGTGCTTATGAAGTTGAATCTTTGTTTTAAAAGTATGAAGATTTTGATGATTCAGTTTATAGACCTGAAAATTTTGCTATCCTCAAATATTGCTATGATAATTATAAATGCAATTACGATATTGATGTGTTTATTGAGAAAGTCTCCACTGTCCAAGAAGAGACTAATATTTTGCAGGAGTCTATGGAATAAGAAATTGATGAAACTGTGAGCTCATTGGATGAAAAAGATGATGAGGAGAGTGAAGAACAAAAGGAGGAAGAATGGATTAGCTACCCGTGCCCACCTTCTAATGAGAGTAACTCTTCAACTCATACATTAGTTAATTTCCCTTCGTTCTTACCGAAGGATGAATGCCATGATAATTGCTATGATCCCATTGATTTGTTTGAAATATCCCTTTTTGATGATGCTTGCTATGCTTGTGGCCATGATGCCAATATGAATGATCCTTATGGAGATGAACTTGCTATAGTTCCTTATGTTAAGAATGAAATTGTTTCTATTTCACCCACACATGATAGTCCTATTATCTTTTTGAATTCTCCAAACTACACTATATCGGAGAAAATTGCACGTATTAAGGATTACATTGATGGGTTGCCTTTTACCGTTGCGCATGATGATTTTGATGAGTATAATATGCATGTGCTTTCTGCTCATACTTGCAATTATTATGAGAGAGGAACTACATCTCCGCCTCTTTATGTTTCCAACACGAAAGAATTGCAAGAAACTTCTTATGCTATGTATTGGCCTTTACTTGATGTGCATAAATTGTTCTTGTATGACATGTCGATGCATAGGAAGAGAGTTAGACTTCGTCATTGCTTGATATATGTTTCTTTTTGCTCACTACTAAATGCCAAATCATTGTTAATTAAAATTGGCTTTGATATACCTTGGGATCCGGGTGGATTCATTACTTGAGCACTTTATGCCTAGCTTAATGGCTTTAAAGAAAGCGCTGCCAGGGAGACAACCCGGAAGTTTTAGAGAGTCATTTATTTCTGTTGAGTGCTTTTATATAGTCTAAAAACAAAAAATATACAGAGGGGAACTTAAAACTTCACAAAAAGAAAAGTGAAAGTGAGAAGGACGAGCACCGTGGAAGCGGGAGCTAGCCTTGAACTTTGTTCATGCCCATGGAAACTTTGTGAATCTTTATTATAGAAAATTTTCAACAAAAATAATTATCCCCTTGTACAATTCCATTGTATTATAAAAATAATGTGCCAAGGTTTGCCTTTAGGATGTTTAGATTGCTTGTTCGTTTGTGCGGTGCAAAACAGAAACTTTGGCTGTAGTGCGCGATTTTACAGTTTTTACTGGAACGTCAAATGGTTCTGAAACTTTTTCACTGTCTTTCTATACAAATTGTTTATTTTTCCTAAATTTAAATAATTTTTGGAGTACCAAAAGTATGGTGAATGTTCAGATTACTACATACTGTCCTGTTTAAGACAGATTCTATTTTTTGATGCATTGTTTTGCTTGTTTTGATGAAACAATCGTTTCTATCAGTGGATTAAGCCAAGGAAAAGTTATATTACAGTATCTACAATGCAAAAACAAAATATGAATTGGTTTGCAATAGTACTTAGAGTACTGATTTGCTTTATTATACTAACGGATCTTACCAAACTTTCTGTTGAGTTTTGTGTGGATGAAGTGATCAAAGATCAAGGAGGTCTCGATATGAGGAGAAGAAGGAGAGGCAAGAGCTCAAGCTTGGGGATGCCCAAGGCACCCCAAGTAAATATTCAAGGAGACTCAAGCATATAATCTTGGGGATTCCCCGGAAGGCATCCCATCTTTCTTCAACAAGTATCGATATGTTTTCGATTTTGTTTCGTTCATGTGATATGTGCAAATCTTAGAGCGTCTTTTGCGTTTAGTTTTCATTTTTCTTTTATGCACCATGCTGGTATGAAATAGTCCATGGTTGATTTATAGAATGCTCATTGAACTTCACTTATATCTTTTGAGTGTGGCTTTATAGAATGCTTCATGTGCTTCACTTATATCATTTGAAGTTTGGATTCCCTGTTTCTCTTCACATAGAAAATCGTTGTTTGAAGAATGCTCTTTTACTTCACTTATATTTGTTAGAGCATGATATTTTATAGAAATAATTAAACTCTCATGCTTCACTTAGATCTGTTTAGAGAGTCAAAAGGAATTGGTCAATTGCATGGTTAGTCATAAAATCCTACATAAAACTTATGGATCACTGAATATGATATGTTTGATTCCTTGCAATAGTTTTGTGATATAGAGATGATAATATGTGGGAGTCACTAGTAAATGGTTGTGGTTAGTAAGAATATTGGTGTTAAGGTTTGTGATTCCCGAAGCATGCACGTATAGTCTCTCGTTATGCTATGAAGTTGGAGCATGATTTATTATTGATTGTCTCCTTATGAGTGGCGGTCGAGGACGAGCGATGGTCTTTTCCTACCAATCTATCCCCCTAAGGGCATGCGTAGTAGTACTTTGCTTCGAGGGCTAATAAACTTTTGCAATAAGTATATGAGTTCTTTATGACTAATGTGAATCCATGGATTATACGCACTCTTACCTTTCCGCAATTTGCTAGCCTCTATAGTACTGTGCATTGCTCCTTCTCACATCGAGACGTGGTGCAAACTTCACTGGTGCATCCAAACCCCGTTATATGATACACTCTATCACACATAAGCCTTATTATATCTTCCTCAAAACATGCACCATACCTACCTATTATGGCTTTTCCATGGCCATTCCGAGATATATTACCATGCAACATCCACCGCTTCTGTTTGATGGCTTGAGCATTCATTGTCATATTGCTTTGCATGATCATGTAGCTGGCATAGTGTTTGTGGCTCAGCCATCGTTCATCATTTTTCATACATGTTATGCTAGATCATTGCACATCTTCGTACATTGCCAGAGGCATTCATATAGTCATATTTTGTCATAGGTATCGAGTTGTAATTTTTATTTCTTCTGAGTTATAAGTAAATAGAAGTGTGATGATCACTATTCATTTATAGAGCAGTGCCCCAGTGAGGAAAGGATGATGGAGACTATGATTCCCCACAAGCTGGGATGAGACTCCGGACAATGAGAGAGAGAAAAGAAAAAAGAAAAAAAGAAAAAAGGTGAAAAATATGCAAAAATAAATAAACAAAGAGAGAAGGGGCATTGTTAGTATCTTTTATCACACTTGTGCTTCAAAGTAGCACCATGTTTTTCATATGGAGTCTCCTATGTTGTCTCTTTCATATACTCGTGGAAATTTTTCATTATAGGATTAGATGCACACCCACTTAGTTTTCATATTGAGCTCTCATACACTTATAGCTCTTAGTGCATTCGTTGCATGGCAATCCCTACACCTCGCGTTGATATCAATTGATGGGCATCTCCATAGCCCGTTGGTTAGCCGCATCGGTGTGGGACTTTCTTACTTTTTGTCTTCTTTATATTTACCCCTATCATTATACTCTATTCCACCCGTAGTGCTATATCCATGGCTTGCGCTCATGTATTGCGTGAGGGTTGAAAAAGCTGAAGCACGTTAAAAAGTATGAACCAATTCCTCGGCTTGTCATCGAGGTTGTGCATGATAAATATTTTGTGTTAAGAAGACAGAGCATTGATGACCCACAAGTATAGGGGATCTATCGTAGTCCTTTCGATAAGTAAGAGTGTCGAACCCAACGAGGAGCAGAAGGAAATGATAAGCTGTTTTCAGCAAGGTATTCTCTGCAAGCACTAAAATTGTAGGTAACAGATAGTTTCGTGATAAGATAATTTGTAACGAGCAACAAGTAACAAAAGTAAATAAAGTGCAGCAAGGTGTCCCAATCCTTTTTGTAGCAAAGGACAAGCCTGGACAAACTCTAATATGAAGGAAAACGCTCCCAAGGACACATGGGAATTATCGTCAAGCTAGTTTTCATCACGTTCATATGATTCGCGTTCGGTACTTTGATAATTTGATATGTGGGTGGACCGGTGCTTGGGTGCTGTCCTTACTTAGACAAGCATCCCACTTATGATTAACCCCTATTGCAAGCATCCGCAACTACAAAAGAAGTATTAAGGTAAACCTAACCATAGCATGAAACATATGGATCCAAATCAGCCCCTTACGAAGCAACGCATAAACTAGGGTTTAAGCTTCTATCACTCTATCAACCCATCATCTACTTATTACTTCCCAATGCCTTCCTCTAGGCCTAAATAATGGTGAAGTGTCATGTAGTCAATGTTCACGTAACACCACTAGAGGAGAGACAACATACATCTCATCAAAATATCGAACGAATACCAAATTCACATGACTACTAATAGCAAGACTTCTCCCATGTCCTCAGGAACAAACGTAACTACTCACAAAGCATATTCATGTTCATAATCAGAGGAGTATTAATATGCATAAAGGATCTGAACATATGATCTTCCACCAAATAAAGCAACTAGCATCAACTACAATGAGTAATCAACACTACTAGCAACCTACAGGTACCAATCCCAGGCTATGAGACTAGAATTGGATACAAGATATGAACTAGGGTTTGAGAGGAGATGGTGCTGGTGAAGATGTTGATGGAGATTGGCCCTCTCCTGATGAGAGGAGCGTTGGTGATGACGATGGCGATGATTTCCCCCTCCCGGAGGGAAGTGTTCCCGGCAGAACAACTCCACCAGATCCCTAGATTGGTTCCACCAAGGTTCCGCCTCGTGGCGGCGGAGTCTCGTCCCGAAAGCTTGCTTATGATTTTTTCTCGGACGAAAGACTTCATATAGTAGAAGATGGCCACCGGAGGGCCACCAGGGGGCCCACGAGGTAGGGGGCGCGCCCAGGGGGGTAGGGCACTCCCCCCACCCTCATGCCCAGGGTGTGGGTCCCCTCTGGTATTTTCTTCGCTCAGTATTTTTTATTATTTCCAAAAATAACTTCCGTGGAGTTTCAGGACTTTTGTAGTTGTACAGAATAGGTCTCTAATATTTGCTCCTTTTCCAGCCCAGAATTCCAACTGCCAGCATTCTCCCTCTTTATGTAAACCTTGTAAAATAAGAGAAAATAGACATAAGTATTGTGACATAATGTGTAATAACAGCCCGTAATGCAATAAATATCAATATAAAAGCATGATGCAAAATGGACGTATCAACTCCCCCAAGCTTAGACCTCGCTTGTCCTCAAGCTGAAGCTGATACGATAAATATGTCCACATGTTTAGAGGTACAGGTGTCGATAAAATAAAATACGGACATGAGGGCATCATGATCATTCTTAAAACAGCAACATATATGGGTATTGTCATATGATTTCTTATGCTCAAGTAATTATCTATTCACAATGTCAAGTATGAATCAAAACTTCGTTGAAAACCAACAAACTATAATCCCAGTCATTGAAGCAATTGCAATTTATCATAACATTAGAAAGAGCCTATGTCAGAGCTTTTCAGCAAGTCCACATACTCAACTATCATTTAGTATTTCACAATTGCTAACACTCACGCAATACCTGTGGTTACGGAGTTTTAATCGGACACAGAGAAAGATAGGGGCTTATAGTTTCGCCTCCCAACCTTTTACCTCAAGGGTAATGTCAACAATAATAGTTCATGCTAACTTACATCCAATTATATATATATATATATATATATATATATATATATATATATATATATATATATATATATATATATATATATATATCAGTATCTTTCCAACACACCGTGCTTACCAAAGGATAAAATGTAAAAGGGAATGGTGAAGATCACCATGACTCTTGCAAAAGGTAGGAGATAAAAATAAAAGATAGGTCCGTCGCAGAGGGAAGCAGAGGTTGTCATGCGCTTTCAGGGTTGGATGCACGAAATCTTAATGCAAAAGAACGTCACTTTATATTGCCACTTGTGATATAGACCTTTATTATGCAGTCCGTCGCTTTTATTTCTTCCACATCACAAGATCGTATAAAGCTTATTTCCTCCACACTAATCAATCATACATGTTTAGAGAGCAATTTTTATTGCTTGCACCAATGACAACTTACTTGAAGGATCTTACTCAATCCATAGGTAGATATTGTGGACTCTCATGGCAAAACTGGGTTTAAGGATATTTGGAAGCACAAGTAGTATCTCTACTTGGTGCAAATAATTTGGCTAGCATGAGGGTGAAAGGCAAGCTCAACATGTTGGATGATCCATGACAATATACTTTATTTCAGATATAAGAAAAAGTAACCCATTACGTTGTCTTCCTTGTCCAACATCAACTCTTTAGCATGTCATATTTTAATGAGTGCTCACAATCATAAAAGATGTCCAAGATAGTATATTTATATGTGAAACCTCTCTTTCTTTATTACTTCCTATTAATTGCAACGATGACCAAAGCTATGCTTGTCAACTCTCAACAACTTTTAATCATCATACTCTTTCTATGTGAAGTCATTACTCTCCATAAGATCAATATGATCTCTTTATTTATTTTTATTATTTCCCTTTTTTATTCCCTCAAGATCATGGCAAAATAATCAAGCCCTTGACTCAACACCAATCTTTATTATATAGCTCACGGACTCGATTACATAGAGGTATCATAAAGCAAAAACTCAAAACTAAATCATACTAGATCATACTAAAACTTTATTCTACTAGATCAAAATATTACTAAAAGGATCGAACTAAGAAAAACGGTAAAGATAGGAGTGTGATGGTGATACGATACCGGGGCACCTCCCCCAAGCTTGGCAGTTGCCAAGGGGAGTGCCGATACCCATGTGATTATGTATCCCTTGCTGGTGAAGAAGATGGTGGTGATGATGGGTAGTCGCACATCGAGCGTAAGAGATCCTCCAACTTGCGGATAATGCCTTTGAGTGTGATGATATGCTCCTTCAACAAAATATTTTCACGTGTGAGATACTTGTTTTGTATAAGAGCTAACTCAATCATCTTGAAAGCTTCGATCTCAGTTGGGGTAAGAAGATTGTGATCAAGTTGAAGGATGTCTTCTGCTGCCGGAACATTGTCCTCCGTGGCCTTCTTGATTTAATCATCCTTATTGATCTCCAAGGGTTCTTCCCTCTTCAGCTCTATCTTCATTAGTCAAGCATCGTTGTCACCGTTGTTGGAGGAGGGGGATGACATGATGCCTGGCCTTGACAACCCTGACAGAAAACGGCTCGAAACAAGAACAGAGGATAATTGCGTGATACAGGAGTCAAAACCTTCGGGAGATTATATAATGAATTTTTACTGACCAAAATACGTATCATGCAAGAAAACGGAGTCCGGAGAGCACACGAGGTGCCCACGAGGCAGGGGGAGCGCCCTCCACCCTCGTGGAGCCCTCGTGTCTTTCCCGGACTGCTTCTTATTTTTCTATTTTTCTAAATATTCCAAAATGGAGAAAAATTGCCATTAGAACTGTTTTGGAGTCGGTTTACTTACTGTACCACATACCTATTCCTTTTTGGAGTCTGAAACGTTCTGGAAATTGTCTCTTATGTATTCCTCCGGTGTTACGGTTTCAATAACATTAGTTTCAACATTTATAGGATTACATGAGATATAATGTTTGATTCTTTGACCGTTCACCACCTTTCGATTTGTGCCTTCGAAGTTGTTGATTTTTATGGCACCGGAACGATTAACCTCCTCGATAACGTAAGGACCTTCCCATTTAGAGAGAAGTTTCCCTGCAAAAAATCTTAAACGAGAGTTGTACAACAATACATAATCACCTACATTAAACTCTCGCTTTTGTATTCTTTGGTCATGCCATCTTTTAACTTTTTCTTTAAATAGCTTGGCATTTTCATAGGTTGGGTTCTCCATTCATCAAGTGAGATAATGTCAATAACCTCTTCTCACCGGCAAGTTTGAAATCATAATTGAGCTCTTTAATAGCCCAATATGTCTTATGTTCTAGTTCGAGAGGTAAGTGACATGCTTTTCCATAAAACATTTTATACGGAGACATACCCATAGGATTTTTATATGTAGTTCTATAGGCCCATAATGCATCATCAAGTTTCTTGGACCAATTCTTTCTAGATCTATTAGCAGTCTTTTGCAAAATTAATTTGAGCTCTCTGTTGCTCAATTCGACTTGACCACTAGACTGTGGGTGATATGGATATGCAATTCTATGATTAACATCATACTTAGCAAGCATTTTACGAAAGGCACCATGAATAAAATGTGAACCACCATCAGTCATTAAATATCTAGGGACTCCAAACCTCGGAAAAATAACTTCTTTAAGCATTTTAATAGATGTGTTATGATCAGCACTACTAGTTGGAATAGCTTCTACCCACTTAGTAACGTAATCAACAACAACTAAAATATGTGTATATCCATTAGAGGCAGGAAACGGTCCCATATAATCAAAGCCCCAAACATCAAATGGTTCAATAACAAGTGAATAATTCATAGGCATTTCTTGACGTCTACTAATATTACCAATTCTTTGACATTCATCACAGGATAAGACAAACTTACGGGCATCCTTGAAGAGAGTAGGCCAATAAAAACCAGATTGCAATACCTTATGTGCAGTTCTAGCTCCAGCGTGGTGTCCTCCATAAGCCTCGGAGTGACACTTGTGTAGGATCTATTCCTGTTCATGCTCAGGTACACAACGTCTAATAAAACCATCTACTCCTTCTTTATAAAGATGTGGGTCATCCCAAAAGTAATGTCTCAAATCATAAAAAAACTTTTTCTTTTGCTGGTATGTGAAACTAGGTGGTATAAATTTAGCAACAATGCAATTAGCATAATCAACATACCATGTAGCAGTATGAGAAGCATTGATGACATTTAATTGTTCATCAGGGAAGCTATCATCAATAGGAAGTGGGTCATCAAGAACATTTTCTAACCTAGACAAGTTGTCTGCAACGGGGTTCTCAGCTCCCTTTCTATCAATAATATGCAAATCAAACTCTTGTAGCATTAGAACCCATCTGATAAGTCTGGGTTTAGCATTTTTTGTTTCCATAAGATATTTAATAGTAGCATGATCAGTGTGAATAGTTACTTTAGAATCAACAATATAAGGTCTGAACTTATCACAAGCAAATACAACTGCTAAAAATTCTTTTTCAGTAGTGGCATAATTTCTCTGGGCATTGTCTAGAGTTTTACTAGCATATTGAATAACATTTAATTTCTTATCAACTCTTTGCCCTAAAACAGCACCTACAGCATAATCGCTAGCATCACACATAATTTCAAAGGGTAAATTCCAATCAGGTGGCTGAACAATAGGTGCAGAAACCAATGCTTTCTTAAGTGTTTGAAATGCTTCTACACAATCATCATGAAAGACAAATGGTATATCTTTTTGTAATAGATTAGTCAGAGGCCAAGAAATTTTTGAGAAGTCCTTAATGAACCCCCTATAAAAACCAGCATGACCAAGGAAACTTCTTATAGCTTTGATGTCCTTGGGACATGGCATCTTTTCAATAGCATCAACTTTAGCTTTATCAACTTCAATACCTCTTTCAGAAATTTTATGCCCCAAGACAATACCTTCATTAACCATAAAGTGGCACTTTTCCCAATTCAAGACAAGATTAGTTTCTTCACATCTCTGTAGAACTCGTTCAAGGTTGCTCAAGCAATCATCAAAAGAGGAACCATAAACGGAGAAATCGTCCGTGAAAACCTCACAAATCTTTTCACAAAAGTTAGAGAATATAGCCATCATGCATCTTTGAAAGGTAGCAGGTGCATTACATAAACCAAAAGGCATACGTCTATAAGCAAAAGTACCGAAAGGGCAAGTAAAAGTGGTCTTAGCTTGATCATCAGCTGACACAGGTATTTGAGAGAAACCAGAATAACCATCTAGAAAGCAAAAATGTGTATGTTTGGATAATCTTTCTAGCATTTTATCAATAAAAGGCAAGGGGTAATGATCCTTTTTAGTAGCTTTATTTAATTTGCGGAAATCAATTACCATCCTATAACCTGTAATAATTCTTTGCGGAATCAATTCATCTTTATCATTAGGAACAACAGGAATACCTCCTTTCTTAGGGACACAATGGACAGGACTTACACACTAACTATCAGCAACAAGATAAATTATACCTGCCTCAAGGAGCTTTAGTATTTCCTTTCTTACCACTTCTTTAATCTTAGGATTCAGCCGTCGTTGATGATCAATAACTGGTTTGGCATCTTTATCCAAATTTATTTTGTGTTGGCATAGAGTGGGACTAATGCCCTTAAGATCATCCAGAGTATATCCAATAGCAGCACGGTGCTTCTTCAGAGTTTTCAATAATTTTTCTTCCTCCTTCTCTGAAAGATTAGCACTAATAATAACAGGATATATCTTCTTTTCATCAAGATAAGCATATTTAAGAGTATCAGGCAATGGTTTAAGCTCAAACACGGGATCACACTTGGGTGGATGAGGATCCCCTAGGATTTCAACAGGCAAGTTGTGTTTCCGAATAGGTCCCTGTTTAAAGAACACCTCATTTATTTCCCTTCATTCATTCATAAACATATCATTTTCATGGTCTAGCAAATATTGTTCTAAAGGATCACTAGGAGGCACGACAATAGAAGCAAGACCAATAATTTCATCTTTACTAGGCAATTCCTCTTCGCGGTGTTGTCTATGAAATTTAGAAAAGTTAAACTCATGAGACATATCACCTAGACCAATGGTAACAACATACTTTTCGTAGTCTATCTTAGAATTAACAGTGTTTAAGAAGGGTCTACCAAATATAATGGGGCAAAAGCTATCTTGTGGGGAACCAAGAACAAGAAAATCAGCATGATATTTAGTTTTCCCACACAAGACTTCAACATCTCTAACAATCCCAATTGGTGAAATAGTATCTCTATTGGCAAGTTTAATTGTGACATCAATATCTTCTAACTCAGCAGGTGCAATATCATGCATAATTTCTTTGTATAAATCGATAGGTATTGCACTAGAACTAGCACCCATATCACAGAAGCCATGATAACAATGATCTCCTATTTTAACAGAAATAACATGCATGCCTATCACAGGTCTATGTTTATATTTAGCACAAGGTTTAGCAATTCTACCAGTCTCATCACAGAAATAAATAAGTGCCCATCAATATTATCAGCTAAGATATCTTTAACAATAGCAATATTAGGTTCAACTTTAACTTGCTCAGGAGGTGTATAAGTTCTAATATTTATTTTACGAACCATAGTAGAAACTTTAGCATGATCCTTTATTCCAACAGGGAAAGGTGGTTTCTCAACATAAGCAGTAGGAACAATAGGATCATTATAAGAGATAGTCTTTTCTTCAACTTTAATAGGTGCGACTACTTTCACTTCTATGGGAGGATGATATTTAAACCACTTCTCCTTAGGGAGATCAACGTGAGCAGCAAAAGATTCACAAAAAGAAGCTACTATCTTAGAGTCAAGTCCATATTTAGTGCTAAATTTACGGAAAACATTGGTATCCATAAAAGATTTAACACAATCAAACTTAGGTGTTATACCTGACTCCTTACCTTCATCGAGGTCCCAATCTTCAGAGTTGAGTTTAATTCTTTCCAATAAATTCCATTTGAATTCAATAGTCTTCATCATAAAAGAACCAGTACAAGAAGTATCGAGCATGGTGTGATTGTTGTCAGAAAGCCGAGCATAAATTTTTTGAATAATCATTTCTCTTGAGAGCTCATCATTCGGGCATGAATATAACATTGACTTAAGCCTCCCCCAAGCTTGAGTGATGCTTTCTCCTTCGCGAGGCCAAAAATTATATATATAATTACGATCACGATGAACAAGATGCATAGGATAAAACTTCTGATGAAATTCCAATTTCAATCGTTTGTAGTTCCATGATCCCATATCATCCCATAGCCTATACCATGTCAATGCATCTCCCTTCAAAGATAAAGGGAAGACCTTCTTCTTGATAACATCATCGGGCATACCTGCAAGCTTAAATAATCCACAAACTTCATCGACATATATTAGGTGCTCATCAGGATGTAATGTTCCATCTCCTGCAAAAGGATTAGCTAGCAGTTTTTCTATCATACCCGAAGGAATTTCAAAGTAGACATTTTCATTTTCAGTAGGTTCAGTAGGTTGAGGAGCAACTCTTTGCTGTACTGGTCGGGGTGAAGATAACCCGAACAAGCCCCTCAGAGGATTACTTTCCATAGTAACAAGTGACAGTAAATTTCAGCACACTATATAAATTTTTCCTTACCAAATTCCACCTACCAAAGGCGCTTCAATCCCCGGCAACGGCGCCAGAAAAGAGTCTTGATGACCCACAAGTATAGGGGATCTATCATACTCCTTACGGTAAGTAAGAGTGTCGAACCCAACGAGAAGCAGAAGGAAATGATAAGCGGTTTTCAGCAAGATATTGTCTGCAAGCACTGAAATTATAGGTAACAGATAGTTTCGTGATAAGATAATTTGTAACGAGCAACAAGTAACAAAAGTAAACAAAGTGCAGAAAGGTGGCCCAATCCTTTTTGTAGCAAAGGACAAGCTTGGACAAACTCTTATATGAAGGAAAACGCTCCCGAGGACACATGGGAATTATCGTCAAGCTAGTTTTCATCACGTTCATATGATTCGCGTTCGGTACTTTGATAATTTGATATGTGGGTGGACCGGTGCTTGGGTGTTGTCCTTACTTGGACAAGCATCCCACTTATCATTCAACCCTATTTCAAGCATCCGCAACTACAAAATAAGTATTAAGGTAAACCTAACCATAGCACGAAACATATGGATCCAAATCAGCCCCTTACGAAGCAACACATAAACTAGGGTTTAAGCTTCTGTCACTCTAGCAACCCATAATCTACTTATTACTTCCCAATGCCTTCCTCTAGGCCCAAATAATGGTGAAGTTTCATGTAGTCGACGTTCACATAACACCACTAGAGGAGAGACAACATACATCTCATCAAAATATCGAACGAATACCAAATTCACATGACTACTAATAGCAAGACTTATCCCATGTCCTCAGGAACAAACGTAACTAACCACAAAGCATATTCATGTTCATAATCAGAGGAGTATTAATATGCATAAAAGATCTGAACATATGATCTTCCACCAAATAAACCAACTAGCATCAACTACAAGGAGTAATCAACACTACTAGCAACCTACAGGTACCAATCCCAGGCTATGAGACAAGAATTGGATACAAGAGATGAACTAGGGTTTGAGAGGAGATGGTGCTGGTGAAGATGTTGATGGAGATTGGCCCTCTCCCAATGAAAGGAGCGTTGGTGATGACGATGGCGATGATTTCCCCCTCCCGGAGGGAAGTGTCCCCGGCAGAACAGCTCCGCCAGAGCCCTAGATTGGTTCCGCCAAGGTTCCGTCTCGTGGCGGCGGAGTCTTGTCCCGAAAGCTTGCTTATGATTTTTTCTCGGACAAAAGACTTCATATAGCAGAGGATGGCCACTTGAGGGCTGATACGTCTCCAACGTATCTATAATTTTTTAGTGCTCCATGCTATATTATCTACTGTTTTGGACTATATTGGGTTTTATTTTCCACTTTTATATTATTTTTGGGACTAACCTATTAACCGGAGGCCCAGCCCAGAATTGCTGTTTTTTGCCTATTTCAGAGTTTCGGAGAAACAGAATATCAAACGGAGTCCAAACGGAATGAAACCTTCGGGAACGTGATTTTCTCATCCGATAAGACCCAGGAGACTTGGACCCTCCGTCAAGAAAGCCACGAGGCGGTCATGAGGGTGGGGGCGCGCCCACCCCCTACGGCGCGCCCCCTGCCACGTGGGCCCCTCGGAGCTCCACCGACGTACTTCTTTTTGCGGTGTGTTTGTTGGGACCGATGAATTGTGGGTTTATGATCATGTATATCTATGAATAATATTTGAATCTTCTCTGAATTCTTTTATGTATGATTGGTTATCTTTGCAAGTCTCTTCGAATTATCAGTTTGGTTTGGCCTACTAGATTGGTTTTTCTTGCCATGGGAGAAGTGCTTAGCTTTGGGTTCAATCTTGCGGTGTCCTTTTCCAGTGACAGAAGGGGCAGCAAGGCACGTATTGTATTGTTGCCATCGAGGATAACAAGATGGGTTTTTTTATCATATTGCATGAAACTATCCCTCTACATCATGTCATCTTGCTTAAGGCGTTACTCTGTTTTTAACTTAATACTCTAGATGCATGCTGGATAGCGGCCGATGAGTGGAGTAATAGTAGTAGATGCATGCAGGAGTCGGTCTACCTGTCTCGGACGTGATGCCTATATACATGATCATACCTAGATATTCTGATAACTATGCTCAATTCTGTCAATTGCTCAACAGTAATTTGTTGACCAATCGTAGAATACTTATGCTCTTGAGAGAAGCCACTAGTGAAACCTAGGCCCCCGGGTGTATTCTCATCATATCAATCTCCATCACTTTAATCTTGCTTGCTTTTTACTTTGCCTTTTACTTTTCACTTTCCATCTTTATACCAAAAATATTCTCTATCAAATCTCACTCGCGTAAGTGACCATGAAGGGATTGACAACCCCTAATCATGTTGGTTGCGTTGAGCTATTGTTTTGTGCAGTTGCGAGGGACTTGCGTGTAGCCTACTACTGGATTGATACCTTGGTTCTCAAAAACTGAGGGAAATACTTACGCTACTTAGCTGCATCACCCTCTCCTCTTCGGGGGATTCCAACGCAGTGCTCAAGAGGTATCAAGGGCCACCAGGGGGCCCACGGTGCAGGGGGCGCACCCAGGGGGGTAGGGCATGCCCCCACCCTCGTGCCTAGTGAGGGAGTCCTGGATTAGGGGGTGTTCGGGTAGCCGGACTATACCTTCAGCCGGACTCGAGGACTATGAAGATACAAGATTGAAGACTTCGTCCCGTGTCCGGAAGGGACTTTCCTTGGCATGGGAGGCAAGCTTGGCGATGCAGATATTCAGGATCTCCTACCATTGTAACCGACTCTGTGTAACCCTAACCCTATCCGATGTCTATATAAACCGGAGGGTTCTACTCCGTAGGACAACTCCATCATACAACAATCATACCATAGGCTAGCTTCTAGGGTTTAGCCTCCTTGATCTCGTGGTAGATCTACTCTTGTACTACCCATATCATCAATATTAATCAAGCAGGAGTAGGGTTTTGCCTCCATCGAGAGGGCCCGAACCTGGGTAAAAACATTGTGTCCCTTGTCTCCTGTTACCATCCGGCCTTGACGCACAGTTCGGGACCCCCTACCCGAGATCTGCCGGTTTTGACACCGACATTGGTGCTTTCATTGAGAGTTCCACTATGCCGTCGCAATCAGGAAGGATGCCTCCTCCCATCTTTAAAGACGGCACCGTCGCTAAGGGAGCCTTGGCTGTCGGCCAGACTCTCCGGCTAGGTGGTTTCCTCATGACCGCCTGTTCGGCTGTTGCGCCGACGGTGACCTCTCGGGTCATCAAAAGCAACCTTCACGTCAGCTCGGAACTTGTTGAGCAACTGGATCCGATGGAGCCCTCTTCCATAAACGAGCTCTTGGATCGCATCGCCGCCCTGGGGGTTGCCACGGATTACGACCAGGTTGGGCTTAAACCCGATCTAAGAGAAATCAACTCTCCCCAGGCCACCCACCACGTCGCCGTGGTAGAGGCGCAGTGCGGCGACCCTTCATCTATTCTAAGGACCAGTTACGTCCGAATTCCCGACCCCTCCAAGCCGGATACCCGCGGAGGGGAAGATGTGACTCAAGACCTGGGCTTAGAATCAGGCAACGAGCCAGACTCATTGGACAACATCCAAGAATCCAAACCTCAGAGTTCGGAAGTTCTTCGGCCTCTGAATCTTAGATTGGGCGAGGCTTCAGATTCAGCGCCACCCGCCCACCCAAACATAAGCGATCTTTCCCAAATCAGGCAAAAGCCCGAGGAAATAGTACACCGTTACTGGGCCAGATTCCTCCTGGTTATGAACAGGATAAAGGATTGCCGCGAGGGAGACGCAATATCCATCTTCTGCAGTAACTGCACGGACGAGGGAATCCTTAACGCCATAAGTCGTCGCGATATTACACGCTTTATTGACTTGACGTCCATAGTACAAAAGTACTGTGCGATGGAAAGTGCCTGGAAAACCGAAACAAATTTTTGGGATAATCCGGCCTTGAATAGCAATCCCGTCCGAACTAAGGGGGTGCATCATCGTAAGTCACCCAGGTTAAACACCAAAAAATCAAAACCCTTTACAGGGCATGGAACCATACTGGATAGATGGCTTGATGGACCCTGTAAAAATCATAGTACAGAGGACGCCACACCAACTCACAGCCTTAGGGCATGTTGGATAATCCGGCAGGTGGCCAAAATTGGCGAGGACCTCTTAACTTTCGAGGCCACGGAAAACCACCCCGGGGACACCAGTACCGTTCTCACAGTCTTCGAGACCTTCGCATCAAATAATATGCGAAAAAGAACACTCCGCTGCCTTGCCGAAGTCTACCAAGTAGCAACAATAAACCCATGGAGCCACACGGCTATTACCTTCAACGCAAGTGATGAACCTAAATTCCGGACAGCCCGAGCACCAGCCGCATTGGTCCTCAGTCCAATAGTGGACGGCTTCCGCCTCACAAAGGTACTCATGGATGGAGGCAGTGGATTGAACCTCATCTATGAGGAAACCATTCAAAAAATGGGATTAGACTGGAGCCGCGTTGAGCGAAGCAGCACAACCTTTAGAGGAATAATCCCCAGTCGGGAAGCGCGCTGCACAGGGAAAATCACACTAGATGTGGTGTTCGGCACGCCGGATAATTACAGATCCGAAGAGGTCACATTCCAGGTGGCCCCGTTCAGCAGTGGATATCACGCCCTACTAGGGCCGGAAGCATTCACAGTCTTCCAAGCAATACCCCATTATGGGTACATGAAGCTCAAGATGCCCGGGCCAGACGGAATTATCACTCTCGCTAGTGATCCGGACATAGCACTCCGCGCCGAAAACAAGACAACAACATTAGCCCTGGAGGCACTATCCGAAGCCTTAGCAGCTGAGGAACTGACTGCACTGCGCTCCACAGTCAACAGGGATGATGTGATACTCGACAAGAGATCCAAGTCCACATCCTTTAAGCCAGCAGACGAAATAGTCAAATTCCAGGTCCATCCAACGGACCCCAATAAAACAGCTTCCATCGGGGCACGATTAAACCCTGATATGGACGCCGCACTGCGAGAATTTCTACGTGAGAATTGGGACATCTTCGCCTGGCACCCTTCAGACATGCCAGGAATCCCACGTAGGCTGGCCGAACACAGTTTAAATATCCTAAAAGGATTCAAACCTGTCAAACAAGCCCTTCGGCGTTTTTCCGAACCCAAGAGACAGGCTATGGGAGAGGAGCTGGCCAAGCTATTGGAGGCCGGATTCATTAGAGACATAAAACATCCGGACTGGCTAGCAAACCTGGTGATGGTACCAAAGAAGGACAAATCCTGGCGCCTGTGTGTCGATTTTAAAGACCTTAACAAGGCTTGCCCAAAGGATCCCTTCCCCCTCCCCCGTATCGATCAAATTATCGATGCCACCGCAGGACATGATTCGTTGTGTTTCCTCGACGCATACTCCGGTTACCATCAAATCAAGATGGCAGAATCAGACCAAGCCGCAACAACATTCATCACACCATACGGCCCATTCTACTTCAACACAATGCCCTTCGGGCTGAAAAACGCCGGCGCAACATATCAGCGCATGATTCAGACATGTCTAGCAAACCAGATCGGCAAGACAGTGGAGGCGTACGTGGATGACGTGGTCGTGAAAACAAGACATGTCGAATCTCTAGTAGAAGACTTGAGGCTAACATTCGACAACCTCCGAAAATACGACATCAAGCTCAACCCGGAAAAATGCGTTTTTGGCGTTCCAGCCGGAAAGCTTTTGGGCTCTATTGTATCCGGTAGAGGAATTGAAGCAAATATGGCCAAGATCCGAGCTTTGTCGCAACTGGATATCCCAAAGGACCTCAAACAAATACAGAAATTAACCGGATGCGTGGCGACTTTAAGCCGCTTTATCTCTCGCTTGGGAGAAAAGGCACTGCCCCTTTATCGCCTCCTTCGGCGCACCGAACACTTCGAGTGGACGGATGCCACCGCGGCCGGACTCGATGAAATAAAGGCCATATTGGCAACAAACCCAGTCCTGGCCGCACTGAACACCGGCGAACCAATGTTATTATACCTTGCAGCAACACATCAAGTTGTCAGCGCAGTGCTCGTTGTCGAGCGGGAAATGGACGGACACAAACTCCCCCTTCAAAGGCCGGTCTATTACGTGTCCACTGTCCTCACTCCATGCAAATCACGGTACCCACACTATTAAAAGATTGCATACGCGGTATTCATGGCATCCCGGAAGCTACGACACTACTTTCAAGAGTGTTCCATAACAGTAGCCTCGGAAGTACCACTTAAAGATATTATCAACAACCGCGATGCAACGGGCCGGATCGCAAAATGGGCCATCGAGCTCCTCACGTTCGATATAACCTATAAGCCACGACGATCTATTAAATCACAAGTTTTGGCCGACTTCGTCGCAGAATGGACGGAGGCCGAGCTCCCTAAAGAGTACGACACATATTCAAACTGGATCATGCATTTCGACGGCTCCAAAATGTTGGCCGGACTAGGGGCTGGCGTCGTCTTGACGTCCCCCACAGGAGACACAGTTCAATATGTGCTCCAGATCATGTATACGGACTCCAACAATGCAGTCGAATATGAGGCCCTCCTACATGGTCTCCGGATGGAAGTATCCAGGGGCATTCAACGCCTAGAGGTACGCGGGGACTCGAACCTCGCGATATCCCAAACAAACGGAGGCTTTGACGCCAAGGATCCAAAAATGGCAGCCTACCGCAACGCCGTCCTAAAAATGTCAGCTCAGTTCGAAGGGCTGGAGTTTCATCATATAGCCCGAGAAAACAATGGCGCGCCTTGGTGCAAAACGCGATGCAGTAGCCCCCAACATCTTTTTGGAAAGACTGTTCAAGCCATCCGTAGCATGGGAGGGGGAACCCGCAGATAACAACCCAGACATAACCGCACCACTCGACGCCGAACAAACTGACATAATTGGAGGCTCTGCCACCGAAATTACACCCTCAGCCCACGTAATAATGGCGGTCATCGCCCCGTGGACAGAACCATTCCTAGCCTACCTTACTAGGCAGGAACTCCCAGAGGACCAAAATGAGGCACGCTGCATAGTACGGCGATCTAAAGCCTATAAAGTCCACGAGGGAGAGCTTTATAAGAAAAGCACTACCGGAGTCCTTCAAAGGTGCATCTCCGAAGAGGTAGGGCGGAACCTGCTGGCTGAAATTCATGCCGGACTCGGTGGCCACCACGCTGCAGCTCGAGACCTTGTAAGCAAGGCTTTCCGTACAGGCTTTTACTGGCCGACGGCCCGAGCAGACGCTCAGGACTTGGTCCAACGATGCGTAGGTTGCCAACTTTTTGCAAACCAAAGCCATATGCCACCCACCGCCCTCCAAACTATCCCCATCACTTGGCCTTTTGCGGTCTGGGGGCTTGACATGGTTGGACCCCTTAAAGGGGGAACCCACAAGAAAAAATACTTACTGGTCATGGTGGACAAGTTCACCAAATGGATAGAAGCCAAGCCTGTTAAGACGGCCGAATCCGGACCTGTGATAGACTTCATATCCGGGGTCGTACACCGTTACGGCGTCCCCCACAGCATCATCACTGATAACGGTACAAACTTCACCGCCGACGAGGTGAAACTCTGGTGCAAAAACATGGGTATCAAGCTCGACTATGCTTCGGTCTATCACCCACAAACTAACGGTCAGGTCGAACGTGCAAATGGTCTTATTATGAGCGGCATTAAACCCAGACTAGTGCGGTCCCTCAAGGAATCTAATATGCACTGGGTAGAGGAGCTCAACTCCGTGCTCTGGGGGCTACGGACCACGCCGAATCGCACCACCGGATACACACCATTCTTTATGGTGTACGGCGCAGAGGCAGTTTTGCCCTGCGACATAATTCATGACTCACCTAGAGTGCGCATGTACGAAGAAAGAGAAGCCGAGCTAGATCGGCAGGACAACTTGGACGCCCTGGAGGAGGAGCGTGACGTGGCAAAAGCCCGTTCCGCATTTTACCAACAACAGGCTCGAAGATATCAAAGCAGAGAAGTACGGGCCAAAAATTACAATGTTGGCGAACTAGTTCTACGCCTGCCGGATAAGAAAAAGGACAAACTCAAGCCCAAGTGGGAAGGTCCATTCATAGTCGACCAAGTCCTGACTGGTGGAGCGTACCGCCTGCGAGATGCGTCGAATAACCGACTCGAGCCGAACCCATGGAACGCCGCCCGTCTCCGAAGATTCTATGCCTAGCGCCGGACTCTGTGTTTGTCTCCTTCCTCTGTCCAGTTTTTACATTTTTTGTGTTAAATTTCTCTCCTTCCCCTATTTTCTCTTATAGCCCTTAAAGGCTCATCACGTGACGCGCTACCCGCGCTCATTTAACCTGGGGGCTTCTCTAACAGAAGCTTATTTATATGGGCTTCACGCCCAACACATGCGTCAAACTTCCGCATGTACCTTTTCTTCACCATTATATGCATCGATATGACTTATGTTTTGGCCAAGCTGGGTTGCCTGGCTCCTGTGCTTACCCCTACGTTCCCGATTGTTCGGCTAGGCGGTAAAGGGAGCACCTCTGCGATTGTTACTGCCGAATCAGCCGGATGTGTACCTCAGACTGGGTGAAGCCGAAAGCTAGCGTTCTTAAGGGAATATTCGGTCGGTGAACTAAAAGATGACCTCTTTTACTTATTCATATACATGCCCCCAGATGATTTTTCTGCATTTGCAGTCCGGACATGCACTTTAGGGCATGCCTCCCAGAGAAAGGAACCCCTAACGGAACTATTCTCTCTGGAAGATGTTTCTTACTAACCATGTAATATAACATAACTAGTTGGGCACTTGTCTGATAAAGCACTGATGACCCCTAGGCCTGGTCTCCACGCATACCCCGGTTCTTACATAACCGATAGGGTATTCGGACACACTCCGGACCGTCAGGTCCCGAGGTAGAAGCGAAAAGGTCGGCAATGACAAACGATCTACAATCCGGCTAGAAGGCATTACACATGTCAATTACATAGTCACTCTAACTGATTGTATTCCTCTTCTATACCATCTAATAGGCTGTCTAATTTACAGTCCTGCTGGGCATACTTTGCGGCCAACTCTACTTGGCCGTACACTAGGCTTACATGGATCTCCTTCCCATCAGGCCCCACAGGTCCGACCTCGGCCATGTGGTTTGGGTCGGACTTCGTAAACCGGGTCTTCACCATGGCCCAGGCCTCCCTAGCGCCTTGTCGGCAGGCCGATATCTTCCAGAACCGGAAGCGCCGCCGAGCTCCCTTCAGCTTCTCCGCAAGCTCTCCAAGGCCCTCGGGCACGGAGTGGGAAGGCCATAAGGCTTGGGCAACGCCTCGCATCGCCCGCCGAACTCGCTCTTGCAGTTGCAAGAGCTCGGGAAGAAGGTCACCCATTGAACCGGGCATCTCCTCGGCAGGACGACCTGTGAGCATACCTACAGACATTACTCTGTTAGTCGACTTCCTCGCCAAACTCTTTTTTCAATGTTCGATTAAGCACTTACTAAATATGCCGCATCAAAGCCGTAGATTCTCCTTAGTGGAGTCCGACAGCTGGCCACGAACATCTTTCAGTTCAACGTCCAGTTTGGTGTTGGCATCCTGAAGATCATTCTTCTCCTGCCTCACCTTTGTCAGCACACTCTCACCGGCCTTTAGCCGGCGTAAGAGTTATTGCCTCTCCGAATCTAGTCCGGCACCATCTGTAATGCGATTTCTCAGATCCGCACCCATGCCGCACAATACTAATCTTTCGAAGTATATCTTACCAGAAGGGGTTTCTTTCGGCTCCCCTGCTGCGCTAGTGCGGCCTCCAGTTGGGCTTTGCACTCTTTCAGCTCCTGGGACAGTACGGTATTCTTCCCCGTAAGAACCTGCATAAACAAAGGATCCTTAAATCAGTTACTCTAACTGTTTCAAGTCTCGGGGGCTACTGGTGTATATATATATATATATATATATATATATATATATATATATATTGCCAAAATTTTCTTACCCGTATGTCTTTTACATACTGCTCCGTGGCTCTGGCTAAACCATTTTGAGCGGCACAAAGGTACGCATCTCCCAAATTAAAGGCATCTAAAGCCTCTTGGGAGAAACAAGCGTCGCGTAGAACTGTCCGGCGACGCCTGTGGTTCATGGTACTCTCCACCTCAGAATTTGTGGCAGACAGCCTATCCGCATCCTCTGTCGGAGGAGCGTCCGGTGCGCGCCTTGTGCTCGCCTCCGCCTCCTGGCCAGACGTTGGAGCCTGGCTGGTAGAGGCGTGATTGGCAACCTCTCCGGACATAGTCTGGCGAGATCTCTTCGTCCTGAAGATAGCACGAACGTTAATATGCCCTGAAAGAATAACAACAGGGAAGCAGAGGGTGCGCTATACCTTTGCGCCGGCATCTCAGTCCGGACCACATTCCTTTTTGCCCCATGGGGTCCTACGGCACCTCGTTGGTTAGCCGCCGCAGGTTCGGCCTCCCGCCTCGGAAATCTCCCCTGCAAAACACGGTTGTCGAAAGAACAATCGGAATACATGAGGATGGAACCTCTCTCAAGGGAATGAGACTCCGGTTTCTGTCACCTGGGAGGCCGGGATTAACCCTGGGTAATCAGCCGTAATGGCTACCAAGGTATCATCCTTGCTTAGTTGATGGAACACCCCATCGATAAGCTCCACCGAGATATCCGGATCCTCTTCGGAGTCCGGATCGAGGGACCGTTGTCGGATCACGGGTTCCGGCAGACCCTTAAAGTTTGAACTCTGGGGTGGGCGCGGAGATGATGCCCTCTACCTCTCCATCTCGCAAGGATCTAAACTACAGAAAGAACAACACAAGAGACACAGGGTTTATACTAGTTCGGGCCACCATTGTGGTGTAATACCCTACTCTAGTTTGTGGTGGGTGGATTGCCTCTTGGGCTGATGATGATGAACAGTACAAGGGAGAACAGCCTCGCGAGGGTTTGTTCTTGGCTAGGGGGATGAACTGCTAGGGGGAGTTCGATCGCCCTTCTCTCTCTCTCCTTGATCTAAAGGCTTGGTCAGACCTCTCTTCCAGAGTGCTAGATCGATCTCTAGATCTTTTGATGCCCCTACCCTGGGGGTGGCTAGTCCTATTTATAGGCAAAGGCCCTGGGCCTCTTCCCAAATATTTGAGCGGGAAGGGCGCCAACAATTGGCCAATTTGAAGGGGAACATCTGGTACACTTATCCTGACTAAAGTTGGTCTTCGACTGCCAAAGGCCCTGTGGTGACGCCGTTCTAGGCTCCATGGTGACCTCCTTCCCACCGTTGGACTGGTCTTGGTCTCGTTGCACCGAAATGGTGCCTTTGCTTGATCCTCTCGCCTGCGCTTGCCCCCTTTGCACCAAAGAGGAAAGGGAGGACACGGCGCGGGTTGGCGCCCGCCTGGCACCCTCGATCGTCATGGCTTGCGTCATGGGCACCTCGCGAGGTACCCTGCCTTGATCTCTCCGCCTCCTCGTGAGCCATCCTGAGGAGGCCGCGCCTGAGGAAGCTCCGTGTCGTCTGCCCCGCGAGGCTTGGCCCCTCGCGAGGGTCTTGAGTCTTGTGTTGATGAAGATGGGCCGTGCTGGGCCCCCATTTGAGCCACGCCGCAGGCTGCAGGCAGGCAAGTCTGGGGACCCCCGTTCCCAGAACACCGACAACCGTTCTGGGTCCTCGGGTTGTGGAGGACGGCTGTTTATATCCTTTACCTCCTATCGCAGTTCCTGCATTGAAGTCGTTAGACTACATATCTAATCATGGGAGTATAAAACGAACGGGCGAGCACAATTGTTCACTTACCCAACTAGGAGGGTCGTACATAGAAAATCCGCCCCGCGGGTTGACGCAAAGGAATTCCTCCTTTTCCCCCTTGTACAAAGAGGACAGGATCTTTACTAGAGCGACAGCTGAGGCTGGCCCCTTACGACCGTAACGAGTGGCGTCATCCTCCCCGTTAAAATCCCACATGGGGTGGCCTCTATATTGAAGTGGCTGCACCCCCCGCATAATGCATGCGGCCATGACTCCAATCACGGTTAGTCCGGAATGAGCCAATAGCCTTATCCGGCCCATCAAGTAAAGGATGTCTCTGTCGCTTTCTCTCTGAGACCTCCGCGGGCGCCAGCTCAAGCGTTTCTTTAATGGAGCAATGTTGAACTCGGGGAGACCGACCCGGATAGGGTCCGGCAGCGGGACATCATCTATATAAAACCATTCTGAAGGCCAGTCCTTGGACGCCTTCTTTGGGGTTCCGGATAAGTATCTGGTCCCGGCGATGCGCCATACTTCGGCTCCGCCCACTTGATATATGGACCCCTCTTGAGAACGGGGCACCAGGCAGAATATCCTCTTCCACAGCGCGCCTCAACACCCAAAAATAGCTCGCAAAGGGCAACGAAGCCCGCGATATGCAATATGGAGGCGGGCGTGAGATTGTGCAGTTGGAGGCCGTAGAACTCCAGAAGCCCACGGAGAAATGGATGAATTGGAAATCCAAGTCCCCTTATTAGATAAGGGACGAGGCACACCCGCTGTCCTTTGGAAGGATTGGGGGTGCTCTCCGCTTGCTTTCCGCCATTGTAGGTGGCGAGTCCGGCTCGGACCGGGACCATGTAAGCCTAAGGGAGAAATCCCTTAGTCTGAAGCGACACTAACTCGCTGTGCGGGATGGAACAACTCTCCCAGTCTCCGTGTTTAGGACCGGAAGGGAGAGGGGAGGAGCTGTGACGGCTGGCCATGTTGGAATGGACCTTTGCTGGAGGCACTCTGATGATAGCTCGCGGAGGGGGGAAGATGTGGTTTGGATCTGAATCCCCATCCCGTTAAATAGGCGGCTCGTCTATGCGGCAAGGGGTGTGGATGTAAAAACACCCCGGCTTTTCGCATTCAGTTGACACGTGGAAGACAACCATTATTGGGCGTGGAAGCCGAGGAGCGCAGCATTATAAAAAATCGGACATTATTCCTAAAAGTACACAGAATTTGGAGAAGAACCCGCCTTGCAATGCCGAAGACAATCTGCATGCCGGACTCGTCGTCATTGAAGCCTGGTTCGGGGGCTACTGAGGGAGTCCTGGATTAGGGGGTGTTCGGGTAGCCGGACTATACCTTCAGCCGGACTCCAGGACTATGAAGACACAAGATTGAAGACTTCGTCCCGTGACCGGAAGGGACTTTCCTTGGCGTGGAAGGCAAGCTTGGCGATGCAGATATTCAGGATCTCCTACCATTGTAACCGACTCTGTGTAACCCTAACCCTATCCCGTGTCTATATAAACCGGAGGGTTCTAGTCCATAGGACAACTCCATCATACAACAATCATACCATAGGCTAGCTTCTAGGGTTTAGCCTCCTTGATCTCGTGGTAGATCTACTCTTGTACTACCCATATCATCAATATTAATCAAGCAGGAGTAGGGTTTTACCTCCATCGAGAGGGCCCGAACCTGGGTAAAAACATCGTGTCCCTTGTCTCCTGTTACCATCCGGCCTTGACGCACAGTTCGGGACCCCCTACCCGAGATCCGTCGGTTTTGACACCGACACCCAAGGTGTGGGTCCCCTCTGGTATTTTCTTCGCTCAGTATTTTTATTATTTCCAAAAATAACTTCCGTGGAGTTTCAGGACTTTTGGAGTTGTACATAATAGGTCTCTAATATTTGCTCCTTTTCCAGCCCAGAATTCCAGCTGTAGGCATTCTCCCTCTTTATGTAAACCTTGTAAAATAAGAGAAAATAGGCATAAGTATTGTGACATAATGTGTAATAATAGCCCATAATGCAATAAATATCAATGTAAAAGCATAATGCAAAATGGACGTATCAAGCATGACAAGACTATATGATTTTGTAGGGATAGCTTTCTTTAACGTTGCTATTTTGAAAGACATGATTGTTTGTTGGGATGCCTGAGTATTGATGTCTTTATGTCAAATTATAGACTATTGCTTTGAATCACTTCTATCTTAATATTCATGCCATGACTAGATATATGATCAAGTTTATGGTAGGTAGCATTCCACATCAAAAATTATCTTTTTTATCATTTACCTACTCAAGGACGAGCAGGAATTAAGCTTGGGGATCATGATACGTCTCTGTCGTATCTCTAATTTTTTATTGTTTCATGCCAATATTATATCGCTTTCACATACTTTTGGCAACTTTTTATATGATTTATTGCACTAACCTATAGATCCAGTGCCCAGTGCTAGTTCCTGCTTTCTGCATGTTTTTAGTATCATAGAGTATCCATATCAAACGAAGTCCAAATGCAATAAAATTTCATGGAGGATTATTTTGGAATATATGTGATTTTTGGGAGTTGGAATCACCACAAACGGAGGCCCACAAAGCCCACAAGACATCAGGGCGCGCCAGAGGCCCCAGGCGTGACGTGCTAGGTTGTGCTCACCTCGTACGTCGGTTGGACCTCTACTTCGGGCGCAAGGAAGCTTATATTCGGGTTTTAAAATCTCAGCGCAATCAGAGTTACGGATCTCTGGGAATATAAAAAACGGTTTTCGGCCAGATCTGGGGAACGCGAAAACAGAAGAGAACAGAGAGGGAGATCCAATCTCGGAGGGCCTCCCGCCCCTCCGGCACCTTGGATACCAAGGACCAAAGGAGGAACTCTCCTCCCATCTAGGGGGGAGGCCAAGGAAGAATAAGAAGGAGGGGGTCTCTCTCCCCATCTCTCCCGGTGGCGTCGGAGTGCCGCCGGGGCTAGGATCGTGGCGACGATCTACATCAAAAATCTTGCTACCGTCAACACCAACTTTCTCCCCCTCTATGCAGTGGTGTAAAGGGGCAATACTATTATCCTTTTTTTCCACGCTTGTGCTTCAAAGTAGCACCATAATGTTCATAATAGAGAGTCTCTTGTTTTGTCACTTTCATATACTAGTGGGAATTTTTCATTATAGAACTTGGCTTGTATATTCTGGGCTTCCTCAAATGCCCTAAGTCTTCGTGAGCAAGCAAGTTGGATGCACACCCACTTAGTTTGTTTTGTTGAGCTTTCATACATTTATAGCTCTAGTGCATCCGTTGCATGGCAATCCCTACTCCTTACATTAACATCAATTTATGGGCCTCTCCATAGCCCGTTGATTATCCTCGTTGATGTGAGACTTTCTCCTTTTTTGTCTTCTCCACATAACCCCAATCATCATATTCTATTCCACCCATAGTGTTATATCCATGGCTCGCGCTCATGTATTGCGTGAAGGTTTATGAGTTTGAGATTATTAAAGTATGAAACAATTGCTTGGCTTGTCATCGGGGTTGTGCATGATGAGAGCATTCTTGTGTGACGAAAATGGAGCATGACTAAACTATATGATTTTGTAGGGATGAACTTTCTTTGGCCATGTCATTTTGAGAAGACATAATTGCTTTGTTAGTTTGCTTGAAGTATTATTATTTTTATGTCAATATGAACTTTTGTCTTGAATCTTTCGGATCTGAATATTCATACCACAATTAAGAAGATTTGCATTGAAATTATGCCAAGTAGCACTCCGCATCAAAAATTCTTTTTTTATCATTTACCTACTCGAGGACGAGCAGGAATTAAGCTTGGGGATGCCTGATACGTCTCCAACGTATCTCTAATTTTTGATTGCTCCATGCTATATTATCTACTGTTTTGGACTATATTGGGCTTTATTTTCCACTTTTATATCATTTTTGGGACTAACCTATTAACCGAAGGCCCAGCCCAGAATTGTTGTTTTTTGCCTATTTCAGAGTTTCGGAGAAACAGAATATCAAACGGAGTCCAAACAGAATGAAACCTTCGGGGACGTGATTTTCTCATCAGATAAGACCCAGGAGACTTGGACCCTCCATCAAGAACGCCATGAGGCGGTCACGAGGGTGGGGGCGCGCCCACCCCCCTAGGGCGCGCCCCCTGCCTCATGGGCCCCTCAGAGCTCCACCGACGTACTTCTTCCTCCTATATATACCTACGTACCCCCAAACGATCAGATACGGAGCCAAAAGCCTAATTCCACCGCCGCAACCTTCTGTACCTACGAGATCCCATCTTGGGGCCTGTTCCGGAACTCCGCCGGAGAGGGCCATCATCACGGAGGGCTTCTACACCATCCTAGCCCCTCCGATGAAGTGTGAGTAGTTCACCTCAGACCTACGGGTCCATAGTTATTAGCTAGATGGCTTCTTCTCTCCTTTTGGATCTCAATACAATGTTCTCCCCCTCTCTCGTGGAGATCTATTCGATGTAATCTTATTTTTGCGGTGTGTTTGTTGAGACCGATGAATTGTGGGTTTATGATCAAGTCTATCTATGAATAATATTTGAATCTTCTCTGAATTCTTTTATGTATGATTGGTTATCTTTGCAAGTCTTTCGAATTATAAGTTTGGTTTGGCCTACTAGATTGGTTTTTCTTGCCATGGGAGAAGTGCTTAGCTTTGGGTTCAATCTTGTGGTGTCCTTTCCCAGTGACAGAAGGGGCAGAAAGGCACGTATTGTATTGTTTCCATCGAGGATAACAAGATGGGGTTTTTATCATATTGCATGAAACTATCCCTCTACATCATGTCATTTTGCTCAAGGCGTTACTCTGTTTTTCACTTAATACTCTAGATGCATGCTGGATAGCGGTCGATGAGTGGAGTAATAGTAGTAGATGCAGGCAGGAGTTGGTCTACCTGTCTCGGACGTGATGCCTATATACATGATCATACCTAGATATTCTCATAACTATGCTCAATTCTATCAATTGCTCAACAATAATTTGTTCACCAACCGTAGAATACTTATGCTCTTGAGAGAAGCCACTAGTGAAACCTATGGCCCCCGGGTCTATTCTCATCATATCAATCTCCATCACTTTAATCTTGCTTGCTTTTTACTTTTCCTTTTACTTTCACTTTGCATCTTTATACCAAAAATATTCTCTATCAGATCTCACTCCCGTAAGTGACCGTGAAGGGATTGACAACCCCTAATCGTGTTGGTTGCTTTGAGCTATTGTTTTGTGCAGTTACGAGGGACTTGCGTGTAGCCTCCTACTGGATTGATACCTTGGTTCTCAAAAACTGAGGGAAATACTTACGCTACTTTGCTGCATCATCCTCTCCTCTTCGGGGAAATCCAACGCAGTGCTCAAGAGGTAGCAAGGGCCACCAGGGGGCCCACGAGGCAGGGGGGCACACCCAGGGGGGTAGGGCACGCCCCCACCCTCATGCCCAGGGTGTGGGTCCCCTCTGGTATTTTCTTGGCTCAGTATTTTTTATTATTTCTAAAAATAAATTCCGTGGGGTTTCAGGACTTTTGGAGTTGTACAGAATAGGTCTCTAATATTTGCTCCTTTTCCAGCCCAGAATTCCAGATGTCGGCATTCTCCCTCTTTATGTAAACCTTGTAAAATAAGAGAAAATAGGCATAAGTATTGTGACATAATGTGTAATAATAGCCCATAATGCAATAAATATCAATGTAAAAGCATGACGCAAAATGGACGTATCAAGCATGACAAGACTATATGATTTTGTAGGGATAGCTTTCTTTAACGTTGCTATTTTGAAAGACATGATTGTCTGTTGGGATGCCGGAGTATTGATGTCTTTATGTCAAATTATAGACTATTGCTTTGAATCACTTCTGTCTTAATATTCATGCCATGACTAGATATATGATCAAGTTTATGGTAGGTAGCATTCCACATCAAAAATTATCTTTTTTATCATTTACCTACTCGAGGACGAGCAGGAATTAAGCTTGGGGATCATGATACGTCTCTGTCGTATCTCTAATTTTTTATTGTTTCATGCTAATATTATATAACTTTCACATACTTTTTGGCAACTTTTTATATGATTTATTGCACTAACCTATAGATCCAGTGCCCAGTGCTAGTTCCTGCTTTCTGCATGTTTTTAGTATCGTAGAGTATCCATATCAAACGAAGTCCAAATGCAATAAAATTTCACGGAGGATTATTTTGGAATATATGTGATTTTTGGGAGTTGGAATCACCACAAACGGAGGCCCACAAAGCCCACAAGACACCAGGGCGCGCCAGAGGCCCCAGGCGTGACGTGCTTGGTTGTGCTCACCTCGTACGTCGGTTGGACCTCTACTTCGGGCGCAAGGAAGCTTATATCCGGAAATAATCGTTTTAAAATCTCAGCGCAATTAGAGTTACGGATCTCTGGGAGTATAAGAAACGGTTTTCGGCCAGATATGGGGAACGCGAAAACAGAGGAGAACAGAGAGGGAGATCCAATCTCGATGGGCCTCCCGCTCCTCCAGTGCCTTGGAGACCAAGGACCAGAGGGGGAACTCTCCTCCCATCTAGGGGGGGAGGCCAAGGAAGAATAAGAAGGAGGGGGTCTCTCTCCCCATCTCTCCCGGTGGCGTCGGAGTGCCGCCGGGGCTAGGATCGTGATGGCGATCTACATCAAAAATCTTGCTACCGTCAACACCAACTTTCTCCCCCTCTATGCAGTGGTGTGACACCTCTTCTCCCGTTGTAATCTCTACTTAAACATGGTGCTCAACTCCATATATTATTTCCCAATGATCTATGGTTATCCTATGATGTTTGAGTAGATCCGTTTTGTCCTGTGGGTTAATCGTGATCCTCGTTGGTATGATTGTATATTTTATTTATGGTGATGTACTACGTTGCCCTTCATCTCGCGCAAACGTGAGGGGCCCCCGCTATAGGGTGTTGCAATATGTTCATGGTTCGCTTACGGTGGGTTGCGAGAGTGACAGAAACTTAAACCCGGGTAACTGGGGTATGACGTATGGGAGTAAAGAGGACTTGATACTTAATGCTATCTAGAGTGCATATGATCCAATCATAAGTAGTTGCGGATGCTTTCTAGAGTTCCAATCATAAGTGCATATGATCCAAGTAGAGAAAGTATGTTAGCTCATGCCTCTGCCTCATATAAAATTACAAGAATGATTACCGGTACTTGTTATCAATTGCCTAGGGAAAAATTACTTTCTTGTTGACACGAAACCTTTTACTAAATGATGACCCACAAGTGTAGGGGATCTATTGTAGACCTTTCGATAAGTAGGAGTGTCGAACCCAACGAGGAGCAGAAGGAAATGACAAGCGGTTTTCAGTAAGATATTCTCTGCAAGCACTGAAATTATCGGTAACACATAGTTTTGTGATAAGGTACACTACAAAAAAATACACTATCGTGATGATACGTGTTTGTCACAGTAGGTCGCCTTTTTTGTCATGCATGTACATCCATGACGATTTTATGACAGAATCAAGATAGTGATACCTGTGCTGTCGTAGAAGTGTTCCATGACATTACCAAAATTATCATCACGGAAGTGTGCACTTCCATGACGATAAATCGCGCGTCACAGAAGTGCTTTCGGCAAGGGTGACCGACACGTGGAATCCACCGTAGCGGAACGCCGTTAAGCTATCGGGTCGGGTTTTGGATCTGATAACCCGTTAACATCCCCGACCAATGGGGATTTTCCACGTGTAAAATCATCATTGGCTGGAGGAAACACGTGTCTGCTCATCGTTGGGATAGATGTCATCCACTCATTGGACAGAAGGCGCCTATGATACGTCGACACGTGGCATGGCCCAACAGAGGCCCATAATTGTGAAAAGGCCGGCCCGTTTGACTTGGTCAAAAGTTGGCGGGTCGGCCCATGGAAAGCCTGTTAACGGCCTGTTCGCATAAAGCCCATTTACAGCCCGCTAACCCAAGGCTCGTTTCGCCCTATCCGAATTAGGCCCAGTAGCGTCATCTTGGCCATACAATATGATTCCAGCCCGTTTTCACTTCTGGCCCATGACGTCTTTCGTCCCATATGAGGCCCTATGTAACTCTTGGCCTATTAACGGCCCGTGGTGAAACTGGCCCGTAATGAACAGTGTATCACTTTATACCCATTAACGGCCCGTTATTCCGTTGGGCCTTTTCCAGCCCATGTTATCTTTCGGCCTTCTCAGAGCCCATTTATTCTTGGGCTCATTTCCAGCATTCGTTTACTTACGGCCCGTTACTGTCATTTTCTGCTTGTGGGCCAAATTCAGCCCGTGGTTACAGTCGTCCCGTTTGTGGTCCATTAATACATTGGGCCGTTTTCATAGCATCATCAAATACGGCCTATTAACGATGGCCCATTATGGTCGGCCCATGAACAGACAACGTGCGGGGGTGCTGCAGTCGGCGTGCTGCAGCCAGAGCTCCAGGGCCCCGCACTGCGGCATCTCGAAGGCGAAGGAGGAAGGGAGGCGAATCCAAGAGCTTGGAGGCATGGCAGCGTGGAGCACAAACTCACGAGAGGAGCGCTCGGCGTGGACTCCAAGGGGGATGACGCGCACCACCGTGACTCGCGGCGGCGGCGGCGACGCTGTCGGTGTTTCTCGGCTCCCTCCTCCCTGGGGACTACGACGCGGGCATACAAGGGCAGCAGAAACCCAGGCAGTGGTCGCTCGTACCACGGCCTCGACACCTCCTGCCAGGCACCTTCGTCCCGGCGACGGAGGACTGGCCGCTTCTTCGGTGGGAGGGGATCAGGACCCTCTCGGGGGGCCTTTCCCTTCTCCTCTGCAGAAAACCGGCGGATCGGTGCCATCGGCGCAAGAAGAAGCAGGAACGAGGAAGGAGAAGAAGGATTTGCAGAAAGGGGTGAACTGGCAGAGCTCACGCAGCCCTGTACTTATAGCCGGAGAAGACCAACCGCCAAGCACCACGATCGCAGGTAATCATGACCCATATCTCTGCATGCAAGGACTTGTCAAGTCGTGCAGTTGCCGAGGCGTCGTGGGAAGTGGAGACGCCCACGTCCAATCAACCGCCACGTGGCGCCCAAGGCCGCAGGCTGTTAGGGCCCGCGGCGCTTCGCGCTTGCCCCTTCGCTTCTTTGATAAGCCAAGCCCGCGCGCGCCTTGGTCCCAGGGGCTACTGTCGGTGTTCTGGGAACGGGGGTCCCCAGACTTGCCTGCCTGCAGCCTGTGGCGTGGCTCAAGTGGGGGCCCAGCATGGCCCATCTTCATTAGCTCAAGCTCAAGACCCTCGCGAGGGGCCAAGCCTCGCGGGGCGGACGAGAAGAAGCTTCCTCAAGAACGGCCTCCTCAGGCAGGCTCGCGAGGAGGTGGAGAGATCAATGCAAGGGTACCTCACGAGGATCCCGTGACGCAAGCCATGACGATCAAGGCCAGGCGGGCGCCAGGCGGGCGCCGGCCTGCGCAGAGTCCTTGTTTCCCCTTTGGTGCAAAGGGGGCAAGCACAGGCCGAGGCATCAGGTAAAGGTTACCATTCTGGTGCAACGAGACCAAGACCAGCCGGACAGCCGGACGGAGGTCACCATGGAGCCCAAGACGGCGTCACCACCAGTGCTTTTGGCAGCCGAAGACCACCTTTGGTCAGGATAACTTGTACTAGATGTTCCCCTTCAAAATGGGCAATTGTTGGCGCCCTTCCCGCTCAATTATTCGGGGAGAGACCCAGGGCCTCTATAAATAGGGTTAGCCACAACAGAGTAGAAACATCGAACAAGCTGGTAGAGAAAGAGAGATCTAGACCAAGTAGAACACACCGCACCAGCTCAAGAACACCTCTCGCGAGGCTGTTCTTCCTCTGTACTGTTCATCTTCAGCCCCTGAGGCAATCCACCACACCACACACTGGAGTAGGGTATTACACCACAACGGTGGCCCGAACCAGTATAAACCTCGTGTCCCTCGTGTTGTCCATCATTTTCATCTTAGTTCGCACGAGAGGATTGTACGTAGATCGGTAGGGGAGAGATCTCCGCGCGCACCCCAGTGTTCGAACCTCAAGGGTCTGCCGGAACCCGAAATCCGACAATGCACGACTCGGAGCATATGCCGGGGTACGTTACATTTCAGACCTCACGAATTACATGCAAACCCCCCGCAGAAGAATAAATAAATGAATGAATTACTACATGAAACCGGATAATTTTTGTGGAAACCGAAGCACATTCATTAAATTTTGGACATAACACATTTATAAAAAATGACCAGACCGAAACCAGCCTAAGGGCCTCTTTGATTTTTCCCGCAAAAAAGGGCCTCTTTGATTCGCAGGATACTGAAAACAAAGGAACGGGGAAAGTATGATGGCTATGAACCGAGACGAGGAGAACTCTAACTCAGTTAGAGGTTGGAGTTAGATTCTAACCCTGAACTAACTCTAAACCAAAGAGGTGTATGGATGGCAGGGTTAGATTGACAATAAATGCTCTATCTCAATCATTTGACTACTTTGGACCCTATTTCCTGCCGGATTTGGAGGGTGCTTGGATACGTTTTAGTTCCATGACTAAAAGTAGTGGGACTAAAACTTGCTAGCCTCACCCATGCTTGGATCCAAATACTAAAGAGACTAAAATCAAGTTAATGAGCATTCATTATCCTCCAAACCCTCCAATCCAGAACTCGCCTGTGTTAAAGGACAGGAGTTAAATGAGGAGAGAGAGGACTAATCCACATTTTAGTAGGGGTACCCCTAACTAAAAATTTTTAGTCTCAAGAATAGTTTTAGCCCCTCTTTAGTCAGGGGTGCTTGGATCTTTTGCCTCTTAAAGAGACTATTTTTAGTCAGACTAAAATAAGTCCCTTGGATCCAAGCACCCTCTTGGTGTGGCCGGCTCTTCTATGGCCTCCTCCCGCTCACAGTTGACATAAACGAACCATCTATACAAATCAAGCATGCAAAACATGATAATTTTTACTCTGTCCATACAAATGAGATATCCCACTTAAACATACAAGTCGTCAATCAAGCTTCACCAAATAAAAAAACACTTCATGAAACAAAGAATGAGCTAACTCATCACGGAAGTCATTCACGATAGGGAGGGAGCCCGGAGCCCCTCATGCACCGAGGGAGGAGCTCGCCATCGTCGCTCTGGAGGAAGGCTCTGTAGAGCCCAAGCCCCGGGAACCCCTCCGACGCCGGCCCTTGCGAGTTGAGGTCGACACCGGCATGGGTAGCAGGGCCGCTTGTCGCCGACTGGGAACTTAATCTTTGGGCCTCTAGAAATAATGCAAGCATGTAACTAAAATACCTAGAAAGGTGAACTGAATCTTTGGGCCTCTAGAAATAATGCAAGCGTGAAACCAAAATACCTAGAAAGGTGAACTGAATCTTTGGGCCTCTAGAAATAATGCAAACCTGAAAGTGAAATACCTATAAAGGTGAATTGAATCTTTGGGCCTCTAGAAATAATGCAAGCCTGAAATTGAAATACCTAGAAAGGTGAACTGAATCTTTGGGCCTCTAGAAATAATGCAAGCCTGAAATTGAAATACATAGAAAGGTGAACTGAATCTTTGGGCCTCTAGAAATAATGCAAGCCTGAAATTGAAATACCTAGAAAGGTGACCTGAATCTTTGGGCCTCTAGAAAGATTTATTACCTCCTCAAGAAGCATCAAACAATTCCATGTGTGCACCACAAATCTATACCAAGTTTGATCAGGATCTAGTTTTCCAAATCAGAATTAGCGCTAGAGCAAGCAAGATCAATGATATGACCGTGAGATAGAGAAGGAACGAACAAACTCACCCCTCTCGCGACCTCCCTGGTAGATGTGCCGCCGCCGCGCACGACAGAGGGAGAAAAATGACTGGTGAAGGGGGAGTGGGCGACCTTTGAAGGCCGGAGGGAGAGGGCGGATGGAGTAGGGCGACGGAGGCCGGAAGGAGAGGAAGGCCGGAGGAGAGAGAGGGTGAGCGGCCCTATGGGGAATAGAGAGGAGACGTGCAAGAGGGGGGAGCAATCTGGTGCGGCAGGCGAGATTTTTTTAGTTCTCTTTTAGTGGGACCGAGGATAACTAACCCAATTAGAACCTCTCCACGGAGCTAGTTTTTTTAGCTGGGTTAGAGCAAACTAGCTCAAACTAACCCCTGTTGTTTCGATAATTTGAGGCTATTTCAACCCAAACTAGCTCTAACTCAGGGATCCAAACAAAGAGGAGTGTTACTATACATGCTACAGTGTAGACCATAGCACATTGTTTTTTATGACCATATCACCACATTGTTTTCTACTGCTGGTTCACTGGGCTACCGTGGTTCGCACTGCTGGTTCACTGGGCTGCCGTGGTTCGCACTCCTCCGACCTGAGTAGTACTCCCTCCGTTCCTAAATATAAGTCTTCGTAGATATTTCACTGTGGACCACATACGGATGTATATAGATGCATTTTATGCGTAGATTCACTCATTTTTCTCCGTATGTGGTCCATAGTGAAATCTCTCCAAAGACTTATATTTAGGAACGGAGGGAGTAGTATAGTACTAGTATATACCGCATCATTCTTTGCTCCTTCTTACTACTCCGACATGTGGGAGAGCCAGCATCCGGGTCGACGTGTCATGCACTAGATTAGAGCACGGAACGGAAGGGGGGCATCACCCCGGTCGGAGCACCAGTAATTCATGACTATAGTGAGTGGTCATATCACAAGTCTTTCTAGTAGTAACCCGCCGTCAAATCGCATAGCCCCACTCGCTCACCCTCCTCGCCTCTCTGTCAAACCGCCTACCCAAAAACTGCCGCGCGTACTGCCCGGGAAAAGCCCCGCCCTCAACTTTTAACTACGCGAAAAATAGTTTGAGCTTGTTCGTTCTATATAAATACAGTACTTACTGTATGTTTATTCACCTGTGGGGTTATTCAATGAATGGAGGGGCGGGGAGCACAAGTGAACAATACTGTAGTACTACTAGTAGTAAGTAGGAGTCGTACAGTAGTCACCTTAAATAGAGAGTTTATTTTCTTTAATGCCACGTACACAAATTGAAACGCTTGTTGTGGAGAGAAAAAAGTTAATCACTCCACTATATATGGACGCAGGGGCCTGAGCGCTTGCTTTACTAGGGTTGCTCTCTTCATTCTCTCATCCTCTCTAGATATAAACAAGACAGCGGTAGTGACATTTTCTCTCTGCTCACCGCTGGTCACAGATCCGGCCGGATCCCTTCGGCCAGTGTGTGTAGAGGACTAAAAGGTGCATCGTTCACGCGGTCATCGCTGTCGAGGGGGGAAACCCACAACTGCCGGAGGGGCCCGATCCTCTGTCTGTGTCGTTCTCTCCGGCACAGCGCCGGCTCGGGAGGTCCTCCGACCTTTCTTCCTACCTGTCGTATTGTCCGCAGATCTGACCTACCGCCGCCGACATCCCGGCGACCCTCAGGTATAAGTTCTTCGAAAGCGGCCTTGCTCTACTGCCCCAGCTCCCCACGTGTCTGCATGTGCATATTTTTCTACTCCCATCAGCTCTTCCAAAGCCACCTAAATTATTATTATTATTATTATTAGAGGTAAAGCTACTTCATGCATTCGAATCTAGGGCTTTGTTCAAACAACGAAGAAAGGGGGGAAAGTTGTAGCATGAATCTATGACTTAATTCAAAGAGGAAATAATATGGTGAAAGTAGTAGAGACCGGATACCCAACCGGTCTCTTGGTTGAAAAGGGAAATAATGGGAAAACGCAGTACAAACTGGATAAGGAATAGATCTATTATTGGTTGAACAAAGGATAGAAAGTGGCGGCTGGTGGACAAGTCAACAGAGTATGTCCAGGATTAGATTTGCTGCCATCACATAGTAAAAGGTCTCTAGGATTAGATTTGCAGCCCTCATATAGTAAAAGGTCTCAGGATTAGATTTAATGCCCTCACATAGTAAAAGGTCTCAGGATTAGATTTGCTGCCCTCACATAGTAAAAGGTCTCCAGGATTAGATTTGCTGCCCTCACATAGTAAAAGGTCTCCAGGATTAGATTTGCTTCCCTCACATAGTAAAAGGTCTCCAGGATTAGATTTGCTGCCCTCACATAGTACAAGGTCTCCAAGATTAGGTTTGTTGCCCTCACATAGCATGAACAAACTCGACATCACCACTTTATGCCTCCTTGTAGGTACATTGTGCTGATGCGTCCACTGTCACATGTCCTTATACCAACCTTTTGCTGTTGTTAATGTAAGGGCGCATGTAAAATGAAGCGATCACACTGTTACCTTAGGGACATGTCTAACCAGTGTTATTGTTAATCTAATGCCTCCAGTGATAAGATGCAATTAAACTGTGTTACAAATGGCACTCCTGCTGTTTTTTCCAGTATGATAAGTAAGTTGCTCCGTTACGCTGCTGAGTGTCCTGGTGTCCCCACGATCCCATGCCCTTAAACCAACTCTTTAGCTGCTGTTGATTTACTGTGTCTGCTAAACAAGCAATGCCACCATTAAAGTAATCCTATATTTGAGGAATCTCATTGTTGATTGTAATGCTTCTGGTAACATGAAGCATTGCTGACGTTTTAAAATTTCTACTGTCCTTGCGTGATTGCCATGAACATAATTAAGATGCTTCTTTTCATTTTGTATATGTTTCGTATATTCTTATTGACCAGCAATTGTTTAGTTTCTATCTTTTTGTGCAGATAGGGATATCCATTTCACCTTGTTACTATTGTGACCTTTTGGTGAACTGCACAAAACACTTTTTTTGGAATGCGTGTCTTGTGCAGTTCAACTAAAATGTCACGTGGGCAACATCTATCAATTTTGGTGGAACTGCACAAAATGGTGATTGGAGTTTCCAAAATCTCCGTCAAGTTCTGCTGGTAATCGCATGCAACATTTTATTAGCCTTTGCAAGATGGAGCCGTCACTGTCACCACAATGGCACTTTATTTTAGTGGAACGGCACAAAAGGATAAGAAAATTATAGTTGCACCTTACATGAGCCGGACAGCCAACCTTAATATTCCTCAATTTTAGTGCAACTACTAAAGAAGAACCTGCCATCTCACAAGAGAAAGTACTTCTTGCTAGCTGAATGATGCAATGTTTGCTTCATTTCAGGTGAACTGCAGAAAAAGGTGCATGAATTGAATCATGGAACTCCAGGCAGACCTCATCCTAGTAGAGCTGGAGGTTGAGTTCAAGGAGGCCGCTATTAAAGTGAAATCATGCTCTCCTGTCTCCTTGTTTGTGTTGTGCAAACATGTTGTGCAAACAGGAATACTCAACTAGAGATGTTGTGACGGTCAAGAGCATTCGCCAAGTTCTTCGATTGTATGACATGGCTAGCCAAGATGGATTTAATCCCGATATTCACTTTATCAAAAGGCTCTAATGGGTTGGTTCTGAATCTTGCAAGCCGGGAATCAGTGAGATGTGTAGGAATCTTTGTTGTACTTATTATTTGAATCTTATTTGTTGGTTCTGAATCTTGCAAGCTGGGAATCAATGAGATGTGTAGGCATCTTTGTTGTACTTATTATTTGGATCTTATTTTTTGGTTCTGAATCTTGCAAGCTGGGAATCAATGAGATGTGTAGGCATCTTTGTTGTATTTGGATCTTATTTGTTGGTTCTGAATCTTGCAAGCTGGGAAACACGGCATGATGATGCAGAGGACAACAACCATAACAAACAGTTCAAACTTGGTAGTATTATCTTTGTGAAAGTGCGACAAATGTGTTGATCGTGTGCGTCCTAAGAATAATAATTCTAATTGTTGTGGAGGTTGATCCTGTGGCACTGATAGAACGAGCGAATGCATTGCTTATTTTAAGTATAAATTTCCACTAAAGCTAATTAAATTTAAGTAAAGTGACCACTGACTCTTGTTATTACAGTACCAATACAGACTCGCTCGTGAACCGACGTGTGGCCGAGGGTGCATCTTCTGTCAGGCATGCAACGGACGAGGGAGGGGTAGTAACTGTTGACGCCTGTACACACTCAGCTTACTGTTGAATCCAGTTCCCCAAGAGCTGAAAAAACAAACTGTTGTCGTCGCCTACACACTCGTTCACTCGAAGAGACTCCAATGGCGATCCGAGGGGTGAGCCTGCTGGATATGGACTTCAGCAAGGAGTTCCCCTTTGAGTTCGCCGTTCAGTCCTATGGTTCAACCAAGTTGAATGTGATGTACACCAATGATACGGACTCGGTGAAGCTCTGCCTCGCCTCGGTCCTATGGCTGCACCAGGTTCTGGAGCATTCACCCGTTTCATCGGCAGCGCCGACTGCACCTTCTCTACGATGGAGAGAAGGAAGAACGCGATGATTCGGCCATCTGGTGCAACAAGCTTGTCGAGATCCAGAAGCAATACAAGATCATCAGCAACGGGCAGGAGAAGGATTCCGTGGTTGACCTCGCTGAGACCATCATCGACTCCTGATACACCAACTTGAAAGAAGACGACCTGAACACGTGGGAGGTACCTCTGAATCTAGCCTAAATAACCTACGTGGCCAAGTACGCATACACATGCTACGACATGTACAGGCAGATCTTGGACATGAGGGTGTGTCTGCTTCCCGTAACCGACAAGTACACGGACAGCCACAGCGTCATGATCAAGCGTGCCAGGAAGGTCTAGATGTTGTACTTTATCTGTTTATAAGCACCTTTATCATCTGTGTGTTTCATGCATTAGCCTATGTGTCGTAATTATCTGTTTTGTCCGAAATATTTCTTTTAAGAACCCATTAACCTGATTGCTTTTTTTAGTGGCTATTTGCTTATGTATGTAAACTAGTTCACTTGTCCGTAAAAAAAACTAGTTCACTCGGCTGTCGTGCTTTGAATCTCCTTCCTCCCAACATATTCCCCTCCTCAGGTGGACCCAGCAGGTCTCTGAATTTTCTCCCACTTTCTTTTTCGATGTAAACTGAGTTTTCTCCCAGTACTTTCCCCTAGAACCAACTCAACTGTCCCACATCTAGCCTAAAAAATAATAATACCCCACGTACTATTAACTCACCAAATTAAAATGATATTTTATTTCGTAAGTTGAAAGTTCTTACAAAATAATAATAATAATTGTTTATATATAACTTGGCAAGTTAACTCCTAGTGATTGCGTACATAAGCTTGCAAAGATTTTACTGACGTGCAATCATGTGTTTATGTTCTTATAACATTTCTCCGTCTAGCCCAACATGATATTTTCACCCAGCCCAGCAAGTCCGTGAATTTCGAGAAAAATGCAAAATGGGATTTAAACGGGCTGCATAGATGCTACATCATTGTTTCACACAGCCCGCCAAATGGACTAAAAACAAATGGACTGGCTGACATGTGGGTCAGTAGGTCGAAGCCTAAGAAGGCGTTGGATTTCCATCCAACGGCCGGCATTCTTCTTCAATCTCTCGTCTTCTTCCCACAGCGCTGCCGGAACCGCCTGCTCCAGCCTTCGGCGTCTAGCGGTGTTGTTTTGCGCTCCTCAGCGAAACGCTACCCTGCCGACGGCCAGGCCATCCCTCCACTCGGCACCTCCTGTTATTTTCTGCCGAGTGTAGGCCCACCCCGCACCCGAACCAGTCAAGTTTCCCACTCCTCTCCGTCTGCGACTCCACTGCCTCGTCTTCCCCATCTCCGGGTCGTTCCAGTCTGGGGCCTCGCCGTCGTCCACCGCCTCGGCACGCTCGGCTCGGCGTGGTCAACATATGAGAGTCATCGGAAGAGGACTGTACGTGGAGAGCCTGACGGCTGGGACCCACGAGGTCCATGGTCACACGCAAGGAAAGTTCCTGCTTATTATGCACTATACGTGGGAAGGGCTTCTATATTTCACGAAAAAAATGTTCCCCCCGCTGACAGGTCGGACCCACCATCTATATCTTCACACGCAAGGAAGTGCCTCCTTATTACGCACCAAAAAATGAATACCCCCTGCTAGCTGGGACCCACCATAGTGGGTGGCTGACTTGTGGGCCTACTAAGTTGACGAGGACGGAGGACTTTGTCAACTTAGTCAATATGAACGATTCTAGCTCCAGTGACCGTACGTTGTCCATCCAACGGCCATAGTGCTTCTTCAACCTCTGGTCTTCTTGCTCCAGCCGCCCAAAGCAGCGCCGGTCGTGCTGCGTGCTCCTGCCTCTCGTGGCCGGCTGTGATGCCGCGGAGGCCTCACCGCCCCCTACTACTCCCACCGCTGGCCCAATGTATCCCTCTACTCACCCACACCCCCTGTTATTCTGCGGCGATGGCAGCGTCACGCCGCAGCCGAAACAGTGAACCCTCGTACTCCTCTCCGCGTGGGCATCCACTGTCGCGCCTCCCCGGCTCTGTGTCGTCCCAATCCTAGGACTCGTCGTCGTCCATCGCCTTGGTGCTCTCGGCGCGGCGTGGTCAATGTGGTCAACGACCGACTTCAATTGGAAGAGTACTGTACGTGGAGAGGTTGACAACTGGATCCACGGCCACATCCCAATTTTTTTGTGATTTGCCAAGTAAGTCGCTTTGTCAGGCCTGTTGGGCTGCAAATCTTTCAAGACGAGGAGAGCTTCATTCGGCTGGCCTAGAAAATGGCCTATCAGTAATGAGAAATGGGTTGTACATTTTTAAAACACATCAAACCGGCAATTAGTTTCAAATATTTGTTTTTCATTTTGAGATTTTAAATTACATTAATTTTTATGCGTGGAGAATTTGTTGGATTTTATATTGATATACATTTATTTTTTAAATCAGTTTGAATGTGAGTCAAAATTTCAGGATTAAAAACAGTTCGGACCGCACCGAAATATGCAAAATTTCCTATAATTTTTAACCGTGGCCACAATATGGGCTGTAATGCTAGCAAAAAGAATATGGGCTCCAAGAAAAACCTTAAGAATTAGCAAATGGGATGTAAATTATTAGAAATAATGGCAGATGGGCTGTATGCTGTTTTCCACATATTTGAGGCTTTCCTAAAAAAAAGGTTGGCGCACAAGCAGTGACTGTTGGATGTCCATCAAACTGCCGTCGTGCTTCTTCAATCTCTGCTCTTCCTGCTCCAGGCGCTCAAACAAGCGCCAGAAGGACTGCCTGCTCCCTCCTCCCCGGCGCCGACTGTGTTGCCGCGCAGGCCTCACCGCCCCATCGTACTCCCATCATTGGCCTAGTCATCCCTGTACTCACCCACACATGTTGTTATTCTCCGGCGATGGCAGACGAACTAGTAAACCCTCGTACAGTCGTACTCCCCTCCGCGTGGGAAACAACTGCCGAGTCTTCCCTGCCAATGTGTCGTTCCCTTCCTAGGCCTCGCCATCGTCCACCGCCCTGGTACTCTCGGCGCGGCCTGGTCAACGTGGTCAACGACCGACATGCATCTGAAGTGGACTATACGTGGAGAGGCCGACAGCTGGGTCCATGGCTACACGCAAGGAAATGCCTCCTTATTATGCACAAAATAATGATTCCTCCACCTCACATCAGGGATCCACCGAAAGGGCCTCTGTATTTTGCGAAAAAAATGTTACCGCCGCTGACAGCTCGGAACCACCAGCTATATCTTCGCACGCAAGGAAGTGCCTCCTTATTACGCACAAAAAAATGAATAATCCCCCTGTTAGCTAGGACCCAGTATAGTGGCAGGCTGACTTGTGGGCCTACTAAGTTGACTGGGACGGAGAGCTTTGTCAACTTAGTCAATATGCACGATTCTAGCTCCAGTGATCGTACGATGTCCATCCAACGACCGTAGTGCTTCTTCAACCTCTGGTCTTCTTGCTCCAGCCGCCCAAATCAGCGCCGGTCATGCCTCGTGGTCCTGCCTCCCGTGGCCGGCTGCGATGCGGCGGAGACCTCACTGCCCCCTACTACTCCCACCGCTGGCCAGGCCATCCCTCTACTCTCCCACACCCCCTGTTATTCTGCGGCGACAGCAGCCTCACACCGCAGCGAACCAGTGAACCCTCGTACTCCTCTACGCATGGGCATCCACTGTCGCGTCTTCCCTGGCTCCGCGTCGTCCCCTTCCTAGGCCTCACCATCGTCCACCGCCCTGGTGCTCTCGGCGCGGCGTGGTCAACGTGGTCAAGGAACGGCTTCCATCGGACGTAGACTGTACATGGAGAGGCTGACAGCTGGGTCCATGGCCGCAGCAAGGAAGTGCCTCCTTATTATGTGCAAAATAATTATTCCTCCACCTGACAGCGGGGACCCACCGGACGGGCCACCGTATTTTGTGAAAAAATGTTTGCCCCTGACTGCTAGGACCAACCAGCTACATCTTCACATGCAAGGAAGTGCGTCCGGGCAAAAAAAAATGATTCGGCCCCCTGACTGCTAGGACCCACTAGCTACATCTTCGCAGGCAAGGAAGTGCCTGACAGTCGGGACCTACCTGGTCGAAGCGTACGTAGCATTGTCAATCTGGTCGCGAACGTGTACGTACATATATACTAGTGGATGTAGAGGCGCGCACGTAGCTGGGTCGGAACGGAGAAACAGCGTCGTCGTCGTGTTCATGGGGAGGCAACGGAATGTGTCGTGTTCATGGGGAGGCAACGGAATGCGTCGTGTTCATCGGGAGGCAACGGAACGCGTGGGAGCCAACCGGCTGGGTCGGAACGGAATGCATGGCCGTGTTCATCAGGAGGGCTTGGACGGAACAGGCGATGGAAACGAGGCCTGGCGTACCGCACAACGGAGGAAACAGACCTCCTACGTTTGGAACGGGGTCCTGTTGATCGGGAGGGGTCTGTCTTACCGCAAAACAGAGGAAAACGGACCTCCTACGGTCGAAACGGGGGTTCTGTTGATCGGGAGGGGTGTGGCGTACCGAAAAATGGATGAAACGGACCTCCTACGGTCGAAACGAGGGTCCTGTTGATCGGGAGGGGTGTGGCGTACCACAAAACGGACGAAACGGACTTGTGTTGGAGCGCTACGATCGAAACGGGGGTCCTGTTCATTGGGAGGGGTGTGGCGTACCGCAAAACAGGACTCCACGGGATACTATTCATCTCCACCGTCGACCTCCTCCAGCCTCCACGGGCTACCATCGACCTCCTCCAGCCTCCACGGGCTCCTGTTCATCCAGCCTCCACCGTGCGCTACTCCACTGGCTATTGTTCCACCACCCCTCCACGGGCACCCCTCCACCATCTACTGTTCATCTAGCCCTGCACACCACGGGGTCCTGTTCAACCACCCCTCCACGGGCACCCTTCCACCGTCTACTGTTCATCCAGCCATCCACCACACCATGGGGTCCTGTTCATCCAGAGGCAACGCCACCGCTCACTTTTCATCCAAAGCCCCACGCAACGCTCACTGTTCATCCCAGAGGCAGCATCGATCTGCTTCAGTTAGCAGTAGTAGCGAAGGAATCGGTCGATCGGGTTCAGTTAACAGCCATCGATCGATCGCTCGGGTTCAGTAACGCGTAGCCTGCAGTGCAATCGCTCGGGTTCAGTTAGAGCCCAACGCCTCGCTCCAGTTCAGTAAGAGCCAACGCCTCGCATGCGTACGTGTATGAGAGAAACGCGCATCGCTCGGCCCCCAACCTCCCACCGTAACCGGGAACTCGCTGAAATTTTCCTCGCCCTCGCTTCTACCATGGTTTTTTCCGTCATGGACGGCCCAAAGATGTCATGCAGCTGCGTCTCCGGCCCGCCCAGGAAGACAAGCCCATTTTCTGTCATGATTTTTTCATAGAAGTAGGAGCCCACCACATCTATGATGATATCGGGTTTTGTCACAATTATCGTCATAGAAGTGTCATATGTATGACAGAAAAAAATTCGTTCGGCCCAAAATGTCACGGATGTGTCTTTTTTTTGTAGTGGTAATTTGTAACCGGCAACAAGTAATGAAAGTAAATAAGGTGCAGCAAGATGGACCAATCCTTTTTGTAGCAAAGAAAAAACCTGGACAAACTCTTATATAGGGAAAAGCGCTCCCGAGGACACATGGGAATTATCGTCAAGCTAGATTCCATCACGGTCATATGATTCGTGTTCGTTACTTTGATAATTTGATATGTGGGTGGACCGGTGGTTGGGTACTGCCCTTCCTTGGACAAGCATCCCACTTATTATTAACCCCTATTGCAAGCATCCGCATCTACAAAAGAAGTATTAAGGTAAACCTAACCATAGCATGAAACATATGGATCCAAATCAGCCCCTTACGAAGCACGCATAAACTAGGGTTTAAGCTTCTGTCACTCTAGCAACCCATCATCTACTTATTACTTCCCAATGCCTTCCTCTAGGCCCAAACAATGGTGAAGTGTCATGTAGTCGACATTCACATAACACCACTAGAGGAGAGACAACATACATCTCATCAAAATATCGAACAAATGCCAAATTCACATGACTACTTATAGGAAGACTTCTCCCATGTCCTCGGGAACAAACGTAACTACTCACAATCATATTCATGTTCATAATCAGAGGGGAATTAATATGCATAAAGGATCTGAACATATGATCTTCCACCAAATAAACCAACTAGCATCAACTACAAGTAGTAATCAACACTACTAGCAACCCCCAGGTACCAATCTAAGGTTTTGAGACAAAGATCGGATACAAGAGATAAACTAGGGCTTGAGATGAGATGGTGATGGTGAAGATGTTGATGGAGATTGACCCCCTCCCACTGAGACGATCGGTGGTGATGACGATGGCGATGATTTCACCCTCCCGAAGGGATCTTTCCCCGGCAGAACAGCTCCGCCGAAGCCCTAGATTGGTTCCGCCAAGGTTCCGCCTCGTGGTGGCGGTGTTTTGTCCCGAAAGCTTCCTTCTAATTTTTTCCAGGGTGAAAGACTTCATATAGCATAAGACAGGGGGCCCACGAGGCAGGGGCGCCCCCAGGGGGGTAGGGCGCGCCCCCACCCTCGTGGCAAGGGTGTGGGCCCCCTCTAGTTAATTCTTTCGCCAGTAATTTTTATATATTCCAAAACGTGCCTCCGTAAAGTTTCAAGACTTTTGGAGTTGTGCAGAATAGGTCTCTAATATTTGTTCCTTTTCCAGCCCAGAATTCCAGCTGCCGGCATTCTCCCTCTCCGTGTAAACCTTGTAAAATAAGAGAGAATAGGCATAAGTATTGTGACATAATGTGTAATAACAGCCCATAATGCAATCAATATTGATATAAAAGCATGATGCAAAATGGACGTATCAACACCCCCAAGCTTAGACCTCGCTTGTCCTCAAGCGGAAACCGATAATGAAAAATATGTCCACATGTTTAGAGATAGAGGTGTCGATAAAATAAAATACGGACATGAGGGCATCATGATCATTCTTATAACAACAACACATATATATATTGTCATATGATTTCTTATGCTCAAGTAATAATCTATTCACAATGTCAAGTATGAATCAGAAACTTCATTGATAGCTAACAAACTATGATCTCGGTCATTGAGGCAATTGCAATTTACCATAACATAGGAAAGAGTCAATATAAGAGCTTTTCGGCAAGTCCACATACTCAACTATCATTTAGTCTTTCACAATTGCTAACACTCACGCAATACTCATGGTTACGGAGTTTTAATCGGACAAAGAGAAAGATAGGGGCTTATAGTGTTGTCTCCCAACCTTTTACCTCAAGGGTAATGTCAACAATAAGAGTTCATGCTAACTTACATCCAATTAGATATATATATATCAGGATGTTTCCAACACACTGTGCTTGCCAAAGGATAAAATACAAAAAGGAAAAGGTGAAGATCACCATGAATCTTGCATAGGGTATAAGACAAAAGTAGAAGATAGGCCCTTCGCAGAGGGAAGCAGAGGTTGTCATGTGCTTTTATGGTTGGATGCACGAAATCTTAATGCAAAAGAATGTCACTTTATATTGCCACTTGTGATATGGACCTTTATTATGCAATCCGTCGCTTTTATTGCTTCCACATCACAAGATCGTATAAAACTTATTTTCTCCACACTAATAAACCATACATATTTAGAGAGCATTTTTTATTGCATGCAACAATGACAACTTACTTGAAGGATCTTACTCAATCCATGGGTAGATATGGCAGACTCTCACGGCAAAACTGGGTTTAAGGATATTTGGAAGCACAAGTAGTATCTCTGCTTGGTGAAAAGAATTTGGCTAGCATGAGGGGGAAAGGCAAGCTCAACATGTTGGATGATCCATGACAATATACTTTATTTCGGATATAAGAAAACATAACCCATTACGTTGTCTTCCTTGTCCAACATCAACCCTTTAGCATGTCATATTTTAATGAGTGATCACAATCATAAAAGATGTCCAAGATAGTATATTTATATGTGAAAACTTCTCTTTCTTTATTACTTCCTATTAATTGCAACGATGACCAAAACTATGTTTGTCAACTCTCAACAACTTTTATTCATTATACTCTTTATATCTGAAGTCATTACTCTCCATAAGATCAATATGATCCCTTTATTTCTTTTTATTCTTTATTTTCCTTTTATTCCCTCACGATCATAGCAAGATAAACAAGCCCTTGACTCAAAACTAATCTTTATTATATATATAGCTCACGGACTCGATTACATAGAAGGATCATAAAGCATAGCTCAAAACTAGATCATACTAAAACTTTATTCTACTAGATCAAGATATTACCAAAAGGATCGAACTAGAAAAATGGTAAAGATAGGAGTGTGATGGTGATACAATACCGGGGCACCTCCCCCAAGCTTGGCGATTTCCAAGGGGAGTGCCCATACCCATGTGTTTATGTCTCTTTCTTCGGAGGTGGTGAGGTGATATTCTTGGCGATGATGCCCCTCAGGATACGATTCCCTCCTCGAGCTTATTGACTTGCTGCTTGAGGTCCATTATTTCCTTACGGAGCTTACCCATGACGGCTAAAGCTACTTTCACCCAAGGATGTTGCATAGCTGCGGGAGAACAAGTAACACTATTTTTCATATTTTCATAAGAGAGAAATCTAACATTGGAAGGGATGACCAAGTTTGGAATAGCTGAGCTCTGTAGTTCCCCCATCGTGAATCTGGCCCGGAAACGAGAAGTAACTTCTTGATCCTCCTCCATGGCATCTATCCTTTTCAAGTCCGCTTCCATCTCTTCCTCCATTGATGGCCCAAAGTGATAGGCATCGCTGTTTGCTCCTGGACTCGGTGTCGGATGAGACACCCGACTCTCCTCGACTGACTCTTGAGAAGACATCTTGCTCTAATCTGCGGCAGAAGCAGCTTAAAACAAAAATAGAGGATATTTGCGTGATACATGGGTCAAAACCTTTGGGAGATTATATAATGATTTTTTACCAACTAAAAGAAGTATCGTGCAAGAAAACGTTGTCCGTAGGGCACACGAGGTGCCCACGAGGCAGGGGGTGCGCCAGGGGGGTAGGGCGCGCCCTCCACCCTCGTGGATGCCTCGTGTCCTCTTTGGACTACTTCTTATTTTCCTATTTTCTTAAATATTCCAAAACGGAGAAAAAATACCAGCAAAAATGTTTTGGAGTCGGTTTACTTACCGTACCACATACCTATTCCTTTTTGGAGTCTGCAGCGTTCTAGAAAGTATCCCTTATGTATTCCTCCGGGGTTACGATTTCAAGAACATTAGTTTCAACAGTTATTTGATTACTTGAGATATAATGTTTGATTCTTTGACCGTTCACCACCTACGGAGTTGTGCCTTCGAAGTTGTTGATTTTTATGGCACCGGAATGATAGACCTCCTCGATAATGTAAGGCCCTTCCCATTTAGAGAGAAGTTTTCCTGCAAAAAATCTTAAGCGAGAGTTGAATAGCAACACATAATCACCTACATTAAACTCACGCCTTTTTATCCTTTTGTCATGCCATCTTTTAACTTTTTCTTTAAACAGTTTGGCATTCTCATAGGCATGGGTTCTCCATTCATCAAGTGAGCTAGTGTCAAATAGCCTCTTCTCACCGGCAAGTTTGAAATCATAACTGAGCTCTTTAATGGCCCAATATGCCTTATGTTCTAGTTCGAGAGGTAAGTGACATGCTTTTCCATAAACCATTTTATACGGACACATACCCATAGGATTTTTATATGCAGTTCTATAGGCCCATAATGCATCATCAAGTTTCTTGGAGCAATTCTTTCTAGATCTATTAACAGTCTTTTGCAAAATTAATTTGAGCTCTCTATTACTAAGTTCTACTTGACCACTAGATTGGGGATGGTACGGAGATGCAATTCTATGATTAACGTCATACTTAGCAAGCATTTTACGAAAGGCACCAAGAATAAAATGTGAACCACCATTAGTCATTAAATATCTAGGGACTCCAAACCTCGGAAAAATAACTTCTTTAAGCATCTTAATAGAGGTGTTATGATCAGCACTACTAGTTGGAATAGCTTCTACCCACTTAGTAACGTAATCAGCAGCAACTAAAATATGTGTATACCCATTAGAGGAAGGAAATGGTCCCATATAATCAAAGCCCCAAACATCAAATGGTTCAATAACAAGTGAATAAATCATAGGCATTTCTTGGCGTTTGCTAATATTACCGATTCTTTGACATTCATCACAAGACAAGACAAACTTACGGGCATCCTTGAAGAGAGTAGGCCAATAAAAAACGGATTGCAATACCTTATGTGCATTTCTATCTCCAGTGTGGTGTCCTCCATAAGCCTCGGAGTGACACTTGCGTAGGATGTGTTCCTGTTCATGCTCAAGTACACAACGTCTAATAACACCATCTACTCCTTCTTTATAAGGTGTGGGTCATCCTAGAAGTAATGTCTTAAATCATAGAAAAACTTTTTCTTTTGCTGGTATGTGAAACTAGGTGGTCTAAATTTAGCAACAATGTAATTAGCATAATCAGCATACCATGGAGCAGCACGAGAAGCATTTATGAAAGCTAATTGTTCATCAGGGAAGCTATCATCAATAGGTAGTGGGACATCAAGAACATTCTCTAACCTAGATAAGTTGTCTTCTACGGGGTTCTCAGCTCCCTTTCTATCAATAATATGCAAATCAAATTCTTGTAGCAAGAGAACCCATCTAATGAGCCTAATTTTAGCATCTTTCTTTTCCATAAGGTATTTAATAGCAGCATGATCAGTGTGAACAGTTACTTTAGAATCAAGAATATAAGGTCTAAACTTATCACAAGCAAATACAACTGCTAAAAATTCTTTTTCAGTAGTAGCATAATTTCTCTAGGCACTGTCTAGAGTTTTACTAGCATATTGAATAACATTTAATTTCTTATCAACTCTTTGTCCTAGAACAACACCTACAACATAATCACTAGCATCACACATAATTTCAAAGGGTAAATTCCAATCAGGTGGATGAACAATAGGTGCAGAAATCAAGGCTTTCTTAAGTATTTCAAATGCTTCTACACAATCATCATCAAAGATAAATGGAACATCTTTTTGTATGTGATTAGTCAGAGGCCTAGAAATTTTAGAGAAGTCCTTAATGAACCCCCTATAAAATCGGGCATGACCAAGGAAACTTCTTATACCTTTAATGTCCTTGGGACACGACATCTTTTAAATAGCATCAACTTTAGCTTTATCAACTTCAATACCTCTTTCAGAAATTTTATGCCCCAAGACAATACCTTCGTTAACCATAAAGTGGCACTTCTCCCAATTCAAGACAAGATTAGTTTCTTCATATCTCTGCAAAACTCGATCAAGGTTTCTCAAGCAATCATCAAAAGAAGTTCCATATACGGAGAAATCATCCATGAAAACCTCAACAATCTTTTCACAAAAATCAGAGAGTGTAGCCATCATGCATCTTTGAACGGTAGCAGGTGCATTACATAAACCAAAAGGCATACGTCTATAAGCAAAGGTGCCGAAAGGGCAAGTAAAAGTGGTCTTTTCTTGATCCACTTCTGACACAGGTATTCGAAAGAAACCAGAATAACAATCTAGAAAGCAAAAATGTGTATGTTTGGATAATCTTTCTAGCATTTGATCAAGAAAAGGTAAAGGGTAATGATCCATTTTAGTAGGTTTATTTAGTTTACGGAAATCAATTACCATTCTATAACCTATAGCAATTCTTTGTGGGATTAATTCATCTTTATCATTAGGAACAAAAGTAATACCTCCCTTCTTAGGGATACAATGTACAGGACTTACCCACTGACTATCAGCAACAGGATAAATTATACCTGCCTCCAGAAGCTTTAGTATTTCTATTCTTACCACTTCTTTCATCTTAGGATTTAACCTTCGTTGGTGATCAACAATCAGTTTAGCGTCTTTCTCCAATTTTATTTTGTGCTGGCATAGAGTGGGACTAATGCCCTTAAGATCATCAAGAGTATATCCAATAGCAGCACGATGCTTCTTTAGAGTTTTCAATAATTTCTTTTCTTCATGCTCTAAAAGGTTAGCACTGATAATAACAGGATATATCTTTTTCTCATCAAGATAAGCATATTTAAGAGTATCAGGTAATGGTTTAAGCTCAAACACTGGATCAACCTTGGGTGGAGGAGGAGCCGCTAGGATTTCAACAGGCAAGTTGTGTTTCAAAATAGGTCCATGTTTAAAGAATACTTCATCTATTTCCCTTCTTTCATTCATAAACATATCATTCTCATGGTCTAGCAAATATTGTTCTAACGGATCATTAGGAGGCACGACAATTGAAGCAAGACCAATAATTTCATCTTTACTATGCAATTCTTCATCATGAGGTTGTCTACGAAATTTAGCAAAATTAAATTCATGAGACATATCCCATAGACCAATAGTAACAACATCCTTTTTGCAGTCTATCCTAGCATTGACAATATTCAAGAAGGGTCTACCAAATATAATGGGACAAAAGTTATCTTGTGGGGAACCAAGAACAAAAAAATCAGCAGGATATTTAACTTTTCCACACAAGACTTCAACATCTCTAATAATCCCAACTAGTGAAATAGTATCTCTATTGGCAAGCTTAATTGTAACATCAATTTCTTCTATCTCAGCAGGTGCAATATCATGCATAATTTCTTTGTATAAGGAATGAGGTATTGCACTTGCACTAGCACCCATATCACACAAGCCATGATAACAATGATCTCCTATTTTAACAGAAATGACAGACATGCCTACAACATGTCTATGTTTTTTTAGTATCCGGTCTAGCAATTCTAGCAGCTTCATCACAGAAGTAAATAACATGCCCATCAATATTATCAGCCAAGAGATCTTTAACCATAGCAATACTAGGTTCAAATTTAATTTTCTCAGGGGGTGTAGGTGTTCTAGTATTACTCTTACGAACCACAGTTGAAGCTTTAGCATGATCCTTTGTTCTAACAGGGAAGGGTGGTTTCTCAATATAAGCGGTAGGAACAATAGGATCAACATTATAAGTGATAGTATTTTCTTCAACTTTAATAGGTGCAACTACTTTTACTTCAATGGGAGGACTATATTTAAACCACTTCTACTTAGGGAGAACAACATGAGTAGCAAAGGATTCACAGAAAGAAACTACTATCTCATAGTCAAGTCCATATTTAGTGTTAAATTCACGGAAAACATCGGTGTCCATAAAAGATTTAACACAATCAAACTTAGGTGTTATACCTGACTCCTTACCTTCCTCGAGATCCCAATCTTCAGAGTTGTGTTTAATTCTTTCCAATAAATCCCATTTTAATTCAATAGTCTTCATCATAAAAGATCTAGTACAAGAAGTATCGAGCATGGAGCAATTATTGAGAGAAAGCTGAGCATAAATTTTTTAAATAATAATTTCTCTTGAGAGCTCATGATTGGGGCATGAATATAACATTGATTTAATCCTCCCCCAAGCTTGAGCGATGCTTTCTCCTTCGTGAGGCCAAAAATTATATATACAATTGCGATCACGCTGAACAAGATGCATAGGATAAAACTTCTGACGAAATTCCAATTTCAATCGGTTGTAGTTCCATGATCCCATATCATCACATAGCCTAAACCATGTCAATTCCTTTCCCTTCAAAGATAAAGGGAATACCTTCTTCTTGATAACATCCTCAGGCATACCTGCAAGCTTAAATAATCCACAAACTTCATCCACATAGATTAGGTGCAAATCGGGATCTAATGTTCCATCACATGTGAAAGGATTAGCAAGCAGTTTCTCTATCATACCCGAAGCAATTTCAAAGTACACATTTTTAGTAGGTTCAGTAGGTTGAGGAGCAACTCTTTGCTCTACTGGTCGGGGTGAAGATACCCCGAACAAGCCCCTCAAAGGATTACTTTCCATAGTAACAAGTGACAGTAAATTTAAGCACACTGTATATTTTTTCCTTAGCAAATCCCACTAACCAAAGGCGCTTCACTCCCCGACAATGGCGCTAGAAAAGAGTCTTCATGACCCACAAGTGTAGGTGATCTATCGTAGTCCTTTCGATAAGTAAGAGTGTCAAACCCAACGAGGAGCAGAAGGAAATGACAAGCAGTTTTCAGAAACATATTCTCTGCAAGCACTGAAATTATCGGTAACATATAGTTTTGTGGTAAGGGAATTTGTAACGGGCAACAAGTAATAAAAGTAAATAAGGTGCAGCAAGATGTCCCAATCCTTTTTGTAGCAAAGGACAAGCCTGGACAAACTCTTATATAGAGAAAAGCGCTCCCGAGGACACAAGGGAATTATCATCAAGCTAGTTTTCATCACGTTCATATGATTCGCGTTCGTTACTTTGATAATTTGATATGTGGGTGGACCGGTGCTTGGGTACTGCCCTTCCTTGGACAAGCATCCCACTTATTATTAACCCCTATTGCAAGCATCCGCAACTACAAAAGAAGTATTAAGGTAAACCTAACCATAGCATGAAACATATGGATCCAAATCAGCCCCTTACGAAGCAACGCATAAACTAGAGTTTAAGCTTCTGTCACTCTGGCAAACCATCATCTACTTATTACTTCCCAATGCCTTCCTGTAGGCCCAAACAATGGTGAAGTGTCATGTAGTAGACGTTCACATAACACCACTAGAGGAGAGACAACATACATCTCATCAAAATATCGAACGAATACCAAATTCACATGACTACTTATAGCAAGACTTCTCCCATGTCCTCGGGAACAAACATAACTACTCACAAATCATATTCATGTTCATAATCATAGGGGTATTAATATGAATAAAGGATCTGAACATATGATCTTCCACCAAATAAACTAGCTAGCATCAACTACAAGGAGTAATCAACACTACTAGCAACCCCGAGGTACCAATCTGAGGTTTTGAGACAAAGATCAGATACAAGAGATGAACTAGGGTTTGAGATGAGATGGTGCTGGTGAATATGTTGATGGATATTGACCCCCTCCCGCTGAGAGGATCGGTGGTGATGACGATGGCGATGATTTCCCCCTCCCGTAGGGATGTTTCCCCGGCAGAACAGCTCTGCCGGAGCCCTAGATTGTTGGCGCCAAGGTTCCGCCTCGTGGCGGCGGTGTTTCGTCCCGAAAGCTTCCTTCTAATTTTTTCCAGGGTGGAAGACTTCATATAGCGGAAGATGGGCACCGGAGGCCTGCCAGGGGGTCCACGAGGCAGGGGGCGCGCCCCCCACCCTCGTGGCCAGGGTGTGGTCCCCCTCTGGTTAATTCTTTCGTTAGTATTTTTTATATATTCCAAAACGTGCCTCCGTGAAGTTTCAGGACTTTTGGAGTTGTGCATAATAGGTCTCTAATATTTGCTCCTTTTCCAGCCCAGAATTCCAGCTGCCGGCATTCTCCCTATACTTGTGCGTAGAGTTGTATCGATGGTCGATAGAACTTGAGGGAATATTTGTTCTACCTATAGCTCCTTGTTGGGTTCGACACTCTTACTTATCGAAAGAGGCTACAATTGATCTCCTATACTCGTGGGTTATCAACCGCATGACGTATATCGCACACGCCTTGACCTGGCTGGCCGTTTCTTTTGTGTTGCCTAATCACAAACAGTTCATCCAAGTGAACCGTATGCTGTATATTGCACACACCTCCATCTGGTTGACCGTTTCTTTTGTTCCTCCTCATCGCAAATAGTTAATTTAACTGAACCGTATGCCCTGCATCGCACATGCAACTAAAATCCGAACTGTGTTGGATGCACCCGTCATCGCAAATGTTTTGCACCTTTTTTGATAGTTTTTTTCACCACCGTTTGCGATTATTGCATCGCACATAGTTTCGTTGAAGGGTCTCTGATCGTAGTGTCGCGTTACGATCATCTTGCAGTAGTGAAGCGCCGACACAATGGCGGCGAGGCCGGTGATACAATAGTAAATGCCGGATTCATCAACTCGAAATATGGACATCAGAAGAAGCCCTCTAAAGGGAACTAGGATGGCCCAACCGCGCTGGACAAGATCCTAGATAGACCCTACCAGATCCACAGCACCCCAGATAAGCCCGCCAACCACACCAACCGTAATTGTTGGCTGATTAAACATGCCGGAAAGCTCACAGCCGAGGAGCAAGGCAAGGGTCCCCGCTGAGGGAGTCCTGGATTAGGGGGTCCTCGGCCTGCCGGCCTATTCCTTGTGGGTCAGACTATTGAGCCACATTGTGATAACCCACAAGTATAGGGGATCGCAACAGTTTTCGTGGGTAAAGTATTAAACCCAAATTTATAGATTCGACACAACGGGATCCAAAGAATTTTTGAAGGTATTAGCAGCTGAGTTGTCAATTCAACCACACCTGGAGATTAATTATCTGCAGCAAAGTGATCAGTAGCAAAGTAGTTTGATAGTTTTGATAGTAGTGATAGCAGCAACAGTAACAGTAACAGTGATAGCAATGATTTGTAGCAAGTGTAGCAGTGATGATAGCAATAGTAACGCAACAAGATCAATATAGGATAAATTCATAGACATTGGATCGGTGACTTATTGGATGATATTCATCATGTGACAGTTATAACCTAGGGTGATACGGCACTAGCTCCAGTTCATCAATATAATGTAGGCATGTATTCCGTAATTAGTCATGCGTGCTTTATTAAAAGAACTTGCATGACATCTTTTGTCCTACCCTCCCGTGGCAGCGGGATCCATATTGGAAACTAAGGGATATTAAGGCCTCCTTTTAATAGAGAACCAGAACAAAGCATTAACACATAGTGAAAACATGAACTCCTCAAACTGCGGTCATCATCGAGAGTGGGCCCGGTTGTTGTCACTCCGGGGTTGTCGGATCATAACCATAGTAGGTGACTATAACTTGCAAGATCGGATCTAAAACATGGATATAATGATGAATTCATAAACGGTTCGGATCTGAGTTCATGGCACCCGGGCCCAAAGTGACAAGCATTAAGCATAGCAAAGTCATAGCAACATCAATCTAAGAACATAGTGGATACTAGGAATCAAGCCCTAACAAAACTAACTCGATTACATGATGAATCTCATCCAACTCCTCACCGACCAGCGAGCCTACGAAGGAATTACTCACTCCCGGTGGGGAGCATCATGGAATTGGTGATGGAGATTGGTTGGTGATGACGAACAATGAAGATCCCCCTCTCCGGAGCCCCAAACGGACTCTAGATATGCCCTCCCGAGGAAGAACAGGGCTTGGCGGCGGCTCCGTCTCGTGGATCGTGATAATTCTTTTTCCCTGATTTTTTTGGAAATATGTGATTTTTATAGTATCAGGGGGTCGTCAGCGGGGCCACCAAGTGGGTACAACCCACCTGGGCGTGCCAGGAGAGGGGGGCGCGTCCTGGTGGGTTGTGCCCAACCAGGGGCCCCTATCTGGTGGGTCTTGGCTCCAGACATTCTTATTATTGATATAAAAAATCCTCACAAACTTTTGAGAACTTTTATTTCTGCACAAAAACAACACCATGGTAGTTCTGCTGAAAACAGCGTCAGTCCGTGGTTAGTTTCATCCGAATCATGCAAATTAGAGTCCAAAACAAGAGGAAAAGCGTGAGAAAAAGTAGATACATTGGAGACGTATCAACTCCTCCAAGTTTAAACCTTTGCTTGTCCTCAAGCAATTCAGTTGATAAACTGAAAGTGAGAAAGAAAAACTTTTACGAACTCTTTTGCTCTTGTTTGCATAAATAAGCTTAAACAGCACCCAGGTTTTCAGCCAACATTATAACTAACCATGTCAAAAATAACTCTTAAAGATTATAGTGACTAATATCAATGACATAATCAGCTAGCGAGCAATAATAAAATATCTCAAACAGCAACACGTTGTCAAAACAATCATGATATAATATGACAATAGTGGTATCTCGCTAGCCCTTTCTGAGACCGCAAAACATAAATGCAGAGCACATCCAAAGTTCAAGCAGCGACGAAACATTGTAATTCATGGTAGAAAAGATCCAGTCATGATGCACCCAACATTAGCTACACACATTGCATAAATCATGACAGCTGTGCTCTACTCAGTTTCTGGCGCTTGTTTTTAGAAGGTGGTGACACAACATAAAAGTAAATGGGTAGTCCCTTCGCAGAGGGAAGCAGTGATTTGCAGAGGTGCCAGAGCTCAAATTTTAAAACAGAGAAAAATGATATATTGAGACATGCACCCTTCTTATTCACTTCACGACAATCAGTTATCAACATCTTCCATGCTAAGCATCCTAGTGGCGGTTCCCAAGTGATAGAAGTAAAGGTTTTGACTCCATTGGGAGTTTTTGTTTGATTATTTCAGAGATGAACTCTTTTTCATGTTTGTAGTTTGGGATTGGGCATCCCTATTACCGCCCATTTCCTCGTGCGGTGGCGAGTGAATAAACACTCGACCTGAGGATAACCCGCTTAGCACGGAAGATATCGACCACCTCCTGTCGTTCCATGAACGATCCAGGCACACAAAACGGGTAACTTTTAGAAGTTTCTAGAGGTGGCACATGCAAATTTACTTAGGAAGGCGGGTTGATACCGTATATAGGTAGGTATGGTGGACTCATCTGAAATAACTTTGGGTTCAAGGTTTTCGATGTACAAGCAGAATTCCCACTTAGTACAAGCGAAGGCTAGCAATTTAGATTGAGAAGCGGCCAGCTAGAGAGCAACAACGAACATAACCATGCATTATGTATAAGTAACATTGGACACTAGCATGAGTAGGATATGAACACCATGAACATAAACATTATAGAGGCTATGTTGGTTTTGATTCAGCTACATGCATGAACATTCAGCTACACCATGAACACCATGTACCAAGTCAAGCCACTCGAACATTCAGAGGAGGATACCATATCATCATACTACATCACAATCATTTTAACGCTATGTTGATATCCAAGATAAATCATTATCAACTCCTAGCTACTTATGCATGGCATGAGAAACTATAATCTCTAATTGTCATTGCAAACATGTTTAATCATAATGGGTTGAAGCCTCGATGCTAGGTTAAACACATTTACACAAACAGAACAAGTCGAGTTCATACCAGTTTCTCTTTTCCATGGCCAGTTCATCAGATGTCGTCATTATTGCCTTTCACTTGCACGACCGAATGATATGAGAATAACAATAGTGCAAGAGTGTCGTGGACTAAGCTAGAATCTGCAAACATTTTATTCAACAGGAGAAGACAAGGTAAAATTTGCTCTTTATTAGTTCAACAATTATTCATATGAGAGCCACTCAACATTTTCAACGTGGTCTTCTCCTCGGTACAACTCGAATAAAAAGAAAAGAAATTCAGAGAAACACATTGAAATATTTTTGGGGGTTTTGGTTTTCTTCAACAAGCAAAATAAAAAGCAAAAACGAGAAAAACTATTTACACGGGAAAGCTCCCAACAAGCAAAAGAAGAACAAGGAAATCTTTTGGGTTTTTTTTTCTTTTTAATACTACTACTAAGCATGCATAGAAAGTAAATTACTACAACTAATTTTTTTGTATTCCTAATTTTTTTTCAAACACACAAGAAGAAAGCAAGAAAATAAATCTAAGCATGGATGACAATGAAAAAGTGTGAGCACCAACAAATAGATTTATATGAACATGAATGTAAAGTCGGTGGAAACACGTACTCCCCAAGCTTAGGCTTTTGGCCTAAGTTGGTAGTCGATCAGTAGCCTGGAGGGCAGTAGTCGGTGTGGTAGCTCATGGAGGCTCTCAGTGCGGATGCCTCGGCCTGCCGGGCTGCCACCACTGCTGTGTTGTGAGCTCGGGCCTCGCTCTCAAGAACAAAATATCTCCCCTTGCTGTGACAATCAAAGAGAGCAGGCGCAGGCAAATATGTGTCCACAACATGTGATTGGTTAAACAACAAATTATAAGTGAAGTTATCAGCCCTTCCCTTGAGAATCTTATGCTCCTCTAAGGCATCAAAATCTAAATATCGAGTGGGTAGGATAGGATCAAAGGGCAAAGGTGAAACACCCAGTCCTCGTGCTAGACGTGTGGCATAAATTTCGCCATAGAACCAGCCACTGTTAGCGTTATGCTGAAGTCTACGTGCAACAATTGCTCCAAGGTTATAATTCCTTTCACCAGTGAGAGCGGCGTGAATGAGGCTCAAGTTTGGTGCACAAAGTATGCTACAGTCTTGCTTGCCTACTATACATTTCTGGTTAAATATTGCAAGGTACTGAATTGCGGGAAAGTGAATCCTTTTTATTCTTCCTTGTATCACTCCCCTACCCTCACCGTAACAAAGGCTAGTCAAGAAAGACTCAAACTCAGCCTTTGATGGCTCGTCAAGCGAACCCCAAAATGGAAGTTTGCAATGGTAAGAAAAATTCTCCAGTTGGATAGTAAATGGTTCATCATAAAGCATAAAAGACACCCTAGACTCACGTGGAAAATATTTAAATCCTTTAACAAATGATTCACTGAGAAGTTGGTGTTGTTCACACTTATCTGAAAGGTAGGGACCGAGAATGGCATTGTGAACATATTGCTCAAATTCCTCATTGATGCCCACACGCACCATATATTCATCGCAAGGCCATAAGCATGTTTTGGTGGCGGCATCTCGCGTGGAACTTTCACTCGGTTCAACATAAGACTGGTGAGCGGAACTGTCACTAGAAGATGCCCCCGAGGATCGTCTCCTCGAAGAACTCCTTCCAAATAGGTTCATCATGTATGTGTACAATTTTCTAAAAATAAAAAAAATTGGGGTGGCAAAAATTTGTCAACAAAACTTTATAAGATCGATAACAACTACTCGTAGAGACACATAGAGGCCATAGCAAACATTCAAACTACTTAGAACACTAAGAATTCAACACGCAAGCACATCTACAGCAGCACCAAGAGTAGCTAATTATTCAAAGTATAAACCACTAAAACAAAAACTAATTGGACAAATGGAGGAGTCACATACCAAGCAACAATCCCCCGAAACAGTTTCAGAAATGGAGCTTCGAGCAAAGAGATCGAAATCTGCTGGTTTGAGCTCAAGAACACGGGAGAGAGAGCAATGGGGATTTTTTCTAGAGGTGAGTGATGATGTGGGTTAAAGAGATAAGTGAGGGGGCCCATGTGGGGACAGTAACCAACCAGGGCGCGCTTGGGGTCCTAGCACGCCCAGGTGGGTTGTGCCCACCTGGTGCACCTCCCTCTGGTATTATTTGCACCAAAAATTCTTAAATATTCAAAAAAATCATATAAATTTTTCAGGGCATTCTGAGAACTTCTATTTTTGGGTCATTTTTTATTGCCCGGAAAATTCAGAAAACAAATAAATCATGGCATTTTATTTTATTTAACTAACAAAAACAATGACCAAAAAGTGGGGATATAAGGTAGTGCTTACTAAATTCATCATCTCCATATCTTTCAAAAATGATCCATTAATAAGGTTGACCAGGTCTTATTAACAACCACTTTCGATTAGCATGAAATCGAAGAACTTTCATAAATCACTAAGTTACCTCAATGGGGATATGCATTTCCCCAACAATAAGTATTTCATATTTCTTTTTGACAGTAGGGAGAGGTATTTGAAAACTTCCAATAGTGATTGTCGGAGATTTTCAATAACATTAATACCATTCACTTGGAATTGTTTCTTCGAATGTGCACCGTATGATCATTACCATTGATATGAAAAGTGACCTTCCTTTTATTGCAGTCAATAACAGCCCCTGCAGTATTCAAGAAGGGTCTACCAAGGATAATCGACATGTTGTTGTCCTCGGGCATCTCAAGTATAACAAAGTCAGTCAAAATAGTAACATTAGCAACCACAACGGGCACATCCTCACAGATACCGATAGGTATGGCAGTTGATTTGTCAGCCATTTGCAAAGATATTTCAGTAGGTGTCAGTTTATTCAAGTCAAGTCTTTTATATAAAGAGAAAGGCATAACACTAACACCAGCTCCTAAATCACACAAAGCAGTTTTCACATAATTCTTTTCGATAGAGCAAGGTATAGTTGGTATTCTCGGATCTCCAAGTTTTTTAGGTACTCCATCTCTGAAAGTATAATTAGCAATCATAATGGATATTTCAGCTTCTGGTATTTTTCTCTTATTTCTGATGATGTCTTTCATGTATTTTGCATAAGGAGGCATTTTAAGGATATCAGTCAAGCGAGTACGCAAAAAGACTGGCCTCAGCATGTCAGCAAAGCGTTCAAATTCTTCATCATCTTTCTTTTTAGTTGACTTGGGTGGAAAAGGCATAGGTTTTTGAACCCACAATTCTCTTTCTTTACCGTGTTTTCTAGCCACAAAGTCTCTTTTGTCATATCTTTTATTTTTAGGTTGTGGGTTATCAAGATCAATAGGTGGTTCTATCTCAACATCATTATCTCGTTCTTTATCATTGTTTGGTTGAGAGTCTTTATAAACCTCATCATTATCTTTTTCATTATCACTAGGTGAGTCTTCATTACTAGATTGAGTTTCAGCATCTGAGATAGAAGTTTCATTAGCATTATCAGGAGGTTTTTCTATTTCACGTTCATTAGAAGTATGCAAAGTCCTATCATTTTTCTTTTTCTTTTTCTTTTTAGAAGGACTTGGTGCACTAGTGTTAGCTCTATGTGAATCTTGTTCAATTCTTTTGGGTGTCCCTCGGGATAAAGTGGTTCCTGAGTCATTTTACCTCCTCTAGTTGCAACTCTAACAGCAAATTCATGCATATTACGATCCATTTCATCAAGTAATTCTCTTTGAGATTAGCAACTTGTTCCAATTGGGTTTGTACCATAGAAGCATGTTTTCCAACACCTCTAACATCATTTGAGATTCTAAATAACAAGTCACTCAAGCGAGCAATCATATCAGAATTATATTTCAATTGTTTCATAACATTTGCATTGAAGTGATCTTGTTTTCTAATATAGTTTTCAAACTCATAAAGGCATTGACTAGGATGCATATTGTGAGGATTATCATTATCATTGAACTTCATAAGAGAATTTACCTCTACCACTTAGGCATTGGTGGTGTATTAAGCCCATGTATTTCTTCAATAGGAGGTAAATTTTTAACATCCTCAGCTTTAATACCTTTTTCCTTCATTGATTTCTTTCCCTCTTGCATATCTTCAGGACTGAGATATAATATACCCCTCTTCTTCGGAGTGGGTTTAGGTGGTGGTTCAGGATCATCATAATCTTTCAATATGTTATTCAATAATTCTTCAGCTTGAGCAATAGTTCGTTCCCTCCTGTCGGTGTAATAAAGTAGGGGTACCTTAGTACCCCGAACTTGTGCACGGGCAGTCGTAGCACCCCGCGGCAAGGCCTGCCAGGCGATCGCCAAGACCCTCGATGGTCCCCTCTTGTGCCATTCAAGGATGAAGTATTTGAGCCAAGGCCCCGGCAAGAGGAGCTTGCCGGGAAGGCCACCCGAAGAGAGCAAGGCCCTGGCAAGAGGAGCTTGCCGGGACTACCGCTCGAAGCAGAAGACCCCGGCAAGAGGAGCTTGCCGGGAAGGCCATCCACGGCACAACAAGGACCCCGCCACGGCGCGCCCCGCGCCCCGGCATGGCCCGGTGAGCAACGAGTTCCCGGGCGCGACAAGACATCCACCGCGGCAAGATGCTTGCCACGGCAAGTTACCACCTCGTGCCTGCGCTCCAGCTCACCCACCAACGTGTCGCTCTGGGGGGCATCCCAGGCGCACGTGGCGGGAGGCTGTGCAGCCAGGGGCATGCGGTGGCGAAGCGAAGCTGACAGAGTAGCCATCGTGGCAAACGGTGGCGATCCTGGCGGTCCACTTCCCTGCACCGTCTGGGCGACGCGGACGGGCATTTAATGCCCTTGTCCCCCGCCGTCAGAGTTAGGTATGATAGCACTGTACAGCCACTGTGCAGGCAGCTGTACCCACTACAGCATTCTACCATTTTTGCCCTCACCTATGCTGCCACCTGTGGGTAACCCCTTGAGCATATAAAAGGAGGCCCCATGCGCACGTAGAGGAGAGGAGGAGACCAATCTTTACGCTCGACCTCGCCAGCGGCCCGCGTGTACTGTAGCACCGCGCGCTCCCGAGCAAGAACACAATACAATCCACCAAGCAGCAGTAGGGTTTTACGCATCTTTGCGGCCCGAAGCTGGGTAAAATCTCCTATGTGCACCGCCTCGATCTGCTCTTTGTGCAACCTCCACCCCCCGCCGAACCAGTAAGGGGCTCGGTCCCCATAGGTGTTCGAGGAAGCCGATTCCCCCCGACAGCTTTGGCGCGCCAGGTAGGGGGGGGGGCGTCGAAGTTGTGCGAACCTGATCCGGCGTCTGCACCAGCTAGATCTCCTTCATCCTCAGCGACATGCCACCGAAGAAGAAGGCTCCGGAGGTGGCCGCTCCGTCCGCGTCGAACTCGCCGCCCTTGGAGCAAACGGGTGGCGGGGACGGCGCCGGCGACGGGACGGGCGTCGTTGAGCCAGCCCGTGGCGCCGCGGCACCCGAACATGCACCGAGCTCGTGATGCTACGGCGCCCAAACCTGCGCCGACACCCCTCGGCGCAGGCAAGCCCTGGTCATACCAGGCAACCTTTCACTCTATTCCATGGAGCGGAGGCAGTTAGCCCGACAACTCTTGCGTACGGCCCACCTCGAGTGCTCGCTCACGCTGAGCTCGAGCGAGAGCAGCCGCGTCGAGATGACGCGCTGCTCCTCGAGGAGGACCGTCTTCAGGCCGCTATGCGAGCTGCTCGCTACCAGCAAGCTTTGCGCCGCTTTTATAGCCGCAAAGTTAGTGCCAAAAGTCCCGGGAATGTGGGAAGGCCCTTACCGGGTGAAACGAGTCGATAGTCCTGGCTTTGTCCGCCTTGAGACCGAAGATACCACTCCGGTGAGCAACTCCTGGAACGTTGGGCATCTTCATAAGTTTCGCCCGTAAGGCGCGGTTGTCAGACCCCGTCCGACAACCACCCTTCTGCACAAAGTCTTGCCGCTGTTGCATGTGATCCTTTGTACAGAGCCAGGCGCAGACCCTGTGCGTAGATTGGGTTCATGTGCTCCGCACACTTTGTCGATCTCGTGCTCTTTATTCTTTGCATGCATTATCTGACACTCTGTGCAGCACTGACCCCCGGTAAGCAACGGCGAGCCCCATGCCTCGCCTTGCCGGAAAGCAACCTTGCCGGGCAGCGAGCCGCGGAAAAGATAAGTTGCTAAAGCTTGAGCAATCGAGTTTTTAAAATTTTAAGGTTATCTTCCTCGAACGACCGTGCTTTGTATGGAAAACCTGTGCGCGGAGGGACCAGCTCGTGGCTAGTTGCACCCTTACCTCGTTTCGAGTCCGCTCAACGACTTAAGTGTGCTACAACCAGAGTGGCATCCTTACTTTGTTTCGAGCTCGCGCAGCAGCTTAAGTGTGCTGCGACTGCAGTCGCAACACTTACTTTGCTTTGAGCCTGCTCAACAATTTAAGTGAGCTGCAACTAGCCGCGACAAGGTTTCTTGCCGGTAGTGGCGCCGCTGGCGGGCTACAGATGTCCCGCACTCAGAGCCCGCGGTAAGGCGGAGGCCTATGCCGACAAGTCCCCAGAAGCGTAGGGTAAAAACATACAAAGCACGGAGTCAAGTAGAGGAAATAACAGTGCAGTCACTACCTAAGATAGAGTTATATTACAAAAGCAAGCTTGTCGCAGCCCTAATGAATCGCCTTCATGACTTGGCCAGCAGCGACAAGAAAAGGAAAGGGGAGGCGGCCTAGTCCACACGGTCGCCCTCGATCCTCTTGATTCCGGCTACCCTCTCCACTATGGGCACGGCGAGGGCCTTGATCTCCTCAAGGTCGGCCTCCGCCGGCAGGGGTTTGAGGATGTTGGTGAGCCTGATGCCGGGGTTGCGGAAGGCGATCTTCACCAACACCTTCTCGAGGTCGGCGTCGAGCTCCTTGATCTTCTCGGCGAAGCGGCCCTGTAGCTCACCAAGGGTGTGGGCACCCTTCTCGCGCTCCTGCTTGAGCGCGGCGAGCTCCTCGCTGCTCGCCTTGAGATAGGTGTCGAGCTGCGCCACCCTCGCCTCCAGTGCCTCCCTGGCGGTCTCGGCGGCCGCGGCAGCATCTCGCGCCTCCTTGAGGGCTCCGCCGAGCGCTTGCTCGCGCGCGGCGACCTCCTCCTCGTGGCTGGCGAGGCTGGCTTTCTGCTGCGCCAGCTCGCCCTCCTGCGTGGCTAGCCCCGCGGCGGCAAGCCTTTGCTGCTCCTCGGCTTCCGCCTTCTCGAGGAAGAAGGCCGTCCGCGCCTCGTCGAGCTGCCTTCGCTCCTCCGCCAAGGAACGGAGGGCCTCCTGGTTGAGCTCCCGGAGCTCCCCGGCGCGCTTCTCCATGTCAGCCCCCGCCTTCGCGACAAGCGCTTCCCGGCGTTCCGCCTGGGCTTGTCGGGCGCGGTAGAGCGACACCAGCTTCCGGAGCAGCCGCTCCTCTTCAGGCTCACCGCCGCTGCTGCTTGGCGTGTCGACCAGCGTCAGCCCGGCGGAGGCGAGCACCTCTCCGTCCAAGGCCTCCCCCTCGACCGGCGCCCTGGAAGTCTATTCCCAGGGGAGCTTGATGAAGACATCGTCGCCGGCCTTCAGGTAGGCGCCTGGCTGGGGCTCCTCGGGGTCCGACGCCGCTGCGGAGGCAAGATCGGCGGTCGGCGCAGCGCCTGGCGCCCCTGCGGCCTCAGGGCTGTCAGTACGATCGCCAGGCCCCTCACCCGCGGCTGCCTCGGCGGCCTCTTCGCCGACCGGATCTTCAGCACCCTCCGCCTCCCCGGTGGCGGTCACGTCGTCGGTGTGGCCGCGCGCGTCCTCCTCGACAACGACCTCGGTCTCCATCGGGTCCGTGGCGGGCGGGTCTGAAGGACGTAGGAGGGGGAGAAGTCAAGCAGCTATCCAAAGAAGAAGAACCCCAAGAGAGTTTCGAGGCAAGAAGGTTACCTAGGCTAGGGTCTGCCGTCGCGGTCTCCGTTGCCAAGGAGGCGTCGGCCTCGTCCCTCTCCGGAGCTGGCTCCCTTGCCGGGGGCTGCTCCCTCGCTGGAGGCCGCTCCCGCGCCGGGGACGGCTCCCTCGCCGAGGAACTCCCCCTTGGCGGTGTAGTTGTAGCGGGTGGCTCGTCGGGGGCGGTCTCCGGACACTCCTGGTGGGGTTGCTCTGCTCCTACACGAATCGTCAGCCAAATGTCAGAAAAAGCGAAGGGCACCCGGGCGCGCCGAACGGCGGGAAGCAACCCATACGCTTACGCTGGGGGCTGCGCTGGCGGCTGCTCTGAGGATTAGTTGGCGGGTCCGGCAAGGTCATCTCAGGCGCACCCCGTGCCACCGCGGAGGGCTCGTCCTCGAGGATGACCACTGGGACCTTGGCTCTCTTTGCCGTCCTCTGAGCCAGAGTCCTGAAAAGGACCGAATTCGGAGGAAAGCAAATGAGATGCGAGGCACAACTACAAGAATTGAAGAGACACAAGAACAGCGGGGATCTTACTCCTCTCCCTCTTCCTCGTCAGAGCTAAGCGCGGAGAAGTCGAAAACTGGCTTGCTCCTGGCGCAGGGAGGCGGGGGAGTAGGCTCCCGTGGCCGCTTGGCGGGAGCAGTGGACGACTCCGCTCCGGCCGCCGCCGCGGCACGAGAAGTGGCAGGAGCAGAAGCCGCGGCCCGCGAAGACCCCGCTCCTGCTGCCTCAGAGGAGCGCGTCGCGTGGCGCTGCGGTTGTGGGCTTGTCTGCCGCACCGCCTCCCGGGCCTTGCGGAGACGCCTCTGTGGCTGGGCAGGGGGCTCTGCTTGCGACGAGCCGCCCGCGGGACGGGAGGAAGAAGCACCGACCTCCGGCAAGCCGCTCGTGTCCTGGGCAGGCTCGCCTTCGGCGTCGCGCCCGGCAAGCTCTTCCTCGCCGGCGAACTCCGCTCGATCGGCAAGGCTTTCCGCCTCCGCTGCGTCCGCCTCCGCTGCGTCCGCCTCCGCCAACGTGAAGCCGAACTCGCCCGCGGCCACGGCTGCCGCGGCCTCCTCCATCCGGGAGGTGATGTACGCCAACTCCGCGTCGGTGGTGTCGCGGGTGAGGCCCCTCTGCTCGTCGGCGTCGACTGGCCTCTCCACCAGGTCGTCGAAGAACGCCCGCACGACATCATCGGCGGGCTCCTGCCAAGTGGAGTCGATCCCATGCGAGTCGCACAGCGGCATCATTGCGAAGATGCGGCTGAGCGACGAATTGTTGCACAACGGGACGACGCCTCGTGGCAGCCTGAACCATTCGGGGTGGTCGGGGTCGTGCTTGAACAGCGCCCTGAGCGTCCCGTCAAGCTCCAAGACGGTGAAATTGAAGTTGAGGGCAGGGCGCAGCCTCATGATATCCGCCGCATTCTGGAACTCCCAGGCAGGCCTCTTCTTCTCCTGCAAGGGAGCGATGCGGCGGCGGAGGAAATCTGCGCCAAGGCCGCAACTGTGAGCCCCGCACGCCTGAGCCGCAGGATCCGGGTGACGGCAATGCGCAGCTTGTCGTCGTCTGGGGCCACGTCGCTCCAATCCCTGCCGCGCACCACGGGGGTTTGGCGCACGGCGGTGAATGGCTGCGGGTTCTCCTCGATGATCAGGCACCAATCTGCCCTCCATTCCTCCCATTTGCTGCGGAGCTCTCCCTCCAGATAAGCATCCTTCTTGCCGGGCTTCGAGATCCAGGCGATCCCGCCGGAGAGGGGCTCTCCTCTCTCTACTCGAGGCGTGAAGAAGTGGCGGAAGAGAGCTACGTTTGGAAAGACCCCGACAAAATTTTCGCAGAGATGTGCGAAGATTGCCATGGTCAAGACAGCATTGGGGGTGAAATCGAGAAGGTGGAACCCGTAGGTGTTCATGATGTCGCAGAAAAATTCAGAGAAGGGCGGGCAGAGCCCGCAATAGAAGAACGGGGCAAAGAAGGGATACCCGGTCGGATACTCCTTCTGGGCAATGCCAGGAAGAACCCTCGTGCGCGGATGCGCTCGCGTCCTCGCCGACCAGAAGAGGTAGTATTCCTCCCTCAGGATCAGCGCGTCGAGCTCCGGGGGGAAGACCGTCTGCTCCTTCCGCTCCGCCTCGAGCCGCAGCGCCTCGGCCGACTTCACGGCCTTCCCTTTTCCCTTGTCGCCCTTCGGGGCCATGGAGGAGGGAGGGAGGTTGACGGCGTTGGTGGCGCTGGTGGTGGCGGAAGGGGGGGGCAGAGCGTTGCTTCTCTTTGGAAGTGGCGGAGGACTTTGAGGAATCGCAACTGGCGGATGGGCGGACTGCCCCTGTCTCCCCTGCTTATAAGGAGAGGAGGGGTGGGCGTTTTGCCTTTCCGGGCCAAACAAATCGCCCGCGACGTGACGCATGCCTGCAGGGCTCGGCCCCGCGCACGCCACCCACGTCACGCGCGCCTCTCCCCACGATGCCGCATTCGACGCGTGCCGCTCGGGGAGGGCGTGGTGGGCGCAGAAAAAGATGCAATGTGACCCAGGCCGCGCGTGCCCGTGCACTGTTTTGGGCCTGGCCCAACAGCGCTCGGCACCATGTATGGCCCAGGCCCGGGGGCTCCTGTCGGTGTACTAAAGTAGGGGTACCTTAGTACCTCGAACTTGTGCACGGGCAGTCGTAGCACCCCGCGGCAAGGCCTGCCAAGCGATCGCCAAGACCCTCGATGGTCCCCTCTTGGGCCATTCAAGGACGAAGTATTTGAGCCAAGGCCCCGGCAAGAGGAGCTTGCTGGGAAGGCCACCCGAAGAGAGCGAGGCCCTGGCAAGAGGAGCTTGCCGGGACTACCGCTCGAAGCACAAGACCCCGACAAGAGGAGCTTGCCGGGAAGGCCATCCACGGCACAACAAGGACCCCGCCACGGCGCGCCCCGCGCCCCGGCAAGGCCCGGTGAGCAACGAGTTCCCGGGCGCGACAAGACATCCACCGCGGCAAGACGCTTGCCGCGGCAAGTTACCACCTCGTGCCTGCGCTCCAGCTCACCCACCAACGTGTCGCTCTGGGGGGCATCCCAGGCGCACGTGGCGGGAGGCTGTGCAGCCAGGGGCATGCGGTGGTGAAGCGAAGCTGACAGAGTAGCCATCGTGGCAAACGGTGGCGATCCTGACGGTCCACTTCCCTGCACCGTCTGGGCGACGCGGACGGGAATTTAATGCCCTTGTCCCCCGCCGTCAGAGTTAGGTATGATAGCACTGTACAGCCACTGTGCAGGCAGCTGTACCCACTACAGCATTCTACCATTTTTGCCCTCACCTATGCTGCCACCTGTGGGTAACCCCTTGAGTATATAAAAGGAGGCCCCATGCGCACGTAGAGGAGAGGAGGAGACCAATCTTTACGCTCGACCTCGCCAGCGGCCCGCGTGTACTGTAGCACCGCGCGCTCCCGAGCAAGAACACAATACAATCCACCAAGCAGCAGTAGGGTTTTACGCATCTTTGCGGCCCGAAGCTGGGTAAAATCTCCTGTGTGCACCGCCTCGATCTGCTCTTTGTGCAACCTCCGCCCCCCGCCGAACCAGTAAGGGGCTCGGTCCCTATAGGTGTTCGAGGAAGCCGATTCCCCCCGACACCTCCCCTCGTACTTGAGGGGAAAATCTTAGTCTTTGGATCCTTCAGATTCTTCATAGTGATAATATGATAATAATCCCAAGTGTCTCAACAAATATAGCTATGCTCCCCGGCAACGGCGCCAGAAAAAGGTCTTGATAACCCACAAGTATAGGGGATCGTGATACGTCCATTTTGCATCATACTTTTATATTGATATTTATTGCATTATGGGATGTTATTACACGTTATGTCACAATACTTATGCCTTTTCTCTCTTATTTTACAAGGTTTATATGAAGAGGGAGAATGCCGGCAGATGGAGTTCTGGGCTGGAAAAGGAGAAGATATTAGAGACCTATTCTGCATAGCTCCAAAAGTCCTGAAACTTCACGGAGGCATTTTTTGGAATTAATAAAAAATACTGGAGAAAGAATTAACCAGAGGGGGCCCACACCTTGGCCACGAGGGTGGGGGCGCGCCCCTGCCTCGTGGGCCCCTGGTAGGCCTCCGATGCCCATCTTTTGCTATATGAAGTCTTTTACCCTGGAAAAAATCATAAGCAAGCTTTCGGGAACAAACACCGCCGCCACAAGGCGGAACCTTGGCAGAACCAATCTAGGGCTCCGGAGGAGCTGTTCTGCCGGGGAAACTTCCCTCCGGGAGGGGAAAATCATCGCCATCGTCATCACCAATGATCCTCTCATCGGGAGGGGGTCAATCTCCATCAACATCTTCACCAGCACCATCTCCTCTAAAACCCTAGTTCATCTCTTGTATCCAATCTTTCTCCCAAAGCCTCAGATTGGTACCTGTGGGTTGCTAGTAGTGTTGATTACTCCTTTTAGTTGATGCTAGTTGGTTTATTTGGTGGAAGATCATATGTTCAGATCCCATAATGCATATTAATACCCCTCTAATTATGAACATGAATATGATTTGTGAGTAGTTACGTTTGTTCCTGAGGACATGGGAGAAGTCTTGCTATAAGTAGTCATGTGAATTTTGGTATTCGTTCGGTATTTTGATGAGATGAATGTTGTCTTTCCTCTAGTGGTGTTATGTGAACGTCGACTACATGACACTTCACCATTGTTTGGGCCTAGAGGAAGGCATTGGGAAGTAATAAGTAGATGATGGGTTGCTAGAGTGATAGAATCTTAAACCCTAGTTTATGAGTTGCTTCGTAAGGGGTTGATTTGGATTCATATGTTTCATGCTATGGTTAGGTTTACCTTAATACTTCTTTTGTAGTTGTGGATGCTCGCAATAGGGGTTAATCATAAGTGGGATGCTCGTCCAAGAAAGGGCGGCACCCAAGCACCGGTCCACCCACATACCAAATTATCAAAGTAACGAACGTGAATCATATGAGCGTGATGAAAACTAGCTTGACGATAATTCCCATGTGTCCTCGGGAGCGCTTTCCTTCATATAAGAGTTTGTCCAGGCTTGTCCTTTGCTACAAAAAGTATTGGGCCATCTTGCTGCACCTTATTTACTTTCTTTACTTGTTACCCGTTACAAATTACCTTATCACAAAACTATCTGTTACCGATAATTTCACTGCTTGCAGAGAATACCTTACTGAAAACCGCTCATCATTTCCTTCTGCTCCTCGCTGGGTTCGACACTCTTACTTATCGAAAGGACTACGATAGATCCCCTACACTTGTGGGTCATCAAGACTCTTTTCTGGCGCCGTTGCTAGGGAGTGAAGCGCCTTTGGTAGGTGGAACTTGGTAAGGAAAAATTCATATAGTGTGCTGAAATTTACTGTCACTTTTTACTATGGAACATAATCCTTTGAGGGGCTTCTTTGGGGTATCTTCACCCCGACCAGTAGGGCAAAGAGTTGCTCCTCAACCTACTGAACCTACTAAAATTGTTTACTTTGAAATTCCTTCGGGTATGAAAGAGAAATTGCTAGCTAATCCTTTTACAGGAGATAGAACATTACATCCCGATTTGCACCTAATCTATGTGGATGAAGTTTGTGGATTATTTAAGCTTGCAGGTATGCCCGATGATGTTATCAAGAAGAAGGTCTTCCCTTTATCTTTGAAGGGAAAGGAATTGACATGGTTTAGGCTATGTGATGATATGGGATCATGGAACTACAACCGATTGAAATTGGAATCTCATCAGAAGTTTTATCCTATGCATCTTGTTCATCGTGATCATAATTATATATAATTTTTGGCCTCGCGAAGGAGAAAGCATCGCTCAGGCTTGGGGGAGGCTTAAGTCAATGTTATATTCATGCCCAAATCATGAGCTCTCAAGAGAAATTATTATTCAAAAAATTTATGCCCGGCTTTCTCTCAATAATCGCTCCATGCTCGATACTCCTTGTACTGGATCTTTTATGATGAAGAATATTGAATTCAAATGGGATTTATTGGAAAGAATTAAACACAACTCTGAAGATTGGGACCTCGACGAAGGTAAGGAGTGAGGTATAACACCTAAGTTTGATTGTGTTAAATCTTTTATGGACACCGATGTTTTCCGTGAATTTAGCACTAAATATGGACTTGACTCTGAGATAGTCGCTACTTTCTGTGAATCCTTTGCTACTCATGTTGATCTCTCTAAGGAGAAGTGGTTAAAATATAATCCTCCCATTTAAGTAAAAGTAGTTGCACCTATTAAAGTTGAAGAAAAGACTATCACTTATAATGTTGATCATGTTGTTCCTACCGCTTATATTGAGAAACCACCTTTCCCTGTTAGAATAAAGGATCATGCTAAATCTTCAGCTGTGGTTCGTAAGAGTAACACTAGAACACCTACACCCCCTGAGAAAATTAAAGTTGAACCTAGTATTGCTATGGTTAAAGATCTCTTAGCTGATAATATTGATGGGCATGTTAATTACTACTGTGATGAAGCTGCTAGAATTGCTAGACCTGATACTAAAAATAAACATAGACCTGTTGTAGGCATGCCTGTTATTTCTGTTAAAAAGGAGATCATTGCTATGATGGCTTATGTGATATGGGTGCTAGTGGAAGTGCAATACCTCATTCCTTATACAAAGAAATTATGCATGATATTTCACCTGCTGAGATAGAGGAAATTGATGTTACAACTAAGCTTGCCAATAGAGACACTATTTCACCAGTTGGGGTTGTTAGAGATGTTGAAGTCTTGTGGGGGAAAGTTAAATATCCTGTTGATTTTCTTGTTCTTGGTTCTCCACAAGATAACTTTTGTCCTGTTATATTTGGTAGACCCTTCTTGAATACTGTTAATGCTAGGATAGACTGCAAAAAGGATGTTCTTACTATTGGTTTTGGGGATATGTCTCATGAGTTTAATTTTGCTAAATTTTGTAGGCAACCCCATGATAAAGAATTTCCTAGTAAACATGAAATTATTGGTCTTGCCTCTATTGTCGTGCCTCTAAATGATCCTTTAGAACAATATTTGCTCGACCATGAAAATGGTATGTTTATGAATGAAAGAAGGGAAATAGATGATGTATTATTTAAACAGGGACCTATTTTGAAACACAACTTGCCTGTTGAAATCCTAGCGGATCCTCCTCCACCCAAGGGTGATCCCGTGTTTGAGCTTAAACCATTACCTGATACTCTTAAATATGCTTATCTTGATGAGAAAAAGATATATCCTGTTATTATTAGTGCTAACCTTTCAGAGCATGAAGAAAATAAATTATTGAAAACTCTGAAGAAGCACCGTGCTGCTATTGGATATACTCTTGATGATCTTAAGGAAATTAGTCCCACTCTATGTCAACACAAAATAAAATTGGAGAAAGATGCTAAACCGGTTGTTGATCACCACCGACGGTTAAATCCTAAGAAGAAAGAAGTGGTAAGAAAAGAAATACTAAAGCTTCTGGAGGCAGGTATAATTTATCCCGTTGCTAATAGTCAGTGGGTAAGTCCTGTCCATTGTGTCCCTAAGATGAATTGATCCCACAAAGAATTGTTACAGGTTATAGAATGGTAATTGATTTCCGCAAATTAAATAAAGCTACTAAAAAGGATCATTACCCTTTACCTTTTATTGATAAAATGCTAGAAAGATCATCCAAACATACACATTTTTGCTTTCTAGATGGTTATTCCGGTTTCTCTCAAATACATGTGTTAGAAGAGGATCAAGAAAAGACCACCTTTACTTGTCCTTTCGGTACCTTTGCTTATAGACGTATGCATTTTGGTTTATGTAATGCACCTGCTACCTTTCAAAGATGCATGACGTCTATATTCTCTGATTTTTGTGAAAAGATTGTTGAGGTTTTCATGGATGATTTCTCCGTATATGGAACTTCTTTTGATGATTGCTTGAGAAATCTTGATAGAGTTTTGCAGAGATGTGAAGAAACTAATCTTGTCTTGAATTGGGAGAAGTGTCACTTTATGGTTAATGAAGGTATTGTCTTGGGGCATAAAATTTCCGAAAGAGGTATTGAAGTTGATAAAGCTAAAGTTGATGCTATTGAAAAGATGTCGTGTCCCAAGGACATCAAAGTTATAAGAAGTTTCGTTGGTCATGCTAGTTTTTATAGGATGTTCATTAAGGACCTCTCAAAAATTTCTAGGCCTCTGACTAACCTCTTACAAAAAGATTCCTTTTTTCTTTGATGATGATTGTGTATAAGCATTTGAAATACTTAATAAAGCCTTGATTTCTGCACCTATTGTTCAACCTCCTGATTGGATTTTACCCTTTGAAATTATGTGTGATGCTAGTGATTATGCTATAGGTACTGTTGTAGGACAAAGAGTTGATAAGAAACTAAATGTTATTCAATATGCTAGTAAAACTCTAGACAGTGCCCAGAGAAATTATGCTACTACTGAAAAAGAATTTTTAGCAGTTGTATTTGCTTGTGATAAGTTTAGACCTGATATTGTTGATTCTAAAGTAACTGTTCACACTGATCATGCTGCTATTAAATACCTTATGGAAAAGAAAGATGCTAAACCTAGACTTATTAGATGGGTTCTCTTGCTACAAGAATTTGATTTGCATATTATTGATAGAAAGGGAGCTGAGAACCCCATTGCAGGCAACTTGTCTAGGTTAGAGAATGTTCTTGATGACCCACTACCTATTGATGATAGCTTTCCTGATGAACAATTATCTGTCATAAATGCTTCTCGCACTGCTCCATGGTATGCTGATTATGCTAATTACATTGTTGCTAAATTTATACCACCTAGTTTCACATACCAACAAAAGGAAAAGTTTTTCTATGATTTAAGACATTACTTCTGGGATGACCCACACCTTTATAAAGAAGGAGTAGATGGTGTTATTAGACATTATGTACCTAAGCATGAACAGGAACAGATCCTACGCAAGTGTCACTCCGAAGCTTATGGAGGACACCACGCTAGAGATAGAACTGCACATAAGGTATTGCAATCCGGTTTTTATTGGCCTACACTTTTCAAAGATGCATGTAAGCTTGTCTTGTCTTGTGATGAATGTCAAAGAATTGGTAATATTAGTAGACATCAAGAAATGCCTATGAACTATTCACTTGTTATTGAACCATTTGATGTTTGGGGCATTGATTATATGGGATCGTTTCCTTCCTCTAACGGGTATACACATATTTTAGTTTATGTTGATTACGTTACTAAGTGGGTAGAAGCTATTCCAACTAGTAGTGCTGATCACCTCTATTAAGATGCTTAAGGAAGTTATTTTTCCAAGGTTTGGAGTCCCTAGATATTTAATGACGTATGGTGGTTCACATTTTATTCATGGTGCCTTCCGTAAAATGCTTGCTAAGTATGATGTTAATCATAGAATTGCATCTCCATACCACCCGCAGTCTAGTGGTCAAGTAGAACTTAGTAGTAGAGAGCTTAAGTTAATTTTGCAAAAGACTGTTAACAGATCTAGAAAGAATTGGTCCAAGAAACTTGATGGTGCGTTATGGGCCTATAGAACTGCATATAAAAATCCTATGGGTATGTCTCCATATAAAATGGTTTATGGAAAAGCATGTCACTTACCTCTCGAACTAGAACATAAGTGTAACATCCCAAAATTCTAAAATTTGGAATGTTATATTAAATAAATAGTTTTGATTGTTTGTTTTATTGTTGTGTGATTGATTGAGTGAAAGTGAGTGAAATTTGAAACTTTTGAAAGTTAAATGAGAGGGAATAAAAGGACTTCCCCAAACTTTCATTTTTGCATTTATGATCTCCGTGAATCCAAACTCTTTTCACTACAAAACCCTGGAGAGAACATGACATGACTTCTTCCATTTAAATAAAGGAGAAGGGTTTTGAAAAGATTTGAATTCCATTTGGAACTATTTCAAATTCAGAAACTTTAAGCAACTCAATGATTTTCATGAGAGAAGATAAAATGACTTCTTCAAATGCTATGAAATATGAGTTGGAAGTTTCAAAGAATCAAATTTAAAGTCCTTTTGAAATTATTTTCAATTTGGAGTTATTTGGGGTTTTATTCAAATTATTTTTCTCCAAAATAAAATGTATACAAAATAGGGTAAAATGATTCCCTACATTAGAAAATTGGAGAGAAATAAATTTTAATTTATTTCGGTATTTTTAAAATGATTTTTATTGGGTTTTATTATAGCAGTAGCATTGTTTGCTTTATTTAAATTTGTGTGTATTTTATTTGATGCTAGAAATATGTTCATTTTGTAGAAAATATTTTTTGTGAAATTTTTTATATATTTTATGCCTATATAATATCCCTATTTATTTTGTTTTATTTTTCTTTGTCTGGAAAATTGTTTTTCTAAAGAAACTTCTAGGTCACCGAACTGGGCCGGCCCAGCAAATCGCCAGGCCACGGCCCAGCCGGCCCGACGCCGCGCCCCGCTCGTACTTGAGCTCGGGACGGAGTCTCGAGCCGCCACGGCATCGCCGCCGCCTCTGTGCCGCCGTCGGCCTCCTCTTGCCCCCTCCCCCACGACACCTTGCCCCCATCCTTAAATACCGGGCCCCGGACCCCCTCTCTCTCCTCTTTTCTCGCCGCCGCTGCCTCGAGCTGCATCGCGCCGCCGCTGCTTCTCGATCCGCAGGTGCTCGTCGTCGCTGTCACGCACCGCCGCCTACCCGCTCGCTTGCGCCGCCGCCGCTTGCCTGTGCGTCGCCCCATGCCGCACAGCCTCGCCGCCAGCGCCGCCTGCCTCGCCGCCGTCGCGCAAACGTCGGTGAGCCGTCAGAAACCGCCGCCGCTAGTTTTCCACCGAAGACCGTCGAACCACCATGAACCGGTATAAAACCGAACCCTAGATCGGTTTTGTTTAATGGTTTTTTTTTCTGGTTTTATTCAAAACCCAGTTTTTCTTTTTCAGACAAATTATTCAACGGACATTCATCCGTTAGTATTTGTTAGCGAACAATTTCCGTTCGTTAGGTTTTTGTAGTGAACATTCGTTCGTTAGTTTTTTTCCGTTTTAATTTCGGCCAGGGACCTAGATGCAATTATTTTATTTACAGTTAGTCCCTGATCTTCAGACCCTCAAAACTTTTGTTCGTTTATCCAAATCCAACGAAACCAACACCCACTTCTTCGTTATGATCCCCTCTATCCAGATAATCAACTTTAAGATATTTTTGAAAATATAAAATTTGAATTCATACAGATTTGTATTCAAACTTCTTTTGTTCATAACTCGACTTTACAACTTTGGTAAGGCCAAATTCACCCAATTTTGGTACTGTTAGAAATTGTTTTCTGTTGCAAGAGTTATTTGCTTGGTTTTGATGTTTTCCGAATTGTCTTTTTCGTTCTTTCTGATCTTTTGAGTGATTGCTTATGTGTGGTTACTATTGCTTGCTTACGATTGATTGACCGGAGAGTGATGAGTAGAACTATCAGGAGTTATGAGTGTGAATCATCTACATCAACCGTACAAGGCAAGTTCACACTTTGATCATATCCATTTATTACCCAGTTTTTATGTATTATTTTCAACCCTCAAACATTGCATGAGTAGGATTTTGATAAACATGTGGGTTTTGCGAAGTAGTTGATGAGGTAGAACCTATTGTCTTTTATTATCAAACCCTTGGGAGTTACTTCTACGTTATGCTCATACTGCTCTGCTATGCTCGTAGACGTGGATTGGTTGAGTGTATTCATGACATATGTGAGAGTTATCATTGATGGTTAACTTAAGGTGGCTACTTTAATACACATCTGGGTGGATTGGTTGGGGCACCCTGGGGATATACCAGTGGCTTTCCCGGACACCTAGGGATATACCAGTGTTGTCCTAGGAGATCCCGGGGTACCCGTGTGATCATCCTATGGTTCGCCACCCAGGCTCAAAGGGATCATAAGATTATTCATGCTAGAAACTTTCGTGTGCAGCCACAAGCCATTATGGGCTCTGGCATAGTTGAGTATGTTGTGTGACATCTTTCAGTGGTAGACTAGCAGATGTAAGGGATGTAGATGGTACGGTCTACCCATCGAAAGAGTTAATGCTTCTAAAAGACTATGTCTCGGTCATCCGTTTCTCAAACACCATGTAGTGCGAGAAATCAAACGGAGGAGATCGAGTCTTGTGGGGAAAAGTCCGCAAACCTCTGCAGAGTGTACAAACTAATCATGATTAGCCGTGTCCCCGGTTATGGACATCTTGAGTATCTGGTTCTTGGATTATCAGGTTGATCTCATCACTCTACTTAATTAATTTGTTGGGTTGTTAACTTTTAATTGGGATTGAGTTGGGGATATACCTTCTCAATATTTTTCAAACAATTGTGTAGTTAAATAAAATTTATTCCTTTGAGGTAGGAAAAAATTGGCTTTATGCAAAAATAAACTTAGAGATTTCCACCAGCCAAATATGCATGTAGTGATAGTTATTATTCATCATTATCCTATGGTGTGAATTTGCCAGTACATTCAATGTACTAACCCTCTGTGGCTGCAACTTCTCATGTCGTAGGATTCTTACGACGAGTAAGTGATACGTTAGGGTTACGATTTCTACACTCAACTTTGTCGTTGGTGTTGATGGGAATCCACAACCTTGATGTTACTTCCGCTATATGGATTGAGGTAATAGTATTTACGTTACTTTATACATGTGATTTACCTCTGTTATAAATCCTCGAGTATTGTGTGTGTCAGCATACCGATCCAGGGATGACACTTAAGCACAGAGACTTGACCGTCTGAAGTTGGGTCACTACAAGATGGTATCAGAGCACATGTTGACTGTAGGACGTGACCCCTAGAAACTGGCAAGCCCATAGGAAAGATATTATGTACAACTTTCTTTTCAAAAAAAGATCTTTAACTCTCTTCTCTTCTGAGCTTATTCAAATATCCCCTTTTAGTTAGACTATGCCCCTTTCCGATTTGACCACGCAATGATTCAGCTGATGAGATCACTCCGAGAAGGACAAGATATCGAACAACTACGACCAGTTCGGAATGAAGAGGATTTTACCATGCATTATAATAATGGAAACTGCAACGATTTAAGACTCCGAAGACTGGATAATTTGAAGGCTCTGAAGAATTCCCAGATTTGTATGACCTAGGAAGGCTACCCTTATGGAACTTGGCTGACTATGGAAGCTGTCAATACCCGAGATCAAGGTGTATCGGAGAAAGACTGAACATGGAGCATAAGAACTCAAATTTTTGTCAAGAAAACCCTAAGGCAGGAGATATCAACTATTGAATGATAGCTCATGGAAATGACAAGAGCAGAAACATGGCTATCCATGATGTTATCGCCCGCTTATGCTATTGTCACCGTGTTGTGATAAGCATGCATTTCCTCAGAAGGATTGGATGGTAGAAGGCTAATGGAGCATCTATCACCAAAGGATGCAGTTTTAACCTTAGCTGGTGTATCGCCAGGATCTAGAGTATTACATCAGGAAGTTTAAGATGAACCTTCAGGAAATAGTATTTGACAAGGAAGCATTTCGTGAAGAACTCAGGACCCAGAAGCTGAAAGTAGCCAAGCTGGAGGAGCAAAACCTCGAGATACCAGAGATTTGTCAGGAACTAAAGGACAGTGGGACCATGGTTCATACCAAGGATGTTGAAATCCAGAAGTTTGGAACGCAACTCCAGAATATTAAAGGATGTCACGAGAGACTTCACGTCAACAGAAATGGTCTGGTAAAAGAACTTGGGAAGGACAAGCATGATCGGAAGGAGCCATCGGAGACATGAACAAGAATCGAAGAGTTTGACGGCCTTGAAGACTTATTGACTTTTAGAAGACCAAACCCCTGTTATATACCTACGTTAGATGTGACGATTGTGAGCTGACATTTGTTTGATGTTTTTTCGACAACCACAAAATAAAACCAGCCCTTTCAAAACTATTGTTTGTATTGTGTGTATCCCTATCTATCTCTCTTATCCCACCCAAAAACCCTTGGAACCAATAGAGGATGAGTGGAGATGAACTCATATTTCTGGACTGATGACTCAATTGGAGACGGACCGATGGATTCAGAACATGGAAGATCATATGGAGAATAACACTATAGCCGGAAAGGATATGCCTGCTACCTCTTGAGCATGCGTTGGTTTTCCCTTGAAGAGGAAAGGGTGATGCAGCAAAGTAGCGTAAGTATTTCCCTTAGTTTTTGAGAACCAAGGTATCAATCCAGTAGGAGGCCACACGCAAGTCCCTCGTACCTACACAAACAAATAAGAACCTTGCAACCAAAGCGATAAAGGGGTTGTCAATCCCTTCACGGCCACTTGCAAAAGTGAGATATAATAGAGATGATAATATTTTTGGTATTTTTATAATAAAGATTGAAAGTAAAGATTTCAAAGTAAAAATAGATTGGAAACTTATATGATGGAAAATAAACCCGGGGGCCATAGGTTTAACTAGTGGCTTCTCTCAAGATAGCATAAGTATTACGGTGGGTGAACAAATTACTGTCGAGCAATTGATAGAATTGAGCATAGTTATGAGAATATCTAGGCATGATCATGTATATAGGCATCACGTCCGCAACTAGACCGACTCCTGCCTGCATCTACTACTATTACTGCACACATCGACCGCTATCCAGCATGCATCTAGAGTATTAAGTGCATAAGAACAGAGTAACACATTAGGCAAGATGACATGATGTAGAGGGATAAACTCAAGTAATATGATATAAACCCCATCTTTTTATCCTCGATGGCAACAATACAATATGTGTCGTTTCCCTTACTGTCACTGGGATCGAGCAACACAAGATTGAACCCAAAGCTAAGCACTTCTCCGATTGCAAGAAAGATCAATCTAGTAGGCCAAACCAAACTGATAATTCGAAGAGACTTGAAAAGATAACCAATCATACATAAAAGAATTCAGAGAAGATTCAAATATTGTTCATAGATAATCTTGATCATAAACCCATAATTCATCGAATCTCGACAAACACACCATAAAAAGAGTTACATCGAATAGATCACCAAGAAGATCAAGGAGAACTTTGTATTGAGACCGAAAGAGAGAGAAGAAGCCATCTAGCTAATAACTATGGACCCGAAGGTTTATGGTAAACTACTCACACATCATCGGAGAGGCTATGGTGTTGATGTAGAAGCCCTCCGTGATCGATGCCCCCTCCAGTGGAGCGCCAGAAAAGGCCCCAAGATGGGATCTCACGAGTACAGAAGGTTGCAGCAGTGGAAATAGGGTTTCGTGGTGCTCCTGGATGGTTTCGGGGTACGTAGGTATATATAGGAGGAAGAAGTAGGTCGGTGGAGCCACGAGGGGCCCACGAGGGTGGGGGCGCGCCCAGGGGGCAGGCGCGCCTCCCTGCCTCGTGGCCTCCTCGACTATTTCTTGACGTCCACTCCAAGTCATCTGGATCACGTTTGTTCCAAAAATAACTCTCCCGAAGGTTCCATTCCGTTTGGACTCCGTTTGATATTCCTTTTCTATGAAACGCTGAAATAGGCAAAAAAAACAGCAATTTGCACTGGGCCTTGGGTTAGTAGGTTAGTCCCAAAAATAATATAAAAGTGTATAATAAAGCCCATTAAACATCCAAAACAGAATATATAATAGCATGGAACAATAAAAAATTATAGATACGTTGGAGACGTATCAATGCCATAGCATGCTCTTCAGTGCTTTGAAAGAGGTGCTGCTACTTGGTGGAGGATGTACCAAACCATCAATGGATGGCAAGAAGTAACCACTTGGGAAGAATTTAAGTTAACTCTGCTAAAGTCTCGGCTTGTGTCCCAGAAATTGAAGTCTTATGGAAAGGAAATGAAGAAACCTTGTGGATGCAAGCTTTGTGGAGAAATAGGACACAACCATAAAGAACACAAGGATGAATGCCCTAATTGTGAAGGAAGTCACCCAACTGAAGAATGCCCAACTAGGCAGATTACTTGTTTATTGTGTGAAGGGACTACCCACTACCCTGCTCAGTGTCACATTTACCCCATGGTACAAAGAACCATCCAGCAGAAGAAAGAAGCAATGAAAGGATCCCTCATGGGAATTTTAGAAGAACCTATGACGAAGGAAGGGGTGGAGGACACACCCAAAGAAGACCCAATTAAACCCTGCACCAAGTCATGCTATTCATATGGAAAAGAAGGACACATCTCCCAAAATTGTTTGAATGGGGATCTAGTAGAATTCTCGATAGAGGAAGTAGAGTATGACCCACAGGAAATAGAAGCCCTAATTGGCACGGAAAATTTCAAAACGAGAAATAGATTGGATTCCAAGAAGGACCTGAGCCATATCACCTGTTTCAGGTGCAAGGATTCAAGACACTACTTCAGTGGTTGCCCAAAAAAGAAGCCGAGGACCCAAGGAGGCTATGTAATCACAAGGAAACCTCGAGACTCATCAAAAGTAATATGTTTCCATTGTGATAAAGCAGGGCACTTTGCCAGAGATTGTCCCAAGGAGAAGGAGATTTGTGATAAATAGTTGAGTCTGTGAGTAATATAGTAGTAGTAGTGGGACCAATTATTTTATTATTGAGGTGTTGAGTTGAGGCACGTAATGGAAGTGCAAGAAATTGTAATAACCTGAGAATAAATCAAGTTAGCATCGTTGGTACTAATTTGGATTTTATGAGTGGTTACTCTGTGAAGAAAGATTTTGACCATTTTCAAGGATATGAGAAATATGGTCTATGGATGAGTTTGTGCATTTCAAGGGTGGTAGTAACTATGAGGACCCTTGACCCCTGGAAAAGATAATGATATTCCATGGAGTGAACCTTGGACAAAATAAGTACGAGTTTTATCTCAATATGTGGGATACCCCAAGAGTATGAAGGGATGAAGTACTATAGGATATAGAGGAGGTATAATGTTGGTAAGATGGAGCAATTGTAACTCCATGATGAGTCTGAATAAGCACGTCTTAGTTTGGTACAAATAGAAGGAAGGGAGACAGTACCATTGGATGGATTTAAGAATGCTAGGAAGCTGGATGTTGGAATAATGATCAGTTGCCCCGAGGATGAGTTCAAGGTTTACAGGTGATGAGAGGGGCCATAACCCACAGGCCCCAGGACCTGCTAAGAAGCAAGCACACTTTTGCTAAAGGAAAAACCCTGGAAGAGATTACGACCTTACCCACTGACGATTTTATAGGAGTAAGGCAAAACCTGAGAGTTGTGAAGGAACGATAGATGTTTGTTTGGCTTGCAGAATCAATGGATTTATCTGAACTCGGTTCGCCGACAAGAGTAATTCTGCAATGCTTGTGAGGATGACTGTCGGTGTCAAAACCGGCGGATCTCGGGTAGGGGGTCCCGAACTATGCGTCAAGCCCGGATGGTAACAGGAGACAAGGGACACGAAGTTTACCCAGGTTCGGGCCCTCTCGATGGAGGTAAAACCCTACTCCTTCTTGATTAATATTGATGATATGGGTAGTACAAGAGTAGATCTACCACGAGATCAAGGAGGCTAAACCCTAGAAGCTAGCCTATGGTATGATTGTGTATGATGATTCTGTCCTACGGACTACAACCCTTCGGTTTATATAGACACCAGATAGGGTTAGGGTTACACAGAGTCGGTTACATTGGCAGGAGATCTTGAGTATCCGCATCGCCTAGCTTGCCTTCCACGCCAAGGAAAGTCCCATCCGGACATGGGACGAAGTCTTCAATCTTGTATCTTCATAGTCCAGGAGTCCGGCGAAGGTATAGTCCGGCTACCCGAACACCCCCTAATCCAGGACTCCCTCAGTAGCCCCTGAACCAGGCTTCAATGATGACGAGTCCGGCGCGCAGATTGTCTTTGGCATTGCAAGGCGGGTTCCTCCTCCAAGTCCTTCATAGAAGATTGTAAACACCAAAAAATAGTGTCCGGCTCTGCAAAATAAGTTTCCACATATTGCCATAGAGAGAATAATATTAACACAAATCAAATCTGCTGACGTATTCCGCAGTGCGCCATCACACTGCGGCAAAGCTCTTTACACAAATTGTTTTCACTTTTCCACCTCAGCAAGTTCAGCGAGGCGGTTTCCTTGGCACGTCTTGTCGAAGCAGAGATCGTGTGCCCCTTTTAACGGGATTCTCATCAATACGGACGTGGGTAACCCAACCGTGCCCGTTAGCACGTTCTCTCGATTAAAGGCGAGTTCAAGTTGGTTACGGGGAGGGCTCTTGGTATTCAACCTCCTATAAAGAGACCAAGGCCCTACTTCTTTTCTTAATCTCAAACGAGTTCGCCTGTCGCCTCGAGTTCCAGCACCCCAGGCTCCAGATTCCAGGCGCTTCAGACCTTCGACAATGTCCGGTTCTGACCTTCAAGGTCGATGGACGCCTTCCTCCGTCATGGCGGAGGACGTATTAGGGTTGAGGGAGGCTAGGTTCCTGACCGGCGAGATTTCGCATAGGTTGCCTGCTCAAGGACTGGTTATTCCTAGTCCCCAGCCCGGTGAGAGCATAGTGTTCATGTCTCACTTCCTCCGAGGGTTAGGCTTCCCCCTGGATCCCTTCGTGAGAGGACTGTTGTTTTATTACGGGCTGGAATTTCATGATTTAGCTCCGGAGTCCATCCACCATATCTCCTCATTTATCGTCGTGTGTGAAGCGTTCCTCCGTGTTACCCCTCACTTCGGATTATGGCTCAAGACTTTTGAAGTGGAGCCGAAGATGATCGAGGGACGGCACGCAGAGTGCGGAGGCGTTGTTATAAGAAAAAATGCCGATGCTCCATGGCCCGAGCGCTCTTTTCAAGAGGAGCTGGGCTTGTGGCAACGAGAGTGGTTTTATATCACCGCTCCCTGGGGCACCACATGGGTGGCGCCTCCTGCCTTTCGCTCGGGTCCCCCACCACGGCTAGCGTCGTGGATCAACAAAAGGTTAGATTGGGGTTTGCCCAAAGACGTACCCTTGCTGCAGGGCCGCTTTAAGGATCTCTTGGAAGGAGACCTCAACCTGGTCAAGGTGACGCAGGTCATGCTGATTCGCCGGACACTGCCCGGCAAATGTCGCCCCCTTCGCCTGTGGGAGTTCAATCCAGAGGGACCACGAGTTCTCCGGGATTTTATGAGCGCGACGCCCGCGGAGATGTATAAACTGTTCTTCGGATCACAATAAGTGTGTCCGGATTTGACCGAGGACGCAGGCCTAAGCCGCAATCGCCCGGATACTCGAGTAAGTAACCTTGTGCCGGGACCTTCAATCCGCATAATTATCATAAACTTGCCCTTAAAAGAGCCGTCCTTTTAAACAGGAGTGGATAGCGAAGGCGAAGCTGATAAGGTGTCCGACTCCCTTTCCCGAAACTAGTCCGGATCCCGTGCTAGTCAGGATGCTGGAGGTAGTGCCTTTGGAGGGAAGTAAGAGGGAGGACAAGGAAACTACGGCCTCCTCAAAGGAGGCTGCTCAGAAGGGAGGAACCGACGATTCCTCTCCTAAGGGAAAGAAGAGAGCCGCCTCTGACGACCCGAAGACCATGGTCTCGAAGCGGGGGAAAAGATCCTCGTCAGAGGGTCCGACGCCGGGGAGTTCCACGGCCGGACTGCGTACTCAAGGAGATCAGCCCTCCAGTGAGCCGTGAGTAGAGAAAGATTTTCCTTTCGAGGGATGAGAGAAATCCGCGATTTATATCTAAGAAGTTTTAACCGAATTTTTACCTTGTAGTTCGGACCTCAGCCCTTCTCAGCAGAGCTCGTCTTCGGGGGATCTTCTTCCAAAGATGACGGAGAGTGGGACGCCTCCTTCTGCCGTACCGCCCAACGAGGCGGGCGACCCTGAGGTGTCGTCACGGAGGGTTTCTCCGAGTCCGGCAGGGGCGGAAGATCACTATGGGGCCCCTCGAGGTTCTCCACGTCCAGCCTTTGAAAGAGGTCATGGGACAAGTCCGGCACCGTCTGGTGCTCGGCCGGAGGAGCTAAAGGTTCTGCTAGGGCGAGCTTCTATTTCAGAGGAGCACCATGCATTAATGGGCACGGTGATTGAAAGGGTTTCGTCCGCAGAGAGCGGATTGCGTGTGGCCGTCGAGAGTTTACTGACGGGTTTTGAGGTACATTAGATAATGTGTACTTTTGTCAGTTGCGCGTAAATAAGATGCGCCCTATGTAGATAGTAGCCCCTGAGACTCTGCGTGTTGTCAGGAAATGACGGCACACGGAGGATCATAATCTAGGTCTAAAATGTCGCCTTTTAATGTAGGCTGCAGGGTGTCCGGAATCAAGCCGAACTGCTGGTTTTGCTGAACTAAAGCGGCAACTGGACGTGGCAGATGCCGACATCGCGCTTATCAACAAGCGGTTGGATGAGGCTCAAGGTATGTGATTCCTTTGGCGGCATTAGGTAAGAAGAGTTTTATGCCAGTGTCTTACGATGTGTGCTTGACGCAGATGGTGCGGCCGCCGTGGAGGGTCTTAGGGCAGAACTTGCCCGAGCTAAAGATCAAGCCAGGGAAAGTGATGCGGCTGCCAAGAAGGCCTTTGAAGAGCTGAGAGCCGAACAGGCTGCTCATTGCTGAAGCAAGGAAGAGATGGCCAGTATGGCCGAAAACTTAAAGAGCACTGCAGACCGTTGCAGACTTCTTGAGAAAGAAGATCAGGCGAGACAGGCGGTCCTAGGGAAGGCCGTTGCTGATGCCAAGGACGCGCGCTCTGCGATGAGAGCTGCGAAGGAGGAGCTGCGTCAGGCCGAACAGATTGCAGCTGGAAAGCCCTTCATGCTGCAGAGAAAATTTTGTGATCCGAAGTTTGCTCCGTTGGACCGGATGTGGAGTGTGGAGGACACCTATCTGGATTTGGCGGCGAGTGCTGCTGATGCGACCGAACACTTCCGAGATCTGAAAGATCGTGAAGTGGAAAAATTGTTCTGGTCGCAATTTCACAATCCAGAGCGTCCACTGGCAGTGGACGATCGTTTGGCTCAATAGGCCGAACTTAATAGGTTGTCCGGACTCGCCATGAAGTACGTCATGGGTCATCTGTGGCCGGGGAGGTCGGAGCCGAGGAGTTATTTCAGCTTGGTGCAGCAATTCCTTGACGCAGTGCCGCACATTAATGCAATGAAGAGGTCGGTGTGTATAGAGGGTGCAAGGATGGCTCTTGCCCGTGTCAAGACATACTGGGCAGAGATGGAGACCACCGTTATTGCGTCTCGAGATTCGGATAAAAGCCGAGTGTCCTCCGAGCACTATTTTCAGGAAGTCCTTGAAGGCGCTCGTGTAATAGAGACGCAGTGCTCGAAGGATGCTATGTTATTATAGCATATGTGATGATGAAGTAATATTTTGATAAACTGTAGTGGCCTTTTTATACTTGTGCCTTCAAGTATTGTGAACACCTCCTGGGCGGCCGTTTAATATATATATATAATCTGAAAGATTGCAGTCGTTGGCTTCAACCCCCACGCACATAGTGCGGGGGTGCTCGCAGAAGATGCATTTTCACACTTAACCCAACGTCTTGGTCCTACAAAGCAGGTGATAGCGCAGCGGGCCAGGCAACCGGACTATAATGCTTTAACACTTTCACTTAGCCATAGGAGCTTGACAGTGGGACTATTTAGGTAGCCCGTTAGTGGCGACTGCGCTCGCTCGAGTCCGGGGCGCGTATGTGCCTGACCGGGAAGCGGCCCTTCGTTAAAGCGGAGGAATCCGATAGATTCCAATAGGTCATCGAGTGGCTGACTAGTCTCATGCTACATCATGACAGTCAGTTTTCGGCTTTCTCTACTGAGGTGATCGCCCGGCCGAACCGGGGCACAATCGCAGTAGTTCTCCTGGTGCTACCTTAGCCGATAGGGCGGAATGTAAGGTAGCCGAACTCAGGAGCCGGGCAACCCAACATTTGACCAAAGACATGATTCGGAGCTGATGCATATAATGCCAAAACTCGCGACGCCGAACACTCCCTAAGGTGTTCGGTATTCATGAGTGCGGGCGAAACAACACTCTTTGCTAAAAAAAGCCCCTAGTGTCCAGGTACGTGCGAAAATTTTTGACGTGGCCACATGCCAAGACGCCAGTCTCCTCCTTGGTTATATCAGGAAAAACCAGGGGATGTGTTGCAACAAGAGACAGTAAAAAAGGTTTACTCAGGGTCTTAATCTAAAAAGAATCCTTTAGGACGGGTCCCTACTGCACGTCTGCGCCTGTGTCTCCGTTATGCCGTATCCTGGACGGGCACCACACGACGTTCATTTGAAAAAGAGAGGAACAACATTGAAAACGGGTCGTGCCGAACAAAAGGTTTTTAAAATAAATGAAGTATAAAGTAAAATATAAAATTGAGCTTTATTGTCTCTGCGCGTAGCCCCTAGTACGGGGGTATATGGCCTCTGGGCCTGCATTGATGATGGATTTGTACCGAACTCGTCTATTCCGCGTTCGTGGCCTTTAATGACCTATATCGAAAAGTTTTTGGCTGGTGAGGCCATTTTATTGTGCGGCTGTCTAAGCGGCCGCACAGTCCTCCGCTTGGGGGAGGCGCACTCTAATGCTTCCCCTTCAAAGAGATGATGCCTCGTGGACCGGGCATCTTAAGCGTGAGAGATGCATAATGCGGTATTGCATTAAAGCGAGCGAAAGCTTCGCGTCCCAGTATTGCTTGATAGCGACTTGAGAACGAGACGACATGGAAGGTCAGCTTTTCACGACGGAAGTTATCGGCAGAGCCGAATATAACTTCGAGCCGGAGGAAACCCATACAATGGGTGTCCGGACTAGGTGCTACCCCTTGAAAGGAGGTTTTGCTGCGGCAGATTCTTGCTGGGTTTATCCCCATGTGATTGATTGTATCCTGATATATCAGGTTTAGTCCACTGCCGCCGTCCATAAGGACATTTGTAAACTGGAATCCGCCAATTATTGGATCGAGTATCAGGGCGGTCCAGCTTGTGTTCTTTATATTTCTAGAATAGTCTAGCTGATCGAAGGTGATTGGTTTTAATAACCAGTGGCGGGACCCCTTGGGGATAGGTCGTATTGTGCGTACCTTTATGGGTGCCACACATTTTGTTACGTGAAGTAAGTTCACTATTTTTACTTCTCGTGGGAAGTTCTTTTGTTTCCTGGTACTCTGCCTCTGGGGTTCGTCCTCGTCTTCGCTTGGTGTGTCGAGCCCCTTGTGTTCGGCATTGAGTCTGCCGGATTGTTTGAAAACCCAACAATCTCTGTGGGTATGGTTAGCAGGCTTCCCCAGAGTACTGTGTATCTGACATATCCTGTCCAGGATTCTATTTAAGTTGGACGGATCATCCCTATTATCCTGGAGGGGTGGTTTTGTCTGATTTTGTCGCGAGCTTTTCAATCCGGCATTGACTGCCTTGCTCTTCGGACTTTTTTCTTTAATTCGGCGACGATCCTTGTTGCGTCACGGTTTTCCGTTTCCATCCCTAGTTTCGGATGTACTTGGGTTGCTGGGGCTGCATCTTGCCAACTAGCTGTCCTCTCCTGCGCAAAAGCGGGTCATGAGGCTTGTGAGTGCGGCCATTGTTCTTGGCTTTTCCTGGCCGAGGTGTCTGGCGAGCCATTCGTCTTGGACCTTATGCCTGAAAGCTGCTAGGGCTTCGGCGTTCGGACAGTCGACTATTTGGTTCTTTTTAGTGAGGAATCTATTCCAGAACTGCCGAGCTGATTCTCCGGGCTGTTGAGTTATGTGACTAAGATCGTCTGCATCCGGAGGGCGGACATAGGTCCCTTGGAAATTTGCTCGGAAAGCATCCTCGAGCTCCTCCCAACTTCCGATTGTGTTTTTGGGGAGGCTTTTAAGACAGTGCCGGGCTGGCCCTTTAAGCTTAAGGGGTAAATATTTAATGGCATGGAGATCATCTCCTCTAGCCATATGTATGTGGCGGATGTAGTCCTCAATCCAGACTCCGGGGTCTGTCGTTCCATCATACGCCTCTATGTTGATGGGTTTGAATCCTTCGGGAAATTCGTGGTCCAGAACCTCATCGGTGAAACATAGGGGATGTGTGGCGCCCCTGTATTTGGGTGTGCCGGATTCTGATGATGGCTTTTTTGCATTCCTTACAAGAGCTTGCTTTCTTGGCCCGTAAATGGACCTGGCTGGGCCATGATGCGAATCCTTAGGTGGGTCGCATACCGACTTAAGTACGGTGCCACTTGCCGCCTTATGGGGTCGTCTATCCGACCGTATGGCTTCCTTATTTTTTGAATGCGAGGGCTCTAGGGCCTCTTCGTCGAATTCGGGCAGTAGCTTTCTCTTTGGATAGCTTTTAGTACGGCGATCGTCGCCGTATTTATCTGCAGTGTTGATTACTTTATTCCATCTAATACGGAGTGCATCTTCCGATGTCTTTAGCTTCCGCTTCTATTTTTTCAGGCTGCGTGCAGTTGCAACGAGCCTCTTGTGGAGACTCTTCTTCTCCATGGATTTATCCGGCGTAATGTTGTCCGGAATGCCGTTTTCGCCGGGGGAGGGAGTTTCGGTTTCTCTATCCGTGTTGCCCTGTTCGGACGGCTGGTCCAAGGCCTGCTCGTCGTCTACCGGCTTGTCCTTCTCTATGGCTGGGTTTTTATCGAGGCGGGGCTAGGGTCGGCGTTTATGCCGATGCTTTGATTGTTTTCCGGGGGGTCTATCTCCCGTTCCATCCCCTTTTTCCTCATTTTCATTTCCTTTAGGGGTGTCCACCATGTACACTTCGTGAGGTGTGGTGGCTTTCCAATGCCCTATGAGCGTTGGTTCATCGGTGTCTCCTGCATCGTCATCCATGTTGTCGATGTCTGCGGAGTCGAAGTTGAGCACGTCGTTAAGGTTGTCGACGGTGGCTACAAAGTGGGTGGTGGGTGGGCTTTGAATTTCTTCATCGTCCGTATCACATCCTTGCTGACCGTAACCCGGCCAGGGCTCTCGTGATAAAGAGAGAGACTTGAGAGAGTTCAAGATGTCGCCAAGAGGCGAGTGTTGAAAGATGTCCGCAGCCGTGAACTCCATTATAGGTGCCCAATCGGATTCGATTGGTAGGGGCACAGGGGGTTCGGAGTCCGGATAAGAGTCCGGACCCTCGGAGTCACGGGTCATGCGAAGTGCGGGGCTGGCGTTCAGCTCGATTGCCTTTGAGATCGCAGCCCCCGAGGTGACGTCCAACCGTTCATCCTCGCTTGGCGCAACGGGCTCCGAGTTAAGGGTCGGAATCGGTGCGTATGCGGCCTCCAGGACACTGTTCGGAGGCAGAGCTAGATCATGCCCCTCGAGATAGTGCGGCGCGCTTGGCTGTGGCTCAAACCCATCGAAGATCAAGTCTCCGCGGATACCAGCAGTGTAGTTCAAGCTTCCAAACCTGACTTGATGGCCAGGGGCGTAGCGTTTGATCTGCTCCAGATGACCAAGCGAATTGGCCCGCAGAGCGAGGCCGCCGAAAACGAAGATCTGTCCGGGGAGAAAAGTCTCACCCTGGACCTCATCGTTGTTGATGATCAGAGGAGCCATCGGGCCTAAAGGCGACGACACCGAGGAACTCTCAATGAAAGCACCAATGTCGGTGTCAAAACCGGCGGATCTCGGGTAGGGGGTCCCGAACTGTGCGTCAAGGCCGGATGGTAACAGGAGACAAGGGACACGAAGTTTACCCAGGTTCGGACCCTCTCGATGGAGGTAAAACCCTACTCCTGCTTGATTAATATTGATGATATGGGTAGTACAATAGTAGATCTACCACGAGATCAAGGAGGCTAAACCCTAGAAGCTAGCCTATGGTATGATTGTGTATGATGATTCTGTCCTACGGACTACAACCCTTCGGTTTATATAGACACCAGATAGGGTTAGGGTTACACAGAGTCGGTTACATTGGCAGGAGATCTTGAGTATCCGCATCGCCTAGCTTGCCTTCCACGCCAAGGAAAGTCCCATCCGGACACGGGACGAAGTCTTCAATCTTGTATCTTCATAGTCCAGGAGTCCGGCGAAGGTATAGTCCGGCTACCCGAACACCCCCTAATCCAGGACTCCCTCAATGACCGAGTGTTAGAATGCGAGATTCGCTAAACCATATACAAGGTAATGATTTGGGTGCGGGATAGATTGATCACCCTACCGACTAACTCTTATTATTCGCCTTGCTATATGGGATGGTAAATCTGAGTGACTTTCCTATAGTAGAGAGACGACGATCAAAACCTTGTTTGAACGTTAGAATGGTATAAGTATTTTCCCTTTTACGCGGCAGCTCTTGCCAATCGTATGTTATACGGTGAGGTTCAACCCAGACCCATTTCCTGCAGGAGAAACCATAAATGGTTGACCACCATGAGATCGATAGTTGATTAGTATTGGTGCCAAACCCGGCGGCTAAGAAGACCCAGTCTTAGAATAACCTTACCAAGATGAAAGGACAGAAGAATTGAGGAAAAGTTTATGCCGCTACCGAGCCAGAGAAGGAATTATACTGAAGATCTGAGAAGACCGGCCCTGTCAGGAATAAGGATGGAGTATATGAGTATTGATGGGACCGTAACGATGTTTCTAAGGGTGGTAGCACCCCAGACCCCCTGAGACGGTCGAGGCATTTTGGTAAGACCCCCAAACCTAATCTATTTCTTTCTAGCCTCCGAATCTCGAGGACGAGATTCATTTTAAGGGTGGCAGGTTTGTAACATCCCAAAATTCTAAATTTTGGAATGTTATATTAAATAAATAGTTTTGGTTTTTTGTTTGATTGTTGTGTGATTGATTGACTGAAAGTGAGTGAAATTTGAAACTTTTGAAAGTTAAATGAGAGGGAATAAAAGGACTTTCCCAAACTTTCATTTTTGCATTTATGATCTCCGTGAATCCAAACTCTTTTCACCACAAAACCCTGGAGAGAACATGACATGACTTCTTCCATTTAAATAAATGAAAAGGGTTTTGAAAAGATTTGAATTCCATTTGGAACTATTTCAAATTCAGAAACTTTAAGCAACTCAATGATTTTCATGAGAGAAGATAAAATGATTTCTTCAAATGCTATGAAACATGAGTTGAAAGTTTCAAAGAATCAAATTTAAAGTCCTTCTGAAATTATTTTCTATTTGGAGTTATTTGGGGTTTTATTCAAATTATTTTTCTCCAAAGATAAAATATACACAAAATAGGGTAAAATTATTCCCTACATTAGAAAATTGGAGAGAAATAAATTTGAATTTATTTTGCTATTTTTAAAATGATTTTTATTGGGTTTTATTATAGTAGTAGCACTCTTTGCTTTCTTTAAATCTGTGTGTATTTTATTTGATGCTAGAAATATGTTCATGTTGTAGAAAATATATTTTTTTTGAAAATTTTGATATATTATATGCCTATGTAATATCCCTATTTATTTTGTTTTATTTTTCTTTGTCTGGAAAAATGTTTTTTAAAGAAACTTCTAGGTCACCGAACTAGGCCGGCCCAGCAAATCGCGAGGCCACGGCCCAGCCGGCCCGACGCCGTGCCCCGCTCGTCCCCGAGCTCGGGACGGAGTCCTGAGCTGCCATGACATCGCCGCCGCCAACATGCCGCCGCCGGCCTCCTCTTGCCCCTCCCCCATGGCACCTTGCCCCCTCCTTAAATATCGGGCCCCGGACCCCGTTTCTCTCCTCTTTTCTCGCCGCCGCCGCCTCGAGCCAAATCGTGCCGCCGCCGCTTCCCGATCCGCAGCCGCTCGCCGTCGCTGCCGCGCACCGCCGCCTCCCCGCTCGCTTGCGTCGCCGCCACTCGCCTGCGCGTCGCCCCGCGCCGCACAGCCCCGCCGCCAGCGTCGCCACCCGCAGTCGCCGCCTGCCTCCCGTGTCGCCATCGCCGGAGAGCCGCCGGACACTGCCGCCGCTGGTTTTCCGCCGAAGACCGCCGAACCACCATGAACCGGTATAAAACCGAACCCTAGATCGGTTTTGTTTAACGGTTTTTTTTTTGTTCTATTCAAAACCCGGTTTTTCTTTTTGAGACAAGTTATTCAGCGGACGTTCGTCCGTTAGTATTTGTTAGCGAACAATTTTCGTTCGTTAGGTTTTCATAGTGAACGTTCGTTCGTTAGGTTTTTCCTTTTCCGTTTTAATTTCGAGTAGGGACCTAGATGCAATTATTTTATTTACAGTTTAGTCCCTACTCTTCAAACCCTCACAACTTTTTGTTCGTTCATCCAAATCCAACGAAACCAACGCCCACTTCTTCATTATGATCCCCTCTATCCAAATAATTAGGGCAACTCCAGCAGTTCCCCTAAAATTTCTCCCCTATATCTCAAAACAGGGGACTCCCTTAAAAAGATTCTCCCCTAAAAATTGCTCAACTCCAGCAGTTCCCCTAAACATCTCCCTTATTCTATATTTAAAGAATATTTCATAACTACCAACGGCTAGTTTCCAGCGGCTAGTTTTCCAACGGCTAGTTTCAGCCCTATAAATACATGATCACCCCTCATATCTATCACAATCTTGATCGTGCCTCCTCTGCTACTTCTCTTTCGCCATCTCTCTGCCATCTCTCCACAACGAAATGAGTCACCGTCGAAGTTTGGCCCGGCAGTTTTGCGAAGATTCCTCCTCCGAAGATGAGCAACTCATGATGGCTGCAATTGTAGCAGAGGAAGAAGAAGCCCGGTTGTATGCTCCACGACATGGAGGTTCACAACCGGGACGTCAATCTCTTCAGCGCGATTTTGCGGAACGCTTTTAGAATCTCCACAAGGACTATTTTGCAGAGAACCCCACCTTCAAGGCAAGGATGTTTCACAATAGGTATGAAATTGGTGCATCTGTTTCGTTTCCACCATAGTAGTCGCTCTTCATGTCTCATTTAAGTTTTTCTTCACAGGTATAGAATGCATCGTCCTCTTTTTCTGCGCATAGCAAGTGCTATAGAGGCACATGATAGCTATTTTTCCCTGAGAAGAAATAGTGATGGTGTTCCTGGTTTACATCCTTATCAAAAATTGACCTCGGTATTTCAAATCCTAGCTTATGGGATAGCAGCTGATCTTACTGATGAGCATTGTCGCCTAGCAAAGTCCACCACTTTAGAAAATCTTAGAAGATTTGTGCGTGCTGTGATCGAGGTCTTTGGGGGTCAATACCTGAGATCTCCAAATGCTGAAGATACTGCTAGATTACTTGCAATTGGAGAGCAAAGGGGGTTTCCGGGTATGCCCGGAAGCACCGACTGCATGCATTGGAAGTGGAAAAATTTCCCTACTACACATAAAGGGTTTTTTGTTGGCCATAAACGCATACCCACGGTCATTCTTGAAGCCGTTGCTTCACAAGACCTTTGGATTTGGCATTCTTTCTTTGGTTTACCAGGATCTCATAATGATATAAATGTCCTCCACCGTTCACCCGTGTTTGCAAACCTAGTTGAAGGGCATGCTCCAGAAGTGAATTAAACCATCAATGGTCACAACTACAACACGGGGTATTACCTTGCAGATGGCATATATCCGCAGTGGGCAACATTTGTCAAGACAATTTCAAATCCAAAAGGTGAAAAGAACAAAAATTTCTCCCGGTTTCAAGAAGCATGTCGGAAGGATGTCGAATGAGCCTTTGGTGTTCTGCAAGCTCGTTTTGCTATTGTACGTGGACCGGCAAGGTATTGGGATCTGGAGACACTCGGAGAAGTGATGACAGCTTGTATCATCTTGCATAACATGATAATAGAAGATGAGCGTGGAAGTCGTGTAGACTACCGCTACGATAACATGGGATCACTAGTGACACCTTCTCACCGAGAGGCGGCTACATTGACTCAGTTTCTTCAAGCTCATAGTGATATTCGAGACAAACAAGTTCACTGTCAGCGTCAAGTTGATCTAGTTGAGCACCTGTGGTAGATCCATGGACTGATGTAGCTCTCAATAATGTAGTCTATGTCACCATTTTAGATTATGCAAGTGTGTACTATTTTTCAATTATAATGGGAGTGTAAGCACTATCTGTATCATTTTCTAAATAATGGAAGCAATTATCTAGCTAACATAGATAATAGTTCATCCAAATGGTTCAAAGATAATAATTAGTACAGATTACAAGACACATTTCATCCAAATGTCTTCTAATTCCATCTTTTTTTCTTGTATTGCAAGTTTCTTTCTTTCTTCTACCAATCTATCTTTTTCTCTCTATTTTTCCATTGCAATCATGAGCTCAAATCACTCCTGTCTTTTTGACTCCCTTGTCTCCAAGATACCCCCAAATGATTCCATGGCACTACTATTACCTATACTAGAAGAACTTTGAGCCCGCCATGCTGCATCTTTAGCCCTGTTGATTCCAGGTGGCCTTTTCTTGGGAAGAACTTTAGAGGGAGATGTAGCTTTGTCCTCAAACAAACTAGCAGATGATGAATTAGGAGTATCCAAGGAGGATGTCTTCTGTTTTTTCTGGGACCGAGATTTCCACTTCTCGGTGTCTTCCAACTTATTAAAGCAATGCATCAATCCAAATGATTTATTTGCCTTGTCTCCATTGGCATAGAGAACAATCGCTTGACATAGCTACATTAATACATATGCATCAGCACAACAAAGATATGAACAAAACAGGAACCATGCAAAGCATATTTGTTACCTTATTTTCACGTGTCATCCCACTTTGGTTCCTATTCTGGACCTGACTATAACATGCACAAAACCTATTCACTTGTTCTTGAATAATAGCCCAACGATGCTGAAGAGAACCTTGTGTGCGACCATGGTCTTCAGATTTATTGGCATGGAAGTAAGCATCGATTCTTTTCCAATAACAATCACGAGATTGGTCTACTCCTATGATTGGATCTTGAGTTATCTTGAGGTACGCATCCACCAAAGTTAAGTCTTCAGCCTTGCTGAAATTCTTTTGCCTCTTCGAAGCGCTTGCTTTCGAAGCACTTGCTTTCTTCGCCTTTGCTTTCGAAGACCTTGCTTTCACAGGGGTAGGCTCTTCAGTCTCTTCGAGATCAGTTTGTTGTTCTTCAAGCCCTTCGAGATCAATTTCTTGTTCTACATGCCCTTCAAGATCGACATGTTGTTCTTCAGTCCAGCGCAAATCATTCAATCTGGCATCATTATGCAATAGATCAAAATAACTCTGATCATCCATTACCAAAATCTGAAATAGAAACAAGAAACAATAAGCTTCGACACAAATAAATAGTAGTAGCAGTAGCAAAAATTTCTAGCAAGCAATCTCTATGTTCTGTATGTAAAAATGTGCAGCAATCTCTCTCTGCTTGCTGCTCTCTATGTCACATCTGTGTGCTATTTGGTCCTACACATATCTCTCTATCTCACATCTCTGTACTCTTTCTCAAATAAATAGCAGTAGTAGTAGCACTGAAGACGCACAAGCAATCTGGAACATCACCTTTGTCTATCCATATTTGCACGCATGCAACAACTCCACCAGCCAGCCCACACCGGCATCCAACCCTGTCTCTCCCTCTCTGTTCTTCCTCTACATGAAACAACAGCTCCTCCCTTCAATCCCCTCCAGCAGTAGCTGCTGGCAGACCTCCTCCCGCTCTGCTCTCTACCTGAGCAGGAGCTCCTCCCTCCTCCCTTCAATCCCCTCCAGCAGCAGCTGCTAGCAGACCCCCTCCCGCTCTGCTCTCTACCTCGAGCAGGAGTTCCTCACCTTCAGCCACGACGGCCATGCCCGCCCCCCTGTATCCAATGTCTGATGGCTCTTCAAGCAAGCCACAACGGCCGCGCCCCCATATCCACTGCCCGACGGCGACCTCTCTCCCTCCCTAGATTTGCTACTTTGCTCGGATCTGAGAGAAAACCAGTGAATGAACGAACCTGGGATGCAGTGGCGGCGGCGGCGTGGTGGCGGGAGGGAGATTTCCGGACGCAGCCGTTGCCTCCACCAGCGAGTCGGGGAGGGGATCGGGGAGGTCGTCGTTCCCCTAGATAGAGGGGAGAGAGAGGGCGATTTGGGGGAGACCAGAAAAACAGGGAGGGGATCGGGGAACTGCTGGAGGCGTTTTTTTCTATTCTCCCTTAAAATAACGATCGGGGAGGGTTTCGGGGTGCTGCTGGACTTGCTCTTAACTTGAACATATTTTTGAAGTTTTAAAATTTGAATTCATACATATTTGTATTCAAACTTCTTTTGTTCATAACTCGAGTTTTATAACTCTGATTTAATTGATTCTTTTTGCAAATCGAAGTTCTTGACCTAAACTTTTTGATAAGGCCAAATTCATCCAATTTTGGTACCGTTAGAAATTGTTTTCTGTTGCAAGAGTTATTTGCTTGGTTTTGATGTTTTCCGAATTGTCTTTTTCGTTCTTTCCGATCTTTTGAGTGATTGCTTATGTGTGGTTACTATTACTTGCTTATGATAGATTGACCGGAGTGTGACGAGTAGAACTATCAGGAGTTATGAGTGCGAATCATCTACATCAACCGTACAAGGCAAGTTCACACTTTGATCATATCCCTTTATTACCCAGTTTTTATGCATTAGTTTCAACCCTCAAACATTGCATGAGTAGGATTTTGATAAACATGTGGTTTTTGGGAAGTAGTTGATGAGGTAGAACCTATTGTCTTTTATTATCAAACCCTTGGGAGTTACTTCTACATTATGCTCATACTGCTCTACTATGCTCATAGACGTGGATTGGTTGAGTGTATTCATGATAGATGTGAGAGTTATCATTAATGGTTAACTTAAGGTGGCTACTTTAATACACATCTGGGTGGATTGGTTTGGACACCCTGGGGATATATCAGTGGCTTGCCCGGACACCTGGGGATATACCAGTGTTGTCCTAGGAGATCCTGGGGTACCCGTGCGATCATCCTATGGTTCGCCACCCAGGCTCAAAGGGATCATAATATTATTCATGCTAGAAACTTCCATGTGCAGCCACACGCCATTATGGCCTCTGGCATAGTTGAGTATGTTGTGTGACCTCTTTCAGTGGTAGACTAGCAGATGTAAGGGATGTAGGTGGTACGGTCTACCCATTGAAAGAGTTAATGCTTCTGAAAGACTATGTCTCGGTCATCCGTTTCTCAAACACCATGTAGTGCGAGAAATCAAATGGAGGATATCGAGTCTTGTGGGGGAAAGTGCGCAAACCTCTACAGAGTGTACAAACTAATCATGATTAGCCATGTCCCCGGTTATGGACATCTTGAGTATCTGGTTCTTGGATTATCAGGTTGATCTCATCACTCTACTTAATTAATTTGTTGGATTGTTAACTTTTAATTAGAATTGAGTTGGGGATATACCTTCTCAATATTTTTCAAACAACTGTGTAGTTAAATAAAATTTATTCCTTTGAGGTAGGGAAAAATTGGCTTTATGCAAAAATAAACTTAGAGCTTTCCACCATCCAAATATGCATGTAGTGATAGTTATTATTCGTCATTAACCTATGGTGTGAATTTGCGAGTACATTCAATGTACCGACCCTCTGTGGCTGCAACTTCTCATGTTGCAGGATTCTTATGACGAGTAAGTGATACGTTAGGGTTACGATTTCTACACTCAACTTTGTCGTTGGTGTTGATGGGAATCCACAACCTTGATGTTACTTCCGCTATATGGATTGAGGTAATAGTATTTATGTTACTTTGTACATGTGATTTAAATCCTCGAGTACTGTGTGTGTCTGCATACCGATCCAGGGATGACACTTAAGCACAGAGACTTGACCGTCTGAGGTTGGGTCGCTACAATAAGGCATATTGGGCCATTAAAGAGCTCAGTTATGATTTCAAACTTGCCGGTGAGAAGAGGTTATTTGACATTAGCTCACTTGATGAATGGAGAACCCAGGCCTATGAGAATGCCAAACTGTTTAAAGAAAACGTTAAAAGATGGCATGACAAAAGGATACAAAAGTGTGAGTTTAATGTAGGTGATTATGTGTTGCTATTCAACTCTCGTTTAAGATTTTTTTGCAGGAAAACTTCTCTCTAAATTGGAAGGTCCTTACGTTATCGAGGAGGTCTATCATTCCGGTGCCATAAAAATCAACAACCTTGAAGGCACAAATCCGAAGGTGGTGAACGGTCAAAGAATCAAACATTATATCTCAGGTAATCCTATAAATGTTGAAACTAATGTTATTGAAATCGTGACCCCGGAGGAATACATAAGGGACACTTTCCAGAACGCTTCCGACTCCAAAAAGGAATAGGTATGTGGTACAGTAAGTAAACCGACTCCAAAAAAGTTCTAATGGCCATTTTTTCCGTTTTTGAATATTTAAAAAATAGTAAAATAAGAAGTAGTCCGGGAAGGACACGAGGCGTCCACGAGGGTGGAGGGCGCGCCCTACCCCTCCTGGGCGTGCCCCCTTCCTCGTGGGCACCTCGTGTGCCCTCCGGACTCCGTTTTCTTGCACGATACTTCTTTTGGTCGGTAAAAATTCACTATATAATCTCCCGGAGGTTTTGACCACCGTACCACGCAAATATCCTCTGTATTTGTTTCGAGTTGTTTCTGCCGCAGATTAGAGCAAGATGTCTTCTCAAGAGTCAGTCGGGGAGAGCCGGGTGTCTAATTCGACACCGCGACCAAGAGCAAACAGTGATGCTGACCACTTTGGGCCATCAACGGAGGAATAGATGGAGGCCGACTTGAAACGGATAGATGCCATGGAGGAGGATCAAGAAGTTACTTCCCGTTTTCGAGCCGGATTCACGATGGGGGAACTACAGAGCTCAACCATTCCAACCTCGGTCATCCCTTCCAATGTTAAATTTCTCTCTTATGAAAATATGAAAAAGAGTGGTACTTGTTCTCCCGCAGCTATGCAACATCCATGGGTGAAAGGAGCTTTAACCATCATGGGTAAGCTCCGTAAGGAAATAATGGATCTCAAGCAGCAAGTCAATAAGCTCGAGGAGGAGAATCGTATCCTGAGGGGCATCATCGCCAAGAATATCACATCACCACCTCTGAAGAAAGAGACATAATCACATGGATATGGGCACTCCCCTTGGCAACTACCAAGCTTGGGGGAGGTGCCCCGGTATCGTATCACCATCACACTCCTATCTTTACCGTTTTTCTTAGTTCGATCCTTTTGGTAATATCTTTGATATAGTAGAATAAAGTTTTAATATGATTTAGTTTTGAGTTTTGCCTTATGATCCTTCTATGTAATTGAGTCTGTGAGATATATATAATAAAGTTAGTGTTGAGCCAAGGGCTTGATTATCTTGCTATGACCGTGAGGGAATAAAAGAAAAAGAAAAGAGTAAAAAGAAATAAAGAGATCTTATTGATCTTATGGAGAGTAATGACTTCACGTATAAAGAGTGTGATGAATAAAAGTTGTTGAGAGTGACAAACATAGTTTTGGTCATCGTTGCAATTAATAGGAAGTAATAAAGAAAGAGAGGTTTTCACATATAAACATACTATCTTGGACATCTTTTATGATTGTGAGCACTCACTAAAATATGACATGCTAAAGAGTTGATGTTGGACAAGGAAGACAACGTAATGGGTTATGTTTTCTTATATCCGAAATAAAGTATATTGTCATGGATCATCCAACATGTTGAGCTTGCCTTTCTCCCTCATGCTAGCCAAATTCTTTGCACCAAGTAGAGATACTACTTGTGCTTCCAAATATCCTTAAACCCGGTTTTGCCATGAGAGTCCACCATATCTACCTATGGATTGAGTAAGATCCTTCAAGTAAGTTGTCATCATTGCATGCAATTAGTGTGGAGAAAATAAGCTTTATATGATCTTGTGATGTGGAAGCAATAAAAGCGACGGACTTCATAATAAAGGTCCATATCACAAGTGGCAATATAAAGTGACGTTCTTTTGCATTAAGATTTCGTGCATCCAACCATAAAAGCACATGACAACCTCCGCTTCCCTCTATGAAGGGCCTATCTTTTACTTTTGTCTTATATCTTATGCAAGAGTCATGGTGATCTTCACCTGTCCTTTTTACACTTTATCCTTTGGCAAGCACAGTGTGTTGGAAAAGATCATGATACATATATCCAATTGGATGTAAGTTAGCATGAATTATTATTGTTGACATTACCCTTGAGGTAAAAGGTTGGGAGGCAACACTATAAGCCCCTATCTTTCTCTGTGTCCAATTAAAACTCCGTGACCACAAGTATTGCGTGAGTGTTAGCAATTGTGGAAGACTAAATGATAGTTGAGTATGTGGACTTGCTGAAAAGCTCTTATAATGACTCTTTCCGATGTTATGATAAATTGCAATTTCTTCAATGACCGGGATTATAGTTTGTTGGTTTTCAATGAAGTTTTGATTCATACTTGACATTGTGAATAGATTATTACTTGAGCATAAGAAATCATATGACAATATTTATATATGTTGCTGTTATAAGAATGATCATGATGCCCTCATGTCCGTATTTTATTTTATCGACACCTCTATCTCTAAACATGTGGACATATTTTTCGTTGTCGGCATCAGCTTGAGGACAAGCGAGGTCTAAGCTTGGGGGAGTTGATACGTCCATTTTGCATCATGCTTTTATATCGATATTTATTGCATTATGGGCTGTTATTACACGTTATGTCATAATACTTATGCCTTTTCTCTCTTATTTTACAAGGTTTATATGAAGAGGGAGAATGCCGACAGCTGGAGTCCTGGGCTGGAAAAGGAGCAAATATTAGAGACCTATTCTGCACAGCTCCAAAAGTCCTAAAACTGGAATTAATAAAAAATATTGGAGAAAGAATTAACCAGAGGGGGCCCGCACCCTGGCCACGAGGGTGGGGGCGCGCCCTACCCCCATGGGCGCGCCCCCTGCCTCGTGGGGCCCCTGGTAGGCCTCCGATGCCCATCTTCTGCTATATGAAGTCTTTTACCCTAGAAAAAATCATATGCAAGCTTTCGGGAAGAAACACCGCCGCCACGAGGCGGAACCAATCTAGGGCTCCGGACGAGCTGTTCTGTCGGGTAAACTTCTCTGGGGGAGGGGGAAATCATCGCCATCATCATCACCAACGATCCTCTCATCGGGAGGGGGTCAATCTCCATCAACATCTTCACCAGCACCATCTCTTCTAAAACCCTAGTTCATCTCTTGTATCCAATCTTTGTCCCAAAGCCTCAGATTGGTACCTGTGGGTTGCTAGTAGTGTTGATTACTCCTTGTAGTTGATGCTAGTTGGTTTATTTGGTGGAAGATCATATGTTCATATCCTTAATGCAAATTAATACCCCTCTAATTATGAACATGAATATGATTTGTGAGTAGTTACGTTTGTTCCTGAGGACATGGGAGAAGTCTTGCTATAAGTAATCATGTGAATTTTGGTATTCGTTCGATATTTTGATGAGATGAATGTTGTCTTTCCTCTAGTGGTGTTATCTGAACGTCGACTACATGACACTTCACCATTGTTTGGGCCTAGAGGAAGGCATTGGGAAGTAATAAGTAGATGATGGGTTGCTAGAGTGACAGAAGCTTAAACCCTAGTTTATGAGTTGCTTCGTAAGGGGCTAATTTGGATCCATATGTTTCATGTTATGGTTAGGTTTACCTTAATACTTCTTTTGTAGTTGCGGATGCTTGCAATAGGGGTTAATCATAAGTGGGATGCTTGTCCAAGAAAGGGAAGCACCCAAGAACCGGTCCACCCACATACCAAATTATCAAAGTAACGAACACGAATCATATGAGCGTGATGAAAACTAGCTTGACGATAATTCCCATGTGTCCTCGGGAGCGCTTTCCTTCATATAAGAGTTTATCCAGGCTTGTCCTTTGCTAAAAAAAGGATTGGGCCATCTTGCTGCACCTTATTTACTTTCTTTACTTGTTACCCGTTACAAATTACCTTATCACAAAATTATCTGTTACCCATAATTTCAGTGCTTGCAGAGAATACCTTACTGAAAACCGCTCATCATTTCCTTCTGCTCCTCGTTGGGTTCGACACTATTAATTATCGAAAGGACTACGATAGATCCCCTACACTTGTGGGTCATCATATCGCAATAGTTTTCGAGGGTAAAGTATTTAACCCAAATTTATAGATTCGACACAAGGGGAGCCAAAGAATTTTTGAAGGTATTAGCAGTTGAGTTGTGAATTCAACCACACCTATAGATTAATTATCTGCAGCAAAGTGATCAGTAGAAAAGTAGTTTGATAGTTTTGATAGTAGTGACAGCAGCAACGGTAACAGTAATAGTGATAGCAATAATTTGTAGCAAGTGTAGCAGTGATGATAGCAATAGTAACGCAGCAAGATCAATATAGGATAAATTCATAGGCATTAGATCGGTGACTTGTTGGATGATATTCATCATGTGACAGTTATAACCTAGGGCGATACGACACTAGCTCCAGTTCATCGATATAATATAGAAATAGTCATACGTGCTTTATTAAAAGAACTTGCATGGCATCTTTTGTCCTACCCTCCCGTGGCAGAAGGGTCCATATTAGAAACTAAGGAATATTAAGGCATCCTTTTAATATAGAACCGGAACAAAGCATTAACACATAGTGAATACATGAACTCCTCAAACTACGGTCATCACCGAGAGTGGGCCCGGTTGTTGTCACTCCGGGGTTGTCGGATCATAACCGTAGTAGGTGACTATAAATTGCAAGATCGGATCCAAAACATGGATATAATAATGAATTCATAAAGAGTTCAGATCTGAGTTCATGGCACCTGGGCCCAAAGTGACAAGCATTAAGCATAGCAAAGTCATAGCAACATCAATCTAAGAACATAGTGGATACTAGGGATCAAGCCCTAACAAAACTAACTCGATTACATGATGAATTTCATCCAACTCCTCACCGACCAGCGAGCCTAAGAAGGAATTACTCACTCCCGATGGGGAGCATCATGGAATTGGCGATGGAGATTGGTTGGTGATGACGAAGAACGAAGATCCCCCTCCCCGGAGCCCCAAACGGACTCCAGATCTGCCCTCCTGAGGAAGAACAGGGCTTGGCGACAGCTCCGTCTAGTGGATCACGATAATTCTTTTTCCCTCATTTTTTTTGGAAATATGTGATTTTATAGTATCAAGGGGTCGTCAGCGGGGCCACCAGGTGGATTGTGCCCAACCAGGGGCCCCTCTCTGGTGGGTCTTGGCTTCAGAAATTCTTATTATTGATATAAAAATCCTCGCAAAGTTTCCTTCCATTCCGAGATCTTTTATTTCTGCACAAAAACAACACCATGGTAGTTTTGCTGAAAACAGCGTCAGTCCGGGGTTAGTTTCATCGAAATCATGCAAATTATTGTCCAAAACAAGAGGAAAAGCATGAGAAAAAGTAGATACGTTGGAGGCGTATCACGTTGCCAGTACTAGGAGGCCGAACTATGAGGAGATCCCGTATCCGGACAGGAAGCTTTTTGGTGCCTTGGTGTGTCCTCCAAGTCAAGATTAGAAGATTCAGCGTGTTTATTACTTTCTAGTAACCAACCATATGTAACCCTAGTACCCCTGGTGTCTATATAAACTAGAGGGTTTAGTTTGTAGAGGCTAGAATAACAACCATCATCCTACTTGTCTAGGGTTTAGTTCATCTGATCTAGTGGTAGGTCGACTCTGTAATCCTCATATACACAAGCAATGTAATCAAGCAGGATGTTGGGTTTTACCTCTTAGTGAGGGCATGAACCTGGGTAAACATCGTGTCCCTAGTTCTTGTTCCCCATTGATCAAAGATCCACAGCTCGAGACCCCCTACCCGAGATCCGCCGGTTTTGACACTGACATTGGTGCTTTCATTGAGAGTTCCACTATTGGATCGCCGACGGATCGATGGCTCGCCTGATCATCGGAGACGGCGTCAATACCGGGGACATCTTCGTCCAAGAGCAACTTTTTGCGTTCGACAACATTGTGATAATCCCACAAGTATAGGGGATCGCAACAGTTTTCGAGGGCAGAGTATTCAATCCAAATTTATTGATTCTACACAAGGGGAGCCAAAGAATATTCTCAAGTATTAGCAGCTGAGTTGTTAATTTAACTACAACTGAAAGACTTAATATCCGCAGTAAAGTATTTAGTAGCAAAGTAATATGGAAGTAACGGTAATAATGTTAAAAGTAACAATAGCAGTTTTGTAGCGATTGTAACAGCAGCAACGGCAAAGTGACTTAGCAAAGATCAATATGTGAAAAGCTCATAGGCAATGGATCGGCAATGATAATTGTGTTGGATAATATTCATCATGTAGCAGTCATAACCTAGGGTGACATAGAACTAGCTCCAATTCATCAATATAATGTAGGCATGTATTCCTAATATAGTCATACGTGCTTATGGAAAAGAACTTGCATGACATCTTTTGTCCTACCTCCCGTCGCAGCGGGGTCCTAATGGAAACTAAGGGAAATTAAGGCCTCCTGTTTAATAGAGAAGCAGACCAAAGCATTAGCACTTAGTGAATACATGAACTCCTCAAACTACGGTAATCACCGGAAAGAATCCCAATTATTGTCACCTTGGGGTATGCGGATCATAACTCCTAATAGGTGTCTACAACTTGCAAGATAGGATCAAGAACACAAATATATTCATGAAAACATAATAGGTTCAGATATGAAATCATGGCACTCAGGCCCTAGTGACAAGCATTAAGCATATCAAAGTCGTAGCAACATCAATCTGAGAACAAAGTGGACACTAGGGATCAAACCCTAACAAAACTAACTCTATTACATGATAAATATGATGCAACCCATCACCGTCCAGCAAGCCTACGATGGAATTACTCACGCAGGGCGGTGAGCATCATGAAATTGGTGATGGAGGAAGGTTGGTGATGATGATGGCGACGAATCCCACTCTCCGGAGCCCCGAACAGACTCCAGATCAGCCCTCCCGATGAAGAACAGGAGGCAGCGGTGGCTCCGTAGCGTAAAACGCGATGAATCCTTCTCTCTGATTTTTCTCTCCCCGAATAGGGTTATATAGAGTTGTAGTTGAGGTCAGAGGAGGTCCAAGGGGCCCACAAGCCCTAGGGCGCGCCTCCCAGGCTTGTGGCCTCTGGGTGGACCCCCTCTGGATTATTCTTGCGCCAATATTTTTTATATATTCCAAAAATATTCTCCGTAAATTTTCAGGTCAATCCGAGAACTTTTATTTCTGCACAAAAATAACACCATAGCAATTCTGCTGAAACCAACGTCAGTTCGGTTTGGTTCCATTCAAATCATGCAAGTTAGAGTCCAAAACAAGGGCAAAAGAGTTTGGAAAAGTAGATACGATGGAGACGTATCACATTGTTCTGCACGCGGACTCGACCGGTCCCCTTGACCCGGTCGACAGTTTCGCCCCTGAGCACCAAATCAGGTTTGGCAACTTAGAGTACGTCGTGGATGCTCGGGGCGATCTGATCTTCACTGGCTTCTCGGCCCTACCTGGGATGCCCTCGGACTCTGAAGCATTAACTTTGGGGTCTCCCCCTGATCCGATTTCTGGATCGGCCATTATCTTGCGGCTGGCTTCGAGCTAGGATGCAATTACTGTGTCCGAAGATAGGGAGTCAACCCCATTCGGACTTTCCTTCCTTATCCCGGATCTGGCTTCGAGCCTTAATGGGAGTTCGGCGTCTGAAGATCGGGAGTCAACCCCGGCTGGACTCGCCCCCCTTATGATGAAATTGGCTTTGAGCCTTGATGCGAGTGCGGCGTCCGAAGACAAGGAGTCTTCCCTGGCGGGACTCACCCCTCGTCCCCCCATCATACTAGAGGTTGACTCCGAGGAGATTTCATGCGCTAACCCGGCCGGTCTCGCCCTGATAAACGAGGCGATGGACCAGATCCAGATGATGAATATCTTGGAGGGCCCATCCTCGACTTACACTCAGCGGGGCCTTGAAGTGAGCCACAGGGAATTTTATGTCCACCCACCACCCACTTAGTAGCCATTGTTGAAGACTTAACCGACATGCTAGACTACGCCTCTGAAGAGGCCAGCGACATGGATGACGACTACGAAGCCGTGGCCCACACTAAAACTGCCCCTCTTGTCACCGGCCAATGGACGACCACCTCCACCTATGATGTTTACATGGTAGACACCCCCAAGGACAATGGCGATGGCGCCAACAATGGGGATGGCACCCCCGGAAGAGAGCCCACCGAGGAACCCCCCAAAGACCGAAAACAACACCGACGATCAAAGGGGCGTAGAGGCAGGGAAAGCAACACCGGCACCAGAGAGGATGACTCTCCGGACAATGTGGAAGACCTCGGTGACCCCGGCCCCAAGCACCAGCCTGATGGCTCAGGGGGGGGACAGTATAACCCCGAGGACCCTGATGACTCCGAGGATAGCAACTATATGCCTCTCTTCAAAGAGGAGGTCAGCCTCAGAGCTGAAAATTTTATTGTTCCGGAAGACCCATGGGACCAAGAGCGGTTCAATCAGCAACTCATAGCCACTGCGCGAAGCTTGAATAAGAAGCACCACCAGATGAAGGCCGAACAGAATACCCTCAAAGATAGATGGACAAAGTCCTAGCAGCCAAAGAAGGTTACGGCTACTGCCTACCAGCAGCAAACTAAAAGCTACCCAAAGCGGAAGCTGCTGCCACAATTCGACGACGAGGCCCCGGCGCCCGCACCACCAAGATATACACAGGCAGACCAGCCCGACCGCCCCCCTAAGGAAGGGACATGCCAGCTGAAGAAGATGAATACCCACCCCCCTCGCCGTAAAGGCAAGGAGGCGGCACAGCCAGAATACCAATACGATCTCCGTCATGACCTTGCCATTAGAGCAGGACAGACACGATCCATCTAGAATTCTGGATTATGCCCCAGCTGGATGGGGTAGATATCAATCATGCATGACCGAAACGATAGAATTCGAGAGCAGCACTGGGCCGATATGGCCACTGATCTACGGCGTGACATAGCCCAGGTTAGGGGCGTCGCTCACCCGATGTGCTTCACCGACGAGGTAATGTGGCACCAGTTCCTCGAAGGGTTTAAACCCGTAAACATCGAACAATGCAATGGGACTACAGACCTGGCCGTGTGGATCGAAGACTTTCTTCTCCACATTCATATGCCTCGAGGAGATGACCTCAACGCCATAAATTATTTGCCACTAAAGCTCAAAGGACCAGCCAGGCATTGGCTGAACAACCTCCTCGAAAACTCTATTGGGAGCTTGGAAGAGCTCGAGGATGCTTTCCGAGCTAACTTTCAAGGCACTTACGTCCGGCCTTCAAATGCCGATGACTTGAGCCACGTGGTCCAACAGCCCGGAGAATCAGCCCGGCAATTTTGGAATCGGTTTATAACCAAAAAGAACCAGATCGTCAACTGTCCGGATGCAGAAGCAATAGCTGCATTCAGGCACAGTATCCGGGACGAATGGCTAGTGGGCCAGCTCGGCCAGGATAAGCCGAAGATGGTGGCAGCACTCACCTCTCTAATGACCCTCTTTTGCATGGGTGAAGACGGTTGGTTGGCTTGTAGAAGCACCAACACAGAAGATCCTGGCACCTCGGAAGTCCAGGAAGGAAAAGGGAAACCACGGCGCAACAGAAATAAGCGTCGCCACAACAGCAGCGAAGTCGAAGACACGACAGTGAATGCTCGATTCCGCAACTCCAAAACAGGAACGTGGAGGAAACCAGCTAAGGGGAACTAGGAGGGACCCACTAAGTTGGACACAATCCTAGACAGACCCTGCCAGATGCACGACACGTTTGACAAGTCCGCCAACCACACCAACCATAACTGTTGGGTAATCAAACGGGCCAGCAAGCTCACAGCCGAGGACGCAAGCAAAAGCCTTCGCAACGAGGACGACGAAGAACCTCGCAGGCCGAATAACGGGGGCCGGAAAAAATTCCCTCCCGAGGTAAAAATGGTGAATATGGTCTACGCCACCCACATACCCAAGAAGGAGCGGAAACATGCACTTCGGGGTGTCTACGCCGTAGAGCCCGTAGCCCCGAAATTCAGCCCGTGGTCGGCATGCCCAATCACCTTCGACCATAGGTACCATCCGACCAGTATCCATCACGGAGGATCGGCGGCCCTTGTCACCTCACCAGAGTCCTAATGGATGGAGGCAGCAACTTCAATCTGATCTACGCCGATACAGTGAGGAAACTAGGTATTGACTCATCAAGGATCAAACCCAGTAACACTACCTTCAAAGGGGTAATCCCCGGTGTGGAAGCCCGCTGCTCGGGCACCCTAACTTTGGAAGTGCTATTCGGTTTGCCGAACAACTTCCGCAGCGAGGACTTGATCTTCGATATTGTCCCTTTCTGCAGCCACTCTCGGAGGCACCTCTCATGTTGATCCTGCTCATGCTCAAGCGACAAAATCGTTGAGGTCAAAATCATGGTTGTTCACCATGGAGACATGGATAATAACGAGACTTCATTTCTTTGTTTTTGTGAGCATTGTTTAGATGCACACAAACATATTTTAAATTCACAAACATTTTTTTAAGAAAATGTCGGACTTATTTATTTCAAAATTACAATTTAAAATATGTCAGGGAGGCCAGGTTGCAGGTTTTGAAACTGGTTCCCCCGTAGAAAAACAAGTTTTGAAACTGATATTTTTTCTAGCGAATGGGCATAATACTCTCTCTCTCATTGAGAGCGTAGAGGGCCGCTATTGGTCCGGCCTATTCAGCGACAATTCGTGGCCTCCCGTCTAAAAAAAGTCGTGTTGCTAAAAGAAAAAGTCATGGCGAATTGAAAACGAACAGGACGCAGCTTGTTGTTTCGTCACGCACACTGTCAAATCGATCGCGTCATCTCCACACTCGTCCACCTGGGTGGATGCCGCTTGCTTCCTCCGTCTGGGCGTGTTTGGTTCCATGCATAGCCTCACGCTGCACCGCATCCACCATCCTGGGTTAGTCTAGCCTGGCTAAGCTGATGAAAAAATGGGTTGAGATGTATGTTTGGTTGTGTGCATGTTTAGGGACAGGTTAATGTGAGATGGCGTTTGGAAGCCTGTATGAGAAATCGGCCATCTCCTACACCACCAGCGACCATGAGGCCATGACGCCACCGGGACCACGGACGGTCCGGTCGAGCCATCGCAGGCGCGCCTCCCCTTTCGATGCAGGTCTTGCAAAGTACACGCATCCAGGCGCCAGCGGGCAGAGGGGCATGGACGTCCAGCGGCGGAGTCGCAATGGACTATGGAGCTCGGAGCAATGGCGAAAGAGGGAGCTAGGGTGGCGGGGTTGAGACGGACGAGGGAGCTCTGACCAGTTGCAGGTGAGGTGGTCCTGACCGGTGGCACAAGAATGAGCCCCCGACGGCGGCGGCGGTGGCGATTGGCTTGGGTCCTCGATCTGATCTGGGAGGAGAGGAAAGAGAGTTGCGGTGGCACTTCTGAAGTAATTCTGGTAAATATCAAGGCCTATCCCATGTACCGCTTCGTTTTAAGTGGAAGCGCGGGTGCAGGCACGAGGCTGCATCGCAGGAACGTCGGATTCCTGCGTTCCTCTCAGCCTGGCTAACGGGCCTCTGTTTGCATCAGTTGGGCCAGGCTGAGGAGGCCACACAGGACACCAAACATGCCAGATTATGCATGCGTGGTGCGATGCAGGTGCGAGCCGACAAACCAAACACGCCCCTGGTGATCGACGTCACGTCCAGCAGCTAACTCCTGGTCGACGCATCAGTTCCTCAACATGGGCGCACTGTTTATCTTTTCCGGCGGGAGCAGAGCAGAGATCCATGGCTCGTCACCTAAGAGCAACTCTAATGGGCTGACCCAAACGGACGGCGATTTTGTCTGTTTTTTGTTCGTTTGGGTTGTCCCGTGTCCATCCTATTTTAGATATGGGTCAGCAGCGCGCCCAACACGCCGACCCATATGTGCCGGCATGGCCGGCTGGCCGCTCTATTTCAATGAATAGCTTATTTTTGTATTAATTTTGCATTTAAACATATAGTCAAATAACATACTTAGTTTGAACCAAATAAAATAGCATAGTTTTACAAGCCAAATAAAAATAAAAATGTCTCACATAGTTTTGCAAGCCGAATAAAGAAGATACATCTATTGGTTGCCAACATGAGCACACATATGCTCAACCAAATCATTTTTGCACTTGCACATGAGTTTCCCAATCACGCATGTCATGATGAAATTGGATGAACTGTTCAAACGTTGCCGCTCCTCCATGCTCAGGCACAACATTCTCACCCTGAAACTGAAACCCTTGATCGTACAGACGTTTCGGGCGCTCATCTTCTACGATCATATTGTGCATGATCACATAAGCAGTCATCACCTCCCACATTTTCTGCGTGCTCCAGGTATTAGCAGGATACCGAACGATGCCCCATTGAGATTGCAAAACACCAAAGGCACGCTTGACATCCTTCCTAGCACTCTCTTGCTCTTGGCAAAATCTTTTCCTCTTCTCTCCGACAGGGTTGGGGATTGTCTTGACAATAGTGGTCAACTAAGGATAGATATCGTCACCCAGGTGGTATCCTTTGTCGTAGTTGTGGTCGTTGTTAGTAAAGTTCACCGGTGGGCTGTTGCCTTCGGCAAGCCTAGCAAACACCAGCGAGCGCTGAAGCACGTTGATATCATTGTGTGATCCGGCCATGCCAAAGAAAGAGTGTCAGATCCGGAGATCTTGAGACGCCGCGGCCTCTAGTATGACAATGCAAGCCCTGACATGGCCCTTATACTGCCCTTACCAAGTAGAAGGGCAGTTCTTCCACTCTCAGTGCATACCGTCTATGCTGCCAAGCATCCCTGGGAAGCCCCTGCTGGCATTCATCGTCAACAAACGGGTTGTATCTTCAGGAGTCGGCTCTCTCAAGTACTCAGGGTCAAACACAGAAATAACAGCCTTCCAGAACTTATACAGGGACTCTAGGCATGTAGACTCGCTCATACGGACGTACTCATCAATGAGATCACCGGACATTCCGTATGCAAGTATTCGGATGGCGGCAGTGCATTTCTGACAAGAGGAGAAACCAATCTTGCCAACGGCATCCTCTTTGCACTCGAAATAGTCATCGTAGCCGACCACCCCATCTCTAATACGGTTGAAAAGATGCCTACTCATACGGAAACGGCGGCGGAATTTTTTATGTTTGAACAACTTGTTGTATCAAAGTTGTCCTTCCAAAGAAGGAAATGCCCGCTTTCTCGGTTGCGATCCAACGCGGGAAGGTGACCCGGAATGGAGCCACGGAACAACGGCCCCTAGCTATTGAGGTGGTGCTGGACCAACACGGCAGTCAATATCTCCTCCTCGTCATCGGACGATGAATCATCGGAGTCGCAAAGGAAATTGTGAAAAAAGAACTCATCGACGAAGTCCATTTTGTACCTTGGCAAGCTGTCAAACACCTTGCGGGCGTCGACGAAGGAGACGGCCGGCGAAGGGAGTCGCGGCGCGCACGGACCAGCTAGCTGCCCTGCCGGCATTCGACAGGCGTGCCGGTGAGGATTTGGCCAGGGCGGCGAGGCGGCTTATTGGTCGCGGTCGCGGCAGTGTTGAAGGGGGAGGGGGTGGGAGCGGGGGTGGGAAGCAGTCGGCTCCCCGGCGTCAAGACGACGGTGGGTGGGCAATGTGGGAGGTGGTGGCATTGCTGAGCGGATGTTGCAGCACCGACAGCTGGCAGAGTCGCCGAAAAAAATAGGCGACGGCGGTGACAACGATGGAGGTGGACGAGGATTGCTGTTGGATGGGGAGGCCAATATACCATCGACCAGCGGTCCTGAAGAAGGAAAAGGTGAACACGTGTCTGTGTCGTGTCTGCGTCGACGCAAATCCAGCTAAAAATTGACTGGGAATGTGTCGCCCGCGAACACCTCCGTCCCTGTTCTAGCCTGGCAGTCGTGTCGTCGCTCTGTTCTAGCGGTTCGGTCGATAGAATTCGATTCATTTTTAAAAAGAAATCAACAAGTATCGGCCCAACGTTGGCCCAAGATGAAAAAATCTCGCTAGGGTTCGTTCGTCCGTTCTTCTTTTTTTTGCGGGTGTAGCGTTCGTCCGTTCTGAGAGGTGAGAGCCCAGACCTCGGCCGCCGCCCTCTTCTTCTTCTCCGCCAAGCCAGCCGGCCATAACCCTCCTCCTCCGGTAAGGTAAGCGCGTTCCAATCCATCTCGGATTCGGCTCCGTTTGCTCGCATCTACTGTATCTCTTATTATCTCTCTAACGTGGGGGTGAATTCGAATGAATTTCAGGATCAGTAGCGCGCCAGATCTTTAAATTTCCGCGGGAGGGCTGCTGAGCTTCACGCTCCAGTCCACGCCGGATCCGACACTGGATTTGAATTTGAATTGAATTTCAGTGTATGTCCGTCCGTCCGCCTTGCTCTGGCGCCACATCTTCCTTATTCTTCTTCATTCATTCATGGAAGTACTGCTGTTTATCAATCTATTTATATGGAGTTAAATACACCGCAGGTGTCTTAACTTGTCCGCCGCGGTCAGTTTGATACCTAAACTTGAAAAATACATAAAATACGTGCTACAACTTGTCCGAGCGTTCAAATATGGTGCCTTCATCCGTTATGCGTGTGTATAGACTGTCCACATGGCATGCTAGCTGGCCGTTGGCCCACATGTCAGTGAGACTTAGCTGGAGAGCCGCCGGGTGACCCAAGGGTGAGGATTTTTTTGCAGATAACCCCTCATATTGTATTTAACAATATTGTAGAAAAGCCCCTGAATTAAATACATGGGTCCCATCTGTCAATATTATGTGAGAAAAAACAAGTAAACTGTGGGGATTACCAGCGCCCTAAACCGCGACACAAGTAGCCACCAGGACAAACTACGGTCTCCGTCTAGCTGTTAGCTAGAAAGTGATACACTATCGTTGAGATTGACTATATAAAAACCTGTAAGAAAGAGATATAAAACGTGAAATTCCGAGATACAATACTTTTCATAATAATGATACTGTGAGAAAAAGAAAGAGAATAGAAAACGAAACAGTGTGTCAGCGTGAGCCTATTTTAATCCATGTATTTGTCTTTTTTGTGTACATCACATATGAATATATATGTTCATAAAATTTTATACATGTATACTACAAGTATATGTCTACATGAAAACTTTTTTTCACATTTTTTCGAGATGTGGAGAAGGTATTTTTTCTAAAAAAAATAAAGAGCTCAATGGAGCTCGGCCTTTGCAGCCACTTTTCGCTCATGTGTGACACATATGCGACCTCACTAGTACACCAAGAACGGCTTCATGTTTAACAATGAGATACCCAGATTTGTATACAATTTAAATCACCATTTTTTATTCTAATCTGTTACAAAATAATATATCCAATCTTCTTTTATAAAATATTACAATCTTTTGTGGTATTGTTTCACAAAGAGATACACAGACTTGTAAACCAAAAGAGGTTTCATGTACTTTAACGGGAAAATCACGACGGATGGCGTACCGCACACTAGAGACCAATATGCATTGTACTATGCAATATAACTACCTGAGGTACAAAATGTTTGTCATGCATTAAAAGAGTTGCCAACGTGCCTCGCGGAAAAATAAAAAATAAAATTGACAATGTGTATTTGAAAAATTACTGTGTAAAATTACTCTTACATTTCTACAAACACGCTTAACATATTTAATATATTTTTAGAATTTATATTTATTACACACTAATTTTTAATACATGTTGAACAGTTTTCAGAATACAACACTGTCAATATTTTAACAATTATGTATTTTAAAAATAAAATGAAGATATAAATTATAGTAGTAGTGCGTGCTTGTGGTCCTGAATGAAGAAACATAAATTTACACAATAATTTTGCATACGATGAACTGTTTACGTCTACAAATACTTTTTGGAAAGAGTTCATGTATACCTATTCAAAGTACACAATAATAAAAATATATTACATATTTGAAATAAATAATAACTGCATATTGGTAATTACTGTATTAAAAAAATTATGTATCATGAAAACTACACAAGAACTTGATAAAAAAATAAAAATACACGGGAGAAAATGTAGCAGCAAATATATAGGTTTCTAGCTGACGTTGTACGTTAGGATGACCTGGTGGCCAGCTTCTATCGTGTTTATGAGGAGGGCTACGGCATGAGTCCCCTCTCCGTAGTTTTTTGTTCTCTCACATAGACTGTTGAGACCCACGTTCCTAATTGAAGGCTTCTTTACGTAATTAAATGAAATATGAGGGGTTATTTGTGAAAAAAGATCCTCAGCCGCTGCTCTCCACCTAACTCTCATTGACGTATGGGTCAAAGGCCAGCTGGCGTGCCATGCGGATAGTCTATATGCATGCATACGGACGAAGGCATCGTATTTGAACGCTCAGACAAGTTATAGCACTTGTTTTGTGTATTTTTCAAGTTTAGATACCAAACTGGCCGTAACTGACAAGTTGAGACACCCGTGGTTTATTTAACTCATTTATATGACTGGATCAATAGCAGCAGCACTTGGATTGCACCTCCAGGGTACGGATAACTTTCCAATTTGTCGGAATAATAATAAGAGTAATAATCGGCGAGCTCGTGTAGCTGCAGTCCGACTGGGAGGGGGCTTTGCTGCCCCGGGGCAGCGCTAAGTTATTATAAATAGTGGCAGAACAAGGACGAGGAGGCCTGCAATAGTCGAGAGCCTCCACGGTCGCCTGAAACATTCATTCCAAGCCTCGTCGGGTTTCTTCGCCGGAGCTGCGATATACCACTTTGACCGAACCACCGAAATACAGCTTCCCACATCGCCAATGGAGGGGAATAATAGCGAGCACAACGACAGTTCCCACAGCCAAGTAAGTCCCCTCTCGTCTTGATCGCCATGCCTCTCTGTTCATATTTTTGTTCTTATATTAATGTACTCTTGAGGGTTATTGTAGCATGCAATGTAAATGTTGAATTTTTTTAAGTTGTTTTTCTTGCGTGTTATGAGCCAAATTACCTATAATTTAGGTGGTTTTGACAGAGTGAAGAAGTAGTCAAAAATTATAGCCAGATTTGGGCTCAAAGTTTCGCTGTGCCGCCATGACTTTGTTTTGTTTTTGCCCACTTCAACGTGTAAAACTATGAACCTGGCCATAATTTTTCTATTGGAACATTTAATTGATCATGTAGGATGGAGAACTTTAAGCAACGCCGACAAAAAAAAACATGCCGATGTAAAGAGATGTCTCTCTTTGTTCTGATGATATAAAGCTCCAGTTTACATCTCCTGTATGGCAGTGATGGGAATGATTTTTATTTTCTTCTTTTGCACAACTCCTGCATCCATTCTCTTGAAAGCTTTTCGACGATTACGTGGATTGATGCATACTTTTCATAATAAAGTTCGCAAGTATCGGAGGGCGACAATTAGCAGGATTTCTTTATATGGCCACTGAGGTTTTACCTAGAACCATACACAGCAGACTGCATGGTACTGTAGCGGCAAATTTAGCGGTCAGGTCGTTGCTAATGAACACACTGTAGTTGTGTTTCCATCTTGGAATTCAAAGTTTCAGAGTTGGTATGCTGTAGTAGTAGAGATAATCAAGCAATTTTCATGCTAGAGAGATTTTAGTTCCTGTCACCATGTGTAACTATTCTCTGTTTGGTATTTCTGAATAAAGTTATGGCAGCTAAATAATGGATGCTTGATTTATGTTGCAGCAATTGGACGACGAAGATAGACTCAACGCTCTAACTGATGATATTTTACTGTCCATCCTGGGAAGAGTCAGTTCACTTGTGGCTACAAGGACAAGTGTGCTCTCTACACGGTGGAGGCATCTGCTTTGGTTGCTGCCTGAACTCAGCATCGATGTCCAGGATTTCCTATCCGCTCCGTACGCTGACCTTGTTGAGGCAAATGATATGGAACAAGCCATGGCGTCTTTGACCAAAGCAACCAGTAGTTTGTTAGATAAACAACAGAGAGGATCCACCATCTCAAGTTTGCGCCTTAACCTCCATTTGATCAACACTTTCCTTTGCAAAGTTGGCCCACTGTTAGGTGATGCGATCGACAGAGGTTTGTTGAAAGATTTAGATCTCGGCATTCTTGATGAGACAAAGACTCTGGACCGTAGCGACGAAGAGATGCAACAGCGAGCTCAAGACATAGATGATTTTTTCACTGCTTACCCTAGTGTGCTCCACTGCCTCACAAAGCTCTTTCTAAAAAATGTAGGCTTTGACAAATTGGACATGCACCATGTCCTGTTTGACTGCTGCAAGCAACTTAAGCATCTAACCCTTTATCATTGTGATACTGGTTCCTACTCTGTCTTTAAGATTGATGCGCCAGACTCAAAACTCTGTGTTCTTGAAATTGAGAAGTGTCGCTTTCTGAGAATCGACCTTGTCTGCCTCCCTAAATTGGAGAAGTTCTTTTGTGAGTCTTGGATATCTCAGTGTGCCCCGTTGACCTTTGGTTTTGTCCCATCACTTGGGCAATTAGAACTCTCATGTGGTTCAGTTTGTGAGGAAGACATATTTAAATTAAGTGAGCTTCTACATGGAGTAACAAGCATACATACTCTCTCATTGGATTTCCAAGGTGAAGCCGTAAGTACTACTACTTTATTTGGTTTCGTCATGTTGTCACATATATGAAAGTTATATCATGGATGTGTTATGTATGATAGAGAATATACATAGCTGTAAATTCTTTGATGATCTCATCTATGTGCTTGCAGACTATCAATTCTTGTTTTGTTTGTTTATTTAATTAATTAATGTTGTGATCAGCTTTGGTTGCAACCTGAAATGGAGGAACTCCGCACCGCATTCAGCAAGCTAAGGAAGCTGTACGTACGTGGTATATTTGTTGAATTTGACATTTTATGGACAACGGCCTTTCTTGTAGCAGCACCATCTGTCGAAATGTTACATATTGAGGTGATGTCTTTGTCTGTGTTTCTTTTCTTGCCCACACTTGGAGCTTTAGTTTTTCACAAATTTTAGTAGAAAATTATTTAGAACTTGATTCCTATGACAGTTCTAATGAATTGCTCACACAAATACATGTATGGGAACATACATGCGATTTGGGCGAGGCCAGACCCGCTTCCTACCTCGACAGGAGTCCAAAGTGGGAAATGCACTTGGATAGCAGCTCCGAGAACAAGCTTCTGAAAGAGCTAGAATTCGCTGGATTTAAATCGCTAGAACAACAGTTTACATTTATAAGGTCCATGTTGGAGCGATCTCCCAACTTGCAAAAGATAGTACTGAGAGATGATGAGCAGTGTGCTGATTGTGACGCCCTTGAGGCACCTCGTCCTTCGAGATTTCCACGCAAGAAGGAGGAGCAAGAAGTGGTTGTTAAGCGGATTAGAGATGGCATGTTCTCGCCGAAGATAATTTTTCATGGATAAGGAGAGATGACTTATCTCATGCAAAATAATTTTTGAGGTCATCTTCATCATTCCGGCGGTCTTCATGATGATGAGGAAGTAATTTATCCTTGGGGCTGAGGGTATGTACCAGTAGCTATGTGTTTGATCCAAGGTTTACGAGTCGACGAGTCGTCCCCCAAGTAGAGACTCATAGACTAGTGCTAGACTAGTCAACATGGTACTGTAGTACTTAGCTACTAATACCTAGTGGCAGTATGTAGTATATACTAACATCACAGTATGCAATAAAACCAGCCACTACTATGCAGTGTTCTGGGCCCAAGTGGGTATGCAATAGGACCAGCCACTGTTTAAATACTAGCCCAGCACCAGGCAGCACCCCCGAGTTGGCCCATTTGGGCCCAAATGGCCAGCAGCCCCAGCCACTGGAACCCTAGCTCCCGACCTCTCCAATCGCCGTCGTCAGCGCCATCGTGCACGGGAGCCATTGTGCAGGCGCGCACGCGACCCGCGCCTCCTTCCGCCAGTCCCGGCCGCTGCCGCCGGCGAGCCCGCCGACCACCGCCATGCCTCCTCCTTTCCTCTTCTCTCTCGTCTCAAGGCCGCGCGCCCCTATGGGTCACGGCCATTGCTGCCGCCTAAGCACGAGCTCCGACTGGCCGCCGCACCTGGCTGCGCCATCCGTCGTCCCGGCGGTGGGTGGTGGCGGCGACAGGGCAGTGGGTGCTGGCGACGCCTCGTCCCAGCTGAGGCAGCTCTCTTTTTTGAGTCGGTCGACTCGTATATGTCGACTAGTCTAGTCCATCCACGACTCGACTCGTATTTGTAGTCTACATGAGAAAATGAGTCGACATCCACTCTGCGACTCGTAGACTAGTCGAGCGACTAGTCTAGACTAGTCGTTCGACTCGTAATCGTTGGTTTGATCTCTGTCTCTTTCGTGTTCTTGATCCGGCACAATCTCGATGTACCATGAGCTTTGTTAGTAGAGTTGGATTATATAGTGTTCTTCTCTTTCTATTTTGTTGTGATGAATTGGCTCTTGCTCTTTGAGGTTTCGTCATGTTGGATTGAATATTTTGGATTTAAGAACACTTGATATATGTCCTGCATATGAATACCATGGTGACAATGAGGTATTATATTGAGTCACTTGATATATGTTTTGGTAATCAATTTGCGGATTTCCGTGGTGACATTGGATGATCTAGGCACATAGATTGTTACATGTTTTCATCCTACGTTCTCCGTAGAAACTTTAGAGTGATTCTTTGTCACGCGTGAGGGATTGTTATACAATTCGATTATGATAGCATTGTTAAGAGATTGCACTAGTGAAAGTATGAATCATAGGTCTTGTTTTTAAGCATTGCAATGCCGTTTGTGCTCATTGGTTATGTGTTATCCTGCTGTTTTTATTTATTCAGATTATAAAAATATATTTCTACTATTAATACTACATTTGTATCACCATCTCTTTGCCGAACTAGTGCATCTATATAATTTGCCATTGTATTAGGTGTGTTGAGGACGCAAGAGATTTCTTGTATTTGATTGCAGTGTTGTTTAAGAGAGGTCATCTTCATCCTACATCCCACGGATTAATAAATCTTAGGTTATCCACTTGAGGGCAATTTGCTACCATCATACAAAATTATGCACTTGAAGACCCGACAAAGTCTACAAGAAGAATGATGCCTAGTAGACATACTCAATGACGACGACGTGTTTGCAGAGCTCAAGGAGCTTCCTCCACATTGATAGTACGATCATGCAATCACGTTGGTCAATGGTGCGCAACTAGCAAACACAAGACCTTACCGCTACTCGCCCTTGCAAAAGGACGAGATCGAACGGCAAGTCTGAGACATGTGGCAGTCTATGGTGATATCACACAACATGAGCCCATTTGCCGCCCTAGTCCTCCATGTCAATAAAAATGACGGATCTTGGCAATTCTGCATCGACTAGTGTTGTCCCAATGACATCACCATGAACAACAGATTTCCACTACCGGCCGTTGACAAGCTCCACGGTGCCACTGACTTCTCCAAGTTGGACTTGCGAGCGAGCTACTATCAGATCCGCATGCGGGAGAGCGACATGAAGAAGGCGCATTTAAAGCTCACCACTGTCACTTTCATTTCCGGGTCAGGCCGTTCGGCCTGACGAACATGCCAGCCACGAGTACATGCGCAAATTCGTGATAATTTTTTTGGATGACATCTTGGTGTATAGCACCACGTTGCAGGAACATGAGGAGCATCTACTAGCGGTGTTCGAGCTACTCCGTTAAAACCATCTTTACGCCAAAATGTCCAAGTGATGTTCGCTAAGGACAACATCGGCTACCTCGGCCACGTCATCTCGCGGCGGTGTCGCCATGGACGCAGAGAAGACATATGCATGCTCAACTGGCCAACGCCATCCATGTCAACAGAGCTGTGCAGTTTTCTCGGCCTCACAGGCTACCATCGAAAGTTTGTGGAGTGGCGTCATCGGCATGCCACTGGCAAATCTCTTGACGAAGAAAGGACTCGAGAGGACCGCGCAAGCTTAGACGACCTTCGATCTTCTCAAGAGCGCCATGGCAAGTGCTTGGGTACTCACCCTGCTGAATATTGTCAAGCCCTTTCACTTCTACTCCCTCCCTCCCATAATGTAAGATATTGAGCCGCTAAGGAAGTAGTTCACACTCTCTTTGGTTCACAATGTATTGCATATAGATTTTTTTTTGAGAAGTTCAAACTTTACAAAATTTGACCAAATTTATAGAGAAAAGCATATATATTTAGAATACCAAATACATATCCTTAGATACATCACAGGACGTACTTCACTATTGTACATATTTAATATTATAGATATAAATAGTTTTCTCCATAAACTGGATCAAACTTTGTAAGGTTTGACTTTTCAAAAAATCTATATGCACACATTATGAAACGGAGGGAGTACCATGCGGGCAGGCGCGGTCAACCATCTTCAAATCATCCGGAAAGAAAAAACTGGCGCCAATTCATTGTTGAGATATAAAAAAGCTGAATCCATTACAAACTTTGGGTTCTCTTGTCCATTTGGTACCACAACACACACCAAACCCAGCAAGCGTACATGCCAACCGAATTAATGTCCAATCTGAACACCCTGAATGCGTGAACACGACGTATGAAACTACTATGAATCAAGTTCTAAAATATTATCCTTTTTTAAGTTTGGCAATGCATGAATCGATCAGTCAATCAACCTTGGATGATTCTTGGTCGTTGTTCTCATCCATGGAAGCCGACCGCCACCGCCGGCTCAGCATCCTGGGAAGCCGGATCACCGAGTTCACCCGAGCCACCCCCTCCAGCGCCCTCCACACCGCCGTCCCCTCCTCCGCCTCGCCGCCGCCCAGAGCCTTGCGGAAACTCCCGGTGAACGACAGCACGGGTGCGTGAGGCGGCTTGGCCGTGCTGTCTTCCGCAGATGAAATGGCCGGCTTCAGGAAGAGGCAGACAGCCGCGCAGTCATCCACCATCGACGTCGGGAACTTGCGCCGCCACGCGCGAACCGCCCGGTCCACGAGCTGCTTTGCCGCCTTTGAGCGGTCGGAGACCGACGAGACGATCTTGACCACCTCCTTGTTGGATAGCACGTCCCATATCTGCAGCACTGTGCGATTAGATAAGAAGATACAGAGACGAGTCTACTTCAGTTAACAGTTGCTTGATGTCAGTCTGGTCATAAAGGATTTGATTTATGCTATCTTAATTTCAGGCAATAGTACCAGCAGAAACTGTTCTTAACTGAAGGAAGTTGGAGCATGATTGGAATGTAATGGACATGAAACTAGAGGAAAAATCCAGAGAGAAATCCACTCTTGTTACCCCATCAGTGGCGAGCACCAAGAAGTCATCCTTTTCAGACAGCTTCCTGTAGTACACTTCTGGTGTGCAGATGAGCCCGTGGTTCTTGAGGCAGAAGTCTCCGAAAGCCCTCGCCATGGCGAGGCCCGGCGCGTCCTGGTCCGGCAACCACAGCCTCGGCACGTCCGGCTCATCGTCCATGGCGAAGATTCTCCCCTTGCAGCTCAGGATCCTCTCAGCCTCACCTACGACAAGTCCAGAAGATACATTGCAAGTTGCAGTTAACAAGTGTACATAGCACCTATAGGCAAGTATGACATGAGAAATTCAGAGGCTGACCAGGAAGATCTGGCTTCAAGTCAGTGGTGATTTGCACCGAAACCGGGCGGCCCTTGCTGTCCCGCGCGCAAAGAACAGCGCGCGAATCGCCTAAATTGGCAATGATCAAGTGATCACCCTGTATACAAAAAAAGCAACAATCGAATTTTTCAAATATATTTCTAAATCTCAAGTGAACATCTCGGTCCTTTGGCCGAAATGCAAACTGGAACCACTGAAATTCGGTAGGTGCTCAAATATTTCTGAAACTGAAATTTAAAACCATGTATTACCTGCCTAACGACGGTGACAGCAGTGGAGCCACTGCAAATGCAGTCGATCCCGGAGTGCTGCCTCAGCTCCTCGTCGACGTCCTCGAACGCCTTCACGATCAGGCTCTTCCACGAGGACAGCAGCTGGTGCTGCTCGTCGCTGGTGTCGCTGGACGAGGTGCAATCCGACTTGTCGAACGAGTCCACGTCCGCGTTGCTGTTGCTGGAGGGGGCGTCGTCCTCAGCCCTCGGTGCCAGAGAGGCGGACAGCTTCTTGGGAAGGGAGTCCCGGACATGCCGAGCGACGTCCCGGCCGAGGGGGCCGTGCCCGTCGAACACCCCGCAGAAGATCTGGCCCTTGTGCCCGGCGAAGTCCTGATCATCTTGACACATCAAGATTATCTTATGTCTCAAGTAAATTTTGCACATAATCTAGCAGCTAGTAGGCCATACTGATACTATCTGCCACGGATTTCAGTTGCTAATGCTGCATTCATGCTGCTATTAGTACACTGGTGAGCAATAAATATGTTATAAGTGCTATACATAGGAGATCTATGTAATCCAGGGCAATGGTGAGCAATCAAGATGGTGAAGTACACGCATGGTGGTTACAGTGTCTCAGGTGTAGTGCAGGTTCCGAAGGTTTTCAGTTTGAGCAAAGCTAGTAGCAGAGATGGACCTAGTACTACTGCAAAAAGCTGCTGATTCAACTTGCAGTGCAGAAAAGAACACATCTCCCATGGCTGGAAGGAAGGGGAGGGAAGGAAAGGAAAGCTTGACCGTACCTGGCAGGCGGCCATGGCGTCCTGGTTGACGCCCTTCCACCCTTGCTTGGTGTGCATGGACACCCCGGCGGCGCCGGCGAGCTGCTCCTGCAAGAAGTCGTCGTGCTTCCACGGGAACCACCCCTCCGTCTCCTCCAGCTCCCTCCCCCCTCCTTCCCTGCTGCAGCAGATCCCCATTGCCGCAGCCAAATCTCGGCAGCTACCTAGAACCTAGCTAGCTCGCTCCTGCAGCTGCAAGCAGAGGTGCACGGGACGGGATGGGCATCTCAGAGTTTAATGCGCGCGGGCGTGAGCGAGCGAGCGAGAGAGTGGGGTGAATGGATGTTTATCTCGCCATTTATAGCGTTGGGGTGCGCCATTAATGGCGAGAGGACATGGGCGCCCCGTCCTGGAGGTAGATGGGGACGGACGCCGCTAATGGTGGTGACGCGGCCGCATTCAATGCTCCTCAGCAACTCTTGTTGCCTGTAGCTGTGGGCGCCAACGTGAGATGCCTGCTTCCTGCGCCCGTCGTCGTCTTCAATGCGCATCTCACTGGCTCTGGCTCTGGCTGGGCGTCGTCAGAGGAGGCTCACCTGTCTCTCCATGAAAATCCTTGCCAGTTTGCAGTGCCATAACGCGCTTGGTGCCGCTCGCCGCTCGCCTAAAGTCCATGAATTCTGAGCTCCAGCCACTGTTGCAGGTAGCAGCGGTAGGTGGCCAAAGTGTCTTGTTTGGGCTAGGCCTGATGATAATTCTTGGCCCGGACAAGTCTGATCTGAAAATGTCAAAGCCTGGCCAGGCCAGGCCCAGCCCAAAATATGTGAAAAATGTATTTTCCTTCTTAATTTAATGACACTATCCGGCATGGATCAATTGGCGATTAAATATGGCCAGTGCTAGGCGCCAGCCGACTATAGTGCCGAAAACATAAATCGCCTCTACAACCGTTCGACAAGGCAGTGTGTAACCCTCTGATCGTATTTTGTTCTCTTGTAGCTTGCACATGCAACATCCCTTGTGGTCTCCACCCGTCACAATGTTGATCGTCGACTTGCAAAAGCACACATCCATGCTAGCAGGCAGCCGCCACCACTGTCGCAATGTTGACCGTCGCTTTGCACCTTGTAGCCCGTTTGTAGCATCCATCGTTGTCGACATTGCAGTGTCGCCTGAAGCCCTGATGGTCCCTTGCATCACCACCGACATTCCGCTCAAAGCTTCAATGATTCCCGTCGCCAGAGGTTCGTCGCCCGTCCAATTGGCAACGCATCAGATGGACTACATGTTACTTCGCTTCTTTCAGCATCACACAAATGCAGCATCTCGCCAGCCCGCAACTCGTGGACTATCATCTCTGGCACTATCGCTGGCAGCACTGCTTTGCAACATCCCCGGCAACATCGCCAGCCGTGTCGCAGCATGACGGTGTCCTTCGCAGCGGCTGGAGATGTTGCTCACCTGTCACCCCTCAGCCGCTCGCGGCATGCTCCTCTCCTTGCACGACATCCCTCGGAAGCATCATCGAACATGTTGTAGCATGTCAGCGACCCTGCAACAACAGGGTTTGGTGCTCATGCGAAAGACACCTTTCCCACTGTCTCCACCCCAATTGTCGTCTCCCCACTGTTCTGGCATGTTCCGCCGTCCACCACCGCGATGGATCCATCATTGGATGACCTAACGGAGATGATCATCATCCCGCCAAAGTCGGAGGACAGGGTGGCGGTGGACGCCCGCAAGTCTGCGTTCGCGGAATGCAGCAAGGAGGATGAATTGTTGTGTGAGGCATAGTATCCATGTTTGGTTTCACAAGATAAATCACTACGATCCCTACCATAAGGAAGTGGTCCATCAACGCAATGGAAGTCGCTCACCAATCGATGGTACACCATTCAAGAGCAAGTCAAAAAGTTTTGCGGCCTCTATAATCAAGTGAAAACCCAGTGGCCAAGTGCCACACAATCCAACAGCTCGTAAGTTTTGTGGCTTGTTGAACTTGTTGACCCTCCATTGTCTTCATTAGCTAGCCCATACGTGTGTGCATGCTATACCCAAAGATGGAGAAGAAGCACTTCATCTATATGCATTGTTGGTTGCACTTAAGTGGGCAGAACAAGTGGCTCACCGCTATTGCCAATTCCGTCTTAGAGAAAGACGTCGCATTCGAGAGTCCTAGATTGGGCAAATTAGAGTAGACTATGAAGACGAACCTATGGATTGACTTCTTCAACCCTCTCATTCTTATTGACGGTGTGAAGCACCTCAGAGAGGACTCTGGCAGGCGTACCCAAGTTGGGCCCTGAAGGTGACATTGGCATGGGACATGATGTATCATGCCTAGGATTCAATTTATAATACCGCCATGCTCAATGAAGATGAAGGTAGTGATCCAACCATGCCAACACAAGATGGGCTTGCTCCGGCCAAGAAGATGATTAGGAACCGGGAGAGGAAGTGGGAGGAGGTGAAGTAGAAGCGAGAAGGCGCCGTGGCCAAGATGACAGAGAAGTTCGAGGCTTCATGACGAAGAGGGAGGAGGCTAGTGTCGCGGGCAATAAGGTGAAGAAGGGAAAGACGGCCGAGAGGTTTGGCATTTTCATGGACATGTAAAAGCTCAAGCTCCAAGAGAAGAAGCTTGAGATCAGTGCCGCTTCAGAGGACTCTAAATTGTTGTTCGGAAAGACGTTAGACTTGGGTCCCGATGCGGCAATCCAAGCCTACCATGCGAGCTTATTGAAGCGCTTCGCACAAACGGAGGAGGTCGGATCATCTGAAAAGTGAGGTCTTTACCAGAGACAGGTGACATGGGAGTCAAAGATGAAGGTCTTTGCGTGGACAGCTGGATTGGCAACTTTTGGAATTGGTCGATGTAAAACTTATTAAACATCCGGTGATTTTTGGTCGTGATTACATATATTTGCAACTATTAAACATATGCTTAAATTCATATTGACTTAGATAAATATGTGAAATGGAGGAGGCCAAAACATTGGCGGAGATTTATTGACTCCTACTGGATGGCATCCGTCTTTGTTCTTATGCAAACGTGCCCATAGATATTGGAGGTATACGTTCTGATGAACACGATCAAACATGCATGTAGATATTTGGTAGTATTCGTTTTGATAAACTATGTTGAAGTTGCCCCTAGGATGCAGACATTCGTTTGTATTCATTTTGGGCCTCTTTGATTCGCAAGATTTTCAAAACGAAGGAATAGGAAAACTGCGGGAACAGAATAGCATGTCCTATAGTACCCTACGAAATTTGAGAGAATGTTTAATAACGCAGGAAAAACAAAGAAATCCTACAAAAAGGTTTAGGATAAGATTTTTATAGGAAAATTTTCTTGAAAGCCCTTTGGTTTATAGGAATAGAATCATGTTCTTACGGAGGAATTGTTCCTAGCCTCTATATTTTCATAGGAAAATAAACATTAACCTAGACTCAATGAAAAGAATCGTATGATGTGAATCAAATGGCATCTCTTTTCCTATTTCTATTCATAAAATCATAGCATTTGAGATATATGTCATCTCATTACTATGACTTTCTTATTTCTATGATTTTTTACCCTATAAACCAAAGCAGGCCTAAGTGGATGAAAACTTTCCTAAAAAATATAGTACAAATGGATCCTATGAAAAAAAATCTAAAGATTTTGATCCTGTAGAGAATGATTTGGTGCATCGATGATTGATTGATCATGCACTAGGCACATATATATAGGTACAAGGGGTGCGACCGGTATCTTGGCTCCTAAGATACACGTACATACAGAGGGAGATAGATACTACAGGTACTGCATACATAACCCGGACCTACGTACATGTACACATGTTCAACACCCCCCCCCCCGCGCAGTCGAAGCGTCGCTGGAGACGCAAAGGCTGGACCGAAACCCCTCAAAAGTCGAGGTGGGTAGTCCCTTCGTCATCACATCGGCGAACTGTTGATCGGTGGGCACATGGAGAACACGAACACGACCAAGTGCAATGTGCTCCCGGACGAAGTGGATGTCGAGCTCGATGTGCTTCGTCCGTTGGTGATGGACAGGGTTGGCAGCGAGGTACACCCCGGAGACGTTATCACAGTAGACGAGCGTCGCCTTGGTGACCTCACATAGCAACTCCTGGAGTAGCTGTCAGAGCCAGGAACACTCCGCGACGGCGTTGGCCACGGCCCCTCGGCCTCGGCGCTCGATCGTGAGACCGTGGGTTGTCATTTAGACAACCACGAAATCAGAGAGGGCCCGAGGTAGACGCAGTAGCCGGAGGTGGAGCGTCGAGTGTCGGGACACCCAGCCCAGTCGGCGTCGGAGTAGGCGACAAGGCTGGTGTCTGGTGAGGCCGTCAGGGTGAGACCCATGGCTGTGGTGCCACGTATGTACCAAGTATACGTTTCACGAGAGCCCAATGGGTCTCACTGTTGGGGAACGTTGCAGAAAATTAAAATTTTTCCTACGGTTTCACCAAGATCCATCTATGAGTTCATCTAGAAACGAGTCATGGGAGAGAGAGATTGCATCTACATACCACTTTGTAGATCGCGAGCGGAAGCGTTCAACGAACGGGAATGAAGTAGTCGTACACACCGTGATCCAAATCACCGGAGATCCTAGCACCGAAAGCACGGCACCTCCGCGTTCAACACACGTACGGTCAGCGTAACGTCTCCTTCTTCTTGATCCATCAAGGCAAAGGAGAGGTTGGGGAAGAAGACTCCAGCAGCAGCACGACAGCGTGGTGATGGTGGAGCCGCGGTACTCCGACAGGGCTTCGCCGAGCTCTACGGAGGAGGAGGAGGTGTTGGAGAGGGAGAGGGAGGCGCCAGGGCAAAGGGTGCGCAGCCCCCCTTCCCCTCCCCCTTTTATATAGCCCCTTGGGGGGGCGCCGGCCCTAGGAGATGGAATCTCCTAGGGGGGCGGCGGCCAGGGAGGGGAACTTGCCCCCCCCCCCAGCAAGGGGGGGCGCCCCCTTTAGGGTTCCCCCCAACCCTAGGCGCATGGGCCCTTGGGGGGGAGGCGCACCAGCCCACTTTGGGCTGGTTCCCTTCCTCATACAGCCCATGGGGCCCCTCCAAGGCAGGTGGCCCCACCCGGTGGACCCCCGGGACCCTCCGGTGGTCCCGGTACAATACCGATAACCCCGAAACTTGTCCCGATGGCCAAAACAGCACTTCCTATATATAATTCTTTACCTCCGGACCATTCCGGAACTCCTCGTGACGTCCGGGATCTCATCCGGGACTCCGAACAACATTCGGGTTACTGCATATACATATCTTCACAACCCTAGCGTCACCGAACCTTAAGTGTGTAGACCCTACGGGTTCGGGGGACATGCAGTCATGACCGAGACGGCTCTCGGGCAATAACCAACAGCGGGATCTGGATACCCATGTTGGCTCCCACATTCTCCACGATGATCTCATCGGATGAACCACGATGTCGAGGATTCAATTAATCCCGTATACGATTCCCTTTGTCAATCGGTATTTTACTTGCCCGAGATTCGATCGTCGGTATCCCAATACCTCGTTCAATCTCGTTACCGGCAAGTCACTTTTCTCGTATCGTAAAGCATGATCCCGTGATCAAACACTTTGATCACATTGAGCTCATTATGATGATGCATTACCGAGAGGGCCCGGTGATACCTCTCCGTCAAGCGGAGTGACAAATCCCAGTCTCGATCCGTGTCAACCCAACAGACACTTTCAGAGATACCCGTAGTATACCTTTATAGTCACCCAGTTACGTTGTGACGTTTGTCACACCCAAAGCACTCCTACGGTATCCGGGAGTTACACGATCTCATGGTCTAAGGAAAGGATACTTGACATTGGAAAACTCTAGCAAACGAACTATGCGATCTTATGCTATGTTTAGAATTGGGTCTTGTCCATCACATCATTCTCCTAATGATGTGATCTCCTTATCAATGAAATCCAATGTCCATAGTCAGGAAACCATGACTATCTGTTGATCAACGAGCTAGTCAACTAGAGGCTCACTAGGGACACGTTGTTGTCTGTTATTCACACATGTATTACGATTTCCGGATAACACAATTATAGCACGAATAAAGACAATTATCATGAACAAGGAAATATAATAATAATGCTTTTATTATTGCCTCTAGGGCATATTTCCAACAGTCTCCCACTTGCACTAGAGTCAATAATCTAGTTACATTGTGATGAATCGAACACCCATAGAGTTCTGGTGCTGATCATGTTTTGCCTTAGGGAGAGGTTTAGTCAACGGATCTGCGACATTCAGATCCGTGTGCACTTTACAAATTTCTATGTCTCCATCTTGAACATTTTCACGAATGGAGTTGAAGCGACGTTTGATGTGCCTGGTCTTCTTGTGAAACCTGGGCTCCTTGGCAAGTGCAATAGCTCCAGTGTTGTCACAGAAGAGTTTGATTGGCCCCAACGCATTGGGTATGACTCCGAGGTCGGTGATGAACTCCTTCACCCAAATTGCTTCATGTGCTGCCTCCAAGGCTGCCATGTACTCCGCTTCACATGTAGATCCCGCCACGACGCTTTGCTTGCAACTGCACCAGCTTACTGCCCCACCATTCAAAATATACACGTATCCGGTTTGTGACTTAGAGTCATCCAGATCTGTGTCGAAGCTAGCGTCGACGTAACCTTTTACGACGATCTCTTCGTCACCTCCATAAACGAGAAACATTTCCTTAGTCCTTTTCAGGTACTTCAGGATATTCTTGACCGTTGTCCAGTGTTCCTTGCCGGGATTACTTTGGTACCTTCCTACCAAACTTACGGCAAGGTTTACATCAGGTCTGGTACACAGCATGGCATACATAATAGAACCTATGGCTGAGGCATAGGGGATGACACTCATCTCTTCTATATCTTCTGCCGTGGTCGGACATTGAGCTGAGCTCAATTTCACACCTTGTAATACAGGTAAGAACCCCTTCTTAGATTGATCCATATTGAACTTCTTCAATATCTTATCAAGGTATGTGCTTTGTGAAAGACCTATGAGGCGTCTTGATCTATCTCTATAGATCTTGATGCCTAATATATAAGCAGCTTCTCCAAGGTCCTTCATTGAAAAACTTTTATTCAAGTAGGCCTTAATGCTGTCCAAGAGTTCTATATCATTTCTCATCAAAAGTATGTCGTCTACATATAATATGAGAAATGCTACAGAGCTCCCACTCACTTTCTTGTAAACGCAGGCTTCTCCATAAGTCTGCGTAAACCCAAACGCTTTGATCATCTCATCAAAGCGAATGTTCCAACTCCGAGATGCTTGCACCAGCCCATAAATCGAGCATTGGAGCTTGCACACCTTGTCAGCATTCTTAGGATCGACAAAACCTTCCGGCTGCATCATATACAATTCTTCCTTAAGGAAACCATTAAGGAATGCCGTTTTGACGTCCATTTGCCATATTTCATAATCGTAGAATGCGGCAATTGCTAACATGATTCGGACGGACTTCAGCTTTGCTACCGGTGAGAAAGTCTCATCGTAGTCAACCCCTTGAACTTGTCGATAACCCTTAGCGACAAGTCGAGCTTTATAGATGGTCACATTACCATCCGCGTCTGTCTTCTTCTTAAAAATTCATTTATTTTCTATGGCTCGCCGCTCAACGGGCAAGTCAGTCAAAGTCCATACTTCGTTTTCATACATGGATCCTATCTCGGATTTCATGGCTTCTAGCCATTTGTCGGAATCCGGGCCCGCCATTGCTTCCTCATAGTTCGAAGGTTCACCGTTGTCTAACAACATGATTTCCAAGACAGGGTTACCGTACCACTCTGGTGCGGAACGTGTCCTTGTGGACCTTCGAATTTCAGTAGGAGCTTGATAAGAAGTATCTTGATCATCATCATTAATTTCCTCTCTAGTCGGTGCAGGCACCTCAGGAACGTTTTCTTGAGTTTTGCCATTTTTCGGTTCAAGAGGTAACACTTCATCAAGTTCTACTTTCCTCCCACTTACTTCTTTCGAGAGAAACTCTTTCTCTAGAAAGGATCCATTCTTGGCAACAAAGATCTTGCCTTCGGATCTGAGGTAGAAGGTATACCCAACAGTTTCTTTAGGGTATCCTATGAAGACGCATTTTTCCGACTTGGGTTCGAGCTTTTCAGGTTGAAGTTTCTTGACATAAGCATCGTATCCCCAAACTTTTAGAAATGACAGCTTAGGTTTCTTCCCAAACCATAATTCATACGGTGTCGTCTCAACGGATTTCGACGAAGCCCTATTTAAAGTGAATGCGGCAGTCTCTAAAGCATAGCCCCAAAAAGATAGCGGTAAGTCGGTAAGAGACATCATAGATCGCACCATATCTAATAGAGTGCGATTACGACGTTCGGACACACCATTACGCTGAGGTGTTCCAGGCGGCGTGAGTTGTGAAACTATTCCACATTTTCTTAAGTGCATGCCAAATTCATGACTCAAGTATTCTCCTCCACGATCTGATCGTAGAAACTTGATCTTTTTATCACGTTGATTTTCAACCTCACTCTGAAATTCCTTTAACTTTTCAAAGGTCTCAGACTTGTGTTTCATTAAGTAGACATACCCATATCTACTCAAGTCATCAGTGAGGGTGAGAACATAACGATAGCCACCGCGAGCCTCAACACTCATTGGACCGCACACATCGGTATGTATGATTTCCAATAAGTTGGTTGCTCGCTCCATTGTTCCTGAGAACGGAGTCTTGGTCATTTTACCCATGAGGCATGGTTCGCACGTGTCAAATGATTCATAATCAAGAGACTCTAAAAGTCCATCTGCATGGAGCTTCTTCATGCGTTTGACACCTATGTGACCAAGGCGGCAATGCCACAAATATGTGGGACTATTGTTATCAACTTTAACTCTTTTGGTATTCACACTATGAATATGTGTATCATCACGTACGAGATTCATTAAGAATAAACCATTAACCATCGGAGCATGACCATAAAACATATCTCTCATATAAATAGAACAACCATTATTCTCGGATTTAAATGAGTAGCCATCTCGAATTAAACGAGATCCAGACACAATGTTCATGCTCAAACTTGGCACTAAATAACAATTATTGAGGTTTAAAACTAATCCCGTAGGTAAATGTAGAGGCAGCGTGCCGACGGCGATCACATCGACCTTGGAACCATTCCCGACGCGCATCGTCACCTCGTCCTTCGCCAGTCTCCGTTTATTCCGCAGCTCCTGTTTTGAGTTACAAATGTGAGCAACTGCACCGGTATCAAATACCCAAGAGCTACTACGAGTACTGGTAGGTACACATCAATTACATGTATATCACATATACCTTTTGTTTTGCCGGCCTTCTTGTCCGCTAAGTATTTGGGGCAGTTCCGCTTCCAGTGACCACTTCCCTTGCAATAAAAACACTCAGTCTCGGGCTTGGGTCCATTCTTTGGCTTCTTCCCGGCAACTTGCTTACCGGGCGCGGCAACTTCCTTGCCGTCCTTCTTGAAGTTCTTTTTACCCTTGCCCTTCTTGAACTTAGTGGTTTTATTCACCATCAACACTTGATGCTCCTTCTTGATTTCTACCTCTGCTGATTTCAGCATAGCATATACCTCAGGAATGGTCTTTACCATCCCCTGCATATTGTAGTTCATCACAAAGCTCTTGTAGCTAGGTGGAAGCGACTGGAGGATTCTGTCAATGACCGCTTCATCCGGGAGATTAACTTCCAGTTGAGTCAAGCGGTTGTGCAACCCAGACATTTTGAGTATGTGTTCACTGACAGAGCTATTTTCCTCCATCTTACAGCTAAAGAATTTGTTGGAGACTTCATATCTCTCGACCCGGGCATGAGCTTGGAAAACCATTTTCAGCTCTTCGAACATCTCATATGCTCCATGTCTTTCAAAACGCTTTTGGAGCCCCGGCTCTAAGCTGTAAAGCATGCCGCACTGAACGAGGGAGTAATCATCGCATCGCGACTGCCAAGCGTTCATAACGTCTTGCTCTGCAGGGAGAATAGGTGCGTCACCCAGCGGTGCTCGTAGGACATAATCTTTCTTGGCAGCTATGAGGATGATCCTCAGGTTCCGGACCCAGTCCGTATAGTTGCTGCCATCGTCTTTCAGCTTGGTTTTCTCTAGGAATGCGTTGAAGTTGAGGAGTACGTTGGCCATTTGATCTACAAGACATATTGTAAAAAATTTAGACTAAGTTCATGATAATAAAGTTCATTTAATCAAATTATTTAATGAACTCCCACTTAGATAGACATCCCTCTTCTAGTCATCTAAGTATTACATGATCCGAGTCAACTAGGCCGTGTCCGATCATCACGTGAGACGGACTAGTCAACATCGGTGAACATCTTCATGTTGATCGTATCTTGTATACGACTCATGCTCGACCTTTCGGTCTTCTGTGTTCCGAGGCCATGTCTGTACATGCTAGGCTCGTCAAGTCAACCTAAGTGTTTTGCGTGTGTAAATCTGTCTTACACCCGTTGTATGTGAACGTTAAAATCTATCACACCCGATCATCACGTGGTGCTTCGAAACAACGAACTGTCGCAACGGTGCACAGTTAGGGGGAACACTTTCTTGAAATTAGTATGAGGGATCATCTTATTTACTACCGTCGTTCTAAGTAAACAAGATGCAAAACATGATAAACATCACATGCAATCAAATAATAAACGTGACATGATATGGCCAATATCACATAGCTCCTTTGATCTCCATCTTGGGGCTCCATGATCATCTTGTCACCGGCTTGACACCATGATCTTCATCATCATGATCTTCATCATCGTGTCTCCATGAAGTTGCTCGCCAACTATTACTTCTACTACTATGGCTAACGCGTTTAGCAATAAAGTAAAGTAATTTACATGGCGTTTCTCAATGACACGCAGGTCATACAATAAATAAAGACAACTCCTATGGCTCCTGCTGGTTGTCATACTCATCGACATGCAAGTCGTGATTCCTATTACAATAGCATGAACATCTCATACATCACATATAGATCATTCATCATTCATCACAACTTTGGCCATATCATATCACAAAGCACTTGCTGCAAAAACAAGTTAGACGTCCTCTAATTGTTGTTGCAAGTTTTACGTGGCTGAATTAGGGTTCTAGCAAGAACGTTTTCTTACCTACGTGAAAGCCACAACGTGATTTTTCAACTTCTATTTACCCTTCATAAGGACCCTTTTCATCGAATCCGCTCCAACTAAAGTGGGAGAGACAGACACCCGCCAGCCACCTTATGCAACTAGTGCATGTTAGTCGGTGGAACCGGTCTCACGTAAGAGTACGTGTAAGGTTGGTCCGGGCCGCTTCATCCCACAATACCGCTGAAGCAAGATAAGACTAGTAGCGGCAAGAAAGTTGACAACATCTACGCCCACAACAAATTGTGTTCTACTCGTGCAATAGAGAACTACGCATAGACCTAGCTCATGATGCCACTGTTGGGGAACGTTGCAGAAAATTAAAAAATTTCCTACGGTTTCACCAAGATCCATCTATGAGTTCATCTAGCAACGAGTCATGGGAGAGAGAGATTGCATCTACATACCACTTTGTAGATCGCGAGCGGAAGCGTTCAACGAACGGGGATGAAGTAGTCGTACACACCGTGATCCAAATCACCGGAGATCCTAGCACCGAAAGCACAGCACCTCCGCGTTCAACACACGTACGGTCAGCGTAACGTCTCCTTCTTCTTGATCCAGCAAGGCAAAGGAGAGGTTGGGGAAGAAGACTCCAGCAGCAGCACGACGGCGTGGTGATGGTGGAGCCGTAGTACTCCGACAGGGCTTCGCCGAGCTCTACGGAGGAGGAGGAGGTGTTGGAGAGGGAGAGGGAGGCGCCAGGGCAAAGGGTGCGCAGCCCCCCTTCCCCTCCCCCTTTTATATAGCCCCTTGGGGGGGCACCGGCCCTAGGAGATGGAATCTCCTAGGGGGGGCGGCGGCCAGGGAGGGGAACTTGCCCCCCCAAGCAAGGGGGGGCGCCCCCTTTAGGGTTCCCCCCAACCCTAGGCGCATGGGCCCTTGGGGGGGAGGAGCACCAGCCCACTTTGGGCTGGTTCCCTTCCTCATACAGCCCATGGGGCCCCTCCGAGGCAGGTGGCCCCACCCGGTGGACCCCCGGGACCCTCCGGTGGTCCCGGTACAATACCGATAACCCCGAAACTTGTCCCGATGGCCAAAACAACACTTCCTATATATAATTCTTTACCTCCGGACCATTCCGGAACTCCTCGTGACGTCCGGGATCTCATCCGGGACTCCGAACAACATTCGGGTTACTGCATATACATATCTTCACAACCCTAGCGTCACCGAACCTTAAGTGTGTAGACCCTACGGGTTCGAGAGACATGCAGTCATGACCGAGACGGCTCTCGGGCAATAACCAACAGCGGGATCTGGATACCCATGTTGGCTCCCACATTCTCCACGATGATCTCATCGGATGAACCACGATGTCGAGGATTCAATTAATCCCGTATACGAATCCCTTTGTCAATCTCGTTACCGGCAAGTCACTTTTCTCGTATCGTAAAGCATGATCCCGTGATCAAACACTTTGATCACATTGAGCTCATTATGATGATGCATTACCGAGAGGGCCTGGTGATACCTCTCCGTCAAGCGGAGTGACAAATCCCAGTCTCGATCCATGTCAACCCAACAGACACTTTCAGAGATACCCGTAGTATACCTTTATAGTCACCCAGTTACGTTGTGACGTTTGGCACACCCAAAGCACTCCTACGGTATCCGGGAGTTACACGATCTCATGGAAAACTCTAGCAAACGAACTATGCGATCTTATGCTATGTTTAGAATTGGGTCTTGTCCATCACATCATTCTCCTAATGATGTGGTCTCGTTATCAATGACATCCAATGTCCATAGTCAGGAAACCATGACTATATGTTGATCAACGAGCTAGTCAACTAGAGGCTCACTAGGGACACGTTGTTGTCTGTTATTCACACATGTATTACGATTTCCGGATAACACAATTATAGCACGAATAAAGACAATTATCATGAACAAGGAAATATAATAATAATGCTTTTATTATTGCCTCTAGGGCATATTTCCAACACTCACGAGGAGCATGCATGTGAATACACACCTGCTGGACAGCATACTGGATGTCCGGACGCGTCAGTGTGAGGTACTGAGGCGCACCGACGATGGAGCGGTAGAAGGGAGCGTCGGACGCCGGAGAGCCCTCAACGGCGGACACCTTAGCCTTCGTATCGACAGGCGTGGAAGCAGGATTGCAATTAAGCATACCCGCTCGCTCCATAAGCTCATAGGCGTACTTCTGCTGATGCAAGAAGAAGCCAGTAGCCCGGCGCACTACCTCGATGCCGAGGAAGTAGTGAAGAGCCCCCAAGTCCTTGAGGGCGAACTCGGCGCCAAGGCGAACTGTGATCTGCTGAAGAAGCGTTGGCGAGGACGCAGTCAGGATGATGTCGTCGACGTACAAGAGGAGGTACGCGGTGGCGTGGCCCTGATGGTAGACAAACAGGGAGGCATCGGACCGTGTGGACCGGAACCCCTGTTGCTGGAGGAAGGCCGCGATCCGCTGGTACCAGGCCCGAGGTGCGTGCTTCAACCTGTAAAGAGAACAGGAGAGCAAGCACACGTGGTCCGGATAGTCGGTGTCGACGAAACCAATCGGCTGCTAGCAGAACACCTGCTTGTCGAGATGGCCATGCAAGAAAGCATTAGACACGTCGAGCTGGTGGACAGGTCAAGCGCGAGAAACAGCAAGCTGGAGGACAGCGTGAATCGTGCCCGGTTTAACAACCGGGGCGAAGGTGTCGGTGAAGTCCACGCCGGCGCACTGGCGAAAACCGCGCACCACCCAACGCGCCTTGTAGCGCTCGAGAGAACCATCGGGGCGAGTCTTATGACGGAAGACCCACTTGCCAGTGATGACATTGGCACGGGGTGGCCGCGGGACAAGCTGCCACGTACGGTTGCGCTGCAGGGCGTCGAACTTCTCACGCATCGCAGCTAGCCAGTTCGGATCCCGAAGGGCTGCGCGAGCGGAGGTGGGGAGCGGTGACGGCGTCGAGGTAGAAGCCGCGCAGGCGTATTCGTCCGACGAGTAGCGCGTGCTGGGACGCAGGGTCCCAGTCCGAGCCCAAGTGACCACACCGGTGAGGGGTGCGGCCGTGGCAACGGGAGCCGCCAAGGGAGCCGCGGCGACGGGAGCCGCGGGGGGGGCACGGCAACGGGGGCCGCGGCATTGAGGGTGGCGACGGGGGCCGCGGGGGCGGCCGAGGAGGCCGCGGCAGGAGCCGCGCGGGCGGCCGAGGAGGCTGCGCCAGGGGCCGCAGGGGCGGCCGAGGAGGCCGCGGCAGGGGCCACAACGCCAGAGGCCACGGCGCCAGGGGCCGAGGAGGGCGCGGCGTCGGGGGCCGCGGCAGGGGCCGCAGAGCCCGGGGTCGCCGACGCGGGGAGCGCGGGCAAAGCCAGACCCGAGGCGCGGGTGGGCGGTCCGCCAGAGGTGGAGGCAGGGACGAACCGCGCCGCGGGAGACTCCGAAGGTGACGGTACCTGCTGAAACGGGAACACAAGCTCATCAAAGTACACATGCCGCGAAGTGAAAACGCGGTGGGAGACTGGATCATAGCACCGGTAACCTTTGGTGTTAGAAGGATAGCCAAGGAAGATGCAAGGAAGGGACCGAGGCGCGAGTTTGTGAGGAGCAGTGGACGCGGTGCTAGGATAACAGAGACACCCAAAGATGCGAAGACCATCATAGGATGGAACCGCACCGAAGAGGAGCTGATGAGGAGTGTAGTTCCAGCGGGAACGACAGGGGCGAATGTTAATGAGGAGGCTGGCGGTCGCGAGCGCGTCGGGCCAGAACCTAGCAGGCACGTAGGAGTGGAAGAGCAACGTGCGAACACAGTCATTAAGCGTGCGAAGGACGCGCTCGGCGCGACCATTCTGCTGAGACGTGTAGGGGCAGGTGAGGCGAAAGATGGTGCCGTGGGACGCAAGTAAATTGCGGACGGCGACGTTGTCAAACTCCTTGCCGTTGTCGGTTTGCAAGGCGAGAATAGGACGACCGAACTGTGTGGTGACATAGGAATAAAAGGCGGTGAGTGTGGCAAGAGCGTCGGACTTACGACGGAGAGGAAATGTCCACACATAATGAGTAAAATCATCCAATATCACCAGATAGTATAAAAAGCCCGTGTTGCTAGCAACCGGGGACGTCCAAACATCACTATGCAATAACTGAAACGGAAAGGTGGAAATGTTTGTAGACTCGCTAAAGGGAAGACGAACGTGCTTGCCAAGACGGCAAGCCTCACAAGTGTGATCGTCGACCTTATTACATGAGAAAGAAAAACTTTGAAGAATCTGACGCATAACGATGGAGTTGGGATGACCGAGACGGGCATGCCAAAGATCGACACTGGCGGCGAAGGCGACGGGGCGACGGGTGGTGGTGGCGCCGGAGGGATGCACTGGATAAAGCTCGTTCGGGCTATCACATCGGTGGAGAACCATCCGTGTACGGGCGTCCTTCACAGAAAAACCGATATCGTCAAATTCAACAGTTATAGGATTCTCACGAGCAAGGCGACGAACGGAAACAAGATTAGTGACTAAGTCAGGAGATACAAGAACATTAGACATATGCACGGGAGTGGAAGTAGAAGGAAAAGACATATGACTGACGTGAGTAATGGGAAGGGAGGAACCGTTACCAACGGTGATACGGGTGGGAGTATGAACGGGAGTGGCAGATGTAAGGTTATCGGGATGAGCAGTCATGTGAGTAGTGGCGCCCGAGTCCATGTACCAGTCACCACCGCCACCATAAGAGCTCGATGACGGAGCGGAGTGCAGGGCAGCGAGCAAAGCCGGGTCCCACGGCGGCGGCACCTGAGGGGGGTAAGACCCTCCATAGGCCGGCGCGGGAGCGGCCCCGAAGCCCTGAGCGGCGGCGGCGCCGTAGGCGGGCGCGGCTCCATAGACCGGCGCGGCAGCAGCGCCATAAGCCGATGCGGGCCCGTAGGCGGGCGCCGGCGGGGGCACGGCACCATAGCCGCTGTAGGGAGCCGCGTTCTGCGTGGCTAAGAGGGCCTGGTGACCCGCCAGGCGGGGCCCAAGGATGCCTGGAGCCGGAGCCCGAAGGACCAGCATGGAGTACGCGTGAACGACGCCGGTCCACGGGTTGGTGCCGTATGTCCATGGCGGGGTAGCCTGCTGCTGCTGACGAGGCCCCCCCCCCCCCCCCCCGGCGCCTGGTGCTGCTTGCGGGCGCCCGCCACCCGGCTGCTGTGTCACATCCCTAGTTCTGGTATGCTCAAGGCTAGCTAGTCATGTGTGCATCATGTTTAATTTTCATTTAAATTTGAATTGGGGATTTGTAAAACCCTCAGAAACCATTTCTGGGAATGACCCAAATAAAAATTGCTCCAAAAAGGTCCAAGTTCATGTCTCTCTCTGAAAATATTGGGCAAAGATAAAAATCAAACCAATATTTTTGGGAGCTCATAAGTATTTATTTTGGGCATTTGGAGTTAATGCATAATTATTTGCATTGGATATATAAATGTTATATATTTTTTATATGTCCAAAAGTTGTGCCATTTGTTGAGGAGCTCTGGAATAATACCATTAGCCCCTACAAAAATTGGCATAATTAAATAGAATGGTTTAGTATTTTTATTAAACCAAACAAATGTCAGAAAATAGAAAAGAAAACAAAAAAATGGTAAAACCCTTACTGGACTTACATGGGCCACCTGCTGGCCTGGCTCTGTGCCGGCCCAGCCGACTGGCCAGCGCCAGTCGTCGTCTCCACCGCGCCAGGAGGACGCCGGGCGCGTGGTCGCCGCACGCCGCGCGCATGCGCGCCACGGCAGCTGCCTGCCTGCCCCTCCCCTCCTCGCCTGGACGTCTGGAACGTCGCCACGCGACACCCCGCATCTCTCTCCCTCTCCCTCGCTCTCCCTCCTCCCCTGGAATCCTCCCTCTCCCCACCACCGAACGGGTCATCGCCGCAGCTCACCGCCGACGCGCTCCCCGCCGTCCCCTCGCCCTCTCTCCGAGTCCGGGTGCTCCGCCTCGTCGCCCGCATCGTCCTCGACTAGCCAAGCGACCAGGGACGCGCTGCATCGCCGCCACCATCATCGTCTTCGTCACCGACTGCCCGAGATCGCCGACGACGCTCCGGCCGCACCAGTGCTTCCCCGAGCTCGTTGACGCCTCCGCTGGATCCGCTGTGAGCTCTACTCCGTTTCCCCCTCCTCCCCGTGCTCGTTTGCCCCGTCCAGCTAGCTCAACCACCGCGCCCGCGAGCTCCACGCCGCCGGCCATGGCGCCACGGTGGCCAGAGCCCAAGGCAGCCACTTCCACGCGCGTCACCGTGCTCCTGGTGACGCCAGGAGGCCGTAGATGCCCTTCGCAGCCCCTGCCGTGCCCCGCAACTCGCTTCCGTTCAAAGCCGACTCCGGCCGCCACCCCGAGCCTCGCTCCGGCGAGCTCCGGCGCCCCCGCAGCCTCTCACCAGCTCCCCTGGATGCGGACGACGACGGGCTACGCCCCGGTGGTCTTCGCGCGTCCAAACGTCGCTCGCAGCGCAAGTCCGGCGAGTCGCCGCCGCGGTTTTTGGTCGTCGCCGGCGAAACTCCGGCGAGGCTGACGTGGCGTGATTAGCTGCTAACCCTGCCACCTAAACCACCCCCCTAAGCCACTGACCGTGGGCCCCAGGGCCAAGTCAAACCCCGGTCAGCGCGGGTTTGACCGGGTTTAGCCCCTATGTCACTGACGTGTGGCCCCCACACGTCAGGTTGACCTGGTCAGCACCGTTGACCGCTGACGCAGTGCTGACGTCATGCTGACGCAATTATTTATTTTCTGGAATTATTTTTAAACAGGAAATTCCAGAAATTATTCAAAACTTCAAAAAATCATATCAATTCAACCGTAGCTCAGATTGAAATGATTTATATATGAAAAATCATCAGAAAAATTCAATCTATCCATCTGTACCAGTTTCATGCATGACAAACCAACCTAAACCTGCTGTATAGGTGAAAACATATGAATGGCATATATAAGAACTTACTTTGGAGTTGCATTTGAACCTTTAGTGCAAATGGACCTCAAACAAATGAATGCTAGTTGCATTAGCTCAAACAGCATCACATCTTCATGCCATGTTCATGCATCATATTGTTGCATATGCTTGTGTATTGATTGTTGGCACCGTTCCTTCTCGATAGGTCCTGCTCCGGAGACCGTTCCAGAGTACCTGTTTGTGAAGCAGTGCCTCCCTTGTTGATCTACCAGGCAAGCAAACCCCCTTGTTCATTTCGATATGATCCCACTCTCTCGCTCCTGCTCTGTTTTATTGCATTAGGACAACAACGACTCAACTGCTACTTTATGCTGCGGTAGTTGAACCCATTCCTCTGCATGACCTGTCATTGCCACAGTAAATAGATGAAACCCACTAGCATGTGTAGGAGTTAATTGAGCCATGTTGTGTTCCTACCATGCTATGCCTGCTATTGCTTAGAGTTGTGTCGGGTCTGATTCATTGGGAATGGATTGGAGTGATATGATATGTTCTGATGCTGAGAGTTAAGCGTGTGAACACGATTTGGTAAAGGTAGCAATGAGAGGCCATGTAGGAGTACATGGTGGGTTTTCTCACTGGAGCCGTCCTTAAGCACTGAGTTCTGTGTATGTTGTCCAATGACTAGCTACTACCACACATTGGGTTCCGGTAACTCGGCCCCTCTCGACTTATTAACCAACTTGATCTCTGCCCAGGAGTCGCAAATAGTTTCTGGTGTTTGTAGGTAGTGCTATTTTTCTACCGAGTGGCACCCGGCAGGGTGGGCTCGGGACAGACTAGGCACAGGTGGCACGGTGTACCAAGTGGCACCCGGTTGGTGGGCTTGGGAACCCTGCTCACATCGTTTGGGGCCGTGAGCGACACCCCGGCCGGATCTCCTTGCGGATGGAACCCGAATAGGCGATAAACCTGGACTAGAGTCTTGTGTGGTTAGTCAGGTCGTGGCCGACTCCCTCGCCCGGCTTCCGATGAAGGTTGCCGAGGTACATGACGTGTACAGGGCGGTAAGTGGCGAGAGCGTGTGTGAAGAAGTACACCCCTGCAGGGTTATCATGATCTATTCGAATAGCCGTGTCCTCGGTTATGGACTTCTTGGATGCTTACGTGGTACATAGACAACTTGAAGTGGATACCATAAAATGCTCAAGATAAGTGTGAGTGCTATGGATGGCCTTCTCGTAGTGAGACGGGGATGAATCCATAGTAGTGTATTGATGTGGTGATTAGTGGACTCGTGTGCGCCTTTTCAAAAGAGTTACCAACAGTCGTAGAACAGGATAGCCACAGAGTCAAAGCTGGCTTGCTGCAACTAAACCCCACATTACCTCCTTGATACTAATGCATGTATGATAGGATCTGATGTAAGTCTTGCTGAGTACCTTTGTACTCATGTTTGCTTTATTTATGTTTTGCAGCGGAGACTTCGGTCTTTCTAGTAATTCCGCTTGGACTTCGACGAGTAGCTTGCTACCTCAGCTACGATCTTGTACCCTTGGGAGGGTCTTGTAGATAGTCAGGCTTTTCAGCCTTTTTCTTTTGTAGTTGTCTGTACTCAGACATGTAATGCTTCCGCTTGTTGCTTGTATGCTCTGAATGATGGGTCATGTGACTCCTGTTTGTATTTAATGCTATGTGGCTCTTCTGGGCCTTTATCTATATGAGTTTGCGTTATGTTGTGATGCCATGTTGTACAGCACATACTTGCATGTTATGCGTACGTGTAACGTGTATTGCTATGTGTGGGATCCGACTATCTAGTTGTTTATCCTTGGCAGCCTTTCATATGGGGAAATGTAAGTCTAGTGCTTCTGAGCGATAGTAGTCCGCTACAGCCCGGTTCACCGGAGTCCTGCTAGCCCAGCACTACTACTCGGAACACTTGACTTGCCGGCATGTGTTTCACCTCGTTCCTGTGTCTGTCCCCTTTGGGGAAATGTCACGCGGTGTTATCCGGAGTCCTGCCTAGCCTGCTACAGCCCGGGTCACCGGAGTCCTGTTAGCCCAGTGCTACAGCCCGGATTTATACGTTGTTGACCGACATGGTCGATGTGATTCATGTATGCCTGTCCTCATGGGTTAGTGCCGCTTTGGGTTCACGACTAGCCATGTCGGCCCAGGTTCTTTGTCATATGGATGCTAGCGACACTATCATATACGTGAGCCAAAAGGCGCAAACGGTCCCGGGCCAGGTAAGGTGGCACCCGTGGGAATACCGTGCGTGAGGCCGCAAAGTGATATGATGTGTTACATGCTAGATTGGTGTGACTTAGGATCGGGGTCCCGACATGCTGGGGGGCAGCGGGAGGGGCGGGAGGCGCGGGCGGGAGGGGGAAGTACCCTGGAGGCGCCGGTGGCGGCGGCTGCTGGCGCGGCGCGGGTGGGGCGGTCGGTGGAGGGGCGCCGCGAGAGGTGCTGGCGGCGAGGGCGTGGTGCTGCACGCGCTTCTTGACCCCCTTCATCCGACGCTCCTCCAACCTCAAGTATGCCACAAATTTGGGGAAGGAGGGCTCCGGCATCAGGGTGAGGTTGGAGGCGGCGTTGCCAAAGTCCTCGTTGAGGCCGGCGGTGAGCGTGCTGAGGAGGAGGTCGTCGTCCACCTTGGCTCCAATGTCACGGAGCTCGTCCGCCAACGTCTTCAGGCGGCGGCAGTAGTCATCAATGGACTGGTCATCCTGGTGACAGTCAAAAAATTCCTGCTGCAAAAAAGCGCAGCGCTGAAGCTTGTTGTCGGTGAAGAGGCCGTTCAGCTTGACCCACATGGCGCGGGCGTCGTCGCCGGTGCTCACGACCGTGTGGAACAAGTCCTTGGAGATGGTGGTGAAGAACCACCGGATGATCGTGGCATCGATCGCGGTCCACTCGGTGTCATCCACCATGGTGCGGGAGTCCACGGTGCCATCCATGTGATCCACGAGATTGTTCTCGCGGAAGAGCAGCGTGAAGTACGTCTTCCACGCGAAGTACGTGGAGTTGGAGGCATCGAGGGTCACGGGGACGCGTGCATGAACGTTGATGTCGCGGATCTCAGCAGGGTCGATGGCGAAGGGGTTGGAGTAGGTGGAGGCGTTGGAAGACATGGCGATGAGATCGTGGGGAGGAGGCGGCGGCGCGGCTAGGGGAACGGCGCGGCAGCGGGAGGAGGCGGCGCGGCGGGAGGAGCGGCGCGGCGTGGGGGCGCGCGGAGGAGAGGAGGCGCGCGGGGAGGAGGGCGTTGGCGGCAGCAGCGGGAGATCGCGGCGGCGGTGGCGGCCCGGGGCGGCGGCTAGGGTTAGCGGAAGCAGGAGGATCGACTTGCGATAGATACCATGTAGAGAATGATTTGGTGCATCGATGATTGATTGATCGTGCACTAGGCACATATATATAGATACAAGGGGTGCGATCGGTATCTTTTCTCCTAAGATACACGTACATACAGAGGGAGACAGATACTACAAATACTGCATACATAACCTGAGCCTACGTACATGTACACATGTTCAACAGATCCTACGAATCAAACGAAAAAATTCCTAAGAGTCCATCCTCCAAAAGTTCTATGCAATTCCTTTGAGTCAAAGGAGCCCTGGAGTTGTTGCCCTAGGACGCAGGCAACAACACAATGGCCGGAGGAGATCGGATTGGGGACACGTGGCGTGGCAGGGCAGCGGCGGGAACCGACTCGTTCCAAAACAGTGTCATGACACACAAAACCAGCATTATGCGGCGCAGCAAACGTCGCAGCTCTATCCATCTACAAAAGAAGAAAGAAAGAACAATTAACCTGAGGTCAATAAAAGCAACTTCCTTTTGCTTGTTGTATCATACAGTATTACCAGAACCATTCATGATTTGAGAACTTGCTTAGGAGTTAGGATAGGCGTTTTTGTGTTGTAGCTTGCTTTGCGGTGATGCTTGTCTTTGACCTTACCCGGGTGTGGTGTGTGCTACGCTCGTTGTTCGCAGCGAGTGCTAGTGTTCTTGTAATTGACTTTCTGCTTTCTACTATAAAGCTATGGTACGCCTAGGTGTATTCTTGAAAAAAAACTGGGCACCAGAAAAAACACAGGCCAAACACCTCATTCCAAATAAGAACACATTGGACAGGTAATCGAACTGTGCACACTCTCATATTAATCAGTAAAGTACAGGTCGACCTCCAGTAATTTCTCTATGATTTCATCTATCTCCTGCTTCTCTATATACAGGATACGGCACAACAAATGAACCTCCCAGTCCACTGAACGAAACATACATATACAAAATTGTTCCGATAATGTCTGCTCTGTACACAACTCCACTCCACCTTGGTGCAAAGCCTCGTTCTACACCATCATGTTCATGTAGGCTGACAGTCAAGACGACGACAACAAAGCATTTCTCATAACCTCATCGTACAAGCACATCTCGGGACTGTTGTTGCCATATGTCGCATCGTTCTTGCTCGACCTGCAAAGACCACACGCTTACTATTAGACATTATGCTGTTAAAGCTGCAGTTCAGTTGATATATCTACAGAATACATCATAAAAGACAGATGAGAAGCGTTAATGCAAATAATAATTCAACTTCAAATCTTCTACACCTAGGCTTGTAAGGGGGCAAGTAGAATACCTTGAATGGTTTATCAATCCACTGGAAAGCACAGCCGCGAGCCTCGATGACTTTGAGCATATGCGGAGGCATCATAGATCTGAACGCTGCGTGAAGCTTCACCCTTGTCAAACCACCAGAGACCATAAGAGCAGCCATCAAGCCATTAGGTGTAATACCCGCCAAGTGTACAATCGTCATGTTCTGAAGCCCACATATGCTAGAGAGGGACAGAAGTCCAATGTCGGTGACCGAACAGTATGACAAGTTTATCTGTATGAAGCAGCAATGTTAATGACGCAATTATGAACACGGTATTTCAAGTTTTTTTCTCTCTCAAAAGAAAAATAACAGAAAAAGATCGTACCTGACGGAGGCTATGAGAGAACTGGGAAAGAAAAAGCATCCCCAGATCATTGATCGCAAAGCATTTCTTGACATCAAGCTTGGCAAGTAGCCTGCATCCGATTGCTATTTCTGAGAGCCCAGCAGATGAAACACTGGGGCAACCACGGATCTCCAGTGTGTTCAGCTTTCCACATTTTGAGAGCGACACCAACGAAACATCTGTTATTTCCATACAGTAGGACAGGTTGATAGACTCTAGCATTGGACAACCTTGAGCAATTTGAGTAACCCCCTCATCACTAATACCCCCAGACCTATACAAATCAATATCTCGGAGTTCTGGACAAGACTTCCCAATGTGGATAAGGCCTTCATCACTTATCCTCATGCATATTCCAATTTTTAAGCTTGATAGTTTTCTGCATCCAGACAGAGCTTTCAAACCTGCACAGGAAAGATCTCATCATCGTTAATTTTTTGTTGTCATTGTTGCGAGAAAGAGTTCATTCGGCGTCCATTTACCAAAAATAATTAGACATTTGAAGTTCTATACAAACCTTCATCATCCAAATCACTGTCAGTGATGTCCAACTCTTCCAAATGGCAACATCGCTTCCCAATCAGTCGGAGCCCTTCACTAGAAAAATGGCTACAGGACTCCATTCTTAGAGAGATGAGGGAAGGGCATGAGCTAGTGATGGCAGCTAACGAAACATCGGTGATATTGCGATTGCAAGTAATGTCCAGCTTCAGCAAATTCTTTAGTCTTGACACAACGAAAGAAAGATCAGTATCTGTCACTCCTAAGCACTTGCTCAGGCTCAACTCTCTTAAAGAGACGCAAGAAATTCCAATGTATATTAGTCCATCAGCCATGAACTTGCAGCCTTCCAATTTCAGGGTCTGCAATTTAGTAAGCATTTGGAAGCATTTTCCCATAGATGGAGTAACCTGCCAAAAAAGAAGAATGTAAGTCAAACTAGAGAAGGTCAAGTTATGCCCAGATGATGCTACTACAATTAGATACTTACGTTACAGCAGTACGACAGATTCAACTCCAAGAGATTTGGCACTGCCTTCACAACTGATGAAACTCCCGCATGAGTGACATTTTGACAGGTTGACATATCGAGCACCTGCAAGCGTAGAAGTGTTATTTTCAAGTTTATTGGCCACGATACTTGGGAAACTTTGTTGAGTGCCTACACATGTTCTAATGTAACTACTCGTTTAACGTCGGCATGTATGGACGTGCCAAACATTCTATATTAAAATCATAGCGACATTAACAATATAAACCTATAGAAAGAGTTGATGAGCCTAATAGTGATCAAATGAAGGTGACATGACACAACACTAACACATGAGACAAAATGGTCTAGTTTGATGATTACCCGTAGTGATTTGCTGCATTCATTCTCAAGACGACTAAGGGCATCATCATCTATTCCAACACATCCCACCAGTGCCAAGACCTCAAGATTGGGTAGATTCATGATGGCTGGAAGGTAGTCTTTGGAGATCTGCAATGCAAGATAAGTACTTATATTAGTCCAACGAAATTAGTGTGTTTGTCTATTTGGCACATCAACAGAAAGTAGCCTATTACTGATTCCCATCCTCAAAAGGCATTTTTTTACTGCAGTAGTCCAATTCTTTGACAGAAAAAATCAAGAAAAGTAATTTTCACTGCGATAGTCCAATTCCATGAGCATTTCTTGCGAAAGAAAATATAAACAGAGTTGCTAAAAACATCAAACCGTTGCGCTAGTATCTCCTAGAAAGATCGAAAGGGAAAACTGCTAACCGTATGGAGAAATTCACGTGAGAGACATGTACATCTAAACTTTCCAAGAAAGCACGAAAATCAACTCTCTTTTTTTCATTAATTAAAGTGTTTCTGGAATCAAGAAACGCATGAACGGGGAACCCCAAGCCATAACCCTCCCTTCATCCAAGAAATGGAACAGGACGTGATGGGGAGAGATCAAGAAGAAGCATGGCTCACCATGGTGTAGGAAAGATTCAGGGTCCTGAGTTTCTTGCACTTGAGGGCGAGGAGCTGGACCCCCAAATCCGTGATCCCGAGGCACCAGTTGAGCGTGAGGTCCCGCAGGTCCGGGCAGCCGACGGCGATGCAGCCGAGCCCCATGTCCGTCATGGGCTTGCAGCGCGAAAGGCAGAGCCTCTGCAGGCCCCGCGCCCGGGCCAGCTCCGCGGCCGCCGCGTCCCCGAGGTCGACCCCATTGGAGAGGTCGAGGTCAGCGAGGCCGGGGCAGGCGGCGACGAGCGCGGCGAGGCCGGGCGCCCCGAAGCCGCGGGAGCGGGAGAGGTCGACGGCGCGGAGGGAAGGCATGGGCGCGGTGGAGAGGGCGGCGAGGGCCGCGCCGGGCACGCGCGAGCAGAGGGTGAGGTCGAGGCGGGCGGCGGTGGGGTAGCGGGCGAGCGCGGCGCGGAGGAGGTCGGCGCGGTACGGGCGGAGCACGCGGCGGTGGCGCGACTCGGCGGCGTGGCAGGCGCGGGAGGCGAGCGCGAAGGACTTGAGCGCGCGCGGATCGGCGGCCGCCACCCGGTCCAGGACCAAGAAGAGGAGCTCGTCGGCCAGCGAGTCGATCGGCGCGGCCGCAACCGGAACCGGAGCCGCAGCAGGGCAGACGCGGCGGCGCTTGGGAAGGTGGCCGTGGGTCGCCATGGCCATGGCGGGCAAGGCAGGCTGGCAGTTGGTTGTTCGCTGCGACACCGAGAACGGAAGGGAGTAGCAATGGCTGGCCACGGCCTACTCACACGCAACAATCAACAAGGAGGAGAGGGAAAAAGCAAGGAATGTTGGAAATGTCGAGACTGCCCCTCCGTCGCCTTATCACGGCCCCCGCGAGACGCCCCACCTGCGTTTCCCTATTTGCCCCCGCGTGCTGGAAGGGGAGCGGAGTACGGCAAGCGCGACGACCGGGGGCGGCATGGTCATTGCGCGGGGGGAAAGGACGGTACGGAGGAGGTACAGGCGGGGGCAGGGGTGGAATAACCGAAAAGATGGCGGGGAAAGCGAGGTGAGAGCCTGAGAGGGAGAGCGGGGAGGGTACGATGCGGGGGAGGGACGGAACGGAACGGATCGTACAGCCGGACGGGTACGATGCCCCGCCGATACGCGCACCTGCTTCGATCCTTACCCGCGTCTTCGAACCTCATGGTGACATGTGGGTCCGGGAAGGGGTGGTGAAGGGTGAGGACGGAAGGTGGTGAGGAAGGGGGAGGCGGATTTTTTCTTTTCATTTGACTGGTCCCGTACTACCCGGGGACGGCACGCACTGGGGGACTGCGTGGAGTTGCTTCCAAGGCAGAGAGAGCACTCCGGTTATCACTGCATAGAATTTTTTTTTTTATATAAGCTTTTTTTGTGAGGTGTTAGGGCATCTCCGACTGCGTCCAGCAAATCACAACGTCTGAACCAAGGTGTTCTCACGGGTTTTTTTTATCAAATATGGTGCGGCATTAATGCTTAAATAAATCTGGGAAGGTTTCCTGGAGTCCGGACGTCCACCTAGCCAACCAAAAATCACCACATACCCCCACCATGCATGCTTCGAAAGAAAATTAGATGGATTGAGCGACGCGACATTAGCCTGGATTTAGCCCTCTTCTCTACTCTCTACTGGCTAGACCTTAGTTTGGAGCTGGTGCCGTCGATGTTTGGCGGAAAGTTCGACATAAACGTGTGCATGTGTGTGTGTGTTTTGGCGGAAGTTGATCGTACTTGTTTTGGTGGCGAGGGTTTTGTTCGGAAGCAAGCTATGTGTTTTGGCCGAAGCAAGCAGTTTATGTTGCTATATGTTTTGGCGGAAGCCCCATGAAGCATGTAGGCGTGCGTGTGTTTTAGCGAAAGCAAGCTGTGTATTTTGGTAGAAGTCGCATGAATCATGTAGGTCTATGTGTGTCTTAGCGGAAGCAAGCTGTGTGTTTTGGCCGAAGCAAGCAGTTTATGTTTCTATCTGTTTTGGCGGAAGCCCCATGAAGCATGTAGGGGTGTGCGTGTTTTAGCGGAAGCAAGCTGTGTATTTTGGCAGAAGCCGCATGAATCATGTAGGTGTATGTGTGTCCTAGCGGAAGCAAGCTGTGTGTTTGGGCCGAAGCAAGCAATTTATGTTGCTATCTGTTTCGGCGGAAGCCCCATGAAGCATGTAGGGGTGTGTGTGTTTTAGCGGAAGCAAGCTGTGTATTTTGGCAGAAGCCGCATGAATCATGTAGGTGTATGTATGTCTTAGTGGAAGCAAGTTGTGCATTTTGGCGGAAGCAAACCGTTTTATGTAGCTATCTGCTTTGGCGGAAGACGCATGGAGCATGTAATTGTGTGTGTTTTAGCGGAAGCAAGCTGTGTATTTTGGCGGAAGCAAACCGTTTTATGTTGCTATCTGTTTTGGCGAAAGATGCATGAAGCGTGTAGGCGTGTGTGTTAGCAGAAGCAAGCTGTGTATTTGGCAGAAGCCGCATTAATAAATATACATGAATAATTTTTTTGAGTAAATAGAGATGGTTGGACGTGTTTGATTTGCAGCACGCCGTTGAAGATGCCCTTATTATTATTATTATTATTTACTGCTATGTTATAGCACTATCACCCGAAAAGATTGAAAGATAAGAAACATGTATTCTCCAAACGGCATGAAGTTGTGTATTTCTAATTCCTATTTTTGAGGCCATTGTGCATCTGCTTGAAATTTTGATTCCAAATTCGAGCTCGTGGAAGTGTGAGATGAGCACATTTTTTTTCAACACAGCCGTCCTTCCAAGACCAGCCTTGATGGTTCCACTTATTTATTTATTTCGAAACTGTTTTTATTTAAATTTTGGTTTCATAATGAATCGGTGCTTAGATGAGGTGCTAAGCATATTAAATAGCTTAGCAACCAGACTCCCCAATGCATAGGTGCTTAGCTTCTTGTAGTTAAGCTTCCTTCATTTAATAATTTAACTACTAAACTCTCTCATGCATTGGTGAGTTTGTTTCATTTAAATGGTTTGCTTACGTTCGCGCGCTTGGCATTGGTTTTTCTTGGGGTCATCAAACTCATCTCTCTTCTCTTAATTGCCTTGTCACATCAGATTTTTGTCTACATGACATGCTTAGCAACCGTACAAGGTGAAGCATTGAGAGGGGCTTACAAAACTGTCATGCAGGTTATTAGAATAAAAAATACTACAGGCATAAATCTCCACTTATTTATTTCCGTGGCTAGCAGGTCAATAATTACATGTTAGGTATGTGTCGATTCGAGAGCAAGACCAGCCTTGATGGCCCCATTTCCGTGCGCGCAAAAGTCAGAAAAGCACGTAACGGGAACAATAAGCTATCGATCACCCACTAGCTCGAGCATCTACAAAAGTGGTGTTTCTATGTGCTCCTACCTAAATTCGACTCGAAAAATGTACCCGTACCTAAATTCGGTCTATTTTAGCTTGTCCTTTAGATCAAGGCTACATACTGTGATCAATGATTTCCTTTTATTTTTCAGAGTGGATTTTTTTTGGTCCGCAAGAACTAGGGGTTAAAAAAAAAAATCACTATTTTTTAACACAATACAAATACAGACACTCATACATGCACGCATACACTCATGTCTATAAAAGTTGGGCCCTGAAAAGTGTCGAGCGTCATGTATGAGCACATGGCAGCTCGAAACGTTTTCGATGGCAAGATTAGTTAGTTTTACATGGCAGCTCGAAACGTTTTCGATGGCAAGATTAGTTAGTTTTACATGGCAGCTCGAAACGTTTTCGATGGCAAGATTAGTTAGTGAGTTGTAGTTGGCAAACAACGTACCTTTCATGCTTCAGGTTATCATTGATAGAAATTTATTGTGTGTCATTGGAAAGTACCATCCTTGCGTGACTGAAATTGCTACAGAAAAACGTCAGGACCAGAGTGCCACACACCCGACATGTGACACTTATTATTTGGATACAAATTAATGATAATGTTTATTAAAAATAATAATTAGCCGTATAACCCCAAAAAAAATTCTTGCAGACCTGATTTGAGAGAGAAACTACTGAATGCACTCGCTGTAGTTCTTGTTCGAAATTATTGGGGTGGTCGCGGTCACATGCATGATGCATGGCTGGGCGGCTAGATTTCCTATCGTACGAGTAGAAAATAAAAAAGCAAGTGTACATAATAAAGAAGAAAAGATGCTCCTCCACCAGCTGATGCCTCGGTGATGACGGTGGAGTGCGCGTGTGGCGACCGCCGTACCAAAAAGGACCCGTTCCGTTCTGTACTACTCCTACGTCCTCAGTACACACCTCGCCCTGATAAGCACTCTCCCAGAAGAAACGATAAGATATGATCATGGGGAACAGCCGGGCCGAGCTGATCTCATCTCATCTCATCTCGCCTCCTTTTCCGTTTGGAAGGTTGCTTGATAGCCTCCCTCCCAGCCCGGCCCTTTCCTGGGAAGGCTCCATCTGCGTCTCCGCCTGCCTGCCTGTCCCTGCCTCCGCCCCCGGTACCTACCTGCCGACGCATCAGCGGGCCCACCCGTCTGTTGTCCCCATCCGGTCCACGCCATGTCCGTCGGTGCGGATAAGGACTGTTTTCAGGCTCCCAAAAAGATTTGAAAGAACAAAAAACTACTCCTCTTTTCGTCTGGTAAAAAATCTCATCACCCAAGGTAGATAATAAGTGATGGATAATTTTTATAGTTTACAAAAGCACTTAATTAATGCACACGTTTTTTTTAAAAAAATATATTTGTCAATGCATTAATTGCAATGCATGCATGCATGAAGTACATTCATTAGTCAATTTTTTTTAATCTTTACATGCAATGATTTAATGTATCTTGAAATCCGAAGTTGCGATGGGGAACAATTAAATTGAGACTTATAAAAAAAATCTAAAATTTTAAGATAAGCCCTATAAACCAGAAAGGAGAGAATAGAAATTAAAAAGACATGTGTAGAATATTATCGATCTTGATTATCGTGTGATGAGAGAGAAACATGTTTTTCTACTTTAAAGTGCATTGGTAAGATAGAAGCACACTCTTTTATGGACAAAATTTAAAGCTAAATATACACTCTTCACCGGGCGGAGGGAGTATGCTGACATTCATGGAACGGGACCAGTCTGCGAAAAAGGTCATCTCTGTCGACCCAGTGGGAACCAGGGTACCACAGGCCCGCTACCTACGGCTTAGGAAGCGACATCTAAAGAAGACCTTAAGAGGCGGCCCAGCCGTGGCCGCCGCGAAGCAAGCCACCTCGCGAGGACCCTCGTCACGAGGCGAGCATCTACTAAGGACATTGCGCGGGAGGTTGCGCGGCGTCGGTCGCGTGGCCATGTGCCCAACACGTGGGTGGCGCGCCACGCCAGATGACGCCAGAGAAGACCGTGCCAGCAGGCGCGACCAGGGTAGATTTTCTCCTTGGTGATAAGGGAGCAGCGACGTCTGCCACCCCACAATGCGAGCTCCAAAGGTTACCACTTCGGTGCAAGAAGATCAGGACGACACGGCGCGCTAGGCCAGGCGTCATCGCCGAGCCCACCCGCACGTTAGAATAGCATCTTTAACAGGCGACGACAACTTTTTTCAGTATAAGACTGGTGGTTTGTCCCCCTTTGAATTGCCATTGTGTGGCAACCCTTCCCGCCAATGTTCTCGGGGGAAGAGGACCAAGGCAACTATAAAAGGGGCACTGCTGCCACCGTAGAAGGGGATCGCGCAATTGACCCCTGAGACTCACTTTCTAGCTCCAAGAGCACTGTCTCCACAAGCAATCCCACTAAGCAGGAGTAGGGTTTTACACCGCACTATGGCCCGAACCCGGGTAGCTCGATGTGCCCCTGTCGTGTCTTGCGTCCCTCCGCCGTGCCTCGCTCATCGTAGCCACGCCAAGCTCGCTGTTCAGTGCGAGGTCCCGAACCATGGCCCCAGAGTTCAAACAAGCATTTTGGAGGATTTCCCGTAGCACAAATCAATCCCCCGACATTTGGTGCGCCAGGTAGGGGCCCTGGTTTCGTGCCTTCAGCCTCGATATTGACATGGCTGACGCACGACACGAGCGTGCCCTACGCAGGGCCTGCCGGGTCTAGATGGAGCCCATCATTAACGACAAACTCCCAGGTCTAGATGGAGCAAATGATTCACAGAAGGAAGCTACTATCTAAGAGTCAAGTCCATATTTAGTACTAAACTTATGAAAATCATTTGTTTCCATAAAAGATTTAACACAATCAAACTCAAGTTTTATACCTGACTCATTATCTTTGTTGAATTCCCAATCTTCATAGTTGTGTTTAATTCTCTCCAGAAGACACCATTTGAATTCAATAGTTTTCTTCACAAAGGAGCCAGCAGAAGAAGTATCGAGTATGGATCGATCATTATAAGAAAGTCGAGCGTAAAGTTTTGAATAATATTTTTTTCTTGAGACCTCATGATTGGGGCATGTGTGCATGATGGACTTAAGCTTCCCCCAAGCTTGAGCGATACTTTCTCCTTCACGAGGCAAAAATTATATATATATAATTCCGATCACAATGAACCAAATGCATAGGATAGAACTTTTAGTGAAACTCCAATTTCAGTCAGTTCCAATCCCATGTTCCAAAATCATCCAACAGCATATACCATGTTAATGCCTTACCCTCCAAAGATAAAGGGAAAACCTTCTTCTTAACCCCATCCCCGGATAAACCTGCAAGCTTAAACAATCCACAAATTTCTTCCACATAGATTAAGTGCATATCATGATGTACTGTTCCATCTCCTGCATAAGGATTAGCTAGCAGTTTTCTAACATACTCGAAGGAATCCCATTATAAATATTTTCAGTAGGTTCAGTGCTTGGAGGGGCAACTCTTAATGCTTCTGGTCGAGGTGAAGATACCCCGAACAAACCCGTCAAAGGATTATTTTCCATAATGACAAGTGACAGAAAATTTCAACACATAATATAAATGTTTCCTTACCAAAGTCCACTTACCAAAGGCGCTTCACTCCCCGACAACGACGCCAGATAAGAGTCTTGATGACCCACAAGTATAGGTGATCAACTATAGTCCTTTCGATAAGTAAGAGTGTCGAACCCAACGAGCATCAGAAGGAAATGACAAGAGGTTTTCAGCAAGGCATTCTCTGCAAGTGCTGGAAGTAACAGTGATATATAGCTTTTATAGCAAGATAATTCATAACAAGTAACAAGTAGAAATAGTAACAAAGATGCAGCAAGGTGGCCCAATCCTTTTTATATCAAAGGACAAGCCTGGACGTTCTCTTATAATAAGCAAACTGTTCTCGAGGGCACATGGGAATTGTTGTCTAGTCATGTTCATCATGTTTAGTTGATTCACATTCGCTACTTTGGTAATTTGATATGTGGGTGGACTGGTGCTTGGGTGTTTTTCTTACTTGAACAAGCAACCCACTTATGATTACCCCCTCTCGCAAGCATCCACAACTACGAAATCTTGTTGATTTTCTAGGGAATGATTATATGGATTTCAAGCAGGATATTGTTACCTTCAGCAGATTGATTGATAACTGGTCGTCGATTGACAACTACCGCTTTTTCCAGTGAGAAAGGAAGGAGGAAGGGGATCTCAACAGGCCATGGATATATAGCCTACAACCGAGTCCACAAAGAAGACGGTTTCAAAGCTCGAAGAGCATATTTGTGATGTTGATCCCTAAGTGCAGAGTTACATGTGACGAACAACGAAACTCCATTTCTTCAAACACAACCCTGTGCCACCGACAAATGTTTGACTTTGAATGTGTTGTTTTTTGGGCTATGAAGATTCTAGAAGAATTAAGATAAATCTAACCATAGCATGAAACATATGGATCCAAATCAGCCCCTTACGAAATAACGAATAAACTAGGGTTTAAGCTTCTATCACTCTAGCAACCCATCATCTACTTATTACTCCACAATGCCTTCCCTTAGGCCCAAGTACGGTGAAGTGTCATGTAGTCGACGTTCATATGACACCACTAAAGGAAGCAACAACATACATATCATCAAAATATCGAATGGATACCAACGTCACATGATTACTTATAACAAGACTTCTCCCATGTCCTCAAGAACAAAAGTAACTACTCACAAATCATATTCATGTTCAAGATCATAGGGGTATTGAATATGTTTAAGGATCTAAACATTTAATATTCCACCAAATAAACCAACTAACATCAACTACAAGATGTAATCAACACTACTAGCAACCCACAGGTACCAATCTGTGGTTTTGGGACAAAGATTGAATACAAGAGATGAACTAGGGTTTGAGATGAGATAGTGCTGGTGAAGATGTTGATAAAGATTGGTCCTACCACGATGAGAGGATCGTTGGTGATGTTGATGGCTTTGATTTCCCCCTCCCGAAGGAAAGTTTCCCTGGCGGAATCACTTCGCCGGAGAGCAAAAGTTTCCCCGATGACGCTTGATACGTCTCCAACGTATCTATAATTTATGAAGTATTCATGCCATGTTTACAACAATTCTATGTGGTTTTGGTATGATTTGAATGGAACTAACCCAGACTGACGCTGTTTTCTGCAGAACTACCGTGGTGTTGTTTTTTTTGCAGAAATAATAGTTCTCCAAATGCAGCGAAACTTTTTGATGATTTTTTTGGAACAAAAGAGGCACTAGAAGCTTCGTGGGAGGCCAGAAGGGGAAGGAGGTGGCCACTATGCACCAGGGTGCGCCACTCCCCCTCTGGCGCACCCTGGTGGGTAGTAGGCCCCTCGTGGTCCATCTTAGCGTGAGACCGACGCCAAAAAATCCTATATATTCAGAAACCCCCCGAAAGTTAACCTAGATGAGAAGCTCCGACACCGCAAGCCTCTATACCTCCACGATCCCATCTAGAGCTCTTTTTCGGCACCCTGCCGGAGGGGGAAATCATCACCGTAGGCCATCTTCATCATCCCGACAGCCACCATGATGAGGAGGGAGTAGTCCACCCTCGGGGTTGAGGGTTTGTACTAGTAGCTATGTGTTTGATCTCTCTCTATCTCTCTCGTGTTCTTGATTTGGCACGATCTTGATGTACCCTGAGCTTTGTTAATATAGTTGGATCATATGGTTTTTTCCTCTCTATCTTGTTGCGACGAATTAATTTTTTACCTTTGAGGTTTCACTTTTATCGGATTGAATACTTTGTTGGATTTGAGAACACTTGATGTATGTCTTGCATATGAATACCCGTGGTGACAATGGGGTATTATATTGATCCACTTGATGTATGTTTTGGCACTCAACTCGCGGATTCCCGAGGTGACATTGGGGTAATCTATGCATAGGGGATGATGCACGTTTTCGTCCTACTTTCTCCCGTAGAAATCTTGGGGCACTCTTTGAGGTTCTTTGTGTTGGATTGAATATTATGAATCTGAAGTTGTTTGATGCATATCGTATAATTGCCGCACGAATACTTGTGGTGACATTGGAGTGTCTAGGTGACATTAGGGCTGATTGATGTGTTTTCATAAGGTGTTATTTTAGTACGAACTCTAGGGATGTTCATGACACTTATAGGGACGACTCAATAGATTGATCGGAAAGGATAACTTTGAGGTGGTTTGCTACCTAAAACAATTTATTCTTACGTTCTCCGCTAGATATGAACTTTGGAGTGACTCTTTGTCGCACATTGAGGGATTGCCATATGATTCAATTATGTTATCACTGTTGAGATATTGCACTAGCGAAAGTATGACCCTAGGCCTTATTTTCAAGCATTGCAATACCATTTGTGCCCACTTTTGTTACTTGCTACCTTGCTGTTTTTATTGTTCCTATTACAAAAATCAATATCTACTATCATTACTACACTTGTATCACTATCTCTTCGCTGAACTAGTGCACCTATACAATTTACCATTTTATTTGGTGTGTTGGGGATACAAGAGACTCTTTGTTATTTGGTTGCAGGGTTGTTTGAGAGAGACCATATTCATCCTACACCTCCCACGGATTGATAAACCTTAGTTCATCCACTTGAGGGAAAATTGCTACTGTTCTGCAAAACTCTGCGCTTGCAAGCCCAACAAGAGTGTATAAGAAGAAGGTTGCATAGTAGACATCAAGCTCTTCATTGGCGCTGTTATCGGGGAGATGAGTGCTTGAAGGTCTATCTTTAGATCTTGCAATTGAATCTTTTAGTTTCTTGTTTTATCACTAGTTTGGTTTATAAAAGAAAACTACAAAAAATGGAATTCATGTTGCCTCATATTCTTCGTCTTTATCATGTCTTTCTTGAAAATGATGGATCGGAAAATTGTGCTCAATTGTTAGAAGAATTTAATAAAATGTTTGGCATAAAATCTTTGAATGATGAGAATGATTGCAGAGTTGCTAGTATGAATTCTTTGAATAACCTTGATGGTAATGATATGTCAAGCCATAAGCTTGGGGATGCTATGTTTGATGAAGATGACATTCTTAGTCCCCCAAGATTGGATGTGCAAATTTGTTATGATGATTGCATGCCTCCTATTTATGATGACTATATTGATGAAAGTGGGTTTGGAAGAGTGTCAACTCTAGCCACTAATGATCCCACTATTTTGGAGGGTGTTGAATATTATTGTAATAATTATGAAAGTGGATTTGGAGAGGTCATAACTTTATTTAGTGACGAATCCGCTATTTTGGAAGAGGTTTCAATTGATTATGACAACAAAGTTGCTATCTATGATGATTATTGTGATGACATGTATGCTATAAAGAATAATGATAACCATGAAACTTGTCATCATTATTTTAATTTTCAAATGGATTATGCCAATCAAGCATCTCATGATAGTTATTTTGTTGATTTTTCTCCTACTATTACGAATGAGAAGAAAATTACTTGTGTGGAGAGTAGTAAAATTTCTATGCTTATGAATCATGAAAAAAATGCTTTCTGTGATAGTGATATGTCTCCAACATATCTATAATTTTTGATTGTTCCATATTGTTATATTATCAATCTTGGATGTTTTATATATATTTACTAGCAATCATTTTTTGGGACTAACCTATTGACATAGTGCCTAGTGCCAGTAGTTGTTTTTTGTTTGCTTTTTTACTTTGGAGAATATCAATACCAAACGAAGTCCAAATGCCACGAAACTTTTTGGATTTTTTTTCTGGCAGGAAGACATCCAGGAAGCTTCTGAAGCACGCGAGGGGACACTCGTGGGGCCTCGGGCGCGCCCTGGTGGGTAGTGGGGCCCATGGGCACCCCCTTGACCTACATCCGCCTCTATAAATACTCTAAATCCTAAAAACCCTAAGGGAGTTGATGAAACACTTTTTTCGTCGCTGCAAGTTCCAGAACCACAAGATCCAATCTAGAGGCCTTTTTCAGCACTCTGCCGGAGGGGGCAATGATCACGCATGTATTCTTCATCATCCTTGTTTCCCCTCCGATGATGCGTGAGTAGTTTAGCACAGACCTATAGGCCCGTAGCTAGTAGCTAGATGGCTTCTTCTCTCTTTTTGATCTTCAATACAATGTTCTCCTCGATGTTCTTGGAGATCTATTTGATGTAAATATTTTTTGCGGTGTGTTTGTTGGGATCCGATGAATTGTGAGTTTATGATCAGTTCTATCCATGAATATTAACTGAGTCTTTGTTGAACTCTTTTATGCATGATTGTTATAGCCTCGTATTTCTTCTCCGATTTATTGGTTTGGCTTGGCCAACTAGATTGATTTATCTTGCCATGGGAAGAGGTGCTTTGTAATTCGATCTTGCAGTGCTCAATCTTAGTGACAGGAAGAGACATCACATGCATGTATCGTTGCTATTAAGGGTAACAAGATGGGTTTATTCATACGTGAGTTTATCTTGTCTACATCATGTCATCGTTCTTAAAGCATTACTTCGTTTTTCCATGAACTTAATACACAAGATGCATGCTGGATAGCGGTCGATGTGTGGAGTAATAGTAGTAGATGCAGAATCGTTTTGGTCTACTAATCTTGGATGTGATGCCTATATACATGATCATTGCCTTGGATATCGTCATGATTATTCGCTTTTCTATCAATTGCCTAACAGTAATTTGTTTACCCACTGTATGCTACTTTCTTGAGAGAAGCCTCTAGTGAAAAGTATGGCCCCCGGGTCTATTTCCTATCATATATTAAATCCAAAAATACCTTGCTGCAATATTTATTTATTTATTTATTTTGTGTTTTAGTTAGATCTATTTATTAAATCTCATAGAATTTAATCTATCTCAATACCGTTGAGGGATTGACAACCCCTCTTACGCGTTGGGTTGCAAGTTTTTGTTGTTTTTGTGCAGGTGTTATTTACATAGTGTTGCTTGGTTCTCCTACTGGATTGATAACCTTGGTTCATTACTGAGGGAAATACTTACCGTTGCTGTGTTGCATCATCCCTTCCTCTTCGGGGAAATACCAACGCAGATACAAGCAATCATATAGCTATATTGTTGAATTCATTCATGATGCTACTGAAAATTATTATGAGAGAGGAATATATGCTTCTACATATCTCAATAATATCAACTTTGCTCTCTATGTGTTGAAAGTTTTGAAGTCATGCTTGTTTTGCCTTCCTATGCTAGTTGATTCTTGCTCCCATAAATTGTCTACTCACAAAACCCCTATGAATAGGAAGTGGGTTAGGCTTAAATGTGCTAGTCATATGCTTCATAATGCTCTCTTTATATTTCAATTCTTATCTTTTATGTGAGCATCATTGAAATCATCATGCCTAGTTAAAAAGGCGTTAAAGAAAAGTGCTTGTTTTTTTATAGAAAGACTCTAAGGGAACCCCCTACAGTATAATTGGTGCAGCAAACCCAAATTGCAAGTACCATGTGTTCACATGATTAAGCTACTGTAGTAATCATGTTTATAGATTTTTTTTTCAATAAAGTGCCAAGTAAAGCCTTTGGGATAGTGTGGATTATCTTCCCGTAATAGAATTATTTAAATTCACCGGAAAGCGATAAAATTCTGAATTTTTACACATGATTGATATACAAATTGCCTAAGTTGTCCTAATATTCAGAAATTTTGAATTTACAGAAGTATGGTCATTGTTCACATCATTACAGACTGTTCTGTTTTTGACAGATTCTGTTTTCAATGCATAGTTCGCTTGTTTTATAGTTTCTGTGGCTTATATTGGTCAATATAAATTGTAGACTTTCTAGGGTACAGTAGGCATTGTGTGAGAACAATTATGAATCTTGTCTTGACAGTACCAAAGTGAATGATTTGTCTATATCATACTAACCTATCTCACGAAGTTCCATTAAGTTTTGTGTGATTGAAGTTTTCAAGTTTTGGGTGAGATATCGATATGGGGAGAATAAGGAGTGACAATACCCTAAGCTCGAGGATGCCCACGACACTCGAAGGTAATATTCAAGGAAGACCCAAGCAACTAAGCATGGGGATGCCCCGGAAGGCATCCCCTCTTTCATCTCCTACATTATCGATAACCTTATTTGGGGCTATATTTTTATTCGTCACATGATATGTGTTTTGCTTGGAGCGCCATTTCCTTTTATTAGGATTTTCTTGATGTTATTCATAATAATGTTTTTCATCTCTTACTTCAATAAAAGTGTCAAGTATAGCCTTTACCATGCTTATTTTGCAAGTCTATATTTTTGTTGTTTGAAAACAGAAAGTTTGTTGTTATGTTTTGAATATTTGTGAATAGTCAAAACATGATAAAATCTTAAAAAATTTACACGATGAGATATGATAAATTTTATATAGTGTGGTATTTATTTAGAATTTTTGGAATTAGAGAAGTATGAATCTTCTTGCATTCTTTACAAACTGTCATGTTTGGACAGATTATTGTTATGTTTGCATTGTTTGCATATGTTTGCTTGTTTAATTATTCTATTTGAGGATAGGAGTATTAAATATGCAGAGGCATTTAGTATGCAATGTAAAATTATAATTTTAGTAATTTTTTACAGTACAGAATGATAAGTTTTTGCATTGATTTATACTTATCTCACGAGTTCTAGTTGAGTTTTGTGTGAATGAAGTTTTTGAGATTTAGGGAAACCGTGATATGAGAGGAATTAAGGAGACACGAAATCTCAAGCTTGGGGATGCACAAAGCATCCCAAATTAATATTTCGAGAAGTATCAAGCATCTAAGCTTGGGGATGCCCCAGTAGGCATCCCACCTTTCTTCTTCAACAAATATCGGTTAGTTCCGGTTGATCCTAAGTTTTTGTTTCTTCACATGATGTGTGCTATTGTTGGAATGTCATTTTATTTTGTTTTGCTTTCTGTTTTAATAAAATACTTAGATATGCAAGTTTTTAAATGGGAGAGAGCCTCAAATAGCTACCCATTTATTTAACTACTTGCTTGATCTTCACTTATATCTTTTTGGAGTAGTTTGTCATTTACTCTTGTGCTTCGCTTATATCCTATGAGTGAATTGTTGAATGAATTGAATATCATGAAGTTGAAATTATATGTTCATATCATGCCTAGTAGTAGCTTCACATTGGGTTTACAAAGTGAAATCTATTGAAGCTTGACAATCACAATATTGGTCATACAAGCAATTCATGAATGATTAGTATAAGGAAGAGAACTTTCACATACAAAAATATTATCTTGGAAATCTTCTATGATTGTGAATACCCATTAATTATTTTCAAACAACAAATTAGTTGAAGTTGGACAAGGAAGACAACATAATGAGTTATGGTTCTGTATATCTGCATAGAAGTTATATTGTTATGGATCCTCCAACATGTGGTGTTTGCTTAGGATCTTTTGCTAGGCAAAAAGTCCATACTAAGTGATACATCTCCAACGTATCTATAATTTTTGATCGCTCCATGCTATATTATCTACTGTTTTGGACTATATTGGGCTTTATTTTCCACTTTTATATTATTTTTGGGACTAACCTATTAACCGGAGGCCCAACCCAGAATTGCTGTTTTTTTGCCTATTTCACTGTTTCGAAGAAACGGAATATCAAACGGAGTCCAAACAGAAAAGTCCTTTTTGGAACGTGATTTTCTTCCCGAATGAGACACAGGAGACTTGGACCCTACACCAAGGAATGCCGGAGGCGGTCACAAGGGTAGGGGGCGCGCCCACCCCCATGGGGCGCGCCCACCCCCATGGGGCGCGCCCCCCTGCCTTGTGGGCCCCTCGGAGCTCCACCGACGTACTTCTTCCTCCTATATATATCCACGTACCCCCAAACGAACAGAACAGGAGCCAAAAACCTAATTCCACCGCCGCAACTTTCTGTATCCACGAGATCCCATCTTGGGGCCTGTTCCGGAGCTTCGCCGGAGAGGGCCGTCATCACGGAAGGCTTCTACATCATCATAGCCTCTCCGATGAAGTGTGAGTAGTTTACCTCAGACCTTCGGGTCCATAGTTAGTATCTAGATGGATTCTTCTCTCTTTTTGGATCTCAATACAATGTTCTCCCCCTCTCTTGTGGAGATCTATTCGATGTAATCTTCTTCTTTTTGCGGTGTGTTTGTTGAGACCGATGAATTGTGGGTTTATGATCAAGTCTATCTATGAATAATATTTGAATCTTCTCTGAATTCTTTTATGTATGATTGGTTATCTTTGCAAGTCTCTTCGAATTATCCGTTTGGTTTAGCCAACTAGATTGGTAGTTCTTGCCACGGGAGAAGTTCTTAGCTTTGGGTTCGATCTTGCGGTGTCCTTTCCCAGTGACAGAAGGGGCAGCAAGGCACGTATTGTATCGTTGCCATCGAGGATAACAAGATGGGGTTTATTTCATATTGCATGAATTTATCTCTCTACATCATGTCATCTTGCTTAAGGCGTTACTCTGTTTTTAACTTAATACTCTAGATGCATGCTGGATAGTGGTCGATGAGTGGAGTAATAGTAGTAGATGCAGAATCGTTTTGATCTACTTGTCACGGACGTGATGCCTATATACATGATCATGCCTAGATATTCTCATAACTATGCTCAATTCTGTCAATTGCTCAACCGTAATTTGTTCACCCACCGTAGAATACTTATGCTCTCGAGAGAAGCCACTAGTGAAACCTATGGCCCGCGGGTCTATTCTCATCATATCAATCTCCATCACTTTTACTTTGCCATTTACTTTTACTTTGCATCTCTATACCAAAAATACCAAAAATATTATCTATCAGATCTCACTCTCGTAAGTGACCGTGAAGGGATCGACAACCCCTAATCGCGTTGGTTGCGAGGAGCTCTTTGTGTTGTGTAGGTACGAGGGACTTGCGCGTGGCCTCCTACTGGATTGATACCTTGGTTCTCAAAAACTGAGGGAAATACTTACGCTACTCTGCTGCATCATCCTTTTCTCTTCGGGGAAAACCAACGCAAGCTCAAGAGGTAGCAAGAAGAATTTCTGGCGCCGTTGCCGGGGAGTCTATGCAAAAAGTCAACATACCAAGTACCCATCACAATCCCTATCTCCCGCGTTACATTAGTTGCCATTTGCCTCTCATTTTCCTCTCCCCAACTTCACCCTTGCCGTTTTATTCGCCTTCTCCTTCTCCTTTTTCGGTTGCCTTTTTCTCGCTTGCCTTTTGTTTGCTCGTGTGTTGGATTGCTTGTTTATCGCGATGGCTCTACCTAAATCTGGTGACCTTCACCTTAAACGGTTAGAGGAGATCGAAAACAACGTCAGGAAGTTTATTGTTTTGCAGTTTGAGCATAATAATTTCTTTAGAAACAAGCTTAAGGAACAAAAAAGTTTTATGAGTTATATGAATAAAGAGCTCGATGATATGTCTAAAGAATTTGATGGTATAAGATTCCAAATTACTCGTCTTGAAAAAATGACCGCTGAAATTTCGGATATGCAAGCTGCCTTAGTCAATAAGATGACCGCTAAACCGAATACCTATGAAAATCAAGATGAAGATCTAAAAGTTATTGATGTGTCTCCTATAAAATCTTTGTTTTGCAATATAAATCTTGATGAAACTGAATATGATCTTCCCTTACCTAGAAGGTGTTCTAAAAATTCGGAGTATTTAGATCTTTATGATGAAATTGATGAAAGTGGGATTGAAAGAAATAAAAATCTAGATGTTGCTAAACCCACTATATTGGATTTCAAGGAATCTAATTATGAAAGTTGCTCTTTGATTGATTGTATTTCCTTGTTGCAAGCCGTGCTAAATTCTCCACATGCTTATAGTCAAAAGAAAGCCTTTACCGAACATATTGTTGATGCCTTTATGCAATCTTATGAAGAAAAGCTCGAGTTGGAAGTTTCTATCCCTAGAAAACTCTATGATGAGTGGGAACCAACTATTAAAATTAAAATTAAAGATCATGAGTTTTATGCTTTGTGTGATTTGGGTGCTAGTGTCTCAACCATCCCCAAAACTTTGTGTGATTTGCTAGATTTCCACGATTTTGATGATTGCTCTCTAAACTTACATCTTGCGGATTCTACTATTAAGAAACCTATGGGAAGGATTAATGATGTTCTTATTGTTTCCAATAGGAATTATGTGCCCGTAGATTTCATTGTTCTTGATATAGATTGCAATCCTTCTTGCCCTATTATTCTTGGTAGACCTTTCCTTAGAACGGTTGGTGCGATTATTGATATGAAGGAAGGGAATATTAGATTCCAATTTCCATTAAAAAAGGGCATGGAACACTTTGCAATAAAGAAAATAAAATTGCCATACGAAACTATCATGAGAGCCACTTATGGATTGCCTTCCAAAGATGGTAATACCTAGATCTATCCTCGCTTTTATGCCTAGCTAGGGGCGTTAAACGATAGCGCTTGTTGGGAGGCAACCCAATTTTATTTTTAGTTTTTTTTGTGTTTTTATTCTGTTAGGGAATAAATAACCCATCTACCCTCTGTTTGGATGTGCTTTTGTGTTTTAATTAGTGTTTGTGCCAAGCTAGACCTATTGGATCTTCGTGGATGATAGTTGTTTGATCTTGCTGTAATTTCCAGAAACTTTGCGATCAGTGCCCGAATTATTAAAAACCATCAGAACGTGATAAAATACTGATTCCAATTGCTGATGATCAATAAACAAATTGTATAGGTTTTCTAATTTTGGTAGAATTGTTTGGGTTCCAGAAGTTTGCGTTAGTTACAGATTACTACAGACTGTTCTGTTTTTGACAGATTCTGTTTTTCATGTGTTGTTTGCTTATTTTGATGAATCTATGGTTAGTAAAATATGTTATGATCCATAGAGAAGTTGGAATACAGTAGGTTTAACACTACTATAAATAAATAATGAGTTCATTACAGTACTTTGAAGTAGTCTTTTGTTTTCTTTCTCTAACGGAGCTCACGAGATTTCTGTTGAGTTTTGTGTTGTGAAGTTTTCAAGTTTTGGGTCAATTCTTTTGATGGATTATGGAACAAGGAGTGGCAAGAGCCTAATTAAGCTTGGGGATGCCCATGGCACCCCTAAGATAATCCAAGGACACCAAAAAGTCAAAGCTTGGGGATGCCCCGGAAGGCATCCCCTCCTTCGTCCACTTCCATCGGTAATTTACTTGGAGCTATATTTTTATTCACGAACATGATATGTGTTTTGCATGGAGCGTCTTGTATTATTTGTGTCTTTGTTTGTTAGTTTTCCACAATCATCCTTGTTGTACACACCTTTTGAGAGAGCCATACATAAATTGGAATTTGATAGAATACTCTATGTGCTTCACTTATATCTTTTGAGCGTTATAATTTTGCTCTATGTGCTTCACTTAGATCCTTTAGAGCACGGTGGTGGTTTGTTTTAAAGAAACTATTGATCTCTCATGCTTCAATTAAATTATTTTGAGAGTCTTAATAGCATGGTAAATTGCTTAATGTTAATATGCTTGGTATTCATGATTTGTGAAATTTTCTTTTGAGTGTGTTGAATACTAAGAGAAGATTGAAGCATGATAATTGTTTTGAGATATGGAGGTGTTAATATTAGAGTCATGCTAGTTTAGTAGTTGTGAATTTAAAGAATACTTGTGTTAAAGTTTGTGATTCCCGTAGCATGCACGTATGGTGAACCGTTATGTGATGAAGTCGGAGCATAACTTATTTATTGATTGTCTTCCTTATGAGTGGCGGCCGGGGACGAGCGATGGTCTTTTCCTACCAATCTATCCCCCTAGGAGCATGCGCGTAATACTTTGCTTTGATAACTTCTATATTTTTGCAATAAGTATATGAGTTCTTTATGACTAATGTTGAGTCCATGGATTATACACACTTTTTCCCATCCTTTCACTATTGCTAGCCTCTAAAATACCGCGCACCTTTCCCCGGTATCATACACTCACCATATACCTTCCTCAAAACAGCCACCATATCTACCTATCATGGCATTTCCATAGCCATTCCGAGATATATTGCCATGCAACTTTCCATCGTTCCCTTTATTATGACACGCTCCATCATTGTCATATTGCTAGCATGAACGTGTAGTTGACATCGTATTTGTGGCAAAGCCACCGTTCATAATTCTTTCATACATGTCACTCTTGATTCATTGCATATCCCGGTACACCGCCGGAGGCATTCATATAGAGTCATATTTGTTCTAAGTATGGAGTTGTAATTGTTGAGTTGTAAGAAAAATAAAAGTGTGATGATCATCATTTTTTTAGAGCATTGTCCCAAGTGAGGAAAGGATGATGGAGACTATGATTCCCCCATAAGTCGGGATGAGACTCCGGACAAATAATAATAATAATAATAATAATAATAATAATAATAATAATAATAATAATAATAATAATAATATATAAAAGAGGCCATAAAAAAGGGAGAAAAGGCCCAAATAAAAAAATGAGAGATAAAAGAGAGAAGGGACAATGCACTATCCTTTGACCACACTTGTGCTTCAAAGTAGCACCATGATCTTCATTATAGAGAGTCTCTCGTTATGTCACTTTCATATACTAGTGGGAATTTTTCATTATAGAACTTGGCTTGTATATTCCAATGATGGGCTTCCTCAAATTGCCCTAGGTCTTCGTGAGCAAGCGAGTTGGATGCACACCCACTTAGTTTCTTTTGATGAGCTTTCATATACTTATAGCTCTAGTGCATCCGTTGCATGGCAATCCCTACTCACTCACATTGATATCTATTAATGGGCATCTCCATAGCCCGTTGATATGCCTAGTTGATGTGAGACTATCTTCCCCTCTTTTTGTCTTCTCCACAACCACCATTCTATTCCATATAAGTGCTATAGCCATGGCTCATGCTCATGTATTGCGTGAAGATTGAAAAAGCTTTGAAAAAGTTAGAGTATGAAACAATTGCTTGGCTTGTCATCGAGGTTGTGCATGATTTAAATACTTTGTGTGGTGAAGATAGAGCATAGCCAGACTATATGATTTTGTAGGGATAACTTTCTTTGGCCATGTTATTTTGAGAAGACATAATTGCTTTATTAGTATGCTTGAAGTATTATTATTCTTTATGTCAATATGAACTTTTGTCTTGAATCTTTCTAATCTGAATATTCATACCAGAATTAAGAAATTTTGCATTGAAATTATGCCAAGTAGCACTCCGCATCAAAAATTCTCTTTTTATCATTTACCTACTCGAGGACGAGCAGGAATTAAGCTTGGGGATGCCTGATACGTCTCCAACGTATCTATAATTTTTTATTGCTCCATGCTATACTATCTACTGTTTTGGACTATATTGGGCTTTATTTTCCACTTTTATATTATTTTTGGGACTAACCTATTAACCGGAGGCCCAGCAAAGAATTGCTGTTTTTTTGCCTATTTCAGTGTTTCGAAGAAACGGAATATCAAACGGAGTCCAAATAGAAAAATCCTTTTTGGAACGTGATTTTCTTCCCGAATAAGACAAAGGAGACTTGGACCCTACACCAAGGAACGCCGGAGGCGGTCACGAGGGTAGGGGGCGCCCCCACCCCCCTGGGGCGCGCCCCCTGCCTCATGGGCCCCTCGGAGCTCCACCGATGTACTTCTTCCTCCTATATATATCCACCTACCCCCAAACGAACAGAACAGGAGCCAAAAACCTAATTCCACCGCCGCAACTTTTTGTATCCACGAGATCCCATCTTGGGGCCTGTTTCGGAGCTCCGCCGGAGAGGGCCGTCATCACGGAAGGCTTCTACATCATCATAGCCTCTCCGATGAAGTGTGAGTAGTTTACCTTAGACCTTCGGGTCCGTAGTTAGTAGCTAGATGGCTTCTTCTCTCTTTTTGGATCTCAATACAATGTTCTCCCCCTCTCTTGTGGAGATCTATTCGATGCAATCTTCTTCTTTTTGCGTTGTGTTTGTTGAGACCGATGAATTGTGGGTTTATGATCAAGTCTATCTATGAATAATATTTGAATCTTCTCTGAATTCTTTTATGTATGATTGGTTATCTTTGCAAGTCTCTTCGAATTATCCGTTTAGTTTGGCCAACTAGATTGGTAGTTCTTGCCATGGGAGAAGTGCTTAGCTTTGGGTTCGATCTTGCGGTGTCCATTCCCAGTGACAGAAGGGGCAGCAAGGCACGTATTGTATCGTTGCCATCGAGGATAACAAGATGGGGTTTATTTCATATTGCATGAATATATCTCTCTACATCATGTCATCTTGCTTAAGGCGTTACTATGTTTTTAACTTAATATTCTAGATGCATGTTGGATAGCGGTCGATGAGTGGAGTAATAATAGTAGATGCAGAATCGTTTCAATCTACTTGTCACGGACGTGATGCCTATATACATGATCATGCCTAGATATTCTCATAACTATGCTCAATTCTGTCAATTGCTCAACAGTAATTTGTTCACCCACCGTAGAATACTTATGCTCTCGAGAGAAGCCACTAGTGAAACCTATGGCCCCTGGGTCTATTCTCATCATATCAATCTCCATAACTTTTACTTTGCCTTGCTCTTTACTTTGCCTTTTACTTTTACTTTGCATCTCTATACCAAAAATAACAAAAATATTATCTATCAGATCTCACTCTCGTAAGTGACCGTGAAGGGATTGACAACCCCTAATCGCGTTGGTTGCGAGGAGCTCTTTGTGTTGTGTAGGTACGAGGGACTTGTGCGTGGCCTCCTACTGGATTGATACCTTGGTTCTCAAAAACTGAGGAAAATACTTACGCTACTCTGTTGCATCATCATTTCCTCTTCGGGGAAAACCAACGCAAGCACAAGAGGTAGCACTAAGTAGAGATATGATACGTCTCCAACATATCTATAATTTTTGATTGCTCCATTCTATATTATCTACTGTTTTGGACTATATTGGGCTTTATTTTCCACTTTTATATTATTTTTGGGACTAACCTATTAACTGGAGGCCTAGCCCAGAATTGCTGTTTTTTTTGCCTATTTCAGTGTTTTGAAGAAACGGAATATCAAACGGAGTCCAAACGGAATGAGACCTTTGGGAACGTGATTTTCTCACCGAACGTGATCCAGGAGACTTGGACCCTACACCAAGGAACAAAACAGGCGGTCACGAGGGTGGTGGGGGGGGCGCCCCGCTGCCTCGTGGCCCCCCTATTGCTCCACCGACGTACTCCTTCCTCCTATATATACCTACGTACCCCCAAACGATCAGAAACGGAGCCAAAAACCTAATTCCGCCGCCGCAACTTTTTGTATCCACAAGATCCCATCTTGGGGCCTGTTCCAGAGCTCCGTCGGAGAGGGCCGTCATCACGGAGGGCTTCTACATCATCATAGCCTCAACGATGAAGTGTGAGTAGTTTACCTCAGACCTTCGGGTCCATAGTTATTAGGTAGATGGCTTCTTCTCTCTTTTTGGATCTCAATACAATGTTCTCCCCCTCTCTTGTGGAGATCTATTCGATGTAATCTTCTTTTTGCGGTGTGTTTGTTGAGACAGATGAATTGTGGGTTTATGATCAAGTCTATCTATGAATAATATTTGAATCTTCTCTGAATTCTTTTATGTATGATTGGTTATCTTTGCAAGTCTCTTCGAATTATCAGTTTGATTTGGCCTACTAGATTGGTTTTTCTTGCCATGGGAGAAGTGCTTAGCTTTGGGTTCAATCTTGCGGTGTCCTTTCCCAGTGACAGAAGGGGCAGCAAGGCACGTATTGTATTGTTGCCATCGAGGATAACAAGATGTTTTTTTATCATATTGCATGAATTTATCCCTCTACATCATGTCATTTTGCTTAAAGCGTTACTCTGTTTTTAACTTAATACTCTAGATGCATGCTGGATAGCGGTCGATGAGTGGAGTAATAGTAGTAGATGTAGGCAGGAGTCGGTCTACTTGTCTTGGACGTGATGCCTACATACATGATCATACCTAGATATTCTCATAACTATGCTCAATTCTGTCAATTGCTCAACAGTAATTTGTTCACCCACCGTAGAATACTTATGCTCTTGAGAGAAGCCACTAGTGAAACCTATGCCCCCCCGGGTCTATTCTCATCATATCAATCTCCATCACTTTACTTTTGCTTTGCTTTTTTACCTTGCCTTTTACTTTTCACTTTGCATCTCTATATCAAATATACCAAAAATATTATCTATCATCTCTATCAGATCTCACTCTCGTAAGTGACCGTGAAGGGATTGACAACCCCTAATCGCGTTGGTTGCGAGGAGCTATTGTTTTTGTGTAGGTACAAGGGACTTGCATGTAGCCTCCTACTGGATTGATACCTTGGTTCTCAAAAACTGAGGGAAATACTTACGCTACTTTGCTGCATCATCCTCTCCACTTCGGGGAAATCCAACGCAGTGCTCAAGAGGTAGCAAGAAGAATTTCTTGCGCCGTTGCCGGGGAGGCTTACGCTGAGTCAAGTCAAGATTTGAACTCCCGTCAACGAGCCATTTCTGGCGCCGTTGCCGGGGAGTCTGCACAAGAGTCATACATACCAAGTACCCATCACAATCCCTATCTCCCGCATTACATTAGTTGCCATTTGCCTCTGTTTTCCTCTTCCCCACTTCACCCTTGCCGTTTTATTCGCCCTCTCTCTCTCTCTCCCAATCTCCTTCTCTTTTTTCCGTTTGCCTTCTCCTCGTCTTCTCGTTGCCATGGCTGAATCAAAAAGAATGAAGGGTCCTTTCCAGGGTCCTAGTACCTTAGTTGACCCCTCTATCCTCTCTAAGCTCAAAAATAATGATGCTATAGAAAGACCCACCGGGGTTACCAATGAGAGTTTGAACAATTTTGATGAAGATGACTCTGGAATTTTTCGTTATTTACTTGATGAGTCTTTAAAAGAGGCCTGGGATAGGTTATTGAGGATTAGGGCTAGCTATATACCACAATATCAAATTGAGGTTTACTTAAAAAGTTTCTATGTTGGATTACCAGCTTCTTTCAAGCAAGTGCTAGATTCTATTTTTGAAGAGGGTTTTATTGAAGGGGAAGCTATAGATACCTATGAAAGGATGAAAACTATATTTTGGCACCCCATGAATGATAAAGTTGAATCTACTACCCTCTTATGCTTTTATCAAAACAAAATTATCAAAGAGATAAAATCTAGCTTAGATGCAAATTTCCGTAACGTGCTTAATCTTACTTCTTCCATTAATGGCATTGTGCTTTCCCAAAATAGGAAAATAAATGCCATAGAAAGGAAATTTGCTCTTTTCTCTCCTAGTGCCAAAGATGGCAATACCTAGATCTCTCCTCGCTTTTATGCCTAGCTAGGGGCATTAAACGATAGCGCTTGTTGGGAGCCAACCCAATTTTATTTTTGTTTTTTGTTTTTGTTTCTGTTTAGGAATAAATAATCCATCTACCTTCTGTTTAGATGTGGTTTTATGTTTTAATTAGTGTTTGTGCCAAGTTAAACCTATAGGAACTTCTTGGATGATAGTTATTTGATCTTGCTGTAATTTCCACAAACTTTGCGCTCAGTGACTGAATTATTAAAAATCACCAGAACGCGATAAAATACTGATTCCAATTTCTGCTGATCAATAAAAAAATTGCCTAGGTTGTCCTATTTTTGCTGAATTTTTCGAGTTCCAGAAGTTTGCGTTAGTTACAGATTACTACAGACTGTTCTGTTTTTGACTAATTCTGTTTTTCATGTGTTGTTTGCTTATTTTGATGAATCTATGGCTAGTAAAATAGTTTGTAATCCATAGAGAAGTTGGAATACAGTAGGTTTAACACCAATACAAATAAAGAATGAGTTCATTACAGTACCTTGAAGTGGTCTTTTGTTTTCTTTCTCTAACGGAGCTCACGAGTTTTCTGTTGAGTTTTGTGTTGTGAAGTTTTCAAGTTTTGGGTAAATTCTTTTGATGGATTATGGAATAAGGAGTGGCAAGAGCCTAAGCTTGGGGATGCCTATGGCACCCCCAAGATAATCCAAGGACACCAACAAGTCAAAGCTTGGGGATGCCCCGGAAGGCATCCCCTCTTTCGTCTACTTCCATCGGTAATTTTACTTGGAGCTATATTTTTATTCACCACATGATATGTGTTTTGCTTGGAGCGTCTTGTATTATTTGTGTCTTTGTTTGTTAGTGTGCCACAATCTTCCTTGTTGTACACACCGAGGGAGCCATACATGAATTGGAATTTGATAGAATACTCTATGTGCTTCACTTATATCTTTTGAGCTATGTAGTTTTGCTCTATATGCTTCACTTATATCTTTTGAGCGTTATAATTTTGCTCTACATGCTTCACTTAGATCTTTTAGAGCACGGTGGTGGATTTGTTTTAAAGAAACTATTGATCTCTCATGCTTCACTTAGATTATTTTGAGAGTCTTAATAGCATGGTAATTTGCATAATAATAATATGCTTGGTATTCAAGATTTGTGAAACTTTCTTTTGAGTGCGTTGAATACTAAGAAAAGATTGATGCTTGATAATTGTTTTGAGATATGAAGATGGTGATATTAGAGTCATGCTAGTTGAGTAGTTGTGAATTTGAGAAATACTTGTGTTAAAGTTTGTGATTCCCGTAGCATGCACGTATGGTGAACCGTTATGTGATGAAGTCGGAGCATGATTTATTTATTGATTGTCTTCCTTATGAGTGGCGGTCGGGGACGAGCGATGGTCTTTTCCTACCAATCTATCCCCCTAGGAGCATGCGCGTAATACTTTGCTTTGATAACTTCTAGATTTTTGCAATAAGTATATGAGTTCTTATGACTAATGTTGAGTCCATGGATTATACGCACTTTTCCCATCCTTCCACCATTGCTAGCCTCTCTTATACCGCACACCTTTCGCCAGTATCATACAACCACCATATATCTTCCTCAAAACAGCCACCATACCTACCCATCATGGCATTTCCATAGCCATTCCGAGATTATTGCCATGCAACTTTCCACCGTTCCATTTATTATGACACGCTCCATCATTGTCATATTGCTAGCATGATCATGTAGTTGACATTGTATTTGTGGCAAAGCCACCGCTCATAATTCTTTCATACATGTCACTCTTGATTCATTGCATATCCCGGTACACCGCCGGAGGCATTCACATAGAGTCATAATTTGTTCTAAGTATTGAGTTGTAATTGTTGAGTTGTAAGAAAAATAAAAGTGCGATGATCATCATTTTAGAGCATTGTCCCAAGTGAGGAAAGGATGATGGATACTATGATTCCCCCACAAGTCGGGATGAGACTCCGAACGAAAAAAAGATAAAAAAAGAGGCCATAAAAAAGAGAGAAAGGCCCAAATAAAAAAATGAGAGAAAAAGACAGAAGGGACAATGTTACTATCCTTTTACCACACTTGTGCTTCAAAGTAGCACCATGATCTTCATGATAGAGAGTCTCTCATTTTGTCACTTTCATATACTAGTGGGAATTTTACATTATAGAACTTGGCTTGTATATTCCAGTGATGGGCTTCCTCAAATTGCCCCAGGTCTTCGTGAGCAAACGAGTTGGATGCACACCCACTTAGTTTCTTTTGTTGAGCTTTCGTATACTTATAGCTCTAGTGCATCCGTTGCATGGCAATCCCTACTCACTCGCATTGATATCTATTGATGGGCATCTCCATAGCCCGTTGAGACACCTAGTTGATGTGAGACTATCTTCCCCTCTTTTTGTCTTCTCCACAACCACCATTCTATTCCACCTATAGTGCTATGTCCATGGCTCACGCTCATTTATTGCGTGAAGATCGAAAAAGTTTTGAAAATGTTAAAGTATGAAACAATTGCTTGGCTTGTCATCGGGGTTGTGCATGATTTAAATACTTTGTGTGGTGAAGATAGAGCATAGCCAGACTATATGATTTTGTAGGGATAACTTTCTTTGGCCATGTTATTTTGAGAAGACATAATTGCTTTATTAGTATGCTTGAAGTATTATTGTTTTTATGTCAATATGAACTTTTGTCTTGAATCTTTCGAATCTGAATATTCATACCACAATTAAGAAGATTTGCATTGAAATTATGCCAAGTAGCACTCCGCATCAAAAATTCTCTTTTTATCATTTACCTACTCGAGGACGAGCAGGAATTAAGCTTGGGGATGCCTGATACGTCTCCAACGTATCTATAATTTTTGATTGCTCCATGCTATATTATCTACTGTTTTGGACTATATTGGGCTTTATTTTCCACTTTTATATTATTTTTGGGACTAACCTATTAACCGGTGGCCCAGCCCAGAATTGCTATTTTTTTTGCCTATTTTAGTGTTTCGAAGAAACAGAATATCAAACGGAGTCCAAATGGAATGAAACCTTCGGGAACATGATTTTCTCACCGAACGTGATCCAGGAGACTTGGACCCTACGCCAAGGAACAAAAGAGGCGGTCACGAGGGTGGGGGACGCCCCCCCTAGGGCACGCCCCCTGCCTCGTGGGCCCCCTATTGCTCCACCGACGTACTCCTTCCTCCTATATATACCTACGTACCCCCAAACGATAAGAAACGGAGCCAAAAACCTAATTCCAGTGCCGCAACTTTCTGTATCCACGAGATCCCATCTGGGGGCCTGTTCCGGAGCTCCGCCCGAGAGGGCCGTCATCATGGAGGGCTTCTACATCATCATAACCTCTCTGATGAAGTGTGAGTAGTTTACCTCAGACCTTCGGGTCCATAGTTATTAGGTAGATGGCTTCTTCTCTCTTTTTGGATCTCAATACAATGTTCTCCCCCTCTCTTGTGGAGATCTATTCGATGTAATCTTCTTTTTGCGGTGTGTTTGTTGAGATCGATGAATTGTGGGTATATGATCAAGTTTATCTATGAATAATATTTGAATCTTCTCTGAATTGTTTTATGTATGATTGGTTATCTTTGCAAGTCTCTTCGAATTATCAGTTTGGTTTGGCCTAGTAGATTGGTTTTTCTTGCCATGGGAGAAGTGCTTAGCTTTGGGTTCAATCTTGCGGTGTCCTTTCCCAGTGACAGAAGGGGCAGCAAGGCACGTATTGTATTGTTGCCATCGAGGATAATAAGATGGGGGTTTTATCATATTGCATGAATTTATCCCTCTACATCATGTCATCTTGCTTAAAGCGTTACTCTGTTTTTCACTTAATACTCTAGATGCATGTTGGATAGCGGTTGATGAGTGGAGTAATAGTAGTAGATGCAGGCAGGAGTCGGTCTACTTGTCTCTGACGTGATGCCTATATACATGATCATACCTAGATATTCTCATAACTATGCTCAATTCTGTCAATTGCTCAACAGTAATTTGTTCACCCCCCGTAGAATACTTATGCTCTTGAGAGAAGCCACTAGTGAAACCTATGGCCCCTGGTTCTATTCTCATCATATCAATCTCCATCACTTTACTTTTGCTTTGCTTTTTTACTTTGCCTTTTACTTTTCACTTTGCATCTCTATATCAAAAATACCAAAAATATTATCTATCATCTCTATCAGATCTCACTCTCGTAAGTGATCGTGAAGGGATTGACAACCCCTAATCGCGTTGGTTGCGAGGAGCTATTTTTTTTGTCTAGGTACAAGGGACTTGCGTGTAGCCTCCTACTGGATTGATACCTTGGTTCTCACAAACTGAGGGAAATACTTACGCTACTTTGCTGCATCATCCTCTCATCTTCTGGGAAATCCAACACAGTGCTCAAGAGGTAGCAAGATACTACTTGTGCATCCAAAACCCCTTAAACCCAGTTTCTTGCCATGAGTGTGCACCATATCTACCTATGGATTGAATAAGATCCTTCAAGTAAGTTGTCATCGATGCAAAAAGCAATAAAAATTGCTCCTAAAATATAAGTGATATTGTATTGCAAGGGAAAATAAGCGTTGTACGAACTTGCGATGGCAAAAAAATAAAAGCGATGGGCTGCATAATAAAGGTTGCTATCATAAGGGCCAATATAACGTGACATTCCTTTGCATTAAGATCTTGCGCATCCAAAAATAAAAAGCACATGACAACCTCTGCTTCCCTCTGCAAAGGACATATCTTTTACTTTTTAGTATTTACTTTTATGCAAGAGTCAATAGTATGCATTCTCATTTCAACCTCAATTATTCTCTAGTTGGCAAGCATCATGTAGTGGGGGGAAGATCTAGGCACATATGGCCAGTCAAATATATTTGATCATGAATTACTATCATTGACAAATATCTATATGATAAATGAGTTGGGAGGCGAAACATTAAGCCCCTATCTATCTCTGTGTTCGACGGATGCCGTTTGTTCTAAAAATATGCTTTGAGTAAGAAAACATACAAGACTATATGATAATTGAGTATGTGGAGCTCTTACTTAGACTTTGTTGAATAAGTTGAATTGCAATTGTTTCGTGACTGAGAACATAGGTTGTTAAGTTTCAAGAGAATGCATTGTTTGAACCATAACATGTGAATCGATTGCTACTTTATCATGATGGGTTTTATGAGAAAGAGTTGCTGTTATGATGCTAGGAAAAGTGATTGAAATTATAATTTGTCAAACTTATGCACTATGCTAGCATTCACACTTCATAAATTATTTCTTTTATCATTTGCCTACTCGAGGACGAGCGGGTATTAAGCTTGGGGATGCCGATACGTCTCCAATGTATCTATAATTTATGAAGTATTCATGCCATGTTTACAATAATTCTATGTGGTTTTGGTATGATTTGAATGGAACTAACCCGGACTGACGCTATGTTCAGCACAACTACCGTGGTGTTGTTTTTTGTGCAGAAATAAAAGTTCTCCAAATGCAATTTTTGGCGATTTTTTTGCAACAAAAGAGGCACTAGAAGCTTCATGGGAGGACCAGAAGGGGAAGGAGGTGGCCACTAGGCACCAGGGCGCACCCCCCCTCTGGCGCTCCCTGGTGGGTAGTGGGCCCCTCGTGGCCCATCTTAGCGTGAGCCCGACGCCAAAAAATCCTATATATTTAGAAACCCCCGAAAGTTAACCTAGATGAGAAGCTCCGCCGCTGCAACCCTCTGTACCTCCACGGTACCATCTAGAGCTCTTTTTTGGCACCCTGCTGGAGGGGGAAATCATCATCGGAGGCCATCTTCATCATCCCGGCGGCCACCATGATGAGGAGGGAGTAGTCCACCCTCGGGGCTGAGCGTTTGTAGTAGTAGCTATGTGTTCATTCTCTCTCTCTCATGTTCTTGATTTCACATGATCTTGATGTACCAAGACCTTTATTAATATAGTTGCACCATATGATTTTTTCCCTCTCTATCTTGTTGCGACGAATTGAGTTTTTACCTCTGAGGTTTCACTTTTATCGGATTGAATACTTTGTTGGATTTGAGAACACTTGATGTATGTCTTACATATGAATATCCGTGGTGACAATGGGGTATTATATTGATCCACTTGATGTATGTTTTGGCACTCAACTCGCGGATTCCCAAGGTGACATTGGGGTAATCTATGCATAGGGTTGATGAACGTTTTCGTCCTACTTTCTCCAGTAGAAATATTGGGGCACTCTTTGAGGTTCTTTGTGTTGGATTGGATATTATGGATATGAAGTTGTTTGGTGCATATCGTATAATTGACCCACGGATACTTGTGGTGACATTGGAGTATCTAGGTGACATTAGGGTTGATTGATGTGTTCCCATATAGTGTTATTTTAGTACAAACTCTAGGGCTGTTTGTGACACTTGTAGGGACGGCTCAATAGATTGATCAGAAAGGATAACTTTGAGGTGGTTTGCTACCTACAACAATTTCTTCTTATGTTCTCCGCTAGATATGAACTTTGGAGTGACTCTTTGTTGCATGTTGAGGGATTGCCATATGATTCAATTATGTTAGCACAGTTGAGAGATTACACTAACAAAAGTATGAACCCTAGGCCTTATTTTCAAGCATTGCAATATTGTTTGTGCTCACTTTTGTTACTTCCTACCTTGCTATTTTTATTGTTCCTATTACAAAAATCAATATCTACTATCATTACTACACTTGTATCACCATCTCGTCACCGAACTAGTGCACCTATACAGTTTACCATTTTATTTGGTGTGTTGGGGACACAAGAGACTCTTTGTTATTTGGTTGCAGGGTTGTTTGAGAGAGACCATCTTCATCCTACGCCTCCCACGAATTGATAAACCTTAGGTCACCCACTTGAGGTGAAATTGCTACTGTCCTACAGAACTCTGCACTTGGAGCCCCAACAAGAGTCTACAAGAAGAAGGTTGCATAGTAGACATTAGTGCTTCATCCTGAAAGTCTTCTTCTTATTTATTTTTCTAGGGCAAATGGCTTCATATAGGATAAGATGGGCATCGGAGGCCTTCCAGGGGGCCGACAAGCTCGAGGGGCGTTCCCAGGGGGTAGGGCGCGCCCTGCAGGCTTGTCACTTCCTGGTCGGTCCCCTCCTGGTATTTCTTCCGCCAATATTTTTTATATATTCCAAAACAATTCTCCGTTAATTTTTAGGTCATTTGGAGTTGTGCAAAATATCTATCTCTGATGTGGCCCTTTCGGTCTAGAATTCCAGTTGCCGGCAATCTCCCTCTTCAAGTCAAACTTGCAAAATAAGAGAGAAAAGGCATAAGAATTGCATCATAAAAGTGAAATAACATTCCAAAACACAATAAATAACAGTAGGAAAACATGGTGCAAAAATGGACGTATCATAGGCATAGCGTTCTTTAGCATTTTCATTTTGAAAGGCATGATTGTTTATTGGTATGCCTGAGTGTTGATGTATTTATATCAAATTATAGACTATTACTTCAAATCATTCGGATTTTAATATTCATACCTTAAAATAAAGATTACATGATGCACAAGTTAGGTAGCATTCCACATCAAAATTCTGTTTTTATCATTTACCTACTCGAGGACTGATACGTCTCCAACGTATCTATAATTTTTGATTGCTCCATGCTATATTATCTACTGTTTTGGACAAGATTGGGCTTTATTATCCACTTTTATATTATATTTGGGACTAACCTATTAACCGGAGGCCCAGCCCAGAATTGTTGTTTTTTTGCCTATTTCAGTGTTTTGAAGAAAAGGAATATCAAACGGAGTCCAATTGACCTGAAACTCCACGGAACTTATTTTTGGACCAGAAGAAGCCCACGGAGTACCGGAGTTGCACCAGGGGAGTCTCGGGCTGCCCACGAGGGTGGGGGGTGCGCCCACTCCCCTAGGGCGCGCCCCCTGCCTCGTGGACAGCCCGGAGGTCCACCGACGTACTTCTTCCGCCTATATATCTCCATATACCCTAAAAACTTCGGGGAACAAAATAGATCAGGAGTTCCACCGCCGCAAGCCTCTGTAGCCACCAAAAACCAATCGGGACGCTGTTCCGGCACCCTGCCGGAGGGGGGAACCCTCACCGGTGACCATCTTCATCATCCCGGCGCTCTCCATGACGAGGAGGGAGTAGTTCACCCTCGGGGCTGAGGGTATGTACCAGTAGCTATGTGTTTGATCTCTCTCTCTCTCGTGTTCTTGATTTGGCACGATCTTGATGTATCGCGAGCTTTGCTATTATGGTTGGATCTCATGATGTTTCTCCCCCTCTACTCTCTTGTAATGGATTGAGTTTTCCCTTTGAAGTAATCTTATCGGATTGAGTCTTTAATGATTTGAGAACACTTGATGTATGTCTTGCCGTGCGTATCTGTGGTGACAATGGGATATCACGTGATTCACTTGATGTATGTTTTGGTGATCAACTTGCGGGTTCCGCCCATGAACCTATGCATAGGGGTTGGCACATGTTTTCGTCGTGATTCTTCGGTAGAAACTTTGGGGCACTCTTTGAGGTTCTATGTGTTGGTTGAATAGATGAATCTGAGATTGTGTGATGCATATCGTAAATCATACCCACGGATACTTGAGGTGACATTGGAGTATCTAGGTGACATTAGGGTTTTGGTTGATTTGTGTCTTAAGGTGTTATTCTAGTACGAACTCTAGGGCTGTTTGTGACACTTATAGGAATAGCCCAACGGATTGATTGGAAAGAATAACTTTGAGGTGGTTTCGTACCCTACCATAATCTCTTCGTTTGTTCTCCGCTATTAGTGACTTTGGAGTGACTCTTGGTTGCATGTTGAGGGATAGTTATATGATCCAATTATGTTATTATTGTTGAGAGAACTTGCACTAGTGAAAGTATGAACCCTAGGCCATGTTTCAACACATTGCAATACCATTTACGCTCACTTTTACCACTTGTTACCTTGCTGTTTTTATATTTTCAGATTACAAAAACCTATATCTACCATCCATATTGCACTTGTATCACCATCTCTTCGCCGAACTAGTGCACCTATACAATTTACCATTGTATTGGGTGTGTTGGGGACACAAGAGACTCTTTGTTATTTGGTTGCAGGGTTGCTTGAGAGAGATCATCTTCATCCTACGCCTCCCACGGATTGATAAACCTTAGGTCATCCACTTGAGGGAAATTTGCTACTGTCCTACAAACCTCTGCACTTGGAGGCCCAACAACGTCTACAAGGACAAGATTGCGTAGTAGACATCAAGCTCTTTTCTAGCGCCGTTGCCGGGGAGGTTAGTGCTTGAAGGTATATCTTTAGATCTTGCAATAGAATCTTTTTGTTTCTTGTTTTATCACTAGTTTAGTCTATAAAAGAAAACTACAAAAAATGGAATTGAGTTTGCCTCATACGCTTCATATTTTTAATATCTTTCATGAGTATGATGGAAAGGCAAATTGTGCCAAGGTGCTAGAACAAGAATGCATTAAAATGTTTGGCACTAAATCTTTGAATGATGAGCATGATTGCAATGTTGTTAGTATGAACTCCTTGAATATCCATGGTACTAATGATGATTGCACTAGTTATGATGAAAATGTCTCTTATAAACATGTCAATTTTTGTTGAGTGCATTGGGTTTGCAAGTACACACCAAATAGGGAAGATAGATATTGCAAGATGCATAAGTACTTGGAAACTAAATGGTTGCAAGAAAGGCTAGATGTGAGTGCTGAAAATTTAATATATCTTTACCATACTTGTGAACTTTGCAATGATCATGGTCATTTAATTATCAAATGCAAATTGTTTCATGATCGAATCGTGTCCAAAAATTGTGATGATTTGATTTCCCTTTCACACCATAATGAACTTAGTTTGCTTATGGGTTATGAAGAAATGAAACGTCAAACTAAGCATTTTCCAAAATATAACCTTGAGAAATTCCTCGATATTGATCTAGAAGAAGTTTATATGTATTGTGCGGTGAATTGCATTGAAAATCCTTATATTGCCAATTACATAAAGAAAAGAAAACAAATAGAGGATGAAGAGAATACTAATGAAAGGGAAGAGACTTCCCAATATCCTCCTATTATTTCTTATGATGAATCAGGTAACGATGAGAAGCCTTCTATTCAACCAATTTCATTAGTAAGGAGCTCCAAAAAGAGGATTGAACCCACACATGATGTGGTGAAGAAGAATAAAAGAAAAAGGAAGAGAGGTAAAAATATATCTCTTCCAAATAAAGTTGCTCCTATTATTGTTGTGCCTCATGAAAATAAATCAAAAATAATTGTGGAAGATGATGCACTTGATGATGATCTAGCTATGCCTATTGCTTGTTGTGATGATTATGATTGAGAAGATAATGATACTTCTTATGAGCTTGAAATCTTTTTGGCACTTGCTTGGAAGAATATAATAATGCTTGATATATTATCGGTGCTATCCATACTATTAATGATGAGAGTGACTATTCTTATGATGTGAAAAGGCCCAAGCTTGGGGATGCTACGTTTAATAAAGATGATATTTTTAGCCTCCCAAGTTTTGATATGCAAAGTTGTTATGATTATAGCATGCCTTCTACCTATGATGATTATATTTATGAAAGTGGATTTGGAGAGGTCATGACTTTATTTAGTGATGTATCCACTATTTCGGAAGAGGTCTCAATTGATTATGATGAGAACAAAGTTGCTACTTATGATGATTATTGTGATGAAACTTATGCTATAAAAAGTAGTGATGATTATATTTATAAAACTTGTCATGATTATGATTGCCCTTTTTCTGAACATTACTATTTTAATGTGGAAACAATTTATAGTATTCAAGTCCCTTATGATACTCCTACTATTCCGAATGAGAAGAATTTTGCTTATGTGGAGAGTAATAAAATTTCTATGCTAGTAGATCATGAAAAGAATGCTTTAGGTGCTGGTTATATTGTTGAGTTTATGCATGATGCTCCTGAAAATTATTATGAGGGGGGAACATATGCTTGTAGGAATTGCAATAATATCAAGCTTCCTCTCTATGTGCTTACAGTTTTGAAGTTATGCTTGTTTTGCCTTCCTATGCTAGTTGATTATTGTTCCCATAAGTTGTTTTCTCACAAAATCCCTATGCATAGGAAGTGAGTTAGACTTAAATGTGGTAGTCATATTCTTCATGATGCTCTCCTTATGTTTCAATTCTTATCTTTTATGTGAGCATCATTGAAATCATCATGCCTAGCTAGGGGCGTTAAACGATAGCGCTTGTTGGAGGCAACCCAATTTTTATTTTTGTTTCTTGCTTTTTGGTTCTGTTTAGGAATAAATAATCTATATAGCTTCTGTTTAGATGTGGTTTTATGTTTTAGTTAGTGTTTGTGCCAAGTAGAACCTTTGGGAAGACTTGGGTGAAGTCTTTATGATCATGCTGTAAAATACAGAAACTTTAGCGCTCACGAGATTAGCTTCAACTTTTTACTGGAGAGTTATATTTAGTTGATTCTTTTTGCAGATGATTACTAGACAAATTACTCAGGACCACCAATTTATTTTAGAATTTTTGGAGTTCCAGAAGTTTACGTTTTATACAGATTACTACAGACTGTTCTGTTTTTGACAGCTTCTGTTTTCGTTGTGTTGTTTGCTTATTTTGATGAATCTATGGCTAGTAAAATAGTTTATATATCATAGAGAAGTTGGAATAAAGTAGGTTTAACACCAATACAAATAAATAATGAGTTCATTACAGTATCTTGAAGTAGTGTTTTTTTTCTTTCGCTAACGGAGCTCACGAGATTTTCTGTTAAGTTTTGTGTTGTGAAGTTTTCAAGTTTTGGGTAGAGATTCGATGGACTATGGAATAGGAGTGGCAAGAGCCTAAGCTTGAGGATGCCCAAGGCACCCCAAGGTAATATTCGAGGATAACCAAGAGCCTAAGCTTGGGGATGCCATGGAAGGCATCCCCTCTTTCGTCTTCGTTCATCGGTAACTTTACTTGGAGCTATACTTTTATTCACCACATGATATGTGTTTTGCTTGGAGCGTCATTTTACTTTATTTATCTTTGCTTTCTGTTTGAATAAAATACCAATATCTTAAATTATTAAATGGGAGAGTCTTCACATAGTTGCATAATTATCCGACCACTCATTGATCTTCACTTATATATTTCGGAGTAGTTTGTCGTTTGCTCTAGTGCTTCACTTATATCTTTTAGAGCACAATGGTGGTTTTATTTTGAAGAAATAGATGAACTCTCATGCTTCACTTATATTATTTTGAGAGTCTTAAATAGCATGGTAATTTGCTTAAATAATCATAATATGCTAAGCATACAAGATTTGAAAGAATTCTTATGAGTGTGTTGAATACTAAGAAAAGTTTGATGCTTGATAATTGTTTTGAGATATGAAGATCGTGATATTAGAGTCATGCTAGTTGAGCAGTTGTGAATTTGAGAAATACTCATGTTAAAGTTTGTGATTCTCGTAGCATGCACGTATGGTGAACTGTTATGTGATGAAGTCGGAGCATGACTTATTTATTGATTGTCCTCCTTATGAGTGGCGGTCGGGGACGATCGATGGTCTTTTCCTACAAATCTATCCCCCTAGGAGCATGCGCGTAATACTTTTCTTTGATAACTTGTAGATTTTTGCAATAAGTATATGAGTTCTTTATGACTAATGTTGAGTCCATGGATTATACGTACTTTCTTCCTTCCACCATTGCTAGCCTCTCTAATACCGCGCACTTTTCGCCGGCATCATACACCCACCATATACCTTCCTCAAAACAGCCACCATACCTACCTATCATGGCATTTCCATAGCCATTTCGAGATATATTGCCATGCAACTTTCCACCGTTCCGTTTATTATGACACGCCCCATCATTGTCATATTGCTTTGCATGATCATGTAGTTGACATCTTATTTGTGGCAAAGCCACCGTTCGTAATTCTTTCATACATTTCACTCTTGATTCATTGCATATCCCGGTACACCGACGGAGACATTCATATAGAGTCATATTTTGTTCTAAGTATCGAGTTGTAATTCTTGAGTTGTAAGTAAATAAAAGTGTGATGATCATCATTATTAGAGCATTGTCCCAGTGAGGAAAGGATGACGGAGACTATGATTCCCCCACAAGTCGGGATGAGACTCCGGATGAAAAATAAAAAAAGGGAGAAAAAAAGGAGGCCATAAGAAGAGAGAGAAAAGGCCCGAATAAAAAAATAAAAAAAATAAAAAAATGAGAGAAAAAGAGAGAAGGGGCAATGCTACTATCCTTTTACCACACTTGTGCTTCAAAGTAGCACCGTGATCTTCATGATAGAGAGTCTCCTATGTTGTCACTTTCATATGCTAGTGGGAATTTTACATTATAGAACTTGGCTTGTATATTCCAATGATGGGCTTCCTCAAAATGCCCTAGGTCTTCGTGAGCAAGCGAGTTGGATGCACACCCACTTAGTTTCTTTTGTTGAGCTTTCATATACTTATAGCTCTAGTGCATCCGTTGCATGGCAATCCCTACTCACTCACATCGGTATCTATTGATGGGCATCTCCATAGCCCGTTGATAAGCCTAGTTGATGTGAGCCTATCTTCTCCCTTTTTGTCTTCTCCACAACCACCATTCTATTCCACATATAGTGCTATATCCATGCCTCATGCTCATGTATTGCATGAAGATTGAAAAAGTTTTGAGAATGTCAAAAGTATGAAACAATTGCTTGGCTTGTCATCGGGGTTGTGCATCGAGGACGAGCAGGAATTAAGCTTGGGGATGCTTGATACGTCTCCAACGTATCTATAATTTTTGATTGCTCCGTGCTATATTATCTACTGTTTTGGACAATATTGGGCTTTATTATCCACTTTTATATTATTTTTGGGACTAACCTATTAACCGGAGGCCCAACCCAGAATTGTTGTTTTTTGCCTATTTCAGTGTTTCGAAGAAAAGGAGTATCAAACGGAGTCCAATTGACCTGAAATTCCACGGAACTTATTTTTGGACCAGAAGAAGCCCACGGAGTACCGGAGTTGCACCAGGGGAGTCCCGGGCTGCCCACGAGGGTGGGGGGCGCGTCCACCCCCCCTAGGGCACGCCCCCTGCCTCGTGGACAGCCCGGAGGTCCACCGATGTACTTCTTCCGCCTATATATCTCCATATACCCTAAAAACTTTGGGGAACAGAATAGATCGGGAGTTCCGCTGCCGCAAGCCTCTGTAGCCACCAAAAACCAATCGGGACCCTGTTCCGGCACCCTGCCGGAGGGGGGAACCCTCACCGGCGGCCATCTTCATCATCCCGGCGCTCTCCATGACGAGGAGGGAGTAGTTCACCATCGGGGCTGAGGGTATGTACCAGTAGCTATGTGTTTGATCTCTCTCTCTCGTGTTCTTGATTTGGCACGATCTTGATGTATCGCGAGCTTTGCTATTATAGTTGGATCTCATGATGTTTCTCCCCCTCTAGTCTCTTGTAATGGATTGAGTTTTCCCTTCGAAGTAATCTTATCGGATTTAGTCTTTAATGATTTGAGAACACTTGATGTATGTCTTGCCGTGCGTATCAGTGGTGACAATGGGATATCACGTGATTCACTTGATGTATGTTTTGGTGATCAACTTGCGGGTTCCGCCCATGAACCTATGCATAGGGGTTGGCACACGTTTTCGTCGTGATTCTCCGGTAGAAACTTTGGGGCACTCTTTGAGGTTCTATGTGTTGGTTGAATAGATGAATCTGAGATTGTGTGATGCATATCGTATAATCATACCCATGGATACTTGAGGTGACATTGGAGTATCTAGGTGACATTAGGGTTTTGGTTGATTTGTGTCTTAAGGTGTTATTCTAGTACGAACTCTAGGGCTGTTTGTGACACTTATAGGAATAGCCCAACGGATTGATTGGAAAGAATAACTTTGAGGTGGTTTCGTACCCTACCATAATCTCTTCGTTTGTTCTCCGCTATAGTGACTTTGGAGTGACTCTTTGTTGCATGTTGAGGGATAGTTATATGATCCAATTATGTTATTATTGTTGAGAGAACTTGCACTAGTGAAAGTATGAACCCTAGGCCTTGTTTCAACACATTGCAATACCGTTTACGCTCACTTTTACCACTTGTTACCTTGCTGTTTTTATATTTTCAGATTACAAAAACCTATATCTACCATCCATATTGCACTTGTATCACCATCTCTTCACCGAACTAGTGCACCTATACAATTTACCATTGTATCGGGTGTGTTGGGGACACAAGAGACTATTTGTTATTTGGTTGCAGGGTTGCTTGAGAGCAAACCTGGCCAAACGGGCCTATTAATCGTGCCAGCACGATAGCCCGTGTGCCGGCCACGTCATGGGCCGGCACGGCACTAGGCTACGCGGGCCGGGCCTGGCACATGGCACGGCCTATGCCGTGCCTGGGCTGCTATGCCTAGCACGCGTGCCAGCTCGGCACGGCATGCACAGTGTCACAAGTAGCAGAACATGCTACTTAAATGTGCAAGTATACTAGTACTGCCTACTGCTATGCTGTTACATGCTACTTTTAAATTGAAAAATCATGCTGGTGTAGTGGTGTGTCATAGCGAGGCATGCATGCATGCAGCCCTGCTGCATCGATGGTGCCTCGTGAGCATGTTCTGGCCGCGGTGCTGTGCGCCTCTGCACGGCCAGACACGACTTTTTAAAAAAAAATCGAGCCATCTCGTGCCAGACGTGCCTACGGGCCAGCACGTGTAGCCATGGGCCGTGCCTGTGCCTGAGAGGGCAGCACGCGTGCCGGCCCAGCACGGCCCAAGTAGTTAGCGTGCCTGACCGGGCGTGCCGTGCCTGGCCCGTTTAACCCAGGCCAGGCCGTGCCGTGCCGGGCCGGCCCATATGGCCAGGTATGCTTGAGAGAGATCATCTTCATCCTATGCCTCCCACGGATTGATAAACCTTAGGTCATCCACTTGAGGGAAATTTGCTACTGTCCTACAAACCTCTACACTTGGAGGCCCAACAACGTCTACAAGGAGAAGGTTGCGTAGTAGACATCAAGGACGAGCAGGAATTAAGCTTGGGGATGCTTGATACGTCTCCAACGTATCTATGACTTTTTATTGTTCCATGTTATTATAGTATCAATCTTGGATGTTTTATATGCAATTATATGCTATTTTATATCATTTTTTGGGACTAACCTATTGAAAGGAACGGAATGGTTGACTAGAGGGGGGGGGGTGAATAGGCAACTACCAATTTTTAGCTTTTCTTAACAAATTAGGTTAGCAACAAATAGGTTATCTAGATATGCAATTAGGTGAGCAACCTATATGATGCTAGCAACGACAGCAACACAGGCAAGCAAAGGATACAACACAAATAAAGATTGCACACAAAGTACAGGTAATAAGTAACCACAACTGGAGTCGGTGAAGACGAGGATGTGTTAACGAAGTTCCTTCCCTTTGAGGGAAGTACGTCTTCGTTGGAGTGGTGTGGAGGCACAATGCTCCCCAGGAAGCCACTAGGGCCACCGTATTCTCCTCATGTCTTCACAGAATGCAAGATGCCGTGATTCCACTAAAGGTGCCCTTGAAGGCGATGACCAGACCTTTACAAACAAGGTTGGGGATCTCTCCACAGCCGAATTGGAGGCCCCCAACACCACCACGAAGCTTCACCACAATGGAATGTGGCTCCGAGATGACCTCAGCCGTCTAGGGTGCTCAAACACCCAAGAGTAACAAGATCCGCAAGGGATTAGTGGGGGGATCAAATTTCTCTTTGTTGAAGTGTAGATCGGGGCCTTCTCAACCAATCCCTAAAGAATCAACAAGTTTGATTGGCTAGGGAGAGAGATCGGGCGAAAATAAGCTTTTCGAGCAACAATGGAGTTTTGGGAGGAAGAGGTAATCTTCTTGGGGAAGAGGACCCCATTTATGTAGTGGGGGAACAAATCCAACCGTTGCCCAGTTTTCAGCCCACACCAAGCGGTACTACCGCTCAGGGGAGCGGTACTACCGCCTGGACGGTGGTGCACAAAGTGCAGTGCAATGGAGCCAGCCCACGAGTCGGTTGATACGTCTCCAACGTATCTATAATTTTTGATTGTTCCATGCTATTATATTATCCATCTAGGATGTTATTTTATATGATTTTTGGGACTAACCTATTAACCTAGAGCCCAGTGCTAGTTTCTGTTTTTTCCTTGTTTTTGAGTTTTACAGAAAAGGAAAACCAAACGGAGTCCAATTGACCTGGAATTTCACGGAGATTATTTTTGGACCAGAAGAAGCCCATGGAGCATCGGAGATGGGCCAGAAGAGTCCCAAGGCACCTACGAGGGTGGGGAGCGCGCCCTACCCCCTGGGCGTGCCCCCTACCTCGTGGCCGCCTCGGAGACCCCCCTGACTTGTTCCCAACGCCAAAACCTATTATATATACCCAATCTTCCAGAACCTAACCTAGATCTGGAGTTCCACCGTCGCAAGCCTCTGTAGCCACCAAAAACCAATCAGGACCCTGTTCTGGCACCCTGCCGGAGGGGGGATCCCTCGCTGGTGGCCATCTTTATCATCCCGACGCTCTCCATGACGAGGAGGGAGTAGTTCACCCTCGGGGCTGAGGGTATGTACCAGTAGCTATGTGTTTGATCTCTCTCTCTCTCTCTCTCTCTCTCTCTTGTGTTCTTGATTCGGCACGATCTTGATGTATCGCAAGCTTTGCTATTATAGTTGGATCTTATGATGTTTCTCCCCTCTACTCTCTTGTAATGGATTGAGTTTTCCCTTTGAAGCTATCTTATCGGATTGAGTCTTTAAGGATTTGAGAACACTTGATGTATGTCTTGCATGTGCTTATCCGTGGTGACAATGGGATATTCACGTGATTTACTTGATGTATGTTTTGGTGATCAACTTGCGGCTTCAGTGACCTTGTTAACTTATGCATAGGGGTTGGCACACGTTTTCGTCTTGACTCTCCGGTAGAAACTTTGTGGCACTCTTTGAAGTTCTTTGTGTTGGTTGAATAGATGAATCTGAGATTGTGTGATGCATATCGTATAATCATACCCATGGATACTTGAGGTGACATTGGAGTATCTAGGTGACATTAGGGATTTGTTTGATTTGTGCCTTAAGGTGTTATTCTAGTACGAACTCTAGGATAGATCAAACGGAAAGAATAGCATCGTGTTATTTTACTACGGACTCTTGAATAGATCGATCAGAAAGGATAACTTTGAGGTGGTTACGTACCCTACCATAATCTCTTCATTTGTTCTCCGCTATTAGTGACTCTTTGTTGCATATTGAGGGATAGTTATATGATCTAGTTATGTTATTATTGTTGAGAGAAATTGCACTAGTGAAAGTATGAACCCTAGGCCTAGTTTCTACACATTGCAATACCGTTCGCGCTCACTTTTATTATTAGTTACCTTGCTGTTTCTATAGTTTCAGATTACAAAAACCTATATCTACCATCCATATTGCACTTGTATCACCATCTCTTCGCCGAACTAGTGCACCTATACAATTTACCATTGTATTGGGTGTGTTGGGGACACAAGAGACTCTTTGTTATTTGCTTGCAGGGTTGTTTGAGAGAGACCATCTTCATCCTATGCCTCCCACGGATTGATAAACCTTAGGTCATCTACTTGAGGGAAATTTGCTACTTTCCTACAAACCTCTGCACTTGGAGGCCCAACAATGTCTACAAGAAGAAGGTTATGTAGTAGACATCAAGCAGTTTCTGGCGCTGTTGCCGGGGAGGCGAGTGCTTGAAGGTATATCTTTAGATGTTGCAATCAAATCTTTTAGTTTCTTGTTTTATCACTACTTTAGTCTATAAAATAAAACTACAAAAATAAATGGAATTAAGATTGCCTCATATGCTTCATCTTTTTAATTTCTTTTGTGAAAATGATGGGAAGGAAAATTTTGCTCGAGTACTAGAAGAAGAATTACATAGAATGCTTGGCATAAAATATGTGAATGATGAGCACAATTGCAATGTTGTTAGTATGAATTCTTTGAATACCCATGATGCTAATGATATGCAAAGCCACAAGCTTGGGGATGCTATGTTTGATGAAGTTAATATGTTTTGTCCCCCAAGTTTTGATGAGCAAATTTATTATGATAAAAGCATGCCTCCTATTTAAGATGATTATATTGATGAAAGTAGGTTTGGAATAGTGTCAACTTTAGGAAGTAATGATCCCACTATTTTGGAGGGTGTTGAATCTTATAATATTTATGAAAGTGGATTTGGAGAGGTCATGACTTTATTTAGTGATGAATCTGTTGGGGAACATAGCAGAAATTTAAAATTTTCCTACGTGCCACCAAGATCTATCTATGGAGAAACCAGCAACGAGGGGAAAGAGAGTGCATCTACATACCCTTGTAGATCGCTAAGCGGAAGCGTTCAAGTGAACGGGGTTGATGGACTCGTACTCGCCGTGATCCAAATCACCGATGACCAAGTGCCGAACGGACGGCACCTCCGCGTTCAACACACGTACAGCCCGATGACGTCTCCCATGCCTTGATCCAACAAGGAGAGAGGGAGAGGTTGAGGAAGACTCCATCCAGCAGCAGCACAACGGCGTGGTGGTGGTGGAGGAGCGTGGCAATCCTGCAGGGCTTTGCCAAGCACCGCGAGAGAGGAGGAGGGAGAGAGGTAGGGCTGCGCCAAGAGGGAGATCAAATCGTATGTTGGGCAGCCCCAAAACCTCAAGTATATATAGGGGGAGGGGAGGGGCTGCGCCCCCATCTAGGGTTCCCTCCCTAGGGGTGGCGGCAGCCCCAAAACCCATCTAGGGTTGCGGCCAAAGGGGGGAGAGGGGGAGGCGCACCAGGGGTGGGCCTTAGGGCCCATCTGCCCTAGGGTTTGCCCCCTTCCCCTCTAGGAGGCGCCTTGGGCCTTGGTGGGGGGGCGCACCTGCCCACCAGGGGCTGGTCCCCTCCCACACTTGGCCCACGCAACCTTCTGGGGCTGGTGGCCCCACTTGGTGGACCCCCGGACACCTCCGGTGGTCCCGGTACACTACCGGTGATGCCCAGAACTCTTCCGGTGGCCAAAACCATACTTCCTATATATAAATCTTTACCTCCGGACCATTCCGGAGCTCCTCGTGACGTCCGGGATCTCATCCGGGACTCCGAACAACATTCGGTAACCACATACAAACTTCCTTTATAACCCTAGCGTCATCGAACCTTAAGTGTGTAGACCCTACGGGTTCGGGAACCATGCAGACATGACCGAGACGTTCTCCTGTCAATAACCAACATCGGGATCTGGATACCCATGTTGGTTCCCACATGTTCCACGATGATCTCATCGGATGAACCACGATGTCGAGGATTCGATCAATCCCGTATACAATTCCCTTTGTCTATCGGTACGATACTTGCCCGAGATTCGATCGTCGGTATCCCGATACCTTGTTCAATCTCGTTACTGGCAAGTCTCTTTTACTCGTTCCGCAACACATCATCCCGTGATCAACTCCTTGATCACATTGTGCACATTATGATGATGTCCTACCGAGTGGGCCCAGAGATACCTCTCCGTCACACGGAGTGACAAATCCCAGTCTCAATTCGTGCCAACCCAATAGACACTTTTGGAGATACCTGTAGTGTACCTTCATAGCCACCCAGTTACGTTGTGACGTTTGGCACACCCAAAGTATTCCTACGGTATCCAGGAGTTGCACAATCTCATGGTCTAAGGACATGATACTTGACATTAGAAAAGCTTTAGCTTACGAACTACATGATCTTGTGCTAGGCTTAGGATTGGGTCTTGTCCATCACATCATTCTTCTAATGATGTGATCCCGTTATCAATGACATCCAATGTCCATGGTTAGGAAACCGTAACCATCTATTGATCAACGAGCTAGTCAACTAGAGGCTTACTAGGGACATGGTGTTGTCTATGTATCCACACATGTATCTGAGTTTCCTATCAATACAATTCTAGCATGGATAATAAACGATTATCATGAACAAGGAAATATAATAATAATCAATTTATTATTGCCTCTAGGGCATATTTCCAACAGTCTCCCACTTGCACTAGAGTCAATAATCCAGTTCACATCGATATGTGATTAACACTCAAAGTCACATCCCTATGTGACTAACACCCAAGAGTTCTGGGTTTGATCATGTTATGCTTGTGAGAGAGGTTATAGTCAACGGGTCTGAACCTTTCAGATCCGTGTGTGCTTTACAAATATCTATGTCATCTCCTAGATGCAGTTACCACGCTCTATTTGGAGCTATTCCAAATAACTGTTCTACTATACGAATCCAATTTTACTACTCAGAATAATCTGGATTAGTGTCAAAGTTTGCATCGGCGTAACCCTTTATGACGAACTCTTTTTCCACCTCCATATCGAGAAAATTCCTTAGTCCACTAGTTACTAAGGATGACCTTGACCGTTGTCCTGTGATCCATTTCTAGATCACACTTGTACCCCTTGACTGACTCATGGTTTGGCACACTTCAGGTGCGGTACACAACATAGCATACTTTAGAGTCTACGACTAAAGCATAGGGGACGACCTTCGTCCTTTCTCTCTATTCTGCCGTGGTCATGTCTTGAGTCTTGCTCAATACTCACACCTTGTAACACAGCTGAGAACTCCTTCTTTGCTGATCTATTTTTAACTCCTTCAAAATCTCGTCGTGGTATGTGTTTGTTTGAAAGTACTATTAAGCGATTTTGATCTATCCTTATAGATCTTGATGCTCAATGTTCAAGTAGCTTAATCCAGGTTTTCATTGAAAAACACTTTTCAAACAACCCTATATGCCTTCCAGAAATTCTACATCATTTCCGATAAACAATATGTCAACAACATATACTCATCAGAAATTCTATAGTGATCCCACTCACTTCTCTGGAAATACAAGTTTCTCATAAACTTTGTATAAACCCAAATCTCATCAAAGCGTATATTCCAACTCCGAGATGCTTACTCCAGTCCTTAGAAGGATTGCTGGAGCTTTGCATACTTGTTAGCATCTTTCAGGATTGACAAAAACTTCTGGTTGTATCACATACAACCTTTCCTCAAGAACAAGGAATCAATATTTTGACATCCTATCTACAAGATTTCATAAATAATGCAGTACCTGCTAATTCCAACAGACTCTAAGCATCGCTACGAGTGAGAAAGTCTCATCGTAGTCAACTCCTTGAACTTGTCGGGAAACATCTTAATGACAAGTCGAGCTTTCTTAATGGTGACATTTACCATCATTGTCCGTCTTCCTTTTAAAATCCATCTATACTCAACAGCCTCACGACCATCGAGCCGTTCTGCCAAAGTCTACACTTTGTTTTCATACATGGATCCTCTCTCGGATTTTAAGGCCTCGAGCCATTCATCGGAATCTGGGCCCACCATCGCTTCTCCATAGCTCGTAGGTTCTTTGTTGTCTAGCAATATGACTTCCAAGACAGGATTACGTGCCACTTTAAAACAGCACGCATCCTTGTCGTCCTACGAGGTTTGGTAGTGACTTGATCCAAAGTTTCATGATCACTATCACAAGCTTCTACTTCAATTGATATAGGTGCCACAGGAACAACTTCATGTGCCCTACTACACACTAGTTGAAGTGACGGTTCAACAACCTCATCAAGTCTCCACCATCCTCCCACTCAATTCTTTCGAGAGAAACTTTTCCTCGAGAAAGGACCCGATTCGAGAAACAATCCCTATTGCTTTCGGATCTGAGACAGGAGGTATACCCAACTGTTTTGGGTGTCCTATGAAGATGCAGTTATCCGCTTTGGGTTCGAGCTTATCAGCCTGAAACTTTTTCATATAAGCGTCGCAGCCCCAAACTTTTAAGAAATGACAGCTTAGGTTTCTCTAAACCATAGTTCATACGGTGTCATCTCATCGGAATTACGTGGTGCCCTATTTAAAGTGAGTGTGGTTGTCTCTAATGCCTAACCCATGAACGATAGTGGTAATTCGATAAGAGACATCATGGTATGCACCATATCTAATAGGGTGCAACTATGATGTTCGGACACACCATCACACTATGGTGTTCCAGGCGGTATTAGTTGTGAAACAATTTCCATAGTGCCAAACTCGTAACTCAGATATTCATTTCTATGATCATATCATAGACATTTTATCCTCTTATCACGAAGATCTTCAACTTCATTCTGAAATTACTTGAACCATTCAATAATTCAGACTTGTGTTTCATCAAGTAAATATACTCAGTATCTACTCAAATCATCTGTGAAGTAAGAGCATAACGATATCCACTGCGTGCCTCAGCACTCATTGGACTGCACACATCAAAATGTGTTACTTCCAACAAGTTGCTTTCTTGTTCCATTTTACTGAAACCGAAGCTTTCAGTCATCTTGCCCATGTGGTATGATTTGCATATCTCAAATGATTCAAAATCAAGTGAGTCCAAACGGTCCATCTGCATGGAGTTTCTTCATGCGTATATACCAATAGACATGGTTCACATCACTCAATCCTTTTTCAAAAATGAGTGAGTCCAAAGATCCATCAACATGGAGCTTCTTCATGCGTTTTATACCAATATGAATTACATGGCAGTGCCACAAGTAGGTGGTACTATCATTACCATCTTATATCTTTTGGCATGAACATGTGTATCACTACGATCGAGATTTCCATAAACCATCCATTTTAGGTGCAAGACCATTGAAGGTATTATTCAAATAAACCGAGTAACTATTATTCTCTTTAAATGAATAACCGTATTGCGATAGACATAATCCAATTATGTCTATGCTCAACGCAAACACCAAATAACAATTATTTAGGTTTAACACCAATCTCGATGGTAGAGGGAGCGTGCGATGCTTGATCACATCAACCTTGGAAACACTTCCAACACATCTCGTCAGCTCACCTTCAGCTAGTCTCCGTTTATTCCGTAGCTTTTATTTCGAGTTACTAACACTTAGCAACCGAACCGGTATCTAATACCCTGATGCTACTAGGAGTACCAGTAAAGTACACATTCACATAATGTATATCCAATATACTTCTATCGACAGCCTTTCTCATCTACCAAGTATCTAAGGTAATTCTGCTCCAGTGGTTGTTCCCCTTATTACAGAAGCACTCAGTCTCGGGTTTGGGTTCAACCTTGGGTTTCTCCACTAGAGCAGCAGCTGATTTGCCATTTCATGAAGTATCCCTTCTTGCCCTTGCCTTTCTTGAAACTAGTGGTTTCACTAACCATCAACAATTGATGCTCCTTCTTGATTTCTACTTTCGCGGTGTCAAACATCGCGAATATATCAAGGATCATCATATCTATCCCTGATATGTTATAGTTCATTACGAAGCTCTAGCAGCTTGGTGGCAATGACTTTGGTGAAACATCACTATCTTATCTGGAAGATCAACTCCCACTCGATTCACGTGATTGTTGTACTCAGACAATCTGAGCACAAGCTCAACGATTCAGCTTTTCTCCCTTAGTTTACAGGCCAAGAAAATCGTCGAAGGTCTTATACCTCTTGACGTGGGCACGAGCCTGAAATCCCAATTTCAGCCCTCGAAACATCTCATATGTTCCGCGACATTTCAAAAATATCTTCGGTGCCTCAATTCTAAACCATTTATCATTACCGAACTATCATGTAGTCATCAAAACGTGTATGTCAGATGTTCGCAACATCCACAGACCACGTTCGAGGTCCAGCACACCGAGCGGTGCATTAAGGACACAAGCCTTCTACTGTCCACATAATTGCTACTATCAACTTTCAACTATATTTTCTCTAGGAACGTATCTAACTCAGTAGAACTAAAGCGCGAGCTTACGACATAATTTGCAAAGTTCTTTTGACTATGTTCAGGATAATTAAGTTCATCTTATTGAACTCCCACTCAGATAGACATCCCTCTAGTCATCCAAGTGATTACATGATCCGAGTCAACTAGGCCGTGTCCGATCATCACGTGAGACGGACTAGTCAACGTCGGTGAACATCTTCATGTTGATCGTATCTACCATACGACTCATGCTCGACCTTTCGGTCTTCTGTGTTCCGAGGCCATGTCTGTACATGCTAGGCTCGTCAAGTCAACCTAAGTGTTTGCATGTGTTCCGAGGCCATGTCTGTACATGCTAGGCTCGTCAACACCCGTTGTATGTGAACGTAAGGATCTATCACACTCGATCATCACGTGGTGCTTCGAAACGACGAACTTTCGCAACGGTGCACAGTTAGGGGGAACACTTTCTTGAAATTTTAATGAGGGATCATCTTATTTACTACCGTCGTTCTAAGAAAATAAGATGCAAAAACATGATAAACATCACATGCAATCAAATAGTGACATGATATGGCCATCATCACTTTGCTCCTTTTGATCTCCATCTTCGGGGCTCCATGATCATCGTCGTCACCGGCATGACACCATGATCTCCATCATCGTGTCTTCATGAAGTTGTCACGTCAACTATTACTTCTACTACTATGGCTAACGCTTTAGCAATAAAGTAAAGTAATTACATGACATTTATGTTGACACGCAGGTCATAAATAAATTAAAGACAACTCCTATGGCTCCTGCCGGTTGTCATACTCATCGACATGCAAGTCATGATTCCTATTACAAGAACATGATCAATCTCATACATCACATATATCATTCATCACATCCTTTTGGTCATATCACATCACATGGCATACCCTGCAAAAACAAGTTAGACGTCCTCTAATTGTTGTTTGCATGTTTTACGTGGCTGCTATGGGTTTCTAGCAAGAACGTTTCTTACCTACGCAAAACCACAACATGATATGGCAATTGCTATTTACCCTTCATAAGGACCCTTTTCATCGAATCCGATCCGACTAAAGTGGGAGAGACTGGCACCCGCTAGCCACCTTATGCAACTAGTGCATGTCAGTCGGTGGAACCTGTCTCACGTAAGTGTACGTGTAAGGTCGGTCCGGGCCGCTTCATCGCACAATGCCGCCGAATCAAGATTGACTAGTAACGGTAAGCATATTGAACAAAATCAACGCCCACAACTACTTTGTGTTCTACTCGTGCGAAGAATCTACGCAATAGACCTAGCTCATGATGCCACTGTTGGGGAACGTAGCAGAAATTTAAAATTTTCCTACGTGCCACCAAGATCTATCTATGGAGAAACCAGCAACGAGGGGAAAGAGAGTGCATCTACATACCCTTGTAGATCGCTAAGCGGAAGCGTTCAAGTGAACGGGGTTGATGGAGTCGTACTCGCCGTGATCCAAATCATCGATGACCAAGTGCCGAACGGACGGCACCTCCGCGTTCAACACACGTACAGCCCGGTGACGTCTCCCATGCCTTGATCCAGCAAGGAGAGAGGGAGAGGTTTAGGAAGACTCCATCCAGCAACAGCACAACGGCGTGGTGGTGGTGGAGGAGCGTGGCAATCCTGCAGGGCTTCGCCAAGCACCGCGAGAGAGGAGGAGGGAGAGAGGTAGGGCTGCGCCAAGAGGGAGATCAAATCGTATGTTGGGCAGCCCCAAAACCTCAAGTATATATAGGGGGAGGGGAGGGGCTGCGCCCCCATCTAGGGTTCCCTCCCTAGGGGTGGCGGCAGCCCCAAAACCCATCTAGGGTTGCGGCCAAAGGGGGGAGAGGGGGAGGCGCACCAGGGGTGGGCCTTAGGGCCCATCTGCCCTAGGGTTTGCCCCCTTCCCCTCTAGGAGGCGCCTTGGGCCTTGGTGGGGGGGGGGGGCGCACCAGCCCACCTGGGGCTGGTCCCCTCCCACACTTGGCCCACGCAACCTTCTGGGGCTGGTGGCCCCACTTGGTGGACCCCCGGACACCTCCGGTGGTCCCGGTACACTACCGGTGATGCCCAGAACTCTTCCGATGGCCAAAACCATACTTCCTATATATAAATCTTTACCTCCGGACCATTCCGGAGCTCCTCGTGACGTCCGGGATCTCATCCGGGACTCCGAACAACATTCGGTAACCACATACAAACTTCCTTTATAACCCTAGCGTCATCGAACCTTAAGTGTGTAGACCCTACGGGTTCGGGAACCATGCAGACATGACCGAGACGTTCTCCTGTCAATAACCAACAGCGGGATCTGGATACCCATGTTGGTTCCCACATGTTCCACGATGATCTCATCGGATGAACCACGATGTCGAGGATTCGATCAATCCCGTATACAATTCCCTTTGTCTATCGGTACGATACTTGCCCGAGATTCGATCGTCGGTATCCCGATACCTTGTTCAATCTCGTTACTGGCAAGTCTCTTTTACTCGTTTCGCAACACATCATCCCGTGATCAACTCCTTGATCACATTGTGCACATTATGATGATGTCCTACCGAGTGGGCCCAGAGATACCTCTCCGTCACACGGAGTGACAAATCCCAGTCTCAATTCGTGCCAACCCAATAGACACTTTTGGAGATACCTGTAGTGTACCTTCATAGCCACCCAGTTACGTTGTGACGTTTGGCACACCCAAAGTATTCCTACGGTATCCAGGAGTTGCACAATCTCATGGTCTAAGGACATGATACTTGACATTAGAAAAGCTTTAGCTTACGAACTACATGATCTTGTGCTAGGCTTAGGATTGGGTCTTGTCCATCACATCATTCTTCTAATGATGTGATCCCGTTATCAATGACATCCAATGTCCATGGTTAGGAAACCGTAACCATCTATTGATCAACGAGCTAGTCAACTAGAGGCTTACTAGGGACATGGTGTTGTCTATGTATCCACACATGTATCTGAGTTTCCTATCAATACAATTCTAGCATGGATAATAAACGATTATCATGAACAAGGAAATATAATAATAATCAATTTATTATTGCCTCTAGGGCATATTTCCAACAGAATCCACTATTTCGGAAGAGGTTTCAATTGATTATGAGAATAAAGTTGCTACTTATGATGATTATTGTGATGGTATGTATTCTATAGAGAATAATGATAACCATGGAACTTGTCATCATGATTTTAATTTTCAATTGGATTATGCCTCACATGATAGTTATTTTGTTCAGTTTGCTCCCACTACTATTCATGAGAAGAAATTTGCTTATGTGGAGAGTAATAAAAATTCTATGCTTGTGGCTCATGAAAAGAATGCTTTATGTGATAGTTATATTGTTGAGTTCATTCATGATGCTACTGAAAATTATTATGAGGGAGGAACATATGCTTGTAGGAATTGCAATAATATCAAGTTTCCTCTCTATGTGCTTAAAGTTTTGAAGTTATGTTTGTTTTGCCTCCCTATGCTAGTTGATTCTTGTTCCCATAAATTGTTTGCTCACAAAATCCCTATGCACAGGAAGTGGTTTAGGCTTAAATGTGCTAGTTATATTCTTCATGATGCTATCTTTATGTTTCAATTCTTATCTTTTATGTGAGCATCATTGAAATCATCATGCCTAGCTAGGGGCGTTAAACGTTAGTGCTTGTTGGGAGGCAACCCAATTTTATTTTTGTTCTTTGCTTTTTGCTCCTGTTTAGTAATAAATAATTCATCTAGCCTCTGTTTAGATGTGGTTTTATGTTTTAATTAGTTTTTGTGCCAAGTAGAACCTTTGGGAAGACTTGGGTGAAGTCTTTGTGATCTTGCTGTAAAAAATAGAAACTTTAGCGCTCATGAGATTAGCTGTCATTTTTTACTGGAGAGTGCTTTTAGGTTGATTCTCTTTGCAGATGATCAATAGATAAATTCCTCACGTCCACCTATTTATTTCAGAATTTGTGGAGTTACAGAAGTATATGTTTGATACAGATTAGTACATACTGTTCTGTTTTTGACAGATTCTGTTTTCTATGTGTTGTATGCTTATTTTGATGAATCTATGAGTAGTATCGGAGGGTATGAACCATAGAGAAGTTGGAATACAGTAGATATTACACCAATATGAATTTAGAATGAGTTCAGAACAGAACCTAAGTGGTGGTTTTATTTTCTTATACTAACAGAGCCTACGAGTTTTCTGTTAAGTTTTGTGTTGTGAAGTTTTCAAGTTTTGGGTAAAGATTCGATGGACTATGGAATAAGGAGTGACAAGAGCCTAAGATTGGGGATGCCCAAGGCACCCCAAGGTAATATTCAAGGACAGCCAAGAGCCTAAGCTTGGGGATGCCCTGGAAGGCATCCCCTCTTTCGTCTTCGTTCATCGGTAACTTTACTTGAGGCTATATTTTTATTCACCACATGATATGTGTTTTGCTTGGAGCGTCTTGTATGATTTGAGTCTTTGATTTTTAGTTTACCACAATCATCCTTGCTGTACACACCTTTTGGGAGAGACACACATGAATCGGAATTTATTAGAATACTCTATGTGCTTCACTTATATCTTTTGATCTAGATAGTTTTGCTCTAGTGCTTCACTTATATCTTTTAGAGCACGGTGGTGGTTTAATTTTATAGAAATAATTGATATCTGATGCTTCACTTATATTATTTTGAGAGTCTTTTAGAACATCATGGTAGTTTGCTTTGGCTATAAAATTAGTCCTAATATGATGAACATCCAAGATAGGTATAATAAAAACTATCATATAAAGTGCATCGAATACTATGAGAAGTTTGATACTTGATGATTGTTTTGAGATATGAAGATGGTGATATTAGAGTCATGCTAGTTGAGTAGTTGTGAATTTTAGAGATACTTGTGTTAAAGTTTGTGATTCCCGTAGCATGCATGTATGGTGAACCGTTATGTGATGAAGTCGGAGCATGATTTATTTATTGATTGCCTTCTTTATGAGTGGCGGTCAGGGATGAGCGATGGTCCTTTCCTACCAATCTATCCCCCTAGGAGCATGCACGTAGTACTTCGTTTCGATAACTAATAGACTTTTGCAATAAGTATGTGAGTTCTTTATGACTAATGTTGAGTCCATGGATTATACGCACTCTCACCCTTCCACCATTGCTAGCCTCTCTTGTGCCGCCCAAATTTCGCCGGTACCATACAACCAATATATACCTTCCTCAAAACATCCACCATACCTACCTATTATGGCATTTCCATAGCCATTCCGAGATATATTGCCATGCAACTTTCCACATTTCTGTTTATTATGACACACTTCATCATTGTCATATTGCTTTGCATGATCATGTAGTTGACATCGTATTTGTGGCAAAGCCACCATTCATAATTGTTTCATACATGTCACTCTTGATTCGTTGCACATCCTGGTACACCGCTGGAGGCATTCACATAGAGTCATATTTTGTTCTAAGTATCGAGTTGTAAGTAAATAAAAGTGTGATGGTCATCATTATTAGAGCATTGTCCCATGTGAGGAAAGGATGATGGAGATTATGATTCCCCCATAAGTCAGGATGAGACTCTGGACAAAAAAAGAGAGGCCAAAGAATCCCAAATAAAAAGAAAAATAGGCCATAAAAAAGAGAAGGCCCAAAAAAATGAGAGAAAAAGAGAGAAGGGGCAATGCTACTATCCCTTTACCACACTTGTGCTTCAAAGTAGCACCATGATCTTCATGATAGAAAGTCTCCTATGTTGTCACTTTAATATACTAGTGGTAATTTTACATTATAGAACTTGGCTTGTATATTCCAATCATGGGCTTCCTCAAAATGCCCTAGGTCTTCGTGAGCAAGCGAGTTGGATGCACACCCACTTAGTTTCTTTTGTTGAGCTTTCATACACTTATAGCTCTAGTGCATCCATTGCATGGCAATCCCTACTCACTCACATTGATATCTATTGATGGGCATCTCCATAGCCCGTTGATACGCCTAGTTGATGTGAGACTATCTTCTCCTTTTTGTCTTCTCCACAACCACCATTCTATTCCACCTATAGTGCTATGTCCATGGCTCACGCTCATGTATTGTGTGAAAGTTGAAAAAGTTTGAGAACACCAAAAGTATGAAACAATTGCTTGGCTTGTCATCGGGGTTGTGCACGATTTAAATATTTTGTGTGATGAAGATAGAGCATAGCCAGACTATATGATTTTGTAGGGATAACTTTCTTTGGCCATGTTATTTTGAGAAGACATGATTGCTTTGTTAGTATGCTTGAAGTATTATTATTTTTATGTCAATATTAAACTTTTGTCTTGAATCTTTTGAATCTGAACATTCATGCCACAATAAATAAAATTACATTGAGAATTATGCTAGGTAGAATTCCACATCAAAAATTCTGTTTTTATCATTTACCTACTTGAGGATGAGCAGGAATTAAGCTTGGGGATGCTTGATACGTCTCCAACATATCTATAATTTTTTATTGTCCCATGCTATTATATTATCAATCTAGAATGTTTTATGCATTTATATGCTATTTTATATGATTTTTGGGACTAACCTATTAACCTAGAGCCCAGTGCCAGTTTCTGTTTTTTCCTTGTTTTTGAGTTTTACAGAAAAGAAAAACCAAACAGAGTCCAATTGACCTGAAATTTCACGGAGATTATTTTTGGACCAGAAGAAGCCCACGGAGCATCGGAGATGGGTTAAAAGAGTCTTGAGCTACCCACGAGGGCGGGGGCGCGCCCCCTACCTCGTGGCCGCCTCGGAGACCCCCCTGACTCGTTCCCAATGGCAAAACCTCTTATATATACCCAAGCTTCCAGAACATAACCTAGATCGGGAGTTCCGCCGCTGCAAGCCTGTGTAGCCACCAAAAACCAATCGGGACCCTGTTCCGGCACCTTGACGGAGGGGGGATCCCTCACCGGTGGCCATCTTCATCATCCTGGCGCTCTCCATGACGAGGACGGAGTAGTTCACCCTCGGGGCTGATGGTATGTACCATTAGCTGTGTTTGATCTCTCTCTCTCTCTCTCTCTCTCTCTCTCTCTCTCTCTCGTGTTCTTGATTCGGCACGATCTTGATGTATCGCGAGCTTTGCTATTATAGTTGGATCTTATGATGTTTCTCCCCCTCTAATCTCTTGTAATGGATTGAGTTTTCCCTTTGAAGTTATCTTATCGGATTGAGTCTTTAAGGATTTGAGAACATTTGATGTATGTCTTGCATGTGCTTATCTATGGTGACAATGGGATATTCACGTGATTTACTTGATGTATATTTTGGTGATCAACTTGCGGGTTTAGTGACCTTGTGAACTTATGCATAGGGGTTGGCACACGTTTTCGTCTTGACTCTCCGGTAGAAACTTTGGGGCACTCTTTGAAGTTCTTTGTGTTGGTTGAGTAGATGAATCTGAGCTTGTGTGATGCATATCGTATAATCATACCCACGGATAATTGAGGTGACATTGGAGTATCTAGGTGACATTAGGGTTTTGGTTGATTTGTGTCTTATGGTGTTATTCTAGTATGAACTCTAGGATAGATCGAACGGAAAGAATAGCTTCGTGTTATTTTACTACGGACTGGTGAATAGATCGATCAGAAAGGATAACTTTGAGGTGGTTTCGTACCCTACCATAATCTCTTCGTTTGTTCTCGGCTATTAGTGACTTTGGAGTGACTCTTTGTTGCATGTTGAGGGATAGTTATATGATCCAGTTATGTTATTATTGTTGAGAGAAATTGCACTAGTGAAAGTATGAACCCTAGGCCTTGTTTCTACACATTGCAATACCGTTCGTGCTCACTTCTATTATTAGTTACCTTGCTGTTTTTATAGTTTCAGATTACAAAAACCTATATCTACCATCCATATTGCACTTGTATCACCATCTCTTCGCCGAACTAGTGCACCTATACAATTTACCATTGTATTGGGTGTGCTGGGGACACAAGAGATTCTTTGTTATTTGGTTGCAGGGTTGTTTGAGAGAGACCATCTTCATCCTACGCCTCCCACGGATTGATAAACCTTAGGTCATCCACTTGAGGGAAATTTGCTACTGTCCTACAAACCTCTGCACTTGGAGGCCCAACAACATCTACAAGAAGAAGGTTGTGTAGTAGACATCAGCGATAGTGCCGCCTGAGCGGTACTACCATCTCCCCAGCGGTACTACCGCTGGGTTTGCAGCACAGGGCACTCAGGAAGCAGAGCAGGACATGCGGGGAGAGGAAATGCCGCACAAGAAGTACTACCGCTGAGAACAGCGGTACTACTGCCTACGAGCGATACCGCAACTCGCCCACTTCCGCTACTACCGCTGAGAAACCAGAGAAGAGGTTGGAGAGCAGAACCATGATCGGAAGTGGCAGTGTTAGCAGGTGCGATACTACCGCTTACAAGCGGTACTACTGCTCCTACTGCCGCTCGCCTCGCTGGGTCAAAAATAGGTCAGTGATACTTAGCCAGAGAGACTCCACTGGACTACCACTGAACCCGACATGAAAAAGTCGAGACCCGGATCGAGGCGGTATTACTGTTTTGAGCTCTCCAAAACCCTTCTAAGCAATAGAGGGAGAAACTCCAAAGAGGCGGAAAGATATGGAGGGTGAAAATGGAGATGTGTATGTGTTGATTCCACCCAAACCATTCTGAAGCGGACCCCCTCTTGATAGTACAGTATTTCTTACGACTCAAGTCCACCAAAAGTGAAACGAAGGAAAATAAACCGTCTTCACTTTAAAACTTTGAGGGGCATCAATCATCTTGCGCCATATGATGGAATATCGGAAATGCTCAATGAACACAATTAGTCTACAAAAGTATTGTCATCAATCACCAGAACCACTAAGGGAGAAATATGCCCTAACAATCTCCCCCTTTTTGGTGGATGATGACAACACGGGATTTGCACAAGAATAAGATGTGAAAATATGCAAACCCATCATCTACAAAAAAATAGACGGGCCCCCCTAGATGTGTGCACTAATTAAATATGCTTTTGGAATGCAAAGCACACACACTAGGATCACACTCCCCTTATATTTTATCGATCGACAATACTTGCACCAACAAAATAAGAAAAGATAGAGATGGATGCAAGGAATATCACGTGAGCATAAAGATAGGGCACAAGAAAAGCATAATATCTCAGAAGCTAACATAGTTCTAGACATAAAGATAATAAAAGGGTAGCATATGTCTCACGCCATATGACTCGGTCGCCAGGTCTCACCAACTCAAACCAAAGCATACGATATAGGAGTTCACGAGATAGAAAAGCAAGCAAATAAGATGCACTCGTGACTCAGCAAATCCCTAAACTCTCTCCCCATTTGGCATCGAGTCACCAAAAGGGCAAAGAGCACAACTAAGGTCACACATGGTGGCAATGCAAGAGATCATCATCATCACCACTCCCTGTGGTTGCTGGAGTCCTCCTCACCAGCAGCAGCAGTAGTCTGATGAACCTTTGAGTCACTCCACTTGCAATGCTGAGTCGTCCACTCCTCCTCACTCGCTATCTTCTCCTATGAGCCACTATCAACCTCAAGCCCCAGCTGCCTTATGATCTGCTTGTCACGACTGCGAGACTGCTTCTCTGCCACCACTAGTGCGCGTCGGTCCTAAACGAACGGTTTAAAACCCCTTTCTACGACGACATTTGGAACCGTCGCCAAGTGAGTGTGGGCGATAGGGGGGTCCTTCCCACACGACCCAAAAACCGTCGGAGATAGGGCCCCTACAGTACTCCTACTTGTTTCTGCTCGCATTGCCATGACAGTCGGTATTCTGTGGTGCTACGTTTATGATGCACGGCCCATCACAACGGTTCACTATTATAGAACGTTTATGATGCGCGGCCCATCACAAATGGTTCACTGTTAAGAAGATTAGCTAATCGTTGTACAAGTGTCATACAGGGTTACGAAACATCAGGCCATCGTAACATCATCATACACGACAACTATCGCACATGCTATTCTATTGTGCAATGTTTATGATGCATACATCATCAGAAACAGTTCATGGTTGCGAATCGTGTATGATAAGGCAACTAACACAAATGTTTAGTTTGCCCGCACCGTTTGTGATATTGTCTGACATCGCACACGCTTTGCAAACGACAACTGTCTGCATGCTTGCACACGTTTCCTCTCTGTGAACCATCTCCAATTATGGTGCATATCACAAACGTTTGTGTTTTACCAACCGTGTGTGCCGTAACAACCTGGAGAGCGTAATTTCACCATAATTTAATTGCTCTTTTCCAAATTGTACCAGATTTGGATTTGAATTAGAATGTATGCTACAACTTTATTCATATCCATCAGGTTCAAACAATCAATGCATTATTCGATTCATAGGTACATATGTTCAAGAATTACATAAGAACCAAATAAAGAATGATGAACCATAGTTGTATAGTTGTAGTATTAAAGACGGTAAAGAAAGAGGCGAAATATACTCTGGTTGCTGAACAGGGTGAAGCGGAATGCCCATATTGTGCCCTCCTCCATGCAGAAGGCACGCACGACTCTAGTCCAACCCCTTGTGATGGCCGACCGCCCATCCTTCACGGTCTCATGAAAACATCTAGATAATCATCGTGTTCTGGTAGAAATACTTTAACCTTTGAATGCCCACCAATCATGTAGTTTGAGAGGTAATCTTGAGTAAACTGCTTTGGCAACCACTGCAAAGGAAAAAGATTCAGACATTTCCATCTAACACAACTCATTATGGGCAGTAAAAAGAAGGCTGCAGAGTTCTTACTTACCATCCAGCAGTTCGTTGTTGTCTTGGATAAAGTGTAAACAAATAGTTTAACTGCCATCTTTGGACCCATTTTACTAATAATCTTTATCAGCTTCCTCACTTGATGCTGGTTCATCGATATCTCATTGCCCCATACGCAGAAAAGTTCGAAACGCGGATCTTTACCAATGACATATGTACCTAAAAGCACCAAGTTAATATTAGAAGCTAAACAACAATTGCACAATGTAGTACAACACTCTTTTATAATATGTCTATATACATCCATATGTGGTAGTCCATTTGAAATATCTAAAAAGACAAATATTTAGGAATGGAGGGAGTATCTTATAACATCCAATATACTCACATATTAGATGAATTAACATCTTATATTATGTGCCGGAAGGAGTTTAGTTCATTCTTACAAATTATCTGCTGCTGTATCCACGGCTTACAGTTAGTTTGAGCTAGTTCGGGCTCAAATAGCCCTAAAGTATATCTAAACAGGAGGGCTAGTTTGAGCTAGTTGCATCTATAACCCACCCAAAAAAACTAGTATCCAACCCAAGAGGTGCTAATTGGAGCTAGTTCTCCTAGTGCATTTATTGTCAATCTAACCCTGCCATCCAAACAACTCTCTGGATGGAGTTAGTTTAGGGTTAGTAATCGACTAGAAACTAACTCTAACCTCTAGCTAAGTTGAGTATCCAAACAGGGCCGTGTTGTTGCTGTTGTTGCTGCTGCTCTTCTACATATATCTAGACATCATTAGAACATTAATGTAACATCTTGCTTGTTGCTATGTAGCCTAGGATTGCATATTTAGACATTAAGTACATTGCATGTTGCTATGTAGCCTCAGATATATTACATATGGCCCTAGTTAACATAAGGAAAAATGGGTTGCAGATATATTCAGTTAAAAGTCCGATTCACTGATTAGTCCCTTATCAGCCGCCGACCTATATGGTACTAGCTACCGATATCCTGAACAGTGAGCAGATATAAGCCATGGGATGAAACTAACCTCGATGGAAAACAACAGTCGTTCCCAACATTGTCCTGTGTAGGTACATCAAGAAGCATGTTAAGCACAATAGGCTAAACATCAACCAAAATTACACATGGCAGACAAAATGATCTCCAAAAGATAGCTTCAGTGTGCAGGTTTAAGCACGCTAGTAAAGCAAAACAAGTGGAAAGGTGTGCTAACTGCAACATGCCAAACATTTAACAACAAGCAAACATGGTCATTCAAACTGGTATTGTGCCGGTCTAAGTACACCGGTTATGGTTAAATAAAAATGGAAAGGCGTGTTAACTACAAGATGCAGCAACCAAATGCAGTCATTCATAGTGGTAATGTTGAAACTGGTACTAATGAAATTGAACTGCACAGTTCATACTTGCACATATAGAACATCACGTTGTGAATACTGGAATAAACAAGGCATACTATGAACAACCAAAGATAGCAATTCAAACTGAACATATGCTAACTACAAACAACCGAACAATCAAAAAACTTTAAAAGAGGCATATGCTAGCTATAACAGGCTTAACAACAAGCAAATATATGCATTCCTATCGGTATGTTTAAAACTGGATTGATGAAATGTACTGCACAATAAATAATTGCACATATAGAGCATCACATTGTGAACAACTGAAATAAACAAGGCATACTGCAAACAACCAGATATAGCAATTAAAACTGGACATATTCTCACTACACTACAAAAGGGACTCGACAAAATAAATCATGGGTTTCCCCCTGTGAAGAGGCACGGCAAAACAAATCATGGGTTTCCTCACTTGTCTGCTCGTTCCCGTGGGAAGAGCACGGACCCTGGATGCGCTCCACGTTGTCACAGATGGGCTCCTTCCCCTCGGAAGAGCACGGCTGTAGGGTGCCCTCCCTGATGTCGCAGATGGGCACTTTCCCCTTGGAAGAGCAGATGGACTCTTTCCCCTTGGAAGAGCCGGAGAGGGTGCCCTCCTCGTGGTCGCCGTCGATGAGTTCTGACTTGGAAGCTGTGGATCCCAAGCCAGCATCACAGAACATGTCCTTCAGAGATGACAAAAGGGGCTCGATGGCGATGTAGAATGGCAAATTGTTGACAGCAAGCTAGAGGAGATCAGCGGCGGGGCCATGGATGAGGTCGATGGCGGTTGAACCCGAGGGGTTGGGGGTGGGCCACTTAACCTGTGACATAGCCTGCCTCAGGGCGTCGCTGTCGATGACCTCGATGTCGTAGCCGGCGGACGAGACATGCCCGCATACTCTAGCCTGCTGCTTGAGTGCCTGCCGCCAGTAATGGTCGTCAGCTTCCTCGGCGACGTCGGGCGAAGAGATGGCTATACACCTCTTTTGGGCCAGTCGCTCCTCGAGCTCCACGGGAAGCGTAGCCGGGCTTAGGTTGCGACACTCTGGAGTGGGGGATGGGGATGGGGATCTGTGGGAAAGGGGGCATTTGGCAGGCGTCATCTAAGAAACTGAGGGCGGCCTGGGTATGGAGATCGGTGGGTAAGCTTCACGGGTAAACCGGCAGATGTTGACAATGGAGGACTTGCGGCGGCCGCGACAGCGGCGGCGGGGACTTTGCTAGGGTTTTGAGCGAGGGAGGGTGTGTGTGTGTGCACACGCACGAGGAGGTTTTGGTGTGTGTGTGTGTGTGGAGGGGGGGCGGGGTGTTTGAGGAAATGACGCAGGTAGTGAAAATTTTACTATGCGGGAGTCAAAGGCGAGAGTGAAATGCCGGGCTATTGAAAATTTTGATGATAGTGCATCGCACACGGTCCAGAGATAACAACCGTGTGTTATGAAACAGAAAAACTCTCGAGGCGAGAAGATATTTCTAGGGATGTAGGCGGGATTGGGAATAAGAAACATCACACACGGTCCGGAGATGACAACCATGTGTTATGAGACAGAAAAACCCTCGAGGCGGGCAGATATTTTTGAGAGGGGGAGCCTCGTGGAGCCCAATGTACCGTGCGGATGTGTGCGTGACAGGTGCACCGGCGTGGCACGCGGTTAGTTTGAGTTAACCGTGTCTGTTGCATCATCCGACTTGTCTAATGTTCATAAATTTGGCAAAAAATGATGCGGGAGAGGGTCAGAACATGAACACACTTGCATGTGGACCAAATTTATGTATCAAAAGGGTGGGTTGATTTTCAAATACCAAATGCAACTTTGATGTGGCACCTCTCTCGCTAAGCGCATGGTACTGCTTGCCCCCACCCCCTCGTGTCGGCACGAAGGGAATCCTAAGCTATGAATGCATGCGCCCCCAACCGAGGTTCACCGTAGCAAAGTGCGAAGTAGCTAGCAGCCCCCTCCCTCGTGTCAGCACGAAGGGAATCCTAAGCTATGAATGCATGCCCCCCAACCGAGGTTCACCTAGCAATGTGTGAAGTAGAGCTAGCAGCCCCCCTCCCTCGTGTCAGCACGAAGGGATTCCTAAGCTATGAATGCATGCCCCCCCGAATCGAGGTTCACCTAGAAAAGTGCGAAGTAGCTAGCAGCCCTCCTCCCTCGTGTCGGCATGAAGGGAATCCTAGATAAGCTATGAATGCATGCCCTCCCCCCAACCGAGGTTCAACCTAGCAAAGTGCGAAGCAGCTAGCAGCCACCCCTCCCTCGTGTCGGCACGAAGGGAATCCTAAGCTATGAATGCACATGCCCCCCAACCGAGGTTCACCTAGCAAAGTGCGAAGTAGCTAGCAGCCCCCTCGTGTCGGCACGAAGGGAATCCTAAGCTATGAGCATGCCCCCCTCGCCCCCAACCGAGGTTCACCTAGCAAAGTGCGAAGTAGCTAGCAGCCCCCACCCCCTCGTGTCGCCACGAAGGGAATCCTAATTAAGATATGAATGCATGCCCCCAACCAAGGTTCACCTAGCAAAGTGCGATGTAGCAACCCCCCCCCCCACACTTTCAGTCAACGGGCCACAGAGGCATATATCTCACCAAGATGGATCATAAAACAGACCGAGAATAATCCACCTTGGTCGTACAACCTCTCTCCTGTTGTTGGTCAAAGTGATGGCCGTCCATGCGACCCTGGAGATGGGCTAGCTCACCAATAATCACGCAAGTAGCTAGTCCCCGAAGACAACCACTGCATGCGTGTGGCCCAAACATATGTATGGAGAGGTGTGTTTTTGAGTAACAATGGAACAACTTTGATGCGGCACCGTGATTTCAAACTAGAAATCCCCACACTGAGTGAGGGTTAGGTTGACGATGCATATGTATGTTACACCACACTTCAAGCCAACGACGGGGATTCATATATGCATGCATGCGTGCATAGTATATGCGCTCAAACTTAATTAGGTCTGAATCTCACCATGACCTATACTACGATAACATGAACCAAATGAAGAATCTGCCATGGTAACCTATCTTGTTGTTGGTCAAGGTGATCATGGATGTCCACGCAGGCCCACGAATATATAGGCTTGTCGCCGATAACCATGCGAGGTAGTGTATCGTTCGAAGGCAACCACTACATGCATATGTATGGAGGTGATGCATGCATGCATGTTTGAATACACAACATTGATCTGGCGCGTGCGTCAAAAATCGTACACTAGCTCCCCACACAGAGCGAGATCGGTTCATGATGGTGTCGTTGTACTAGCCACTTCGACTCAATGGGAGGGATTCATGCATACACATGCATGTGTGTGTGCTCAAAGTGTATCATGCATGTCATCCCAGAGCAAAAATAATAGTCCCCTCCTAAGTCAAATTAACCTCTCTTGTTGTCAGGCAAAAAGAAGTGATGGACCAAGCGGGCCCATAGATGGAAAGCATCGATATCGCTGATAACCGCTTAAGTGGGTGCGAGAGGACAACCACCACCGCTTTGCATGTGGGCCAAACATATATATGTTGAATACCCAAAATGCACAACTTTGATGTGCCACATGCCTCAAAAACCGTAAACCATGCACCCACGCAGAGCGAGGTTCATATCAAGCGTACTACATATGATGGTCCCCTTCCCCCCTCTTCACCGCATACTATATGCTCCTGCCGTAATATATGTACAACCCAAAAGAATCCTCATGATGGTGAAATTAATTAACCTCTCCCGATGTAGGTTAAAGTGATGCATGCATGCATGCATCGACGATGGCCTCGTGGGCCCACAGATGGAAGCATCATACGTGAGTGTCCTAGCTAGGATATATATGCATGTGGCCCAAAAAGGTGTTGTGTCATGTTTGAATAACAAATTTCACAATTTTGATGTGGCACGTGCCTCGGTAACCAAAAAGTCCCAACACTGAGTGAGGTGTACTTGTTCACGGACGCATACGTATAGTATATATGCTAGTCCCCTCCCACCTCTTCGACGCGTACTATATACCACCATAACACAAACAAAAAAGATTCTACCTTGCTGGTTAAATTAACCTCACTGCCGACTGTTCATCAAAGTGATGGACGACGACCTCGCGGGCCCACAGAAAGCGTCACACGCTAGTATCGAGTGTCGTGTAGGACAACCATCGACTGCATGTGGCCAAAACATTTATGTATGACAGGGTTGTGTGATGTTTTAAACAACGATTTCACGACTCTGATGTGGCACTAGCCTGCCTAATAAAATGGCTAACCCACACGGTGGCTCACAACTCGTAGTGTACTGCGAGCCACCCGCCAGCCCCAGATGCACACACCCACACACACACCGCGAATCCACCACAACTACGATGCATGTTAAATTAATTATCCCGCGATGAACATACATGACGTTTTAATTTCAAAAAAATCACAGAGATCATTAAGACGTTTTAGTACATTGATTGATTGATTTTCTATGGGTATAATGTGCAAATATCAAATTTGAGCTACATGCACACATGACAGTGCACCTAAATGGATTGTAAAAACACATGTGTCTCACTGGGTGCATGTTTACTCCCCGTGCAACAAATTTCAAACATTGAGAATCTTGATTTCTAAATTCTAGTACATCCAAAACTTATTTGAAGTTCATGAAACTTACCGTGTTGTCATTTGGACACCAATACAAAGTGGCATTGTACTTTTTTGTTAAATTTGAGACCAGTTTTGATGTAATCTTTATCTAATTATAGACGGGAGATTATTAATAATTGGGAACCAATATGCCAAACGGATTATTTATTTGAACCGTGAGCATTAGACCAACAATGGATACGTGCCATGCTTCGGTTAAGCAATAAAGCGGCAGCATTAATCATCCAAATAGAAAAACAATATACGTGCCGCCGCGCGACCCGTGTGGCGTGCGAGCAGGCGTGAGTTGACGGGACACATGCGAGCAGTCCGCCGCGTAGGCAGACAGGGAGGCGTGCGTGCAGGTGTGTGAATTGACGGAGGCGTGCTCACTGCACAGTGTCATCGGGAGGCGTGCGAGTAGCTGTGTGAAACTTTGGTAGGCATGCCAACAGTCCGGTGCGCAGGCTCACCGGGAGGCGAGCCATCGTTTTGACCGCCGCCCGCCTCTCTCCCACTACTCCATATTAATGGTGCGCCCGAGCGGCCGCACCCCCATCCTCGCTACGCACACACAATCCTCTCTCTTCGTTTGCATCCTTGACGCCGCTCTCAGTCCTCAAAGCCGTCAGTGTATGAGGATGCCGCCGAAGCACCCCATCGGAGGGAGTGGTGATGCCGGTGCTGCTAAAGCACTGGAGCACGGCGTGGAGATGGAGACAGAGGTTGCCGTCACCGCCAGCGAGTTATCGCTTCACCCTGACGTCGTCGACGACGTGGAGCTTCCACAGCCGGAGGCGGAGTTCCACACCGACTCCGGCGACCACTCCGGCGATGACTCTGACGACGACGGACAGCTGGTTAGTCATCTATACCCATTTATGTGTCAAATAGATCATAGGGTTTCTTTGATTACTCCTGCCTCCCCCTTTTTGGAATAGAAATCCTATGGTTATGTTCTCCCAGTCCATGAAATCTGAGGAAGTTTCGTTAGATCCGTGTAGTGTATTGATTGTTTGAATGGTACATGTGATAAGTGATTAGTTGTTTCATCTGTGCAAATGATTTCTGCTAGTAATCCGACTAGGGTTAGTGTTTGTGCTAATAATTTCTAGGCAGGACTTGACAATTGATTTTGAATGACCTACCTATGTTTGTGCCATTATTTTCTTCAAGATTGGTCTGTACATAGACGATTGTGCGTAAAAATCAAACCACAATCTATGGATATGTATAAATAAATAGCCATAAATTCCTAATCCTACTTCACGGCATGTAATCAGTGATTTGATGCCAAATTTGTTTTACTATTTGTATAGGTGTTGTCTGACGATGTGGACAACGAGGATGAAGATGCCCAGAGGAGGTACAAGAGGCAAATCCTGAGGGAGCTTTATGCGGGAATGCATAACAGGCGTATTAGGACCTGGAACGACGGCTATGGATGCCCATTTTGCAACCACAAGATTCATGATGCGTATCTAAGTGTTCTGGCGCATGCAAGAGGACGGGTCGTTGGCTCCTTCAAGAAGAAGTATTCTCGCAGGGTGGCGCACGGCGCGTACACCGAGTACCTGGAGAAGCTTCAGGATCGTGCCGGCCACATGTGAGATGAGATGTGGGATGGATCGAACTATGCACGCTTGAGTATGCTTAATGACGGTTGAACTATGTACTTATGGTTGAACTATGCTTATGTACGTGTACGCTTATTATCTATGTCTGAGTATGTTAAATATTTCGCCAAATTTTGGTAAAAATTACAACGGGGGACCAATAAACCAGGACGGAGGTAGTACGTCAATCACACATGGTTCCCAAAATTGGAACCGTGTGCAATAACTTTCATTTTGCCTGCTACGTCAATCACACACGGTTCGCTCTAGCAAATCGTCGCCCCCAAAATTCTTTGTGGGACAGAAAACCTCACCACCCAATTAAAAAAAGAAAAAGAAAACCTTCACCATCCCCATGTCACAAAAACCCTCACCCCGCCTGCTACCCCCTCGGCCCCTCCGGTACGTTCCCTATTCACACTGGCATAAGCTCCTCCACATCTATGCCATGGCGCCACCTATCGCGGCGGTAAACACTAAGCTCGCCACCTGCCGCCGCCGCCTGCTACCTCTTGAGCATGTGTTAGTTTTCCCTTGAAGAGGAAAGGGTGATGCAACAAAGTAGCGTAAGTATTTCCCTCAGTTTTTTGAGAATCAAGGTATCAATCCAGTAGGAGACTACACGCAAGTCCCTCATACCTACACAAACAATCAAGAACCTTGCAACCAACACGATAAAGGGGTTGTCAATCCCTTCACGGCCACTTGCAAAAGTGAGATCTGATAGAGATAATAAGATAAATATTTTTGGTATTATTTTTGTTGTATAGATTGAAAAGTAAAGATTGCAAAATAAACGGCAACAGAAATAGCACGTTGGCGGGAGATTAATATGATGGAAGATAGACCCGGGGGCCATAGGTTTCACTAGTGGCTTCTCTCAAGATAGCATAATCTACGGTGGGTGAACAAATTACTGTCGAGCAATTGATAGAAAAGCGCATAGTTATGAGAATATCTAGGCATGATCATGTATATAGGCATCACGTCCGTGACAAGTAGACCGAAACGATTCTGCATCTACTACTATTACTCCGCACATCGACCGCTATCCAGCATGCATCTAGATTATTAAGTTCATAAGAAGAGTAACACATTAAGCAAGATGACATGATGTAGAGGGATAAACTCAAGCAATATGACATAAACCCCATCTTTTTATCCTCAATGGCAACAATACAATACGTGCCTTGCTGCCCCTGTTGTCGCTGGGAAAGGACATTGCAAGATTGAATCCAAAGCTAAGAACTTCTCCCATTGCAAGAAAGATCAATCTAGTAGGCCAAACCAAACTGATAATTCGAAGATACTTGCAAAGATATTAAATCATGAATATAAGAATTCAGAGAAGAATAAAATATTGTTCATAGATAATCTTGATCATAAACCCACAATTCATCGGATCTCGACAAATACACCGCAAAAAGAATTACATCAAATAGATCTCCAAGAGAATCGAGGAGAACTTTGTATTGAGAACCAAAGAGAGAGAAGAAGCCATCTAGCTAATAACTATGGACCGAAGGTCTGTGGTAAACTACTCACACCTCATCGAAGATGCTATGGTGTTGATGTAGAAGCCCTCCATGGTCAACTCCCCCTCCGGCGGAGCGCCGAAAAAGGCCCCAAGATGGGATCTCACGGGTACAGAAGGTTGCGGCGGTGGAAATAGGGTTTTGTGGTGCTCCTGGAAGTTTTCAGGGTATATGAGTATCTATAGGCGGAAGAAGTAGGTCGGTGGAACCACGAGGGGCCCACGAGGGTGGGGACGCACCTACCCCCCTGGGCACGCCTCCCTACCTTGTGGCCGCCTCATTGCTTCTTTGACGTCCACTCCAGGTCTCCTGGATTGCATTTGTTCCAAAAATGATCCTCGCGAAGGTTTCATTCCGTTTGATATTCCTTTTCTGCGAAACACTGAAATAGGCAAAAAAAACAGCAATTTGCACTGGGCCTTCGGTTAATAGGTTAGTCCCAAAAATAATATAAAAGTGCATAATAAAGCCCATTAAACATCCAAAACAGATAATATAATAGCATGGAACAATAAAAAATTATGTCTTCTCAAAGCAATCATGTCTTCTCAAAATAACATGGCCAAAGAAAGTTATCCCTACAAAATCATATAGTCTGGCTATGCTCTATCTTCATCACACAAAATATTTAAATCATGCACAACCCCGATGACAATCTAAGCAATTGTTTCATACTTTTGATGTTCTCAAACTTTTTAAATTTTCACGCAATACATGAGCATGAGCCATGGACATAGCACTATATGTGGAATAGAATGGTGGTTGTGGAGAAGACAAAAAGGAGAAGATAGTCTCACATCAACTAGGCGTATCAATGGGCTATGGAGATGCCCATCAATAAATATCAATGTGAGTGAGTAGGGATTGCCATGCAACGGATGCACTAGAGCTATAAGTGTATGAAAGCTCAACAAAAGAAACTAAGTGGGTGTGCATCCAACATGCTTGCTCACGAAGACCTAGGGAATTTTGAGGAAGCCCATCATTGGAATATACAAGTCAAGTTCTATAATATAAAATTCCCACTTGTATATAGAAGTGACAACATAGGAGACTCTCTATCATGAAGATCATGGTGCTACTTTGAAGCACAAGTGTGGTAAAAGGATAGTAACATTGTCCCTTCTCTCTTTTTCTCTCATTTTTTCTGTTTGGGCCTTTTTCTCTCTCTTTTTTATGGCCTCTTTTTTTTCGTCCGGAGTCTCATCCCGACTTGTGGGGGAACCATAGTCTCCATCATCCTTTCTTCACTTGGGACAATGCTCTAATAATGATGATCATCGCACTTTTATTTACTTACAACTCGAGAATTATAACTCAATACTTAGAACAAAATATGACCCTATGTGAATGCCTCCGGCGGTGTACCAGGATATGCAATGAATCAAGAGTGACATGTATGAAAGAATTATAAAGGTGGCTTTGCCACAAATACGATGTCAACTACATGATCATGCAAAGCAATATGACAATGATGGAGCGTGTCATAGTAAACGGAACGATGGTAAGTTGCATGGCAATATATCTTGAAATGGCTATGGAAATGCCATAATAGGTAGGTATGGTTGCTGTTTTGAGGAAGGTATATGGTGGGTGTATGATACTGGCGAAAGGTGCGCGGTATTAGAGAGGCTAGCAATGGTGGAGGGTGAGAGTGCGTATAATCCATGGACTCAACATTAGTCATAAAGAACTCACATACTTATTGCAAAAATCTATTAGTTATCGAAACGAAGTACTATGCGCATGCTACTAGGGGGATAGATTGGTAGGAAAAGACCATCGCTCGTCCCCGACCGCCACTCATAAGGAATACAATTAATAAATAAATCATGCTCCGACTTCACACATAATGGTTCACCATACGTGCATGCTACGAGAATCACAAAATTTAGAACAAGTATTTCTCAAATCCACAACTACTCAACTAGCATGACTCTAATATCACCATCTTTATATCTCAAAACAATCATAAAGTATCAAACTTCTCATATTATTCAATGCACTTTATATGATAGTTTTTATTATACCCATGTTGGATGCTCATCATATTAGGACTAATTTTGTAGCCAAAGCAAATTACCATGCTGTTCTAATAGACTCTCAAAATAATATAAGTGAAGCATGAGAGATCAATAATTTCTATAAAACCACCACCATGCTCTAAAAGATATAAGTGAAGCACTAGAGAGAAATTATATAGCTCAAAAGATATAAGTGAAGCACATAGAGTATTCTAATAAATTTCGATTCATGTGTGTCTCTCCAAAAGGTGTGTACAGCAAGGATGATTGTGGTAAACTAAAAAGCAAAGACTCAAATCATACAAGACGCTCCAAGCAAAACACGTATCATGTGGTGAATAAAAATATAGCCTCAAGTAAAGTTACCGATGGATGAAGACGAAAGAGGGGATGCCTTCCGGGGCATCCCAAAGCTTAGGATTTTGGTTGTCCTTGAATTTTACCTTGGGGTGCCTTGGGCATCCCCAAGCTTAGGCTCTTGCCACTCCTTGTTCCAAAATCCATCAAATCTTTACCCAAACCTTGAATACTTTACAACACAAAACTCAACAGAAAATCTCATGAGCTCCGTTAGTATAAGAAAACAAATCACCACCTCAAGATACTGTAATGAACTCATTCATTATTTATATTTGTGTTAAACCTACTGTATTCGAACTTCTCTATGGTTCATACCCCCCGATACTAGCCATAGATTCATCAAAATAAGCAAACAACACACGAAAAAACAGAATCTGTCAAAAACAGAACAGTCTATAGCAATCAGATTTGTTCGAATACTTATGGAACTCCAAACATTCTGAAAAACTAGGACAACCTGGATAATGTGTATATTGATCTACTGCAAAAAGAATTAGCAATTTATCATGTTCTGGTGATTTTTAACAATTATTATCGTGAGCACAAAGCTTTTGTCTTTTTCAGCAAGGTCAAACAATTATCACCAAAGAAGATCCTATTGGTTCTACTTGGCACAAACACTAATTAAAACATAAAACACATCTAAACAGAAGCTAGATGAATTATTTATTACTAAACAGAAACAAAAAGCAAGAAACAAAAATAAAATTGGGTTGCCTCCCAACAAGCGCTATCGTTGAACGCCCCTAGCTACGCATAAAAACAAGAATAGATCTAGGTATTATCATCTTTGGTAGGCAATTCTTCAATAGAACACTTATAACCCTTAGGAGTTTCCTTCTTTTTATTAATGATCAAACTCCTAGGCAAGAAATCAAGAAATTCATTTGTAGCAAAAGGTTCCTTAATGATAGCGAAAAAGTTGGGGTGAACACTTATTGATTTGAGATCTGCATTTTCCTTACTAGAAGATTCACCTTTATTTTTAGGCACATACATAAACTTGGCAAATTTAGTAGTAGGAGGATTCGGGGTATTTTTCACGGAAGAAAAGGCAGACCCTAAGTTGGTAATAATATCCTCAAGTTTATCAATTCTTGTGGAATCTTGATCTATCTTTTCATTAACTATGGGTTCCTTTTCTTTAAAAAATTTAAGAGCAACTCCTACCTTAGATCCGGATAGGGTGATTTGGTTGTGGATCTTTTTATCCAAATTTTCAATCAACTCTAAAGTGGCAATTTTATTTTCAATAGTTTCAAGCCTTTGCATCACATGTTCCAAAGTTAAGATAGTTCCATTAACCAAAAGAGGTGGTGGGCCAAACAAATCTAACATAGCATTATAAGAATCAAGAATATATCTGTTCCAAGGAGTGATGCCTACATAAAAATTGCGAAGAAGGATAGAAGTAGATTGCTTCCTGGTAGATCTATTCTGAGCAATGCAAATTCTATGCCAAGCATCTTTTAGATTTTCTCCCTCCCTTTGTTTAAAATTAAGAACTTCATGATCGGGAGTACTAATAATGACAGAAGGACTAGCCATGACGATGAAACAAACGATCAAACCCATGGATACACAATAAGCAAGCAAAAAGAGATGGACGGAAAAAGAGGGCGAATAAAACGGCAAAGGTGAAGTGGGGGAGAGGAAAACGAGAGGCAAATGGCAAATAATGTAATGCGAGGGAGAAGAGTTCGTGATGGGTACTTGGTATGTCTTGACTTGTGCATAGATCTCCCCGGCAATGGCGCCAGAAATCCTTCTTGATACCTCTTGAGCATGCATTGGTTTTCCCTTGAAGAGGAAAGGGTGATGCAGCAAAGTAGCGTAAGTATTTCCCTTAGTTTTTTGAGAACCAAGGTATCAATCCTGTAGGAGACTACACGCAAGTCCCTCGTACCTGCACAAACAATCAAGAACCTTGCAACCAACGCGATAAAGGGGTTGTCAATCCCTTCACGTCCACTTGCAAAAGTGAGATCTGATAGAGATAATAAGATAAATATTTTTGTTATTATTTTTTTGTATAGATTGAAAAGTAAAGATTGCAAAATAAATGGCGACAGAAATAGCACGTTGGCGGGAGATTAATATGACGGAAGATAGACCCGAGGGCTATAGGTTTCACTAGTGGCTTCTCTCAAGATAGCATAATCTACGGTGGGTGAACAAATTACTGTCGAGCAATTGATAGAAAAGCGCATAGTTATGAGAATATCTAGGCATGATCATGTATATATAGGCATCACATCCGTGACAAGTAGACCGAAACGATTCTGCATCTACTACTATTACTCCACACATTGACCGCTATCCAGCATGCATCTAGAGTATTAAGTTCATAAGAACAGAGTAATGCATTAAGCAAGATGACATGATGTAGAGGGATAAACTCAAGCAATATGACATAAACCCCATCTTTTTATCCTCGATGGTAACAATACAATAGGTGCCTTGCTGCCCCTGGTGTCACTGGGAAAGGACACCGCAAGATTGAACCCAAAGCTAAGCACTTCTCCCATCGCAAGAAAGATCAATCTAGTAGGCCAAACCAAACTGATAATTCGAAGAGACTTGCAAAGATATTAAATCATGCATATAAGAATTTAGAGAAGAATAAAATATTGTTCATAGATAATCTTGATCATAAACCCACAATTCATCGGATCTCGACAAACACACTGCAAAAAGAATTACATCAAATAGATCTCCAAGAGAATCGAGGAGAACTTTGTATTGAGATCCAAAGAGAGAGAACAAGCCATCTAGCTAATAACTATGGACCCGAATGTCTGTGGTAAACTACTCACACATCATCGGACAGGCTATGGTGTTGATGTAGAAGCCCTCCGTGATCGGTTCCCCCTTCGGCGGAGCGCCGGAAAAGGCCCCAAGATGGGATCTCACGGGTACAGAAGGTTGCGGCGGTCGAAATACGGTTTCCGGGTGCTCCTGGATGTTTTCAGGGTATATGAGTATATATAGGTGAAAGAAGTAGGTCGATGGAGCCACGAGAGGCCCACGAGGGGCCCACGAGGGTGGGGGGCGTGCCTCCCTACCTCGTGGCCGCCTCGTTGCATCCTTGACGCCCACTCCAAGTCTACTGGATTGCGTTTGTTCCAAAAACAATCCTCGCGAAGGTTTCATTCCGTTTGGATTCCGTTTGATATTCCTTTTCTGCGAAACACTGAAATAGGCAAAAAAACAACAATTTGCACTGGTCCTTCGGTTAATAGGTTAGTCCCAAAATAATATAGAAGTGCATAATAAAGCCTATTAAACATCCAAAACAGATAATATAATAGCATGGAACAATAAAAAATTATAGATACGCTGGAGACGTATCACCGCGAGGCTGCTGGCAAAGCCCACCGCATTTCGCCACTTCCGCTTACCGCCGCCTATCGCCATCGACTTTCTCGACGCTGCTCGCGGTTGACCCAGCTCCGCTCGGTTGGGGAATTTGTCGTACTAAGGGTTCTTTCTCATGGACGACAAGGTAACTAATTTAACGAGATATTATCTCATCTCTTATCCTAGTTCATCCGCCTCCTTTAATCACCCGACAGAAATCATCGTGAATTCATTTTTATTCGTGTTGATTTGAGGGTTTTCTTTCATTCATAGAATGTGCAGTGCGCCGACACTTCAGGACTTGGCGACCGCCGCCAGAGATTTCATCTCATCGTACCAGATAACTTGAGGACGCACGCGGTATGTTCAATCTCACCCTAAATCAGTTGGCATGGCCTACTTTCATGAACATATTCTAAATATTGCTACATTTGGATAAAAGGTTCCACATGCACCATATACGTCAAAGGGGATTTCCCCCCTCTTCTTTCTATATGAGGCAAATTAATGATGTATTGTTCTTTCGATTACTCTCATATTTCGATGACATCCTTTTTGGAGCGACAAGGTTATCATGATCAAAGCACGGATTACACTGTAAACCAGCATTATACATATGGGAGCTATTTTTCTCCTCCGACGGTTTAGGGCTATCAAACCCCCGTTTCAAGATTGGCTAAAAACGCCTATTTCATGCCCATTACATGGCAGGTATTTCGTATCACGAATCTTGATCATACTTGCAAGTCTCCTTGCGTATCTATATAAAGGTTCACAAACCGGATGGCGGTATAACCGCCCTGGTAGTTTAAAATTTTGTGATTGCAGGAGATATAAGTTGGCAAGGAAGATTTTCCAAATGAAGGTTTCAGTACTGATGCACGAAGGCATCTCACAAAGCACGAGTACGGTCTATCCTATTACAAGGCAACATGGTGCCCAAATAAGATAATTGTTTTTTTCCTGACAAGATATAACACGAAAGCTAATTAAGGCTGCCCTCGGTTCACGCCTGCGTGCCTTCCCGGTTTGATGGTTCTGGATCATCCTGCGTCGCTTCAGCTTCCTCCTCCCTACCCAGCGGCTGGAAGTCAACAGTGGTCCAGTCGATCCCCATTAATGCTTGAAAGACAGCCTCTTCATGTATCAGTGAAGACGGTTCAAGATCAGGGGCGTAAGTGTGCTTACGGATTGGAGGAATCAGGTTTTCCGCTTCAGGGATTGGTGCAGCCACTCGTTTGTTTTGGTCATCATACTGAGCTTGATAATGGGACAAGTCTGCTTCCTCTACCAATTGGCAGGCCAGAGGGCGCACCGCCCGGTTTATCTTTCTTAAGTCCTCTTCATTGAATTCGGAGCCATCCTCCTTCAAGCTGGGATAGCCTTGAGCCGCTTCGACGGGATCGAAATCAGGCATCCATGCTTTGGCCCGGATTAAGGCATTAATGGCTCCGGTTCGAGCAGCAGACTTTTTCAGCTCATCAATCCGAGCAGGAAGCATGGACAATCTCTTCAGTGTATCCTGGATCAACGTATGTGCTGGATTGTTGTGTGACGCAACTGTGATAATCCGTTGCGCACCCGTATACAGTTGCTCCACCAAGGTATAGGCAGCTTTCAGTTTCATCCGCACATCCGACCCTAAGTGAGTAATGCGGGTGCCTGTGATACAAGCAGCAGTTTACAAATCAAGTCGCTTTAAGAGAATCGCGATTGTTATACAAGTTATAGGAAGCTTACCAAAGATGGCGGCAGTCATTGCGTGCACTTGTCGCTTTACACTGGTTAATTCATCAGTCACCGGTTTAAGGGCAGCTTCTGCATCCTTAATCTTCTTGGTTAAAGTGGCCTTTTCTGTGGCCCAGTCAGCCTGTTCCTTCTTAAAGCCTTCCTTCAGTTGCTCCATACTTCTTAAAGCGCTGGTTAATGCCTCCTTGGCCTTGGAAGTTTCTGCTTGTTGAGACTTCAAATTTTCTTGAAGGTCGGAGATTTGGTTCTCTTAACCTTCAGTTCAGCCTGCATTCCGACAGTTTTACAGTTTAACAAAGGAAGTACCAACCGCATAACAAGTTAGGCGCTTTGTACTTGGGGGCTAATGCCTATTTGATCTACAGCTGTCAACTGATTATAAAAGTCCCAAGCTAAATACAAGTATTCAACTTGGCACTTGGGGGCTAATGGCCATTTGCTTTGATGGTATATTAGATGCTATGATATGAAGAGTAAAGTCTCGGTTCAATTATGCTAAAGTTAAACCGACCCTTGGGGGCTACAGTGGTAAGAAACAGGAACAAGTACATGGAAATTACCTCAAATTTTTCCTTCATCATCTTTACCAGATTGGCTTCATAGTCACGACTAGTATGTAGCCGGTTTAAATAACCAGAATGGATGTCTTGGGCACTGAGAGCAGAGTAAGTTGCCAGGTCAACATCCCACTTACCCTTGCTCATGACAGAAAATTCTTCTTTAGCAGTATGCTTTGCTAAAGCGATGGGATTTCCCGGTTCAGTTCGACCTATGCCAGTGATTATGACTTCATCATCCTGAGGCTCGCCGGTTTGAACTGGCACAGTCGGTTTATCGGCAGGTTTTGAGGGGCTGGTGGTTTTTTCGGTCCGGATGGGACTGGCTGGCTGATCAGCAGGACCGGAGGGGTAAACAGAACCTTCTTCATCCCTCACTGGTGGGTCGTTAACCACATCTTCATGGATAATCGCTTCAACTTCTGGGGTAGCATTCGGTTCAAGAGTAGCATCTTCCTCAGCTGCCTTATCTTGGCGAGCTTTCTTGCTTGGCCTTGGTTTGGCCCTACAAGAGGCAGCAAAATCAAAAACAGCATATATTGAAGATTACAAAAATCAGCAACGTCATGATAAGGGCGAAGCATACCCAAGCACAGTTTTGAGGGGAGGCAGCTGGGTACCAGTTGACTCGCCAGAAGATGAGTGCGAGGTGACCTGATAATTGGAGTCAGACGGATTAAGCGGTTGACGAAAACAGCCCTCTTTAGGACAAATATTGACAAGCAAATTAGAGACCTCTGAACGACGTTTCCGAACCGGACTGTTCGGTAAACCGGCGGAGGTAACTACCTGGCCGCTGTGTCGGGTTGTACGATGCACCTCATGCTGTTGGGTCTTCATAAGAAAGTTGGGGTCCAAGTAAGCAAGAGGATGGGAAAATTTAACTTTTCGGTTTGCCTGACGGATTTTGTGTGAAGGTGGAAAGCTTGAATCATAAGAAAGGGTAATTACCTCTGCATCGTCAGCGTGGCTAGCTTCGGCATCATCCTGACAAACAGTATCATCAATAAGTTGCATAAACAGTAAACCGAGAGAATCAAGTTCTGCTTCAAGGTCCGGGTTACCCACATCATAATCAGCGGGTGGATCAGAGGAGGTTGTAGTCTTCCTCTTATGAGCAGACTTTTTGATGACCCTTGTCTTAGGCCGGGTTGGTTTTTTCGGTTTATCCGCTTTTTCTTGCGGGAGCTTTTTACTCCAAAACGGATCATCACCCTGCACCAATGGATATTGATATCAGTAAATAGCAAGTGCAATTGTATCATACTTAATAAAAAGGGAGTTCAGGTTTACCGCCGGCGGTTTGTTGATAGCGCAGAAAGGCAGAAGGCCGGTTTTGGCGCAGACGCGTTCTGGTTCATTCAAAATTTTCTTTACGGCCTCTGTGACCTCTTCATCAGTAAGCTGGATGTTTACGTGATGCAATGGATCATCAACGCTGCCTGTATACTCGCACATTAAACCGGAGCGTTGGCTGAGGGGCAGTATACTCCAGGATATCCAGCAACGAGCAAGATCGACTCCTGTTAAACCGTTTGCCATAAAGGCTCGAAGCTTGGACAGTTGAGGAGCGTACTTCATCCTCTCTTTACCAGTCAGCCGCTGAGGAAAGGGATGTGTGTTGCTGAGCCGTTCTGGACGAAAACCGGGCAAGATATTCTCATTATCTGGGGAGGTGTCTTTACAATAAAACCAGGAGTTATTCCACTCTTGGGGATGACTATGCAATTTCGCATGAGGATAAGTGACCTCTTTTCTTTTTTGGATTGACACGCCACCCAGTTCCATGTTGGAACCGTCAGGAAACTCTGTACGGCGGTTTAAGTGAAAGCAGTCTCGGAACAGCTCCACTGTGGGTTCCTCTTGAAAGAATACCTCGCAGAGCACTTGGAAATGGCATATGTTGGTGACAGAATTGGGACCGATATCTTGCGGATGGAGTTGAAAATTAGCCAAAACATCACGGTAAAATTTTGAACCGGGCGGATTAAAACCGCGGGCTAAGTGATCTGCAAAGACTACAACTTCTCCGTCTCGAGGTGTAGGGGGACACTCTTTGCCTGGGACCCTCCAATGAATGGTTTTTCTGCTGCTTAAGGCGCCGGTCAGGACCAGATTGTTCAGTTGCGTTTCCGTGACCCGAGAAGGAGCCCAGTTGCATTCATACACTTGCTTAGCCATGAGGAAATCTACAGAACGAAATGATTCCGGTTTAAGATCGTATTGAGCACAGATTACATGTTGATATTGTCAGTGTTAAACCGAAGGTAATCAATCATAAACCGACATTGGTAAAGCGATATGGTTCATCCAGGAATTACTGGCGGTTCAACAAGGGGACTAATGGTGCATACCGATTTAGTGATTTTCTTCCACAAAGTTAAACCGCTGGGTCTAAAACCGTGGAACAGTGGGGATTATAAATGAACAAGTGTGCAGAAACAGGTTTCATACAATCTTATTATAGCAGCAGGATCTGGGGGATCTCGTAAAAAGGATAAATATTCATGATTTAAAAGGAGTTGTGCAAGAACAGCAAGGTAAAGCTATGGATCAGATCTACGGTCCAGGTACATCGCGGTAAAAACAGATGTTGAAGGCTACCGCTATACGGAGCAAAGGTTATGGGATCATCTGAAGATACATCTCAGTCGAAGCTGAGGTGGACGAAGAATGCGAAGAACACGACGAACATAGTAAACCCTAGAAACAGATCTGAGTTGGGAAGGCGGAGATCTTACCGAAGCCCGGAGAGATGCGGAAGGATGCCGCAGTTTTCTGGTACGGTCAGGTTGATGCAGCGGCCCAAGATGATGCAGAGGTCAGTGACGGCGGCGGAGCTCCGGCGTTGGCGACGCGAAGAAGACGATGAGGAAAGGGATGAAGGGGAGAAAAGGAAATGACCCTTTGGCCCTATTTATAAGGCAAAGAGCACGTGTCAGGCGCGCGAATCCAGGAGCCGCGGATTTCGGAAGCGGAGCTGTCGTCTCGATTATTGCGGATTTATTAAACAAAGAAGGCATCGTAAAAACTAGCTTCATGATGATGTCATGCCGGTTTACGGCAACCAAAGAAGATGACGACATGGCGGTTTTGGTGAGATGCTGAATATGAAGATTTCTGCTAAGGATTGACATGAACTTATTCAAATCAATCTGGGGCCTAATGTTGAGGATATAACTAGTGGGCGTAAACCGGCCTACCTGGGCCGGATTAACTTTAAACAGTAGCTCAAGGATGGGAAAACCCAATAAGCTTATAAAGGCCCAAGGCCGTAGTCGGTTTAGTATCTATAGCCGTAAACCGGCTGGTGTAAACTTGTACTGTAAGAAAAGGAAAGAGAGAGACCAACCCAGGTACGAGTATAAACCGGAGATTGGGACTCTATGAACCGACGGGCGTCACCCGTGTATATAAGGGGACGACCCGATAGCGGTTTAAGGACAGACAACCACAACTCGAGGCCTAGGCGAAGCTTGTTTGCTCCCTAGTCATCGAGACCTCATCAATTCCACCACAAACTAGACGTAGGCTTTTACCTTCATCGAAGGGGCCGAACTAGTATAAAATCTCTGTGTCCCTGTGTCCGCTTTAACCCCTTCGAGCTAACCCGTTGCGATGGCTCCACGACTAAGTACTTTGGCTAGGACATCTGCCGTGACAAACCCACGACACCCTATCTGTTTCATTATAGACTTTTGTCCTTCGATTTCAACTGCTGTACAGTTCTTTCAATTTGGGCCCCTATTTGCATGTTACCATATTTTCTTTAAAAATCCTACCATTTTCTGCAGGACATCCCTCGCTATGCAACAGATTATGTAGTGCACAATTTTCCCTTTACATACACCAAGGCTCCACGAATGTCATATTGCACACAAACTATGGATTTACAATCGTTGCTACTATAAGACTTGATGAACGTGGTGACTCCTATTTTGGCACTGGCTTTTGGAATGAAATTGCAAAGATTTATGTACTGAAAGCTGGCACTAAAATTGCACTGCACATAGAAGGGTCTGGTCATGAGATATATGCTAACTTCCCCGACAAAATCATCCGTCCAGACTTTGTTCGAAGTAAGTTTTCTTTTCAACTATCTGCATATGTTGACTAACCCAGCAATGTCAAATGAATTGTGTAGGATTTAAGCAACCAATTTTTATTCCCTTTTCTTACTATATCCCTACCTAATAACTTCTAGTTACCAATACACTTTTCTATTGCCCTCTTTTAACTAAATATTCCCTGTACTCCCATTTCTATCAGAAAGCACCGCTGACAAGGAGACTCCGGAGGTGGAGAACGGGGCTGCCAACAAGCGGAGGCGGGGCAAGCTAGAACCGCAAGCGACTCCAGCAGGCCTAGACTTAATCAGCAGCCTCCCCGATGATACATTGAGAGTCATCATCTCCCTCCTCCCAATCAAATATGGGGCGCGGACAACCCTCCTTTCCCAATGGTGGCGCCCCCTATGGAACTCCAGCTCTCTCGACCTCATCGACACCCACGAGCTCTGCCATGGCTATCGCAAAAGCTTGGATGCATTCTCCAGGATCCTTGGTAGTTACGTTGGCCCAACCAAAGGCCTTAGAATGGGCAAGTTCTGTTCCAATGGCAAGGACCGAGCCAAGCTTGACGACTGGTTCCGATCCCCCGCCCTAGATCAGCTCGAGGAGCTCACTTTTGATGATGGGCATATGCGGTCGCTGCCAACGTCCGCACTCCGCCTCGCGCCCACGCTGCGCGTCGCCAAGTTCAGGAACTGCCATTTCCCGCCCCTTAATGACGCGCCCGCTCTTATTCTACCACGACTGAAGCACCTCGAGCTCGCTGCCATCTGCCTCTCAAAGGGTGACATGTAGCGCCTGCTCCGTGGCTGTACTGCACTCGAGTACCTTCATCTTCAGGCAATCAATGGGTTGAGTACCTTCCACATCACCTCCATGACTCTCCGGACTATTTAAATGTGTTGCTGGTGCGGCTGGAAGACATCACAAAAGGTGGACCACGGTATGTTCATCCAGGACACACCTGCACTTGAGAGATTACTTGTAGTTGATCAAGAAGGTCCAACAAGAATCAATGTCATTTCTGCGCCGAAATTGACAGTGGTGGGCTACTTGTCTGACAAATACTCCAAACTTGTTATTGGATCCACACCCGTTTAGGTACAACAGCCGCCTTCTACCTCTCCTTCTACAAATTAACATTATTTCTAATTTTGAAGATGTTTGTTCGTCTGTCATTCAGAAAATGATTCCGACAAGCTTGACCCCGAAACTGCACACAGTGAAGGTCTTGGCACTAGAATCTATCGGGCCCGACTTGGAGCAAGTTGTCAGTTTCCTGCGATGCTTTCCGTGCCTGGAGAAGCTATACATATCGAGGTGATGTTCCTTTCATGTTAAATGTTAACCATAAGGGAGTTCAATTTGTGACACCTTTTTCCAAGTTTACATTGACAATGTACTACGATTTCTGAAGGTTCTTTTGGAGATTTCAGTACATACGTGCCCCCCCATATTGGTTGCTTGATCCATATGGTTACATTCAATAAGCATTTCTCCTTTGGATTCATTTGTACTAGTTTTCTTAGGGAACTTTTCATCCACTCCAACCTCTTGTGAAGAAGGCTACATTTTTCTAGAATGTAATCAAATGCCCATGTTGATCATGTCAGATCGAAGATGGCATGTTAGTGCATTTTAAAAATGCTGCAAACCAAATAGCTAGGCCTCTAGTAATGTTCAAAACTGCATGTAGGCACTAACACGTTTTCTTCTTTTGCAGATAAGATTAGGCCCAGTGGTGGATAATGTGATACAATATAACAATCACATCGAATGCCTAGATCTGCATCTCTCAGAAATTACTTTGAACTCCTACCGAGGGACCTTACCGGAGATTATATTCGCCAGGTTCTTTGTTCTCAGAGCAAGGGTGCTGAAGGAAATGAGGTTTGCCCTACATTTATATCGCAAAAATGAGTGGTTAGTTATCAGCGCCGGCGCCTGCGGCAGAATGGAGTAGGCTCCAAAAATGGTGAATTTCATTTTGGAACTTCAGATGACAGAGTAATCAGAAGTCATCGGGTCAACCCCATACATGACTTCTCAGTGGCTGACCCCTTTGCAAAAATTGTGAGGTTTCGAAGCCAGACTTAGAAGCGGTGATGTTAGTTTGAACCTCTCTGATATCCATGTTCAGCGCATCAGCGTGAGCATTTGCAGCTGATGAGCTAAATTTCATTTCTAATATCAGTTTGAACCTTGTAATCTTCAAATTTTAGCCATATAACTCTGGAATTTGAACCTTGTCACATTACGAGTTTTTGTGGTACAATCATTGAAATGGCATCATATGAGACTCGTATATTGCTAGCACTATTTTGACCTTAATATGCAATGGTCTTAGATTTTATTAACCATTCTCGAATCAGTTTACCTTGTCAATCTCACAGCACACGATCTGTATAGCTAACTCGACTGCGATCTTCGACAATATTGCACACAGTTGGTTTCTTCCACCATGTGCATTGTAGAGCGCAGAATTAATTATCGCACTCGTGTGTCCATCATCACCCTTCTGTGTAACTTTGACCTCATCACACAAGGGTAAACTTATGACTAAAGTCATTCCACACACTTCATTTTTACAAAGCTTTTTGCCAATAAATGCCCATGATTTGTCCCTCTTCTAGCCGACGTGTGGCCAAACTAGCCGGGCTGGAAGCTTGCGCGGTAAACAGCGTGGTAGCGCAGGAACAGGCTCTTTGAGCCCACGCTTGGGGTGCCGTGTTGTCAAGTGTGCACTGGATTCTGGAATCCTCCGCTATGAACGTCGTGACAAGACATGACGATTACAGGCTGGCCGGCCCCCATTTATTACAACGGCCATTTAACCTACCCTTGTATCTCTTCAACCTTTCGATCGCACCCCACCATTGCAAGAAGCACACCCACCATGAGAAATTCTTAGAGGGTATCCTGCGTGGCTCCAATGGCGCTCCGAGCGGCTGCCGACGACGAGTAGCAGTTCACCATGCGTGCCGTGGTGGACACCCACAGAAGGTTCATGGACCTCTCGGTGGTGTACACCAATGATCGGGTCTGGGCGGAGCACTCCATCCACATCATGGAGCTGTTGCTTGCTGAGGAGAAGTACAAGGTGGTCGGTTTCGACCTCGAGTGCACCCGCGCTCGTGCCAGGTCTCATCCCAAGGTCGCCGTCGCCCAAATGTGCGTGCGCCACCACGTCCTCGTCTACCACTACTGCCGGGCCATAAGGCCTTGCGAGCGTTTTGCCAGCTTTGTCAACAGCCCCCACTACATGTTCGCTATGGTGGACATCACCAACGTTGTAACGGCGCCCGAGAATTCAGGCATCGCCTGCCAGAATCTTGTCGACATCCAGCGCCAATACAAGATCAGGGGCAGCAAGGAGCATGAGAAGGACTCACTGGTTCACCTCGCCAAGGCCATCATCGACCCCTACTACAGAGACATGAAGGATTCGTGCAACAAGGACAAGCGTGCCTGACACTCGGCCTGGATGGAGAAACTTGACAAAGCTCACATCATGTACGCGGCCAAGGAGGCGTACACGAGCTATGACATGTACATGCGGATCGTTGACATGAGGAAGTCCCTCCTTCCCTAAAATGGCCAGGGATCCAGCCGGAAGCAGAGCAATGGCAAGCATCATCGTAACAATAAGTAGATGATTAGATCCTCGTTTCTCCTACTTTAGTATGCATGTAATTGCTTTCTTTGGTGTGTGGAAATGTTATGTGTGTAGTCACTTGTGTAATTGTATACTTAATTTGGTTATGCAATGCTGTCTTTTTAAGTATATATGTTGATGCTATAGACAGAGCGTAGATGTTGTGCGGACAAAGAAAATCACATTGCACACGGACTAAACAATGGAACCCGTCGGTGATGTTTTCATTAATCACTCACAATTGTATACTAGCAATCGTTTGCTCACAAAACACACGGCTTGTTAGCAATGATCATCTGTGTTGTTATCGGTCTTCGCACACGTCTCCGATTACATACCTGTTTGCCTCGTATCACACATCTCTTGTTCATTTGAACCATTTCTGTTCTCATGTCTCAACGCAAATAGTTCATCCGAGTGAACCGCATGTCGTATATCGCACACTCCTTTGAACTGGCTGACCGTTTCTTTTGTGTTGCCTAATCACAAACTGTTCATCCGAGTGAACCGTATGCTGTGTATCGCACACACCTTCATCTGGCTGCCCGTTTCTTTTGTTCCTCCTCATCGCAAACAGTTCATTGAACTGAACCGTATGCCCTTCATCGCACACGCAAATAAAACCTGAACCGTGTTTGATGCATCCGTCATCGCAAATATTTTATACATTTCTAACGGTTTTCATACAGCACCGTTTGCGATTATTGCATCGCACACAGTTTCTCGAATGTCTCTGATCGTAGTGTCGCGTTAGCAGCATCCTGCAGTAGCGCACATGTGCCTTGTACTGCCCATGAGCCTCCATGCAGAAAAACTTCTTCATCTTCAACTTGAGATTCTTAGCCCAAGATGGATCCACGCCAAACGGCTCATAGTCGGGCTCATCATCATCCTTGACATCATCCTCATCCATGTGAGCCTCTGTCTTAGGAGCGTGAGTGCCCCAGTTCTCTTTCTCTCTCAATCGAACCACCTCATGAGAGATCAAGCCACCAGTCACCAGCATCTCACCAGGGCAGGTGTAAGCCCATGCCTTGTCAATAAGCAACATCATATAAGGACCATAAATGGGACACTTGTGCTCCATGATGGTTGATAGAAGTTCAGACCACATGATATGAGAAACATCCCAAGATTGCCCCATGTTCTCCTCCTTCTCCTTCTGACAGAAGAGCAACAACTCCACCAAGTAGGAGTGTACCTGATCCAGGTTCCCGATGTGAGGGAAGAGAGTGTGCCTGAAGATGCGATGCATGATATCCAGAAATGGGGAAAGATCATAAGTCTTCTTCTTGGTGGTTGGAGAAACCTTCAGAGTGTTGTAGGGCCAGAGAGCAGACTTGTGAGTAGCAGCCGTCTCCTTGTGAGGGTTTCACTCCAACAGGATTTTCAAACCCCTTATCATCATGACTGAAGAGCTCCATGAACGCATTCCACTTGAAAGATAGCGGCTTTCCATTAGTCATCCAAGTCAGTGTCCTCTCCACATCAAAACCTAGATGAACAACCGCATAGAACTGAGCCACGAGGTCTACATCAAAATCCTTGTTGAATTGCATAAGCTTGACGATGTCTAGCTGAGTACATAGCTCAAGAGCTTCTCCAAAGTATGGCAGATTCTTTTGCATATGAAGCATATCAATGGTCTTGACCTTCACAAATAGGTTCTTCTTCCCTTTGAGCACGTCAAAATAAATAGAGCGCTGCTAGTGGGCCCGGAAGGGGCGATGGACAAGAGCTGGATCTTGCTCGTTGCGATATGGGTTGTTGCGGCGAAACACACAAAACTCCTTGCTAGACATCTCCATCACGGACTTGACCTCCTCCTTTGGCTTGCTTGCAACCTACTTGGATATCTGCGAAGGCTGAGCACTGGCCGAGGCACTGGCATCCTCTAAAGTGCAGTAGCGCTTTGAGCCACCTGGATGATCTGGATTCTTGCGACAGACCGGATGCCCTGCACCACTACCATCTAAAACCCACAACAAGGAACAAGGGAAAGCAGGTGTAAATGAATGCATAAGCCAAACAGGAAAAAAAGCATGGTTTGAAGTTGAATAGTGTCGCAGCGGTAGTACCGGTAGCCCAATGCGGTAGTACCATGAAGTGGAGTGGTAGTACCTCTCGAGGCAGAGGTCAACACACTGACCACAACTGCGGCCAGATCCGGTACTACCCGGGGGTGGCAAATTCAAATTCCCTCCAACCAAACTTCAATCCATCTATTCTAGCACCCTTCTACATCCTACTCAAGACTGGTTTTGACCAAAATCGAAGAATGCAATGAATATTGCCCTATAACCAAGATTCAAAAACTAGAACCATATGAGAGGAAAATGGGAGCAATACCGGCATTCGTGGCAAGAGGAGAAGGTGGGGATCGATTCCTCCGGACGTAATCGCAGAAGACGACACGGAATCGGCAACCCAGAGGTAGCCCTCCGGAGCAAGTTTGTCGCCTATGAGAGGAGAGGGTGAGGGAGAGACGAATGCTATGGGGGAGTTGGAACTCCCCCATCCCGACTCATAACCCACGCACCCATCTATAGAACGGTAGTACCACCCTCGTACTACTGCGAGGTAGGAGGCCAGGTAGTACCGCTCGAGCGGTGGTGCCGTGGTGTTCAACAGTAGTACCGCTTAAAAATGGTAGTACCGCTCAGACACCAGTGGTAGTACCACGCAGACAAAGGCTTGCAATAACAAGTTGGAAAATGGTGGCTTATGAAAAATGATAGAGTTTGTAGATGAGATGGCTTGGGTTGGAGACACGAAACACCAGCAAATGGGAAGAGGCACTCCAAGTTCAAAAGACAACCGAAAAGAGAGCAAACTTGAAGTGACTCAAAGCACAAACCAAAACCCTAAAAGACTAGATAAAACCAACTAGGATAAACTCAAACAAACCCCTCCTAGGGAGAGGGTGGTGGCGGAAGCCACCTATGTTTGAGTCAATTGGTATGGCACCGCGAAGATTTTAACCTTGGGCCCATGATCAAAACTCATCTTTGAAGCACAAGTACCATAAAAATGGCTAATGTGAAAGACTTGATTGATTTATGCATAATGGGGGGAGGGAGAGTTCATTGAGAGAACAACGCTCCCCCTATGTCCATGCCTACACCTAGAACAAGATATCATGATGAGTGCAGTGGGGTGTGCCTAGATTCTAGCCACATTGCTCGAATCAATGATATTTAGCTCATGCCTTAACTCACAAAATCTTGCTTCATCCAAAGGCTTCATGAAAATAAACGCTAGTTGCTCTTGAGTGTTGACATAGATAATCTCAATCTCTCCATGCTTGATGTGATCCCAGATGAAATGATGAAAAATCTCAATATGCTTCGTCTTGCTATGTTGCACCGAATTGTAGGAGATCTTGATAGCACTTTTATTGTCATATAGAAGAGGCACTTTGCACAAGTAACACCGCAATCCTTTAAAGTTTGCCTCGTCCATAGCAATTGTGCACAACAACTTGCGGTGGCTACATATATACTCGGCCTCGGTGGTGGAAAGAGACACACAATTTTGCTTCTTCAAAGACCAACTCACCAAAGAGCGACCAAGGAGTTGGCACCCTCCGGAAGTTGACTTCCTATCCACAATGTCTCCCGCCCAATCCGAGTCCGAATATCCCATGATATAAAATCTTGCTTCTTTGGGGTACCATAAGCCACAGTTTGGGGTATGAGCCAAATATCGAAAGATTCGCTTGACTGCCACATAGTGAATTTTCTTAGGTGCAGCTTGGAACCTTGTACACATTCCCACACTCAACATAATACCCAGTCTAGATGCACAAAGGTAAAGCAAGGATCCAATCATGGAGCAATATACTTGTTGATCCACTGCTTTACCATTGGGATCAATGTTGAGCTTGCATTTGTTGGGCATTGGAGTTTTAGCCGTCTTGACGTCTTCTAGCTTGAATCTCTTGAGCATGTCTTGGGGGTATATTTGGCTTGGTTGATAAAGTCCCTTCTCTTCTTTGCTTGACTTCAAACCCGAGAAAGAACTTCAACTCTCCCATCATAGACACCTCAAACTTCTCGGTCATGAGTGCAACAAACTCATCATTGAAAGCTTTGTTAGGAGAACCGAAAATAATATCATCAACATATAGTTGGCATATGAACAAGTCCCCTTTGACCCTCTTCATGAAAAGAGTGCGATCAATTTTCCCAATTTCAAACCCACGATCTTGCAACAACTCGGTAAGGTGCTCATACCACACACGTGGGGCTTGTTTAAGGCCATAGAGTGCCTTATCAAGCTTGTATACATGATTGGGGAACTTGGAATCCTCGAACTCCGGGGGTTGCTTGACATATACCTATTCATTAAAAGGACCATTAAGAAATGCACTCTTCACATCCATTTGTTGTAACTTGAAATCACGATGAGACGCATATGCAAGCAACATGTGAATAGATTCAAGGCAAGCAACAGGAGCAAAGGTTTCCCCGTAGTTGACACCCTCGACTTGGGAATACCCTTGTGCTACCAATCTTGCCTTGTTGCGAGTGACTACACTGTTTGCATCTTGCTTGTTCTTGAAGATCCATTTGGTCCCAATGACATTATGATTCTCCTTTGGCCTTGGGACCAATTGCCACACCCTGTTGCGCTCAAAGTTGTTGAGTTCATCATGCATGGCTTCAAGCCAATCTGAGTCCTCGAGTGCCTCATGTACCTTTTGGGGTTCAATACAAGAAAAAAACATGTGATGTTTACAAAAGTTTGTTAATTGTTTACCAGTGGATGCCCCTTTTCTCAAGCTTCCAAGCACATTCTCCATGACATGATATTGACACTTGAGAGTGGAGGAGATCTTGGTGGCTCAACGCTCCAATAGTTCCTCAATAGGCATTTGAGGACCATCAACTTGATCATCTTGAGCACTATCTTGACCTTGCTCTTGATCTTGAGCATCCTCTTGATCTTGATCTTGCTCGGAGTCATGAACTTGATCTTGGGCATCAACTGGTGAATCACCATCATCATGAGGTTGATCTTGCCCTTGATCTTGTTCACTTGGTTGGGGGCGTTCACTCTTTGTTCTTCGGAAGTGTGTGGGTCTAGCGTCGGTGATGGATCCACTTGCGTAGAGCATTGTCCTTCTCCTTCAGACACAAGGGGTTCCTGAATGGGGAGTATTTGACCAATCCCCATTGTTCTTATGGCTCGAGGAGGAATTTAATCACCTACATAACAAAGACCACTTTGCTCCACTTGGGAGCCATTATTTTCATCAAACTCCACATTACACGTTTCCTCAATGAGTCCATTGGACTTGTTTAGGACACGGTAAGCATGAGAGTTTGTAGCATAACCAACAAATATGCCCTCTTGAGCTCTAGGTTCACATTTAGACAAATGAACACCTTTCTTGAGAATGAAACACTTATAACGGAACACCCAGAAGTACTTGAGGTTGGGCTTGTTACTGGTAAGAAGCTCATATGGAGTCTTGTTCAAGACTTTGTGGAGGTAGAGCCGGTTGGATGCATGACATGCGGTGTTGATAGCTTCGGCCCAAAAGTTGTATGGAGATTTGAGTTCCGCCATCATGGTCCTTGCCGCATCCATCAACGTCAGGTTCTTCCTCTCCACAACACCATTTTTTTGAGGGGTATATGGTGCGTAGTATTGATGCTTTATTCCCTCATCACTAAGAAACTCATCCAAGCTGTAGTTCTTGAACTCAGTGCCATTGTCACTTCGGATCATCAAAATCTTTGCATCATGTTGGTGTTGAGCTTCATTTGCAAAGCCGATGATGGTTTGCTCTTACTCTTGAATAAGTGTACCCATGTGTACCATAAGTAATCATCCATGACCACCAAGCAATACTTTCTTCCCCCAAGACAATCGAAGCACGTAGGACCAAAGAGATCCATGTGAAGGAGCTCCAAGGTTCTCTTCAGGTAGATGATAGTTGTGGGTAGGTGAGCCGTCTCATGTAGATTTCCTTGAATACAAGCACTACAAGCATGGCCTTTGGCAAAACTCACATTTGTTAGTCCACAGACGTGATCCCCATTGAGGAGACTTTGCAAAGATCTCATATTGACATGGGCTAGTCGGTGATGCCAAAGCCATCCCACATCAACTTTAGCCATTAGGCAAGTCGCGGTCTTGGTGGGTCGCTCCAAAAAGTTAACCACATAGAGACCGTTCTCGACATGCCCAACAAAAGCTACTTTAAGAGTCTTGCTCCACAAAAGGGCCACGGTATCAAGATCAAAGAATGTTGCGAAGCCCATGAGTGCAAGTTGACGAACGGAAAGTAAATTGTATGCAAGGGACTCAACAAGCATGACCTTCTCAATAGATAAATCTTGAGAGATGGTCACCTTGCCAAGACCTAATAACTTAGATGTTGAAGCATCACCGAATTGGACATGGGTGGGAATAGATGGGGTCAGTTGCACATCCACCACCAAGTCCTTCCTCCCGGTCATATGATTTGTTGCTCTACTATTGAGCAACCATGACACCCCACCGGAAGCAAACTCCTACAAGAGATTAATGCTTGGATTTAGGTACCCATTTTAGAATGGGTCCTTTGATTTTAGCAACAAGGGTCTTTGGAACCCAAATAGACCACTCAATCTACTCATAAGAAGAACGAACAAATAAACATGCCCATCATTAGCACGACATAAAACATATGAGGGTTAAAATCGCCGGCTTTGTTGGGAGGGGTGGTCTTTCCCTTCTTGGCATTACCACCACTTCCTTGTCCTTCTTCTTCTCATGAGCACCCTCCCCTGCCTTGACAAAGGCTTCCTTAAGCGGGAGAGGTTGCTTAGTCTTATTCTTGTTCTTCTTCTTCTATGACTTGGGTGCAAACCCAAGTCGTTCCTTTGCCACAACTTCCTTTTGATTGCTCAAAAGTCCATTGAGGTTCTTCCCACCTTGTATCACTAGTGCAAATACGTGCCATACAAACGGTTTTAGCCCCTTTTCTGCGATAGAGTTTTAAACCGTCGCCTTGCTAGTGCGTGCGATAGGGGGGGTCCTTCCCACCTGACCCAGAAACCATCAGGGATTGGTCCTCTGGTGACACACGTTGGGCAAAATGAGCTCGTGTGCGATTGCGTGAGGCGTCGGAGACAATTATGTAGGCCCAATCGTTTCCGTTTGTATGTACATGCCACACAGTGTATCCCAGAAAAACATTTCCGTCCGTATGTATACCACAGATGAGTTTTTATGTGCAAACTTTTGTGCAAGGTGTCCTAGCGTAAACAGTTCTCTCGCCGAAGTCATGTGTGATTCTTAATTGATCCAAAACGCCTAATTTCTAGAAATCATGTGGGTTGTCTGAGTTCATCGCTGTAAGTGCATCTAGTGCTCCTTAGTGATTTTGGTGTATTGAAGACTTATAAGTTAAGGGGCTGATGCGTTTGTGAGTGTACACAGGTCTATAAGTCTATGAGGAGTTTGATATTTACAGAGAAAGTCAACCCTAAAAATGAAGTTCTTCGACTGAAGACTTTGGATTTCTGAAGACTTTCTGAAGACTTTGTGTCGGTGTACTAAAGTAGGGGTACCTTAGTACCCCGAACTTGTGCATGGACAGTCGCAGCGCCCCGCGGCAAGGCTCGCCAGGGGAACGCCATCCCCTCCATGGCCCTTTTTGGGCCATTCAAGAACAAAGTACGAAGACCAAGAAGACAAGGCCCCGGCAAGAGGAGCTTGCCGGGCCAAGGAGACAAGACCCCGGCAAGAGGAGCTTGCCGGGACGACCAAGCCAAAGCACAGAGATCCCGATGAGAGGAGCTCGCCGGGAAGGCCAACCAAGGCATCTCAGGAAAAACTCACCTCGGCGCGCCACGCGCCCCGGCAAGGCCTGGCGAGCGGCAAGCTCCCAGGCGCGGCAAGACAGCAGCCGCGGCAAGCCACTTGCCGCGGCAAGTCACCACCTCAAGCCTACGCTCCAGCTCACCCACCCACGCGTCACTCTGGGGCTCTCCCAGAGGCACGTGGCGGGGCACCGCGCAGCCAGAGGCGTGCGGTGGCACGCGGCGCTGGCAAGATCGCCATCATGGCAAACGGGGGCGCCCCTAATGGTCCATTTCAGCACTGTTCGGGCGACCCAGATGGGCATTTAATGCCCTTGTCCCCTGCCGTCAGAGTTAGGTGCGATAGCACTGTGCAGCCACTGTATGCATAGTTCTTTTCCATTTTTACCCTCATCTGCGCTGCCACCTATGGGTAGCCCCTTGCGCATATAAAAGGAGGCCCATGCGCATGTAGAGGAGGGAAGGAGGGGCCATAGGACGCTCACCTACGCCCAGCTCCAAACATACTGTAGCATCTTGCGCTCTCGAGCAAGAACCCAACACAATCAGACAAGCAACAGTAGGGTTTTACGCATCCGTGCGGCCCGAAGCTGGGTAAAATCCCTCGCGTGCTTCGCCTCGATCCGCTCTTCGTGCAAGCTCCGCCCCCCGCCGAACCGAGAAGGGGCTTCGTCCCCATAGGTGTTCGAGGAGGCCGATTTCCCCCGACATCTTTGGCGCGCCAGGTAGGGGGCGTCGAGGTTGTGTGAACCTGATCCGGCGTCTGCACAGGCTAGATCTTTATCATCTTCATCGACATGCCACCGAAGAAGAAGGCACCGGAGGTGGCTGGTCCGTCCGCGTCGAACCCATCGCCCCTGGAGCAAACGGGTGGTGGGGAAGACGTCGGCGGAGGAACGGGCGTCGTCGAACCAGTTCATGGTGCCATGGCGTCCGAACTCGCACCGCGCCCCTCCCAGGAGGCGCGGAACCAACAACGTCCTGGTACCCACGGTACCATACGCTCGCTGGACCTAGATCGAGCTGGCGAACTCCAGGGCGCTCAAGGCCAGCACACGCACCAACGTGCTGGCGCGAGTGTGGCACGGCTGCCTGGACCGGGTGCTGCTCCTTCTAACGTGGTTAGAAGTTCGAGCACATCCCGCTCCTCGCGCCGCTCACCACCGCTGCCCACCACTCCAGCAGAAGCTCTAGCACGAGCTCAACTGCTCCTAGACTATCCTCCGACGGCGGACAAGCTCGACAGTTGGAGGGCCACCATTCAGAGCCTCATCGGTTTCGCCAACGGCGACACCCCGCGGCAGCCTAGTGCGTCGCAGCCGCGGCCGGTCGCTCAGGCGAGAACCGATGGCGCCAAGACTGGTGGGGGTGCGACCACCGTGCACTCCCCACACCAGAGGCAACGGTCGCTGACTCGCCGGTCCCACCACGACAACGACTCCACCGCGTCGTCGAATCCGCGGACTCGTCGCGACCAATGCCAAGTTCTTCACGAACGGAAGGAAGAAGTCGCTCGAACCCGCATCGAGCGCAGGAGGGAAGCGCGGCGTCAATCAGACCAGCGCGCTGAGCCCGCTGGCGACATGCATGCACCAGAGGAACCGGGCGACCTGCCGTACTCGGTAGGTTGTCCCGCGTTTACCCGTGAGCTGCGGCAAGTCCAGTGGCCCAGTACGAAGAACTTCAAGCCAGACGTACCCGAGAAGTACGACGGCAAGTCGCATCCGTCAGAGTTCCTCAGCATCTACACCATTGCGGTGCAGGCTGCCGGGGGGCGAGACGACAAGATCCTTGCCAACTACATCCCGTTGGTACTCAAGCCCAACGTCAGGTCCTGGCTCATGCACTTGCCGGACAACTCCATATCCTCCTGGCCAGACCTGTGCCATCAGTTTGTCGGAGCCTTTACGGGCGGCCACAAGCCTCACGGCCAGGCGAGCGACCTTCACCTGCTCGTCCAGAAGGAAGGAGAGTCCCTGCGCAAGTTCATTCAGAGATTCAGCCGCGTGCACAACAACATCCCAGACGTCCACCCCGCCGCGGTCATCAGCGCGTTCCATCAGAACGTGCGTAACCGCAGGATGAGGGAGGAAATGGCGATGTGCAAGATCAAGGACGTCAGCGAGCTATATGCCCTGGCCGACAAGTGTGCGCGTGCTGAAGAGGGGAGGAAACTCCCCGGAGAGAATGCAGGAACAGTGGGATCTGACAGTGAGGATACCGCCCCGGCAAGGAAAGGCCGGCGGCGAGGCAACAGGAACAAGAAGGGCAAAGATGTACTGGTTGTTGAGCAGTCCAGCAGCGAAGGCGCTGCCAAGAAAGCCCAGGCTGGTGGCTCCAGCAAGGAGGTTCCGGGTGCGCCAACTGTCAGGCTGTGGCGGTCGCCGACAAGCGGGACGGCACCAACAAGCAGTACTGCAAGATCCACCGCACCAAGGGCCACGACCTCCAAAGCTGCAAGCAGGTCGAGCGGCTCGTCGAGCTGCAGAAGGCCGAGTACGAGCGGCGCAACAAGGAGAGAGCCCAAGGAGGTGGCGGAGGATCCGGCACGAAGCGCCCCGGCCAGGGGGAGCGCCGCGGCAAGGACAAGCAGCGGCAAGCAGACAGACCTCCCCGCGGCCGCGACAAGGACGAAGACGACGACGACGATGAAGACATGGATGATGCCGAGACCAGTGAGCAGGAGTTTCAGAAAGCCACAGAGGTCTTGTGCGTTGATGGCGGTGCTTCTCTGCATACTTCTCGCCGCCAGCTTAAACAGTGGGCGCGATAAGTCAATGCAGCAGAACCACCCGTCGAGTCGCGCAAGCCTCTGAAATGGTCCAGCACGCCTATCATATTTGACATTGAGGACCACCCTGATCGCACAACCGCGATCGGGTGCTTGCCGATGTTGGTTTCACCAACAATCCGCAACCTCAAGGTCACTAAGATGCTAGTTGACGGTGGGGCCGGCTTGAACCTGATCTCCTCCGCTGTGCTCCGGAAACTCCAAGTCCCTGACAGCGAGCTCGAAGAGACCGGCACATTCCAAGGAATCAATCCGGGAAGGAGCAAGCCGAAGGGAAAGATCACATTGCCAGTAACATTTGGCAGCGAGCTGAACTTCAGGACTGAGAGGGTCACCTTTGACGTTGCCGATTTTCCATTGCCTTACAATGGAATCCTCGGCCGTCCAGCACTCGCCAAGTTCATGGCGGCCTCTCACTACGCGTACAACATGCTCAAGATGCCAGGCCCGATAAGCGTCATCTCTGTCCATGGCGACAAGAAGGACGCCCTTATCTGCGCCGACAAGATATACCGGGAAGCAGCAGCCGCAACAGATCACGACCCACTTGCCGCTGAAGCTCCCGGGGGAAAGGAGAAGACCAAGTCCGGCAAGCGCTCTGGTGCACACTCCGGCAAGCGCGCCTCTTCGGAGTGCTGCGTTACCGTCGAGGACGCACCATCGAGCTCCACCGGCAAGTGCAAGAAGACAATGGCGGCTCCGCCAGCGACCAAGAAGGTGCCCGCCAAGGAGGACGACACTGGTGGTACCTTCACCATCAGTGCCACGCTCGACCCCAAATAGGAAAGCGCGCTCGTTGCTTTCCTGCGGGCGAATGTCGATGTGTTTGCCTGGCAACCATCTGACATCCCCGGTGTTCCCAGGAAAGTGATCGAGCACCACCTTGCCGTCTGTCCTCATGCGCGGCCCGTCAAGCAGAGAGTTAGGAAACAAGCAGTGGAGCGCCAAGAGTTCATCGCAGAAGAGATCAAGAAGTTGGAAGCGGCAGGCCTTGTCCGAGGCGTGCTCCATCCGACGTGGTTGGCCAATCCTGTTGTCGTGCGCAAAGCGAACGGGAAATGGAGGCTTTGCATCGATTTTACTGATGTCAATAAGGCTTGTCCCAAAGATCCATTTCCCTTGCCGCGCATTGACCAGATTGTTGACTCCACGGCCGGATGCGACCTGCTTTCATTTCTTGACGCATACTTAGGATACCATCAGATCTTCATTGCCGAGGAAGACGAAGAGAAGACCGCATTCATCACTCCATGTGGCACGTACTGTTTCGTGCGGATGCCTTTCGGACTGAAGAATGCTGGTTCAACATTTGCGAGGGTTGTCCACACCGCTTTTGAGCCACAAATCCACAGAAATGTGGAGGCCTACATGGATGACATAGTGGTCAAGAGCAAAAACAGGGCAACCCTGATTCAAGACTTAGAAGAGACCTTTGCGAACCTGCACAGGATCAGCCTCAAGCTCAACCCCGAGAAGTGTGTGTTCGGGGTCCCTTCCGGCAAGCTTCTCGGGTTCTTCGTATCTCAGCGAGGAATCGAAGCCAATCCCGATAAGATCAAGGCCATCGAGCAGATTGAAGCACCAACACGTGTCAAGGATGTACGAAGACTTGCCGGCTGCGTGGCAGCTCTCAGTAGGTTCATTTCCAAGTCTGCGGAACGCGCCCTGCCATTTTTCAAAATTTTGAAAAAGGCGGGTCCAGTAAAATGGACTCCGGAAGCGGAGGCTGCGCTACAAGACTTGAAGAAATACCTGTCCTCCGCTCCAATACTTGTCGCGCCTAAACCACAAGAGAAGTTGCTGCTGTATCTGGCGGCAACCAATCAAGTGGTTAGCGCTGTGCTAGTAGGGGAGAGGGAGGCAGATGATGAGCTAGCAACCACGACGAGTGCATCCAGCGACAAGCAGGGGGCTCCCCCGGCAAGCTCTGGCCCCGACAAGGATGGATCTGCCGTGACGCAAGAGGAGGTGCAGAAGAAGAAAATGGTGCAGCGCCCAGTTTACTTTGTTAGTTGCCTCTTGCAGGGGGCTAGGTCAAGGTACTCTGGTGTGCAGAAATTGCTTTTCGGCCTCCTTATGGCCTCGAGAAAGCTGTGCCATTACTTCCAAGCACACGAGATCACAGTTATCACTCGCTTTCCGCTGAAGAGGATACTGCAGAATCCCGAGGCAACAGGCAGGATCGTTGAGTGGGCACTGGAACTGTCAAGCTTTGGCCTCAAGTTTGAGAGCACTTCAACTATTCAAAGCAGAGCATTGGCAGAGTTCATAGCGGAGTGGACGCCAACACCAGATGAAGAAATTCCAGAGACGAGCATCCCCGGCAAGGAAGCAAGCAAAGAGTGGCTGATGTACTTTGATGGGGCTTTCTCGCTGCAAGGCGCCGGTGCTGGCGTGCTGCTTGTCGCGCCCACCGGAGAGCACGTCAAGTACATCGTCCAAATGCACTTTCCCAAGGAGCACGCGACCAACAATACAGCAGAGTATGAAGGTTTGCTTGCCGGTCTCAGGGTCGCGGCAGAACTTGGGATCAAGAAGCTCATTGTCAGGGGAGACTCGCAGCTTGTCGTCCGCCAAGTGAACAAGGATTACCAGAGTCCGTTGATGGAAGCATACGTTGATGAAGTGAGGAAGCTAGAGGAGCGCTTTGACGGCCTGCAAATGGAATACATTCCAAGGGCTGAGAACGACATCGCCGATGGCCTGTCAAAGTGCGCCGCACTAAAGTTACCTGCGGAACCAGGTACCTTCATGCTCAAGCTGACTCAACCATCCGTAACGCCATCAACTGGACAGGGCAAGAAGAGGAAGTTGGTCTCCGGCGACTATCTTCCGGCAGAGCTTCCCGAAGCCGCCGCCAAGAGAGTCGCCAAGATCGACGCCAAGAGTGCTGAGGAGCAGCCTGCTCCGGCAAGCCCCAGGGTTTGTTCCGTCGAAGCAGGTGCTCCCGACAAGTTCTGCTCCGGCAAGCTTGCCGGGGAACGACAAGCTCCGGCCGAGCCCCAGATTCTCGCCGTAGAAGCTGATGTTCCCGCAGCCGTAGACATGCCTTTAGTCCTTGTTGTCGAGCCGCAGGCTCCAACATGGGCACAGCAGATCGTCCGTTTCCTCCAGATAGGAGAACTTCCCGAAGAGCAAGAAGAAGCAGAAAGAGTAGCCCGGCAGTCTAGTATGTACCAGTTTGTTGACAGCACGCTGTACAAAAGAGGACGCAATGGGGTGAAATTGAAGTGTATCCACCGGGAAGACGGACAGAAGCTGTTGGCGGAGATACATGGAGGCATATGTGGCCACCACATTGGCGCAAGAGCACTTGCCGACAAAGCGTTCCGGCAAGGTTTCTTCTGGCCAACAGCCCTCCAGGATGCAACTGCACAAGTAACCAAGTGTGAAGCGTGCCAGTTCCACTCCAAGCAAATACATCAACCAGCTCAAGCTCTCCAGACGATCCCTTTATCCTGGCTATTTTCGGTCTGGGGGCTCGACATCCTCGGCCCCTTCCCCCGAGCTGTCGGGGGCTTTGAGTACTTGTACGTCGCAATCGACAAGTTCACAAAGTGGCCGCAAGTGGAACCAGTGAGGAAGGTGACGGCTCAGTCCGTGATCAAATTCTTCAGGTCAATTGTTTGCCGTTTCGGGATCCCTAACAGGATCATCACCGACAACGGTACGCAATTCACGAGCCACGCCTTCATGCAGTACATCCAAGACCTCGGCGCCAAGGTCTGCTTCGCTTCTGTTGCTCATCCCAGGAGCAACGGTCAAGCGGAGAGGGCCAATGCCGAGGTGCTGCGCGGGCTCGAGACCAAAACTTTTGACAGGCTGCACAAGTGCGGACGGAACTGGATCGAGGAGCTGCCAGTGGTTCTTTGGTCGATCAGGACGACGCCAAATCGAGCCACTGGCCAGACACCATTTGCTCTAGTCTATGGAGCATAAGCAGTTACCCCCACGGAACTCGTATACGGGTCACCTCGAGTGCTCGCTTATGATGAGCTTGAGCAAGAGCGGCTGCGTGAAGATGACGCGCTGCTCCTTGAGAAAGATCGTCTTCAGGCTGCTGTGCGAGCCGCTCGCTACCAGCAAGCTTTGCGTCGCTACCATAGCCGCAAAGTTAAAGCCAGAAGCTTCGAGGAAGGCGACCTTGTTCTTCGGCGCGTTCAGTCGGCCAAGAATCACAACAAGTTGACGCCGAAGTGGGAAGGCCCTTACCGGGTGAGATGAGTCACGAGGCCCGGCGCTGTCCGCCTCGAGACCGAAGATGGCTCTCCGGTGAGCAATTCCTGGAATATTCAGCATCTTCGTAAGTTTTACCCGTAAGGCGCGGTTGTCGGACCCTGTTCGACAGCCAACCTTTTGTACAAGTCTTGCCGCAGTTGCATGTAATCCTTTGTACAAAGCCAGGCGCAGACCCTGAGCAACAGATAATGAAGCGCTGGCGCCCCAAGTCATAGCATGCATGCTGAGTCAAGTCCCGTCCTTGGTTAGGGTTGATAGTGCCTAACAACTACTAACCCCTAGCTTAGAGGTCGGGTGTGCGTCCTTTTGGCTGTTCTTTCGTTTCCTTTGGTTTGCAGGGTTAACATATCCTAGCCGGACCGCTTGAGGACGAAGAAGAGAAGAAGGACGAGCCAGCGCCTGCATCCCGGCAAGCCAAACTTGCCGGGGGCTGCAAGTACCAAGATTCACCCGTGGCAAGCCAGGCCTGCCGGGGGCTGCAATCTCAGATAAGTCCTTGCATCCCTTATCATGCATTCTCTTATGGACTGTGGAATACGAAAACCTTGTTTCTTCCTAAAAACTACCGTGCTCTCTTAATGACAAACCCCAGAGTGCGTTCCTGGGGCCCGTTTTGATAGTAGCCGCGGCAACAAAAGGGGGGAAACGAGGGGCCAGAACCCGCCTTCTCCCTGCCTCCGCCAAGGGCGCGAGGGAGGTCGAGTGGCGCGGGAAGACGGCAGGGCCTGTTGCCGGACGGGGAAGTGTCTATCTTAACGATGTAAAGGATTCGCTCCTTGCCGCGGGTTGCACCCGCAAGACAAATGATCTGGCAAACATCCCCTTTTCATTAAAAACATTCCGCTCAGGTACAGTTCAGAGAGAATGAAAAACATGAATGATGGGATTACAAGATTTAAATGCAACTAAGGCCCGAGGGCTTACAAGCTAAAAAGAGATAAGGTGCCCGTAATCCCTTTTTTGTCTCTCTCCTCAGGAGGTAGGACAAGGAGACGAGAAGGGCAAAAGGGGCGCCTAGGCAAGCTACGGGTGGCAGAAGACACCAACAGGACGTCCGGGGGTCCGTCAGGGGGCTCCGGAGGCTGGATGGCGACGGCGGCGTCGGGAGCGGAGCTCGAAGATGAGGCAGCGGGACGTCAACATGCTGTCGAGGGCATCTAGCCCTCGTACTCCGAGTTGACGGCCTTGCCGCCAGCCTCCTTCCCCCTTCCGCAGCCTCGCCATTCCGGCCGCCCGAGAAGACAAGACCCCGGCAAGAGGAGCTTGCCGGGCCGGAGAGAAGACCCTAAGGGCCGTCGCCGAGAGGAAGGGTGATGATGGCCTCTGGGGCGAAGCTGGAAGATGAGGCGGCGAAACGTCAGCACGCTGTCGAAGACGACGCGTACTCCGACTTCGTGGCCTTGCCGCCCGCCCTCTTCCTCTTCCGCAGCCTCCCTACGCCAGCCGCCCAAGGAGACGACCCCGGGGAGTTCACGGAGCCAGCGACGCGGATGATGGGGTCGCCGGTGCCACACGGAGCTGCGACCGGCGCCTAGTCGGACCCGTCATCCCGACGACTGCTACCCTCGTCGTCGCTGTCGCTCCCCTCCTCGTCGCTCTCGCTCGAGGAGGAGCCTTCGCTGTCGGAGGAGCTATCCACGCAGCACCGAGCCCGGGTGCCGAAGTCCCCGAAGGCCTTGACGGAGAGGAGATCGCCCTCCATCAACTTGAAATGGAGGGTGAACCCCTGCATCAGGCTGTGGATGCGGGCGAACGACTTCCACCCTCGGCCAAGATACATCACGCCGGGGGCTGGGGACTCGACGTGGACTCGCGTTCCACCGATCCCGCAGCCCCTCATGCGCAGTCTCAGCGTCTCGGGTTGTTCCACCTCCAGCACGCTCACGAAGGGAGCCGGGAGGCGGAGGCGGCGGCGAGGCGCCCGGCGCAACCTGATGATGAACTCGCAGGGGTCGTCCCCGAGGTGAACCGCCGTGAGAAGAGGAGCCGCTAGCGGAGGCGAGGCCGACGCGTCACCCCGTCCGCCTCGTCCCCGAGCGCCTCGACCTCGTCCACGGCCTCGTCCACGACCTCGCCCCCTCCCCCTTCCCCTTACGGCTGGCTCCGCCACCGCGGGTGCAAGGGGAGGAGGGGCGCGCTGCCTAGCGGCGACCCTCGCCGCCACCGATGATGGACCAGGGTTCCCTCCCTCCATGACGGATTGGGGGAGGGGATCAGAAGCCGAAGAGAAGAAGAGATGAAGGAGTGCGGATTTCCGTCCCCCCCATCGCTCCTTATAAAGGAGCATGGTGGGGGCTCGGCCGCCCCACTTAGCCAATCAAGGCGGAGGAAGAGCAGGCGGCTGGGGCCGACCCGCTGCCTCGACCCACGACGGCCCGGCTTCCTGCCTCCACCGCCATGACCCCAAGTGCATGGAGACCACGTGGCAGGCGCGCAGAGCCGAGGCGACGGGTGAGGCGACCTCTCCCCACCCCGTGATCGTGGGGAGCGGATGCCCCGAAAACCGCGCCTCAGCCCCGCTCGTTTGCCGAACCGCGCCTCCACGTCTCCCCCCACTTATGGAGAAGGCGCGAATCGTCCCCTTTATCGCGACGTGACGCATGCCTGCGGGGCTCAGCCCCGCGCACGCCACCCACGTCACCCACGCCTCTCCCCACGACGCCGCGTTCGACGCGTGCCACTTGGGGAAGGCGCGATGCGTGCGGAGTTAAGATGCAGCGTGACCCAGGCCGCGCGTGCCCGTGCATTGTCTTGGGCCTGGCCCAACAGCGCTCGGCACCGTGTATGGCCCAGGCCCGGGGGCTCCTGTCGGTGTACTAAAGTAGGGGTACCTTAGTACCCCGAACTTGTGCACGGACAGTCGCAGCGCCCCGCGGCAAGGCTCGCCAGGGGAACGCCAAAACCCTCCATGGCCCTTTTTGGGCCATTCAAGAACAAAGTACGAAGACCAAGAAGACAAGGCCCCGGCAAGAGGAGCTTGCTGGGCCAAGGAGACAAGACCCCGGCAAGAGGAGCTTGCTGGGACGACCAAGCCAAAGCATAGAGACCCCGGCGAGAGGAGCTCGCCGGGAAGGCCAACCAAGGCATCTCAGAAAAAACTCACCTCTGCGCGCCACGCGCCCCGGCAAGGCCTGGCGAGCGGCAAGCTCCCAGGCGCGGCAAGATAGCAGCCGCGGCAAGCCACTTGCCGCGGCAAGTCACCACCTCAAGCCTGCGCTTCAGCTCACCCGCCCACGCGTCACTCTGGGGCTCTCCCAGAGGCACGTGGCGGGGCACCGCGCAGCCAGAGGCATGCGGTGGCACGCGGCGCTGACAAGATCGCCATCATGGCAAACGGGGGCGCCCCTAACGGTCCATTTCAGCACTGTTCGGGTGACCCAGACGGGCATTTAATGCCCTTGTCCCCTGCCGTCAGAGTTAGGTGTGATAGCACTGTGCAGCCACTGTATCCACAGTTCTTTTTCATTTTTACCCTCATCTGCGCTGCCACCTGTGGGTAGCCCCTTGCGCATATAAAAGGAGGCCCATGCGCACGTAGAGGAGGGAAGGAGGGGCCAGAGGACGCTCACCTACGCCCAGCTCCAAACATACTGTAGCATCTTGCGCTCTCGAGCAAGAACCCAACACAATCAGACAAGCAACAGTAGGGTTTTACGCATCCGTGTGGCCCGAAGCTGGGTAAAATCCCTCGTGTGCTTTGCCTCAATCCGCTCTTCGTGCAACCTCCGCCCCCCTCTGAACCGAGAAGGGGCTTCGTCCCCATAGGTGTTCGAGGAGGCCGATTTCCCCCGACACTTTGAAAGTGAAGAAATTGGTGTGACCATGAAGACTTGGTATTCATATGAGGAACATGAAGCATGAAGACTTTTGTTTTCGTAGTTTCATTTTCTCTTTCTTGAGTCATAGGAAACACCATACTATTAAAGGGGGTCGAGGAAATACTAAGAAAAAATTTCCATGTGATGCTCAACTCAAAATCCTACACCTACCAATCCCTTCGAGTGAAGCCATTGGAAATCTCATACAATTCAGTCAATTTCTTCCGTGACAGAGACGAAATTCTTTTGGTCTCTGAGGAATTTTTTCTGACTGAGGAGTTAAGGAATTCGCCAGTGTGGATTGCCTACAACTGAGGAACATGATAGCCCTGAGGAATTTGATAGTCAAATTTTTGACCGTTGCTATGCTACGCGCCAGCTGTCCCAAAATATCTACCCACCTAACGGTCATATCATTGAAGGGCATTTATGTCTTATCATGTCGGGCTGCTCCCTAGGCTATAAATAGCCGCCCCCTACAACCACTAGCTGGTTGGCTGCTCTGAGAGAAACTGACACTTGTCATTTGAGAGCATCCCATCCTCCGAGGACTTTGAGCGAAAATCATCAAGTGAGGAAAACCCAAACCCAAACACCTACAAACCCAAAGTGATTGAGCATCATTGAAGGGATTGACCCTAGGTGGATCTGACGCTTGTTACCTTTGAAGATTGTGCATCTTCCAGATGGTTAGGCGTCATGGTCTAGAGCATCCAAGAGGAAATTGTGGATCGCCGAGTGACCATGTTTGTGAAGGTTCGGAAGTCTCCTGAAGACTTACCACGAATGATTGGGCGAGGTCTGTGTGACCTTAGCTCAAGGAGAATACGGTGAGGACTATGTGTCCGGGACTATGTGTCCTCAGGTTTAAATACCTAACCGCTCCAACCAGACGTACAACTGTCACAGCAGTTGGAACTGGTCTACCAAATCATTGTCTTCATCAAGCCTACTAGTTCTATTTCCTCAACTCTTTCATTTCCTCATTATCGTGTTGTGTGCTTGTTCATATATGTTTGAAGACTTTGACTGAAGACTTTTTCAATTTCCTCAGTTCAATTTCTTCAGTCTGTTTGTCTTCATCCTGTGCTATCATGTGATTACGCTTTCTGTACTCCGTGCTTGTCTTCATTTCATCATGATGACCATGCTTGTATTCTGTTATGTTTACTTCTGAGTACTTATTCCGCTGCAAGTAGTTCGTCGCTAAGGAATTTCCTCACTAGCAAATTCCTTAGTGAAGAATTTCATAAAAATCGCCTATTCACCCCCCTCTAGTCGATATAACGCACTTTCAATTGGTATCAGAGCAAGGTACTCCCTTGTTCTGTGTGATTTTGGTTTAACCGCATGGAGTTTTAGTTATGTCGACCGCAGGTATGATCAAGGTCTCTGCTGGGTGTCCTACCTTCGATGGGACGGATTACCCCTACTCGAAGAATAAGATGCGAATGCATCTTGAGGCAATTAATAACGATCTCTGGTATGTTGTGGAAAATGGTGTTCCCTCTGTCACACCTTGTGTGAGTGCTGCTCATGTGAAGAGATTCAAGCAACTTGATTCTCAAGCGAAGAACATCATATGTGGCCATCTGACTAAAGGGCAGTATGGCAGAGTGAGTGCTTTAGAAACTGCTAAGCTTATCTGGGATAGGCTGTCCAAAGTGAATGAAGGAGTCTCAACTCAGCGTGACTTTCGAGTTGACGTTCTTCGCAATCTCTTCAACCGCTTGAAAAGAATCGACAATGAAAATGTTCAGCAAACCTTCGATTGCCTCACTGACATCTCAAATGAGCTTCAAGCACTTGGTGCCACTGACATCACCGATCATGAGGTGGTGAAGAAATTGCTGAGATCGCTTGATTCCTCATTTGACACTCTGGCACTGATGATACAAGAACGTGGAGATTACAAGTCACTTGATCCCGCTAATATCCTCGAGAGGCTAAACACTCATGAGTTCTAGCTTGCTGAGAAGAGAGATCTCTATGGTTCGAGCTATGGCAGATCACGCGCCCTGAAGGCCAAGGCAGTCTCTGAATCTGAAGGTGAAGATTCTGGCAGCAGCCTTGGTGATCCTGAAGAACTGAGCCAGGAGCTAGCATTGCTAGTGAAGAAATTTCAGAAGTTCTCAAGGCATGGTCGCTTTGGAAAATCCTCAAGGAGTGATGATTCCTCATCCCGTGACTACAAGAAGAGGCTATGCCACAAATGAAAGAAACCTGGTCACTACATTCAAGATTGTCCTCAGTGGGAAAAGCAATTAAAGAAGAAGAAATCTTCAAAGTCTTCATCATCAAAATCCTCAAGGTCTTCATCTCACAAGAAGAGCAGCTCTAAGAAGGCTCGGGCATTCATTGGCAAGGAAATGGACTCTGAGGCTGAGTCTGAGGAACATGAGGAAGAGGAGGCATCTGAGGAGTCAAAGTCTGGTGTGGCGAGCCTAGCCCTCGCTACCGCATTGGTCAGCAAGTCCATCTTCAACACTGAAGAAAATGGCTTCCACAACAAGGCTGATGACGATGATGACTACGCTTCCACCTATTGCTTCATGGCAAAGGGTGCCAATGTACTCAAATATCCCTCCTCTGAATCTAGTGAGGATGAATCTGATGAAAACCTCAAGCCTAGCTACTCTAAACTTGCTAAGATTGCTGTGAAACAACAAAAGGCTTTTGAAAAGGTTCAAAACATGCTAGACAAAAGTGATGATATGTTGGGTGAAGAAATGGATCGCCCTAAAACTTTGACTGAAAATCTTTAGAGACTTCAGTCCAAGTTTGACAATCTTCAAAGTCATCATAACACTCTCTTATCTGATCATGAGAAGCTTTATTGTGAATTTCTTCAAAGAAAGTAAGATCTTGAAAAGCTAAGGGTGAGTTATGAAGATCTTCAGAAGGAGCGTGATTCATTTCTTGCTCAACAAATCAACGCTGCTCAGGAAGAATTCATTCCTCCATGTTTGAAGTGCATTGAACATGAATATGCTAATTGTTCACCTGAATGTTCAAATGCTTCTAATGTTACAAATACTTCATCTGTCTCTGCTATCACTAATTCCTCATCTAAGGGCATTGCTAGTATCACTGATAATGCAGGGCTGAAGGAATTGTGTATGACAGGCATGTACAAAAGCCTCAAAGGGCATCATGCTCTTTGTGATGTGCTTAAAATGCAGATCCTCAACAGGAACCCTAGGAAAGAGGGTATTGCCTTTGAGAGGAAACTCAATACTGATGGGACTTACTGGAAGCCCCAGCAGTATCCCAAAACCTCATGGGTTGCTGCAAAGGGACCTCCAGTAGATCCATCTTCCTTATCTGGCTTTACATGTGAATCTCCTCATTCTTCTGATGAGTCATTTGACTCCAACTATAAACTGTTCAAAAATCAGAATGGTGAAGTATTTGCTAGATAAGTTGGCATTGACTGCAGGAACGGTTCTCCTATGAAGAAAATCTGGGTTCCCAGAAGGTGCGTTGAAAGTCTTCAGGTGAATTTCATCATGAGACCACCTGTGAAGAATAGGTACCCTAGATCAAATTCTTCATATGGACCAAATTCTTCATATGGATCCAAGTCCTCATACGGACGGAATTCCTCACATGGATCAAAATCCTCATATGATCATCATCGTGCTAACCCTTCTGTTTCACAGGGAAGATCTAAGGGCTATGAATATGTGCTAAGTCCTCGAAGAATTTCTCTGTTTATTCATATACTTACCCTAACTCCTCATATGTGAAACAAAGTGAACTGGCTTCTATGCCACCATTCTCTTATGGAGCTCACAGAATGTTGAACTCTTTGCCACCCCTTCAGATGTTGGTGGTGAAGAAAAAGAACTAATCTCTTATGTAGGGTCAGGTCTCCAGACGAACTTAAACGTCTGAAGAATTTGCTGCAGACCTGAATATGCCTGAAAGGACGCAGGCTAATCATGAAGAAATGAATCCTCATTTCTCATGTCCTCACACTGCTTTATCTTTTTTAGTGATCTGATGAAATTTATGTCATATTCTTCATTGATGAAGTATATGAGTTCGTAAGTTGGACTAATTAATCTGCAGGATGATCTACCCAAAGCCATAGAGTGGGTCCTCGATAGTGGATGTACGAATCACATGACTGGTGACAAGAATCTATTGATGGATGTTCCCTTATCTCCATCGCATCTGAAGCATATCATCTTTGCAGATAAAGGCAAAAGCAAGGTATTGGGTCTAGGTAAGGTTGCGATCTCAAAGGATCGACACATGGACAAAGTCATGTTTGTCGAGTCCTTAGGATACAACCTCATGCCAGTCTCAATGCTTTGTGATCTTGATATGGTTGTTATCTTTGGCAAGTATCGTTGTGTTGTGATCATGGAAGCTGACAATTGCAAAGTCTTCAAAGGCTTTAGGAGAGGAGATCTGTATATTGTTGATTTCTGTACAGGACCACAACCAGCCATATGTCTACTTGCAAAAGCTTCAGAAGGCTGGCTATGGCATCGACGACCTGGTCATGCTGGCATGAGGAATTTGCACATGCTCGCGAAGAAGAAGCATGTCATTGGCATTGAGAATGTAAAATTCCTCAAGGATCACTTGTGCGGAGCCTGTGAAGCTGGAAAGATGACCAAGGCCAAGCATCCAACAAAGACTATCATGACTACCACTCGACCATTTGAATTGCTTCACATGGATCTCTTTGGTCCTAACCATTATTCTGCATTCACTAATGAAGCATCTCTATATGGCTTTGTTATTGTTGATGATTACTCTCATTACATATGGGTGCATATTGTCACTTACAAACGTGAAGTGCAGGAAGTCTTCAAACGATTTTCCTCGAGGGCTTCAACCAACTTTGGTGTGAAGATCGAGCACATCAGAAGCGACAATGGAACTGAGTTCAAGAATACTGGTCTTGATGACTATCTTGATGAACTTGGTATTACTCATGAGTTATCTGCTCCTTATACTCCTGAGCAGAATGGCGTCGTGGAGCGCAAGAACAGGACTCTTGTTGAGATGGCTCGCACTATGCTTGATGAATACAAGACGCCTCGTCACTTCTGGATTGAGGCAATTGATACTGCGTGCCACATCATCAACATGGTATATCTTCACAAATTCTTCAATAAGACTGCATATGAACTCCTCACTGACAAGAAACCCAATGTGAGTTATTTCAAAGTCTTCGGTGCTAAATGTTGGATTAGAGACCCTCATCACAATTCTAAATTTTCACCGAAAGCACATGAAGGTTTTATGCTTGGTTACGGAAAGGACTCGCACGCCTATAGAGTCTTGAACAACGTTCACCACAAAGTTGTTGAAACTGTAGATGTGCAGTTCGATGAAACTAATGGCTCGCAAAGAGCTACCTCATGTGCTTGATGAAAAATAACCTGAGGAAACCATCAAGTTCAAGGCTACTAAGGATGTCATTCCTACCGAAGAATCTGCTGAAGAAGTCATTCCAGAACATGAAGAACATCATGCTGATGCACCTGAGGAAAATGGTGCTGAAGAAAATGTTGATCCAATTCCTCGACGACAACCCGCTCATCCTCGCGTTGTAAATGAAGTACAGATTGAGAAAATCATTAGCGACATCAACGCACCAGGTCCTCTCACACGCTCAAAATCTTCACATTTGTCTAACTTTTGTGGGCACTTTGCTTTTGTCTCTATCACAGAGCCCACTAAGGTAGATGAAGCATTTCTGGAGCCTGAATGGATTCAAGCTATGCAAGAGGAATTACATCAATTCGAGCTCAACAACGTCTGGGAACTGGTTAAACGTCCAGATCCTCGCAAGCACAATATCATTGGCACAAAGTGGATCTACCGCAACAAGCAAGATGAAAATGGCCTTGTGGTGAGGAATAAGGCACGGCTTGTAGCTCAAGGCTACACACAGGTTGAAGGAATTGATTTTGATGAAACTTTTGCACCTGTTGTTAGACTTGAGGCTATTCGCATATTACTTGCTTATGCTAACCATCATGACATCATCTTATATCAAATGGATGTGAAAAGTTCATTCCTCAATGGTAAGCTTGAGGAAGAAGTATATGTTGCTCAACCACCAGGTTTTGAAGACCCAAAGCATCCTGATCAAGTCTATAGACTCAATAAGGCCCTCTATGGCCTCAAGCAGGCCCCTCGGGCGTGGTATGATACTTTGAAGGAATTCCTCATGAAGAAAGGCTTCAAACCCGGTTCACTTGATCCAACTCTTTTAACTAAATCTTATGATGGTGAATTGTTTGTATGCCAAATATATGTTGATGATACCATCTTTGGCTGTACTGACCAACGTTACAATGATGAATTTTCTTATATGATGGGTGAAGAATATCAAATGTCTATGATGGGAGAATTGAAATTCTTCTTAGGTCTACAAATTCGTCAACAGCGCAATGGCATATTCATATCTCAGGACAAATACCTCAAGGATGTACTAAGGAAATACGGCATGCAAGACTGCAAAGGCGTCAAAATCCCTATGCCCACAAATGGCCATCTATGCACTGATGAATATGGTATTGACTTCGATCAAAAGGTATACCGCTCCATGATTGGTTATTTATTGTATTTATGTGCATCTAGGCCAGGGATTATGCTTAGTGTTTGCATGTGTGCCCGATTTCAAGCTACACCAAAGGAATCACACCATAAGGCTGTGAAGCATATTCTTCGATATCTAGCTCACACACCAACACTTGGATTATGGTATCCCAAGGGCTTGGCTTTTGATCTTATTGGATATTCAGACTCTGACTATGCTGGTGATCGTGTGGACCGCAAGTCAACATCAGGCACATGCCATTTCCTCGGACGATCCTTAGTCTATTGGTCCTGGAAGAAACAGAACTGCGTATCACTGTCTATTGCTGAAGCCGAGTACATTGCTGCTGGTTCTTGCTGTGCTCAATTGCTATGGATGAAGCAAACCCTCAAGGACTACAACGTCAACATGAAGAATGTGCCTCCCTACTGTGATAATGAGAGTGCTATCAAGATTTCCCATAACCCAGTTCAGCACTTGTTGGGGATATTACTACTGGGCGTAAACCGGCCTACCTGGGCCAGGTTAACTTCATCAGTTGTCCAAGAGTGTTCAAGCCCAAGAAGATAGATGAGGGCCCAAGGCCGTAGTCGGTTTAAGACCTGTAGCCGTAGACCGGCTTTGTATGTAAACTTGTATTGTAAGTTAGGAATAAGGAGAGACCAACCCGGATACGAGTATGAACTGGTTTTCGGACTCTATGAACCGACGGGCGTCACCCGTGTATATAAGGGGACGACCCGGTGGCGGTTCAAAGACAGACAACAACAACTCGAGACTTAGGCGAAGCTTGTTTGCTCCCTAGTCATCGAAACCCCATCAATTCCATCACAACTAGACGTAGGCTTTTACCTTCATCGAAGGGGCCGAACTAGTATAAAACTCTCTGCGTCCCTGTGTCCGCTTTAACCCCTTCAAGCTAACCCGTCGCGATGGCTCCACGACTAAGTCCTTTCCTTAGGACATCTGCCGTGACAAAACCACGATAGTTGGCGCCCACCGTGGGGCTGTCGCATGATGGTTTCAAGTTCTTGGAGGGCCGCTTCGAAGGACTCGAGGGCTATGCTGTGGGCCGGATGATCAAGAGTCGTCGCGGCAAGCTATACATCGACGATGCAGGCTGGGGCCCCGAGGCCGGCTCGATTGAGTACGGGTACCGGGTCCCCTTTGGTGGCATACACATTTTCATTGGCAAGATCGGTGAATCGGGCCCTGAGCTGGACACCTGCACCGACCCCGTCGAGACAGCTCAGCGTGCGCGATCTGCCCAGGTTAAACCGGCCGTGAAGGGTGCCTTCGTGGGAGTCATCCACGGAGGAAGTTATGAGGATGGATCAGAATCTGGTGGCGAGACCATCGTTTACTCCGGCGACGAGTCGTCAACCGGAGAAACTGAATCTCTGTATCAGCTACAAGGTGGCCGGATTGAGGGTTGTTCCGATGGTGATAGTATTCCGGACCCCTTCGATCTGCCCAATTGGGTTGGAATATTCATGGCTGGTACACAAGCAGTGCTTCATTCTTCGACCGCTGCAGCAATGCTCTCAGTTCAGTAGCGGCGACGGCCGCCGGGGCAGGAGGCCCTGTGCGCCCGCCGGCTCAAGTTTTATCGGATCTGTTTGATGCGTTGGCTGCGCTCATGGCAGAGGCTAACCCGACAGACCAGGACGCTCACAACACGGAGATTGCAACGGTGAGGGAACAGATCACTCAGGCCAAGGCAGACCTGGCAGCTGAAAATACCAGGATGGCTGCAGAGCGGGCCGCTTTGGATGCACAAGCTTATAGGCTCATGTTGGATCAGAGCGCGTCGCATGAAGTCATGAAGAGGAAATACAGATCCCGTTTGCCTCCGGTCTTCGAAGCCAGAGATCTCTTCAATACCCCAGGGGCGGGAACCAGTAATCCGCCAGCGGTAAACCGGATGGAAGCACCTGGGACAGGCGCGCCGGTTCAACCCCGTTTAATAGATCTGCCCCGTCATAATGCTGGTGTACCTCAGGCTGTGCCAACACCTCCGGGTCACTACTCCAACCCAATGGACAACCTTGTGGCAGCTGCTGCACGGCTGGAGGCCATTCCAATTGAAGGTGATTTGCTGCAGGCGATAGAGACGCGCCGGGTCAAGGAGCTCCTTAGGACAGCTTTGGTCCAACAGGAAGCGTATTCGTACAGCCGCGACCAGATCCATTCTACCCCTCGTCCAAGCTGGAGCTACAGCAGGCATATGGATGAACCGGCCGTGTCAAGTAATGCATGACGTGGAGCGCCCCGTGGTAACTACCCGGCAGGTGGTGTCGATAATGCTCAGGAACTGGTGGATCGGGCCCGAGCATGCAGGGAGGCCGAGTTAGCGGCACAATATCAAGCTCGTCAGCTTACGCCGGTTCGTCCGACCACCTCGGTCGAGCCTGGAGTTACCTGTAGCTCTTTGGGGGTGCCTTGCCTTGTCCCCGCTTTACGCAATGTGCGCCTGCCCAAGGATTTCAAGGGCCCGCGCAAGGTACCAAATTATACAGCGGATGAACCTCCAGAGACATGGGTGGAGAGCTATGAGATGGCCATGGAGATGCTTGATGTGGATGATGCGGCGTGTGCAAAGTATTTCGCCATGATGCTTGAAGGAACGGCCCGTACTTGGTTAAAAAGCTTACCAGCCAATTCTATCAGTTCATGGGCCCAGTTACGAGCCCGGTTTATTAGTAATTTCAAAGACACGTGTAAGCAGCCTATGTCAATAGTGGATCTAGCTGCCTGTGTCCAGGAGGAAGGAGAATCAACGACTCATTGGTTTCGCCGGGTCTCGCAAGTTCTGCATTCGTCGGACCGCATCAACGCTGACACAACAGTCATAACCCTAGAAGGCAACTGCCGGTTTGGGCCCCTAAAGCTGAAGTTGGGTTGGATGAAGCGCCATTGCACTGATATGGGGACCCTCATGGCCGCTTTGGTAAAGTATGCTGATTCTGATAGTACCAAGGATCCGGAGTCTGATGATGACAAGACAGGGAAGGGAAAGAAGAACGACAACTCCAAAGGTCAGCAACATCACTCGACAGGTAATGGTGGCGGAGGTAAGCGTAAAGCGGATGGCAACATGGACTTTGTGGCTAATACCAATGCACAGGACAAGGGCCAGCGACGCAAGGGTAAACCGCCGAATCGCAGTGGGGCGCCTAACCCTAACCCGGACCGCCTCAATTATCTACTAAACCAGCCCTGTCCAAAGCATGGGACGAAGGAGGTGCCAGCAAACCACCTTTGGAAGGATTGCTATATTATGCAGGAGTTCAAGAATTTTAATGCTTTCCGGTATTATCACGGCTCTGGCGGTGGCTCAGGATCCGAGCTGGGTTACGGTGGAGGAAATTCCGGTTCAGGATTTAATGGTAATCCGGGCAGGCATAACAATCAAAATAATTAGAATAACCAGGGTGGATACAACCAGCAACAGCAGCAGTCTGGTTACCAGAGCAACCAAAGCAGATGAATAGTGGACAATACCATGTCTTCACCACTAGCTTGGACAAGCGAGATCGGAAGGTTCAGAAGCGGGCAGTCAACTCTGTTGAACCGGCTGTACCCCGTTATTGACGCTGGTCAGGACAATCAATCATATGGAGCAGAGAGGATCACCCTCCCCGGGTTGACAATCCGGGTCAGTTGGCCTTAGTGGTGGCGCCTCAGGTGGGAGGTTACAAGTTCACCAAGGTGCTTATGGATGGAGGGAGCAGCATTAATATCTTGTACTATGAGACCTTCCGTCGTATGGGACTAACAGATAAAAATCTTAAACCGTCCAACACGGTGTTCCATGGGGTGGTACCTGGCAAGTCAGCATATCCTGTTGGTAAGATAGCTCTAGAAGTGGCCTTTGGAGATGATTATGATTCTAGATCGGAGACATTGACGTTTGAAGTGGTAAAAATCCAAAGTCCATATCACGCCCTGTTTGGGCGACCGGCCTACGCCAAGTTTATGGCACGGCCTTGTTATGTGTACTTGCAGCTCAAGATGCCGGGTCACAAGGGGACAATAACGGTTCACGGAAGCCGTAAAGTCGCTTTGGAGTGCGAGGAAGGAGATGCGGCCTATGCAGAGTCAGTTTGTGCCACTGAGGAGCTGAAGTACTATAAGGACAATGTTGATCCGACGGACATGACTCCATTGAAGAAGCCAACTACGGAGCATGATCCGACCCTGAAATTCAAATCGGCAGCTGAGACTAAGTGTCACGCCCAAGATGCGACCCTATCCTAAAGGAACTCGAAGTTCCCACCAAGGATAGAAGCGCATCTTGAAGACGCTTTTGCAAGGTGGATATCATTACATCAACATTACATAATAGTGGGGATACAACCAAGACATACAATGTCACATGAATACAACAATACATCATATACAAGATCAACATCCGACTACGGATGGAACATGAACAGAAATTCAAACGACATCCACCCTGCTAGCCCAGGCTGCCGACCTGGAACCTATTCCCTGTTTGAAGAAGAAGAAGAAGAAGAACTCCAACACAAGTAAACATCGCTCTCGCATCATGATCATCGCATAACCTGTACCTGCAACTGGTGTTGTAGTAATCTGTGAGCCACGAGGACTCCGCAATCCCATTACCATGGGTATCAAGACTAGCAAAGCTTAATGGGAAAGGAAGGGGTAAAGTGGTGGGGTTGCAGCAACGGCTAAGCATGTATGGTGGCTAACATACGCAAGTGAGAGCGAGAAGAGAATCAAAGGAACGGTCGTCAAGTAGTAATGATCAAGAAGTGATCCTGAACCCCTACTTACGTCAGACATAACCCAGAAACCGTGTTCTCCTCTCGATCAACCCCGAAAAGAGACACTCACGGTTGGTGTATTTTAGAAGAGTTTACTTCAAGTTTACTACAATCAGACATTAACAAATTCCCATCTGCCACATAACCGCGGGCACGGCTTTCGAAAGTTCAAACCCTGCAGGGGTGTCCCAACTTAGCCCATTATAAGCTCTCGCGATCAACGAAGGATATTCCTTCTCCCCGGGAAGACCCGATCAGTCTCGGAGTCCCGGCTACAAGACATTTCGACATTAATAAAACAAGACCAGCAAGACCGCCCGCTGTGCCGACAAATCCCGAGAGGAGTTGCACATATCTCATTCTCAGGGCACACCGGATGAGCAAGACGTCGGGTTGGCATAGACCCTGATTGCGCAGGGGGCGCCGGACATCGCTCGGTTTGGACCAGCACTTAGAGAAGCACTGGCCCGGGGGGGGCTAAAATAAAGATGACCCTCGGGCTGGCCGACCCAAGGGAAAGGGATAGGTGGTGGTGAGGCAAATGGTAAAACCAAGGTTGGGCCTTGCTGGAGGAGTCTTATTCAAAGCGAAGTATCAAGGGGGTCCCATAAATCACCCAACCGCGTTAGGGACGCAAAATCCGGGAACATAATACCGATATGACGGAAACTAGGGCGGCAAGAGTGGAACAAAACACCAGGCATAAGGCCGAGCCTTTCACCCTTTACCTAGTATATAGATGCATTAATAATATAAGAGATATTGTGATATCCCAACATAAACATAAACATAATCGAACATGGAGCAATCTTCATCTTCACCTGCAACTAGCAACGCTATAAGAGGGGCTGAGCAAAGCGGTAACATAGCCAAACACGGTTTGCTAGGAAGGGTAACAAAGGTCAGAGGTTCATGGCAATTTGGGAGGCTTGAGCAGCAAGTGGTAGGTAACGCAGCATAGCGATAGAACGAAGCAACTAGCATAGCAATGATAGTAATGAGATCCAAGGTGACGGTCATCTTGCTTGAAATCCCGCAAGGAAGAAGAACGAGTCCATGAAGAAGATGAAGCCACGAAGACGAACCAAGCGTAGACGAACGAATCCTCACGATCGCAACGAAACGGGAACTATCGAGAAGAAGAACACGACATGGTAAACACACCACACATGAACAAGGCATGATGCACAACCAAGTATGATGCATGACAAAGCTACATGAAGCTACTCATGGCAATAGATGATGCAAACAAGAGCAACACAACCAGGCAAGTTTAAATGAGGCCAGAAACAACATATAACAATTCCGGCAAGTCCTCACATGCAAATTTCGAGATTGGTCCAGATCTGAATAAACCTTATGTTCAAGTTGTTAAACAGAAAGTTAAGATGCACCACGATGATCTACACGAAATTCTAGTCAAGTTTCATATAAAGTTCATTAGATTCGGAGCTACGGCCTAGAAGATATGAGCAAAACAAGTTAAACATGGCATTGATGCAAAATGCATTCAAACATCAAGCAAACACATCAAAACAAGGATGCAACATGGTAATATGAAGCTACATGCAATTCTAAGCAAGTTTCATATAGAGCACACTCAAAACGGAGCAACGGTTCAACACATACACCCTATACAAGATATAACAAGAATCTGTCCAAGACAGCAAGTAGGCATCTAGCAAGCATCAAATCAACATGCTACAGGATCATAACATGATAACAAAACGCATGGACATGATGTACAGGTAAAGCGTAACAAAACATGAACATTGAGCTATCTCCATATACTAGTAGAACATGCTCAAAAGGACATGGCAAGATTGCAAATAATAACAGGTTCACAGACTTAGTGGAATTCACAGGACATGGCAGAAATAACATCAGGTTGCAATATTTAGAGCTATCAAACAACATGTTACAGCAAGCTATCATGTCAAACTAGAGCATGGCATGAATCTACTCAAAGCATGTAACAAAAGTCCCTTACTGACCATAAGCCAAAATGGATCAGAAAATACAATCGCAAGCATGTGAACATAGCAAAAACATAAACAGATTCAGACTTGGTGAAAAACTGGAGCATGGCAAAACAGATAACAAGTAGGCATGTTTACGAGCTTGATGCACTCACTACGAGGCATTACATGACAAACTAAGAATACAACCAATAACTAGACATGGCATAGAAGCTAGACATGGCAAGAACAATAACATAGAATGCACGGATCAACAACAACAAGCTAGGCAAAATTGAATAACATGTAAACAATCTGCCAGGAACATTTTATAGCAAAAGAAGAGCAAGATTGATTCATGCTATGGCACTCCATAATTGCCAAAAATGCCATGGATGGATATAACACCACAATATCTACAAAACATACTTACTGACCATGCTCAAAAGAGGCATGGATCTCACTGTAGCAACATGAATACATGGCATAAAATAACAGCAGACAAAGACTTGGTGAAATTCTAAGTCTCTGAAATCAGCAACATCACGGAGTCTACTTTGCAAGCTTGAAACAATCAATACATGGCATATCATAAAGAATGGGTTGCACCACAACACATATGACATGGCGTATATCAAAACACATGTAGACTTCATGCTTAAAAGAAAATCACACAAAAAGATACAAAATTAACAAAAGAGCATGTTCTGATAACAGACAACAGTTAACATCACAGAGCAGTTTTGCAGCAATGATTAGGGCATCAAGATGAACTCAAATGAACATGGCACAATGGAACAAAATGTAGAGCATCTCATGATGAACATTTTGATATATTATACATGCAAAACGGAGCAATATGCTAGGAGATATGATGCGATGAACAGGGGACCAGAATGCAATAAACTCAGGACTTAGCAGAATTTCATACCGACGAAAAACGGGACGACGAGAGGCAGGATGGGGAGATCCAGGGGGAGGCGCGCCGTTTGGATGGAGGGAGTGGTGGATCTGATCCACTCCCTCAGATCCAGCGCCGGCGAGAGCTCCGGCGAGCTCTCCGACGAGGGAGACGACGCGGCGATGGTGGAGGACGTCGGGGACGGAGGAGGAGGTCGGGCGACGAGGTCCTGGGGCCCGGCGATGGCGCGAGGTTCGGGATCCGGGCGGCGGCGGTGCAGCACGAGCGGCGGAGGGCGGCGCCGGCGGGAGGAGCTGGGCGGCGCTCGGCGAAGGGCCACAGGACGCGAGGCGCGCAGACGGGTGGCGGAGCGGGATCGGGTGGCTCGAGCCCGGAGGAGGCGGGGTCCGGTGGGGCTCCGGCGGGATTCCGGCGAGGTGCGGCGGCGGACGAGCCGTGCGGGGCTCGGGAGCCCGCGGGCGAGCGGCGGCGGGGTCGGGCCTGCGCGGGCCCGCGATGGGCTCGGCGGGCCGCGCGGCGAGGAGCGGCGGGGTCGACAGGTGGCGCGGTGCCGTTGGCTGCGGGCGGCGGCGCGATGACGTGGCATCCCTTCATTGGTCGAAGTGATGTGGCGGCGGCAGTGGACATGTCCGGCACGGAGGAAGAAACATCCGGCGGCGCGAGGGGAGCGGTGCTAGGGTTTGATCTGCGCGAGAAATTCGGAGGGAGACACATATTTATAGGTAGAGGGAGCTAGGAGACTCCAAATGGAGTGCGGTTTTCGGCCACACGATCGTGATCGAACGACTGAGAAGATGGAGGGGTTTGGATGGGTTATGGGCCACTTTGGAGCGGTGTTGGGCTGCAACACAAAGAGGGCTTTACGGTTACCCGGTTAACCGTTGGAGTATCAAACGACCTCCAAATGGCACGAAACTTGACAGGCGGTCTACCGGTGGTGTACCAAGGCCGCTTGGCAAACTTCAGTCCATTCCAAGACCGTTCAACACCCGCACACGAAAAGAGGCAAAAGGGGGCGCCGGAGGATATAGGAGTGCCGGATTGCAAAATGGACAACGGGGAAAATGCTCGAATGCATAAAACGAACACGTATGCAATGCAATGCACAAAATGACATGATATGAAATGCAGATGATGACATGGCAAAGAGAGACATGCAAGCACATGACATGGCAAGGACGGCGAATAACTGGCGGACACCTGGCGCATCGAATCCGGGGCGTTACACTAAGCTTGTTGACTTCGTGCCTGGCGATTCGTCCAAGCAGTTCAGTATCAGTGCCAACTTGGATCCAAAATGGGAAAGCGCGCTCATCGAGTTCATCCGTGAGAATCGGGACATTTTTGCATGGCCCACTGACATGCCAGGTGTACCGAGGCAACTCGCTGAGCACACTCTTAATGTGTATCCTAAGTACAAACCGGTGAAACAGTTCCTCCACCGGTTTAACGAAGAAAGACGCAAAGCTATTGGAGAAGAGGTAGCCAAGCTCTTGGCGGCCGGCTTTATTGTTGAAGTTTTTCACCCTGAGTGGCTTGCTAATCCGGTGCTGGTCCTTAAGAAAAACGGCACCTGGCGTATGTGTGTGGATTACACAGACCTTAATAAGGCTTATCCAGCAGATCCTTTTGCCCTCCCCCGTATTGATCAAATTATTCAGATCAAGATGGCAGTTAAGGACCAGGAGAAGACGGCGTTGATAACTCCTTTTGGAGCCTTCTGCTATGTATCTATTCCCTTTGGGCTCAAGAGTGCCCAGGCAACTTATCAACGGTGTGTGCAAAATTGCCTTCACAAGAAGATTGGCCGTAATGTACATGCTTACGTGGATGATATTGTGGTTAAGTCAAGGAAGAAGGAGACTCTGGTTGACGATTTGATGGAAACCTTTGATAACCTGAGGACGTACAAGATGATGCTCAATCCGGCCAAATGTGTTTTTGGTGTACCGGCAGGCAAGTTATTGGGTTTTCTGGTGTCCAACAGGGGAATTGAGGCTAATCCGGAGAAGATCACAGCCATCACTTCCCTGGCTAAACCGAAGTGTATCAATGACGTTCAACGTTTGGCTGCCCGGATTGCCGCGTTGAGCCGGTTTATCAGCCGCCTTGGTAAGAAGGCAATTCCTTTGTATCAGATGTTGAAGAAGATGGATCAGTTCGTCTGGAGTTCCGCTGCTGATAAGGCATTTGAGGACTTAAAGCGGCAATTGGCCAATCCGCCTGTGCTTGCTGCTCCCATTGACAAGGATCCGCTACTGCTATATGTTGCTGCTAATGCTCGTGCAGTCAGTGTGGCTATTGTGGTGGAGCGGAAGGAGGCAGGCAAGGAGCATTCGGTTCAGCGTCCGGTTTACGATATCAGCGAGGTACTTATTGAATCCAAGCAAAGGTATCCGCATTGGCAGAAGCTGGTATATAGAGTGTTTATGGCAAGCCGGAAGCTGAAGCAGTATTTCCAAGGGCACCCCATCACAGTGGTCAGTTCTGCCCCCTTGGGCGATATCATCCAGAACCGGGAAGCGACTGGCCGGATTGCCAAGTGGGCTATAGAACTTGGGCCGCACAGGTTGAAGTACGTGCCTCGAACGGCGGTGAAGTCTCAAGCACTTGTTGATTTCATCAATGATTGGACGGAGCTGCAAGCACCTGAAGAGAAGCCGGATCACACATATTGGACTATCCATTTTGATGGATCCAGGCAATTGGAGGGCTCGAGGGCTGGAGTCGTATTAACTTCCCCACGAGGTGACAAGTTCTGTTATGTTCTCCGCTTAATGTTCCCTTGTACTAACAATGCAGCTGAGTATGAAGCCTTGCTCCATGGTCTCCGGATGGCTAAAGAGATGAATCTAAGCCGGGTTAAGTGCTTCGGTGACTCGGACCTAGTGGCTCAACAGGTGTCTGGCACTTGGGATTCTAAGGATCCACTCATGGCTGCATATCGTCGTGAGGTGGATATTGTTGCAGGTCACTTCAAGGGCTATCAGGTGGACCACGTGGACCGTCGAAAGAATGAAGCGGCGGACGCTTTAAGCCGGTTGGGCTCTCAGCGTAAACCGGTCCCGCCTAATGTTTTTCTTGATGTGCTGCACAAACCGTCGGTCAAGCTCCCTGGTGAAGCGGATTTGGCTATTCCTGATCCGGAGGCTCAATTGGTGGCAGCTCTTCACGTCATTTCAGATTGGACGCTTCCTTATCTTGCGTACATGAACCGGGGCGAGCTACCAGAGGATGAAACCTTGGCCCGGCAGATAATCCGGCGATCCAAGTCTATGACTATTGTTAATGGCGAGTTGCATCATTGCAGTGTGTCAGGGGCGTTTCAATGCTGTGTGTCTCCTGAGGAAGGCTGTGAAATTTTGCGTGAGATCCACGAAGGAGATTGTGGTCATCACGCCGGTTCAAAATCTTTGGTGGCTAAAGCGTTCCGCCATGGTTTTTATTGGTTAACTGCTCATGCTGATGCGGAGGATCTGGTCAGACGATGTGACGGTTGCCAAAAGTTTTCAAGACGCGCTCATGTGCCGGCTCAAGAATTGAGGATGATTCCAATCTCTTGGTCGTTTGCAACTTGGGGCTGGATATGGTTGGGCCTTTCAAAAGGTCCAAGGATAAGAAGACCCACCTCCTGGTGGCGGTTGACAAGTTTAGAAAGTGGGTGGAGGCAGAACCTTTTAGCAAGTGTGATGCGGCCACGGCGGTTCAGTTCCTCAAAAAGGTGATTTTCCGGTTTGGCTTTCCACACAGCATCATCACAGATAATGGTACCAACTTGTCCAAGGGGGCCATGAAGGAGTTCTGCGGACGTGAGCACATCCGGCTTGACGTTTCCTCAGTAGCCCACCCACAGTCCAATGGTCAAGCAGAAAGAGCTAATCAAGAGATCTTGAGAGGCATCAAACCCCGGCTTATGGTTCCTTTGCAGAGGACACCAGGTTGTTGGGTAGAAGAGCTACCATCTGTGTTATGGAGTATCAATACTACGCCCAATAGATCCACATGATACACACCGTTTTTCATGGTATACGGAGCGGAGGCGGTTCTCCCCAGTGATATCCGTCATGACTCACGTCGTGTTGCGGCTTATGTTGAAGCGGACAATGAGACGGCACGACAAGATGCTTTGGACCTGTTGGATGAAGAGCGTGACATAGCAGCTGCCCGCTCGGCGATTTACCAACAGGATCTTCGTCGTTATCATAGTCGTCGAGTCAGAACCAGAACCTTTCAAGAAGGAGATTTGGTGCTTCGGGTCATCCAAGATTAGACTGATATGCACAAGTTATCCCCACCTTGGGAGGGACCTTTCGTGGTCAGCAAGAATCTGCACAACGGGTCATACTATCTGATCGATATTCGAGAGCATAAAGACTCACGTACATCAGAGGAGGAGACCAACAGGCCGTGGAACATAGCTCATCTTCGGCCTTACTATACTTGAGCCATCGGCTCTACTTATGTACATATTATGACAGTGTATATATTATGATTAATATAATAAACCGGAGCCTCGGCTAAAGCGGGGTATCTGTTCTTTTACATCATGCGTGGTTACACGGAGTTGTTCTGTCTTAAAGCGGCCTCCGGTTTACCCCTTGACAGCTTTATAAACATCACTTGGGGGCTTGGTCGTGTCCGAACCAATGCAACACCTTTTGATAGGCGAAAGCCACCAGATCACTTGGGGACATGGTCAAGTCTGAACCAGTCACGCCTCTTGATCGGCCTAAGGCCATAGAACCACTTGGGGGCTTGGTCGAACCCGAACCATTGCCACGCCTCTTGATCGGCATAATGCCACGGTTTCATTTAGGGACCTGGCTGACTTGAACCATAGCTACACCTATCGGGAGCTTGGTCGTGTCCGACCATGGTAACACCATCTGATCGGCTCAATAAAGCCTCTTTTTGCAAACGGTTTTATCATTGCCTTTGCTTCAATATTTTTCTTAATAACTGTTGCTTTATTTTTGTTGCGTTTTTTAAACCAACAACGTTTTAAACCGGTTCAAACTGTCAATTGACGGAACACGGTCCATTTTTAATCCGGAGATTATTTGCCCGGTTTGATTTTTTTGTTAACATCCCATTATGGAGTAACATGGTGTTTATCATAACCCGGCACGGTTTACATGGTAAACCAACATTGTATACACAGGAGCTGTTTTCTCCTTTGACGGTATAGGTTTATAAACCTCCGCTTCAAGATTGGCTAAGCCAACTTCATGCCCAGCGATGGCAGGTATTTTGTATCACAAAATTTGAGCATATACCTCAGTTTCCTTGCATATATATATAAAGGTCATAAACCGGCTGGCGGTACAACCGCCGTGGCAGTTTAAGATTTTGTGATTGTAGGAAATAAAGATTGAAGGTTTCGATCATTCAAACAAAAGTATCAGCACTTATGCACGAAGGCATCTCAGAAGCAAGAGTATTGGCTATCCTATTACAAGGCAACATGGTGCCCAAATAAGATCATTGTTTTCAGCGGAATATAAAAGACCCGCCATTTAAACCGGCCTCCGGTTCAAGCTTGGTCGCCAGCTCGGTCTGATGGTTGCGGGTCATCCTGCGCCGCTTCAGCTTATGCTTCTCTACCCAGTGGCTGGAAATCAACAGTTGTCCAGTCGATTCCCATTAAAGCTTGAAAGACAACTTCCTCATGGATCAGCAATGATGGTTCAATATCAGGAGCGTAAGTATGCTTACGGATTGGGGGGGGGTTAGATTCTCCGCTTCAGGAATTGGTGCAGCCACTCGTTTGTTCTGATTGTCATATTGGGCTTGGTAATGAGACAAGTCTGCTTCTTCCACCAATTGACAAGCTAGAGGGCGCACCTCCCGGTTTATCGCCCTCAAGTCCTCCTCATTAAATTCTGAACCATCTTCTTTCAAGTGAGGGTAGCCTTGCGCCGCTTCAATAGGGTCAAAATCCGGCACCCACGCCTTTGCCCGGATAAAGGCATTGATAGCACCGGTTCGAGCAGCAGATTTCTTCAGCTCTTCAACCCGGGCGGGGAGCATAGACAATCTCTTCAGGGTGTCTTGGATCAAGGTGGGCGCCGGGTTGTTGTGGGAGGCAGTTGATATGATACGCTGCACACCAGTATACAATTGTTCTATCAGTGTATAGGCAGCCTTCAACTTCTTCCGCACATCTGACCCCAAGTGACCAATGCGTGTACCTGCAACATTGCAAAAAGTTCACAAATCGGACCTATCATAGGAAGGCCAAATTATTTCAGAAGTCAAAGGAAGCTTACCAAAGATGGCGGCAGTCATGGCATGCACTTGCCGCTTTATGCTGGTCAGCTCATCTACTACCGGTTTAAGGGCGTCTTCAGCAGTTTCAATTTTCTTCGTCAAAGCGGCCTTCTCAGTGGCCCAATCCGCTCGCTCTTTCTTGAAGCCCTCCTTAAGCTGTTCCATGACGCTTAAAGCGCTGGTCAACTCCTCTTTCGCCTTGGAAGTTTCAGCCTGTTGGGATTTCAAATTTTCTTGAAGATCGGCGAGTTGGCTTACTTTGGTCTTCAGCTCAGCCTGCATACAAACAGTCATATGATTTAGCAAACGGTACAAGAATTGAAGTACCAACCACATAACAAATTATGCACTTGGCACTTGGGGGCTAATGCATATTTGATCTTCATCTTTCAATTGATTGCAAAGTCCCAAGCTCAATACAAGTATTCAACTTGGCGCTTGGGGGCTAATGGCTATTTGCTCAAATAAGTTCTGATGCTGCCATGTTAAATTACTGAAGTCCCAGTTTAACTACATTAAGTTGAACCGGCCCTTGGGGGCTACATCAGTGAATTTCGAAGCATTCAGATTCATATCAGCAAGTCCCGGCTTGAAAGAAGTTTGCAAAACCGGCCCTTGGGGGCTAGGGGAGTTAATAAAATTGAAATATTCAAGCAGGAGAAAGCACATGGAAGTTACCTCAAATTTTTCCTTCATCATATTTACAAGGCCAGCTTCATAGTCATGGCTGGTATACAGCCGGTTCAAGTAGCCGGAATGAAGATCTTGGGCATTCAGAGCGGCGTAAGTCGCCAGATCAACATTCCACTTGCCTTTGCTCATGGCAGCAAATTCTTCTTTAGCAGTATGCTTGGATAAGGCGACCGGATTGCTTGGTTCGGTACGGCCAATGCCAGTAATCACAATATCATCATCCTTAGCATCATCGGTTTGCACTGGGGCAGTCGGTTTGTCAGCAGGCCGGGATGGACTGGTGGATTTCTCAATCCGGATGAGACTTCTGGGCTAGTCAACAGGGCCTGAGGTATCAACAGGCCTCTCTTCAGCAATAACGTCATCATCTTGCAGTGGGGGGTCGTTGGGTATATCTTCACGAATAGCCGTTTCAAGATCTGGTGCTTTATTCGGTTTAGGAGCAGCGTCCTCCTCAGCCGCTTTATCCAGGCGGGCCTTCTTGCTCGGCCTAGGCTTGGCCCTGAAAGGAGTAATAAAAATCAAATACAGCTTATATTCCAAAATGATGTACCAGAAATATTATGATAAGTATAGCTTACCCAAGCACCGTTTTGAGCGGTGGCAGCTGAGTAGCCGATGACTCGCCAGAGGATGAGTGGGAAGTAACCTGATAATCGGAGTCAGATGGATTAAGAGGTTGACGAAAACAACCCGCTTTAGGACAAGCACTGACAAGCAAATTAGAGACCTCTGAACGGCGTTTCCGAACCGGACTGTTCGGTAAACCGGCGGAGGTAACTACCTGGCCGCTGTGCCGAGTTGTGCGGCGAGCTTCGTGCTGTTGGGTCTTCATAAGAAATTTGGGATCCAAGTGAGCAAGAGGATGAGAAAATTTAACCTTCCGGTTTGCCTGACGAATTTGTAGTGAAGCAAGGGATTTGAATTGGAAGAGAGAGTAATTACCTCTGCAATATCAGCATGACTGGCTTCGCCATCATCCTGACAAATATTATCATCAATAAGGCGTGTGAAAAGTAAGCCAAGTGAATCAAGTTCTACCTCAAGGTCTGGATTACCCACATCGTCATCCGCGATCGGATCAGAAGATGCAGTGGTTTTCCTCTTATGAGCAGGCCTCTTAACGACTTTAGTCTTTGGCCGGATTGGTCTTTCCAGTTTGTCTGGTTTTTCTGGTTTCTCCTGAGGAAGCTTATTGCTCCAAAACGGATCATCGCCCTGTTTAAGCAGAAGTTGATATTAAAGAATATACAGAAATAACAATGACATGTTCAGTAAAAAAGTAGTCAAAATCTTACAGCTGGCGGTTCGTTGGTAGCACAGAAGGGAAGCAGGCTGGTTCGAGCGCAGAGGTGTTCCGGTTCGTTCAACATTTTCTTCACAGCTTCTGTGACCTCGTCATCTGTGAGCTGGTGGTTAACATGTCGGAGTGGGTCATCGACACTACCAGTATACTCGCACATCAAACCGGAGCGCTGGCTGAGGGGCAATATGCTCCATGATATCCAACAGCATGCAAGATCAATTCCTGTTAAACCGTTGGCCATGAAGGCTCTCAGCTTGGATAGTTGAGGAGCGTATTTACTTCTCTCCTTGGTGGTCAACCATTGCGAAAAGGGGTGTGTATTACTAAGCCGCTCTGGACGAAAGCCAGGCAAAGGATTTTCATTAGCAGGGGAGGTATCTTTGCAATAAAACCATGTTTGATTCCACTCTTTCGGGTGGCTGTGCAGTTTAGCATGAGGGTAAGTGACCTCTTTCCTTTTCTGAATCGCCACACCACCCAGTTCCGTATTGGAACCATCAGTAAATTCTGTGCGGCGGTTTAGATGAAAGCAGTCTCTGAACAGCTCAACTGTGGGTTCCTCTTGAAAGTATACCTCACAGAGCACTTGGAAGTGACATATGTTGGTAACAGAGTTAGGGCCAGTGTCCTGGGGGCGGAGTTGAAAATTGGCTAAGACATCCCGATAGAATTTTGAACCGAGTGGATTAAATCCCCGGGCTAAGTGATCTGCAAAAATGACAACCTCTCCCTCTTGAGGTGTGGGTGGACATTCTTTACCAGGGACCCTCCAGTGGATGGTGTCTTTGCTGCTTAAAGCGCCAGTCAGGACCAGATTGTTCAATTGAGTTTCTGTGACACGAGAAGGAGCCCAATTGCATTCATATACTTGTTTGGCCATGATGCAATCTACAAAATAAATAATTACCGGTTCAAGAATGTGTTGGGACAAGTGTGCACTGGTGTATACAATGTTAAACCAGAGATAGCTACACTCAAACCGGAGTTCTATGAAGCGAAAGTGTCTGGCTAAATAGTTCTGGCGGTTCAACAAGGGGACTAATGGTATATACCGGTTTATTAATTTTTTCTACACTAAGTTAAACCGCCTGATCTAAACATTGAAGCAATTGAGGCTAAGTGTATAGAAACAGGTTTCGCAAGGTCTTGCTACAACGATGGATCTAAAGCAAGTTCAGAAAAGAAGAAAAATATTCAAGGAATCAAAGCAGAGCGGAAGTAAATCAATGGGCAGATATGTAGATGAGATCTATGGACTTGAGCATGAAACACCAGGCGGATGCTAAAAGCTACTGCTACTCAGGGCAGGGTTTCACAGATCCATCCAGGAGCTAATACATGAATATGAACAGTTGATGAACACAGCAGGAACATGAAACCCTAGAACAGATCTAGGTTGAGAGGAACAGAGGACCTACCAGAACTGAGGAAGATGCGGAAGATCGCCGCGGTTTTCTGGTGCGTTCAGGTTGATGCAGCGGACAAAGTTGGTGCTGAAGACGACGGCGGCGGCGGAGCTCTGAAGCTGGCGACGCGAGGAAGACGAAGAAGACAAGGCACGAAGAGGAGAAAGGAAATGACCCTTCGGTCCTATTTATAAGGCAAAAAGACATGTGTCAGGCGCGACAAACCAGGGGCCACGGAACGGAGCTGTCGCCTCGATTTTCGCAGGTCTACTAAATGAAGAGATATTATGTATACTTTCTTTATGACAGATGACGTCACTCCGGTTTAACAGCAATTGGAGAAGATGACGTCAAGGCGGTTCAACAATTACAAGAATATGTTGAAGATGAAGATTTCTGCTAAGGATTGACATGAACTCGTTCAAATCAATCTGGGGCCAAATGTTGGGGATATTACTACTAGGCGTAAACCGGCCTACCTGGGCCGGGTTAACTTCATCAGTAGTCCAAGAGTGTTAAAGCCCAAGAAGATAGATGAGGGCCCAAGGCCGTAGTCGGTTTAAGACCTGTAGCCGTAGACCGGCTTTGTACGTAAACTTGTATTGTAAGTTAGGAATAAGGAGAGACCAACCCGGATACGAGTATGAACTGGTGTTGGGACTCTATGAACCGACGCGCGTCACCCGTGTACATAAGGGGACGACCCGGTGGCGGTTCAAAGACAGACAACAACAACTCGAGACTTAGGCGAAGCTTGTTTGCTCCCTAGTCATCGAAACCCCATCAATTCCATCACAACTAGACGTAGGCTTTTACCTTCATCGAAGGGGCCAAACTAGTATAAAACTTTCTGCGTCCCTGTGTCCGCTTTAACCCCTTCAAGCTAACCCGTTGCGATGGCTCCACGACTAAGTCCTTTCCTTAGGACATCTGCTGTGACAAAACCACGACAGCACTCAAAGACAAAGCACATTCAGATTTGTCATCATTTTCTTCGTGATCATGTGTTGAAGGGCGACATCTCTATTGAGCATGTGAAGACTGAAGAATAGCTAGCCGGTATCTTCACAAAGCCCTTGGATGAGAAGAGATTTAGCAAGTTGAGGTGTGAGCTAAATATCCTAGAATCTTCGAATGTCCTTTGAAAAGGACACACATCCTAACACTTATGCAAAATTGATGACTTAGATGTGCAACACACGAAGAAACGTTTTTCTTCAATCAATGAAGACTAACACTCTAAGTGTGAAGAAATTAACGAAGAATTTGATTCTCAGAGGCCTACGACAATTGTACGCGGCGTCTGAAATCATCATTCTTATACGGTGGGTCACGCCACCAACAAAAGTTGAAAAATCTTCAATTTGAGTTTTTCTTCATTTTTGAAATTCCTCAGTTGTTCAATTTCTTCATCTTTTCAATGTGTTCGCTCTTTCCGTTGTTGTTCTTAATTCACACACACACACACACACACACACATACATAAACACTATTCTGATCACGGTATCAGAATAATATTCTTATCACAACCTGAACTTCCCGTGTAACGCGCCTGAACTTCCCTGTGTACGAACCCAAACTTCTGGCTATCTTCGCAACCGTGGCTTCCCCCGCGAATTATTCCGGTCGGTAGTGTTGCCTAGGATGTGACTGTAATCGAGATACTCATACCTGCATCTAAATGCTCATTTTGATTCGTAATTTTGCATTTTGGCGGATTCACTCTCGGGGCGGATGAACTTGTGTATGTTTGTAAGTTTAATGCATTCATTGGATGTTCTAGGACCTCCAACATGATGGGAATTTGGTGTAAGTATGAGTTTCGTGGACAATTTGTCGTTAATTTCAACAGATTTGATTTCGGGCTTTGTGTTCTTCGTCCGCGGATTGGTTCGCGGCTTCTGTGGATTTGTTATTTTTATTTGAATACATGAAAGTGCGTTATATCGACTAGAGGGGGGTGAATAGGTGATTTTTATGAAATTCTTCACTGAGGAATTTGCTAGTGAGGAAATTTCTTAGAGAAGAACTACCTGCAGCGGAATAAGTACTCAGAAGTAAACATAACAGAATACAAGCATGGTCATCACGATGAAATGAAGACAAGCATGGAGTACAGAAAGCGTAATCACGGGATAGCACAGGATGAAGACAAACAGAGGGAAGAAATTGAACTGAGGAAATTGAGAAAGTCTTCAGTCAAAATCTTCAAACACAGATACGAACAAACACACAACAGAGTAATGAGGAAATGAACGTGTTGAGGAAATAGAACCAGTTGACTTGGTGACGATAATGATTTGATAGACCAGTTCCAACTGCTGTCTCAGTTGTACATCTGGTTGGAGCGGCTAGGTATTTAAACCCGAGGAGACACAGTCCCGGACACACAGTCCTCACCGTATTCTCCTTGAGCTAAGGACACACAGTCCTTGCCCAATCACTCGTGGTAAGTCTTCAGGTGACTTCCGAACCTTCACAAACTCGGTCACTCAGCGATCCACAATTCCTCTTGGATGCTCTAGACCATGACGCCTAGCCGTCTGGAAGAAGCACAGTCTTCAAAGGTAACAAGCGTCGGATCCACTCAGGATCAATCTCTTCAGTGATGCTCAATCACTTTGGGTTTGTAGGTGTTTGGGTTTGGGTTTTTGGGTTTTCCTCACTTGATGATTTTCGCTCAAAGTCCTCAGAGGATGGGATGCTCTCTATTGACAAGTGTCAGTTTCTCTCGGAGCAGCCAACCAGCTAGTGGTTGTAGGGGGCGGCTATTTATAGCCTAGGGAGCAGCCCGACATGATAAGACATAAATTCCCTTCAATGATATGACCATTGGATGGATAAGATATTTTGGAACAGCTGGCGCGTAGCACAACAACGGTCAGAAATTTGAGGTACAAATTCCTCAGGGCTATCATGTTCCTCACTGTGTAGGCAATTCGCACTGGCGAATTCCTCACTCCTCAGTCAGAACAAAGTCCTCAGTGAACAGAAGAACTGCGTCTCTGTCACTGAAGAAATTGATTGAACTGTATGAGATTTCCAATGGCTTCACTCGAAGGGATTGGTAGGTATAGGATTTTGAGTTGAGCATCACATGGGAATTTTTCCTTAGTATTTCCTCGACCCCCTTTAACAGTACGGTGTTACCTATGACTCAAGAAAGAGAAAATGAAACTATGAAAACAAAAGTCTTCACGCTTCATGTTCCTCAAATGAATACCAAGTCTTCAAGGTTACACCAATTTCTTCACTTTCAAAGTCTTCAGAAAGTCTTCAGAATACCAAAGTCTTCAGTCGAAGAACTTAATTTTTAGGGGTCGACTTTCTCTGTAAATATCAAACTCCTCATAGACTTATAGACCTGTGTACACTCATAAACACATTAGATCCTTAACCTATAAGTTTTCAATACACCAAAATCACTAAGGGAGACTAGATGCACTTACAATGTCCCCCTTTTTGGTGATTGATGACAATATAGGTTAAGTTTTTAACGGGGATAAACATATGAAGTGTAAATACTGATATTGAGGAATTTGATTGCAAGATATAGAAGAACTCCCCCTGAAGATGTGCATAGTGAGGAATTTGCTTTTGAAGCAATGCACACTTGAAGAGTTGAATCATGGAGATCTCCCCCTATATCTTGTAATTCATACACGCATTTGACATATAATATGAAGAATTTGAAATGCATGATGAAATATGGTGAGTGAAGTAATTCAGCATGCGTGCAATAATATTAACGAGGAATAAGCATGCAGAATAACGTAGCAGAAGTATCAGACCACCATCGGGTTTAAGTTTACAACTCGATCCAATAAAAGTTTCAGAAGAACAAGAGTTGTAACTTAGCAAAAAAACGCCCATATAGTAGACCCGCTTGAAGACTAACTCAAATTTCTCCCCCTTTCTCATCGAATGACCAAAAGGATCGAAACTGAGGGCTAACGCCCCTGAAGATAATCAAGTTGATGAAGGAGCGCCAGCGTTGTCGGGGTCGGTTGTTGTAGTAGGGACTACCGCTGTGTCGTCCAAGTCTTCATTTTCATTAGTGTCACGCGATGAAGAATAGGAGCTGGCCACCAAAGAAGGAACCTTGACCTTCTTGTATTTATTCGGAGGAGGTGCAGCCCAGTCAAAGTCTTCCTTGAGACCCATTTTCTTTAGATCTTCAGTGCTGTAGACATGAGACAGAACAGCCCAGGTGCGGTTGAGGGTTTCATGGAGGCAGTAGTGGTTTTTCTTCACTGCATTGTGTGTTGAAGTCATGTTGTGAAGAATTGAACCAAACTAACGCTTGACCCATTTATGATTGCGATCAACCTTCTATTGAAGGCTGAGGAGTAACTCACGATCAGTCATCACCCTGGGTGCGGTGGCTTGAGGATTTTTCTTGGCATTGTTGGCGGCAGAGTCATGTGTGGCAGAGTCATCATTGGTGGAGTAGGATGCAGCCTTGCGGAACTGAGCATCCAATGGACGAATGCCTTCATCTATCACAGCAGCTGCCTTGCCCTTTTCATCAGCTGAGGAAAATGTCCGTTTGAGGACTTGAATAGGAGGCAAGTAGCTGCAGTGGTTCAAAGTGTCAACTTTGTAGTTGAGTGAAGACCTTGTCCTGATGAATCTCATAATCCATGGCTCATAAGGCTTCAGCTCAAATGGTGACCTAGCAATATTGGCTAGAGTCCTCATTAAGAAATCATGGAAGTTGACGGGAACGCCATGACAGATGTTGAAAAGCATATTCTTCATGATGCCAACGACATCTTCATCATTTGAGTCATTGTCTTTGACAAAATGCGATAGACAGTCCGAGGCACATACAATAATTCCTTGACGAGGAAATTGGTTCGAGGGGCCTGCCCTGGCTTCAAAGGCTTCATCAAAACTTGCATGTAGTGACTTGTAAGCTCAGGTTCGCTGTAGACACAATGTGCACCTTCAAGGGTAGGACTGAGTGGTAGGGCACGAATCAATTCAGAAGCTGGTGCCTCGTAATTAGTCTTCTCTGTCATCCAGTCCAGCACCCATGAATTCACATCTTCAGAGTCGCCTGTGATGTGCAACGTTGCATAGAACTGAAGAATGAGTTCCTCATTCCAATCACAGATGTCAGTGCAGAAATTTAGTAGCCCAGCGTCGTGAAGAACACTGAGGACTAGCTCGAAGCACGGCAATCACTCCATGTCTACGTGAGGAATATGTGCATGATCGAAGACTTTGTCTTTGTTGAAAAGCACTGAGGAATAGAAATTTGCTTGACTAGCAGTCCAGAAACGCCTCTTCCTTATGCGAGCAGAATCATATGGATTGTAATAAGTGAAGAATACGTGCTCGCCAAAGAAGTCTTCAGCCTTGAGCTTTTGCTTCCTAGAGAATGGATCCTTTGGCTTTGGCAGAGGGGTGTCAGTGAGTTGCATCACGACCTCAGGAATCGCGAGCTCAGGTTCTTCCGGCTGAGGAATTTCTGGTTCCTCTACAGGTGCAGTCTGTGTTGTCACATTCTCAGCAGCAGCAGTTTCTTCAGCACTAGTGGCTGGAATTTCTTCACGGACAGACGAGGTGGGATGAATTTCTTCAGAGCCCATTTGAACTGTTGGTGCAGGGGAGTGAGGAATTTGCTGTAGTGGGGTGAAGAGTGGACAATTGGGATGCTGACTTTCCCAAAAGTCATCATTCATCACTGGTGTTGTGCTTCCAATATCCACATCTTCACCATCTATTTCTTCAACACCAGCCTCTTCAGTAGTGAACTAAGGCATCGGTGAGGATACAACAGGTGTTGAAGGGATCGCGTCCACTTCAATTTCCTCATCAATCTGCCGTGACGAAGCAACAGATTGAGTTTCTTCATCAGATCCGCTTAGGATCTCATAGTCTTCACCAAAAGGAACAAGGTCCTTTGATGGCATGGTAGAAATTGGAACAGCATCGATCGGATTTTCAAAAGAGCTGGTCATAGGCTTCATCTTCTTTGGAGCTGAAGATTCTGAAGCACTTGATGCTTTCCTTTTCTTCACTACAGCTCGTTCTGCAGCCTTGGTCTTCTTCACATCTGATGCAGATGGAAGGATAGGAGTTGGTGTAGGCGCAGGTGGAGCTGAGGAATCTATTTGAATTTCTTCAGGCGCAACTGATGCAGTTGCCCTGACTTCTTCAGTTTCTTCAGGCGCACCACTAGTGGATGCCCTGGCAATTTCTTCAGCGGCTGGAATGGAGTCATCAGCCCTGGAACTAGCATTTTCTTCAGCAGCCTGAACTTCATCAGTGATGCTGGCATGTTCTTCAGTTGGCTGAGCAGAAGCTTCAGCTTGAGGAACTTCTTGTTGCGATGGGGCTGCAACATTGGTGAACTTCTCAGTCAGTTTTACAAACCTGACTTTGGCTCCTTTCCAATCAACATAGTATGAGTTGAATTTGTCGCTAAGGGATTTGATTTCAGACTGAATCTTGATGAGTTCATCAGTCGTCATTTTGACCACGTCGGTCTTCAGATACTTTTCCTTCTTGTACTGGGCCTTCTTGATTTGCCTGGCCTGGTCATACTTCCATTTCTCCTCTTGGATGAAATGAGTCAGCATGTGATTTTGACCAGGTGTCAACTTGAAGTCAGGCATAAGAGTATTTGGGTCCTTGTGCTAGAGATCAATGTAGTCTAGGATCACCCTTGGATCCAAAAGCAGTGGCATAGGTGTGCATTTTGCTCTAGCGGCCCTTACTTGCCTGTCTCTGATGATTTCTGCAAGTTCATCATCATCAGCCTCATCTTCTTCAGGTGGCTCTTGGAAGGCGACCTGTTTCTTCTTAGGAATTGGCCGAGGACCTCGTCCAGCAGTTGCCTTGGTCTTCAGCAGAGTGGGGACAGATGAAGAATTTGGTGCAACTGAGGAACTTGCTGAGACACCAGAGGCAATGGAGATGCCTGCAGTCCTTTGGCACGAGGCCAGGTGCACAAGTGCTGAGGACTTTGCCGGAGCAGCTGAGGACTTTGGAGGAGGTGCTGAGGACTTTTGAGGAGCAGGAGTAGCTTGAGGAATTTGTCTTGAAGATTTTGAAGTTTCTGGCCGTGAGGGCGCAGCTGAGGAACTTGGTTGTGAGTGCACTGTTGGTGAAGCACTTGGCTTACGAGCAGGCTTCTTAGGCATATATTTCCTCGGCTTGACAGAGGCCTCAGTGGCAGCAGCAACAGCAGAATCTTCGTTGAATTTCCTCACTGCTTCTCTGGCTTGTCTAGCCAACTTGGCTTGGCGCTTTGCCCATTCTTCAGGAAAGTTCTCACCGTGTTTGATGCTAGTGGGATCTGCCTCTTGGCCAGGTGCCAGTGGAAGTCTTGGGCATGGAGGGTTGAGAGCGAATTTCTTCATATACTTTGGAGCAAGGTTGTCAGAATCACGATTTTAAATCGGATCGGAGCTCTGATGGTAGGATCGCAAATCATAGGATATTCACTATCAGGATCGTAGAAACGTAGATTCTATGAACTAAAATCGTAGAATCATAGGGGTTAGTTTGGATCATAAAGTCGTAGAATCGTATAACAGGATCGCGATTCTGACAACCTTGCTTTGGAGTAACGTATCTGTACTCCCTCCATTCTTGTGCCCATCTCCTTTCAATCCTCTGTATGCGAACCTTGCGCCGATTTTTGTTTTCTTTGCCAAACTTGGCTTCATCAGGTGTGCAGTAATCTTTATAAATGTCCTCAGGTATTTCAAAAGCAGTCATGACCTCAGGCCTCTTTCCTCCTTTCTACGGCTTCTTACCATCTGCCATATTCTTCAGCTGAGGAATTTTAACAATCGAATTCTCTGAAGAAGTGTGCAGTTTTTCTTCATGGAACGCTGCAAATGAGTTAAGTTGATGAGAAACTAGTGATTCAGCAGCGGGCATGTGTACCTGTGAACAGAATATAGTTGCGAGGAATTTGGAGAGGTCATATGCGTTCTCAGAAGGTTTTTCAAAAAGGAACAAGTTTGAGGAATTTGACCAGATGAGTCTTGAAGAATTTCACTAAGCATGCTTTGTCTTAGGTTCCAGAGTTGTATAGATCGAAGATCCACAAAATTGAGGAATCTTGAAGAAAATGATGCTCAGAGAAATGAATCAAGAACAGAAGATTTGTGAGGTGTTTTGTGTGTGAGGATTTGAGGAATAAAACACCTTTGAAGATTTTGTAGAAAAATTTCGAATCAAAGAGGGCAGTAAAAGTAACTTTTAATTACCCTGAATGAAGAACACGACGAACAGAGAGGTGAACCAATGAAGTTCATCGGTGTAGATCTTCCACGCCCTAACTCGGCGGTGGAAGACGGCTAGGGCGGCGGCGGAGGTGAAGATTTCCACGGCCGGCGCGAGTACGACGGCGACGAGGTCGAAGCAGTGAAGCTCTTCCTCACCAGAGACGATGGAGTAGCGGTGGCACTAGGGTTTGGGAAGCTCGAGCGGGAGAGAGAGATCGAGCAGAGTAAAGGAAGTGAGGAAGGGGACGGGGGGTATTTATAGCCACGGTGAAAAACTGTTCGCCCGAAGATTTGGGACGAACGTGCCCCTGACCCTTCTCCTTCGCACGACATGTGTCACCCACGTACTGAGAGGTGGAGATTGTGTTAGATCGTGGGTGAATAGAAAAATGCATCGTGGGATGCGGAACGGTTTGAGCGGCAACACCGAAAATTTTGGATAAGATTAGTTTTAACGTTCCGTTCGCAATTTCTTCAGCTGACAAGGACACAGTGAAGATTTTGAACGAGTTTCAAATAGAACGCACATGAAGAATTTGTGAATAGATTGGATTGAGTATAGCATAGAGGGGAAGGGTCCGATCACATTCACTTAGCAGAAAAACCAACTTGAAGAAATAGCCATAAGTGAATGCTATAGAGGACATAAACTCATATATATATATATATATATATATATATATATATATATATATATATATATATATATATATATATATATATAACCAATGAAGAAAAACGACGGAACAAGTGAAGATTTTGCAAAGTTGAAGAATTTGAACAACTGAGGAATTTCAAAACTGAGGAAAAACTCAAATTGAAGATTTTCAACTTTTGTGGTGGCGTCACCCACCGTATAAGAATGATGATTTCAAACACCGCGTACAATTGTCGTAGGGTTTTGAGAATCAAATTCTTCGTTAATTTCTTCACACTTAGAGTGTTATTCTTCATTGATTGAAGAAAAACATTTCTTCATGTGTTGCACATCTAAGTCATCATTTTTGCATAAGTGTTAGGATGAGTGCCTTTTCAAAGTACATTCGAAGACTCTAAGATATTTAGCTCACACCGCAACTTGCTAAGTATTTTCTCATCCAAGGGCTTTGTGAAGATATTGGCTAGCTGTTCTTCACTCTTCACATGCTCAATAGAAATGTCGCCCTTCAACACATGATCGCGAAGAAAATGATAACAAATCTGAATGTGCTTTGTCTTCGAGTGCTGAACTGGGTTGTGAGCAATCTTGATGGCACTCTCATTGTCACACAGGAGAGACACATTCTTCACGTTGACGCCATAGTCCTTGAGCGTTTGCTTCATCCATAGCAGTTGAGCACAGCAAGAACCAGCAGCAATGTACTCAGCTTCAGCAGTAGACAGTGATACGCAGTTCTGTTTCTTCGAGGACCAACAAACCAAGGATCGTCCGAGGAAATGACATGTACCAGATGTTGACTTGCGGTTCACACGATCACTAGTATAGTCATAGTCAGAATATCCAATGAGATTAAAATCTGAGCCCTTGGGATACCATAATCCTAGTGTTGGTGTGTGAGCTAGATATCGAAGAATATGCTTCACAGAATTATGGTGTGATTCCTTCGGTGCAGCTTGAAATCGGGCACACGTGCAAACACTAAGCATTATATCTGGCCTAGATGCACATAAGTACAATAAAGAACCAATCATGGAGCGGTATACCTTATGATCGAAGTCAATACCATTTTCATCAGTGCATAGATGACCATTTGTGGGCATAGGAATTTTGATGCCTTTGCAATCTTGCATGCCGAATTTCTTCAGGACATCCTTGAGGTATTTCTCCTGAGATATGAATATGCCATTGCGTTGTTGAAGAATTTGAAGACCTAAGAAGAATTTCAACTCTCCCATCATAGACATTTGATATTCTTCACTCATCATATAGGCAAATTCATCACTATAACGTTGGTCAGTACAGCCAAAGATAATATCATCAACATATATTTGGCACACAAACAGTTCACCATCATAAGATTTAGTAAATAGAGTAGGATCGAGTGAACCCGATGTGAAGCCATTCTTCATGAAGAATTCCTTCAAAGTATCGTACCACGCCCCTGGGGCCTGCATGAGGCCATAGAGGGCCTTATTAAGTCTGAAGACTTCGTCAGGATTCTTTGGATCTTCAAAACCTGGGGGTTGAGCAACATATACTTCTTCCTCAATCTTACCATTGAGGAATGCACTTTTCACATCCATTCGATATAAGATGATATCATGATGGTTAGCATAAGCAAGTAATATGCGAATAGCCTCAAGTCTAGCAATAGGTGCAAAAGTTTCATTGAAATCAATTCCTTCAACCTGTGTGTAGCCTTGAGCTACTAGTCGTGCCTTATTCCTCACCACAAGGCCGTTTTCATCTTGCTTGTTGCGGTAGGTCCACTTTGTACTAATGATATTATGCTTGCGAGGATCTGGACGATTGACCAGTTCCCAGACGTTGTTGAGCTTGAACTGATGTAATTCTTCTTGCATGGCCTGAATCCACTCAGGCTCCAGAAATGCTTCATCTACCTTAGTGGGCTCTGTGATAGAGACAAAAGCAAAGTGCCCACAAAAGTTAGATAGATGTGAAGCTTTTGAGCGTGTGAGAGGACCTGGTGCTCTAATGTCATCTATGATCTTCTCCACTTGCACTTCTTTTGCAACGCGAGGATGTGTTGGTTGTCGTTGAGGAGTTTGATCAACATTTTCTTCAGCATCAATTTCCTCAGCATTTTCCTCAGGTGCATCAGCTCGGCGTTCTTCACGTTCTGGAATGAATTCTTCAACAGATTATTCAGTAGGAATGACATCCTCAGTAGCCTTGAGCTTGATAGAATCCTCAGGTGCTCGTTCATCTATCACAGAAGGTAGGTGCTCTCTTTGCGAGCCATTAGTTTCATCGAACCGCACATCTACAGTTTCAACAATCTTGTGAAGAACATTGTTGAAGACTCTGTAGGTGTGCGAGTCCTTTCGTAACCAAGCATAAAACCTTCATGTGCTTTTGGTGCAAATTTAGAGTTATGGTGAGGATCTCTAATCTAGCATTCAGCACCGAAGACTTTGAAATGACTCACATTGGGTTTCTTGTCAGTGAGGAGTTCATAGGCAGTCTTCTTGAAGAATTTGTGAAGATATACTCTGTTGATGATGTGGCACGCAGTATCAATTGCATCAACCCAGAAACGACGAGGCGTTTTGTACTCATCGAGCATAGTGCGAGCCATCTCAGCAAGAGTCCTGTTCTTGCGCTCCACGACGCCATTCTGTTGAGGAGTATAAGGAGCAGATAACTCATGAGTAATACCAAGTTCATCAAGATAGTTATCGAGACCCGAATTCTTGAACTCAGTGCCATTGTCACTTCTGATGTGCTCGATCTTCACACCAAAGTTGGTTGAAGCCCTCGAGGAAAATCGTTTGAAGACTTCCTGCACTTCATGTTTGAAAGTAACAAGGTGTACCCATGTGTAACGAGAGTAATCATCAACAATAACAAAGCCATATTGAGATGCTTCATTTGAAACAGAGGAATAGTGATTAGGACCAAAGAGATCCATGTGAAGCAATTCGAATGGACGATTAGTGGTCATGATAGTCTTCGCTGGATGCTTGGCCTTGGTCATCTATCCAGCTTCACAGGCACTGCATAAGTGATCCTTGAGGAATTTGACATTTTCAATGCCAATGACATGCTTCTTCTTTGCAAGCGTGTGCAAATTCCTCATGCCTGCATGACCAAGTCATCGATGCCATAGCCATCCTTCTGAAGCTTTTGCAAGTAGGCACACGGCTGGTTGTGAGTCTGCAGAGAAATCAACAATATACAAGTCTCCTCTCCTAAAGCCTTCGAAGACTTTGCAATTGCCAGCTTCCATAATCACAACACAACGATACTTGCCAAAGACAACAACCATATCAAGATCACAAAGCATTGAGACAGACATAAGGTTGTATCCTAAGGACTCAACAAGCATGACTTTGTCCATGTGTCGATCCTTTGCGATAGCAACCTTACCTAGTCCCAATACCTGACTTTTGCTTTTGTCAGCGAAGATGATATGCTTCAGATGCGATGACGATAAGGGAGCATCCATCAATAGATTCTTGTCACCAGTCATGTGATTTGTACATCCACTATCGAGGACCCACTCAGTGGCTTTGGGTTGATCATCCTATAGATGAATTAGTGCAGCTTACGAACTCATATACTTCATAAGTGAAGAATATGATATCAAATTCATCAGATTAATTTCGTCAAGCAGTAAGACAGATAAAGCAGTGTGAGGACGTGAGAAATGAAAATTCATTTCTTCATGATTAGCCTGTGTCCTTTCAGGCATTTTGTCAGGTCCCCAGCAAATTCTTCAGACGTTTACGCACGTTTGGAGACCTGACCCTGCAGAAGAAATTAGTTCGTTTTCTTCACCACCCACATCTGAAGGGGTGGCAAAGAGTTCATCACTCTGCGAGCTCCATATGAGAATGGTGGAATAGAGGCCAAACCATTTCGTTTCACATAAGAGGGGTTAGGGTAAGCATATGAATAAGCAGAGAAATTCTTCGAGGACTTATGAACATAATGATTAGAAGAATAATGCTCATATTCATAGCCCTTGGCTCTTCCCTGCGAAACAGAGTTGTTAGCACGATGATGTTCGTATGAGGACATTGATCCATATGAGGAATTTGATCCATGTGAGGAATTTGGATCCGTATGAAGAATTTGGTCCATATGAAGAATTTGATCTGGGGTTCCTATTCTTCACAGGTGGTGTCATGAGGACATTCACCTGAAGACTTTCAAGGCACCTTTTGGGAACCTAGATTTTCTTCATAGGGGAACCGTTCCTGCAGTTAGTGCCAACATATCTAGCAAATACTTCACCATTCTGATTTTTGAACAGTTTATGGTTGGAGTCAAATGACTCATCAGAAGAATGAGAAGATTCACATGTATAGCCAGATAAATTAGATGGATCAATTGGAGGTCCCTTTGCAGCAAGCCATGAGGTTTTGGGGTACTGCTCAGGCTTCCAATATGTACCATCAGCATTGAGTTTCCTCTCAAAGGCAATACCCTCTTTCCTAGGGTTCCTGTTGAGGATCTGCTTTTTAAGCACATCACAAAGAGTCTGATGCCCTTTGAAGCTTTTGTACATGCATGTCATGTACAATTCCTTCAGCCCTGCATCGTCAGTGATACTAGCAATGTCCTCAGATGAGGAATTAGTGATAGCAGAGGCAGGTGAAGAATTTGTAACATTAGAAGCATTTGAATATTCAGGTGAAGAATTAGCAGATTTTCGTTCAATGCATTTCAAACATGGAGGAACAAATTCTTCCTGAGCAGCGCTGATTTGTTGTGCAAGTAATGAATCGCGCTCCTTCTGAAGATCTTCATAACTCACTCTTAGCTTCTCATGATCAGACAAGAGAGAGTTATGCTGATCTTGAAGTGAGTCATACTTAGAATGAAGTCTCTGAAGACTTTCAGCCAAAGCTTTTGACTGATCCATTTCTTCACCCAACATATCATCGCTCTTACTAAGCATGTTGTGAGCCTTTTCCAAATCCCTTTGTTGTTTAGCAGCAAGGGAACCAAGTTTGACATAACTGGGTCCAAATTCATCACCAGATTCATCATCACTGGATTCAGACAGATAGCATTCAGTTACCTGTTCACCATCTACCATAAGACATGGTGAGGAGGATGATGATTCTGGTTCAAATGTCATTGACTTGAGAGATTCCTTGAAGTCCTCAAACCAAGGATCGTGACATGTTCGATGGCCTTCATAGACATCGGAGAGACGGTCCCAGATAAGCTTCGCCTGATCGAGATGCATGATGTTCCTGAACTGATTTTGGGACAGACAGGAGCAGATGACATCCTTCGCCGTGAGGTTGAGAAGAGTGTACTTGCGAATGTCATCATCTTCCGCCATCTTGCACAGATCGGTCAGACCAATTTCAGTGACGGTCCACAGCTCGCTGTTCATCGCCATGAGGCGCTTCTTCATCATGGCCTTCCACTTAGGATACTCGTGACCGTCAAAGATAGGGCATGTCACTTTCTTCATACCTGCGATCGACATAACTAAAACTCCAGGCAATTAAACCAAAATCACACAGAACAAGGGAGTACCTTGCTCTGATACCAATTGAAAGTGCGTTATATCGACTAGAGGGGGGTGAATAGGAGATTTTTATGAAATTCTTCACTAAGGAATTTGCTAGTGAGGAAATTCGTTAGCGAAGAACTACTTGCAGCGGAATAAGTACTCAGAAGTAAACATAACAGAATACAAGCATGGTCATCATGATGAAATGAAGACAAGCATGGAGTACAGAAAGCGTAATCACAGGATAGCACAGGATGAAGACAAACAGACTGAAGAAATTGAACTGAGGAAATTAAGAAAGTCTTCAGTTAAAGTCTTCAAACACAGATATGAACAAACACACAACACAGTAATGAGGAAATGAACGTGCTGAGGAAATAGAACCAGTTGGCTTGGTGAAGACAATGATTTGGTAGACCAGTTCTAACTGCTGTCTCAGTTGTACATCTGGTTGGAGCGGCTAGGTATTTAAACCTGAGGACACACAATCCTCACCGTATTCTCCTTGAGCTGAGGACACACAGTCCTTGCCCAATCACTCGTGGTAAGTCTTCAGGTGACTTCCGAACCTTCACAAACTCGGTCACTCAGCGATCCACAATTCCTCTTGGATGCTCTAGACCATGACGCCTAACCGTCTGGAAGAAGCACAGTCTTCAAAGGTAACAAGCGTCGAATCCAATCAGGATCAATCTCTTCAGTGATGCTCAATCACTTGGGTTTATAGGTGTTTGGGTTTGGGTTTTTGGGTTTTCCTCACTTGATGATTTTCGCTCAAAGTCCTCAGTGGATGGGATGCTCTCAATTGACAAGTGTCAGTTTCTCTCGGAGCAGCCAGCCAGCTAGTGGTTGTAGGGGGCGGCTACTTATAGCCTAGGGAGCAACCCGACATGATAAGACATAAATGCCCTTCAATGATATGACCGTTGGATGGATAAGATATTTTGGAACAGCTGGCGCGTAGCACAGCAACGGTCAGAAATTTGAGGTACAAATTCCTCAGGGCTATCATGTTCCTCACTGTGTAGGTAATTCACACTAGTGAATTCCTAACTCCTCAGTCAAAACAAAGTCTGAACAGAAGAACTGCGTCTCTGTCACTGAAGAAATTGACTGAACTGTATGAGATTTCCAATGGCTTCACACGAAGGGATTGGTAGGTGTAGGATTATTAGTTGAGCATCACATGGAAATTTTTCCTTAGTATTTCCTCGACCCCCTTTAACAGTACGGTGTTTCCTATGACTCAAGAAAGAGAAAATGAAACTACGAAAACAAAAGTCTTCACGCTTCATGTTCCTCGAATGAATACCAAGTCTTCAAGGTTACACCAATTTCTTCACTTTCATAGTCTTCAGAATACCAAAGTCTTTAGTCGAAGAACTTCATTTTTTGGAGTCGACTTTCTCTGTAAATATCAAACTCCTCATAGATTTATAGACCTGTGTACACTCATAAACACATTAGATCCTTAACCTATAAGTCTTCAATACACCAAAATCACTAAGGGGCACTAGATGCACTTACAATATAGATGGCGGATTTGATTGCAGTAGTGAGATTGGACTGTTCATGCGTTGTTAATTTGATCAGACAGGAGAATACACCCCTGAAATTGGGCGATTGGATCTCGTGTCGGCCCGTGCTGGTTTTGGTTCTTCAATGAGACAGCTTGGTTGATTTATCGTTTTGATGTCAGGGCGCAATAGGATATCATTCGAGGTCGCGGACTGAGAAGGTGTAGTCACCCAAGTGATTATATCTGAAAAGCAATTTGATAATGCGTATTTTTCAGTGATTCTACTGTCTTTGTTACAGAGTTGGACTTCTGCACCTTTTGTGCTTGAACTTCCCTCATTTTAATGCATGTTTTTTGGGTGATGCTGCAATACGATCTGTTCGGTTGGTGTTGCTATAAAAATTTTGTGTTTGTTTTTTTGTTTTTCAGAGTACTCATATACGTAAATGTGGAGCTGGACCATAGATACACAAATCATCCTTTTTATATTTATTCTGTCTTTGGGACTAGTTTTTTTGGATCATCCACATTCTATGGTAGTAGTTGGACTTCTATGGTACGAGTGATTGAACTTCCTGATTTCCACATTGCAAGGTGGTGCAACATCGCGCTCTGTTTTTTCTTTTTTCTTTTTGTTTTTTTTGTAATTTTCAATTTTCTAATTTGGGTTTTAGTTTGTTCTATGGCAACTATGGGATTATTCCCAAATATGCATGCATACCTTACTTATTTTGTTGTTGTAACATGTTTGCATACTTCAAATAGTGGGAGAACTTCAGTATGTGTTTAACGTGAACTTACAAGATTTTTGCGTCTGTGTAATTTGTCTTTCTACAAGTTCATTTGATGTTTTTTCAAAACACCGAACTTCTGTGTTTTTACAACTTGAACTTACCTTTATTTAGAACATTTGATTAGTTAACTTACGCCTTGTGCATTTTGTTTCTTCGACACTAAACATTATTATTCCTAAGGTGCTTCTTTCTTGGTTTTTTATGTCACAACAAAACTTTTCATGAATGCAGGGCCATCTTTTCGACATTGATATTCCAGGACAGATTACATTCCAGAAATCAAAAACCCTTACTAGATTTCTTCTGCAATTTGTTGTAACTAGTGTGTAAGTGTGGAGCTGGACCACGAGCACATGCATCCTCTTTTCCCTTAGTCTATGTTTTGGTATAGTTTTTTGATCATCCACTATCTTCAGTAGGATCTGGACTTCTTTTTTTATTAATGGTTGAACTTCTGGTTTTAGAGATTGCACACCACATTTGCAAGGCGAAGGTGCATGATGCTCTATATTTTCTTTGTTTGGTTTTCTTTTTAATTTTAATTATCCGGATGTTTTTTTAGACTTTTGTCTCATGAGCAATCATGGGATTAGGCCAAGTATGGGCAGAGACAGGAATGAGCCGGAGCAGGCGACAACGCGGCGTGCCGTGTCGTCGCATGCGGAGGCGAGTCCGTCACATCCGTGACCCCACTATCTATCTTAGGGTTTTTAGGGTTTAGGGCGCGTGCGGTGGGGGTGGAAACAGAATAACCGCATTGCGTCCTGTCAAATCCTAGCGCGCAGCAATGCGGTAGCGCGAGGTCGAGTAGGGGGGAGGGGGTCGGGACCCCCCTCCCCTCCCCCTGCGAGGCAGAGACAGGAACGAGCCGGAGTAGGCGAGTCCGTCACATCCGTGACCCCACTATCTATCTTAGGGTTTTTAGGGTTTAGGGTGCGTGCGGTGGGGGTGGAAATAGAATAACCGCATTGCATCCTGTCAAATCCTAGCGCGCAGCAATGCGGTAGCGCGAGGCCGAGCAGGGGGAGGGGGGTCGGGACCCCCCTCCCCTCCCCCTGCGAGGCCGAGACAGGAACGAGCCGGAGCAGGCGACGACGCGGCGTGCCGCATCATCGCATGCGGAGGCGAGTCCATCACATCCGTGACCCCACTATCTATATTAGGGTTTTTAGGGTTTAGGGTGCGTGCGGTGGGGGTGGAAACAGAATAACCGCATTGCGTCCTGTCAAATCCTAGTGCGCAACAATGCGGTAGCGCGAGGCCGAGCAGGAGGGAGGGAGGTCGGGACCCCCCTCCCCTCCCCCTGCGAGGCCGAGACAGGAATGAGCCGGAGCAGGCGACGACGCAGCGTGCCGCGTCGTCGCATGCGGAGGCGATTCCGTCACATCCGTGACTCCACTATCTATCTTAGGGGTTTTAGGGTTTAGGGTGCGTACGGTGGGGGTGGAAACAGAATAACCGCATTGCGTCCTGTCAAATCCTAGCGCGCAGCAATGCGGTAGCGCGAGGCCGAGCAGGGGGGAGGGGGGGTCGGGACCCCCCCTCCCCTCCTGTCGGATTTCGGGTTCCGGCAGACCCTTAAGGTTCGAACTCTGGGGTGCGCGCGGAGATTATGCCCTCTTCCTCTCCGTCTCGCAAAGGTCTAACTACTGAAAGAACAACACAAGAGACACAGGGTTTATACTAGTTCGGGCCACCATTGTGGTGTAATACCCTACTCTAGTTTGTGGTGGGTGGATTGCCTCTTGGGCTGATGATGATGAACAATACAAGGAAGAACAGCCTCGCGAGGGTCTGTTCTTGGATAAGGGGATGAACTGCTTGGGGGATTTCAGCCGCCCTTCTCTCTCTCTTACTTGTTCTCTGCTAGCTCAGATTCTAGGTTCTGCTTGTCTTGCTTGTGATTGCTTGATCCTCTCTCTCCATGCCTCTACCCCGGGGGTGGCTAGTCCTATTTATAGGCAAAGGCCCCAGGCCTCTTCCCAAATATTGAGCGGGAAGGGCGCCAACAATTGGCCAATTTGAAGGGGAACATCTGGTACACTTATCCTGACTAAAGTTGGTCCTCGCCTGCCAAAGGCCCTGTGGTGACGTCGTTCTGGGCTCCACGATGACCTCCTTCCCACCGTTGGACTAGTCTTGGCCTCGTTGCATCGAAATGGGTGCCTTTGCTTGATCCTCTCGCCTGCGCTTGCCCCCTTTGCACCAAAGAGGAAAGGGAGACGCTGCGCGGGCTGGCGCCCGCCTGGCACCCTTGGTCGTCATGGCTTGCGTCATGGGCACCTCGCGAGGTACCCCGCTTTGATCTCCCCGCCTCCTCGCGAGCCAGTTTGATGAGGCCGTGCCTGAGGAAGCGCCGTGTCGTCCGCCCCGCGAGGCTTGGCCCCTTGCGAGGGTCTTGAGTCTTGTGTTGATGAAGATGGGCCGTGCTGGGCCCCCATTTGAGCCACGCCGTAGGCTGCAGGCAGGCAAGTCTGGGGATCCCCGTTCCCAGAATGCCGACAGTAGCCCCCGGGCCCAAGGCGCGCATGGACTTGGCCGTGCCGAGAGGCGAAAGGGCAAGGGCGAAGCGCCGCGGGCCCTAACAGCCTGCGGCCTTGGGCGCCGCATGGCGGTTGATTGGACGTGGGCGGCACTGTTCACCCACGCTCCCTTATTTTGCGCCCTGCTAGGCTGACCCGCAGTTGTACACAGCCGCTCCCCTTCCTGTTGCTGGACCGTCCCCTGTTCTTCCTCCCTTCGAACTCTGACTCTTGCCTCCAATCCCATCTCACATCTTCCCTCTCCCTTCCATCGCCCTGGCTCCGACGAAGAAAGAGAAAGGGAAGAAACCTGTACCTCCATCTCGCCCGCCGCCGTCGGTGGCCCCCGCCGTCGGCCGGTCGATCATACTCAATCTAGAGTGCCTGGATAAGCTCAGTCCGGCTCTGGCCACCGTCTTCAACGAGTGTGGGAGGACGATGGCCTGGCCTACGTCTCACTTCCTCACTGACAGGATAATCACCGAGGTTCATTATTTTGCCGACGCCTTGTGGGCGGGTCTGGTTCCCCCCTTTTCCGATTTCTTCAACGCCGTCCTCTCCCATTACTTGATCCACATGATGCATCTGGGTCCTGAATCCATTGCCCTTCTTTCAGTCTTCGCTTTTGTTTGCGAGGCGATGATGGGCATCCCTCCTTCCGTTGCCTTGCTGGGCCACATCTTCTCTTTGCGCCTTGTCGACTCCACTCAATGCTCGGCGTGCGTGAACTTCGTCGCCGCGCCTGAGACTGCGGCCTCAGGGATCGACTTCAAGCTCCCTTCGCCTTCAGCTGGGTTCCGCAAACAGTGGTTGTACGTTGATGTCGTGGTGCCCAGCCCCTGCTGGCGAAGCCAACTTCGCCTGCTGTACCCAATTCGGGTTGGGGCCAGGAGACGCTCGAGAGCCCCCGGCTCACCTTCGTCTGGCGCCGCTTCACGTTCTTGAAATCGCTCGGCGTGACAGCGCCCAAGGTGGTGAAGGAGTTCTTGTTGCGCCGCATTGCCCCTCTCCAGCGCCATTCCCGCTGAATGTGGGCCTTCAGCGGGCATGGTGACCGCATGAGGCTCCAGGAAGAAGACCTGACGCCTGGGGCGCTAAGGATAGTGCTCTTGGTCCTGACTGGTGACCCCAACCCGGGCAGCGTCCAGCGGGGAGGGGCCCTGCTGTACCTCTGCCAGAACAGGGATGACTTCGTGAGGCAGATGCCCTCCTTTGATGAATGGGGGCTGCGCCCTGCTGACTTCCAAGGGCCTCGCGAGAACCCTGTGGTGGTGACCGCCCTTCCGGTCAGTCAAGGCGAATCCTCCTCGAGTGGTGGAGCAAGGAGACATGAGACGGCGGGGGCCGAGACGGCTCCCGATGAGGTGACTGCGCCTGGCGATGCCCTCGAGGGGGCAGCTCCTGAGGCCTGTACTTATGAGGCTGAGGGTGAGAAGCAGCCGCTCCCAACGCCTGGGGCCGAGGCTCCTGAGGCCCCGGCCGCGTCTTCTGGCGAGGCGACTGACAATGCGCGTCAGGCAGGCTCCCCTGACGCGGGTCACCTTGATGCTCCGTCTTTGTCGTAGGTTGATTCTTGCGCTCTTCTCTTGGGCCGCTTCCGTGTGGACTTTGAGGCCCTCCAAATGAAAAGGGAGGCCCTGGGTGATGACTTCCCTTGTCGCTTGCTGAAGCGCCGGAAATATTTCGCTACTGACAAGTAAGTCTTCTCCTTTTCTGGCTCCTGATCCACTTGTTGCGTCTACTGATCCTTACTCCGCAGGCCTCTTCCGGCCGAGCTCGCGGAAGTTGCTGAGGCGCCGCCTCCTTTGGCTTCGTCTCCTCCATTGCCTCCAAGTGCTCCGAGCAGCACTGCCCTTGTGGTGAGGGCGAATGACGGGGTGGACCGTCCTGAGGCGCGCTGCGGCCCTTCTCTTCCCGCGAGCTTCCTTCGCGGGCCCTCTCTTGGCATAGCCAGCCTGCCATGGGCTTCTCGTATGGTCGCGGGCTGCGACTGGCTGAGGCGCCCCCTGCGCCCTTCTTCTGGAGACAGGCTAGCCCCAGGCCGGGCTTTTGGTACGGCGCGCCCGGCCGTCGTGAGGGCTCCAGCCCCCAGCCCCCTGCCCGGAGGGGGAGCGATGATTCGTGGTCCCGGCGCTTGCTTGGGGCAGATGATGGTGTGGAAGACGTGCACTTGCGTGCTCGGGAGCGCCGTGCTCGTCGCCACGAATTCCTTCGAAGGGCGAGCGGCGCGGTGGACCTGCTTGGGGAGGAGCTCGCCGATGAAGACGCGCGCCTGGAGGCCGAGGGCCTGCGCCTGGCCGCGGAGAGGCGGGAGCTGGAGGCCGCCATCACCCTCGCGCACCATCAGCGCGACCTTGATGATGAAGAGGCGAAGGCGTCGCTGGAGGCCTCTCGGGCGGCTCAGTCCCAGGCCGCTGAGGAGGCTCGGGGAGCCGATCGACGGCGAGAAGCAGTGGAAGAACGGGCTCGGGAGCTCCTGGCCCGGTGCCACTCATTGGAGGAGCAAGTGGAACTGCGTGAAGCGGCCCTTATGTCGATGAAGGTGGCTTCCGGTGACCCGGCTGAGCTCCGGAAGCGTGAGGAAGCGTTGGGGCTGGAAGCCGCCGAACGCTCCCGCGAGTATGAGCGGCTGGAGACGAGGGAACGCCTGGTGACGCAGGCGGAAGATGATGTCGCTGCGCGGGAAGCACGTGTCCTGGAGGAGGTTGGTCGTCGGGTGGCGACGGCGCGCCAAGGCCTCGGGCGTGAGTTCGAGGGGAAGCTGGAGTTGATCCGGGTCGAGGCTGAGGGAAGAACCGCAGCCCTGAGGGCCCAACGAGATGAGGCAACGCGGCGGGCCGACGCTTCCCGGGCCGCCCTTGAGGCAGCACAAAAGGAGTCGGCCACCCTCCAGGCCGAGGTGCTCCGTCTTCGTCAGCGGGCGGAAGAGGCCGAGGCCGTCGAGCGCTAGAATGCCGATGAGATACACCAACGGCAAGTCCTGGAGCACGTGCACGACCCCATGCTTGCTACGCTCAGGGAGAGGGCTAATACAGCCTTGGGCAACATCTGCGAGGCGGCTGTTGGCGAGCCGCACACGATCAACTATGCCGGCAACCTGCAGTTCTTCACCGCTGTGGTGACGCAGCTGGAGGCGCGGTCGATCAGGGCCGACAGGTTGGTGGAGGAGAGGAGCCGCGCCCTGCTCGGGCGCGCCTTTTCTCGTGTCTTCAGCCATCTCCAGAACATGGATCCCCACTTCGACTTTGATGCTGCCATCGCCCCAGTCCCCCAGGCCGTCCGAGGCGACCTGGCGGACTGGGTGGAAAACAACGTGGACGCTCTTGTCAGGGCCTTCACTTCGGATGACGACGACGTGATCGTGGCTGCCGACGAGGGCGGTGTGGTGGACGGCCCTGATGCCGCTGGCGGCGATGCAGGCAACGAAGGCGAGTTCAGCGATGCCAGCGACGGCTCGGGAGGCGCTCCTGAGGATGCATTGGGGGATTTGTTTGACTGACTATGTATTGCTCCTGTCTTTTTACCCTGCATCGATAGAACTCAGGTGTTTGGCCTGATGGTTGTGAGAGCATTTGGGAGGGGAAGCCCCTCATGTAAAACCTGTGTTCATCATATTAGTAGCGGTCATATTGCGCGTGTGCCTATGCCTGATGGTTGGCTGGTTTACCTTTATTCCATGCGGGCCCTGAGGCGGCCTGTGGGAAGACATGACTTCTTGGGTGCTCTCTAGTTGGGTTCTCAGGATGTGAGATCGTCGCCGGCGGGGGACTTCACAGGCATTGGCCTTTTCACAGGCTCTGGGCCCTTTCCTAGGCGCAATGGCTTCACAGGCGTTCGCCTTCTTCACAGGCTCTGGGCCTTCTCATGAACGCGATAGCTTCACATGCATTCGCCTTCTTTATAGGCTCCAGGCCTTCTTATGAACACGATAGCTTCACAGGCATTCGCCTTCTTCACAGGCTTCGGGCCTTTTCCTAAACGCGATGACTTCACAGGCATTCGCCTTCTTCACAGGCTCTGGGCCTTCTTATGGACGTGGTAGCTTCACAGGCATTCGCCTTCTTCACGGGCTCTGGGCCTTGTCCTAAACGCAACGGCTTCACAGGTTTTCGCCTTCTTCACAGGCTCCGGGCCTTTTCATGAAAGGACAACCTCCGCAGGCACCAACAGGTCATCCCGTGAGGGAGCAACAGCGGCAGTCTGGGCTACGCTCGAGCTAGGCCCGGCCCGACTCGTGAGGGGAGGCAGCTGTGGTGAGGCGGTAACCAGAACGCGAGAAATGGCTCGAACAAGACCAAGCACCCCTTCCCCGAACACACGCAAATCTCAAATTCGAATTCAACTTAAATCCAGCGGGGGAAAAGTTACAACCAAAGGGAAAGGCAATGAAAGCAGACAAAAGGCCGCGTCCGGCACCTAATCTAGTCTTGGACGTCTTCTCACCAGCGCGAAGCTAAGTGTTGTCCACTTGGCGTGGGAGGGAGCCCCAGGGCCTGAGGCCGGCACCCCTGAGACTCCAGGGCGTGTACAACCCCACTCATTATTACGTGAGAGTGTCACGGGGCGGCGAGCTTCACAGGCACTAGGCCTTCTTCACAGGTACCGTCCTTGCTTCATATCGCCAGACGAGGGCCCCGCCTTGCGCCACACTCTAGTGCCACCAACGACGACCGGAAACCAGGACGCCGCTGGTGGGGTAGAGCGGTCGCCAGCGGTTCCCCCGATGACGACGGGTCCTCCGCCAGGGGCAGGCCCTTAGGCGCCTCCCCAGCGGAGGGCCTACCTCCTAAGAACGCCTTGCTCCGAACACCGCGGTGGTGATGTAGGATCTCTGCCCCTCTCCTGCAGCCCCCTGCGCCCTCCTCCCGAGGGGTAGGAGACCGCGGGAGCGGGACAGCTGCTTGCTGCGGCGACCTGCACCTCCTGCGATCCATGATTAGCGTATGCCTGCTCCTGAGGAATTAGTGGCACCCGATAATTGTCGCCTCCAGCGTGGCCGGTGGAGCCGTCCCGGGGCTCCTGGAAGAGCTCAGCTTCTGATGTCTCGTCTCCCTAGCTTGGGCAGAGAAGCAAGCCACCTTCAAGCAGCCTACACTGCATCAGCTCTTGGGCCACCGTGAGCGCGACCCTCGAGTTCGCCTGCTCCCGGCGGGTGTACGGTGTCGTGGTCGTAGCATGATTGGAGGCCCTTGCCGCGGACCGCGCTTGCCGCGGCGTGAGGGTTGTTGAAGCTTGTCCGCGCCGCCCGCGGCCCGCAGCGCCCTGCAGACCACGAGCTGCCTGGGGCGCGGGGTCGCCCAAGGCAGGCTGCTCCGTGTGGGCGGGCCATGCCGCCCATGGATCTTGGTTGCCCGCCTGGTCGCCGGACATGGTGATGACGATGCGACGGGACGCGGAGCGGTAGAAAGGTGGATTCCGGCGCACCCCTACCTGGCGCGCCAAATGTCGGATTTTGGGTTCCGCCAGACCCTTAAGGTTCGAACTCTGGGGTGCGCGCGGAGATTATGCCCTCTACCTCTCCATCTCGCAAAGATCTAACTACTGAAAGAACAACACAAGAGACACAGGGTTTATACTAGTTCGGGCCACCATTGTGATGTAATACCCTACTCTAGTTTGTGGTGGATGGATTGCCTCTTGGGCTGATGATGATGAACAATACAAGGAAGAACAGCCTCACGAGGGTCTGTTCTTGGCTAAGGGGATGAACTGCTTGGGGGAGTTCAGCCGCCCTTCTCTCTCTCTTACTTTCTCTCTGCTAGCTCAGATTCTACGTTCTGCTTGTCTGGCTTGTGATTGCTTGATTCTCTCTCTCCATGCCTCTACCCCGGGGGTGGCTAGTCCTATTTATAGGCAAAGGCCCTGGGCCTCTTCCCAAATATTGAGCGGGAAGGGCGCCAACAATTGGCCAATTTGAAGGGGAACATCTGGTACACTTATCCTGACTAAAGTTGGTCCTCGTCTGCCAAAGGCCCTGTGGTGACGCCGTTCTGGGCTCCACGATGACCTCCTTCCCACCGTTGGACTGGTCTTGGTCTCGTTGCACCGAAATGGGTGCCTTTGCTTGATCCTCTCGCCTACGCTTGCCCCCTTTGCACCAAAGAGGAAAGGGAGACGCTGCGCGGGCTGGCGCCCGCCTGGCACCCTTGGTCGTCATGGCTTGCGTCATGGGCACCTCGCGAGGTACCCCGCCTTGATCTCTCCGCCTCCTCGCGAGCCAGCCTGATGAGCTCGTGCCTGAGGAAGCGCCGTGTCGTCCGCCCCGCGAGGCTTGGCCCCTCGCGAGGGTCTTGAGTCTTGTGTTGATGAAGATGGGCCGTGCTGGGCCCCCATTTGAGCCACGCCGCAGGCCGCAGGCAGGCAAGTGTGGGGATCCCCGTTCCCAGAACGCCGACACCTCCCCCTGCGAGGCCGAGACAGGAATGAGCCGGAGCAGGCGAGGACGCGGCATGCCGCGTCGTCGCACGCGGAGTCGAGTCCGTCACATCCGTGACCCCACTATCTATCTTAGGGTTTTTAGGGTTTAGTGTGCGTGCGATGGGGGTGGAAATAGAATAACTGCATTGCGTCTTGTCAAATCCTAGCGCGTAGCAATGCGGTAGCGCGTGGCCGACCAGGGGGGAGGAGGGGTCGGGACCCCCCGTCCCCTCCCCCTGCGAGGGCGAGACATGAACGAGACGGAGCAGGCGACGACGCGGCGTGCCGCGTCGTCGCATGCGGAGGCGAGTGCGTCACATCCGTGACCCCACTATCTATCTTCGGGTTTTTTGGGTTTAGGGTGCGTGCGGTGGGGGTGGAAACAGAATAACCGCATTGCGTCCCGTCAAATATTAGCGCGCAGCAATGCGGTAGCGTGAGGCCGAGCAGGGGGGATGGGGGGTCGGGACCCCCCCCCCCCCGTCCCCTTGCGAGGCCGAGACAGGAACGAGCCGGAGCAGGCGACGACACGGCGTGCCGTGTCGTTGCATGAGGAGGCGAGTCCGTCACATCCGTGACCCCACTATCTATCTTAGGGTTTTTAGGGTTTAGGGTTTAGATATGAACTTCATCTGTTTTTGTACTTGAACTTCTTCTTTTTGTTTTTTAAGGGTTTATTTATTCTTATTCCTTTACTTCTTTTATTAGAGTACTTGAACTTCTGTTCTTTATTTTTTGAACTTCTTTTCTCTTGTTTTTTAGGGGCATATTTATGTATGTATGTTTCTTCCTTTAGTAGTGTATTTGCCATCTATTTTTGGTTTTGAGGATATCAACTGTGCTGTTTTGTGATCTTATCTCATTATAATAGATGCATTCAAATGGTGCGTTTATTTAACTACACATGTATTTACTATTTTAGCTGTTGGGGGTAAAACTATAAATTCAGTGGCGCTGCAATTCCCACGAGAGAGATGCATTAAGTGAGAATCTCCCATCGCCACCATCTGTCAGAAAACCCCCTCTCCCCCTCCCCGTGTCGCTCGCACTCTCCCCCCTCTCCGTCGCTCCGCTGTCTTCCTTACCTCCAACTCCCCCCGATTTCTCCGCCCCTGTCCCCTGCCCTCGTGCTGGAGTAACCGGTGCATGCCCCCGCTCCTATTTCTCCCCCATGCCCCGCTCTCTCTCGCCCAGCCCGCTCTCTTCTGCTCTGAAGCGAGGGCGGCAACTGCCTGCGCGGGTGCAAGGTGCGCGTGGCGTCGTGGGGAGTGGAAGAACCGTCGTGGATTCGTGCGTGCGGGGGTCGTGTGGAGAGGTACAAGTGCTGCCCCCCTCCTAATGCTTGTTTCCAGTTTCACCAGATCTATCGAGTCTGCCTCGTGTGTGCTCTCGCGTCCGCGTCCTACCCCCTCCTTCTGATGGTTTGGTGGGAGATTAGGTAGGGTTCTTGTGCGTGTGGTGGGTGGATTCCATTCCCCCGTGGTCAGATTTGTGTATGAGATGCTTGTGTGTGCAATTTTATCCGTTCAGACATGAGTGGATTTCATTTCCCCTTTGGTGATTTCAGCATTCAGATGCATGTAAGAGAGGGTGTGGTGTGATGGTTGATGGCAAATCTGATGTATAAAATTGTCTTAGTATTGTTGATTTCGAAGTCTAGATTGTGTGTGTCACATGCTATTTAGTTTATGGATTCTTTTTTTGTTTGTGCTTGCCTATATGTGCTACTGTTCATGTTTTCATACTTGTTGATATGTTCTAGTTGTTTCATCCTAGGGTTTCATTTAGTTGTTTTTTGTATTTGTTGTATTATTTTCTACCTCCTAACTATATGCAATCAATCCCCTGTTTTTAGCAGGTTGTTCTAGTGTTTGGAGTTGCATTCATCAAGGCGGTTGTGTTGTCATGGCTTCAAAGCCTTCTGCAGGTATCTTAATGTAGTTGTATCTTGTATTTTAAATAGCATTACTCTCATATATGTCTGCCCATATCTTCACTTAGTATTCATGTTGGACTGCCATTCTTAATAGTGTGAACTTCTAGGAATGGTTATGTGTATGCTTTTTACCATTAGTTTGAGTTAGTAGAGTGTTTGCTTACTTTGTAGTTGATGATTTTGCAGGTGAAACTTTGTCACCAAGTGTTGTTGGACTTCCCAGATGTTTCATTTTTGTAGTGTATATCTTTGTTTTTTTGTTATCATGTTGATGGTATTGATATTTAGTTTGCCTGTGAAATACTGTTTGTGGTCATGCTACATCTTTTTTATGTGCTACTTGCTTGGGTCACATAGTTGAACTTCTGGTTTTAATTATTGTTTGATTGTAATGAAATTTGGTTGAACTTATGTTATGCACATTTTGTTTTACTGCTTTGTTATGTATCGTTGAACTTCTGGAAATTCATGATATATGTAGTAGACCCTCTGGTGTAGATTGTTTTTATATTTAGTTTGTAGATTTTTAGTTTGTTTTTTGTGTTTACTGCTTTGTTAGGTATTTTTGAACTTCTGGGTATTGGATATTGTTGTAAAAGTAGAAGTCCCTTTGGTGTAGGATTGCGGATTAGAACTCAGCTGCCTTTTTACTTGCATTTTTTGTAGTTGGTGATGAGTTGAATAGTTATGAAAAATATTCCTGCGATCAAGATGGAGCTTCAGAGGTTAATACTGATGCTCCAATATCTGATGCCTCTAAATCACCCATTATCCCTTTGACTGTGATTGCCGAGGTTGCTTCGAGCCTTGAGAATTTTTCAAGCCTCGGGGATCTTGCTTCTGCAGCTCTTGCTTCACCTAGTATGTGAAACCCCTTTTCTTTTCATTTTAAAGTTTTGAGCCATGTTTTTTAGCTAGTTCATGACGTTTGTTTTTGTTTTTGTTCCTGACTTTTTTTATTTTTTTGCTTCGATTTTTTGTGTTCTTTGCAGATGTGTCCACAGAGGAGGAAGCTGTGAACACCATCAACGATGTTTTATCTGAGTTGGGTTTATCAGAAACCCCTGCTGCTGCTGAGGACGAGGCTCTGTCAGTCAAAGGTTGTGATTCTGTTCCGGATCCTTTGTGCTCTCTTCAGATGTCAGAGACGCAGTCGCAGTCTGTTGATGGTACTGAACCTGTGACGCAACCCAAGGACGTGCCTCTTCAGCTTCTCCTGGAGGACCAACGTAAGAGGAAGAAGCAAGAAGATTTTGACAAGAAGAGGGCGGTCCACCTTGAGAAAGGTTCTGATGTTCCTGGATCTGTTCATGCGGCTGAGCTCACTGTTGAGGAAGACGTGCCGTGTGGCAGTGATGGCACAGTTGTCCCTATTAAGAAGAAAATCAAGAAGACTGCTGCGAGGAAGCTAGTAGTTGGTGAAGTTACTCCTCGGAGGAGCCCACATGTTTCAAGGCCTGCAGAAGTTGTTGAAAATGAAGGGTTAGGCCTTGGTGGTATGCCACGCCGTAGTTCACGTGTGCTTGCCACTATCGCGCCTACACCTTCTCCGCTTGGTGCTGGTGCATCTGGTAAGGGGAAGAAATGCGGCATGAAGCGCAAGGTTCCACCTGCAAAGGTCAACAAGGGTGTGAAGAAGCGTTCTCGTGTTAATCCAGAGGACAAGGATGATGCTGATTTCAATGCTGATGATGAGGACGACAACGATGATGCTGCTGCTGCCGCTAATCAGGTATGAATGTCTCATGTTTACTATTATTAGAGCATTTATCGCTATTGCTGTAGTTTTATTGTTTTTAGCACTGCCTTGGCGTACATAGTTGACCTTCTGCTCCATATAGACGAATAAATTAGCCGACATGCTTTGCTTTTATGGTATTACTGCCTTTGTGTACATAGTTGGACTTCTGGGTATATACATGAAGAAATTAGCTTAACTTGTTGGTATACATGTTTGATTACTGCCTTAGTGTACATGGTTGAACTTTTGCTTTTTAAATTTCCAACATTTTTGAAAGCATGTTAACTTGTGTTCATATATGGTTGTACTGCCTATGTAGACATAGTTGTACTTCTGAGATACATGTTTGATTACTGCCTTGGTATACATGGTTGAACTTCTGCTTTGTAAATTTCCAACAATTTGAAAGCATGTTAACTTTTGGTCATACATGGTTGTACTGCCTATGTAGACATAGTTGGACTTCTCAGATGTAGTGTGTATGTAGTCATTAGTGGAATTTTGGTGAAGGTTGTGTGTCTCATTGTTCTTCCTTTTTTCCTTGTCAATGTATATTTTTTCAGTATCAGCTTGTGCAGCGGCCTGAGAGGAGGAAGAGAGGAGGCAAAGCGCCCAAAGAAGGTGGCCAAGGAGGAGGTGAGGCGAAACGTTTTAACAAGACGGTTCGCTGCTTACTGAAAGAGGTCAAGACGTGTGTGGAAATGCTACAACTTAGGCACAAGACGAGGGTTATCAATGCTGGTTTTGGTTGTGTGTTTGACTTGAAGGTTGATTCCAACATTTCTCGTCTTTGATGGGCAACATCTACACGAGGATTGACCCTTCAACCATGATTTGGACATGGGTGAGGTGAACAAGGTTATATGTATTACAAGTGATGCTATTCACCATCTCTTTGGGTTCCCTCATGGTAATCGTACCCCCCTAGGCCCTCGAATGATGGTTTCGATGATGTTGTTATGAGGTTGAAGGGCAGGCTTGGGTATGCTACGAGTGATGACATCAAGACAAAGGATTTGCGGAATATCCTCGCTGAACTTGTGAAAGATGAGACGAAGGATGATCTTGCTCTGCAGGTGTTTTACCTTATTGTTTTCATGAAGGTGGTTATCCCTGGAACATCTACACGACTGTCCAGGGAGGCAGCAATGGCCGAGAACCTTGTGTTTGAGGACATGGCAGACATGGACTACTGCCAGTTGGTTGTTGACGATATTCGGAGTGCTGTTGTTAGGTATCAGCAAGGTACTAGCAGAGGAAAAGCTGTCACAGGCTGTGCCATCGCGCCGCTTCTTATCTATCTGGAATGCCTTATCATTGGCAAGACGCGTAATATTGACTTGAGGACCCCTCGCATCAATTTCATGGATCAGGCCAAGCTTCTTGAGCTTGCTGCGGCTGACTTGGTCACGAAGGGTGATGATGACCCAGCCAACTGGGTGTTTGGGAGATTGTCTGTGAGTGTTTCTACGCATTATTCTTTCCTGTGTAGTTTAACTTGAACTTCTGGCATTGTCTTGTATATTTGTTGTTCCCATGTTCCTTCATTTGTTTTCTGACGCATTGACTTTTGTTTTTGTTTGAAGTGGAAGACATAGGCTGAGGTTGTGTTCTTTAGGGTTATTGAACGTCCTGTTCTAACTATGCCTCGTTCTGCCGGCCTAGGGAGTGGAACTTCCCCAAGATTTGAATTCTCCCGGGATGTTAATACCGGTGCCCCCTGTAGATCTAGGAGGTTCTTCTACTTGTGTGAGTGTTGTAGGTGGCGTTTCTTCCGAGAATTTGTTTGAAGCTGCCAATGTTTCTTTAGTTAGGATTGACAGTCTTCTTGAAACTGTTTGTGGGGAGTTGGCTCGTGTTCCTTCAACTGCTGAGCGTCTTAGTCGCATTGATGGGATTCTTTCTCCCGGACACGGATTTGATGCTGAGTCTTCGAAGGGGGTCTTATCTATTGAAGATAAATTTCTTGAAGAGCTTCATCAGAGCACTTCCCACCTCCGGACTAGTGTTGGGCTGTTCAAGGAAATGCAGGATGCTCGTTGCAAGCCTTTTGAAGATGAGGCAAGTGTTGTTGTGAGATAGATTCAGAGGCAGGATTCTGTTCGTTCGGGTCGTGAAGGAGGCCATGTGGAGCGTACAAAAGAGGTTTGTTTATGTTGGCTTTTGATATTTCTTTGTAGTAACGTTCAATGTTAGCTTTCAGTTATTACTGTTTTGTAGTCATCGGTGACCGTTATTGATTTCATGTGTCGTAAACCGTTTCTTTCTAGCACTAGTGTTCCTAGGAGACCTTCTTTGTTTATATAACCTGAACTTCAACTGCTACATCACCTGAACTTCCATGACTGGCCCGTTTTTGTTCCCTTTTGTATCTTAGAGTAGTTTGATATCTGACCTGCTATGTTTACTGTATTTGGACTTCCATTATATGTCAGTTGTGATAGCTGACCTTCTCTGATTATGCAATCTGAACTTCTGCTGATTAAGTATTTGTTTTCTACATGATTTTTTCTGTAGGCTGTTGATGATTATGCTAGGGTTGAGGAGGATGTTTTACCTCCTGTAAGCTGCTCCTGTGCATGAACCTGCTCCCGCTAGTGGCGTAATAGTTGATGAGGTTCATGGCAGTGAAAATAAGGTACCATTTTTTCTTGTCCATTTAGCTTGTTGCCCCTGAGACGGACTTGCTGCCCCTGTGCATGAGGTTCATTCAGCCCTTTGTAGTGACTTTGTGTTTCTTTTTTGCAGCAGCAGAATGATGATGTTATTGTTCCTCCAGAGAAGGTTGCAGACATGTCCGTCTCAGGCACCGGCTGCTCCGACAGGGTGGCCCTGACTGAACCTCAGTCGTCCATTGGCGCTGAGGTTTCTGATGCTGAGCAGGGCAAGACAACTGGAGACATCATTTTGGAGAAAGATCATGTTGAGTCTGTTGTTGAAACTGGTGGTAGTGCTGCTGCAAGCCTGGAGAAGTCTCTTGCAGCAGAGCCATCAGTTAATGTTGATGCTGTACAGGCACAACCAAATGTTTTTCTTGTTTCAGATTCTCCAGTTGCTCTAGTTGCTGCTGGTGTCCTTCCCGACGACGCTACAACGTCTACTGGAGACGAAGATGAAGATACCCAAAGCGATAGCTATGGAGAGGAGGTTGATCATTCCAGTGCTGCCACTGGTCTAGGCAAGGATCCATGAAGAGAGGAGCATGCTTCTCTCTTCTTTCCCCATCCCCTTCCCTCTTTGTTGTTTGGTTTAGTCCATGATATCCCCTGTGAACTGCCTGCGTGGTCTAAGTTGAACTCCTGGCTTTGTTGTTTGTCGTGTGGGTTGTAAAGAATGTTAAGTGAACCTGTTTTCTATGTGGGTGGAGGTTTGTAATGCATGGGTTGTGATGTCTATGATGCTGTGGTTTTATCTTTTCTGATTTAGTAGCTGAGATGTGCTTATGTTTTGAATGTTTGTGCTTGAATGTTGGTCTTAATTGTAACTGTCGTGAATCTATGTGCTTTGAGTGTTGCTGTTAATTGCTATTTTCTTTTTGGTGAGCAGATAGCGACCTTGCTGTCGTTCGAAAGAAGGTTGATGACTTTTATTATAGTGTAACTAGGCTTAGGAATGATCGTTCCAAGAGGTGAGTGCAGCTGCTCAATATTTACATCATCCATGTACCCCCTGTGAACTACCTGTGTTTTCATACATGAACTTCTCAACTCTATGTACCTGAACTTCTTATTTTTTACTTCTCTGGTGCTGAACTTCTGGCCTCTTTTGTACTGTACTCCCTCTTGTGATATAGCTGAACTTCTGTGCCTGCTCAATATTTACATCATCCATGTACACCCTGTGAACTGCTTGTGGTTTCATACCTGAACTTCTCAACTCTATGTACCTGAACTTCTTATTCTTACTTCTCTGGTGCTGAACTTCTGGCCTCTTTTGTACTGTACTGCCTGTTGTGATATAGCTGAACTTCTGTGCTAACATGTGTTATGAACTTCCTGAGTTCCTGTCGCTGAACTTGTTTTACTTTCTATTTGCTTGTTTTAGAGAAATGATTATGTTCCGAAACAAGGAGTGTGAAGCTTCTGTTCAAGAAGTCGCAATATCATTTGGTCCTCGCGGAATGCTTACATCTAATGTGGCTGAGTGTGCACTCTACTGTCTACGTGCGAAGTACCAGGGATCGGATAAACTCATCCTGCCGTATTGGGTTTGTGTAAGTCAACTATACAGTGATTTCTTTTCTGTTTTGTTCCTTACCATTTTAGTTAAAACTTGTTTGTCTCATTTTTGTATTTTTTCATATGTTGGTGTTGTCTGCATTATTTTAGGACAAGATTTTCAGAGGTCAATTTGATTCCCCTGTGAGGAAGTACTTCATGGCGAGTGGTCCAGATAGCATGGATGCACATGATTTGGTATGCAATATCTTGTTCTTTGCCTCTGTATTAGTTTTGCAGTGCGATCCACTGTGTTAATATTTGTTTTATTTTTCTTTTGTACCATTCTGATATTAATTCTCTGTTTTTAATGATTCGTGTGTTTATGATGCTTCAGGTTGTTTTCCCTACTTTTGACCCGCCTGAGATTCCTGCTTCCATGGGTGGTGTCGGTCATTGGGTGTCGGTATTCTTTGACCTGAAGAATTCAAGGTTCCAGCTTCTCGATTCCTACTATGGACCAGGAGATGAATGTGCGGTACGCCTGTTTCGGCGGATGAACGACAACATCAAGAGGCTTTGGAAGGATGCCAGCAACGACAGGGAGACACCCTTCAGTCCTCTTAGCATCGACAATTTCCCTCTGGATTGGATTGATGTCCCCCAGCAGCAAAACAAGTATGAGTTCCACTTTTTCTCTTTATCACATCTGTTTAACTGTAGTTGTACTTAAGCTGCGACGTGTTTAATTCGTTTGCTTTCTTTTTCTATTCTAACACTATTCTTTTACTTCGTTTGATGGCAGTATCGACTGCGCATTCTTCATGCTTACGAATGTTAATTCGTATCATGACGGGGTTCTTGCAAATTATTCCCATGAGAATATCGGGGATATCAGGAAGACGTGGCTGTACTCAATCGTTTCTTCTAACCTGTTTGAGATAGACTTCCAAGCTCTGTTTGGCTACTACACATGTAAGTATTTGGAACTACCTGCACTGCATCTTTTATTCTACCTGAACTTCATATTTTTCTCTGAAACTTGGACTTCTGCTTGAGATCTGGCTGGGCTGCTGGTTTCGAAAGGAGAGGAGCATTTTCTTTGTACATGAACTTCATTTCTATCTTTTTTAATTTTGCTTGTGTGTTTTGTTTCAGTAATTTCTGTCCTTCCATTGCTTAAATGGACATGAGCACTTTCTTTTCTAATTAAACTTCAGAGATGATGCCTTTCTATGGTTTTGCTAGCTGTAGTTGAATGCTTTCCAGTTCATTGGTTTATCTTGAAATGTGCCTCTGGTTGTGCCTGAACTTCATTTAGTTTTTTACTGCAACTAATTTTTTTAGGTCAGCTTGAGTAGTAACCATGTCATCTTTATTAGTTGGACTGCACATTGTGATGTTCCCGAACTTCAGTTGTATTTAATGGTGATGTTTTCTCTTCCTTTTTTCTTTGACAGTGGAACCGTTGGAGTTGAGCGATTACCACTACTCATTCGTCGGGTCACAGGAATACCAGCCTAGGGAGGAATCGATGAGTACAGCTCCGATAGAAGATGATAGACCTCGGACCCTTATTCCTTCCAAGCTGGGGAAGCAGGCTGGTGGTATTTGTGGTACTCCAAAAACCCCTTGCTACAGGAAGGCTGATGCAGTCGAAGCAGCCGAAGCAGAAGCGATTTCGTCCGATGATGATTTTGAGAAGATTGCTTACCCGAAGAATGGTAAATGTGCTGCTGGTACTGTTGATGGTAGAGGTGGGAAGAATGCCGTGATCACCAGGAGGAAACCGGCAGTTGAGTCTGTTGAACATAACATCCTCCAAGAGAGCATCAAGATTGCCTTTGAAGTGGCGTTCTCCTTTCGCTCCCCTGAAAAAATACAGTTACCCTCATCTATCCGAGGCCCGGAAGTTCAAACAGCATGTGCTGAGTAAAGACGGTCTGGAGAAGTATTCTAAGTGAATTTTCTTCTTCTTTAACTTTGTTGCTGCCAGAGATGCTACTCTGTGTCTGAAACTTCTGTTGTTGTAGTATGTGGGCTTCCCTTCATTTCTCCCTTGCCTTGGAGTTATAGTGTCTGAACTTCTGTTGTTGTATTGTTTGAACTGCCGTTGTTGTAGTATCTGAAACTTCTGTTTTATGTCTCCTCTTGCCTTTTGAGTTATAGTGTCTGAACTTCTAATGTTTTTTACCATCCTTTTTTATTCTGCAGGACAAGCTACTGCATGTTTACCATCCCTGCGAATGTGATTGACCTCATAGGACGTGTCCTTTATACGCTTTTCGGTGAAGGGCAGCAGATGGAAGGAGACATAATGGATTATCTCATAAATTTGTGGAAGGATAAGCCGGAGACCTCTGAGATATTCACTAGTGCTGACAGGGTTGTACTTAGTCCCTACTTCGTACATGTTTTAGTTCTTTGCACCCCTATCTCCTTCTTTTTGCCTTAGTATTGTTGTAGTGGCATTTGGGAGGTGTTTTAATTGTGTTTTTGTGAATGCACAGTACTGCCTGGAGTATGATTTCTACGCCGCAACAGTTCCGAAGTTTGATGCAAAAAAATCTGCTGGTCTCCTCCCAATGTTTGTTCGCAAGGAAGAAGACCTTCTTAACGCAAAGCTGGTTAGGTTTTCATAACTCTTGCTTTTTTTAATTTCATGTGCATCCTTTTTGCTGAGTTTGTCAAGAAGTTTTTGTTCATGTCGGTTCTTCAGTACATATGCTTTTATAGTTTGTGTTCACCGTTCCTTTCATTCATGGCAGGTTTTCTTGATTCTATTCAAGCCAATTGGCACAATGGCGCACTACAGTGTGTACATGGTGAATAGATATCGTGGGAGCATTGACATCCTTGATTCACTTTCTTACGCTAATATGGAAACGTCGCGAACGAGTTTCCACGGGGACTGCCGAAATATCGTGAGTGTTTCTTAGCCTGAACCTCCTTTCACATTCTCTTGTTTTGACACGAAGGTTATTATGCCTTGTGTTGACAAAATGTGTTGCTGTCTCTGTTTTGGTAATACTGCTTGAACTGACTATCATTTAGAAGTTGAACTTCTGCTATTTTGTTTAGGTGGATCTTATGCAAGTGTCGCTTTTTATGCACCTGAACTTAACTATTTTGGTTAACATGTTTTTGACTTCATCTAATTTTGTTATTTCCGGCAGATCAAGAGATATGTTGGGTTGCTCGAGGAGGTGTATGGCAAGGCTGCGTACAAGGCGGGCAAGCAGCTTAACTGGGTGACTATTGCAAAGAGGCCGACTTTCATCGATGTTCCGAAGCAGAAGAGTAATGATTGTGGTTTCTTTGCCGTGAAGTTCAACTCTTCGTATGATGGCGATGAGATTGTTGAAGATTTTGGTGATGTGGAAGTATGTTCTGTCTTTGTTCTTGTCTCATCATCCTTTGATTTTTCTTGTGTGTTTTTGCTGAGACGCTCCTGCTGTGGTTTTAGATATCGTTACTAAACCATCGTCTCGCCTTTATTTTTTGTAGGCTGCTGCAGATGACTGGAAGGCTGAGTTCATGCGCACTCTGATTTTTAGCGAGAAGAATGAAGTCATGCATTCAGAGCTCCCTAAAGAGATCCAGTCCTTTGGCCTGTGAATTCGAAGCATTAGTTTCATTGTAGATTTGATTTTGTACAAATTTTTAGGTTTGATAATGATTGGAACAATTCCGTAAAGATTTGGTTGTAAGAATGTTTTAGTGATTTGTGTACCTATAGGTGCAGCACTATTACTTATGATATTGTGGACAAATGTATTTGGTGTGAAGAATGATTTGGCTTTGTGAATTTCAATGTACTGCGTCGTTTTTCAGTATCCATGTGTTGAATGTTTTTGCCCCAACAGATGTACCTGAACTTCTGCCTCGGTTTTGGTTGAACTGCTTGATTTTTTTGTGTTGTTTATTTTTGGGCCCCCAACATATGATCGTAGACTTGAACTTCTGCTTTGAGATGTGGCTGGGCTGCTGGTTTCAGATGGAGAGGATATTCTGTGTTGTGTAATGTATTGGTAATTTTCAACCCAACCAATATGTATGCTTTTGCGTAGAATCTATATTTGTTTTTTTGTGTTTTTTCAAGTGCGAATGTATTTCATATGTAACTTTGTGCAGAAATATTGTTGACGTTTCTTTATCTTTTGTCGGCATTGTACATGAACCTCTGCACGTATCTAAGCAGAACTTTACATTTCACGTTGTCTTAGGCTTGCTAACCTTAGTTTATGCGGCAAAACTTTATTTTTTAAGCATATTTTTTTCCTACATTGATTTTACATACCAGAACTTCTTCTGTAAGCTGACCTGAACTTCAAAACTGTATGATTATTTGTTGGTTTCTCTTTTATGGAATACAACACGAGCACCTCCTGCCATAACATACCAGGACTTCTGCGGTAATATTACTTGAACTTCATAATGTATGTTTTTCATGTTTGTTCTTGCTTGCGCTTTCATGCAATACATCACCAGCACATCACTTCCTGCCATAACATACCAGAACTTTTGAAGTAATCTTACTTGAACTTCACAGTGTATGTTTTTCAATTTATTACTGCTTGCACTTTCATGCAATACAACACCAGCACATCACTTCCTCTCATAACATACCAGGACACCTTCAGTAATATTACTTGAACTTCACAGTGTACGTTTTTCAATTTATTACTTCTTGCACTTTCATGCAATACAACACCAGCACATCACTTCCTCTCATAATATACCAGGACTTCTGCAGTAATATTACTTGAACTTCACAGTGTATATTACCAGGGGATGACATAATGTTCTGCACATTGACATGACATAAGTTTGCATTGTGTTAATTGACCTATTCTAACTGTTCATGAGCCTTGCGCTCCTCCTAGGCTTTGGTGGTAGAGGTTTTTGCTTGACATGTACCTCTTCCTCTTCATCGCCGCATTCCTCTTCCTCTTCATCGTCGTCTTCCTCTTCATCGTCGCATTCCAATTCCTCTTCCTCTTCGTCTTCCTCTTCTTCGACGGTGTCTTCATCTTTGTCTTCCTCTTCATCTTCCACCACTTTCTTGTTGTTGGCTCTAGGTCTTTCTTTCTGTTTCTTCTCTGGCATTTTGCTTGTGTTTTGAGCATCCTCGCGCTTCGGGCATGTTCTTGCATTATGTGGTTCATACTCCTTGCATATGCTACAAAGTCTTCTGCTTGCTTTCTTTGGGTGTGGTCCCTTCTTTTGTTCCATAACTTTGGGCTGCTGTTTTTGAGATTTGGGTTGCTTGACCTCCTCAGCATTGTTTCTTTCCAAGAGTGTTGGACAGGTCAGCTTGTTGTGTCCCGCAACCTGGTAGCACACACTGCATTTCCGGTGTCCAAGTGGCACTCTGTTCTCATCGAGCACGATGACTCTTCCTGCAGGTGGTGCCTTTATTTGAGCTCTCTTGTCACTTTTCTTTGCTGCTGTAATTTTCTTCCTACCCTTTGTTTCAGAATACAGCGGCAATTTCATCGTCTCTTGCTGTCTCTGCTCCATTGATTGGCCATCACCCTGCTTGCATTGGTTGGCTTCAGTGGCGGCGTTGAGCATTTCAGCTGCATAATAATGAAGGTCATCTTCAATTTCAGCGTCCTCTTCAGCCATCCTTTCGTCAGCATCCGCTCGATTTGCTGAATGTATTGCATCAAGCTCTTCCACAAGCCTCTTGAGAACATAGTAGGCTCTGTCATATTGCTGGTCACATCTCATCGCTTTCTTGTTAACCATCAAATTCAGCTGCAGCAAGAAGTCTTGCTTCGATAGCCTTGAGCTGCCATCCGATGCGGTTGTGTTGTAGTCCCTTGTATCAAAGGTTGGTTGTGATCTTGCAGTCTTTGTGTACCGTTTGAGGATATAGTTGTTTGGAAATTTGTCAGGCTTGATGTAGTCCAGTATGTTCATGATGTGAAGGCAAAACAAGCCTGCATTTTGTGATGAATGCAAAATACATAGTTTGTGAGCCAGCAATGAGTTTCATAAATTTTGATATGATACTACTAGTCTAGCTATTTAATGAGTTTGTTTTTTCGCTCACCTGTGCATGTCCAGAGCTTGCATTCACACTCGTATATTTTATTCTCTGGGTCAGTTACAACCTGGAATTCATGCTTTGACCAGGAAAATCTTTCTTCATCATCATGGCCAGGCTTGTTGTGGTAGTACACAAGGTACTTAGTGGGCTCTGATGTACACTTTGCGCGAAATAGCGTGGCCTTTCTCATCCTATTCCTCATCTCGGTGTACACGGCTCTCGTGTACTTGATAGACATGTCTTCCTCATAGCCGTAAGTTGTTTTTGTCACAGGATTGGTCTGCACATGTCAAAAAGTGTGATATTAGTCGAAGCAGAGTCATGAGTTTCAGTTTTTAAAATTCAAAGTGCACATGTTGAAGGTAAAACAGAACATGATGGGGGTGCTTTGTACTTGTCATCATACCATGATGGTCATTGTTTGCTCGTTCTCCTTCTGCATCCGAGTTTGTATGCAAGCATTGACCCGCCTAGCAAACTTGTGTAGGTTCTGGGTCCCCTTGACAAACCCTTTCTTTAGCACGTGGTTCATGCTCTCGCTTCGTTGTGTGGAAGTCATTCTAGCATAGAAAATGTTCTTTTAATATGCTGAAATCCACGTCTTCCTATCACTCCAGAGCTGCATCATCATCTGGTCGTTCTACAGGTTGTAATTGTGCACGAGTTTAGCTCAGGCATCTTCAAACTCCGTTGGCATCAGCGGCCAGTTTAAAATAGTTGTGAACTTCTCTTTGAATGTTTTATACTTTTTGTACAGCAACGCGAGGTATTCCTTGTACTTCTTCATGATGTGCCAACGGCATAGCTTGTGGACGGTGTTTGGAAATGATTGTGGTATAGCTTTCGCCATCGATGGGCATTGGTCTGCATGAATTGAAAAAAATGAAACTTGATTCTTTTTTTGTACTGATGGTGAACTTATGTTGTACAAGTACTTGAACTACACATCTTGGCAGTATGGTATCTAAAAATGTCACATGTATTTTTTTCTTTATAGCAGTGTTGCTGAACTTATGTGGTACCAGTGCTTGAAAACTTCACAGTTAGTAGTAGGACAAACTAGTAGTGTCGCAATCAAAATGTTTCTTAAAGCATTGTTTTTGAACTTCTGTGGTAGCAGTGCTTGAACTTCACGTAAATAACTATATTTTTCTGAACATGCTACATATATTTATCGTACAACTTTGTCCTTGAACTTCTATGATTCATGTATTTGAACTTCACATTCATAACTATTTTTTTCTAAACATGTGACAGATAATTTTGCTTTCTTGTACTGCTAGTTGGACTTCTGTGCTAACAGTGGTTGAACTGCATTCTTTACATTATTTTCAGACAAAACCAATGTACCCAACACAGACCCATAGACTGAAAAGATGATGAAACTTGAAGAGTTTTTTTTTGAACTCACCTGTTAGAATGCAAGTTGGGTGCTTGTTGTTCATGCATCGTAGAAATGTATCGAACAACCACTTGAATGACTTTGCATCTTCGTCTCTTATCAGGGCAACAACAAATATCATTGACTGCAAGTGATGGTTTGTTCCAACAAACACTCCCAGCGGCATATGAAATCTATTGATCTTGTAAGTTGTGTCGAATGTTATGCAATCACCAAAGTCTTGATAGGCTCCTCGGCAGCTTGCATTGGACCAGAAAATGTTTTTAATTGACTTGTCCTTGTCCACTTGGATGTCATAGAAAAGCTCATCATTTATTGCCTTCATGTCTTTGAAGAATGAAACAAGTTTCAATACATCATCCAAATCATCTTCCCTTGCATTCATGGCTTTCCTGCAAATCACATGCAAACATGCATTTGCTTATTTTTTGCTAGCAAAGGGTTGTGAGCTAGGATGCTATTTTACATTGCAGTATGTGGGTGTTTGAATACTGGTTTAGCAGGTCTCGTCCGGTCATGCTTAGGAAGTAGCTTCCATCTTCATTTTCAGATAGCATGGACATGATTGTTGTGTGCTTGACATCATGGTACTGCATGAGCTTTACGTACTCCAAAATAGTGGTGTCATAATTCTTGTGTGAGTGCAAAAATACTAGCATGTCATCAGTTTGCATGAGCTGGTGATTATGATTGTACTCAATGTCCACTGCCACGCATGTGCCATCCTCCTGCACCTTCACCCTCATTCTTACATTGCAGCCCGTCCTCTGCGATGTTTTGTTTTGCTTCCTGTTGGCCTCTGAAACAGAAGATGTGTGTATCCCTTGGAAGGCGCAAACAAAATACTTGTCGTTGTCATTTCCACCCGTCTTCCTGATTCCAAAATCAGCGTGTCTGGCGTATCTATTATAAAATTCCCTTGCTTTCTCTACATCTTTGAATTACATCTTTAGTCTTGGTATTAGATAATCCGGTAGGTCCGGCGTCTGCAGAAAAAGAAAAAAAATAATCCAAATTGCACCTTCAAATGCAGTTTATGAACTTGTTATCCTGGAGGGAGCAGAAAATTTGCAGATAATACAAGATGCGTATATAAATATTTTTTGTTTCAATTACGTGCGTGTATGATCACAACTCCGCCAGTGTCGGCTGCTGTCCCTCTAGGATGGGGCATGGCGGAGTAATCATAGCAGGATGCAGTAGTGGATCACGAGGAGGAAGGAGGGCTGAAGATGGCCTCTCTCTTGTTTGCGTCCTTTTTGCTTGAGGTGGTTGTGGAGGTATTGCGATCCTGGTCTTGGTTTGCTCTTTTGCTTTGTGAAGCAATCCATCTACCTTATGCCCCGTACAATTCTGACTTGTAGCAGCAGAAGCAGGATCCAACAATGGTAGTGTGCAGAGCACTCTCCTCCGTGTGTGTGTTGCTGTTGGATTTGTCCCGGGATCCGGTTTAGTTGCTTCGCTTTGGCATTGATGAGGCACACCAGGATAACCTCCAGAGTTACACGCAGGACTTGAGCTAACCCTCTCCTCCATCGGCGTGCTTGGGAGTTTGCTGGTGGATACAAAGAATCCGCGGGGGATTTCCGGCGTCACCCAATTAGGTGGAGGCACAAACTTGTGCGGATAGGGCTATGACCCAGCATCTTGGAAGTATCCGTGTGTTTCAGGTGTCATCCATTTTTGGTCTGGAGCAGGATGGTAATGCTGTTGGTGCGTTTGATGTGTGACCCATTGAGGGGGTGGTGCAACGCGTACAGGCTTTGGATTGTGTACTTGCTGCTGGGAACTTCTAAGCTTCTTCATGCGTCTCTCGTCTTGCTGACATAAAAGAAAAAAATGTCTATTATCACACAAGTTATATCTGCCTATACCTTTGTAACTGAACTTAGCATTATTTACAGCCTGAACTTCTCATATAAAAGTGGTGAGAGCCATCACACTATGCACTGAGCTGAGGATCTGCCAATACCTTTGTACCTGAACTGAGCACCCTTCACAGAGTGAACTTCACATCCTGTTTTTAATTCTACAATATTTCATTACTTATATGTACGTGAACTGAGCACTCTCCACAACCTGAACTTCTTGTTTTGCAAAGGGGAAATACTGTCTAAAGTTAAAAAACCTGAACCTTCATGAGTTTGAATGGTCGGACTGCTAGTGCATACCAACCTGACCTTCAAGTCATATCACATGCATGTTCTATTTTCCTTTTATTTTTTTGCACATAACCAGATACATACCAACCTGAACTCTAGCACACTTACTAGTTGAACTTCACATGGCTTTTCCACATGTGAATGTGAATGCAGACAGATTTTATGGTGTTTGTAGCCTGGACTGAGGCTCACATACTACCTGAACTTCACATGCCTGTAAGCAGGCAGATTTTACAATGCTGTTTTGTAGCCTGGACTGAGGCTCACACACTACCAGAACTTCACATGGTTGTAAGCAGGCAGATTTTAAAAAAGCGTTTGTAGCCTGGACTGATGCTCACACACCACCTGAACTTCACATAGCTGTAACCAAATAACAAACCGAAGGAAGGAAGAAGTTCAACCATACCCTGGCTAGAAGTTCGGCCGACCTTTTTCCAGCAGCTAATAGGCCACCTTGAGAACAATTCGTCGTGGAGGTATGAGAGGAATTCCATGGCAATCCATGTCTTGCAGAGGGCGCGAAGTTCATCTGCACGAAGCAAGAAGGTCAGAGAAGGAAATATTGAAGAAGAAGGCAAAATTGGGAGGAAGTTCATGTACTGTTGCCGCTGAATTTGAGGGCGCAGCAGATGCCGCCTTCGCGGAGAAGTTGCTCTGTTGGTCGCACCGCTCGCCGTAGCTTGCGTCGGGCCCGTCATCTGGTCTGCCAAGGCTTCGGGCGGTGGCGATGGGACGAGGATGCGGCTTCCTGAAGTCCATGGCGGCTTCGCCGCGTCTAGGCGACTTGGGCTCCCTCGCGCCGGCGTCCGTCGTCGCTCGCTCGCCCACGCCGGTGGCCGGCCAGGAGTTGGAGACGGAGGCAGCGGACCCGGCCGACCAGGAGCTGGGGAAGGAGGGGAGGCGGCGGATCCGGCTGGCCAGGAGCTGTAGAAGGGGGGAGGCGGCGGATCCGGCGAAGATCGGCAGCAAGGAGGGGAGGAGGGCGAGGAGGGGGCCTGGGACGGCTCGGGATCGAGGGGATCGGGTGGATCCTGTCGAGGCGTCTCGGATCGGGTGGGATCCTGTCGGGGCGACTCGGGTCGGGCCGGGCAGTTCAGGGAAGTTCGGGACGGCCCTGTAGGGCCCTATGTAGGGGCTGCTGTGATCCAAATAACTATTCTAATCCTGGGATTAGAATAGTGCTGTCCTATATACATACCTACACACACACACACACACACACACACACAGATATATATATATATATATATATATATATATATATATATATCTTTCCCTAATAATAAAGCATGGATTGACTTTGTCGGGTTCACAGTCACAATACGCTTCTTCCTATAAATTTACGTTTTCAGTTTAAATTTAAAACATATTCGAGGTGGTACTAATCTATCTATATATATCCTGCCCGTACGTTGTTAATAAAATGTTTCGTTCCAATGCTTGTACGTCCGTCTGGGCCTTGGCCCAAAGAAGCATACACAATGTTTTATAGAATCAACCAGCGGCCGAATCCAGACAAGATCGGCAGGATCCGCCGCATCCCTTATGACCCTCTCTCGCGTTTGCATAGTCTCGCTGCCAGCCCCGCTCAAAATTCACCGTTCCCTCCTCCTGTTCATTTTCTCTCACAAAATTTTTCCAGATCGAGAGATATCAGATGGGTTGGCAGGGGTGACAGCGATTTGGCATTTGACGTGTGTAGCGGCGTAGTCGGAGAGCGGGGAGCGGAATGTGGTGGTGGATATGGCCGGCGTTGTAGACAAGCCCTAGGAGCTGCCGACGCCATGGCCAAGCGAAGGGGAGAGCCGCAGTGCTGGACGAGAACAACCACCACGGATTCCTCACCCATGATTCAGTTTGGTTGCCGTCATTACGCCACGGTCCTTCATAGTGCCCTATTTGCATATAAGAATCATCCATGAAGTGCATCTACCAACACGATGACAGATTCTTTTTATTGGCTCTTCTCTAATTTGTATGCCAGCAGTAGGCATATTCTTTTTATTGCCAATGTTTTGGTGATCAGGGTGTGGCTGATTGATTCATATGCTGCTACTGATATATGTACGCTGTTGATTGGTACTGATATACACTACCCATTGTCCTTTGCATGATGGATTAGAGACTATTGCGCATATGGTAATCAACTCCTCCTCCCTAGCCTTGATGCGGTATGAACTTCAAGTTTTCATCCACTCAATGCTGATTCAGCCAAAGATCTCTGGTAAGAAAAAAAATCGACAAGATTCACTCTATTGTGCTTATCGCTGTCCTGTGGAATATATGGAAGTGCCGGAACTCTGAGTTCTTTTGTGATGTTTTCGTGGAATTGCACATACACTGGAAGTTTACTCTGCTATTGGCTATTGTCGGTTAGCTTGTTATACACTGAACGTGGTTGTTGTTAGATTTTTGTTTCTGAAGCTTGGACAATGAACAAAAATAAGATGTATCATGGGCTTAAAAGGATTTAACTTCTATATTGTTTCAATATTGTTCTGTCAGCTTTCTCAACCATGTTAGGCAAATGTGAAGTAATTAGTCTGAACACAGAATAAATCCCGAAAATATGTTGCTGCTTTCTCTGCAGTATAGAGTGATGGTCTTGAAATAGAAGGCATTGCCCATAGGCAAAACATAAATCTGCATAGTAGTAGCTTGTCTTATTTATGAAGTATCATTGAATTTAAAGTATAGGTTATTCTTCTTGACTGTCAGTATCAGATTTGTGAAGTTGACTTTTGACTGTTTCTCATGCAGGAAAAAGTGAAGACAAAACATCCCCAGTTGCTCTATGGATCAAAGGTTTATAGGATTTTCCGAGGAGGAAATATAGAAGCTATACATGGTTCATAATATTTTAGGAGCTGTGGTAGAACAAGAATGGTTTCACTACCCAGCTCAGAGGATTTATTTATATTTTGCAGCAGAAAAAATATCTTAAGACTATACGTATCCTTGCCAGTCAGATAGTACACATACTCCAATTGTTTGATGCTATTCCCACTCAAAGCATTTGCTTATATATATATATATATATATATATATATATATATATATATATATATATATATATATATATATATATATATATATATGGGACAACACTATTCTAATCCCAGGATTAGAATAGTTATTTGGATCACAACAGCCCTATATAGGGCCCGAAGACAGGTTCCCGAACTTCCTGAACTGCCAGCCCGACCTGACAGAATCCCACCTGGACACCGATCCCGACAGAATCCCACCTGGACCTTGATCCCGATCGAGCCGCCCCTCCCCAACCCCCTCCTCGCCGCTCCTTCCCTCGATCCCCGGCATCCGCCGTGATTCACCGCCGAAAATCCGCTGGATCCAGCGCCTCCCTTCCTTCTCCAGATCCTGGCCGACTGGATCAAGCTCCGCCTCCTCCAACTCCACCTCCTGCCCGACAGCCGGCGCGGGCGAGCGAGCGACGGCAGACGTCGGTGCGAGGGAGCCCGCGTTGCTTGGAGCCGGCGGAGCCGGCGAAGCCACCGGATTTCTGCGACGAACGGCCGCCATGGACTTTCGAAAGCCTCATCCTCGGTCCATCGTCACCGCCAGACGACTTGGCAGTGCTCATGACGGCCAAGGCGAACCTACGGCGAACAACGCACCCAAGGAAGCATCTCGGCGGCGGAGGCCGCATCGGCGGCACCTTCAAATCTAAGAACGGTATATGAATTTCCTCCCTGATCTTGCGGACTGCTTCAATCTTACCTTACCTGACCTTCTTGCTTCTTCCAGATGAACTTCGAGCCCCCTGCAAGACATGGATTGCCATGGCATTCCTCTCCTACCTCCACGACGAATTGTTCTCAAGGTGGCCTATCAACTGCTGGAAAAAGGTTGGCCGAACTTCTAGCAAGGGTATGGTTGAACTTCTTCCTTCCTTTGGTTTGTTATTTGCTTACAGCTATGTGAAGTTCAGGTGGTGTGTGAGCCTCAGTCCAGGCTACAAATACTATAAAATGTGCCTGCATTCACATTCACATGTGAAGTTCAACTAGTAAGTGTGCTAGAGTTCAGGTTGGTATGTATCTGGTTCTGTGCAAAAAAAATAAAAGGAAAATAAAACATTCATGTGATATGATATGAAGGTCAGGTTGGTATGCACTAGCAGTCCAACCATTCGAAACTCATGAAGGTTCAGGTTTTTAAACTGTAGACATTATTTCCCCTTTGCAAAACAAGAAGTTTAGGTGGTGGACAGTGCTCAGTTCTGGTACATTTAAGTAATCAAATATTATAGAATTAAAAAACAAGATGTCAAGTTCATTCTGTGAAGGGTGCTCAATTCAAGTACAAAGGTATTGGCAGATGCTCAACTCAGTGCATAGTGTGATGGCTCTCACCACTTTTATATGAGAAGTTCAGGCTGTGAATAACGCTAAGTTCAGTTACAAAGCTATAGTCAAATATAACTTGTGTGCTAATAGACATTTTTTTCTTTTATGTCAGCAAGACGAGAGACGCATGAAGAAGCTTAGAAGTTCCCAACAGCAAGTACACAATCCAAAGCCTGTACGCGTTGCACCACCCCCTCAATGGGTCAAACCTCAAACGCACCAACAACATTACCAACCTGCTCCAGACCAAAAATGGATGACACCCGAAACACACGGATACTTCCAAGATGCTGGGTCACAGCCCTATCTGCACAAGTTTGCGCCTCCACCTAATTGGGTGACGTCGGAAATCCCCCGCGGATTCTTTGTATCCACCAGCAGACTCCCAAGCATGCCGATGGAGGAGGGGGTTAGCTCAAGTCCTGCGTGTAACTCTGGAGGTTATCCTGGTGTGCCTCATCAATGCCAAAGCGAAGCAACTAAACCGGATCCCGGGACAAATCCAACAGCAACACACACACGGAGGAGAGTGCTCTGCACACTACCACCGTTGGATCCTGCTTCTGCTGCTACAAGTCAGAATTGTACGGGGCATAAGGTAGATGGATTGCTTCACAAAACAAAAGAGCAAACCAAGACCAGGATCGCAATACCTCCACAACCACCTCAAGCAAAAAGGACGCAAACAAGAGAGAGGCCATCTTCAGCCCTCCTTCCTCCTCGTGATCCACTGCTGCATCCTGCTATGATTACTATGCCATGCCCCATCCTAGAGGGACAACAGTTGACACCGACGGAGTTGCGATCATACACGCATGTAAGTGAAACAAAAAATATTTATATACGCATCTTGTATTATCTGCAAAATTTCTACTCCCTCCAGGATAACAAGTTCATAAACTGCATTTTAATGTGCTGTTTGGATTACATTTTTCTTTTTCTGCAGATGCCGGATCTACCGGATTATCTAATACCAAGACTAAATATGCGATTCAAAGATGTAGAGAAAGCAAGGGAATTTTATAATAGATACGCTAGACACGCTAGTTTTGGAATCAGGAAGACGGGAGGAAATGACAACCATAAGTATTTTGTTTGCGCCTTCCAAGGGATACACACATCTTATGTTTCAGAGGCCAACAAGAAGCGAAACAAAACATCGTAGAGGACGGGCTGCAATGCAAGAATGAGGGTGAAGGTGCAGGAGGATGACACATGCGTGGCAGTGGACATTGAGTAGAATCATAATCACCAGCTCATGCAAATTGATGACATGTTGGTATTTTTGCACTCACACAAGAATTATGACATCACTATTTTGGAGTAGGTAAAGCTCCTGCAGTACCATGATGTCAAGCACACAACAATCATGTCCATGCTATCTGAAAATGAAGATGGAAGCTACTTCCTAAGCATGACCGGACGAGACCTGCTAAACCAGTAAGTATTCAAACACCCACATACTGCAATGTAAAATAGCATCCTAGCTCACAACCCTTTGCTAGTAAAAAGTAAACAAATGCATGTTTGCATGTGATTTGCAGGAAAGCCATGAATGCAAGGAAAGATGATTTGGATGATGTATTGAAACTTGGTTTATTCTTCAAAGACATGAAGACAATAAATGATGAGTTTTTCTATGACATCCAAGTGGACAAGGACAAGTCAATTAAAAACATTTTCTGGTCCAATGCAAGCTGCCGAGGAGCCTATCAAGACTTTGGTGATTGCATAACATTCGACACAACTTACAAGACCAACAGATTTCATATGCCCCTGGGAGTGTTTGTTGGAACAAACCATCACTTGCAGTCAACGATATTTGTTGTTGCCCTAATAAGAGACGAAGATGCAAAGTCATTCAAGTGGTTGTTCGATACATTTCTACGATGCATGAACAACAAGCACCCAACTTGCATTCTAACAGGTGAGTTCAAAAAAAAACTCTTCAAGTTTCATCATCTTTTCAGTCTATGGGTCTGTGTTGGGTACATTGGTTTTGTCTGAAAATAATGTAAAGAATGCAGTTCAACCACTGTTAGCACAGAAGTCCAACTAGCAGTACAAGAAAGCAAAATTATCTGTCACATGTTTAGAAAAAAATTAGTTATGAATGTGAAGTTCAAATACATGAATCATAGAAGTTCAAGGACAAAGCTGTAAGATAAATATATGTAGCATGTTCAGAAAAATATAGTTATTTACGTGAAGTTCAAGCACTGCTACCAGAGAAGTTCAAAAACAATGCTTTAAGAAACATTTTGATTGCGACACTACTAGTTTGTCCTACTACTAACTGTGAAGTTTTCAAGCACTGGTACCACAGAAGTTCAGCAACACTTCTATAAAGAAAAAAATACATGTGACATTCTTAGATACCATACTGCCAAGATGTGTAGTTCAAGTACTTGTACAACATAAGTTCACCATCAGTACAAAAAAAGAATCAAGTTTCATTTTTTTCAATTCATGCAGACCAATGCCCATCGATGGCGAAAGCTATACCACAATCATTTCCAAACACCGTCCACAAGCTATGCCATTGGCACCTCATGAAGAAGTACAGGGAATACCTCGCGTTGCTGTACAAAAAGTATAAAACATTCAAAGAGGAGTTCACGGCTATTTTAAACTGGCTGTTGATGCCAACGGAGTTTGAAGATGCCTGGGCTAAACTCGTGCACAACTACAACCTGGAGAACGACCAGATGATGATGCAGCTCTGGAGTGATAGGAAGATGTGGATTTCAGCATATTACAAGAACATTTTCTGTGCTAGAATGACTTCCACACAACGAAGCGAGAGCATGAACAACGTGCTAAAGAAAGGGTTTGTCAAGGGGACCCAGAACCTACACAAGTTTGCTAGGAGGGTCAATGCTTGCATACAAACTCGGATGCAGAAGGAGAACGAGCAAACAATGACCATCATGGTATGATGACAAGTACAAAACACCCCCATCATGTTCTGTTTTACCTTCAACATGTGCACTTTGAATTTTAAAAAATGAAACCCATGACTCTGCTTCGACTAATATCTCACTTTTTGACATGTGCAGACCAATCCTGTGACAAAAACAACTTACGGCTACTAGGAAGACATGTCTATCAAGTACACGAGAGCCGTGTACACCGAGATGAGGAATAGGATGAGAAAGGCCACGCTATTTCATGCAAAGCGTACAGCAGATCCCACTAAGTACCTTGTGTACTACCACAACAAGCCTGGCCATGATGATGAAGAAAGATTTTCCTGGTCAAAGCATGAATTCCAGGTTGTAGCTGACCCAGAGAATGAAGTATACGAGTGTGAATGCAAGCTCTGGACACACACAGGTGAGCAAAAAAACAAACTCATTAAATAGCTAGACTAGTAGTATCATATCAAAATTTATGAATACCATTGCTGGCTCACAAACTATGTATTCTGCATTCATCACAAAATGCAGGCCTATTCTGCCTTCACATCATGAACATACTGGACTACCTCAAGCCTGACAAATTTCCAAACAACTATATCCTCAAACGGTACACAAAGACTGCAAGATCACAACCAACCTTTGATACAAGGGAGTACAACACAACCGCATCGGATGGCAGCTCAAGGCTATCAAAGCAAGACATCTTGCTGCAGCTGAATATGATGGTTAACAAGAAAGCGATGAGATGTGACCAGCAATATGACAGAGCCTACTATGTTCTCAAGAGGCTTGTGGAAGAGCTTGATGCAATACATTCAGCAAATCAAGCGGATGCTGACGAAAGGATGGCTGAAGAGGACATTGAAATTGAAGATGACCTTCGTTATTATGCAGCTGAAATGCTCAACGCTGCTGCTGAAGCCAACCAATGCAAGCAGGGTGATGGCCAATCAATGGAGCAGCAACAACAAGAGATGATGAAATTGCTGTTGTATTCTGAAACAAAGGGTAGGAAGAAAATTACTGCAGCAAAAAAAAGTGACAAGAGAGCTCAAATAAAGGCACCACCTGCAGGAAGAGTCGTCGTGCTCGATGAGAACAGAGTGCCACTTGGAAACAGGAAATGCAGTGTGTGCAACCAGGTCGATCGGTCGATGGCTGTTAGCTGAACCCGATCGAGCGATTCCTTTGCTACTGCTGCTAACTGAAGCCGATCGATGGGATGAACAGTGAGCGTTGCGGAGGGGGGGTTGGATGAACAGTGAGCGGTGGCATTGCCTCTGGATGAACAGGACCCCGTGGTGTGGTGGAGGGCTGGATGAACAGTAGACGGTGGAGGGGTGCCCGTGGAGGGGTGGATGAACAGGACTCCGTGGTGTGGAGGGCATGATGAACAGTAGACGGTGGAGGGGTGCCCGTGGAGGGGTGGTTGAACAGGACCCCGTGGTGTGGAGGGCTGGATGAACAGTAGACGGTGGAGGGATGGTTGAACAGTAGCCGGTGGAGTAGCGCACGATGGAGGCTGGATGAACAGGAGCCCGTGGAGGCTGGAGGAGGACGACGGTGGATGAACAGTAGCTGTGGAGGCTGGACGGGGTCGACAGTGGAGATGAACAGTATCCCGTGGAGTCCCGTTTTGCGGTACGCCACACCCCTCCCGATGAACAGGACCCCTATTTCGACCGTAGCGCTCCAACACAAGTCCGTTTCCTCCATTTTGCGGTACACCACACCCCTGCCTATCAACAGGACCCCCGTTTCGACCGTAGGAGGTCCGTTTCCTCCGTTTTGCGGTACGCCACATCCCTCCCGATCAACAGGACCCCTGTTTCGACCATAGGAGGTCCGTTTCCTCTGTTCTGCGGTACGCCAGACCCCTCCCGATGAACAGGATCCCGTTTCGAACGTGGCCGGTCGAACACAAGGCCGTTTCCTCCGTTGTGCGGTATGCCAGGCCTCGTTTCCATCGCCTCTTCCGTCCAAGCCCTCCCGATGAACACGACCACGCATTCCGTTCCGACCCATCAACACGACGACGACGTTGTTTCTCCGTTCCGACCCAGCCATGTACACGAGCCCTCGCCATACGTATGCGCGAGTAGGCGTTCGAGACCCCGCCCGTATGTACACATACGTGGCCGTATTTTCTTTCTTGCACCCTGGCCGCTGTACGTACGTGTACATGCTACGTGCGCGCCTCTACTCTGACACGTGCGCGCCTCTACTATGACATGTGCGCGCCTCTACATCGACCAACATGTACGTACACGTTCGCAACCAGAATGAGAACGCTACGTACGCTTCGACCAGGTGGGTCCCGACTATCAGGCACTTCCTTGCCTGCGAAGATGTAGCTGGTCGGTCCCAGCAGTCAGGGGGCGAATCGTTTTTTTTTGCCCGGACGCACTTCCTTGCGTGCGAAGATGTAGCTGGTGGGTCCCAGCAGTCGGGGGGGCGGTGGGTCCCAGCAGTCAGGGGGGCGAATCGTTTTGGTTTTCTTCTTTTTTTCCCGGACGCACTTCCTTGCGTGTGAAGATCTAGCTAGTGGGTCCCAGCAGTCAGGGGGGCGAATCGTTTTGTTTTTTTTGCCCGGACGCACTTCCTTGCGTGCGAAGGTGTAGCTGGTGGGTCCTAGCAGTCAGGGGGAAACATTTTTTCCGTGAAATACAGTGGCCCGTCCGGTGGGTCCCTGTTGTCAGGTGGAGGAATCATTATTTTCCGCGTAATAAGGAGGCACTTCCTTGCTGCCGCCATGGACCCAGCTGTCAGCCTCTCCACGTACAGTCCACGTCCGATGGAAGTCGTTCCTTGACCATGTTGACCATGCCGCGCCGAGAGTACCAGGGCGGTGGACGACGGCGAGGCCTAGGAAGGGGACGACACGGAGGCAGGGAAGACTCGGCAGTTGTTTCCCATGCGGAGGGGAGTACGACTATACGAGGGTTTACTGGTTCGTCTGCCGTCGCTGGAGAATAACAGCAGGTGTGGGTGAGTAGAGGGATGGCTAGGCCAACGACGGGAGTACGGTCGAGCGGTGAGGCCTGCGCGGCAGCATAGTCGGCCGCGCGGAGGAGGGAGCAGGCAGTCCTGCCGGCGCTTGTTTGAGCGGCTGGGGCAGAAAGAGCAGAGATTGAACAAGCACGACGGCCGTTGGATGGACATCCAACAGTCAGTGCTTGTGCGTCAACCTTTTTTTTAGGAAAGCCTTAAATCTGTGGAAAACAGCACACAACCCATCTGCCATTATTTCTAATAATTTACAGCCCATTTGCTAATTCTTAAGGATTTTTGGAGCCCATATTCTTTTCGTTAGCATTACAGCCCATATTGTGGCAACAGTTAAAAAATTGTACGAAATTTTGCATATTTTGGTGCGGTCCAAACTATTTTTAATCCTGAAATTTCGACTCACATTCAAATTGATTTTAAAAATAAATGTATATCAATATAAAATCCAACAAATTCTCCACGCATAAAAATTAATGTCACTTAAAATCTTGAAATGAAAAAAAGATATTTGAAACTAATTGCCGCATTGATGTGTTTTAAAAATGTACAACCCATTTCTCATTACTGATGGGCCATTTTCTCGGCCAGCCGAATGAAAGCTCTCCTCGTCTTGAAAGATTTGCAGCCCAATAGGCCTGACAAAGCGACTTACTTGGCAAATCACAAAAAAACTGGGCCGTGGCCGTGGATCCAGCTGTCAGCCTCTCCACGTATAGTACTCTTCTGATGGAAGTCGTTCCTTGACCAGGTTGACCACGCCGCGCGGAGAGCACCACGGCGGTGGACGACGGCAAGGCCTAGGAAGGGGACGACATGGCAGTGGAAGCCCGCTCGGAGAGGACTACGGGGGTTCACTGGTTCGGCTGCGGTGTGAGGCTGCCGTCGCCGCAGGGCCTGGCCGGCGGTGGGAATAGTAGGGGGCGGTGAGGCCTCTGCGGCAGCACAGCCGCCCACGGGAGGCAGGAGTGAAAGTGCGTTATATCGACTAGAGGGGGGTGAATAGGCGATTTTTATGAAATTCTTCACTGAGGAATTTGCTCGTGAGGAAATTCCTTAGCGAAGAAATACTAGCAGCGGAATAAGTACTCAGAAGTAAACATAACAGATTACATGCATGGTCATCATGATGAAATGAAGACAAACACAGAGTACAGAAAGCGTAGGCACAGGATAACTCTAGATGAAGACAAACAGACTGAAGAAATTGAACCAAGGAATTTGTGAAAGTCTTCAGTCAAAGTCTTCAAACACAGATATGAACAAACAGACAACACAGTAATGAGGAAATGAAAGTGTTGAGGAAATAGAACCAGTAAGCTTGGTGAAGACAATGATTTGGTAGACCAGTTCCAACTGCTGTCTCAGTTGTACGTCTGGTTGGAGCGGCTGAGTATTTAAACTCGAGGACACACAGTCCCGGACACCCAGTCCTGAGCATGCAGCTTGGGACACCAAGTCCTCACCGTATTCTCCTTGAACTAAGGACACACAGTCCTCGTCCAATCACTCGTGGTAAGTCTTCAGGTGACTTCCGAACCTTCACAGACTTGGTCACTCGACGATCCATAATTCCTCTTGGATGCTCTAGACCTTGACGCCTAACCGTCTGGAAGAAGCACAGTCTTCAAAGGTAACAAGCGTCGGATCCACGCAGGATCAATTTCTTCAGTGATGCTCAATCACTTGGGTTTGTAGGTGTTTTGGGTTTGGGTTTGGATTTTCCTCACTTGATGATTTTCGCTCAAATTCCTCAGAGGATGGGTTGCTCTCAAATGACAAGTGTCAAGTTGACACGGAGCAGCCAACCAGCTAGTGGTTGAAGGGGGCGGCTATTTATAGCCTAGGGAGCAGCCCGACATGATAAGACATAAATGCCCTTCAATGATATGACCGTTAGGTGGACAAGATATTTTAGGACAGCTGGCGCGTGGCGCAACAACGGTCGGAAATTTGGAGTAAAAATTCCTCAGGGCTATCATGTTCCTCACTGTGTAGGCAATTCGCACTGGCGAATTCCTAACTCCTCAGTCAGAGCAAAGTCCTCAGTGACCAGAAGAACTGCGTCTCTGTCACTGAAGAAATTGACTGAACTGTATGAGATTTCCAATGGCTTCACTCGAAGGGATTGGTAGGTGTAGGATTTGAGTTGAGCATCACATGGAAATTTTCTCCTTAGTATTTCCTCGACCCCCTTTAACAGTACGGTGTTTCCTATGACTCAAGAAGGAGAAAAATGAAACTACGAAAACACAGTCTTCATGCTTCACGTTCCTCGAACGAATACCATGTCTTCAAGGTCACACCAATTTCTTCACTTTCAAAATCTTCAGAAAGTCTTCAGAAAGTCTTCAGAATATCAAAGTCTTCAGTCGAAGAACTTCATTTTTAGGGGTCGACTTTTACTGTAATTATCAAACTCCTCATAGACTTATAGACCTGTGTACACTCATAAACACATCATATGCTTAACCTATAAGTCTTCAATACACCAAAATCACTAAGGGGCACTAGATGCACTTACAAGGAGCATGCGACACGACCGGCGCTGCTTTGGGTGGTTGGACCAAGAAGACCAGAGGTTGAAGAAGCAGTACCCCCGTTGGATGGACATCGTACGGTCACTGGAGCTAGAATCGTTCATATTGACTAAGTTGACAAACCCTTCGTCCCCGTCAACTTAGTAGGCCCATAAGTCGGCCTCCCAGCAAGGTGGGTCCCAACTAGCTGGGGGAGTATTCATTTTTTTTGTGCGTAATAAGGAGGCACTTCCGGTGGGTCCGAGCTAACAGCGGGGGGAACGATTTTTTCGCGAAATACGGTGGCCCGTCTGGTGGGTCCCAGCAGTCAGGGGGAAACGATTTTTTCGTAAAATACTGGTGGCCCGTCCGGTGGGTCCCCGCTATTAGGTGGAGGAATAATTATTTTACGCGTAATAAGGAGGCACTTCCTTGCGGCTGCCGTGGACCGGCTGTCAGCCTCTCCACGTACAGTACTCTTCCGATGGAAGTCGGTCATTGACCACATTGACCATGCCATGCCGAGAGCACCACAGCGGTGGACGATGGCGAGGCCTAGGAAGGGGACGACGCGGAGCCGTGCAATACGCGGCAGTGGATGCCCACGCGGAGAGGAGTACGTGCGTTCTCTGGTTCGGCTGCGGTGTGAGGCTGCCGTCGCCGCAGAATAACAGGGGGTGTGGGTGAGTGGAGGGATGGCCTGGCCAGTGGTGGGAGTAGTATGGGGGCGGTGAGGCCTCCGCGGTAGCATAGCCGGCCACGGGAGGCAGGAGCAGGCAGCACGACCGGCGCTGCTTTGGGCGGCTGGAGCAAGAAGACAAGAGGTTGAAGAAGCACTATGGCCGTTGGATGGACATCATACGGTCACTGGAGTATTGACTAAGTTGACAAAGCTCTCCGTCCCTGTCAACTTAGTAGGACCACAAGTCAATCCAACAATATGGTGGGTCCCAGCTTGCAGGGGGGTATTCATTTTTTCGGCGTAATAAGCAGGCACTTCCTTGCGTGCGAAGATATAGCTGGTGGGTCCGACCTGTTAGCGGGGGGAACATTTTTTCGCGAAATACAGAGGCCCTTCCTATGGGTCCTAGCTGTCATGTGGAGGAATCATTATTTTGCGCATAATAAGGAGGCATTTCCTTGCATGCGGTCGTGGACCCAGCTGTCAGCCTCTCCACGTACAATCCACTTCCGATGGATGTCGTTCATTGACCATGTTGACCAGGCCGCGCCGAGAGCACCAGGGCGGCGGACGACGGCGAGGCCTAGGAAGGGAACGACACGGAGCCAGGGAATACTCGGCAGTTGTTTAAGCACGACAGCCGTTGGATGGACATCCAACAGTCACTGCTCTCATGTGTTGACTAAGTTGACAGGGCGTTGTGTGTGCGTCAACCTTTTTTTATGAAAGCATACGCGTCAACCTATAGTAGGCGCACAAGTCAGCCTCAAATCTGTGGAAAACAGCATACAACCCATCTGCCATTATTTCTAATAATGTACAGCCAATTTGCTAATTCTTAAGAATTTTTTTGGAGCCCATCTTCTTTTTGTTAGCATCACACCTCATATTGTGGCCACGGTTAAAAGTATACAAATTTTTGCATATTTCGGTGCGGTCAACTGTTTTTAATCCAGAAATATCGATTCACATTCAAACTATTTTGAAAAATAAAACATAAAATCCAAATAATTGTCCACGCATAAAAATCAATGGAATTTAAGATCTTGTAATGAAAAAAATTGAAACTAATTCCCGGTATGATGTGTTTAAAAAATGTACAGCCCATTCCTGGGCAAACCGAATGAAATTCTCCTCGTCTTGAAAGATTTGCAGCCCAGCAGGGCCGATAAAGAAAGTAGGCCTTGTTTGGGTATTTCTTTAAAAATAATAGAACTGGGCTAGCCATTTTCAGCAAGAAAAGACACAACTGGGCTCATGATGTGGTAAACATAAATAAAACCCTGGCTAGACGGGCCACAGCCCCCGCACAGCCCCATTGTTACCATGATCCGTCGCTAAAACTAGTATAAATAACAACTGCTTGTTCCTCAAAAAAAACTGCGCGACTTGCTGGGTCCCTGGTGTCAGCCGCTCGTAGTGTAATTCTCTCGTTTATTGACTACGTTGACAATGGCGTGAGCCCCAGATGTCCAGCCTTTCCTATGAAAATTTACAGCCCATTTGATGTGCTAGTTCGAAATAAGTTTGTGGGTGCTGGTGGGGGCTAATCACTTGTCTTCTGTAATGCACAGTGAGCTCAAGCAGTCAGCGAGAGTGATGTTATTTCCCTTGGTTCGGATTTGTTACAATATTTCACTCTAAATTAAACGAATGGCAAGCCATTTGCCTTGTTTCAAAGAAAATATGATAGTCACAGCCGGGTTGAAAAGGGCAGGAACATCTAACTCCAGCTTACAAACTGTACAAAAGCACGAGGGTTAATTGTTCATCACGTTTACAAAAAAACCAGATTGAAAAGGGCAATAACATCTAACTCCAGCATTGTTTTCGGCAGTCATAGTCAAATGGATTGGTCAGGTCCATAGAATGAACATCCTGGGTCGTAAAATTTACTGGATTATGACCACAATATGTTGTAAATAGAAGCCTGACACGTTCAAAAGCTCTTTTGTCGACCTGAAACTCCTTTTTTTTCTCTTCGACATACCCATCCGTCAAAACCATGTTGCAGATAAACTTAAGCCTGATGGACAATAGTAACCTCGCATTCAGCAGGAAGAATGTGACAAATCTTGTGTTTGCACGGTTGGCTACATATCGTTCTAGCGTTATTGTCTTCAATCGAATCTCATGAGAAGTGAGAAAATCCCGATGCTTACGAATCCACCGATTGGTTATAACTTTCTTACCCCGTCATGTTGCCCAAATAGACATGAAGATTGAAAACAGTTAAGGTCTAAAAGAAGAGTGTCGAAAGAGCAAAAGCTGAACGTTTAATTCTAGTACACTATATGCGGGCTTCCAATGTGCGTGAAATTATCACCTATATATACAACTTCGCTAGACATGGAAAGCATTGCAGCAAGCCAATAATCTTGTTCAGATCAAAACTATTCATTTGGATATATAAGATCTTGACAGAATCCAGCACCATTGATAGGCCATCCATGGAGAAACTCTTCATTGAGCATAGAACATAATATTAGTACAAAATCTGTACTCCAAGATGATATATAAATTATGCGCAGAAATTTAAAATGCAGCTTATGGTTACAAGTGTAGATGATAATATAAAGTACCTGAAGAACTGTGGAGCCGAACACCATATTGAAATGAGCATAGAGATCATGTATTACACCCAAGGTCTCAAGTTTAGGCGCAGAGAGGATGGTTATTTGCAATGGTGAATAACTAGAATCAAGGATCAACCTTTGAAGTGACGGGGCATCTTGGATGATGAGCTGCCTTCCGTCAAAAGAAATTCCAATTCTTACAAGGTTAGGTGACTTTATTTGGAGACAACCGATTCTAACTGTGAAAACAAGCACCAAGCACTCCAGCGCAGGGCAACTGGAGTGGATGATGTTGTGCAATGAGGCCTCCGATATACGAACCTGCACAAGTGAAAGTTTCTTGAGAAATGGGAGTCGAAGGTTTAGTACCAGATTGTCTGGTAGGTAGCACTGCGTAAAGGTGGCTGTGTGGAGAGAGGACGAAAACCTCGAGGTGGACATCGTTGCTGAGGGCACAAGTTCATGGCGTTCGGTATGTGGTATGTGATTTCTAGGGGAATAGTAGAACTCAAGCAACTGTAGTTCTGTGAATTCAGGGGATTCCAGCCAGGCGTCCACCGTGCAGGGCATGGTATGCTTGCTCAGGTAGCATGACGGGATGCAGAGGCTTTGAACGGAGCCCTGGTGGGAGGAGATGATGGCTCTCGGGATTTCAAAATCATTGAAGAGAGATAGCTGACGACAGTCGAGATTACGAGGAACGGCACGCCATAGAGGGCACCACCGAATTGAGAGGATTTGGGTGCGGCAGCAATCCTTGGTGGGGAGAAGCGAGATGATCTCCCCAAGGATGGCGTCCGGGAGATCGCTGATGCGGTCCACCCGAGATTCTACGGGTTCCTGGGATCCGGTGGGGGCGGGGTCGCCGCTTCTCCCCGCGCTGCCGGGTGCGGAATCTACAACAGGCATCGCCGCTGGCGGGAGCCTCATCTTCTTAGCGCTGGGGTTAGCCGACTACATTTTCCTCGAGGGTGTCGCATCGCGCTCATGGATTTGAGCAGAGTAACAAATGACGAGCCTAGTTGTAGTGCGAGCGAAGAAGAAGGGGAGCTGGGGGTTTTCTGTAGGAGTGAGGAAGAAGGGGAGCTGGGGTTTTCTATAGGAGTGAGGTGAGGAATTTGGGGGTATGAGTGGAGCGAGCTGACGTGAGGTGGGTGGGAGCGAGGAGGAAGAAGAGCACCCAGGTTTTTTTTTTGGGGGGGGGGGCGGTGTGCTGGGTGTGGGTAGCACATCTCATTCAATAAATATATGGGCTTTTGAATTGATTTTACTATTTACTAGTGTGGATGGGCTGTTTTGTATTGGGACCCGAGAAACAATTACTACTAGTACAGTGGAGACACTCTACCGCTTCTGGCTCCTCCTAGGTCATTGAAACGTCTCCCTCTACTGAATGCCGTTATACTTTTGTTCACCGACATGCGGGCCATGCAGCACACGGGACCAAATGCCATCCACCAAATTAGAAGGCAGTATGCAGGCGGAGAGTCACCCCGGTCGTAGCATGGCAGTAATGAGCCATCATATCACAAAACCCCACCTCCCCGCAGTCTAAGTTTGACGGATGAAGCAACCATCATTTCACTCTTCACTGAATCCCCTTCCCCCTCACCGTCTTCAAGAAAGGAAACACTTGCATCTGCCACTGTTCTTCTCTCCGAATGAAGGGAAGGTAAGCGGATCCGTGATGTTGGTATATTTTCATTCAGAGGAAGAAAAAGAACTTTTGCAAAGCAGTAACCGATCCTCACTCTCTTTTTTGTTTCATTGTCATTGCGATTGTGTTTTCCTTTCAGTGGTCTCCTAGTATTCGTTAATTTCATGATGGACCAAGGAGAACTAGGCAAAGATTTGCCGATATTGGAGCATATGCGGGAGGCTGATCCCCACGAGACAGAGAGCTCCAAGAAAATGGAGGCAACCACCGAGGCGACCCCAGATACTGAGATGGTCAACGCCCCGTTTGAGGTTACAGCCCCCGTGGCACTGCAGGAGCAGTTTTCCCCCTTCGAGGATGTGCCCCCCCCCCCCCCCCGCTGAGCTGCCCAAGGTGATTTCCTTCTTTGCCGATCTTGATTGTGGTTTTTCATCTAAGTATGTGGTGATTTTTTTAGAAAAGGAAGTATGTGGTGATTAATAATGCAAAATTTTATTAGCTTCGATGCCATGGTATACGTAGTGGTTTAAATAACTTGTGTTTCTTATACTGAAAAGTAATTCAGAATTTGTATCTGTTTCAATTAGAGCCCTGATGCAGACAAGGATTGTGTGGTTGTACATGTCACTCGCTATGAGGCGGACGACCTGAATATACGCACTGGGAAAACAAAGTTCTTAGTCTGTTGGATCCTGGATGCCATTTGCGATTATACCAATGAAGAGTTGTATTCCAGCCTCACTATTGTCAGGCGTGTTGTCCAGGGTGTACTAAAGCACAAGAAGTTAAAAGCTACTCCTTCGTTTGTGAGGAATACTGTTCTTGTCAAGCTTATGCAGGAAGATGACGTGGCATGCCTCCACAAACAAGTTTATCAGTGGCAAGGCCACAAGGTTGTCTTCATGAAGGTTCACAGGACTGAGCTGCTACGGGACGTCCTCGATGATGTTCCTGGCAAGGTCCGTGTTGTGTCCAGCCCAAATTAGATCGAGGCATGAAATAGTTGCCCCAGCTAGTGTTTAATAGTAGTTTGGATTGTGTCTAATTATCCGAACCTTGCCTGTTATTGACCCCTCTGGGGCTAGTACTCTGTTTGAATCCGTTTATGGGAACTACTGCTACTTTTGTGTGCCTGTGAATCATGTGAGAACCATCATAATTGTTGCCGAAACAGATGCGTCCTCACTAGTTTTTTCATGAATATGGCATGGTAAGACATAAGTTGTCACGGTTTATCATACGAGCAGTGTGTGTTTTGATGAAATAGAGTACTCGTTCGAGAACCGTGCGCCGACGTATACATAAGTACTTGTAAACACTGTTGGTGCTACCCCACTTGTAAGCAGTTGTGCAAAACACGACACATTGGCTCAGCTCGCTTCAACACTAGGCTATCGACCAGCTAACAATCAACAATCTATTGTCTGACATATAAGCAACTATGTATCTTGTTACAGTGGTTCATGCAGTTAAGTGAGGCCACAATGTAATAAATTTCAAATGTTCACACGCTAGTCCAGCGCTCATGTGGAACACTCACATTAAACTCGTCTTCATAAAAAACTTGACAAGCATAAGTTAAGCAATTTTATACATCTTAATGATTCATAGAACATATCAAACATATACTAGTTCACAGCAAAAGAAGAAGTTGTGAGAAGGTTTACAAATCAGGAAAAAACAAGCAAGGCTTCTCTCTGAGCAAAGGGCCTCCCGGCAGGCTTAAATTTCCTGGAGTTCACTCTGGTTTTTTCTTGTTGCCACCATTCAGGGTTAGGTTCTATCATTCCAGAATAACCAATTATAATTGTGGTATCAGCTGGAATGCTGAACTGAACCATGCAGTGTACTGACCAGGTAAAATTCTTGTGCATTCCACTAAATTTAAGCACCGCTATTTGCAGAAATAAGCAGACCACAATGCCTCTTGTCCGCGCACCTGTCCAAAAAAACGCCGTGCAGCCGTGCCAGCTAGTCCTCGGTCCATGGATGAACTGGTAGAAAGTGCATTCCGGACTAGGATGCAGTTGTTTTCGCTCATCCCTGCACTGCAATCAGGAAGTAAAACGTACGAATCAGCTTCTTTTAGATTGCGTTGGTCATTCTACCTTAGTTACTACCAATGTAGGGATACCTTGAAGACGGGAGGTTAGACAACGGCAACGAGGGATAGCCATCTCATTTTGCGCAGTTGTACTAAAACTGAGGTGTGTGCTTTTGATTATGCGGATAGAAATGATACGGAGATAGACATCCCGAAATGATATGCAGATAGACATCCCTGTTTGCGCAAATAAGAAATACGGTTATTTAAACAGTGATGGATATTACTACTTTCCCCCGTTTCCTCTTAGAACCAAGTCCAAGATTCATGCTACAGCTTTCCCACTTTCTTCCCTGTTTGAACCAACGCTTTGAGTCGACTGTATGAAATAGATTTACTTCTAATAATAGTAGAAGTCTAGCTGGCTTTGGAACAGCGGACGAAAGTAGAAAAGGATCCACATGAAGGGAGCTAGGGCAGTAGAGCAAGGTAGGTTTCGAAGGAATATATACCTGAGGGTCATCGGCATGTCGCAAAGACGGCGTCAGGAGGCCGCATCTTGGCCACAATACCGCAGTGAGGAAGAAGGGGTCGGAGGCCCTCCCGAGCCGGCTCTCTCTCGGAGAGAACGGCACGACCGCCGATCGGGACACGCGGGCAGCCGTTGGTCTCCTCCCTCGCCGCCGACGACAGCGTGAACGATGCACCTACACCCCTGCCCCGGTCGAGGTTGTCCGGCCGGATTTGTGACCAGCCGTGAGCTGAGAGAGAGTGTGGCCACCTATGTGTTGCTTAGATCTGGAGAGCATGAGAGAGTGAACGAGAGGAACCCTAGTAAAGCAAGCGCTAAGGCTCCTGCTTTTATATATAGTGGAGTGATTTTGTTGTACCAGCTTCAAAAAAATGCGCTCCTATGTGTACCCGCGAGTGGGTGTGAGAGAACTAGTGCGTGCATGCACCGCTTCTCTTCGTGAGAGTACAATATACTGTGCCCCAAGAACGTTCGCCGCAAGAGTAATAGTACAAGTGTGTGACGTGTGAGCTAAAATAAAATGTGCGCGCCGTCTTTTGTTTTTTAGAAGTTCTGAGGGTAGGGTGTGAAGAGCACATATGTGCGTGACGTCTACCTGCAGATAGACGGTGGGTGCGACGTGCGAGTCTGCGAGAGGACTCAGGAGAGTCGTGACTCATGAGGGTGTGTGTGCGTGAGAGAGAGGGGGGCACGTATCAATGCATGTGTCTGTAAATCATTATCCGCCAAACGTTCGCCACAAGCCTTTTCCTGACGAACGCCGTAAGAACCGTTAGATCGGCATCCGACAGTGTCAGTTTTGCCATGTCATTTAATAGAACAGCCACTCCTCCTACACACAAATCTTCCAGGTGAGTGTTAGCAACTGCCGTATGCTCCATCCGTTTCGAAATGCAGTGCATATAGCTTTATTGAAAATTCGAACATCGCAAACTTTTACCGAGTTTTCGTGTACCAAATTGCACATGTAGAATACCATGTATATGTCATTTCATTCATCTTCGAGGGGTAACTATAAAGTTGGGTGAGGAGTCTACAAAGAAACACCATCGTATCACCCGCAGCAATTTCAAGAATCCTTTAGTTTCGAGGAATATCATAGGAACTCTATATGATATGATTTTTATATGATTTTTTCCTTTAGAGCCAATTGGTTCATAGGAATAGATTCATATACTCCACATTTCAAAGGAAATAAACATGATATCATTTCTATAGCTTTAGAGCCACTTGGTTCATATGAATGGATTCCTATACTCCCTTAATTTCGAAGGAAATAAACATTAGCGTATATTCAATAGAAAAGTTCCTATGATATGAACCAAATTACATCTCTTTTCTAATCCCTCCTCATAGGAATTGAGATACATGTCATCTCTAGATTCAATAGAAAAGTTCCTATGATGTGAACCAAATGACATCTCTTTTCCAATCCCTACTCATAGGAATTGAGATGCTCCATGTCATCTCTTTCCCTACAACTTCCATGTATACATCTTCTATTCCTAAATAGATAGTACAACCCACTAGTAGCTTTTTTCCAAAACATGCAACTATGGCACAAGAACTATATAGTGTGCCAATAACTTTGAAAGATGGTCGCTGGATGAAGCTAACCCGACAGTGCAGAGATAGGCAAATCCGAGCACTACTGGCCGTTGGATATCATCAACATTCCACCAGATCTGCCACATGTACAATTTAGAAGACTCCATGTTGAACTTAAGCATAATGCACAAACCTCAAAACACAAGCACTTCTCCTTTGTTCTAGAATCTTCTATATCATAATTGATTATTTTTTTCTAAATGAATTGCCATTATTTGTTTTTTACTTTATGATTTACTCCCTCCGTTCCAAAATAGATGACCCAACTTTGCACTAACTTTGTACAAAAGTTAGTGCAAAGTTGGGTCATCTATTTTGGAACGGAGGGAGTATAATGCACAACCCCATGAATCTTAACATTTTTATAAAACTTATTGATTTTGAATGAGATGAACTATAAGAACTAAACGAACATCTACATCATGCATATATGACTCAAAGCTTTACATGCTATAGTGTGTATTTATTCATAATTTGGTTTCGAAATCTCATGCGTTCAATACATGTGTACCTTACTAGTTTTGAGTAGAGTAGCAAATTTCACGCGGCCCCGGGTATATCAAAATGAAGGGCCCATGCATCATTGCCTTTCGGTCGAACCTACGTCACAATTTTTTGTACGTACTATATCTCCACTGGTCCCCGAACCCAAAATGTTGCCTCGTTCTGGTAAAACCAAGCGGCCCACACATACGACGTGGCCCCGCATGCCATAGTACTCCTACAAACCCTACCGATTTTCTTCAAGGGGACGAGGGAGAAGCCGATTTGTAGTGGAGGCGCTTTCAAAAAAAGGATCTGTAATGGAGACCCCTAACCTAGGGTGCCCTAGGTAGCTGCCGCACGCATCATTGTTTTCTCTTTTCATTATGCTCTTGCGCCCTAGAGTGAAATGATGGTTGCTTCGTCCGTTCAGCTTAATGCGGGAAAGGTGGGGCTTTGTGATTTGACCCCTCGTCGCTCATTTTCTACTACTGCGGCGCTACGACCGGGGTGCCTCCAATTCCAACCGCTGCTCCGAACTGTAATTTGGTGCATTGCACGTGGAACAACACGTTGGATGAGCCACATGTCGGCCAAAGGGATCCTGTTAAGTGTGTCGCTATTTCGTGTGCGGACTGACCCTGCTTGAGTTGCTACGCCAACACGACAGGAGCAGCCTACCACTTGGTTTTGCTCCTTGGTGAATCCCGACTATATTGATCTAAAAGATACGTGCTGAACTACCCTCTCCGCCTCGGTTTTTTTAGGTGTCTCGGTTTATAGGGCCTGCACGTAGTTCTAGGTCATCCATTTGACTAACTAAATATGAGTTACTATGTCACAAAAAGTATATCATTGGATTCTTAAGCGGATGTAGTTGTATTTAAAAGTCGAGGGCGGGGCTTTTCCTGCGCGGTAGGCGGCGGGGCAGTTCCGCCTAATCGGTTCGACAGAGACGCGAGAAGACGAGGGAGTAGCTGGTGCAAACGTAGGGTTGTGTGATTTGACAGCGAGTTGCTGCTAGACAGGTGGGGCCCCGTGATTTGACTTGCCATTATCATTTTAACTGCGGGGCTACGACCGGCGTGAGTCTCCCAGATTCCTGACCACCTCCATACAGGTGCCTCTCCCAATGCTCCACCATGTAGTAGAGGCTGGCTCTTGCATGATAGCCCACTTCTCCACTTTTTCCTTGCCTCTCTTTCCTCCACATATGCAAAAATGTCATGTAAAGCGCACTATTGTACTTACTTTTACTTGCTCCTACAGGTGCTTAAGCTTGCCACATAGGCATAAAGTCTGATGTGGCAAGTTATTCAAGAAGAGAGAGACTAGTTTGGTGACCCAAGGAAGAAACGGTGCTAAGCGCGTGTACCAAGGTGAAAAGACAATTTTGAGTCTATAGCTAATTAAATGAAGCAAACTTAGCAACACCATTTCATTGGAAGAGGTCACTCCTTGGCAAATGCAATAAATACACGCGCTTCCTAGAACCGTTTCTTCCTTGAGTACGAAGAAAGAGATAGAGAGGAGTAACAAAAATACACTTATAGCCAACCTTGTTGTAGTATGAGTGACTAAGTGATGACTATGTATGACATGCCAACATCAGATAGCCTAACGCACCGTGTTAAATCTCCAAGGGCGCGACCGCGCGAGCGACGCGACGGTCGCGGTAGGCGCAACCATGATACGGGCTACTGGCAGCCCTTGGATCTGAGATCAAACGGTCGCATGCTAAGTTGCTGAAAATTTGACAAATAACCCTCCAGGACAGGACATTCACCCATAGGTCTAGAATCACGCCATGCAACCATTTGATCTCAGATCCAAGGGCTCTCGGAAGCCCGTATCATGGGAGAATGGAAAGCCACTACCCTGCCGTTCGCACGCTGGCAGTTCGCTCCTACTCGTCCCCGCACGTCCTTCAATACTACGGCGGTTCGCTCCTAGTCGTCCCGTCCATTCTCATTACGGCAGTTCCACTAATCCTAACCCTCCTCCCAAATCCATGGCATCCCAAATCTCCAGGATCGACGGTGAGTACAAGGTTAGAACCATCACCGGCGATGAGTTCGACGTCATCTACACCCGTTCTTCCGCGATGGTGAAAGGATGCCTTTCTCACTTCAGACGCATGTTCGAAAACTCAGATGATGAGTGGGTCGCTGGGCTAGATGTTGAGTACACCATAGTCCTGGGACGAGAGAAGGATCTAAAGGAAGAAGAGAGGAAGAAGCCCGCCGTGATCTAGGTTTGCGTGCATGACTTATGCTTGGTCTACCACATATGCCATGCCGATGTTGTGTGCCAGGATTTGAAGGACTTCCTCGGTAGCAACCTAGTCAAATTCGTTACTGTAGACTTTGGTAACGACAAAGAAATCCTGGGTCGGATTGGCCTCGTTGTAGGCAACCCCTTCGACCTCCAGAAGAATAGGCTGGTGCCCTCTCGTCAGCCTTCAATGTTGACCCTGGCAGGAGCCATGGTTCATCCTTCATACAGTAAACTGGAGAAACCTCCATACACGTTTCATCGTCATGCATGGCAGAGGAATGTACTAGATATAGACCACATCCACTACGTTGCAATGGATGGCTACCTTTGCTTCAATATCTACAAGGGTTGGATGAAGAACAACAGCCAAGCGTGCGGTTCAAGCAAAGAAGTATCGGCCAAGAGGAATAGGGACAAGGACGAAGTCGAGGACGTGGACGAGGACTCCAAGTAAGGTGGCAGTGTCGTTGCTTATGGTGGTTCTAAACTTCTAATGCAATGTCTACCAGATTAGTTGCATAGTTTAATTTCAGGTGTGCTTAGTTTACTTTGAGGGGTGTGTTGTGCTGAGCCCCCAGCAGAACTATGTTATGTTTCTTCTCGTTACTTTAACTCTTCAGTATGTACATACTACTAGTATTTCTTTAATTGAATTTAGCACCCCAATTAAGCACGTACTAGCTTTTTAAATAGTACTATATGCATAATTTGGCGACGAGCGCTCTCTATACGTACCACCTTTTTTTATTTCAATTTTTGCTCCATGGCGCAATCCATCGATAGTACTACTATACAAAAGTATACATTTTTAAAAGGCTAGAGTACTGTTCATCACATATATAGCCAGTTAAATTCTCAACCTAGAACGACGTGCATGCCATGTAGTAAACCGATACGGAGCAAGTATAGTAAAAATGAGGTGATTTTACCGAGCGATCGGCGGGGGAGCATGGCCTGTCATGCGGTCCCAAATGTCATGATGTACCAAGGCGATGCGTGTGTCCCTCTTGAGGCAGGAGCGATACTAGTACGTGGTTTGAGATGATGGCGAACCGAAGTGTGAAATAAGGGTTGCTTCGTCCGTCTGGGAAAGTAAGGCATTGTGATTTGACGTATCATTGCTCATTACTACTACTAGGCCGGTACGAGTGGGGTACGTCCCCCTGCTGTTCTGCACTGTTATTTGGTGCTTGACACGTTGACCCGGTTGCTATATGTCCCACATGTCGGCGACAGGAAGTACAGAATTCATGAAAGGGAGCGTCGACGGAGGAGTATACTACTACAGAATTCATGAAAGGGAGCGTCGACGGAGGAGTATACTACTACAAAATTCATGAAAGGGAGCGACTTAGTTTTGGAAAAATCTGTTTTTACGGAGTACGTACCCACTAGGGTTTATAGGGCTCATCTAAAAACATTCATTTTTCCGTTTGATAAGTCTCAATTCTACTATACTAGTAGTAGTACCATTACATGTTGGATTTCGAGGTGCGTTAGATCACCCGACGCAAGCAGTGTCAAGAGGAAACTAACCAATGCATGTATAAGTTCATGGAAATTTAGTGGTCATTCATGCATTCGTTCTAATTAATGCCTCGGTAAACACAACTTCTTGAGAAAAACGAGCATACTAATTAATTGTGCAAACTACGAAATTAATTCGACCACTCACCGTCTACCTTGGATGGAGAGATTTTGAAATTGAGCCATAAAATGGAAAGGAGGGAGTAGTAACTTTTGTCTCGATTACTATTTGTGGCCTTGTATAGATGCAAAATGTATTTTCTTATAGTGGCCTTGTATGAGTAAATGGAGGGAGTACTAACCAAAGTACGTAGTAGGGACGAGGAGTAAACGGAGGGAGTAGTAAAATTTACTCCTCGTGCTACGAGCCACCGCGCGCGTGGCCGTGGGAGCAAGCTTCACCTCATCCTGCGAGCCACCGCGCCCGTGGGCGGGGGAGACGGCGTACTAAGCAAGCTTCTCCTCGTTCTGCGAGTTGACAGGACACATCAAAAGTACTCCAGTGTATAGAGCCTTGCCTCTAAGGTAGGCCCCACATGGTTTGCCTCTTTTTTTAATTTAACATAACGCGTCAAGTCGCAATTTGTTTGTTCACCCGTGGTAGACGATCCTCCCTCCACCAAGTGGACAACCAGTACACGTGCCAAATTACCACGTGGGCTGCCTTTTTTGTACAGAAATGAGCTCCACCGTGTACCCGCGCGGGTGTGGTTGGGAAAGATACGGGAGTACGTGCGCCGTGCGTGCACCTCTTCTCTTCGTGCACGTCCCCCACCTACGTGTGTGTGTGTGAGAGAGATACAAACCTAGACATAATGCGCCATCCATCCCCATGCCTCCGCCCAGTCTGACCACCAGTCACCACCACGCCCCACTCCTCCTCGCCTTATCTCTCATCTTTCTCCCTCCATTTTTATATACAAGGGGCCACTATCAAAATTATAATTTGCAGATATACAAGGCCACTAACACTAATCGATGCAATATGAATGGTGTTTGCCTCGTGGTACTAGCAAAGGAGGACATTAATTATCCCTTGCATGCATGCGGGAGTTTGTAAAAAATGCATCTTGATGTTCCGTGCAATGCACGGGCATCTTGCTAGTCCATGAAAACAACACATGGCAAAATTCCACGGCAAACGAGGGATTTGAATCTGTTGGGAGGGGCTGTTTGGATCTTGCCCGGGGTAGCCAAAATATTGGCGACTACTTCGCCATGGCCGGCACCGGCTCGAGTTCATCCTAACATTGCCCTCTTCTGTGGAGCCCATGCGGGGTCGACGAAGGTCCTCGCAACAAAAGGATCTGGCAAGACACCTGTTGTGTACACCGGCGTCGCCTCCGCAGTGGCCTTCATGGGACCCAAGCGGCAGCGGCCTCCCGTGTTCTACTTCTCCTCGATGATGGCGGCGGACGCGAAGGCGCTGGCCACCGACTCACCGCTCTCCGCGCACCCGGCTTCTGTCGCTGCTTGCATGGCGCGGCCGCCGGCGTGGGAGTCTCGGCCACAGAAACGGGAGACGCGGTACGAGGCGGCGGCGTGGACGGCAGCAACGACGCCCGTGCGCCGCTCCTCGTTGAGCTGGCCTGGAGCGGCGAGTTGCTGAACCGCGCACTGAATTGGGGCGGCAACTAGCTCCGTCGGGCGAGGCGAGGGAGGTGGATCAGCGAGCTGCATAGCTCGTATCCGACGGGCTACCCAGCCGGCTTGGATGCAGAATAACTACTCTTAGTAAGCCATTGTAAGAGTGGACAAAATGGTGGAGATAGGGGAGCGGCGGAGGTGTGCGATTCTTGGCCGGCGTTTGGCCTCGTTTAAATAGGAGATTAAATAGACGGCGGACGGGAGGAGCTCGGCCGGCGTTGTGTTTAACGCCGGCCCGGTCATGAACGGACGTGTGTCCAGAGTGGGTTTCTCGGCTTCCACACGGGCGGGTTTCATGGAGGGATTTGAATGCGGCACGGAGGCGTGTTCAGCCGGGCGTGCCGCGAGTGGCGCCCTCGACTCTGACCTAGGACCCCGCACCATTCTTCCACTGACGTGTGGCCTCTTTGGGTGCATGGCATGCATGTCAGTGATCCAACGCAGGCAGCGCACAGCAGAGGAACCTTTGGTGGGCCAGGGCGGTCAGAAGCGGGCATTTCATAAACCGATGATTGTTCATTGAGTGTGACGTCATCTTTTTCATGTAGATAAGCCTACTATGTTGATAGCCCGTTCGATACGTTGTGATTCATAAAGACCGCTGCAAACATCAATGTTTTGCTTATCACAGATAAGATTGATTAATACCCGTAACAATCCACGTCCTTAACAAAGGGTGCATTCATGTATAGGTTGAACGTGTGTCTTGCGTCGTGTGCTGTGTGCATGCAGGCGTGCGAGTGTTGCGTGCGTGCAAGGGTACGTTTCAGTGTTGCATGCATGGGTGCGTACGTGCGTGTGTTCGTGAGTGCATGTGTACGTGTCAGTGTTGCACGCTAGCATGCGTGCGTGTGTACGTGTCAGTGTTGCACGCCTACATGCGTGCGTGTCTTGCGTGCGTGCATGTGTACGTGCGGGGTGAGGCTACACGTCAGTCGACTGACTTTTTCATCTCTGGTCATTAGATTTTCCATCCGTTGGATACGAAATCAAGGGCCTCCAGTTTATCATCAAACTCCACCCCCCGGAGCCGCCAGCCACCACCGGCCGAACGGCCAGCCCCCGCCGCCCGCTGCCGGCCCGCCCTCCCCGAAACCACTCCCCACCGCCGGTCCGCCGCCGCACCGGCCATCCTTCTAGCCCCCCCCCCCCCCCCCGCCGAGCTTTTTCTCAGGGGATCCCCACCCCACCGCCCAATGAACGCCCCCAACCGCCGGTGACTGCCAACCAGAGGTCTCACGACTTCGAATACCCACCGACCACTAATTTATTACCATTTCTGTCCTTCATATACGCGATGACGGGTGGTCCCTGTGGTAATGTGCGCTGCTGAGTGTGGATCGTTTGACTGGTCAATTGATCGTGTTATCAACAAATTACGGAGTTGTATGGTGAGCCAGTGACTGTACGATCACCCTAAAATGTACTCCTATTTTATTAACATATTACAAACTCAAACTACCATTTCTTTCTTTCATATACGGGATGACAGGTGGGCCCCACAGTTACGCGCCCCGATGGTGCAACACTAGTTGCGCCGCATGGAACGTTTGACTGGTCAATTGATTGTGTCATCAACAAAATACGGAGTTGTACGGGTGAGCCAATGACCGTATAATCATGATATGTATTTGTTTAACACGGTACAGACGCAAGGGCTCATATATACGTGCAAGCACTCACCGCTATAAGCGCACACACACGAACCCGACCCCAATGAGCACCTTTGAGAGAGTGGGCCAGCATATATGATCTTGAGATTTTATGAAGTCACCATAGGTGCCTCGTAGTCGAGTGGAACGTCACCTCCCACTGAACATACGTCGCCAGAAAATACTGAAACTAACACAAGATAAATGCGAGCACCGGGACTTTAACCTTGGTGGGCTCGAGAAACCACTGTCCTCTAACCATCCAACCACATGTTTGTTAGCACGACAAAATGTATGCGGTGACCGTGATGAGCTTATTCTGAAGTCCAGTGACCATATCGTGCTTTCGCTTCAAATACAATGACCGTAAGTGTCGTCAACAAAATATGGAGCATGCATCAGATGCAAAGTCCGTCAGTGTCATCAACAAAATATGGAGACGTATCGTGAGATAGATACCGTTGTACTATTGTATATGCTTATTCTCTTAGTGGCCGATTGCGTGTGTGGCGTGGTGGGCACATCATTTCTAGTTGTGGTGGGTCAACATGAAGACTCATGGGTCGGTTCCATCCTGAGCCACATATTGGTTGGACCAAGATGTGTTATACAAAGACCCATGTGGAGGACTCGGCGTACAACACGAAGCTAACAGAGTCGCGGAGGACTCTATCCCCACCGGTGATAAGCCGACTATATATGATTTGTAACCCTAGGCCCTTAGTATGTTATACAAGCTTGGGGGCTAGTTCGTCGATAGTATCCACACACGCACAATGCCTGGTATTCACGTGTACTTTGTACACATCCCTATCACTAATATACAGTACCAGGAGTAGGCTCTTTCTTCAACTGCAATTGAATTCTAGCATGTGCATGTGTTTATTCCATATTATCGATCCATAGAGTGAGAGCGGTTTGAAATACAGGCAATGGATGTTTTTGCAATTCATATATAAACATTAATTAGTGCACTCCATGTTGTTAGTGTGAAGAACTTTATACATTTGTCACTTGCATGGATACATTCCAAATTGCTAGCTACGAAATAGAATACATGTCGAATTCAACATAAAGGGGGTTTCGAAGATTCAAATTCAATGGAAGTGCATTCATCTATTTGAACCCGAGATAATGGCATTTGTAAACCAGATGTAAAAGGGGGCATCAATCTTTTTTGTGAGTTTGAACATGCTATATATATTCATACGCATATCTAACTTTTTTTTGCAACCAAGGAGATTATATCTGGAACCATGCATGAACTGAGGTAAGTTGCATATTTTTTAATATATACTCGTGTACAATGTATATTCAAATGTACCCCCTCCATTCCAAAATAATCGTAGCTTTAGGATTTTCAAGAGTAAAGATTTGTGAAGTTTGACAAATCCTGAAAGTTCAATTCAAGAGAACCGAAAACGTTAATGCTTATGCTCCCAAATATTGAACAAAGCGCCAAATAGGCCTCTCGTCACCTGAAACCGCGCGAGACTAATGTTTTGGTGGTAGGAAATTAATGTCCTGACTCTGGCCCGTGTAGCCTATCGGCCCGATGTCCAAAGGTCTAAACCAGGGTAGGTTTGTAACTTCACCAAGACGCCAGAGAAGCATTCATACGCCGTGGGCGCCTACCCATGCGCTCGGCCGAAATCTATCCTGCCCACATTTGGGACACCTAACATGACTGTCCTACCCCCAACCCGCAATATGTCTGAAATTTTAGATGGGGGGAAAGTTTGTAACTTTCCCCAAATTTCAAACAAGAGCGTCTCAAACCGAAACATTGTTCCCCCTTAGTTCCCCGCCTCCCTCCGTTTCCCCATTCATACTCCGTGGACGCGAAAACGCCCTCCCCACCAGCCGCGAAACCCCAGCCTCCTCCGTCCTCCACCCCATAGCGGCCAATCCACCGCTGCCCTCCTCCATCACTGTCGGTGTTCTGGGAACGGGGGTCCCCAGACTTGCCTGCCTGTGGCCTGCGGCGTGGCTCAAATGGGGGCCCAGCACGGCCCATCTTCATCAACACAAGACTCAAGACCCTCGCGAGAGGCCAAGCCTCGCGGGGCGGACGACACGACTCATCCTCAGGCGCAGCCTCCTCAGGCTGGCTCGTGAGCAGGCGAAGAGATCAAGGCGGGGTACCTCGTGAGGTGCCCATGACGCAAGCCATGACGATCGAGGGTGCCAGGCGGGCGCCCGGCCACGCAGCGTCTTCCTTTCCTCTTTGGTGCAAAGGGGGCAGGCGCAGGCAAGAGGATCAAGCAAAGGCACCCATTTCGGTGCAACGAGACCAAGACCAGTCCAACGGTGGGAAGGAGGTCACCATGGAGCCCAGAATGGCGTCACCACAGGGCCTTTGGCAGGCGAGGACCAACTTCAGTCAGGATAAGTGTACCAGATGTTCCCCTTCGAATTGGCCAATTGTTGGCGCCCTTCCCGCTCAAATATTTGGGAGGAGGCCCAGGGCCTTTGCCTATAAATAGGACTAGCCACCCCCGGGGTAGAGGCATCTGGAAGAGACATCTGATCGAGCATTCAGAGCAAGCATAGAGCAAGTAGAGAGAGAGAGAGAGAGAGAGAGAGAGAAGGGCGATTGAACTCCCCCTAGCAGTTCATCCCCTAGCCAAGAACAGACCCTCGCGAGGCTGTTCTCCCTTGTACTGTTCATCCTCATCAGCCCAAGAGGCAATCCACCCACCACAAACTAGAGTAGGGTATTACACCACAATGGTGGCCCGAACTAGTATAAACCCTGTGTCTCTTGTGCTGTTCTTTCTGTAGTTTAGATCCTTGCGAGACGAAGAGGTAGAGGGCATAATCTCCGCGCGCACCCCAGAGTTCGAACCTTAAGGGTCTGCCGGAACCCGTGATCCGACATTTGGCGCGCCAGGTAGGGGTGCGCCGGAATCTGTCTTCCACCACTCCGCTCAACTCCGACCGTCGCATCCATGTCTGACGCTCGTCGGGCCCGCGCCGAGCGCCGGGCCGCCATCGCTTCTCGCATCGCCCAGACGGCCCCCGTTGATGGGCGTCCTCATCGTTCCCCGTCGCCCGCCGTCAACGCCGCCACCGGCCCGGCGGGGAACGAGCAGCAGGCATCGTCTCAGCACCCGTCCGTGCGGCAAGACGGCCGCACCGCTACCCCATCGCTCACCCCAGCCGGCTCTTCGTCCCTTGGAGGCTCGAGCTGCGCTCATCGCGGCAAACGAACTCCTGCACTACCGCCCGTCAACGACGTCTACGAGGAGTGGCTCGACCGCGTCGCCGAGCTCGTCCACGCCGCAGGGGGCTGTCCTGCGTCGTCCGCTTCGCTGTGCCGCACCCTGCCCCGCGCGGGCAATGAAGCTCCGGGGGCGTACCAACCGCCTCCTCTCCAAGAAGACGCCATGGCTCCAAGGCGTGCAGCCCCTGGGCGGAACCCGCTCCGTCAGGCGCCAGCTCAGCAGGAACGGAGCTGCCAAGAAGTCCCTCGACCGCAAGAGGCTGCCCGGGCGCTCCCAGCTCCGGCTCGCCGAGACCCTGCTCCAGCTCCGGCACGACAAGACCCCGCGCTACTCCCAGCTGCAGCGCAAGGGGACCCGCAAGGCCAAGCTCTCCCTCAACCGAAGCCTCCCATAGCCACCGCGGGCTGCCGCGCCTACACCGCCGAGCTGCGTAGCGTCGCGTGGCCCGGCAAGTTCAAGCCAGACCTGCCTCCTCGCTACGACGGCACAACTGATCCCGCAGAGTTCCTCCAGCTCTATGAGCTGGGCATCAAGGCTGCCAGCGGGGATGAAAAGGTCATGGCGAACTGGTTCCCCATGGCGCTGAAGGAAGGAGCTCGCACCTGGCTCCTGAATCTGGCTCCGGGCACCATCTCCTCCTAGGACCAGATGCGCACTCGCTTCATCGCCAACTTCCAAGGTACCCGCGACCGGCCGCCCGCCATGAGCGACATGCGCCGCATCAAGCAGCTACCTGGGGAGACCCTGCAAAAGTACATCCAGCGCTTCAATAGTGCGCGCCTCAAGATCCCCAAGGTGTCCGAGGAAGCCATCATCTCGGCCTTCTCCGATGGCGTGCGCGACGTCAAGATGAAGGAGGAGCTGGCGATGCACGAAGACCTCTGCACCTCCCTGGAGCTGTTCAATTGGCGACCAAGTGCGCCGGGGCTGAGGAGGGGCGTCTCTCCCTCCTCGAGCTGCCTGCCGTAGACCCAGAAGAGAAGAAGCCCAAGGCCAAGGACGTGAAGCACAAGGGGGCTGCCGTACTCGCAGCAGAATCGGACACCAAGCGGGGCAAGGATCTTCCCGAATCCTCCAGGTGCAGCCGGTACTGTGTGTACCACGACCTCCACACCCACAACACCAACGAGTGTCAAGAACTCTGCGCCGTGCGGGAAGGAAGGATCGGCCGTCGCCCTTACCGCGCTGACCGGGGCTACGACCAAGGAGGAGGAAGAAACCCAGGACGCTGGGAAGATCGCGGCCCGCGCCAAGGGTGGTGTGACCAACCTCGCGAGGACCGCTGCGGGATCTGCCTCGCGAGGGGGACTGGAGGGATCAGCCTCGTGAGGATCGCCCTCATGGCAACGCAGGCCTCCCTCCACTGCCGCCTCAGCCAAGGAGGAATGAAGACCGCCATCAAGACGAGGGGGCTGGGGGCTTCCAAGAGCCGCGCGCAATCGCCTGCATCCTGGGCGGGGCTCAAGCCCCAGCCTCTCAACGTATCTTCAAGTAGTTTGCCCGCGAAGTGAATGCAGTTCTCCCCAAGCTCGAAGCAACGCGCCCCCTCAGGTGGTCGGCGTGCGCCATCACGTTCAGCTCAGCAGACCAGCTCAAGTGCGCGGCCACAGCCGAAGTCCTCCCGATGCTTTGCTCCCCAGTCGTCAGCAACGTACTGGTCACCAGGACCCTCATCGACGGTGGAGCAGGGCTCAACGTCCTGTCCGTGGAAACATTCAACAACCTGCAAGTGCCCTATGACCAGCTTCAGCCAACCAAGCCTTTCTCCGGAGTCACCGACGGTTCCACAGTCCCGATCGGGCAGGTCCGCCTCCCTGTCACCTTCGGGGCCCGCAGCAACTACCGCACCGAGCTCATCCACTTCGACGTCGCCCACATCCGCCTGCCGTACAACGCCATCCTCGGGTACCCAGCGCTGGCCAAGTTCATGGCCGTAACTCACCACGGCTACAATGTCCTCAAGATGCCAGGAAGTGGCGGCGTCATCACGGTGCCCTGTGAAGAGAAGGATGCAGCGTGTTCCCTGGAGCGAGCCTTTCAGGCCGCGTCGCTAGAAGACCCAGATCGCGGAAGCAGGAGGCTTCCTGAGACCACCCCCAAGAAGAAGAAGACGTCGTCAGGCTCAACCCCTCAGGAGGCAGGCCCTTCAGGGCCCGTGTCCGCCCAGGGGGACCCTCCTTCCATCGCGTAGGAAAGCGCGCCCGGCGCCCTCCTCAGGCAGGGCTCGGGGGCTCTCACCTGGAGGGCCATCGACCTAGCCAGGGTCACGAGGGAGGCGCTTGGGCACCATGTGGAGGCGTGCTTCGAAGCACGTTTCCCTCGAGAAGGAGCCAGGCAAGGAAGGTCAGACCAGCAGGAGTTCGTTAACAAGGCCATTCAAGAACTACAGGAGTCAAGGATCATGAGAGGTTGCCGTCGTCCACCAGCTGTGGCTCCGCATCCAGGCGAGGATGGTGGGCTGCTCGTCTGCGTCGACGTACCAGGGCTCAATCAGATCACCACGACGGAGCGCCTCTGGCCCTCGCAAGTGGGGCGCTGCGGGGGTCCACCCCACAGCTATGTTCGCATGCCTTACGGCTTGCCGAACATGGCTGCCGCGTACCAGCACCTCATGAGGAGCATCATGGAGGCTCAGGAAGACAGGCGTTCCGCGGCCCTAGCGAAGATGGAGACAGCTCGCGAGGAGCCACCAGTGCCTCCGGAGCCTCCCGAGGCCCCAGGGCCTGGGGGCTCGTGAGGATCGGCCCCCGCAGCCCACCGAGTGTGCTGCACCAACGCCACTTCGCCGTCGATATCTCTAGGTGACATATTTCAAGCTTCATTCCCATCTGGGAGCGCCCTCCCAGGGTTGCATCACTCCCGGGCCGCGTGGGTCCGTCCCTGCGGCATGTATACCTTTTTTATTTTTCGGTCGTTAGTTTGTCTTGTTGGGGGCGCCCCTCGGGCTGCATCATCCCCAAGCCGCTCGGGCTAGGCCCAGCGGCGTGTATCTCCCTCGCGTTTATTTCCAACTATGCATTCGCCTATGATGCTTGATTACTTGAAGCCTGTCCACGACATCTCTTCTTCTCCATGTCGACCACTTGCACGTTAAAGGGGGGGTGCCTGAGCATCGCGACTCAGGGCTCTTACTGGCTCTCCAGCCCTCACCCTCTGGCCTTGTCCACGGCATCGCGACCTGGCATACCAGCGACGGCTGAGACAAGCTCGAGGGCCGGGACCCGAGGACGTAGAGTGCCGGCATCTAACCAAATTTTGCAGGAACGCATCTCAAGATACGGCCCAGTGCCAGGCGCAACCCGCCTAGAGGTAGGGCCTCGTGAGTCCCGCGCTGGCTCACGGGTGCCCAGATACACCTCACCTAGCCCTACCGTGCCGGCCACGTGTCAGGGCGGGGCTGTACACACCCCGGGGGCTCCTCCCGGAGGGGAGCCCCCTCGCACGTACCAGTGGAAGCACCATGCTCCGCACTGGCTGACGACACTCCCGAGGAGCGGCTATGCCCGTACACATACGGAAGCGCTATGCTCCGCGCTGGTGATAAACAACTGAGGGTGGCCTCCGGGCCGCGTTAACCTCAGGGAGCCCAGAGCTTAGTGGCTGGCCTCATCGCAACGCCTCCCCTCGGGAGCGCCGTGCGAGGGGGCTAGGCACGGGGGCTACGACTGGGTCACGCCCAGACGTACGCCGCCCAGCCAGGCCCCTCGGGCCTGGTTCGTCGCGCGTCTCTCCCCGAGCGGAGGCATGGTATGAAGGCCATTTGAGCGTCAAGGGGGACCCCTGAGCATCGCGACTCAGGGGCCTAACTGGTCCCGTAGCCCCTCACTCCTTAGTTCCGAAAGGCTATGCTGGGTGAGGTACGCGCGGGGCCGGGCTCTGCAGACGTAGAACGGTAGCCCCGCTTACATCTAACTTCATCACCCGCTGTTTGCGCGTCAAGGGGGACTCCTGAGCATCGCGACTCAGGAGCCTAACTGGCTCCGTAGCCCCTCACTCCTTAGTTCCGAAAGGCTATGCTGGGTGAGGTACGCGCGGAGTCGGGCTTTGCAGATGTAGAACGGAAGATACACCTACATCACGCTTCCCTACTTGTTGTTCGTACGCCAAGGGGGACTCCTGAGCATCACGACTCAGGAGCCTAACTTGTCACGTAGCCCCTCACTCCTTTGGTCCCGTCCTGGTTTCCGGTCGGGGCTAATGCTGGGTGAGGCACGCGCGGGGCCGGGCTCTGCCGGCATAGGACACAAGCAAGTAGGGAAGAAAAGCATAAAATTCAAGGAATTTAAAAGCAAATATTACAACCCATATTGTCGTCTTAGTACCAAACGCAAGTTTAAATGCCTCCCCGAGGCGTGATGCATGTGCAGGAATTGAAAAAAGAACAGGGATGGAAATGGAGTCACTTGTCGGCGGTGAAGTTGCGTGGAGTGGCTTCGCCTCGTGGAGCAGCAGGGCCGGCAGCGCCTTGCTTTGGCCTGGTGCTGAAGGCCCGGAACTTCCCCAGCAGCGCCTCCGCGTGCCCCTTCACGGCTTCGACAGCGGCGACAGCACCCTCGCCGCTCACCGGTTCCAGCAGGCTGTCGAGGTCGGTGTTGGGATCGCGAAGGTAGATGTGGGCGAAGACCCGCGTCAGCGTAGCAGAAGACAGGACACGCGCCTCGGCCTCGACCGTGGGGCCGATGCCAAGGGCGACATCCCCAAGGGCCTTAACCAGGAAGGGAAGCAGCTTGGCGGGTCCGTCCCCGTCACCGGCTAGCGGGCTATCCAGGCCGCTCTCGTAAAGCGTCTTCAGCGAAGCCCGGGCATCCTTCTCCATATCCGCGAAGGCCACGCGGTCCTCGGCGAGGACCCGGGCCTTAGCGTCCAGCTCGGCCTTCGTCACCTCCAGCTCCTTCTTCAACGCGCCTAGGCGGTCGCGGCGCTTCTTGAGCTTGGCCTCCCGGTCCTCGAGCGCCGCCTCGCGAGCCTTCGCCCCCTTTTCCTGCTCTTGGCGAAGGCGGACCTCCTCCGCAAGTTGGCCTCGCAAGCCTTGCAGCTCGTCCTCCAACTCCTTGCGGCGACCACAGACTCCAACCACCTCTCCCAGGGCCGCGTCTCGGGCAGCCTTCACCTCGAGTGTGGCCTCCCTCTCTCCATCACAGGCCGTTGAGGCCTGAACCTGGGCCGCCCGAATCGAGGCATCAGAGCGAATCCACCCCGAAGCCAGTTCCAGGCGCCCGGCCACCAGGTGAGGGTCGGTGCCGAGAAGATCCTGCCGCAGCCGGTCCAGTTCAGCAACGGCACGCTCCAGGATGTAAGAAGAAGGCAGAGAAACATCGGTGCACTCCAAGACAACAGGAGGAGTTGGGGAAGCAGCGATCGATGGAACGGGAGGAGAAAGTAGCGGCGGCGAGGCCGCAGTGTCCCGAGGCGGAGTCCGCTGCGCCTCCACAGCCGTAGCGGCGGCGCCAGACGAGGGCACCTCGGGAGTCACTTGAGCCATGGGGGCTGAGCTCGCCCCAGCCAGCTCAGCCAGACCTCGCAAGGATGAGCTGGCAGGAGAAGCCCGCGCGTATGGATCACCTTCCCCTGCAGGCGGAGGCATCGCCGTAGATGGGGCCTCGGGAGCTCCCTTTGGTTTCTTCGCCGTGGGCGCCGGCCTATTCAAGAGAAGCAATCATCAAGCCTCATCGGCGGAACGAGAAACAAAGGATCAAGGATCAAGCACTTATAGGTCGTCGCCAGAAAGCTCGAGCTGCCTCCGGCCATACTTGAAGCCTGAGAGCCGGCTGGAGGGGTCAACCTCAGAAGCAGAAGGCACGTCCACGGTTCGCCCCGGAGCCAGGACGGACCCACGGGGGATCAACCCGGTCCTTCCCTTCTTCGGGATCGAGGGTGAGCTCCCGCTACCCAGCACGTCATCGTCATCATCATCATCATCGCTCAGCGAAAGGCAGAGAGTACGGGACTTGCGCTAGGGAGGGGGAGCCCTGGACTCTCCGTCAGTTGCCTCGGAGTCAAGGCCTTCCTCCCGCTCCTCTTCGCTCCCCTCTCCACTGGAGTCGCCGGAAGACACATCCACCGGTCCCTCGGGAGCCACCACGGGCACGAGCCCATCCCCGTTGAAGACGGGCATGGACTTCACCGCCTGCTTCCAATCGTCGCGAAGGAACAGGGGCGCGGGCGTGTCCTCCAACCCTGCTACCTCGCCCCCGACCAGGGATTGGAGAACCGCGGTCACATCCTCTTCGCCCACAGCTGCGGGGCTCGGATGAGGCCTCCACATTGGACGAGAGTACTGCCGAAGCGGAGCCAATTGGTGCTCCAGGAACTCCCTCAGCAGTGACGCGCCGGTCAGCTTAGCCGCCGCCACGCTGGCCGGCTTCAGGTCCGCGTCCATCTTCTCCAGCACCAGCTTCGCGCGGGGGTCTGTGAGCTCCGCTCGGCACCAGTCGCTGGAACTCACGGGCTGCTCCGTGGGAAGGATCAGCCGAGGGTGGATGCGCCCAGCGTCTACCAGGATCCACTTGCTCCTGAAGCCCTCGATCCTCTTCCCGGGACTCGAGATAGTGATGGCGCCGCCGCACGCGACGAAGCCCGCGCACGCAGAAGGGGAACCACGGGTGACCCGGAGGTAGAAGTAGTGACGCAGCAAGGGCACTGAGGGTTGCACCCCCACATGAGCCTCGCGGTAGTAGGCGAAGATCGCCAGAAGAAGGATGGAGTTGGGGTGGAGATGCAGAGCTTGGAAGTTGTAATGGCGGAAGACAGAGAGGAAGAACTCAGAGAAAGGAGGCACCAAGCCCGCAGTAATGGAGCTTACAAAAAGAGGGTAGAAGGTGATCCCTCGGCCCTCAGGGGTGGCGAAGCCGACCTTGAACACCTGCGCCCCGTCGATGCCCTGCGCCGCCGCCATCCGGTGAAGCCGGGCGAGGCTCGCCTCCGACTCGTTGGGCGAGTCCAAAGCAGGCGAGAACCAAGCTTCGGCTAGGGACTAGTGAGGCGCCATGGCTACCTAGGTCAAGCGAATGGAGCAGATCGGGAAACTTGGAGGGAGAGAGGAGAGACGCAAGAAAGGGGATCTGAGCAGCGGCTGAAGAAGGAGAAGAGCAAAGCCGGAGCAGATGCCACGCCTTTAATAACCTGCGCAGTTGCAGAAGCACCCACGTCCAATCAACCGCCACGCGGCGCCCAAGGCTGCAGGCTGTTAGGGCCCGTGGCGCTTCGCCCTTGCCCTTTCGCCTCTCGGCACGGCCAAGTCCATGCGCGCCTTGGGCCCGGGGGCTACTGTCGGCGTTCTGGGAATGGGGGTCCCCAGACTTGCCTGCCTGTGGCCTGCGGCATGGTTCAAATGGGGGCCCAGCACGGCCCATCTTCATCAACACAAGACTCAAGACCCTCGCGAGAGGCCAAGCCTCGCGGGGCGGACGACACGGCGCATCCTCAGGCGGAGCCTCCTCAGGCTGGCTCGCGAGGAGGAGGAGAGATCAAGGTGGGGTACCTCGCGAGGTGCCCATGACGCAAGCCATGACGATCGAGGGTGCCAGGCGGGCGCCAGGCCGCGCAGCGTCTCCCTTTCCTCTTTGGTGCAAAGGGGGCAGGCGCAGGCGAGAGGATCAAGCAAAGGCACCCATTTCGGTGCAACGAGACCAAGACCAGTCCAACGGTGGGAAGGAGGTCACCATGGAGCCCAGAACGGCGTCACCACAGGGCCTTTGGCAGGCGAGGACCAACTTTAGTCAGGATAAGTGTACCAGATGTTCCCCTTCGAATTGGCCAATTGTTGGCGCCCTTCCCGCTCAAATATTTGGGAGGAGGCCCAGGGCCTTTGCCTATAAATAGGACTAGCCACCCCCGGGGTAGAGGCATCTGGAAGAGACATCTGATCGAGCATTCAGAGCAAGCATAGAGCAAGTAGAGAGAGAGAGAAGGGCGATTGAACTCCCCCTAGCAGTTCATCCCCCTAGCCAAGAACAGACCCTCGCGAGGCTGTTCTCCCTTGTACTGTTCATCCTCATCAGCCCAAGAGGCAATCCACCCACCACAAACTAGAGTAGGGTATTACACCACAATGGTGGCCCGAACTAGTATAAGCCATGTGTCTCTTGTGTTGTTCTTTCTGTAGTTTAGATCCTTGCGAGACGGAGAGGTAGAGGGCATAATCTCCGCGCACACCCCAGAGTTCGAACCTTAAGGGTCTGCCGGAACCCGTGATCCGACAATCACGCCGGAGCCGGTACCCCGACATCGTCGTCCAATGCAACCGCAACCGCAACGCCCTCAAGGACTTAGCAGATGAAGCCGAGGCAGAGCTGCCTCCATGATGCCGACGCCGACGTGCGCCGTACCAGAACCACTCCGACCACGCCGTCCTGCGCCTCACTGTTGTGGCTCCACTGTCGCAACCGTCCACCGCACCAGAGCTGTTCCCGCTACGCCGTCGTTCGCCGCCTCGGATCTGCTTCCCCGCCGCCGACAGACGGCCACCGCACCACACTCAACTACTTGGCCATGGGTTCGTCCAAGGCTGCACCGTCCTCCACAACTTCTGGTTTCCAGCGAACAATAAGAAGATCATCGTGAAAACAGAAGGAGGACACAGCACTGCCAGCAGGAAGAGGTACTCCTCTTCCCATATTCGTGCAAATCTTACGTCTCCGCTCACAACGTATTCATCCCACGAAAGAATCTAGTTGAGCGCTTCTTACTGCATCTTCTTCGTGATAGTAAATGCACAAGGTTTCCTCCGTTTTACTATTTCACCTTTTCTAGAGGTCAGTAGCCCGCCTGGATTTCAATTCAGGGTCAGTCGAACCGCAATTAAAAGAAGCAGCACCCGTTGTCGGTGTCAAAACCGGCGGGTCTTGGGTAGGGGCTCCCGAACTGTGCGTCTAGGCGGATGGTAACAGGAGACAAGGGACACAATTTTTTTATCCGGGTTCGGGCCCTCTTGATGGAGGTAAAACCCTACTCCTGCTTGATTAATATTGATGATATGGGTAGTACAAGAGTAGATCTACAACGAGATCAGAGAGGCTAAACCCTAGAAGATAGCCTATGGTATGATTGTTGTTCGTCCTACGGACTAAAACCCTCCGGTTTATATAGACACCGGAGAGGGCTAGGGTTACACAGAGTCGGTTACAATGGGAGATCTACATATCCGTATTGCCAAGCTTCCCTTCCACGCCAAGGAAAGTCCCATCCGAACACGGGACGAAGTCTTCAATCTTGTATCTTCATAGTCCAAGAGTCCGGCCAAAGGTTATAGTCCGGCTATCCAGACACCCCCTAATCTAGGACTCCCTCAGTAGCCCCTGAACCAGGCTTCAATGACGACGAGTCCGGCGCGCAGATCGTCTTCGGAATTGCAAGGCGGGTTCCTCCTCCGAATACTTCATAGAAGATTTTGAACACAAGGATAGTGTCCGGCTCTGCAAAACAAGTTCCACATACCACCGTAGAGAGAATAATATTTACACAAATCTAATCTGCTGACGTATTCTGTAGCATGACATCACACCACAGCCAAGTCTTTATTCAAATCGTTTTTACTGTCCCACCTCAGCGCGTTTTGCGAGGCGGTTTCCTTGGCACGTCCTGTCGAAGCAGAGATCGTGTCCCCTTTATTTACGTGATTCTCATCAATACGGACATGGGTAACCCAGTCGTCCCGTTGGTACGTCTCCTCGATCAAAGGCGAGTCCCAAACGGTCACGGGGAGGGCTCTTGGTATTCAACCTCTTATAAAGAGACCAAGGCCTTACTCATTTCTTTTAATCTCAATCGAATTTGCCCTTCACCTCGAGTTCCAACACCCAAGGCCCCATATTTCAGGCGCTTCGGACCTTCGACAATGTCCGGTTTCGACCTTCGAGGCCGATGGATGCCTTCCTCTGTCACGGAGGAAGACGTGCTAAATTTGACCGGCGAAATCTCGCATAGGCTGCCTGCTCACGGGCAGGTTATTCCTACTCCCAAGCCAGGTGAGAGCGTGGTGTTTGTGTCTCACTTCCTCCGAGGGCTAGGCTTCGCGACGGATCCCTTCGTGAGGGGGCTCATATTTTATTATGGGCTGGAATTTCACGACTTAGCTCAAGAGTCCATCCTCCACATCTCATCGTTCATTGTTGTGTGCGAAGCCTTCCTCCGTATTACTCCTCACTTTGGACTGTGGTTTAAGACCTTTAAAGCAGAGCCGAAGATGATCGAGGGGCAGCACGCGAAGTGCGGAGGCGCTGTTATAAGCAAGAATGTTGATGCTCCATGGCCCGAGGGCTCTTTTCAAGAGGAATTCAGCTTATGGTAACAAGAGTGGTTTTATATCACGGCTCCCAGGGGCACCAAGTGGGTGGCGCCACCTGCTTTCCGCTGGGGCCCCCACCACAACTAGCGTAATGGGTCAATAAGGGGTTGGACTAGGGGCCGGCAAAGGACGTGCCCCTGTTGCAGGGTCGCATCCGAGATCACCTAGAAAGGGACATCAGTCTGGTCGTGGTGACGCAGGTTATGCTAATTCGTCGAGTTCTGCCCTGCAAACGTCGCCCCTTCCGCCTGTGGGAGTTCAACCCGGAGGGACCGCGATCTCTCCAACATTTTCTTAGCATGACGCACGTGGAGATGTACAAATTGTTCTTCGGACCACAAGTAGTGTGTCCGGATTCTACGGAGGACGCAGGTCTGAGCTGCAACCGTCCGGATACTCAAGTAAGTAGCCCTGTGCCTGGACAGACCTTCCGTTCCTTTGTCACAACATCACCCTTAAAAGAGTTCTCCTTGAAACAGGAGTGGGTAGCGAAGGCGAAGTTAATCAGGTGTCCGGCCCCCCTTCCTTAGACCTTGCCGGATCCCGTGTTGACCAGGATGCTGGAGATCGTGCCTTTGGAAGAGAACGAAGGGGGGACAAGGAAGCTACCGCCTCCTCGAAGGAGGCTGTTAGGAAAGGAGGAATCGAAAATTCCTCTACCCAAGGGAAGAAGATGACCGCCTCTGAAGACCCGGAGACCATGGTCTCAAAGCGGCGGAAGAAATCTTCGCCAGAGGGTCCTGTGCCGGGGGATACCTCGGCCGTACTGTGCCCCCAAGAGGATCAACCCTCCACCGAGCCGTAAGTAGAGAGGGGGGGTTTAAAATGAGAGGGATCCTTATTTTATCTCTGAGGAAAATAACCGATATTTTACTTTGTAGTTCGGATCTCAGCCCTTCTCAGCAGAGCTCATCTTCGGGGGATCTTCTTTCGGAGATGATGGAGAGCGGAACGCCTCCCCCTGCCGTTCCGCCTTATGAGGCCGGCGACCCTGAGGTGTCATCGTGGAGGGTATCTCCTAATCCGGCAGGGCCGGAAGGCAGCCATATGGCCCCCCAAAGCTCTCCAAGTCCGGCCTTTGAGAAAAGCCAGCGAACGAGTCCGACACCGCCTGGTGCGCGATCGGAGGAGCTGAGGGATCTACTAGGGCGAGCGTCTATCTCAGAGGAGCACCGTGCGTTGATGGGTACGGTAATTGAAAGGGTTTCGTCCGCAGAAAGCGGGTTGCACGAGGCCGTCAGGAGTTTACTGACAGGTTTTGAGGTACGCGAAGTGATGTACCTTTTGACAGTTCCGCATATATAAGATGCGCCCTGTGTAGATAGTAGCCCCTGAGACTCTGTGTGTTGTCAAAGACGGCAACACGCAGAGGATCATAGTCCCAGGTATAATTTTGCCGCCTTCCTATGCAGGTGGCGCGGTCTCCGGTGGCTAGCCGGACTGATGAATTTGCCGAGCTAAAGCGGCAGCTTGACGTGGCAGATGCCGACATCGCGTTTGTCAACAAGCGACTTGACGAGGTACAAGGTATGTAATTTCTCCGGAGACACCTGGTAAGAGGAGTTTGATGCCAGTATCTAACAATGTGTGTACTTAACGCAGATGGTGCTGCCGCTGTGGAGAACCTTCGGGCAGAGCTTGCCCGAGCCAAGGAGCAAGCCAGAAGAAGCGATGCGGCTGCCCTAAAGGCGGTTGAGGAGCTGAAAGCCGAACAGGCTGCTCACTGCCGAAGCAAGAAGGAAATGGTCGAGATGGCTGTGAAGTTAAAGACCGCTGCTGACCGCTGCAAGCTTCTTGAAAAAGAAGATCAGGCGGAACAGACATACCTGGAAAAGGCCACTATGACGGCCAAGCATGCTCGTTCTGTGATGAGAGCTATGAAGGAGGAGCTACGTCAAGCCGGAGATATCGCGGCTGGAAAGCCCTTTATGCTGCGGATGAAGTTCAGGGATCCTAAATATGCCCGATTGGACCGGATGTGCAGTACGGCAGACACTTATCTGGATTGGCGGCGAGTGCCGCAGACGCGGCCGAACACTTTCGAGATCAAGAGGATCGCGAAGTGGAAAAGCTCTTCTGATCGCAGTTCCATAATCCCGAGCGTCCACTTCCATTAACCGATCGTTTGGCCGAATGGGCCGAGCTGAATAGGTTATCCGGACTCGCCATGAAGTATGTCGTGGGTCATCTATGGCTGGAAAGGCCAAAGCCGAACTGTTATTTTAGCTTGGTGCAGCAGTTCCTTGGTGCAGTGCCGCATATCAATGCGATGAAGAGGTCAGCATGCATAGAGGGTGCGCGGATGGCCCTTGCCCGTGTCAAGACATACTGGGCGGAGATGGAGGCCACCGCTGTTGCATCCCAAGACTCGGACGGAAGCTGAGTACCTGTCGAGCACTATTTTCAGGAAGTTCTGCAAGGCGCTCGTTTAATAGAGACGCAATGCTCGAAGGATACTATGTTCGAATAACATGTATTAGTGTAAAACAATATTTTGATGGAATGTAAAAGCTTTTTATACTTGTGCCTTCAAGAATTAAAATACCTCATGTGCGGTCGTTAATGTATATGTGTATATAACCTGAAAGATGGCAGTCGTCGGCTTCAACCCCCGCGCATAGAATGCAGGGGTGTTCGCAGAAGGCGCATTTTCGTGCTTGATCCAACGTCTTGGTCCATGAAGGAGGTGATAGCGCAGCGAACTAGGCAACTGTGACTATAATGCTTTATCACTTTCACTTGACCCTAGGAGTTTGACAGTGAGGCTACTATATAGCCCCTGGTAGCACCGCGGTCGCCCGAACTCAGGGCGCATGTGTGCCTGGCCGGGAAACGGCCCTTCGTTAATGCGGAGGAATCCCGAAGATTCCGATAGGTCATCGAGTGGTTGACCAGTCTCATGCTATATCATGACAGTCAGTTTTCGGCTTTCTCTACTGAAGTGCTCGCCTGGCTGAACCGGGGCACAATCGCAGTAGTTCTCCTGGTGCAGCCTTAGCCGATAGAGCGGAACGTAAGGCAGCAAAACACAGGAGCCGGGCAAACCCAACATTTGACCAAAGACATGATTCGGAGCTGATGCATATAAGGCCAAACTCGCGACGCCGAACACTCCCTAAGGTATTCGGTCTTTATGAAAACGGGCTGAGCAACGCCCTTGGTGATAAGCCCCTAGTGTCCAGGTACGCGCAAAGTTCTGACGTGGCCACATGCCAAGACGCCAGCCTCCTACTTGGTTATACGAAGAATCCGAGGGATGTGTATCAACAAGAGACAGTAAAAAAGGTTTACGCAGGGTCTTAATCTAAAAAGAATCCTTGGAACGGGTCCCTGCTGCACATCTGCGCCTGTGTCTCCGTTGTGCCGTATCCTGGACGGGTGTAGCACGGTGTTCATCTATAAAAGAAAAGGAACTTAGTTGAAAAAGTCGTGCGAAATGTACGTTATACTAAATAAACAACGTATAATTACAAATGAGTAAAATTGAGCCTTATTGTCTCTAGTTTTACATTCACGGAGCCCTTGTACTGGGGTGTACGACTATTAAGCCTTTATCAATTGTATGTTTACGCCGGACTCGTCTAGTCGCGTCTGTAGTCTTAACAACCTATTTAGGTGCTTTGATTGGCGAAGCTGCTTCAGTGTGTGGCTGTCAAGGCAGCCGCACAGTCTTCCACGCGGGGAGAATACTCAATGTTTCCCTTTAGTGATATGATGCCTCGTGGACCGGGCATCTTAAGCGTGAGAGACGCATAATGTGGTATTGCGTTAAAGCGGGCGAAAGCTTCGCGTCCCAGTAGTGCTTGATAGCCACTTGAAAATGGGGCGATGTGGAAGATTAGCTTTTCGCGGTGGAAGTTATCAGGGGAGCCGAACATAACTTCTAGCAGAATAGAACCCGTGCAACGGGCATCCAGGCCTGTCGTTACTCCTTGAAAGGAAGTGTTGCTATGGCGAATTTTTGTTGGGTCCATCCCCATTTTGAGGATTGTGTCCTGATATAGCAGGTTTAGACCACTGCCACCGTCCATCAGGTCAATTATCAGGTCTAATATCAAGGCAGTCCAGCCTGCGTTCCGGATACTTCTAGAGTAATCCTGATGGTCGAAGGTGATCGGTTTTAACAACCAGTGGCGAGACTCCTTTCGGATAGGCCGTATGGCGCGTATCTCTATGGGCGCCACTCTGTTTTTCCCTTTTGTCATGTGAAGTAAGTTTACTATTTTGACTTCTTGTGGGAAATTCTTTTGTTTCCTGGTGCTCTGCTTGCGGGGTTCGTCATCGTCCTCACTTGGTGTGTCGAGCCCCTTGTGTTCTGCGTTGAGTTTGCCGGATTGCTTGAAGACCCAATCTCTGTGGGTGTGGTTTGCAGGCTTCCCGGGAGTACTTTGGATTTGACATATCTTGTCCAAGATTTTGTTTAGGTTAGATAGCTCGTCCCTGTTATCCTTGAGGGGCAGCTTTTTCTGATTCTGCCGAGAGCTTTTGAATCCGGCGTTGACTGTCATGCTCTTCGGGCTGTTTCCCTTATTCCGGTGTTGGTCCTTGCTGCGTCGTGGTTTCCCGTTTCCATCCCTAACTTCGGATGTACTTGGGTCGCTGGTGCTGCATCTTGCCAACCAGTTGTCCTCTCCCGCGCAAAAGCGGGTCATGAGGCTTGTTAATGCGGCCATTGTTCTTGGCTTTTCCTGGCCGAGTTGTCTGGCGAGCCATTCATCTCGAACGCTGTGTTTGAAAGCTGCTAAGGCTTCGGCGTCTGGACAGTCGACTATCTGGTTCTTTTTAGTAAGAAATTTGTTCTAGAGTTTTCGGGCTGACTCTCCGGGCTGTTGAGTTATATGGCTTAAATCGTCTGCATCCGGAGGTCGGACATAGGTCCCTTGAAAATTTGCCCGAAAAGCATCCTCGAGCTCTTCCCAACTTCCAATGGTGTTTTCGGGAAGGCTTTTAAGCCACTGCCGGGCTGGCCCTTTGAGCTTGAGGGGTAAGTATTTTATGGCGTGGAGGTCATCTCCTCTGGCCATGTGTATGTGGAGGATATAATCCTCAATCCAGACTCCAAGGTATGTTGTTCCGTCATACGCCTCTATGTTTACGGGCTTGAATCTAGCTGGAAATTCATGGTCCAGCACCTCATCGGTGAAACAGAGGGGGTGTGCGGCACCCCGGTATTTGCGTGTGCCGTGTTGTTCGGATATTTGTTGAGTTACATTGCTTACTAGAGCTTGCTTTCTTGGCCCGTAGATAGACTTGGCTGGGCCATCCTTTTCATGCGAATCCTTGGCTGGATCGCGTGCTGGTTTGTGTGCGGCGCCATTTGCCGCTCTATGTTGGCCATGGGGTCGTCTATCCGACCGGGTGGCTTCCTTATTTTTTGATTTTGGGGGCTCTTGGGCTTCCTCATCAAACTCGGGCAGTAGCTTTCGCTTCGGGTAGCTCTTTGTGTGGCGACTATCGCTGTATTTGTCTGTGATGTTGAGTACTTTGCTCCATATGATTCGGAGTGCGTCTTCCGCAGTTTTGAGCTTCCGCTTCTGCTTTTTCAGGCTACGCGTCGTGGCGACGAGCCTTTTGTGGAGGTTTTCCTATTCCAGGAACTTGTCCGGCGTGAGGTCGTCCGGACAGCTATCTTCGCCGGGGACGGGTTGTGCGGTTTGTTTATCCAAGTTGCCTTGTTCGGACGGTTGCTCGATGCCATGTTCATCGTCCATCGGCTTGCCCTGCTCTGTGGCTGGGTATGTACGACCGCTGTCTCTGTTGGGGCGGGGCTTGGAGCGGCGCTTACGCCGCTGCTTTGGCTGCTTTTCGGAGGAACGACCCTTCGTTGCGTCCTCCCGTTCTTCCTCGTCGTTTCCTTTGGGTGTGTCCACCATGTATACATCGTAGGATGGGGTGGCTGTCCAGTGCCCTATAGGCGCTGGTTCATGTTCGTCTCCTACATCATCGCCCATACCATTGATGTCTTCGGAGTCGGAGTCGAGCATGTCGGTTAAATCATCGACAGTGGCTACGAAGTGGGTGGTGGGTGGGCGTAGAATTTCTTCGTCGTCCGTAACCCAATCCTGCCGGTCATAATCCGGCCAGGACCCTCCTGACAAAGAGAGAGAGATCTTAGTGACTTCAGAATATCGTCGAAGGGTGAGTGCTGAAAGATGTCCGCGACGGTGAATTCCATGATCGGTGCCCAATCGGATTCGATAGGCAGGGGCGCGGAGGGTTCGGAGTCTGGAAAAGAGTCCGGCACCCTGGAGTCATGGGCTTCGCAGACGATAAGGCTGGTGTTCGGCTCGATCGCCGTTGAGACTGCAGCCCTCGAGGCGGTGTCCAGCCACCCGTCCTCTATCGGTGCAGTTGGCTCCGAGCTAAGGGTCGAAGCGGATACGGGTATGGCCTCCAGGGCACTGTCCGGTGGCAGAGCTAAATCATGCCCATCGTGACAGCACGGCACGCTCGGCTGTGGCTCGAATCCGTCGAAGATCGAGTCTCCGTGGATGTCCGCCGTGTAGTTCAAACTTCCAAATCTGACCTGATGGCCAGGGGCGTAGCTTTCAATCTGCTCCAGATGGCCAAGCAAATTGGCCCGCAGTGCACAGCCGCCGAATACGAAGATCCATCCGAGGAGAAAAGTCTCACCCTGGACCGCATCGTTGTTGATGATCGGAGGAGCCATCGGGCCTAAATATGACGACACAAAGGAACTCTCAATGAAAGCACCAATGTCGGTGTCAAAACCGGCGGATCTCGGGTAGGGGTTCCCGAACTGTGCGTCTAGGCAGATGGTAACAGGAGACAAGGGACACAATGTTTTTACCCAGGTTCGGGCCCTCTCGATGGAGGTAAAACCCTACTCCTGCTTGATTAATATTGATGATATGGGTAGTACAAGAGTAGATCTACTACGAGATCAGAGAGGCTAAACCCTAGAAGCTAGCCTATAGTATGATTGTTGTTTGTCCTACGGACTCAAAACCCTCCGGTTTATATAGACACCGGAGAGGGCTAGGGTTACACATAGTCGTTACAATGGGAGGAGATCTACATATCCGTATTGCCAAGCTTGCCTTCCACGCCAAGGAATGTCCCATCCGCACACGGGACGAAGTCTTCAATCTTGTATCTTCATAGTCCAAGAGTCCAGCCAAAGGTTATAGTCCGGCTATCCAGACACCCCTAACCCAGGACTCCCTCACCCGCTTAGGCACGCGGAGCACCTAGTCCGCCTACTCCCCGGGGAAGCGGGATGTGGGGCGCAAGAGCTGCTTGCGCCCAATCTGGAGGTCGGCGGGGCTTGAATAGATGGTCGGGGGCCGGTGCCAGGCACAGCGGTGCGATGAGGTCGAGGAGAGGGCGCATGTAGGGGAGGAATACTGGGCCGGCGGTCGCTGGCGTTTCGAGGAAGATCGTCAACACTAACTGGATGGAGGTAGATGTAGGCGATCTGCCCGTTCTTTGTACATCGGACGGTGCCGAAATAATGGACTGACCTATTTGCTTTCAGTCGACTGTTATTTTCATAGAATCCTGTAGTAATTTAGTGTGCCATGCATGTTGTAGAGCTATCATATGTCTCCCGTCATTTATTTCTCACCGACCTGCTATCTGCTACCTTTACACTGTACTAATTGTGCACACACTTCACCCATACTCACACTATTGTTTTTTTATGCATGCGTATTTCAGACTCTGTCGCAGTGTTGATAAATGCAGAGAAGAAAAGACAGAAGTCGCTCCAGTGTAATTCGAAGATAAGCACTAAGCGTTCCAGCGCTCTAACGGGTGCAGTGTCAGCAGTTGGAGACAGTAAACGTAGCTCTGCAGTTGATGATCTCAATTGCCACACACAACCATCCCAGGTGCTTGCTTTAACTTCGCGCTGTCAAATGTGGTTGCATGTTGCATATGGTGTTTAGCTTGTATTGCTTCCAATTTGGTTAAATTGCATCTGCTTACTTTACACATTATACCTTTGATAATGACATGCCTTCCTGTTTTTGATACATAGTACATATGTCTATTAACAATGTTCGTACATCAAACTAATGCTCTTTTGTATCCCTCGTCAATCACTTATGATGAGACAGTCACCCGGGTGGGTTACTGTGAGACCCCATACTCGTTTAAAGAGTGCAGTGTCATCCTCCCCACATGATTCTCAAGAAACAGCAAGGCTAAATGAAGATAGTCAACGTAGCTCTCTAGTTGATCACCGCAATTCCCCCACACCACCATCGCAGGTGCTTGCGCTTACTTGGCAGTGTGATATGTGGTTGCATGTTGCATATGGTGCCGTACCTTGTAATGCTTCTAATTAGGGTAAAGTGCATCTGCTTAGTTCACACATTATACCTGTGAATATGACATGCCTTCCTGTTTTTGTTACATACTACGTCTTTCTATTAACCATGTTCTTACATCAAACTACTTTTCTTGTGTATCCCTCATCAATGCTCCTAATTTGTTAAATTGCATCTTCTTAGCTTACACATTATACATGTGAATATGACACGCCTTCCTATTTTTGGTACATACTACATCTGCCTATCACACCATGTTCTTACATAAAACTACTGTTCTTGTGTATCCTGCGTCTATCGCTTATGATGAGACAGTCATGCGCGTTGGTTAATATGAGACACAATACTCTTATAAAGAATGCAATTTCATCCTCTCCACATGATTCTCAAGAAACATCAAGCCTAAATGAAGATATTGAACGTAGCTTTGTACCTGAAGACCGCACTTCCCCTACACCACCATCACAGGTGGTTGCTCTAACTTCGCAGTGTGATATGTGGTTGCATGTTGCATACGGTGTCTAGCTTGTAATGCTTCTAATTAGGGTAAATTGTATCTGCTTAGTTTACACACTATACCTGTGAATATGACATGCCTTCCTATTTTTGGTACACACTACATCTATGTGTTAACCTTGTTCTTACATGAAACTACCTCTCTTTGTATCCTGCATCAATCACTTACAATGAGTCACCTTTATTCGTTGCATATTGCATATTATTTCTAGCCTGTTGCCATGTACTGCTTATAATTTGGTCAAATACATTTGTTAGGGCACCCTTTTAATTTGGCAAAGTGATATTTGTTTCATCTTTCATATGGTTTCTAGCTTGCATCGATTCTAACAAGTTCAAGCACCTTGTGCTTAGTTTACACTTTATACATCATACATGTCAATATGTCACGCCGTCCTGTTTTTCATACATATTCCATCCTCCTATCATGCGGCTGCCTTGCATGAAAGTAGTGTTTGTCAGTATCATGCATCAATGAGTTTTGAAGAGCAAATTTTATTCCTTTTTCTTGTGGGTTTGACTTGACAAGGCAAAATCAAGAAAGAAGAAGGAAAAGAGTAAGGAAGGCGATGATGGTGGTCCTCTGCAGCAACGTAAACGGAGCATCTGTACCGATTCTCCTTGTACTGATAGTGCATTACAAGGTCCAAGTCTCCGCTCCCCTACTCCACCATCCAAGGTGCTTGCTCTAACTTGGCAGTGTGATATCTGATTGCATGTTGCATATGGTGTCTAGCTCGTATTTCTCCTAATTAGTGTAAACTGCATCTGCTTAGCTTACACCTGATACATGTGAATATGACACGATTTCCTGTTTTTGGTACATACTATATCTGTCTATCACACCATGTTCTTACATGAAACTACTCTTCTTGTGTATCCTGCATCAGTCACTTATGATGGGACACCTTTAAGTTGGCAGTGTGATATTGGTTTGCGTCTTGAATATGATTTCTAGCATGTATTCCTTCTAGTTTGATGAACGCCACCTTTGACGAGACAGTTTTAACTTGGCAGAGAGATATTGATTGCACCTTCCATATGGTGTCTTGCAGTGTTTCTAATCCTTTTTTCTTATCGGTTTGACTTCACAATGCAAAACCATTACAGTTGAAGGAAATTAGTCCGGCAGTGGATGATGGTGGTCCTTCGGAGCAACTCAAACAGGGGGTCTCTACAGATTCTACTCCTCCATCCTCCCAACAAGATTCGCAAGACAACACAAGGCTGGACAGTCAACGTAGCTATGTAGATGATGACTCTCCTACTCCACCATCACAGGTGCTTGCTCTAACTTGACACTATTATATGTGGTCGCATGTTGTGTATGATGTCTAGCTTGTATTGCTTCTAACTTGAATTGCATCTGCTTACTTTACACATAGGGATGGCAATGGGGACAATCCCCTATGGGGATACCTACAACATCCCCATCCCCATCTATTCCCTATCATCCCATCCCCATCCCCGTTTACATGACTGGGGATGAAATTTCCCCATACCCATGCCCCACTGGGGAACGGGGCCCCATTAGGGTCCCCATCCCCATAAACCAATACTCATATACATAATATGACACCCTATAATCAACATACATAAATGGTGTTGTCCATGTCCTGCTAATGCCTATCTAGGTCGTACTTACTTCTTGGTCATGGTGGCAGTTGAGGTGAGGACGTGAGATAGGTTTAAGGTTTTTTAAGACCTTTTTTTGTTTTCGCACATTTGTTTGTGTATATTTCAAGGTTGACCGTTGTGTCACAGTTACTAACCGGGTCCCCGATGTATATTGGGTCTGGGGAATAGGATATCGTCCCCATCCCCGTTGTACCCTATGGGGAATAAATTAGTTTTGTAAATATCCCCATGGGGATATTTTTCGCCCATCCCCACCACCTAATAGATGAAATCCCCATGGGTTTGGCGGGTATGGGGCCCCATTGCCATCCCTATTTACACATAATGCCTGTGAATATGACACGTGTTCCTGTTTCTAGAACATACATGTACATGATGAGCACATCTCCCCTACTTCACCATCACCGGTGCTTGCTCTTACTTGGAACTGTTATACGTGGTTGCGTTTTCCGTATGATGTCTAGTTTGTATTGCTTCTGATTATGTTGAATTGCATCTGCATAGCTTACAACTTATACCTACAATGATTACTTACCCATAAGACACACTATTGTACGTGTGAATATGAAACGTTGTCTTTTTTTGTATATATTCCATCCTCCTATCCTGCGCTTGCCTTACATCAAAGTAGTGTTCGTCTGTATCATGCATCAACCAGTTATGTAGAGCTAATTTTATTCATATTCTTGTGGTTTTGACTTCATAAGGCAATATCAGAAAATAGGAAGGAAAAGAGTAAGTTAGGGGATGTTGGTGGTCCTCCGCACCGACGCAAACAGAGACTCTCTAGATTTGCCACTTCTACTGCTAATGAAGTTGAAGTCCCAAGTCTACATGATGAGTTCATCTCCCGTACTCCACCATCGCAGGTGCTTGCTCTAAGTTGATAGTGTGATAATTGGTTTCATGTTGTGTATGTTGTCTAGCCTGTATTTCTTCTATTTTGATTAAATTGCACCTGGTGAGTTTATACGTTATGCATGTGCATATGACATGGCTTTATGTGTCTAGAATACACTGCATCTATCTATAATACCATGTTCTCACATCAAAGTACTGTTGTTGTGTATCCCGCATCAGTCACTCATGATCGGACGCTTTTAACATGGCAGTTTGATAGTGGTTGCATCTTGCATTGATTTCTATGTTGTACTGCTTCTAATTTTTCGAATTGCCACTTATGACAAGACACTTTTAACTTGGCAGAGTAATACTGGTTGCATCTTTCATATGGTGTCTAGCTGGCATTACTTCTATTTTCTTGAAAATCCTTCTGCTTAGGTTGCACATTGTAGCTGTGAATAGTTCATGCCGTCCTGTTTTTCTTACATATTCCATCCTCATACGGTTGTCTTACATCAAAGTATTGCTTGTTTGTATCATGCATCAATGAGTTCTGAAGAGCGATTTTATTCTTTTGTGTTGTGGGTACGGCTTGACATGGCAAAGTCAAAAAAGAGCAAGGAAAATAATATAGTAGGGAGTGGTGTACTCGTCGGGTGAAACGGAAAAGGATCTGCCGTCCAGATTCTGTTGGTACTTATAGTGCAGTAGAAGGTCCAAGTCCACCGGCTAAATCTACAAACACGGTATCACCTGCTCCACCAGCTGCAGCATCCACTTCAACTGTACCAGCATCTCAACCAGTTACTCGTTCGTTTGCTCCGGAACTGGCCAGTTCCCAAGCTGCCTTCACACCTAACACTACTTCCGAAGCACTGCTGACACAACAGGACTTGGCAAGATCAGATGAACCTCATGAGCATCAACACCAAGACGGTACCTGACCGAGTCAAGTTGCAGTTGCATGCTCCTTTATATGTACTCTCACAGTTTGATGTACACTAACACTTTCCATATTCGTTGTTGAACTAGCACCACGACGCAAGCGGAAACAGACATCAGGGATAATGCTTGACAGATTAACAAAATCTAAAGGAGGAAGAATGGAGATCCATTTTGAGGCAGGTTTAAAAAGGCCACGTGATGCTACAGAGTCAGCCAAGTTAGTATCAGAGGCAGCCGTTGCCGTTAGGTGTCATGCACGTATCCTCCCAACGTGGATCCAGTACAGGTATGAGAAAGACAATACCCAGTTTAACACCTTCCTTGACCATTTATCCATAAGTAATGTTATTCATCGCAATTAGTAATATTGTCTTGCTCTGTCCCATACTTTCTAGCTTCCTCCTAATAAGACTCACATTCTTTTTTCAACAGATGAGGTTCAAGTTGGATCCGAAAGATGATGCAACTAGACAAGCATGCACTCATGTTTTTCAGTCTGCTCTGCGATGGTATCGGTACCACCTTAGAAAATCTCACTTTAAAGGCAAGGCTAACAATGAAATCGCCCAAACATCTCCAGTGGAATATATTATAGATAAAGACTGGACAGACCTCGCTAAACACGGGTCTGATCCAAAGTATCAGGTAGGCTATATGTATTTGATCAGACCACATATTGAACTTGTATTTATGTATGTGCCTTACAAGTGTATCTTCTTCTAGGCCAACTGTTTGAAGAACAAAACCAACCGTTCTAAAGTGAAATTCCAACAGACCACAGGATCTCGTAGCTATATTGCACACTGCGAGGCTCTTGTAAATAGCTGCTACTTCCTTCTTTTTTTGTGCCATATTATCGAATCTATATTGACTTGTTCCAAATATAGAGGAAATCCCATGCGGACCAAAAAGAACCTGAACCGAATGCAGTGCAAATCTTCAAGGATTGCCACACCAGCAAGATGAAGGGCATGAGCACACCAGTTCAAGCCGCTGTTGTAAACCCTTACTCCTCCTGCCTTGAACTGATTGGTACTGTGATGTGTTCATTTAACTACTTGGTTTGCAGCCAATGTCAGTTACTCTGTTCACTTTTATTCACAATTGTCTTAACGTATCATTTCACCTTACATGGTTTAAAAGAGATGAAGGATATTCTTTTGGTCTTGATCTGTAATCTAGTTGTTATGTTCACGTGCGCACACAATGATAAAATAGCCTGTTTGTTTTATATCTGTTTGCCCATGATATGAATGATGTCATACTATGTTCATCCTACTTTAAACCATGTCTCTTTATCCTTAGATGTCAACGAATGTGAGGAAATAGACAATACAGTAGGCATGCTACATGGACATATGTTCCGAAAGTGATTTTATTATGTAGTTGGCACTACAATACATGCTAATGTATTACAGTAGTTCACCAAAATAAGTTATGTATAAACGTTTAACCTACTTTGTTTGTTTTTGTCTCATTAGTAACTTATCTGGTACACTAATCTACAAGTTCAAACTTTCAGGAAGCTATGGAACAAATGATTGAACAGCCACAACCACCTGAAGGTGACGAGGCTACTACAAGCACAATGTCACCTCTTGCTGCAGTGCGTCAGTATCTCTCCACTAACAGTGCAAAAAGCACCTTCTTGCGTAATTCTGGGTTGGTTGTCAAGGTAACCTCGTCCAAATCGCCTACTGAACAAAATCTTCCTGCTAGACAGAGTGATATATCTGTGCTCCAGACACAAGTCCAATCCCTAATGGACGTTGTTTCGGAAACAAGAATAGTGGTTGAGAAATGTCGTCAAGATATGAATGGTTTTGAAACCATACTATCAGACATTCGCTTCGTTGTTCAAGAGCAATGGCGGAAAAAAGGTGAAGATCGTGCTGCTCCATCAAATTCTACAGCCTTAAACATTAGCACTCAGGTCAAATGATCTGTGCTTCTATACATCTGATGGTGCTTTTATCTGGAAGGACTGTAAACTTTATGCCAACAGGCCTTTTGTTGTATGGTTGGAATTTATTTTGTTGTGATACAACATTTATGATGTTGCCTCACGCTGCAGTATTACAACGCTATTTTTGTATAGTGTAGGTTTATCTTAGTAATGTAATCGGCCGAAAGCTTCGTAGGAGCCCAACAAGCCAACATTCGTCGAGCCCATTCCAATTGGGCTAAAAATGATTATGGGCCGAAATTGGCATGTAGCCCACTAAAAATATCTGGGCCTAAATCAGCATAAGCTTTCATATTTTTTTGGTAGGCCTGTGCCCATAGTGGGCCTTTAACAGGCCTAAACATAATCTGGGCCCTCAGTAAAAATAGGCCGTTTACAGGTGTAAATATCTCGAGCCCATAAAATACATGGGACTTTAATAGACCGAAAGTGAGATTGGGCCCTGATTGTGCCAAATAACCCACTGGACTTTAACAGGCCGAAATTCAGAAGGACCGTAAATGCGCCGACCTAATACACGGGCCTTTAACAGGCCGTAACTTCGGTCGGGCTAGATTATCGCCATTTCTATATGGGCTGTTAATGGGCCCGATATGACGTTGGGCCACATATGGCCCATGGTTTACGTCCGGCTTTAACATGCCGAAAATGACAACAGGCCGAAAGTGGCCCAAAGCTATAGTGGGCCTCTAACAGGCCAAATGTCAGACATGGCCAAATATGACCCAAATCCTTCACGGTCGTTTATGGGCTAAAAGTTTTGATGGCCTGTAAATGGGCCCAAATGAAGCTGGACCTTTATTAGGCCGGAAATACACCGGGCCGTAATTCGGCCCAATTACTTAGCAGACTGTTAAAAGGCTAGAAGTGACCATGGGCCGCGTTGATGACAAGTTTGGGACAGGCCGTTGACGGGCCGATTTGATAGAGAATGTTGGGCCTTTAGCTGGGCCGGCCCATTATGGTCGGCAGAATCTTGTGGGCCTTTAGCTGGCCCGGCCCATTATGGTCCGCAAAATCTTGTGGGCCTTTAGCTGGGCTGGCCCATTATAGTCTGCAAAATTGTGTGGGCCTTTAGCTAGGCCGGCCCATTATGGTCCGCTAAATTTTGTGGGCCTTTAGCTGGGCCGGCCCATTATGGTCCGCTAAATATTATGGGCCTTCGGTTGGGCCGGCCCATTTAATCTTTGTGGGCCACTTTCGGGCCGGTCCACGTGTCAACATATCATAGGCCCATCTCGCCCGTTGGATCCGTCAGCCAATGAGAATTTTAAACATGGAAAATCGGCATTGGTCGTGGCTGTTAACGGGTTATCGGATCCAAAATCCGACCCGATAGCTTAACGGCGTTCCGTTACGGTGGATGCCACATGTCGGTCACCCTTGACGAAAGCACTTCTGTGAAGCACGATTTATCGTCCTGGAAGTGGACACTTCCGTGATGATAATTTTGGCAATGTCATGGAACACCTCTACGACAGCACAAGTATGACTATCTTGATTCTGTCATAAATTTGTCATGGATGTACATGCATGACAGAAAACGCGACCTACTGTGACAAACACGTATCATCACGGAAGTGTATTTTTTTTGTACTGCTAGGAGGAGTGCAAGGCTCATGAACAGTTAGAATAGGTCAATTAACACAATGCAAAGTTATGTCATGTCAATGTGGAGAACATTATGTCATCCCCTGGTAATATACACTGTGAAGTTCAAGTAATATTACTGCAGAAGTCCTGGTATGTTATGAGAGGAAGTGATGTGCTGGTGTTGTATTGCATGAAAGTGCAAGCAGTAATAAATTGAAAAACATACACTGTGAAGTTCAAGTAATATTACTGCAGAAGTCCTGGTATGTTATGAGAGGAAGTGATGTGCTGGTGTTGTATTGCATGAAAGTGCAAGCAGTAATAAATTGAAAAACATACACTCTGAAGTTCAAGTAATATTACTGCAGAAGTCCTGGTATGTTATGAGAGGAAGTGATGTGTTGGTGTTGTATTGCATGAAAGTGCAAGCAGTAATAAATTGAAAAACATACACTGTGAAGTTCAAGTAAGATTACTGCAAAAGTTTTGGTATGTTATGGCAGGAAGTGATGTGCTGGTGATGTATTGCATGAAAGTGCAAGCAAGAACAAACATGAAAAACATACATTATGAAGTTCAAGTAATATTACCGCAGAAGTCCTGGTATGTTATGGAAGGAGGTGCTCGTGTTGTATTCCATAAAAGAGCAACTAGCAAATAATCATACAGTTTTGAAGTTCAGGTCAGCTTACAGAAGAAGTTCTGGTATGTAAAATCGATGTAGGAAAAAAATATGCTTAAAAAATAAAGTTTCGCCGCATAAACTAAGGTTAGCAAGCCTAAGACAATGCGTTCAAATGTGAAGTTCTGCTCGGATACGTGCAGAGGTTCATGTACAATGCCGACAAAAGATAAAGAAACGTCAACAATATTTCTGCACAAAGTTACATATGAAATACATTCGCACTTGAAAAAACACAAAAAAACAAATATAGATTCTACGCAAAAGCATACATATTGGTTGGGTTGAAAATTACCAATACATTACACAACACAGAATATCCTCTCCATCTGAATGCAGCAGCCCAGCCACATCTCAAAGCAGAAGTTCAAGTCTACGATCATATGTTGGGGGCCCAAAAATAAACAACACAAAAAAATCAAGCAGTTCAACCAAAACCGAGGCAGAAGTTCAGGTACATCTGTTGGGGCAAAAACATTCAACACATGGATACTGAAAAACGACGCAGTACATTGAAGTTCACAAAGCCAAATCATTCTTCACACCAAATACATTTGTCCACAATATCATAAGTAATAGTGCTGCACCTATAAGTACACAAATCACTAAAACATTCTTACAACCAAATCTTTATGGAATTGTTCCAATCATTATCAAACCTAAAAATCTGTACGAAATCAAATCTACAATGAAACTAATGCTTCGAATTCACGGGCCAAAGGACTAGATCTCGTTAGGGAGCTCTGAACGCATGACTTCATTCTTCTCGCTAAAAATCAGAGTGTGCATGAACTCAGCCTTCCAGTCATCTGCAACAGCCTGCAAAAAAAAGAAAGGTGAAACGATGGTTTAGTAACGGATATCTAAAACCACAGCAGGAGCGTCTCAGCAAAAACACACAAGAAAAATCAAAGGATGATGAGACAAGAACAAAGACAGAACATACTTCCACATCACCAAAATCTTCAACAATCTCATCGCCATCATACGAAGAGTTGAACTTCACGGCAAAGAAACCACAATCATTACTCTTCTGCTTCGGAACATCGATGAAAGTCGGCCTCTTTGCAATAGTCACCCAGTTAGGCTGCTTGCTCGCCTTGTACGCAGCCTTGTCGTACACCTCCTCGAGCAACCCAACAAATCTCTTGATCTGCCAGAAATAACAAAATTAGATGAAGTCAAAAACATGTTAACCAAAATAGTTAAGTTCAGGTACATAAAAAGGCGACACTTGCATAAGATCCACCTAAACAAAATAGCAGAAGTTCAACTTCTAAATGATAGTCAGTTCAAGCAGTATTACCAAAACAGAGACAACACCATATTTCGTCAACACAAGGCAGCGTAGGTGGCGTCACGGCGCTGCTTTGGCATCAGCATTGCCCACCGGCGCCGCACCTCCTCCGCGTGCGCCCTAGTCGACCGCGGCACCGCCGGCACAGGGATCCTCTCTAGATCCTGATGCCAGTCGTGCGGCAGGGTGACGTCGGGGTACGACAGAGGGACGCGGTGCTGCTAGTGCCACTCCACTTGGTGCCTTGGCACGCTCACTCGCACCCTCTGTTGGTGAGCCAGCGCCAACGAAGGCGGTACGAACTGAAAGGGGAAAGGGACGGCGGGGGCCTTGCCCTTGGACTTGCTGCTGCTGGCGCCGAAGAAGAGCCCCATTTGGCTAGGGTTGGCTAGGGTTTTTGCTAGGGTTTGCCGGCGACGGGAGAGCGAGCGTGCCTAGATGGGCACGGCGAGTTTGGATGAGGATGGCCGCGCCGCACGGTCGGCATAAAAAAGGGCGACCGCCGTCGCTGAGGCGTGGGCCCATGGTCATAAATTAAGCTGACTGCGAGTGGGCGGCCGCCAGGTGAGGACGCGGCGGACAGCGAGAATGCGCGGGTGGCGTCCGTTTGACGTCTGCGCCGACACATTTGGGGCGCAAATTTGAAGTGATTTAGAGGAGGTCAAACAAATTTGTATTTGAGAAAATGAGCTCCCAGGCTAGGGTAAACAACCCATTTGTAATCAAGTTTTTTTGAACCTACTCTAAATGAGCCAAATATTTTTTTATTACCACATATTCACTATCCATAGTGTAGATTCGGAGTCTCACTATTTTTTGATTTTTTTATTTTTTTTATTTTTTCAAAAACAGAAGGTAACACCACCTCCTCTCCTTGAACTCTATGAAATCATGTGCATGATAGCTCATATGTGTGAAGGTTTTCTCATGAAAATGACCATACAGCAAGTTTATGATTTTTGGTTGGTAACATGTCACATAAGACAACATTGTGCGCAAGTTATATATTTTTTGACTTTTTTTAAAATTAATGGTGCTCATTTGACCTCGATCATGCCAGCTAGGGGTTTTCATGAAAATGACCATGGACCAAGTTTAGTATTTTTCCTCGTTAGTTTGTCTTATAAAACGACGAATGGCGAAGGTTTCATATTCTTCAAAAAAAAATTAAATTAGTTATGCTCAGCCAAAGCCTTTGAAACCCTGTTGACCAGCTCAAAACCCCTCTAAACCCCGCGGGGTTTTGCCTAACCCTAGCTCCCAACGTCAGCCATCCGATCATACCCTCGCTCCAAGCCACAACCCTCAGATCTGGCCTTCTAGAAGGAACTAGGTGGGCTGGCTGTGTGTAGGCTCCGCGCCGTTGGATCACAAGGACAGCTCCGCATCGTTGGATCGTGGGGCAATCCACGAGAGGCGATCCTATTGGTTGTGCTCGGCTGCTCGCTCACCACTGACTCCATGAAAAAAACGTTGTTACTGGGCCCAAAAGGAAACCAAGCTCTGGGCCGTCGAATTGCGTCATTTTTTGCATCATTTGCTCTGTTTTTTGTGAACGTGCTGGATCTGTATTTTTTGCATCATTTTTTGCATTGTTTGCTCTGTTTTTTGCATCGTTCTTTTTGTTCTATACAAATGTAAAATGACCAAATTTATAAGGGCTAAATTTATTTTTATCATGTAAAATGGCCACAAACTATCATAAAATGGGTCATTTTGCATCGTTTGCTCTGTTTTTTGCATCGTTCTTTTTGTTCTATAAAAATGTAAAATGACCAAATTTACAAGGGCTAAATTTAAAATGGCCACAAACTATCAAAAATGTGTCATTTTAAAAATTGTCTTCTTTTTCTTCTTCTTCTTTTCACGTGTGCAATTAGCTTCTTTTTCTTCTTCTTTTCAAACCACCGTTTCCCTCGCGCGTACACTCCCGATGCTGCGGTGGGTTTGAAAACGGGCTACTAACTTCACATTTGACCCTGTTATTGCCATGGCCAAATAACACGTAGCACTACGGCTATTTAAGCTACATATTGGCATCGGCGCATGCAGGCTCGATCGACGCATGCAGGCGGGGTTTGCTGGGTGCATGCATAGCAGGCTTTTGTCCTGGCGGCGCGCGCAGACGTTTAAAGCAAGGGACGGCCCAACAAAACCACGATCCAATGGTCGAACAGCGACACCACCCAATGCGGCACAGTCCAGCGTGGCCCCACTAGTCAGAGTTAACGGTCAAGCCTTTGACCCAACGACAACGTCCGTTGTGCCCAGTTATGAGGGTTTCTGGAAAGCGAGTGGGGAAAATTGAGCAAAAGTTAAGAGCGCGGGGATGCATGAGTAGAGCTAAGGAACAAGGGGCACAGATGTAAAAAACCCTATGTTAAATGTGTGTATAAATTACAAGATATATGGGGAGATCTCCATGGTTCTACTCTTCAAGTGTGCATTGCTTCAAAGGCAAATTCCTCACTATGCACATCTTCATGGGGAGTTCTTCTTTATCTTGCACTCAAATTCCTCAAATTTAATATTTACACTTCACATATTTTATCCCCGTTGAAAACTTAACCTACAATGTCATCAATCACCAAAAAGGGGGAGATTGCAAGTGCATCTAGTGCTCCTTAGTGATTTTGGTGTATTGAAGACTTATAGGTTAAGGGACTGATGCGTTTGTGAGTGTACACAGGTCTATAAGTCTATGAGGAGTTTGATATTTATAGAGAAAGTCGACCCCTAAAAATGAAGTTCTTCGACTGAAGACTTTGGATTTCTGAAGACTTTCTTAAGACTTTAAAAGTGAAGAAATTGGTGTGACCATGAAGACTTGGTATTCATACGTGGAACATGAAGCGTGAATACTTTTGTTTTCGTAGTTTCATTTTCTCTTTCTTGAGTCATAGGAAACACCGTACTGTTAAAGGGGGTCGAGGAAATACTAAGGAAAAATTTCCATGTGATGCTCAACTCAAAATCCTACACCTACCAATCCCTTCGAGTGAAGCCATTGGAAATCTCATACAGTTCGGTCAATTTCTTCAGTGACGGACACGAAGTTCTTCTGGTCTCTGAGGAATTTGTTCTGACTGAGGAGTTAGGAATTCGCCAGTGCGGATTGCCTACAAGTGAGGAACATGATAGCCCTGAGGAATTTGATAGTCAAATTTCCGACTGTTGCTATGTTACGCGCCAGCTGTCCCAAAATATCTACCCACCTAACGGTCATATCATTGAAGGGCATTTATGTCTTATCTTGTCGGGCTGCTCCCTAGGCTATAAATAGCCGCCCCCTACAACCACTAGCTGGGTGGCTGCTCCGAGAGAAACTGACACTTGTCATTTGAGAGCATCCCATCCTCCGAGGACTTTGAGCGAAAATCATCAAGTGAGGAAAACCCAAACCCAAACACCTACAAACCCAAAGTGATTGAGCATCACTGAAGAGATTGATCCTGCGTGGATCCGACGCTTGTTACCTTTGAAGACTGTGCATCTTCCAGACAGTTAGGCGTCATGGTCTAGAGCATCCAAGAGGAAGTTGTGGATCGCCGAGTGATCGAGTTTGTGAAGGTTTGGAAGTCACCTGAAGACTTACCACGAGTGATTGGGCGAGGTCTGTGTGACCTTAGCTCAAGGAGAATACGGTGAGGACTGTGTGTCCGGGACTGTGTGTCCTCAGGTTTAAATACCTAGCCGCTCCAACCAGACATGCAACTGTCACTGCAGTTGGAACTGGTCTACCAAATCATTGTCTTCATCAAGCCTACTGGTTCTATTTCCTCAACTCTTTCATTTCCTCATTATTGTGTTGTGTGCTTGTTCATATCTGTTTGAAGACTTTGACTGAAGACTTTCTCAATTTCTTCAGTTCAATTTCTTCAGTCTGTTTGTCTTCATCCTGTGTATCTTGTGTTTATGCTTCCCGTACTCTATGCGTGTTTTCATTTCATCATGATGACCATGCTTATGTTCTATTATGTTTGCATCTGAGTACTTATTCCGCTGCAAGTAGTTCTTCTCTTGGGAATTTCCTCACCCTGAAATTCCTCAGTGAAGAATTCATAAAAATCGCCTATTCACCCCCCTCTAGGCGACTTAACGCACATTCAATCGCCCACGGTGTTGTCTAAGAAACCGTCTGCAATAGAAAACCTTGATACGCAGGCTAATTGTCTTATTACTGATAATCTGTTTAGTAATCAAATTGATATTTCTTATAAAACACACCATATATTTCATATTCATATTACGGCAACCAAGATTTCATAATTGAATTACATCTGATAGCTTCAGCAGTCAGTTACACATATAGGCATACAGCTAGCTATGCCATTACACAACAGCACCAACTTTCACATGCAACATTGAAAACCTTTGGAAAGTAGCATCATACATGGTAAATACATAGATGAATCTCGTATGGGAAACTGCAGAAGCTGAAGGCAAATATTGAGCCTTCAATGATGTTGAATGTCCTTGCAACTTTAGGCCAGTGGCTATGGATAATTGCCTGCCCAACCTTTGTCCTCTCAAGGAAGGCTTTTGTCGGTGTACTAAAGTAGGGGTACCTTAGTACCCCGAACTTGTGCACGGGCAGTCGCAGCGCCCCGCGGCGAGGCCTGCCAGGTGATCGCCAAAACCCTCCATGGCCCCTTCTAGGCCATTCAAGATCAAAGTATTTAAGACAAGATGCAAGGCCCCGGCAAGAGGAGCTTGCCGGGACGACCGCCCGAAGGGAGCGAGGCCCCGGCAAGAGGAGTTTGCCGGGACTGCCGCTCGAAGCACAAGACCTCGGCAAGAGGAGCTTGCCGGGAAGGCCAACCAAGGCGCGACAAGAGGCTTGCCGCGGCGCGCCCCGCGCTCCGGCAAGGCCCGGTGAGCGACAAGCTCCCGGGCGCGACAAGACATCCACCGCGGCAAGGAGTTTGCCGCGGCAAGCTACTACTCCGCGATCTGCGCTCCAGCTCATCCACCCCACGTGTCGCTCTGGGGCCAGTCCAGACATACGTGGCGAGAAGCTGTGCAGCCAGGGGCGTGCGGTGGCGAAGCGACGCTGACAGAGTAGCCATCGTGGCAAACGGTGGCGCTCCTGACGGTCCCTTTTCTGCGCCGTCTGGGCGATGCGGACGGGCATTTAATGCCCTTGTCCCCTGCCGTCAGAGTTAGGTATGATAGCACTGTACAGCCACTGTGTAGGCAGCTGTACCCACTACAGCATTTTCCCATTTTTGCCCCCACCTACGCTGCCACCTGTGGGTAACCCCTTGAGCATATAAAAGGATGCCCCATGCGCACGTAGGGGGAGAGGACACCCATTCACGTACAGGCTCGCGAGCAGATCGAGTGTAATGTAGCACCTAGCGCTCTCAACCCAATACAATCCACAAAGCAGCAGTAGGGTTTTACGCATCCGTGCGGCCCGAAGCTGGGTAAACCCCTCGTGTGCTTCGCCTCGATCTACTCTTCGCGCGACCTCCGCCCCCCGCCGAACCAAGAAGGGGCTTCATCCCCATAGGTGTTCGAGGAGGCCGATTTCCCCCGACATCTTTGGCGCGCCAGGTAGGGGGCGTCGAGGTCGTGTGAACCTGATCCGGCGTCCGCACAAGCTAGATCTTCATCATCTTCATCGACATGCCACCGAAGAAGAAGACACCGGAGGTGGCTGGTCCGTCCGCGTCGAACCCACCGCCCCTGGAGCAGACGGGTGGTGGGGAAGGCGCCGGCGGAGGAACGGGCGTCGTCGAACCAGTTCATGGTGCCGCGGCGTCTGAACTCGCGCCGTGCCCCTCCCAGGAGGCGCGGAACCAGCAGCGTCTTGGTACCCACGGTACCATACGCTCGCTGGACCCAGATCGAGCTGGCGAACCCCAGGGCGCGCAAGGCCAGCACACGCACCAACGTGCTGGCGCGAGCGTGGCACGGCTGCCTGGACCGGGTGCTGCTCCTTCTAACGTGGTTAGAAGTTCGAGCACATCCCGCTCCTCGCACCGTTCGCCACCGTTGCCCGCCACTCCAGCAGAAGCTCTAGCACGAGCTCAACTGCTCCTAGACTACCCTCCGACGGCGGACAAGCTCGACGGTTGGAGGGCCACCATTCAGAGCCTCATCGGTTTTGCCAACAGCGACACCCCGCGGCAGCCTAGTGCGTCGCAGCCACGGCCGGTCGCTCAGGCAAGGACCGACGGCGCCAAGACTGGTGGGGGTGCGACCACCGTGCACTCCCCACACCAGAGGCAACGGTCGCCGACTCGCCGGACCCACCACGACAACGACTCCACCGCGTCGTCAAATCCGCGAACTCGTTGCGACCAACGCCAAGTTCTTCACGAACGGAAGGAAGAAGACGCTCAAACCCGCATCGAGCGCAGAAGAGAAGCGCGGTGCCAATCAGACCAGCGCGCTGAGCCCTCTGGCGACATGCATGCACCGGGAGAACCAGGCGACCTACCGTACTCGGTAGGCTGTCCCGCGTTTACCCGTGAGCTGCGGCAAGTCCAGTGGCCTAGTACGAAGAATTTCAAGCCAGACGTACCCGAGAAGTACGACGGCAAGTCGCATCCGTCGGAGTTCCTCAGCATCTACACCATTGCGGTGCAAGCTGCCGGGGGCGAGACGACAAGATCCTTGCCAACTACTTCCCGCTGGTACTCAAGCCCAACGTCAGATCCTGGCTCATGCACTTGCCGGACAACTCCATATCCTCCTGGCCAGACCTATGCCATCAGTTTGTTGGTGCGTTTACGGGCGGCCACAAACCTCATGGCCAGGCGAGCGACCTTCACCTGCTCGTCCAGAAGGAAGGAGAGTCCCTGCGCAAGTTCATTCAGAGATTCAGCCGTGTGCACTACAACATCCCAGACGTCCACCCCGCCGCGGTCATCAGCGCGTTCCATCAGAACGTGCGTAACCGCAGGATGAGGGAGGAGATGGCGATGTGCAAGATCAAGGACGTCAGCGAGCTGTATGCCCTGGCCGACAAGTGTGCGCGTGCTGAGGAGGGGAGGAAACTCCCCGGAGAGAATACTGGAGCAGGAGAATCTGACAGCGAGGATACCGCCCCGGCAAGGAAAGGCCGGCGGCGGAACAACAGGAAGAAGAAGAACCAAGAAGTGCTGGTTGTTGAGCAGTCCGGCGATGAAGGCGCCGCCAAGAAAGCCCAGGCTGGTGGCTCCGGCAAGGAGGTTGCCGGGTGCGCCAACTGCCAGGCTGTGGAGGTCGCCGACAAGCGGGACGGCACCAACAAACAGTACTGCAAGATCCACCGCACCAAGGGCCACGACCTCCAAAGCTGCAAGCAGGTCGAGCGGCTCGTCGAGCTACAGAAGGCCAAGTACGAGCGGCGCGACAAGGAGAGAGCCCAAGGAGGTGGCGGAGGATCCGACACGAAGCGCCCCGGCCAGGGAGGGCGCTGCGGCAAAGACAAGCAGCAGCAAGCAGACAGACCTCCCCGCGGTCGCGACAAGGACGAAGACGACGACAACGACGAAGACATGGATGATGCCGAGACCAGTGAGCAGGAGTTTCAGAAAGCCACCAAGGTTTTGTGTGTTGACGGCGGTGCTTCTCTGCATGCTTCTCGCCGCCAACTCAAACAGTGGGCGCGAGAAGTCAATGCAGCGGAACCGCCCGTCGAGTCACGCAAGCCTCTGAAATGGTCCAGCACGCCTATCATCTTTGATATTGAGGACCACCCTGATCGCACAACCGCGATCGGGTGCTTGCCGATGTTGGTTTCACCAACGGTCCGCAACCTCAAGGTCACTAAGATGCTAGTTGACAGCGGGGCCGGCTTGAACCTGATCTCCTCCGCTGTGCTCTAGAAACTCCAGGTCCCTGACAGCGAGCTCGAAGAGACCAGCACGTTCCAAGGAATCAACCCGGGAAGGAGCAAGCCGAAGGGGAAGATCACGTTGCCAGTAACATTTGGCAGTGAGCTGAACTTCAGGACTGAGAGGGTCACCTTTGACGTTCCCGATTTTCCATTGCCCTATAATGGAATCCTCGGCCGTCCAGCGCTCGCCAAGTTCATGGCGGCCTCTCACTACGCATACAACATGCTCAAGATGCCAGGCCCGATAAGCGTCATCTCTGTCCCTGGCGACAAGAAGGATGGCCTTATCTGCACCGACAAGATCTACCGGGAAGCAGCAGCCGCAACGGATCACAACCCACTTGCCACTGAAGCTCCCGGGGGAAAGAAGAAGACCAAGTCCGGCAAGCGCTCTGATGCCCACTCCGGCAAGCGCACCTCTTCGGAGTGCTGCGCTACCGTCGAGGACGCACCATCGAGCTCCACCGGCAAGTGTAATAAGACGATGGCAGCTCCGCCAGCGACCAAGAAGGTGCCCGCCAAGGAGGACGGCACTGGTGGTACCTTCACCATCAGTGCCACGCTCGACCCCAAATAGGAAAGCGCGCTCGTTACTTTCCTGCGGGCGAATGTCGATGTGTTTGCCTGGCAACCATCTGACATCCCCGGTGTTCCCAGGAAAGTGATTGAGCACCACCTTGCCGTCTGTCCTCATGCGCGGAACGTCAAGCAGAGAGTCAGGAAACAAGCAGTGGAGCGCCAAGAGTTCATCGCAGAAGAGATCAGGAAGTTGGAAGCGGCAGGCCTCGTCAGAGGTGTGCTCCATCCGACGTGGTTGGCCAATCCTGTTGTCGTGCGCAAAGCAAACGGAAAATGGAGGCTTTGCATCGATTTTACCGATGTCAACAAAGCTTGTCCCAAAGATCCATTTCCCTTGCCGTGCATTGACCAGATTGTTGACTCCACGGCCGGATGCGACCTGCTTTCATTTCTCGACGCTTACTCAGGATACCATCAGATCTTCATGGCTGAAGAAGATGAAGAGAAGACCGCGTTCATCACTCCATGTGGCACGTACTGTTTCGTACGGATGCCTTTCGGACTGAAGAATGTTGGTTCAACATTTGCAAGGGTTGTCCACACCGCTTTTGAGCCACAAATCCACAGAAATGTGGAGGCCTACATGGATGACATAGTGGTCAAGAGCAGAGACAGGGCAACCCTGATTCAAGACTTAGAAGAGACCTTTGCGAACCTGCGCAAGATCAGCCTCAAGCTCAACCCCGAGAAGTTTGTGTTCAGAGTCCCTTCCGGCAAGCTTCTCGGGTTCTTCGTGTCTCAGCGGGGAATCGAAGCCAACCCCAACAAGATCAAGGCCATCAAGCAGGTTGAAGCACCAACACGTGTCAAGGATGTACGAAGACTTGCCGGCTGCGTGGAAGCTCTCAGCAGGTTCATTTCCAAGTCTGCAGAACGCGCCTTGCAATTTTTCAAAGTTTTGAAAAAGGAGGGTCCAGTAAAATGGACTCCGGAAGCGGAGGCTGCGCTGCGGGACTTGAAGAAATACCTGTCCTCCGCTCCAATACTTGTCGCGCCTAAACCAAAAGAGAAGTTGCTGCTGTACCTGGCGGCAACCAATCAAGTGGCTAGCGCTGCGCTAGTAGCAGAGAGGGAGGCAGATGGCGAGCTAGCAACCACGGCAAGTGCATCCAGTGACCAGCAAGGGGCTCCCCCGACAAGCTCTGTCCCCGACAAGGATGGATCTGCGCAGGCGCAAGAGGAGGTGCAGAAGAAGAAAATGGTGCAGCGCCCAGTTTACTTTGTCAGTTCCCTCTTGCAGGGGGCTAGGTCAAGGTACTCTGGTGTGCAGAAATTGCTTTTCGACCTCCTTATGGCCTCGAGAAAGCTGCGCCATTACTTCCAAGCACACGAGATCACAGTTGACACTCGCTTTCCGCTAAAGAGGATACTGCAGAATCCCGAAGCAACAAGCAGGATCGTTGAGTGGGCACTGGAACTGTCAAGCTTTGGCCTCAAGTTCGAGAGCACTTCAACTATCCAAAGCAGAGCATTGGCAGAGTTCATAGCAGAGTGGACGCCGACGCCAGACGAAGAAATTCCAGAGACGAGCATCCCCGGCAAGGAAGCAAGCGAAGAGTGGCTGATGTACTTTGATGGGGCCTTCTCGCTGCAAGGCGCCGGTGCTGGCGTGCTGCTTGTCGCGCCCACCGGAGAGCACCTCAAGTACATCGTCCAAATGCACTTTCCCAAGGAGCAAGCAACCAACAATACAGCAGAGTATGAAGGTTTGCTTGCCGGTCTCAGGATCGCGGCAGAGCTTGGGATCAAGAAGCTCATTGTCAGGGGTGACTCGCAGCTTGTCGTCCGCCAAGTGAACAAAGATTACCAGAGTCCGTTGATGGAAGCATACGTTGATGAAGTGAGGAAGCTAGAGGAGCGCTTTGACGGCCTGCAAATGGAATACGTTCCAAGAGCTGAGAACGACATTGCCGACGGCCTGTCAAAGTGCGCCGCACTTAAGTTACCTGTGGAACCAGGAACCTTTGTGCTCAAGCTGACTCGACCATCCGTAACACCATCAACTGGATAGAGCAAGAAGAGGAAGTTGGTCTCCGGCGACTATCTCCCGGCAGAGCTTCCCGAAGCTGCCGCCAAGAGAGTCTCCAAGATCGACGCCAAGAGTGCTGAGGAGCAGTCTGCTCCGGCAAGCCCCAGGGTTTGTTCCGTCGAAGCAGGCGCTCCCGGCAAGTTCTGCTCCGGCAAGCTTGCCGGGGAACGACAAGCTCCGGCCGAGCCATAGATTCTCGCCATAGAAGCTGATGTTCCCGCAGCCACAGACATGCCTTTAGTCCTTGTTGTCGAGCCGCAAGCTCCAACATGGGCGCAGCAGATCGTCCATTTCCTCCAGACAGGAGAACTTCCCGAAGAGCAAGAAGAAGCGGAAAGAGTAGCCCAACAGTCCAGTATGTACCAGTTTGTTGACAGCACGCTGTACAGAAGAGGACGCAATGGGGTGAAATTGAAGTGTATCCACCGGGAAGACGGACAGAAGCTGTAGGCGGAGATACATGGAGGCATATGTGGTCACCACACTGGCGCAAGAGCACTTGCCGGCAAAGCATTCCGGCAAGGTTTCTTCTGGCCGATAGCCCTCCAGGATGCAACTGCACAAGTAACCAAGTGTGAAGCGTGCTAGTTCCATTCCAAGCAGATACACCAGCCAGCTCAAGCTCTCCAGACGATCCCTTTATCCTGGCCATTTTCGGTCTGGGGGCTCGACATCCTCGGCCCCTTCCCCCGAGCTGTCGGGGGCTTTGAGTACTTGTACGTCGCAATCGACAAGTTCACAAAGTGGCCGGAAGTGGAACCAGTGAGGAAGGTGATAGCTCAGTCCGCGGTCAAGTTCTTCAGGTCAATTGTTTGCCGCTTCGGGATCCCCAACAGGATCATCACCAACAACGGCACGCAATTCACGAGCCACGCCTTCATGCAGTACGTCCAAGACCTCGGCGCCAAAGTCTGCTTCGCTTCTGTTGCTCATCCCAGGAGCAACGGTCAAGCGAAAAGGACCAATGCTGAGGTACTGCGCGGGCTCAAGACCAGGACCTTCGACAGGCTGCACAAGTGCGGACGAAACTGGATCGAGGAGCTGCCGGTGGCTCTTTGGTCGATCAGAACGACACCAAATCGAGCCACCGGCCAGACACCATTTGCTCTAGTCTATGGAGCAAAAGCAGTTACCCCCACGGAACTCGTATACGGGTCACCTCGAGTGCTCGCTTATGATGAGCTTGAGCAAGAGCGGATGCGTGAAGATGACGCGCTGCTCCTCGAGGAAGATCGTCTTCAGGCTGCTGTGCGAGCCGCTCGCTACCAGTAAGCTTTGCGTCGCTACCATAGCCGCAAAGTTAAAGCCAGAAGCTTCGAGGAAGGCGACCTTGTTCTTCGGCGCGTTCAGTCGGCCAAGAATCACAACAAGTTGACGCCGAAGTGGGAAGGCCCTTACCGGGTGAAACGAGTCACGAGGCCCGGCGCTGTCCGCCTCGAGACCGAAGATGGCACTCCGGTGAGCAACTCCTAGAATATTGAGCATCTTCGTAAGTTTTACCCGTAAGGCGCGGTTGTCGGACCCTGTCCGGCAACCAACCTTTTGTACAAGTCTTGCCGCAGTTGCATGTAATCCTTTGTACAAAGCCAGGCGCAGACCCTGAGCAACAGTTAATGAAGCGCTGGCGCCCCAAGTCATAGCATGCATGCTGAGTCGAGTCTCGTCCTTGGTTAGGGTTGATGGTGCCTAACAGCTACTAACCCCTAGCTTAGAGGTCGGGTGTGCGTCCCTTTTGCTGTTCTTTCGTTTCCCTTGGTTCGCAGGGTTTACATATCCTAGCTGGGCCGCTTGAGGACGAAGAAGAGAAGAAGGATGAGCTAGCACCTGCATCCCGGCAAGCCAAAGTTGTCGGGGGCTGCAAGAACAAGGATTCGCCCGCGGCAAGCCAGACCTGCCGGGGGATGCAATCTCAGATAAGTTTTTGCATCCCTTGTCATGCATTCTCTTATGAACTGTGGAATACGAAAACCTTGTTCCCTCCTAAAACCTACCGTGCTCCCCTAACAATAGGCCCCAGAGCGCGTTCCTGGGGCCCGTTTTGGTAGTAGCCGCGGCAGCAAAGGGACGAAACGAGGGGCCAGAACCCGCCTTCTCCCTGCCTCCGCCGAGGGCGTGAGAGAGGTCGAGTGGCGCGGGAAGACGGCAGGGCCTGTTGCCGGGCAAAGAAGTGTCTATCTTAACGATACAAAGGATTCGCTCCTTGGCGCAGGTTTCACCCGCGAGACGAGTGGCCCGGCAAACATCCCCTTTTCATTAAAAACATTCCGCTCAGGTACAGTTCAGAGAGAATGAAAAACATGAAAGATGGGATTACAAGTTTTAAATGCAACTAAGGCCCGAGGGCTTACAGATTGAAAAAAGATAAGGTGCCCGTAATCCCTTTCTTGTCTCTCTCCTCAGGAGGTAGGACAAGGAGGCAAGAAGGGCAAAAGGGGCGCCTAGGTGAGCTACGGGTGGCAGAAGACACCAACAGAACGCCCGGAGGGCCGTCCGGAAGCTCCGGAGGCTGGATGGAGACGGCGGCGCCGGAGGTGGAGCTCGAAGATGAGGCAGCGGGACGTCAACACGCTGTCGAGGGCATCTAGCCCTCGTACTCCGAGTTGACGGCCTTGCCGCCAACCCCTTCCTCTTCCGCAGCCTCGCCACTCCAGCCGCCCAAGAAGACGACCCCGGGGAGTTCAAGGGGCCAGCGACGCGGATGATGGGGTCGTCGGTGCCACATGGAGCTGCGACCAGCGCCTAGTCGGACCCATCATCCCGACGACCGCTACCCTCGTCGTCGCTGTCGCTCCCCTCCTCGTCACTCTCGCTCGAGGAGGAGCCTTCGCTGTCGGAGGAGCTATCCACGCAGCACCGGGCCCTGGTGCCGAAGTCCCCGAAGACCTTGACGGAGAGGAGATCGCCCTCCATCAACTTAAAATGGAGGGTAAACCCCTCCCTCAGGCTGTGGATGCGGGCGAACAACTTCCACCCTCGACCAAGATACATCACGCCGGGGGCTGGGGACTCAACGTGGACTCGCGCGCCACTGATCCCGCAGCCCCTCATGCGTAATCTCAGCGTCTTGGGTTGTTCCACCTCCATCACGCTCGCGAATGGATCTGGGAGGCGTAGGCGACGACGAGGCGCCCGGCGCAGCCTGACGAAGAACTCGCAAGGGTCGTCCCCGATGTGGACCGCCTTCAGGAGAGGGCCGCTGGCGGAGGCGAGGCCGGCGTGTCGCCCCGTCCGCCTCGTCCCCGAGCGCCCCGGCCTCGTCCACGACCTCTTCCGCGGCCTCGCCCCCTCCCCCTTCCCCTTACGGCTGGCTCCGCCACCGCGGGTGCAAGGGGAGGAGGGGCGCGCTGCCTAGCGGCGACCCTCGCCGCCACCGATGAAGGACCAGGATTCCCTTTCTCCATGACAAATGGAGAGAGGGGATCAGAAGCTAAAGAAAAGAAGGGATGAAGGAGTGCGGATTTCCGTCGCCCCCTCTCGCTCCTTATAAAGGAGCCGGGTGGGGGCTCGACCGCCCCGCTCAACCAATCAAGACAGAGGAAGAGCAGGCGACTGGGACCAACCCGCTGCCTCGACCCACGACGGCCCGGCTTCCTGCCTCCACCGCCGCGACCCCAAGTGCACGGGGGCCACCTGGCAGGCGCGCAGAGCCGAGGCGACGGGTGAGGCGACCTCTCCCCACCCCGTGATCGTGGGGAGCGGGCGCCTCGAAAACCGCGCCTCAGCCCCGTTCGGTGAACGAACCGCGCCTCCACGCATCCTCCCACTTATGGAGAGGGCGCGAACCGTTCCCTTTATTACGACATGACGCATGCCTGCGGGGCTCAGCCCCGCGCACGCCGCCCACGTCACGCACGCCTCTCCCCACGATGCCGCGTTCGACGCGTGCCACTTGGGGAAGGCGCGATGGGTGCGGAGTTAAGATGCAGCGTGACCCAGGCCGCGCGTGCCCGTGCTCTATTTTGGGCCTGGCCCAACAGCGCTCGGCACCGTGTATGGCCCAGGCCCGGGGGCTCCTATCGGTGTACTAAAGTAGGGGTACCTTAGTACCCCGAACTTGTGCACGGGCAGTCGCAGCGCCCCGCGGCGAGGCCTGCCAGGTGATCGCCAAAACCCTCCATGGCCCCTTTTGGGCCATTCAAGAACAAAGTATTTAAGACAAGACGCAAGGCCCCGGCAAGAGGAGCTTGCCGGGACGACCGCCCGAAGGGAGCGAGGCCCCGGCAAGAGGAGCTTGCCGGGACAGCCGCTCGAAGCACAAGACCCCGGCAAGAGGAGCTTGCCGGGAGGGCCAACCAAGGCGCGACAAGAGGCTTGCCGCGGCGCGCCCCGCGCTCCGGCAAGGCCCGGTGAGCGACAAGCTCCCGGGCGCGACAAGACATCCACCGCGGCAAGGAGTTTGCCGCGGCAAGCTACTACTCCGCCATCTGCGCTCCAGCTCATCCACCCCACGTGTCGCTCTGGGGCCAGTCCAGACATACGTGGCGAGAAGCTATGCAGCGAGGGGCGTGCGGTGGCGAAGCGACGCTGACAGAGTAGCCATCGTGGCAAACGGTGGCGCTCCTGACGGTCCCTTTTCTGCGCCGTCTGGGCGATGCGAACGGGCATTTAATGCCCTTGTCCCCTGCCGTCAGAGTTAGGTATGATAGCACTGTACAACCACTATGCAGGCAGCTGTACCCACTCCAGCATTTTCCCATTTTTGCCCCCACCTACGCTGCCACCTGTGGGTAACCCCTTCAGCATATAAAAGGAGGCCCCATGCGCACGTAGGGGGAGAGACACCCGTTCACGTCCAGGCTCGCGAGCAGCTCGAGTGTACTGTAGCACCTAGCGCTCTCAACCCAATACAATCCATAAAGCAGCGGTAGGGTTTTACGCATCCGTGCGGCCCGAAGCTGGGTAAACCCCTCGTGTGCTTCGCCTCGATCCGCTCTTCGCGCGACCTCCGCCCCCCGCGGAACCAAGAAGGGGCTTCGTCCCCATAGGTGTTCGAGGAGGCCGATTTCCCCCGACAGCTTTGATATTGTAATGTGGGTGTTGAATGAATACGTTCCTCACCTCTTAACCATGCAAGTGTTTTGAGAAGTAATCATCGGTGAACTGCTTTGGAAAGGACTGGAAACAAAGAAATGCATAAATAACTGTTCTCAATTTTGAAATGGCACAAGGGAAAAAACAAGGTAAAAGAGTTAGTGCCATTCTGTAGTTGACTGATGTCTTCTTGATTGTGCAAACAAAGATCTTGCTGTTATTCGTCACAAGTTTCTTTATCCTAACAATCTTTCAGAGTTTCTTGACTTGACTGGTATTCATGGACATCTCATTTCCCCATATGCAAAATGGGTCAAATAGTGGGTCTAAACCTCTGACAGCAGGACCTACATTTGCAAGACTAAATTGTTAAAAACCTAATTATTAGAATGATTCCTGCAACTGCACATAATGTGATATTAGCCAAAGGACCATGCATGTGCAAACCTCGATGGTAAACCTCATTGCCTCCCATTGTTTATCTGCAACACATATAAGGCAGATCTTGATCAGGTTATCAAAGAGTTAGCATACTATCAGTAGAATATGTTACTGAAAAATAGATAAATTGCAGATTCAACAGATTAACTCGACCTAGACCAACCTCATGCCATTAGCGATGAGGCGAATCACACAGCAACCAAGCCGCTACACACCAACGCTGAAGACCCCTACAACACTACAAAGACCCAAGGATGACACAAACCTTGCTAAACTACGTGGAAATAGAGCAATTGTATATGTTTCTCATCTATTTAGTACATCCAAACTCAATTTATTTCTCACATGCATAACAACATAAACTGTACCCATGACAAATGAACATCAGATTGCAGAAATGAACCAAATGGTCAACTGGACAGTGGAACAAATGAACCAAATAGTTAACTGAGCCCCAAATTGCACAAAAAACCAGATACTAGAAGATAAGACAGTTAATCAAACCAGTAATGCTTGATAACTACTAGGAAATGTAGCAATTGTTGGACCAAACTGTTAACTGAACATTACATTTCAGAAGATCTGATTGCATATTAACATTACAAAGGACAATTCACTAGAAGGCACCGGTGGTGGCGTCGAGTAAATACTATGAACTGTATTTTAAAGTAGCCAATCGTGTGGCGGCGACGATGGTGGCATCGAAGGCGAGGTGCTCATCCAAGATCTGACGGTCGATACACATGTGATAACCTACAAGTATAGGGGATGGCAACAGATTCTGAGGATAGAGTATTCAACCCAAATTTATTGATTCAACACAAGGGGAGCCAAAGAATATTCTCAAGTATTAGCAGCTGAGTTGTCAGTTCAACCACACCTGAAAGACTTGATATCTGCAGCAAAATATTTAGTAGCAAAGTAGTATGGAAGTAGCGGTAACGGTGGCAGAAGTAACAGTAGCAGTTTTGTAGCAATCGTAACAGTGGCTACGGAAAAGTAACTAAGCAAAGATCAATATGAAACGAGCTCATAGGTAATGGATAATTATGTCGGATGGCATTGATCATGCAATGGTTATAACATAGGGTGACACAGAACTAGCTCCAGTTCATCAATATAATGTAGGCATGTATTCCGAATATAGTCATTCATGCTTATGGAAAAGAACTTGCATGACATATTTTTTCCTACCCTCCCATGGAAGCGGGGTCCTATTGGAAACTATGGGATATTAATGCCTCCTTTTAATGGAGTACTGGACCAAGGCATTAGCACTTAGTGAATACATGACCTCCTCAATCTACGGTCATCACCGGGAGTGGTCTCGACTATTGTCACTCCGGGGTTGCCGGATCATAACACGTAGTAGGTGACTATAACTTGCAAGATAGGATCAAGAACACAAATATATTCATGGAAACATAATAGGTTCAAATCTGAAATCATGGCACTCGGGCCCTAGTGACAAGCATTAAGCATAGCAAAGTCATAGCAACTTCAATCTTAGAACATAGTGGATACTAGGGATCAAACCATAACAAAACTAACTCGATTACATGGTAAATCTCATCCAACCCATCATGGTCCAGCAAGCCTACAATGGAATTACTCACGCACGGCGGTGAGCATCACGAAATTGGTGATGGAGGACCAGGACAGGATTACCGTACCACTCTGGTGTGGAATGTGTTCTGGTCGACCTACGAGGTCCAGTAGTAACTTGGTCTGAAGTTGCATGATCATAATTATTTGCTTCCTCTCTGATGTACTACTTTCCAAATCGAGAGAAGGTACATCTACCTCATCAAGTTCTACTTTCCTCCCACTCACTTCTTTCGAGAGAAACTCCTTTTCTAGAAAGGACCCATTCTTAGCAACAAAGATTTTGCCTTCGGATCTGTGGTATAAGGAATACCCAATAGTATCTTTCGGGTATCCTATGAAGACATAGATCTCCGCTTTGAGTTCGAGCTTATCAGGCTGAAGTCTTTTGACATAAGAGTTGCATCCCCAAACTTTAGGAAACGACAGCTTAGGTTTCTTGCCAAACCATAGTTCATAAGGTGTCGTCTCAACGGATTTAGATGGTGCCCTTTTTAACGTGAATGTGGTTGTCTCTAATGCATAACCCCAAAACGGTAGTGGTAAATCGGTAAGAGACATCATAGAACGCACCATATCTAATAAAGTACGGTTATGACGTTCAGATACACTATTACGCTGTGGTGTTCCAGCTGGCGTGAGTTGTGAAACAATTCCACATTGTCTTAAATGAAGGCCAAACTCGTAACTCAAATATTCGCCTCCGCGATCAGATCCTAGAAACTTTATTTTCTTGTTACGATGATTCTCCACTTCACTCTAAAATTCTTTGAACTTTTCAAATGTTTCAGACTTGTGTTTCATCAAGTAGATATACCCATACCTACTCAAATCATCCGTGAAGGTTAAAAAATAACGGTACCCGCCGTGTGCGTCAACACTCATCGGACCGCATACATCGGTATGTATTATTTCCAATAAGTCGTTAGCTCGCTCCATTGTTCCAGAGATAGGAGTTTTAGTCATCTTGCCCATGAGGCATGGTTCACAAGTATCAAATGATTCATAATCAAGTGATTCCAAAAGTCCATCCGCATATAGTTTGTTCATGCGCTTTACACTACCTAAACGGTAGCGCCACAAGTATGTTGCACTATCATTATCAACTTTGCATCTTTTGGCATCAATATTATGAATATGTGTATCACTGCAATTGAGATTCAACAAGAATAGACCATTCACTAAGGGTGCATGGCCATAAAAGATGTTACTCATATAAATAGGACACCCATTATTCTCTGACTTAAATGAATAATTGTTTCACATTAAACAAGATCCAGATGTAATGTTCATGCTCAACGCTGGCACCAAATAACAATTATTGATGTCCAAAACTAATCCCAAAGGTAGATGTAGAGGTAGCATGCCGATGGCGATCACATCAACCTTGGAACCATTCCCGACGTGCACCGTCACCTCGTCCTTAGCCAGTCTACGTTTATTCCGCAGCTCCTGTTTTGAGCTACAAATATGAGCAACCGAACCAGCATCAAATACCCAGGCGCTACTACGAGCACTAGCAAGGAACACACCAATAACATGTATATGAAATATACCTTTGTTCACTTTTCCATCCTTCTTATCCGCCAAGTATTTGGGGCACTTCCGCTTCCAGTGACCATTACCCTTGTAGTAGAAGCACTCAGTCTTAGGCTTGGGTCCAACTTTGGGCTTCTTCATGGGAGCGGCATCTTGGCTTGCCATTCTTCTTGAAGTTCCCTTTCTTTCCCTTGCCCTTTTTCTTGAAACTAGTGGTCTTGTTAACCATCATCACTTGATGCTCTTTCTTGATTTCTACCTCCGCGGATTTCAACATCGCGAAGAGCTCGAAAATTGTTTTAGTCATTCCTTGCATATTACAGTTCATCACGAAGCCTTTATAGCTTGGAAGCAGTGATTGAAGAACTCTATCAATAACACACTCATCTGGGAGATCAATTACCAGCTGAGTCAAGTGGTTATGATACCCAGACATTTTTAGTATGTGTTCACTAACAGAACTGTTCTCCTCCATCTTATAGCTAAAGAACTTGTTGGAGACTTCATATCTCTCAACCCGGGCATTAGCTTGAAATATCAATTTTAGCTCTTGGAACATCTCATATGCTTCGTGGTGCTCAAAACGCTTTTGGAGCCCCGGTTCTAAGCCGTAAAGCATGGCACACTGAACTATCGAGTAGTCATCAGATCGAGCCTGTCAGACGTTCATACAATCTGCATCAGCACCTACAGCAGGTCTATCACCTAGTGGTGCATCAAGGACATAATTCTTCTGTGCAACAATGAGGATAATCCTCGAGTTATGGACCCAGTCCGTGTAGTTGCTACCATCATCTTTCAACTTATCTTTCTGTAGGAACGCATTAAAATTCAAGGGAAAGGTAGCACGGGCCATTGATCTACAACATAGATAAGCAAAAACTAGTAAGACTAAGTTCATGATAAATTTTAGTTCAATTAATCAATTACTAATGAACTCCCACTTAAATCAACATCCCTCGAGTTGTCTAAGTGATACATGATCCATATCAACTAGGGATAATTATTTCTGTGCCCTTAGTTGAGTCCCACTCGGCAGTTTTTCCCCTAGTTCAAAAAACAGTCGGTCTTGCCCAAGCCACTTTGCTCTTCTTATCATTTTGCCCCTCTGTCACGGTTCCGTCCAGTTAGTGTCGTTTGACCGTGTGTTGACCGTCTGTGGATTTTTCATTGGACCATTTTTCCCCTGTTTCTTCACTCTCTAGCGAGACACTGCCAAGTGGGACCCATCACTCAGAAAACCATCCCATGTTCCCTTTTATTTCTCTCCCGACGGTCAAACCCTAGTCATAGATCCCCTCCCCCTTACTCTCAAATCTTGTCGGCGCTGGAGCCACAGATCCCGTCCGTGGCCAGCGAAGGGAGGGCCAGCGGAGGTCCCGCCGGTGGTGGAGCCATGGATCCCGTCGGGGTTGGGCTCGAGCACCCGCAGGAGGAAAACCGCGTCGACCCGCCTCGTCTCCATGGCCGGCCGTCAGGGGCTGGGCGCGAGCGCCGCCCTGCCCGTGCTCCTTCCTCTCCTCCTTCACTCTCCCTTTGTCTCGATTCTCCCTGTCTCTCTCACCCTCCTCTTTTCTCTTCCCTGACAGGCGCAAGGAGCAGCACCAAAGCCACCATGCCGCCGCCCATGGAGGCCCATCTGTCGATCCATTCACAGCTGACGTCCACGTGGATCTGGTGACGAGCTGCGCCGCCGCGAGCCATGTTCAATCCGGTGCCGCAATGTGCGAGGCACAAACTGCAGGGGTTGCGTCCTCGTTGACCCTCGTCCACGCCAACATGGGCCAGCCAACATCGATGCCGCCTGCTGGCCCAGATCCAATGCGTCCGGCGGATGGCCAACGGGGTTCCGGTCAGTGCTAGAGCCACAGATCTCGTCGGTGGCCAATGTAAGGTGGTCGCCGGGGACGCATGGTGGGCAGAGATGGTGGAGGAGCTGGTGCGCGCCTCCCCCGGGCCTCCTTCCATGCTGCAACGGCGGTGGTCAAGCGCGCGTCATGGCGAACCACGGACGAGGAGGATTTGGTGAGCTCCGGCGCCGATTCCTTTGGCTCCGGCGAGCTCCCGTGCCGATTCCGTTGGCTTCGGCGAGCTCCGGTGTCGATTCCTTTGCTCCGGCGAGCTCATCCTCGTTCTGCAGAGGGCGTCCTTTCAATCGTTGACTCAGCGTTTTTAACGCAATGTAATTAGGTAGTACAGCTTTTTTTAGGGATAATTAGGTAGTATAGCTGGCAACTATGGATTGATGATTAATTATATTCGAGATGAGACCGACCTTAAGTAGGAGTACTGATTTGTGTTAATTACGGTGTTTTAATTAATTAATTTATGCGGTGTCAATTATTGCATAAAAAATAATGCAAAATTTATATTTTGTTTACAACATGGCAGTGCCCATTAGAGATATTTGGTCCATTGTGGGTCCCACATGTTAGTGAGAAGAGAGAGGAATGTTTTCTAAGTGATGGGTCCCACTTGGAAGTGTCTAATGAGAGAGTGAGGAAGCAAGGGCAAATAAGTCCAACGAAAAGTCCATAGACGGTCAACACACGGTCAAACGGCACCAACTGGATGGAAACGTGACGGAAGGGCAAAACCATAAGAGAAGCAAATGGGCTTGGGAAAAACTAAGGGTTTTCGAAAACTAGGGGTAAACCTGCCGAGTGTGACCCAACTAGGGGTATAAAATCAATTATCCCTATCAACTAAACCATGTCCGATCATCACGTGAGATGGAGTAGTCTTCAATGGTGAACATCTTCATGTTGATCATATCTACTATATATATGACTCATGTTCGACCTTTCGGTCTCCAGTGTTCCGAGACCATGTCTATACATGCTAGGCTCGTCAAGTTTAACCCAAGTATTCTGCTTGTGCAAAACTGACTTACAACTATTGTATGTGAACGTAGAGTCTATCAGACCCGATCATCACGAGGTGCTTCGAAACGATAACTTTAGCAACGGTGCATACTCGGGGAGTACACTTTTATCTTGAAATTAAGTGAAGGGATCATCTTATAATGCTACCGTCGTTCTAAGCAAAATAAGGTGCATAAAGGATAAACATCACATGCAATCAAAATATGTGACATGATATGGCCATCATCATCTTGTGGTTTTGATCTCCATCTCCAAAGCAACTTCATGATCTCCATCGTCACTGGCGCAACACCTTGATCTCCATCGTTGCGTCGGGGTTGTCTCGCCAACTATTACTTCTACAACTATTGCTAACGCATAGCGATAAAGTAAAGCAATTACATGGCGCTTAATGATTGACACGTAGGCCATACAATAATTAAAAGACAACCCTAAGGCTCCTGCCGGTTATCGATATTACAAAACATGATCATCTCGTACAACCATGTATATCACATCACGTCTTGAACATATCACATCACAACATACCCTGAAAAAACAAGTTAGATGTCTTCTACTTTGTTTTGGTAAGTTTAACATGGATGCTATGGGTAACTAGCAAGAGCCATTCTTACCTACGCAAAACCACAACGGTGATTATCAAATTTGTTTCTTTAACCTTCTGCAAGGACCGGCCATAGTCAAATTCGATTCAACTAAAGTGAGAGAAACAAACACCCGCCAACCACCTTATGCAAAATAAGTTGCATCAGTCGGTGGAACCGGTCTCATGTACGTGGACATGTAAGGTTCGTCTGGGCCGCTTCATCCCACAATACCGCTGAATGAAAATAAGACGTTGGTGGTAAGCAGTATGAACATCACCACCCACAACTCCTTTGTGTTCTACTCGTGCATATCGTCTACGCATAGACTTGGCTCATGATACCACTCTTGGGGAACGTTGCATGGAAAACAAAAAATTTCTACGCACACGCAAGATCTATCCATGGAGATGCATAGCTACGAGAGGGGGAGAACATCTTCATACCCTTGAAGATCGCTAAGCGGAAGCGTTTATCAACGCGGTTGATGTAGTCGTACACCTTCACGATCCGTCTCGATCAAGTATGGAACGTACGACACCTCCGCGTTCAGCACACGTTCAGTTTGATGACGTCCTCGCCTTCTCGATCCAGCAAGAGAGGTGAAGTAGTAGATGAGTTCCGGTAGCACGATGGCGTGGTGACGGTGGTGGTGAAGAACAATCTCCGTAGGGCTTCGCCAAGCACAATTGAAACTATGGAGGAGGATAAACTAGAGGGGGTGGGGTTGCCGGCACACGGCTTGGTGAATCTTGATCTGTTTCGGGTGCTAGCCCTGCCCCTCTATTTATATGTTGTGCTCTTGGGTCGTTTCTTGGAGAAAGAGCCTCCTCAAAGTCGGTTTAGCCTGCAAGGCAAGAGTCCTTCTCGCTCCAGGACCATACACCAGGGTCCTTGGCGTCTGGCCCCAGATGCCAAGGTCCCTAGCGTCTGGCCCCTTGCTTCCGCAAAACTGCCTTTTGCACTTTCCTAAAGCCCCGTGGGTTTTACCCCTTGGCCCAAATAAAGTGTTTGTATACCCGAACATTTCGGGAAACATCCGAAACCCCTTCCGAAGACCAAACACTATTATCCCATATATCAATTTTTACCTCCGGACTATTCCGGAGCTCCTCATCATGTCTGTGCTCTCGTCCAGGACTCTGAACAACATTTGGTCAGCAACATAAATAACTCATATAATACTATATCATCAACGAACGTTAAGCATGTGGACCCTAAGAGTTCGAGAATGATATAGTCATGACCGAGACGCTTCTCCGGTCAATAGCCAATAGCGGGACCTGGATGCCCATATTGGTTCCTACATATTCTACGAAGATCTTTATCGGTCGACCTTTATGACAACACATGTAGTTCCTTTTGTTCGTCGGTATGTTACTTGCCCGTAACTCAATCGTTGGTATCTCCATACCTAGTTCAATCTTGTTATTGGCAAGTCTCTTTACTCGTTCCGTAATACATCATCCTGCAACTAACCCCTTAGTCACTTTGCTTGCAAGCTACTTGTGATGTTGTATTACCGAGAGGCCCAGAGATACCTCTCCATCACATGGAGTGACAAATCCCAGTTTCGATCCATGCCAACCTCATACGTCTCCAACGTATCTACTTTTCCAAACTTTTGCCCTTGTTTTGGACTCTAACTTGCATGATTTGAATGGAACTAACCCGGATTGACGATGTTTTCAGCAGAATTGCCATGATGTTATTTTTGTGTAGAAATAAAAGTTCTCGGAATGACCTGAAAATCCATGGAGACACGTTTTGTAAATAATAAAAATACTGGCGAAAGAATCAGCATCAGGGGGCCCACACCCTGTCCATGAGGGTGCAGGGCGCGCCCCTGCCTCGTGGGCCCCTAGAGACTCCAACTACCTCAACTCCAACTCCATATATTCTTGTTCGGGGAGAAAAAATCAGACAGAAGGATTCATCGCGTTTTACGATACGGAGCCGCCGCCAAGCCCTAATCTCTCTCGAGAAGGCTGATCTGGAGTCCGTTCAGGGCTCTGGAGAGGGGAATCCGACACCGTCTTCATCATCAACCTTCCTCCATCACCAATTTCATGATGCTCACCGCCATGCGTGAGTAATTTCATTGTAGGCTTGCTGGACGGTGATGGGTTAGATGAGATTTACCATGTAATCGAGTTAGTTTTGTTAGGGTTTGATCCCTAGTATGCATTATGTTCTAAGATTGATGTTGCTATGACTTTGCTATGCTTAATGCTTGTCACTAGGGCCCGAGTGCCATGATTTCAGATCTGAACCTATTATGTTTTCATGAATATATGTGAGTTCTTGATCCTATCTTGCAAGTCAATAGTCACCTACTATGTGTTATGATCCGGCAACCCCGAAGTGACAATAATCGGGACCACTCCCGGTGATGACCGTAGTTTGAGTAGTTCATGTATTCACTAAGTGTTAATGCTTTGGTCCGCTACTCTATTAAAAGGAGGCCTTAATATCCCTTAGTTTCCAGTAGGACCCTGCTGCCACGGGAGGGTAGGACAAAAGATGTCATGCAAGTTATTTTCCATAAGCACGTATGACTATATTCGGAATACATGCCTACATTACATTGATGAACTCGAGCTAGTTTTGTGTCACCCTATGTTATAACTATTGCATGAGGAATCACATCCGACATAATTATCCATCACTGATCCATTGCCTACAAGCTTTTCACATATTGATCTTTGCTTAGTTACTTTTCTGTTGTCACTGTTAAAATTACTACAAAAACTGCTACTGTTACTTTTGCCACCGTTAGCGTTACTTCCATACTACTTTGCTACTAAATACTTTGCTGCAGATATTAAGTCTTTCAGGTGTGGTTGAATTGACAACTCAGCTGCTAATACTTGAGAATATTCTTTGGCTCCCCTTGTGTCGAATCAATAAATTTGGGTTGAATACTCTATCCTCAGAAACTGTTGCCATCCCCTATACTTGTGGGTTATCAAGACTATTTTCTGGCGCCGTCACCGGGGAGCATAGCTCTATTATTTGAGTCACTTGGGATTTATATCTGTTGATCACTATGAGAAACTTGAAAGACGAAAAAACCAAGATATATCCCTCAACTACGAGGGGAGGTAAAAATCTGCCATCTAGCCCTACACTTGATTCACCTTCTATTATGAGTAAACTTGCGACACCTACTCCTGCTATTGATTCTGATATGTCGCATGTTATTGATGATGCCACTTCTGCTTTGCATGATACTTATGATGAAACTACTTCTATGCTTGATAATATTGTGCCATTAGGTGAATTTCTTGATGAACAACTTGCTAGGGTTAGAGAGAATGAAATCATTGAAACTGATAATATTGATGAAAGTGATGATGAAGATTCTCCCCCTAGATATGAATTGCGTGATGTGCCTGAGGGTTATGTTATGGATGAAGAAACTGCTAGAGATCTTTTTGCTTGCAATGATAGATATGATCTTAAGAAACTGTTAGCTAAGCTGAAAGAAAAGTCTTTGAATGCTAGAATGAAATATGACCCTGCTTTTGCTACTTCACCTATCTGTATTTCTGATAAGGATTATGATTTCTCTGTCGATCCTGAGTTAATTACCTTGGTTGAATATGATCCTTTTTATGGCTATGAATCTGAAACTGTTGTGGCACATCTTACTAAATTAAATGATATAGCCACCCTATTTACTCATGAGGAAAAAATTCGTTACTACTATATCCTTAAGTTATTTCTGTTCTCATTAAAGGGTGATGCTAAAACATGGTTTAATTCTCTTACTCCTGGTTGTGTGCGTACTCCCCAGGATATGATTTTATTACTTCTCTGCTAAATATTTCCCCGCTCATAAGAAACAAGTTGCCTTAAGGGAAATATATAATTTTGTGCAAATTGAAGAAGAGAGTCTCCCGCAAGCTGGGGGGAGGCTTCTCCCATTACTTAGTGCTTTGCCTGATCATCCTCTCAAGAAAAATGAAATACTTGATATCTTTTATAATGGACTAACCGATGCTTCCATAGACCACCTGGATAGTTGTGCTGGTTGTGTTTTCGGGGAAAGAACCATTGACCAAGCTGAATTGTTGTTGAATAATATATTGAGTAATGATAATGATTGGACACTTCCTGAACCAACTCCTAAGCCAACTCCAAAGAAAAGGGGTATTCTATTTCTCAGTCCTGGAGATATGCAAGAGGCAAATAAATCTATGGAAGAAAAGGGTATTAACGTTGAAGATGTTAAAATTTTACCACCCGTTGAAGAAATACATGGTCTTGATAACCCGACACAGGAAGTAGAGGTAAATTCTCTCTATAGATTTGATAAGGGTGAAATCCCATCTACTAAGTTTGCTAGCCAATGCTTGGATGAGTTTGATAATTTTATTGTTAAACAAGAAAACTTCAATGCTTATGTTTGTAGAAAATTGAAACATAATGCTTATATGATTGAACACTTGAGTGATTATATGTCTAGAGTTAAAGGTGAACTTAAACTTATTAGTAAACATGCTTCTATGGTTACCACCCAAGTAGAACAAGTGCTTAAAGCACAAGATGATTTGCTCAATGAATTAAAGAATAAGAAAAATAATAATGTTGTTAGAGTTATGACTAGAGTGGGTAAAATGACTCAGGAACCTTTGTATCCTGAGGGCCACCCTAAGAGAGTTGATCAAGATTCTCAAAGAAATAATGTTGATGCACCTAGTCCTTCTAAGAGGAAGAAAAAGAAAAATATTAGAACTTTGCATGCTTCTAGTGAACCTGTTGTTGACACACCTGAGAATCCCAATGATATTTCTATTTCTGATGCTGAAACACAATCTGGTAATGAACATGAACCTAGTGATAATGTTAATGATGATGTTCATGTTTATGCTCAACCTAGCAATAACAATGGTGTAGAGATTGAACCTGCTGTTGATCTTGATAACCCACAATCAAAGAATCAACGTTATGATAAGGGAGACTTTGTTGCTAGGAAGCATGGTAAAGAAAGAGAACCATGGGTTCAGAAACCCATGCCTTTCCCTCCTAAACCATCCAAGGAAAAGGATGATGAGGATTTTGAGCGCTTTGCTGAAATGATTAGACCTATCTTTTTGCCTATGCGTTTGAATGATATGCTTAAAATGAATCATTATGCTAAGTACATGAAAGATATTGTTACAAATAAAAGAAAGATACCGAAAGCTAAAATTTCCACTATTCTTGCCAATTATACTTTTAAAGGTGGAATACCAAAGAAACTTGGAGATCCAGGAGTACCAACTATACCATGCTCCATTAAAAGAAACTATGTTAAAATTGCTTTATGTGATCTTGGAGCCCGCGTTAGTGTTATGCATCTCTCTTTATATCGTAGGCTTGATTTCAATAATTTGGCACCTACTGAAATATCTTTGCAAATGGCCGATAAATCAACTGCTATACATGTCGGTATTTGTGAGGATGTGCCTGTTGTGGTTGCAAACGTTACTATTTTAACGGACTTTGTTATTCTTGATATTCCCGGGGATGATAGTATGTCGATTATCCTTGGTAGACCCTTTTTGAATACTGCAGGGGTTGTTATTGATTGCAACAAAGGCAATGTCACTTTTCATGTTAATGGTAATGAGTATACGGTACATTGTCCGAGGAAACAACCGCAAGTCCACAGTATCAATTCTATTGGAAAAATTTCAACGATTATTATTGGAGGTTTTTAATTTCCTCTCCCCACTGTCAAGAAGAAATATGATATTCTTATTATTGGGGACGTACATATCCCCGTTGAGGAAACCTAGTGCTATTCGAAAATTCTCCGGTTTCATGCGATTCGGAAAGAGTTTGTTAACAAGACTTGATCAACCTTTTTAGTGGATTCCTTTTGATGAGCATGAGATGGATGAAGTTAGAAAGCGCAGCTCTCTATACACTCCTTTTACTTTCTGTTATTTAGATTAAATAAAGCAAAAATAGTATTTTCTGTCTGTTTTCTGAATTATCCTTGCAATTAAAAATACCCCGAAAATAAAAGTTCTCCAAATATCCTGAAAATGGAATATGATTTTTTGTAGAGTATTGAAGAATATCTGGCACTGAGAACACACCAGGGGGCCCACCATCTGGCCACGAGGGTGCAGGGCGCGCCCACCCCCTAGAGCGCACCCCCTACCTCGTGGGCCCCACGTGGACCCCCTCCACTTATTCTAGCACCCACTCACTTCGTCTTCCTCCAGAAAAAATTCTCCCATAGCTCAAACCCGTGTTCTAGCTCATCCTGCTGCCATTTTCGATCTCTTTGCTCAAAGCTCCATTCACAAAACTGTTTTGGGGGATTGTTCTTCGGTATGTGACTCCTCCAACAGTCCAATTAGTTTTTGTTCTAGTTTTTATTTATTACAATTTTTTGCTGCTAAGGTGACCTTGTTCTTGAGCTTGCATGTCAAATTTATATGGTCCCAAGTAGTTCTAATGCATGATATAGTCTCTAGGCACATGTGTGAGTAGTGGCTATCAATTTTGTTGAGTTTTGTTCACCTTTATTTTGAGCCACTAAAAATTTCAGAAATTTTTCACAAGCAGAAAAATGTTTAGGAAACTGTACCAAGGTGGTTGCTCAAGGAAGCAAGGACTACGGCTCGCGATACATGAGCCAGACGATGAACCACCGAGGGAAGCTCAAGTGCGGCCTTGTGAATGGTCGTCAGAAGAGTTTATGGTCCAAGCAGGCATCAAGGATGAATTTGGCACGTATGTGCGTAACGTTGATCTTGAGGACTTCGTGTCAGGTAAGTGCCCACAGTACTACTACCTAACTGATTCCTTTGTGAGAAGGTTTAAATTTACATCCTCGCGCAATTCTCATACCGTTTTATTTGATCTTTATGATAAATCATATACCATGAACCTAGAAGATTTTAATACTTCTTGTAAACTCCTGCACTGGGGCAATGTTAGTGAACCTCGCAAATATGAATATAAAGACTTTCTTGCTAGTATCACTGAGGGAGTCCTGGATTAGGGGGTGTCCGGATAGCCGGACTATAACCTTTGGCCGGACTATTGGACTATGAAGATACAAGATTGAAGACTTCGTCCCGTGTCCGGATGGGACTTTCCTTGGCGTGGAAGGCAAGCTTGGCAATACGGATATGTAGATCTCCTCTCATTGTAACCGACTGTGTGTAACCCTAGCCCTCTCCGGTGTCTATATAAACCGGAGGGTTTTAGTCCGTAGGACAAACAACAATCATACCATAGGCTAGCTTCTAGGGTTTAGCCTCTCTGATCTCGTGGTAGATCTACTCTTGTACTACCCATATCATCAATATTAATCAAGCAGGAGTAGGGTTTTACCTCCATCAAGAGGGCCCGAACCTGGGTAAAAACATTGTGTCACTTGTCTCCTGTTACCATCCGCCTAGACGCACAGTTCGGGACCCCCTACCCCAGATCCGCCGGTTTTGACACCGACATTGGTGCTTTCATTGAGAGTTCCTCTGTGTCATCATCTTTAGGCCCGATGGCTCCTCCGATCATCAACAGCGATGCGGTCCAGGGTGAGACCTTTCTCCCCGGACAGATCTTCGTATTCAGCGGCTTTGCACTGCGGGCCAATTCGCTTGGCCATCTGGAGCAGATTGAAAGCTACGCCCCTGGCCATCAGGTCAGATTTGGAAGTTTGAACTACACGGCTGACACCCGCGGAGACTTGATCTTCGACGGATTCGAGCCACAGCCGAGCGCGCCGCACTGTCACGATGGGCATGACTTAACTCTGCCGCCGAGCAGTGCCCTGGAGGCCGCACCCGCGTTAGCTCCGACCCTTAGCTCGGAGCCAACCGTGCCGATCGAGGACGAGTGGCTAGACCCCGCCTCACGGGGCGCAGTCTCTACGGCGATCGAGCCGAACACCAGCCTTATCCTCTGCGAAGCCCGTGACTCCAAGGTGCCGAACTCTTCTCTGGACTCCGAGCCCTCCGCGCCCCTGCCAATCGAATCCGATTGGGCGCCGATCGTGGAATTCACCGCCGCGGATATCTTTCAGCACTCGCCCTTCGGCGACATTCTGAATTCACTAGGATCTCTCTCTTTGTCAGGAGAGTCCTGACCGGATTATGACCGGCAGGATTGGGATGCAGACAAGGAAGAAAATCGACGCCCACCCACCACCCACCTCGTAGCCACTATCGTTGATTTAACCGACCTACTCGACTCCTACTCCGAAGACATCGACGGTATGGACGACGATGTAGGAGACGAACATGAACCAGCGCCTATAGGGCACTGGACAGCCACCCCATCCTACGATGTATATATGGTGGACACACCCAAAGGAAACGACGAGGAAGAACGGGATGACGCAACGAAGGGTCGTTCCTCCGAAAAGCAGCCAAAGCGGCGGCGTAAGCGCCACTCCAAGCCCCGCCCCGATAGAGACAGCGGTCTTACAGACCCAGCCACAGAGCAGGGCGAGCCGGCGAACGATGAACATGGCATCGAGCAACCGTCCGACCAAGGCAACTTGGATAATCAAACTGCACAACTCTTCCCCGGCGAAGATAACAGTCCAGACAACCTCACGCCGGACAAGTTCATGGAACAGGAAAACTTCCACAAAAGGCTCGTCGCCACGGTGCGTAGCCTGAAAAAGCAGAAGCGGAAGCTCAAAACTGCGGAAGACGCACTCCGAATCAAAGGGAGCAAAGTACTCAACACCGCAGGCAAATACGGCGATAGTCGCCACACAAAGAGCTACCCGAAGCGAAAGCTACTGCCCGAATTTGATGAGGAGGCCCTAGAGCCCCTAAAATCAAAAAAATAAGGAAGCCACCCGGTCGGATAGACGACCCCATGGCCAACATAGTGCGGCAAATGGTGCCGCACACAAACCAGCACGCGATCCACCCAAGGATCCGCATCAAAAGGATGGCCCAGCCAGGTCTATCTACGGGCCAAGAAAGCAAGCTCTAGTAAGCAATGTAACTCAACAAATATCCGAACAACACGGCACACCCAAATACAGGGGTGCCGCACACCCCCTCTGTTTCACCGATGAGGTGCTGGACCATGAATTCCCAGCGGGATTCAAGCCCGTAAACATAGAGGCGTACGACGGAACAACAGACCCTGGAGTCAGGATTGAGGATTATATCCTCCACATACACATGGCCAGCGGAGATGACCTCCACGCCATAAAATACTTACCCCTCAAGCTCAAAGGGCCAGCCCGGCATTGGCTTAAAAGCCTTCCTGAAAACACCATTGGAAGTTGGGAAGAGCTCGAGGATGCTTTTCGGGCAAATTTTCAAGGGACCTATGTCCGACCTTCGGATGCAGACGATTTAAGCCATGTAACTCAACAGCCCGGAGAGTCAGCCCGGAAACTCTGGAACAGGTTTCTTACTAAAAAGAACCAGATAGTCGACTGTCCGGACGCCGAAGCCTTAGCAGCTTTCAAACACATCGTTCGAGACGACTGGCTCGCCAGACACCTCGGCCAGGAAAAGCCAAGAACAATGGCCGCATTAACAAGCCTCATGACCCGCTTTTGCGCGGGAGAGGACAGCTGGTTGGCAAGATGCAGCCCCAGCGACCCAAGTACATCCGAAGTTAGGGATGGAAACGGGAAACCGCGACGCAACAAGGACCAGCGCCAGAATAAGGGAAACAGCCCGAAGAGCACGGCAGTCAATGCCGGATTCAAAAGCTCTCAGCAGAATCAAAAAAAGCTGCCCCTCAAGGATAACAGGGACGAGCTATCTAACCTAAACAAAATCTTGGACAAGATATGTCAAATCCACATTACTCCCGGGAAGCCTACCAACCATACCCACAGAGATTGTTGGGTCTTCAAGCAATCCGGCAAACTCAATGCCGAACACAAGGGGCTCGACACACCAAGTGAGGACGATGAAGAACCCCACAAGCAGAGCACCGGGAAACAAAAGAATTTCCCACAAGAAGTCAAAACAGTAAACTTACTTCACTTGACTAAAGGGAAAAACAGAATGGAGCCCATAGAGATACATGCCATACGGCCTATCCCAAAGGAGTCTCGCCACTGGTTGTTAAAACCGATCACCTTCGACCATCAGGATTACTCTAGAAGTATCCGGAACGCAGGCTGCACTGCCTTGATATTAGATCCGATAATCGACGGACTCCACTTTACACAAGTCCTGATGGACGGCGGCAATGGTCTAAACCTGCTATATCAGGACACAATCCGCAAAATGGGGATGGACCCAACAAAAAATTGCCATAGCAACACTTCCTTTCAAGGAGTAACGCCAGGCCCAGATGCCCGTTGCACGGGTTCTATTCTGCTAGAAGTTATGTTCGGCTCCCCCGATAACTTCCGTGCGAAAAGCTAACCTTCCACATCGCCCCATTTTCAAGTGGCTATCAGGCACTACTGGGACGCGAAGCTTTCGCCCGCTTTAACGCAATACCACATTATGCGTCTCTCACGCTTAAGATGCCCGGTCCATGAGGCATCATATCACTAAAGGGAAACATTGAGTGTCGGGGGTTAGGTGCGACATATGCCAAAGGATGGCTTATCATGGTGGGGGCGAGTAGAACGTCGCCAGTGCCTGGAAACGGGATGAGGTGTAAACATGCTCGCCGGCGGATCTTACCCAGCTTCGGGGCTCTCCGAGGAGATAATACCCCTACTGCTGCTCTGCGGGGTCTCCGCATGGTCACTATGGAGATATGTGTACAAAGTTGCTCCTCGAGCTGTGTTCTGGAGGTAGGAGAAGGCAAGGCTAGCTCTCCCCCTCTCTATGCTGTTGGGATGGTGGAAAAAGGATCGAACCCTTTGCATGGGTGCTCCGGGGGGTTTATATAAGCCTACCCCCCGGGGGTACAATGGTAATCTGACTGGGTGCGGGTCCCAGCCGTCTGTCTTTTAGGCCGCCGTCTTCTACGCCGACTCCTGGGGGCCACCTCTGGCGGGCCCCGCCGACTGACCTGGCCACTGTAGCCGCGCCTCTGATGACGTCGTCTTGGTCACGGGGGCGTGGCAACAGTGCCGCCGCCTGGCCGGCGATCATTGTCGCCACTCCCCGTCTTGTCTGGTTAATGGCGTGTGGGGCCCGTGGGAGGAGCTAGCTGACTCTCGGAGGCCGAATCCCACGGGGGCCGTCTTTGGGCGCTCTCGCGGTCCTCTATCTCCCCCGTTGACTGGCGGGGCCCGCCGTCTCCAGGCCGTACTGGCGGGCCAACGTGGGAACAGGGTTCCGCCGCTGGGGCGGATGTCAGGGCTGGTATGGCCACAGTGCCGCGCCGTACTAAAGATCTCCTTCAGTACGTTGCACTGTAGCCATACCCGCCCTTGGTAATCAGGGTAGGGGAGGGCCGTACTCCGGCCATCCCCGGTCTTGTCCTCCTTCCCGAAGGCCGAAGGTGGTGAAGTCGCGGGCCGACTCCCCATAGTCGGCCTCTCTGGAGTCGCCGGTCGGGAGTCACAGCCGCCCCTGGGACTCGGCCGAGAGTGGGTGTCGGTGATGCTGCGGCCGGCTCCCAGAGTCGGCCGATCGTCTTGGGATTCTTTGAGGGGCGTAGCCTGCCCCGATGTCTTGAAAGGTTCTGGGCCTCGGGTTTGCCTACCCGTGGCCCATTACTCCGACAGTAGTCCCCGAAGCTGGTGAGGCGCCGAGGGATGCGCCGAGGGGCCTCAACAGTTTCTTCTTTCGTGGAGTTGGTGTCGTAGCTCGCCTGCCGTCTCTCAGAGGTCGGACTTGCCTTCAAGTCGCCTTCCCCTTCTTTAGGTAGTTTGAAGATCGTGGCGGGACACAAACGGCGTGCTTGAGAAGCTACACGGCCGCCGCCCGCCGCGGACCATTCCATGGGCGCCACGTGGCCGGGCAAGCCTCCCAGCCCACGCGCGCGACGGGACAGGCCCGCGGGCGGGGCCCGCCACTACCGCGCCTCGGCCCTCGAGCGGATCCGCTGCGGCCGCACGGGCGGTTGGGCTTCTGGTGCAGTAAATGCGCGCGGTAATTCCGTGTGGTAAATCGTGGGGGTCGTGGGGGCGTGGGCGCAGTTAATCCCACGACGCCCCCTCGGCTCCTCAGCCCGCAGGCCTATAAGTAGGCAGAGGGAGCGGGGCGGCGAAGCACGCGCGCCCGCTCTCCCCTGCTTCCTCTTGCTCCTTCTTCTTCGTTCTTCCTCTCACTGCTGCCACGCCGGACCATGCCTTGCTCCCGGCGATGAGTTCTTCTTCCGCCGCCGCGCCCGCCGCCGTCCGCTCCGGCGTGTGGGACGGCTCTGAAGTTGACGACGACACCATCGAGTTTCTTCGCAAGACGCGCCGCATCCCCAGCGCGAACCTCGTGCAGGCCCGCGCCCCGCCGCCGGAGGAGGTGTCGCCGGCGCCCGCGGAGGGTGAGCGTGTCGTGTTCTGCTCCCACCTGACGAGCGGCCTGGGGCTGCCAGCGAGCGGATTCTTCCGCTCATTCCTGGAGTTGCACGGCCTCCAACCGCACCACCTTACTCCAAACACGGTGGTGCTGTTGGCGGCCTTCACCTTGCTCTGCGAGGGATTCCTCGGTGTTCTCCCCACCATCGAGCTGTGGGGGGAGTTCTTCCATTCTAAGCTCGGTACGCACGTCGCCGGCGTGCCAGCTCAATGCGGCGCCTTCATCGCGCTGCGGAGGTCGACTGCCGACAATCCATTCCCCGCCATCCAGCTGATCAAGTCGGTGAAGATGTGGCAGCGTTCTTACTTTTATGTAAAGAACGTCGCCACAGACGGCGACTGGGTCAACCTGCCGGCCTTCGAAGCCGGCGCGCCGGCTGGGAGGCAGCCCAGCTGGTCTTACCGCGCCAAGACGCTGACTCCGGCTGGAGCCGCCGCCGTGCAGCGACTTCGGGTGTTGACGCAGTTGGCCGGCCTGACTGGAGCCGACTTGCTGGCCGCCTTCGTGGCGCGCCGAGTCCTGCCGCTCCAAAGCCGGCCTCATCTGATCTGTCAGATGAGCGGCCACCGGGACCCCAGCCGGACGTGCACCAAAGACCTTCCCCACGCGGAGGTTGCGGACACGGTGAACTACATCGCGAACTGCAGCCTCTTGGGGGACTGGAAGTTTGGCATGGAGCCATACTCGCGCGCCAACCCCCCCGCCGGTGGTAAGTTGCTCTTCTCTTCTCTTTCTCTTTTTCAGCCGAATCCGGCTTCTGCTCTTTATTTCTCTTAACCTTTGAACTAGAACTCTCTTCTCCAGCCCTCATCGGGAGCCACGGGGCCGCCTCGCCAGTTCGCTTCTGATCGAGCAGAGAGCGATGTCGACGACCCCAACTTGGGGGCGGCGGCATTGGAGGCCGACGCGGAAGGAGGTGGCGAAGGAGAAGAAGGCGGCCTGAGGCCCTCGGCCACCTTCGCCGACTGGCCCGTCGGCGAAGAAGGGGAAGTCGCCCCGCACCACCAGCCGAGGCAAGACGGCGCGAGGAAGCGCCGGGCCGAGCCGAGTTCCCTCGGAGGCTGGGAGAAGAAGTTTAAGGGGGCAGCCGCCGCGACCAAACGGGAAGACGCGGCCGCAAAGGCCCAGCGCTTCCGTAAGGAAGTGAAGAAGCCGCCGCTGTCCTCTGCGTGAGTGCCCCTACTTATCTGTCTTGTTTTTGTATTCTGGTGGGTTTGGTCTGAGTTTTTACATGTTCTCCTCGTTTCAGAGCTCCTCTCACCCTCGGGAGGGTTGCCGCCGCCTCCATCAGGGGGTCGGTGGAGTCGTCTGCCACGACTCGGCGCATCGACCCAGCCGCCGACCTCCGGGAGGCGACGGAGCGGAACGCCCAGGAGAAAAGCGACAAGGATGAAGCCGCCCGTCGGAAGAAAGCGGAGGCCGAGAAGACGGCCGCCCCCGCCCAGCAGGGTCTCGAGGGAGCCGGAGCCGCCGCCGCGGCCCAAGAGCAGGCCGAAGAAGCCGCACGCCGCCAACCGACGCTGCTCGTCGTTCCGTTGAACTCGGCGCCGCCTCCGGTGTATACGGAGCGGTCTGGAGAGGCCGACGGGGAGTACGCCATTGCGGAGAGGGAGGGCGGCGAGATCCCCAGGCGAGACCCGGTGGTGCCTCCACCACCGCCCCCACCGCCATCGGGGGGCGCAAAGGATAAACAGTCGGCGGACCCGCCAGTACCGCCGACTACAGACGAAGCCACGGCGAACTTGCTTCTTCAAGTCGCCCTGCCAACTCGTCGTCGGCTGGAGAAGGTGACTTCGGCGCCACGCCCTCTGGAGACCGGAGCGGCCAGCTCGGCCACGCCAGAGGTCGAGGCGATGAGCTCCGCGCCCATCGGGTGGGCGCGAGGAGGCGGCACGGGCCCGCTGAACCAGGCGCTCCTGGACGTCCAGGCGAAGCTGCGAGCTGAAAGCGACGCCATCCAGCACTGCTCAAAGGCGCACCTGGCGACACGAGCGGCCGTCCAGGTATGTTCCTTCTGACTTGCTTTTTCTTGCTCTTCTCTATGGGGGCGCGCCAGCGCACCCACTGGGTGTAGTCCCCGAGTTCCGGGTCGGCTGCTGAGCAGGCGGGTTGGAACTCTAATGGCGAATTCCGAACGCTTATTCTTTTTGAAATGCTCACTGTAGGACTACCACAACCTCCGAGCCACCGTCTTCAACCGAAATGTTGAAGAGCTGGGCAAGCGGACTGCCGACTTGTCGGAGAGCCGAAGTTTGCTTCCTCGCGGGGGCGCGCTGGCGCACCCGCGGGCTGTAGTCCCCGAGATTCGGGCCGACTGCTGCGCAGTCGGGCCGGATCTTCTTGGCGACCTTTCCTGATGCCTTGTGTCCTTTTTGTCTTCTTTCTTCAGAGGCCAACGCCGTTCTTCAGCAGCAGCTGGGTGAAGCCAACACCGCCTTGCGCTCCAAGGAGGTGGAGTGTGGCAAGCTCGTCACAGAGCGCGACCTGCTGGCCGCGCAGCTGGCGGAGCAGAAGGAGCTGCTCAAGAAGGTGCAGGAGGAGGCGAAGGACAAGGAGACTGAGCTCCAGGCCGAGTTCGAGGCCGAACGCTCCTCCTGGACTGATAAGGAGGCGATGCTGACCTCCAGCTTCCACGAGATTGAAGATATCGTCGATGGTAAGTTTTCTTTGCTCGCTTTCTTTGAGCAACCGACTGTGGGTCGGGCCGACTCTTGCTTTTTCTGACATGCTTCTTTTTTCGTCTTTGGCAGACTTCTTCCCGGGTTACGCACAAACTGCCGTTCAAGCCATCGAGGCTGACCGTGAGGCGCGGAGGGCGGCCGGCAAGGATGTTGCTGCCAACGCCCCCTGAACTCTTGATGAACAACTCTTGAGAATCGAGGCTCGTCTACGGCCGGCTCACCGGATGCTACGCCGGCTTCAACGAGTCGCCGCCCAGGCGGTTGCTGCCTCGTGGCCGGAGATGCCGGTTCTGCGCACTCCCAGTCGGACTGCCGACTGGCTGGAGGTCGCAGCAGGCCGTCTGGAGGCTTGGAAGGGCTCCTCGGCACGTGCCGGGGCACGTTGTGCCTTGGAGTTCGTCAAGGCGTGGTATCCAGACCTGAGTCTGGACTAGCTGGCCATGCTCCGAGCTGAGGCCATGAAGGATGACTTTGTCAAGCGCGCCGCGGCACTCGCTGAGTACGTCGACCCCAATGTCTTTGTTCCTGAGCTAGCTGACAACGGCGAGGAGGCGCCGTCGGAGTGGTTCGGGATGAACCCGAACTACGGCGAGGACTCGGCGGAGGTGATCGGCTCCAGTGTCGAGGAGGAAGGCGAGGTGGAAGCCGGCGGCGAGACGGAGGCGCCAGAAGCCGGAGCGGGCGACCAGCCTCAGCTCGACCAAGCCTCCAACAACGAGCCGCGCCCAACTACGCCAACTGCTGCTGGAGGTGATCAAGTCGAGTCTGCCCCGCCGGCTACCCCGACGTCCGACACCGCCATCTCCTCCGCGCCTCCGAACCCGCCCGCGGCTTCATAGGCCGCAGCCTTGGTTTATTTATCTTCTTAGTAATTTCTTGAAGACTTTGTTATTTCGCACATTTCCACCCACTGGGTGTATTTTGAACATCTGTTCATGGATTCGGCCAATGGCCTTTGCGGTGTAAATATTTGTCTAGATTCTATCGTTTCTTGCTTGTTGCTCTTTTAGGCTCTTTTCCTTTGCCGCCTTCCCTTGGGTGTCGTCTTTGCCAGACGTACAGCCGCTCCGCGGACTGCTGCTGGACCAAATACCTGGCCGCCTTGGGAAGGCAAGTACTTAGCCGTTCTAGAGTTTTTGTAGCAAGTCGGATAGAAAGGCGGTAGGCCGACTACTCGGAGTCGGTTTTGCAAGGAATAGCTGTAAAGCCAGCTCGGGCTATGTTTTTTACGCTTTGAGTCCTTAGCCTTTTTTCGTGCAGGCGCCTATTCTACCTTACTCCGGCCCACCAGTCAGTCGCTCTGCGAGCTGTGGCTTTAGCAGGAGTCGGCTTAGGCGTCGTGCACTACTTGTCTGACCGCAGGAAGCGTTTTCATAGCGCGAGACAGCAAGTCCCCGGGCCGACTGGTCGAGCCCGGGGTCATGCAGCATAGAGAGTGTCGTACTCGGAAGCATAATTCTTATCATACAGATAACAAAAGGAGCAGTCCCCGAGTCTGTCTCGGAGGCCCCAGAGTCTTGATACTTTAAAATACAAAAAGGGGGCGTGATACATACTGCATCAGCTATAAAATTTTCGAAGAAGATTCGCGTTCCACGGTCGCTCCGTCTCTTTGCCGGAGTCGTCCCTCTTGCGTGCTCGGGGCTTCTGCGCGTCGATCAGGTAGTAGGAGTCGTTGCCCAGCACCTTGCTGATGATGAAGGGGCCTTCCCACGGAGCCGACAACTTGTGCTGGCCGGCTGTTCGCTGGATCAGCCGGAGCACAAGGTCGCCCTCTTGGAAGGATCTCGGCCTAACCTTCCTGTTGTAGTAGCGACGTAGGCTCTGCTGGTAGATGCTGGACCGGCTGAGTGCCAACAGCCGGCCCTCTTCCAGCAGATCGACGCCGTCTTGTCGTGCTTCTTCTGCTTCCTCCGCAGTGTACATCGTGACTCGCGGGGAGTCGAACTCTATATCCGTTGGGATGACGGCTTCAGCACCGTAGACGAGGAAGAAGGGTGTGAAGTCGGTCGACTTGTTTGGAGTCGTGCGCAGACTCCAGAGGACGGCTGGCAACTCGTCAAGCCAACAGCCGGCCGAACGCTCCAGCGGTTCGACCAACCGAGGCTTGATGCCGGACAAGATGAGGCCATTCGCCCGCTCCACCTGCCCGTTCGACTGCGGATGGGCAACGGACTCTAGGTCTAGTCGGATGACCTGCGTCGCACAGAAACGGGCCAAGGCGCCTTTGGCAAAGTTGGTGCCGTTGTCGGTGATGATGTTGTGCGGTATGCCATACCGAATTGTGATGTCTGAGATGAAAGTCACGGCACTCGGACCATTCAATTTTTTGATGGGCTTCACTTCTATCCACTTGGTGAACTTGTCCACCACGACAAGCAAATGAGTTAGGCCGCCTCGTGCCGTCTTGAAGGGTCCCACCATATCCAGGCCCCAAACTGCAAAGGGCCAGGCGATGGGGATAGTCTTGAGTGCTGAAGCCGGCTGATGCGGCTTGGATCAGAACTTCTGGCACCCCTTGCATTTCTGGACCAACTCTTTGGCCTCTTCCAGGGCAGTCGGCCAGAAAAAACCGTGTTGGAAGGCTTTGGTGACGAGCGCTCTTGAGGCCGCATGGTGGCCGCACTCGCCTTGATGGATGTCTCTGAGAATTGCTTGGCCTTGCTCTGGCTCGACGCAACGCTGGTAGACGCCTGTGACGCTGCGTCTGACCAGCTCTCTGTTGACTATGGTGTATGCTGCCGCTCGGCGTTGTATTTGCCGAGCCAAGGTTTCATCGGTTGGTAGCTCCTTGTTTACCAAGAATTTGAGGATGGGCTGGGCCCCTGAGGGTGCTATTACTTCTTCAACCGTCAGAACTGCAACTTGGACGAGGGCGGCCGGGCTGGGAGGCGGTGGGCTGGAGTCCGCGGCCGCTTGCTGGATCAGTGAAGTCCCCGGGCCGAGTGGTGCAGTCCCCGGGCCGAGCTCTGGAGTCTTTTCTCTGGTCGCCGCAGTCCACGGGCCGAGTTTTGAAGTCCCCGGGCCGGCTTTGACTGCGGCGTTCTTGGAGTCATCTGCGAGGGTTTTTGCGCCGTTTGCTTGGGCTTTGGAGTCGGATCCGACTTCTTCTGGAGGAGCCGGCACAAAAATGCAGTCTGACTCTGGCGAGGGCTTGATGGATGGCTTGAGGAGGCGCTGAAGAGCGACGCCAGATGGTATTGCTTGGCGAGTGGAGCCGATTCGTGCCAAAGTATCTGCTTGGTTATTGTCGTTCCTCGGCACGTGGAGGAACTTGCACCCCTCGAAATATCCGCTGAGTTGCTGCACGAGGAAGCGGTAGCTTGCCATGTTTGCGTCCTTGGCGTCCCAGTCACCAGATGATTGCTGGACCACCAAGTCGGAGTCGCCATAGCATAGGATCCGGCGAATGCCGAGTTCTTTGGCAAGTCGGAGCCCGTGAATGAGCGCCTCGTACTCAGCGACGTTGTTGGAGGCGGCAAAATGAATCTGCAGTGCATACTGGAGCTTGTCGCCCTTGGGAGAGGTGAGAACAACGCCGGCTCCCAAGCCGGTGCGCATCTTGGAGCCGTCAAAATGCATCCGACAGTGGGTGGAGTCGGGCGCTGGCGGCAGGTACTGGGTCTCGGCCCAGTCGACAAGGAAGTCGGCCAGTGCTTGCGACTTGATGGCGGTGCGGGGTTGATAGTAGATCGTGTAGGGCGCCAGCTCTATGGCCCATTTTGCCACTCGGCCTGACGCATCTCGGCTTCCGATGATCTCAGCCAATGGGGCTGTGCAGACCACTGTGATTGGATGTTCTTGGAAGTAAGGCTTCAGCTTCTTGGCGGCGAAGTGCACGCCGTAACACATCTTCTGGTAGTGAGGGTAGTTCTGCTTGGAGGTCGACAGTACTTCACTCAGATAATAGACGGGTCTCTGGACCGGCAGTGCCTTGCCTTCCTCCTTGCGCTCAACTACGATAACCGTGCTGACTACTCGGCTGGTGGCGGCGATGTACAGGAGCATGGGCTCTTTGGGAGTCAGAGCCGCCAACACAGGGGGAGTAACCAACATCCTCTTCAGTTGCAGAAAGGCATCGTCCGCCTTGTGGTTCCACTCGAAAAAATTGGTCTTCTTCATGAGTTGGTACAAGGGGAGAGCTTTCTCGCCTAGCCGACTGATAAAGCGGCTGATGGATGCCAAACAGCCAGTGAATTTCTGCACGTCCAACAGTCGGCTAGGCACCTCCATCCTCTCGATGGCCTTGATCTTCACGGGGTTGCACTCTATGCCGCGTTCAGAGACCAGGAAGCCGAGTAGCTGGTCGGCTGGTACTCCGAAAACGCACTTCTCGGGGTTAAGCTTGATCTGGAATTGGTGCAGGTTCTCAAAGGTCTCTTTGAGGTCTTCCAGTAAGGTTCCGCGCTTCTCCGTCTTCACCACCACATCATCCACGTAGACGTGGGCATTTCTGCCGAGTTGCTTGAGGAGGCACTTCTGCATGCAACGCTGAAAGGTGGCGCCGGCATTCCTTAAGCCAAACGTCATGGTCAGGTAGCAGAAGGCTCCGAACGGCGTGATGAAGGCGGTCTTCAGTCTGTCTGCCGGGTTCATCTTGATCTGGTGATATCCTGAATAGGCATCTAAGAAGCTCAACAGCTCGCATCCGGCCGTGGAGTCTATCACCTGATCGATCCTCGGCAGAGCAAACGGGTCCTTGGGGCAGGCTTTGTTCAGGCTTGTGTAGTCGATACACATTCGCCACTGCTTGTTCTTCTTCAGTACTAAAACTGGGTTCGCTAACCACTCTGGGAAAAATACTTCCATGATAAAGCCGGCTGCAAGGAGCCGGGCTATCTCTTCACCAACAACTCTTCTCTTTTCTTCTGACAGGCGGCGCAAGGGCTGCCTGACGGGCTTTGCATCGGACCGGACATGTAACTTGTGCTCGGCGAATTCCGTCGGTACACCTGGCATGTCTTTGGGGGACCATGCAAAGATGTCCCGATTCTCACGGAGGAAATCGACGAGCTCGCCTTCCTATTTGCTGTCAAGGTTTGCACCTATGACCGCGTACCTCTCCGGGAGCTCTGGGTCCAAAGGTATCTTCTTCGTTTCCTTCGCCGGCTTGAACGAGCCCTCAGCTACCGACTCCTTGGGGTTGGGCGACAACTCAGGCTGCTTGCCGGCCATCGCCACAACCCGGTCAAGAAGCCGCTTCTCCGCTGCAATGACCAGGGACTCGGCCAGCCGACTGCTCTCGGCCGCGCAAGCGGACGACTTCCTGTAGTCGCCGGTCACAGTCAGAATTCCCTTGGAACTCGGCATCTTCATCTTGAGGTAGGCGTAGTGGGGGACCTCCATGAACTTGGCCAAGGCAGGTCGGCCAAGTAGTGCATGGTATGGGCTCCGGAGGTCCACCACTTCAAACCAGACTGGCTCTCGGCGGAAGTGATCCTTATCTCCGAAAAGGACATCTACCAAAATCTTGCCGATTGGGGAGCAGGAAAGGCCAGGGACGATCCCATGGAATACAGTCCGGCTGTTCTGGAGTTGTCTCTGCTTGATTCCCAGCTTCTCCATTGTATCCTTGTACAGGATGTTGATACTGCTGCCTCCATCTATCAAAACTCGCGAGAAGCGGGCTGCCCGCCTATCAGTAGCAAAGGTGGCCTCCAGGACCAGGGCATAGGACCCTGGATTCGGCATCACCTCTAGGTGATCAGCTCTGCTCCAGCTGATAGGCTTCTCGGACCAATGCATGAACTCCGAAGTGTCTGACGCCACTGCGTTAACCTCTTGCTGGTGCTGCCGCCTGCTGCGTCTGTCATCGGCCACACTGGTGAACACCACGTAGGCTCCATGCTCTTCTGGGTACTCGTCTTGTACTGCGCCGACTGGCCTGGCAGCCGGCGGCGGGGGTGGAGGCGGAGGCGGCTGTCCAGCAGGTGGAGGAGGCACCATGCCGTCTCCCTTGGCAATCCTAGTCAGCCAGTGGCACTTTCTGGTGGTGTGGTTTGATGGCTTCGCGCCACTGTGAAACTTGCAGGGGCCATCCATAGTCTGCTTGTAGGAGAAAGCCGGCAGCCAATTGGGCTTGCCGCCCTTCTGCCGCTTGGGTGGAGGCTGCCCTTCTGGTTGCTGATCGTCGACCGTTGCGACTAGCCGGCTATTGGAAGCCGGCTGCGGGGCCTTGCGCTTGTGATCGTTCTGCTGTTGCCGCCGGCTGGCGTCTCCAGCCGGGGTTCTGGGAGCCTGAGGGGCGACTTTGCCTGTCGTGCCGACTTGGATCTCCGTCTTCATAGAAGAGTCGGCCGTGGCGTACTTGTCTGCTATGATCAGCAGCTCATCCAGGGTCTCCGGCTCGTCGCAGAGTAGCTTGTGCTTGAGGAGGGTGCCTTCTCTGCACCCGGCGGTGAAGTACTCGATGGCCTGCACCTCGTGCACGCCCTCGCAGGAGTTTCGGAGCTCGGCCCACCACGTGAGGTAGTCGCGAGTGGATTCATCGAGGCCTTGCACGCACAAGGAGAGCTGGCGAGGCTTGGGAGGTCGCTTGTACGTGCTCGTGAAGTTGCGGACGAAAGCCTCGGTGAAGTCAACCCAACTGTTGATGCTGCGGGGCTTCAGGCTGTTCAGCCATGTCCGTGTCGTGCCCTGGAGCATGAGCGGAACGTACTTGACGGCGACGCGCTTGTTGCCGCTTGCTATGTCGACGGCGGTGGCGTAGTCGACTAGCCAATCCTCCGGCTTCACGGAGCCGGTGTACTTGGGGGTATCTCTAGGGAGAGTGAACCCTTTGGGGAAGGGCTCATCTCGGATGCGGGGACCAAAACACGGCGGCCCCAGCTCATCTTCTTCTTCCAGCACCAAAGATCGATGGAGTCGGTCGATCCGGAGGCGGGCATCATTCTCTCCGACTCCCTCTCGGCGGCCTAGGCGACCTCCGAGAGTCGGATGTTCAACGGGCGGTGGAGAGACTCGCCTTTCTCTGCGGGGTGGCGGAGGCACATAGTCGTCCCGCCGCTCTACTGCTCTTGGGCGGCCGTCTTGGTCGCGCTCGATGGTGAGGTGAGTCCAACTGCGGCTTGCAGCCGGCTCCTTGTCTTTTCTTCCGCGGACGCCGCCAGTCGGCGTCCGAGATGTTGCGCCTTGATCTCGGCGGGGTGGCAGGTCATCTTTCTGCTGTTGCGGTCCTTCGGTGCGGTAGCCGGCCGCGTTCTGCGCGCCGGCCGCGTCGAGGAGTCGCTGGACTTGCTCCGTCATCAGTCGGCGCTCTTCGCCTTCTAGGTTATCCAGCTCGTCTGCCGCCGCTTGGGCGGCTCGAATGTTTTCTGCGGGCGTGGCGTATATGGGGCGGTTGGCCCCGAACATGCTGGCAATGTCCGCGCCACGCTGGCGGACCGCGCCCAGGCGGCTTGGCCGCACCGGGGCCGGCGAGCCGCCCACAGCGCGATCCATCTCGCGCTGGTAGGCCTCTGACAAGCGTCTCATGCTCGCCAGCTTCTTCGCGCCTTCGACGAGCTGGAGGCGGCGCGCCTCCAGTGTCTCGGCGTCGGCGTCCTCTGGAATGGGCGCATCCAGGTCTTGCAGTGCCGCGTCAAGCGGGTCGTGAGCTCTCCCGTCGGAGTGCTCGCCATGGTCGATGACGAGCACCTCAGTGACGGTGCTTCCGCCGCTCTCCGTGCGAGGGAGCGGTTCGTCATAGATCACCATGTTGGTGGGGAAGGCATCGAGCGACGCGGTGTCGGAATCGACCAGCACCGAGTCGGTGGAGCCTACGGATTCCAGGTCGGTGGCAGGCTCGCCAGCAACATGGAGGTCGTCGAGGAGACCCGCGAGAAGGTTCGCGGGGCCGCTGGTGCCTGCGTCGGACGCAGGCTCGTCGGAGAGGCTATCCTCGCCGATAAGACCGGCGAGGCAGCTGGCTGCGCAGACGGTCTCAGCGTCGTGCAGCGCGTCGGAGTGAACTCCTTCTGGCGTGCTGGGCTGGCTACGCTCGCCAGGGAGGAAAAGGGTTCCCGTCCAGAACAGATCTCCGGACGACGGTGCACCTCGCCCCACGGTGGGCGCCAAATGTCGGGGGTTAGGTGCGACATATGCCAAAGGATGGCTTATCATGGTGGGGGCGAGTAGAACGTCGCCGGTGCCTGGAAACGGGATGAGGCGTCAACATGCTCGTCGGCGGATCTTACCCAGCTTCGGGGCTCTTCGAGGAGATAATACCCCTACTGCTGCTCTGCGGGGTCTCCGCATGGTCACTATGGAGATATGTGTACAAAGTTGCTCCTCGAGCTGTGTTCTGGAGGTAGGAGAAGGCAAGGCTAGCTCTCCCCCTCTCTATGCTGTTGGTCTGGTGGAAAAAGGATCGAACCCTTTGCATGGGTGCTCCGGGGGGTTTATATAGGCCTACCCCCCGGGGGTACAATGGTAATCTGACTGGGTGCGGGTCCCAGCCGTCTGTCTCTTAGGCCGCCGTCTTCTACGCCGACTCCTGGGGGCCACCTCTGGCGGGCCCCGCCGACTGACCTGGCCACTGTAGCTGCGCCTCTGATGACGTCGTCTTGGTCATGGGGGTGTGGCAACAGTGCCGCCGCCTGGCCGGCGATCACTGTCGCCACTCCCCGTCTTGTCTGGTTAATGGCGTGTGGGGCCGTGGGAGGAGATAGCCGGCTCTCGGAGGCCGACTCCCACGGGGGCCGTCTTTGGGCGCTCTCGCCGTCCTCTATCTCCCCCGTTGACTGGCGGGGCCCGCCGTCTCCAGGCCGTACTGGTGGGCCAACGTGGGAACAGGGTTCCGCCGCTGGGGCGGACGTCAGGGCCGGTATGGCCACAGTGCCGCGCCGTACTGAAGATCTCCTTCAGTACGTCGCACTGTAGCCATACCCGCCCTTGGTAATCAGGGTAGGGGAAGGCCGTACTCCGGCCATCCCCGGTCTTGTCCTCCTTCCCGAAGGCCGAAGGTGGTGAAGTCGCGGGCCGACTCCCCATAGTCGGCCTCTCTGGAGTCGCCGGTCGGGAGTCACAGCCGACCCTGGGACTCGGCCGAGAGTGGGTGTCGGTGATGCTGCGGCTGGCTCCCAGAGTCGGCCAATCGTCTTGGGATTCTTTGAGGGGCGTAGCCTGCCCCGATGTCTTGAAAGGTTCTGGGCCTCGGGTTTGCCTACCCGTGGCCCATTACTCCGACATTGAGTGTTCTCCCCGCGCGGAAGACTGTGCGGCTGCCTTGAGAGCCACACACTAAAGCGGCTTCGCCAATCAAATCACCTAAATAGGTCGTTAAGACCACGGACGCGGCTAGACGAGTCCGGCGTAAACATACAATTGATAAAGGCTTAATAGCCGTACACCCCAGTACAAGGCGCTCCGCGCATGTAAAACAAGAGACAATAAGGCTCAATTTCACTTATTTTGAATTATACTTTGTTTATTTAGTATAACGTACATTTCGCATGACTTTTTCAACTAAGTTCCTCCCTTTTACAGATGAACACCGTGCTACACCCATCCAGGATACGACACAACGGAGACACAGGCGTAGACGTGCAGCAGGGACCCGTTCCAAGGATTCTTCTTAGATTAAGACCCTGCGTAAACCTTTTTTACTGTCTCTTGTTGATACACATCCCCTGGATTCTCCATATAACCAAGGAGGAGGCTGGCGTCTTGGCATGTGGCCACGTCAGAACTTTGCGCGTACCTGGACACTAGGGGCTTATCACCAAGGGCGTTGCTCAGCCCGTTTTCTTAAAGACTGAATACCTTAGGGAGTGTTCGGCGTCGCGAGTTTGGCCTTATATGCATCAGCTTCGAATCATGTCTTTGGTCAAATGTTGGGTTTGCCCGGCTCCTGTGTTTTGCTGCCTTACATTCCGCTCTATCGGCTAATGCGGCACCAAGAGAACTACTGCGATTGTGCCCCGGTTCAGCCAGGCGAGCACCTCAGTAGAGAAAGCCGAAAACTGAATGTCATGATATAGCGTGAGACTGGTCAACCACTCGATGACCTATCGGAATCTTCGGGATTCCTCCGCATTAACGAAGGGCCGTTTCCCGGCCAGGCACACACGCGCCCCGAGTTCGGGCGAGCGCGGCGTCACCAGGGGCTATATAGTAGCCTCACCGTCAAACTCCTATGGTCAAGTGAAAGTGTAAAGCATTATAGTATGGATGATCGAGGTGTTGTTTTCTTTGAGAATCGCTTGGTGGTTCCCAAGAATCAACATCTGCGACAATTGATTCTTAAGGAGGCGCATGAATCCCCTCTCACGATTCATCCCGGTAGTACTAAGATGTATCAGGACCTACGCCAGAGGTTCTGGTGGACTAGGATGAAGAGAGAAATCGCTGAGTTCATTGCTAACTGTGACGTTTGTCGTCGCGTTAAGGCAGAACATCAAAGACCTGCTGGCACCCTTCAGCCTTTAGCTATTCCTGAATGGAAATGGGATAAGGTTGGTATGGACTTCATCACCGGCTTTCCCAGGACCAAGAAAGGGAATAATGCTATCTTCCTAGTCATTGATCGTCTTTCCAAAGTGGCTCACTTCCTACCTGTTCGAGAGAGTATCACCGCTAGTCAGCTCGCTGACTTATATATTTCTCGAATAGTTTCACTTCATGGTGTTCCACTAGAGATCAATTCAGACCGTGGTAGTCTTTTCACTTCTCATTTCTGGGAGAGTTTCCAAACTGCCATGGGCACCCATCTTTCCTTCAGTACCGCTTTCCACCCTCAATCAAGTGGTCAGGTGGAAAGGGTTAACCAAATCCTCGAAGACATGCTTAGAGCTTGCGTTGTCTCATTCGGTATGGATTGGGAGAAGTGTCTTCCTTTCGCCGAGTTTGCTTATAACAATAGCTACCAATCCAGTCTCAAGAAAGCTCCTTTTGAGATTCTGTATGGACGAAGATGTCGAACACCTTTGAACTGGTCAGAAACCGGTGAAAGACAATTCTTTGGACCGGATATGATCCAGGAGGCAGAAGAGCAAGTTCGCATCATTCATGAGAATTTGAAAACAGCCCAATCTCGTCAAAAGAGCCAGTATGACCGTCGTCATAAGGAAGTGGCTTATGAAGTTGGCGACAAGGCTTACCTTTGGGTTACTCCTTTGAAGGGTACCCATCGATTCGGTATCAAGGGCAAGTTGGCTCCCCGTTACATTGGTCCTTTTCGCATTCTCGCTAAACGAGGAGAGGTTGCCTACCAGTTGGAACTACCGCCACACCTTTCTCGAGTACATGATGTCTTCCACGTCTCTCAACTCAAGCGTTGCTTCTCGACCCCATCCGCGGAGTGGACCACGAAACACTTGATCTCCAAGATAACCTCACATATCGAGAGTACCTTGTTCGCATTCTTGATCAAGCAGAGCGTGTTACTCGACATCAGAACATCAAGTTTCTCAAAGTTCAGTGGTCTCATCATTCCGAGAGAGAAGCTACCTAGGAGCGTGAAGATCATCTTCGACTGGAGTACCCCGCCTTCTTTCCGTCGACCCCTGAATCTTGAGACGAGATTCTTTCGAGTGGGGGCGAGTTGTCACATCCCTAGTTCTGGTATGCTCAAGGCTAGCTAGTCATGTGTGCATCATGTTTAAATTCCATTAAATTTTGAAATGAGGATTTGTGAAACCCTCAGAATCATTTCTGGAAATGACCCAAATAAAAATTGCTCCAAAAAGGTCCAAGAAATGTTCATGTCTCTCTCTGAAAATATTGGGCAGAGATAAAAATCCAACCAATATTTTTAGGAGCTCATAAATAATTATTTTGGGCATTTGGAATTAATGCAATAATTATTTGCCTTGGATATATATTGTTATGTATATAAAATATTGTCCAAAAATTGTGCTAGTTGATGAGGAGCTCTAGAATATAGCCACTAGCTCTTACAAAAATTGGCATAAGAAAATAAATTGATTTAGTATTTTTATTAAATCAAAACATATGTCAGAAATTAGAAAAGAAAACAAAATGGGAAAAACTTACCTGCACTTACCTCCCTGAGGCCCAGCACTGTGCGGCCTGGCCTGGCCCAGTGGCCGACAGACCGGCCCAGCCGACTGGCAGTGCCAGTCGTCCCCTTCCTCTCGCCAGGAGGACAGGGGCACGCGCCGGCGCGCGCGGCCACGCGTCCGGCCGGGGCCACGTTCCCCGCCAGCTCCTGCTTCCCCTCTCGTCGCCCTGGACGCCCCAGACGACGCCACGCGCTGCCCCGACCTCTCTCACTCTCTCCCCTGGCCTTCCCTCCTCCCCTGGTTCTCTCCCGCGCGTCCGCCGACGAGCACCGCCGCGGCCACCGCCTCCCCCTCGCTCTCTCGTCGTGCCCACGAGCTCCGCGCCGTCTCCCTGCATCGCCTTCCTCATCCACGCAAGCCGGAGCGCCCCGAGGAGCCGCCATCGCCGTCATCTTCGTCGTCGGCCGCCCGAGATCGTCGGCGCCCGTCCGTCATCTCCGACTCGTCCCCGAGCCTGCTGACCATCCCGTCGCCTCCGTCGTGAGCTTCTGCGCCTGTTCCCCCTTCTCCCCTTCCTCCCCGTGCGCCGTAGCTGTGCTCCCGCTCGAGGCCGAACTCCGGCCGCCGCCCTGAGCTCTGCTCCGGCGAGCTCCGGCGCCCCCGCAGCCTCCCGCGTGTTCCACTGGATGCGCGCGAGCGCGGGCTTCGCTCCCGTAGTCTCCGCCGTCCGAATGGTCGCTGGAGACGCGATCCCGAGCCCCTCCGCCGCGTTCGCCTCGCCGGCGGCTAAACGCCGGCGGGATTGACCGGGTCAACCCGCACTAACCCCCCCCCCCCCCAGCTCACCTGGGGTTTGACTACCCAGGGTCAATGACATGTGGGCCCCGACCCTGACTAATTTTAGATGTAGTTTAAATCTAATTAATTTTCTGTTAATTAACCATAACACTGACCAGTGGGCCCTGTGCCCCCTAATCCTTTTAATTAAGCAAATAACCCCCTGTTTAACCCCGTGTCACTGACGTGTGGACCCCACACGTCAGGTTTGACCTGGTCAGCGCCGTTGACCGTTGACGCAGTGCTGACGTCATGCTGACGCAATTATTTATTTCCTGGAATTATTTTAAAACAGGAAATTCCAGAAAATATTCAGAACTTCAAAAATTCATATCAAATCAACCGTAGCTCAGATTGAAATAAGTTATATATGAAAAATCATCAGAAAAATGCAAGCTATCCATCTGTACCAGTTTCATGCATGAAAAACTAAGTTAAACCTGCTGTATAGATGAAAACATATGAATGGCATATATAAGAACTTACTTTGGAGTTGCATTTGAACCTTTAGTGCAAATGGACCTCAAACAAATGAATGCTAGTTGCATTAGCTCAAACAGCATCACATCTTCATGCCATGTTCATGCATCATATTGTTGCATATGCTTGTGTATTGATTGTTGGCACCGTTCCTTCTCGATAGGTCCTGCTCCGGAGACCGTTCCAGAGTACCTGTCTGTGAAGCAGTGCCTCCCTTGTTGATCTACCAGGCAAGCAAACCCCCTTGTTCATTTCGATATGATCCCACTCTCTCGCTCCTGCTCTCTTTTATTGCATTAGGACAACAACGATTCAACTGCTACTTTATGTTGCGGTAGTTGAACCCATTCCTCTGCATGACCTGTCATTGCCACAGTAAATAGATGAAACCCACTAGCATGTGTAGGAGTTGATTGAGCCATGTTGTGTTCCTACCATGCTATGCCTGCTATTGCTTAGAGTTGTGTCGGGTCTGATTCATTGGGAATGGATTGGAGTGATATGATATGTTCTGATGCTGAGAGTTAAGCGTGTGAACACGATTTGGTAAAGGTAGCGGTGAGAGGCCATGTAGGAGTACATGGTGGGTTGTCTCACTGGAACCGTCCTTAAGCACCGAGTTCTGTGTATGTCGTCCAATGACTAGCTACTACCACGCATTGGAATGCTTAAGTGCCCCTCTCGACTTATTAATCACCTCGATCTCTGTCCAGGAGTTGCAACTAGTTTCTGGTGTTTGTAGGTAGTGCTATTTTTCTACCGAGTGGCACCCGGCAGGGTGGGCTTGGGACAGACTAGGCACACGTGGCCCGGTGTACCGAGTGGCACCCGGTTGGTGGGCTCGGGAACCCTGTACACATCGTTTGGGGCCGTGAGCGACACCCCGGCCGGATCTCCTTGCGGATGGAACCCGAATAGGCGATAAACCTGGACTAGAGTCTTGTGTAGTTAGTCAGGTCGTGGCCGACACCCCCGCCAGGCTTCCGCTTGAAGGTTGCCGAGATACATGTCGTGTACATGGTGATAAGTGGTGAGAGTGTGTGTGAAGAAGTACACCCCTGCAGGGTTATCATGATCTATTCGAATAGCCGTGTCCTCGGTTATGGACTTCTTGGATGCTTACGTGGTACATAGACAACTTGAAGTGGATACCATAAAATGCTCAAGATAAGTGTGAGTGCTATGGATGGCCTTCTCGTAGTGAGACGAGGATGAATCCATAGTAGTGTATTGATGTGGTGATTAGTGGACTCGTGTGCGCCTTTTCAAAAGGGTTACCAACAGTCGTAGAGCAGGATAGCCACAGAGTCAAAGCTGGCTTGCTGCAACTAAACTCCACATTGCCTTTGATACAAATGCATGTATGATAGGATCTGATGTAAGTCTTGCTGAGTACCTTTGTACTCATGTTGCTTTATTTATGTTTTTGCAGCGGAGACTTCGGTCTTACTAGTTACGTGGACTTCGACAAGTAGCTTGTACCTCAGCTACGATCTTGATCGGATCTTGTAGATAGTCAGGCTTCTCAGCCTTTTTCTTTTGTAGTTGTCTGTACTCAGACATGTAATGCTTCCGCTTGTTGCTTGTATGCTCTGAATGATGGGTCATGTGACCCCTGTTTGTATTTAATGCTATGTGGCTCTTCTGGGCCTTTATCTATATGAGTTTGCGTTATGTTGTGATGCCATGTTGTACAGCACATACTTGCATGTTATGCGTACGTGTAACGTGTATTGCTATGTGTGGGATCCGACTATCTAGTTGTTTATCCTTGGCAGCCTTTCATATGGGGAAATGTAAGTCTAGTGCTTCTGAGCGATAGTAGTCCGCTACAGCCCGGTTCACCGGAGTCCTGCTAGCCCAGCACTACTGCTCGGAACACTTGACTGGCTGTTATGTGTTTCACGTCGTTCCTGTGTCTGTCCCTTCGGGGAAATGTCACGCGGTGTTATCCGGAGTCCTGCCTAGCCTGCTACAGCCCGGGTTACCAGAGTCCTGTTAGCCCAGTGCTACAGCCCGGATAAATACGTTGATGACCGACATGCTCGATGTGATTCATGTATGCCTGTCCTCATAGGTTGGCGCCGCCTTGGTTTCACGACTAGCCATGTCGGCCCGGGTTCTCTGTCATATGGATGCTAGCGACACTATCATATACGTGAGCCAAAAGGCGCAAACGGTCCCGGGCCAGGTAAGGTGGCACCCGTGGGAATACCGTGCGTGAGGCCGCAAAGTGATATGATGTGTTACATGCTAGATCAGTGTGACTTAGGATCGGGGTCCCGACAGCTTTGGTATCAGAGCCTGACTGCTTGTAGGATTTCCAAGCCAGCCTGGTCGAAGTTGAGTCTAGAAATGCTTTAGTTATGTAGGGGAATTGATTGTGGAAGGGAACGTAAGGCTCTTTTTACTCCTTATACCTCATGCCCTTCTGATCTGAGTCATCCTATCTTTCCTACGGGGTTAAGGAACTAGGCCTTCTCTTCTGTCTATCAGGATCACGTGTTACTACTCCGTAGTCTCTTAGGATTGGTTGATCAGAGTCTTATCCCAGTTTGAGTACCTCTGGTGTAGTCTGTTTAGTAATGTCTCAGAACTTTGACTGATGATGTTGAGTATGGTGCTATCCCATCTTTTGCAGAATGTCTCATTCTGAGCATTTTACTGTCGTTATGCTGCCGAAATTGCCCTAGGAGTTTGAGAGATACTAAATTTCCGTGTGCTACATGTTGCATTCTATAGTTGTTGTTGACCCCGTCCTTGGTTCCGCTTCTCAGGATGTCGTCAGTTAACCGAAGTTCTGTTGCTCGTTGCCTGAACCACGGAGGTGGTAGGGATGAAGGGGATCCTCCCGACCAACGTTCGTTGGCAGAGTTCATGTTAGAGGTTGAGATGAACAAGCGTGAGTCTAACCGCTTGTTGGCACGTATCGAGGAGAACACCGCACCCCAATGCAAAGAGTCAGCGACCATCTATGATTTCATTCGTTTGAAACCACCCACCTTCCATCATTCCATTGAACCACTCGATGCAGATGACTGGCTCCGTAGTATCACACACAAGCTGCGTTCCGCGAACGTAGCTGAAAGTGACAAGGTCACCTATGCTGCATATGACCTGGAAGGTCCTGCTAGTCTTTGGTGGCAGAACTATGAGGCTATGCTTTCAGTTGGTCAGATTCCTACCTGGAGAGATTCTACTGAGGCTTTTCACGAGCATCACATTCCTGAAGCCCTCATCGATCGCAAGAGAGAAGAGTTCTGTAGTTTCACCCAGGGTAAGATGGCTGTTGATGCTTACAGTAGAGAGTTTGAGAACCTCGCCCGCTATGCTACAGAAGAAGTGTCCACGGATGCCAAGAAGCAGGCTAGGTTCCGGAAGGGTCTCAACCCCAAGTTGCGTCGTGATCTTCATTTGCACCATTGCAATACATTCCAGGCTCTTGTGAACAAGGCCATTAACACTGAGACAGCTCAACTCACTTACGAGGAGTCTCGCAAGCACACCCGTGATTTGGTTTCTTCCTCTGGTTCTAGTTTGCAGAAGCGCCGGATTTGGATTCCGAACTCCGCTCTTCCACCCGGTTATACACCGAGGCCATCTCATGTGGCGCCTCACCCAGTTCAGCAGTATGCTCCACCCAAGTCTGTTGGTAGACTTCCTTCCAATGCGGGTCCACGTCCAACTTCAGGGACTTTCTTCACATGCGGAGAGCCAGGACACTATGCACGTGACTGCTCTCAAACCAGCTATGCTCCACCCCCGCCCGAGAAGTCTGTTGGCTGTGATAAGCCATCACGCAAGATGATTAGTGTCAAGTCAGCTCCCACTGAACGTGGACGTGTGCATCACGTCTCAGCTAAAGATGCTCATGATGATCCGGATGTCGTTCTTGGTACACTCCTTGTCAACTGTCATCCAGCTTCGGTTCTCTTCGATACCGGAGCATCTCACTCCTTCATCTCTGAAGGCTATGCTCGTTTGCACGACATATCATTTCGTGATATGCCAACTCCACTTGAAATCCAAACTCCAGGGTCTAGGTGGCAAACTACCAGAATAAGCCATGGTAATGAAATCCTTGTCGACAGACTCGTATTCCTTGCGTCACTCATAGCCCTCCAGTCTACAGATATTAACATCATCTTGGGTATGGACTGGATGAAAGCTCATTATGCCAAGATTGATTGCTACACCAGGTCTGTTCAACTTACACACCCATCTGGCAAGATAGTCACTGTCTCCACCAAAATTGCAAAGCGTCAGCTTTATTCTCTTAATGCCAGCCCTCTTCCAGACCTTGAAGATATCCCGGTAGTCCGTGACTTTCCGGATGTCTTTCCAGAAGAACTGCCAGGTATTCCACCTGACAGGGATGTAGAATTTGTTATAGATCTTCTCCCAGGAACCGCTCCAATCTCTAGGAGACCTTACAAGATAGCACCCTTAGAACTAGCCGAGCTTAAGAAACAACTTGATGAGTCCTTGCAAAAGGGTTTCATCCGTCCTAGTTCTTCTCCCTGGGCTTGCCCCGTCCTCTTCGTCAAGAAGAAGGATGGTACGGACCGGATGGTTGTAGATTATCGTCCCGTTAATTTGGTCACGATAAAGAACAAGTATCCGCTTCCCAGGATCAACGATCTGTATGATCAGCTCGCTGGATCCTCAGTCTTTTCCAAGATGGATTTGAGGTTAGGCTACCACCAAATCAAGATCAGAAACGGGGACATTCCTAAGACGGCTTTTGTCACTCGTTATGGCCAGTACGAGTACACTATCATGTCCTTTGGTCTAACTAATGCTCCAGCTACCTTCTCCCGCTTGATGAACTCGATCTTCATGGAGTACTTAGATAAGTTCGTCGTGGTTTACCTCGATGATATTCTTATTTACTCGAAGAACGAGGAAGAGCATGCCGAACATCTTAGACTTGTGTTAGAGAAACTCAGAGAGCACCGCCTTTATGCCAAGTTCTCCAAGTGCGAATTTTGGTTGCCAGAAGTGACCTACCTAGGCCACGTGATCTCTGGTAAGGGCATTGCTGTCAATCTCGAAAGATTTCAGGCCGTTCTTGATTGGACTCCACCTGAAACAGTTAAGCAAGTTAGGAGTTTCCTTGGTCTAGCCAGTTATTGTCGCCGCTTCGTTGAAAACTTCTCCAAAGTGGCCAAACCCCTCACGGAACTTCTCAAGAAAGATAAAAAGTTTGAGTGGTCCCCACAGTGTGAGTACAGTTTTCAGGAACTGAAAAGACGCCTGATTTCTGCTCCCATACTTGTGCCACCGGATTTCACTAAAGACTTTGTTATCTACTGCGACGCCTCACGACAGGGACTAGGTTGCACCGGGTCGGTGGAGCCTACGGATTCCAGGTCGGTGGCAGGCTCGCCAGCAACGTGGAGGTCGTCGAGGAGACCCGCGAGAAGGTTCGCGGGGCCGCTGGTGCCTGCGTCGGACGCAGGCTCGTCGGAGAGGCTAACCTCGCTGATAAGACCGGCGAGGCAGCTGGCCGCACAGACGGTCTCAGCATCGTGCAGCGCGTCGGAGTGAACTCCTTCTGGCGTGCTGGGCTGGCTACGCTCGCCAGGGAGGAAAAGGGTTCCCGTCCAGAACAGATCTCCGGACGACGGTGCACCTCGCCCCACGGTGGGCGCCAAATGTCGGGGGTTAGGTGCAACATATGCCAAAGGATGGCTTATCATGGTGGGGGCGAGTAGAACGTTGCCGGTGCCTGGAAACGGGATGAGGCGTAAACATGCTCGCCGGCGGATCTTACCCAGCTTCGGGGCTCTCCGAGGAGATAATACCCCTACTGCTGCTCTGCGGGGTCTCCGCATGGTCACTATGGAGATATGTGTACAAAGTTGCTCCTCGAGCTGTGTTCTGGAGGTAGGAGAAGGCAAGGCTAGCTCTCCCCCTCTCTATGCTGTTGGTCTGGTGGAAAAAGGATCGAACCCTTTGCATGGGTGCTCCGGGGGGTTTATATAGGCCTACCCCCCGGGGGTACAATGGTAATCTGACTGGGTGCGGGTCCCAGCCGTCTGTCTCTTAGGCCGCCGTCTTCTACGCCGACTCCTGGGGGCCACCTCTGGCGGGCCCCGCCGACTGACCTGGCCACTGTAGTTGCGCCTCTGATGACGTCGTCTTGGTCACGGGGGCGTGGCAACAGTGCCGCCGCCTGGCCGGCGATCACTGTCGCCACTCCCCGTCTTGTCTGGTTAATGGCGTGTGGGGCCGTGGGAGGAGCTAGCCGGCTCTCGGAGGCCGACTCCCACGGGGGCCGTCTTTGGGCGCTCTCGCCGTCCTCTATCTCCCCCGTTGACTGGCGGGGCCCGCCGTCTCCAGGCCGTACTGGCGGGCCAACGTGGGAACAGGGTTCCGCCGCTGGGGCGGACGTCAGGGCCGGTATGGCCACAGTGCCGCGTCGTACTGAAGATCTCCTTCAGTACGTCGCACTGTAGCCATACCCGCCCTTGGTAATCAGGGTAGGGGAAGGCCGTACTCCGGCCATCCCCGGTCTTGTCCTCCTTCCCGAAGGCCGAAGGTGGTGAAGTCGCAGGCCGACTCCCCATAGTCGGCCTCTCTGGAGTCGCCGGTCGGGAGTCACAGCCGCCCCTGGGACTCGGCCGAGAGTGGGTGTCGGTGATGCTGCGGCTAGCTCCCAGAGTCGGCCGATCGTCTTGGGATTCTTTGAGGGGCGTAGCCTGCCCCGATGTCTTGAAAGGTTCTGGGCCTCGGGTTTGCCTACCCGTGGCCCATTACTCCGACATTGAGTGTTCTCCCCGCGCGGAAGACTGTGCGGCTGCCTTGACAGCCACACACTAAAGCGGCTTCGCCAATCAAATCACCTAAATAGGTCGTTAAGACCACGGACGCGGCTAGACGAGTCCGGCGTAAACATACAATTGATAAAGGCTTAATAGCCGTACACCCCAGTACAAGGCGCTCCGCGCATGTAAAACAAGAGACAATAAGGCTCAATTTCACTTATTTTGAATTATACTTTGTTTATTTAGTATAACGTACATTTCGCATGACTTTTTCAACTAAGTTCCTCTCTTTTACAGATGAACACCGTGCTACACCCATCCAGGATACGACACAACGGAGACACAGGCGCAGACGTGCAGCAGGGACCCGTTCCAAGGATTCTTTTTAGATTAAGACCCTGCATAAACCTTTTTTACTGTCTCTTGTTGATACACATCCCCTGGATTCTCCGTATAACCAAGGAGGAGGCTGGCGTCTTGGCATGTGGCCACGTCAGAACTTTGCGCGTACCTGGACACTAGGGGCTTATCACCAAGGGCGTTGCTCAGCCCGTTTTCTTAAAGACTGAATACCTTAGGGAGTGTTCGGCGTCGCGAGTTTGGCCTTATATGCATCAGCTTCGAATCATGTCTTTGGTCAAATGTTGGGTTTGCCCGGCTCCTGTGTTTTGCTGCCTTACATTCCGCTCTATCGGCTAATGCGGCACCAAGAGAACTACTGCGATTGTGCCCCGGTTCAGCCAGGCGAGCACCTCAGTAGAGAAAGCCGAAAACTGACTGTCATGATATAGCGTGAGACTGGTCAACCACTCGATGACCTATCGGAATCTTCGGGATTCCTCCGCATTAACGAAGGGCCGTTTCCCGGCCAGGCACACACGCGCCCCGAGTTCGGGCGAGCGCGGCGTCACCAGGGGCTATATAGTAGCCTCACCATCAAACTCCTATGGTCAAGTGAAAGTGTAAAGCATTATAGTATGGATGGTCGAGGTGTTGTTTTCTTTGAGAATCGCTTGGTGGTTCCCAAGAATCAACATCTGCGACAATTGATTCTTAAGGAGGCGCATGAATCCCCTCTCACGATTCATCCCGGTAGTACTAAGATGTATCAGGACCTACGCCAGAGGTTCTGGTGGACTAGGATGAAGAGAGAAATCGCTGAGTTCATTGCTAACTGTGACGTTTGTCGTCGCGTTAAGGCAGAACATCAAAGACCTGCTGGCACCCTTCAGCCTTTAGCTATTCCTGAATGGAAATGGGATAAGGTTGGTATGGACTTCATCACCGGCTTTCCCAGGACCAAGAAAGGGAATAATGTTATCTTCGTAGTCATTGATCGTCTTTCCAAAGTGGCTCACTTCCTACCTATTCGAGAGAGTATCACCGCTAGTCAGCTCGCTGACTTATATATTTCTCGAATAGTTTCACTTCATGGTGTTCCACTAGAGATCAATTCAGACCGTGGTAGTCTTTTCACTTCTCATTTCTGGGAGAGTTTCCAAACTGCCATGGGCACCCATCTTTCCTTCAGTACCGCTTTCCACCCTCAATCAAGTGGTCAGGTGGAAAGGGTTAACCAAATCCTCGAAGACATGCTTAGAGCTTGCGTTGTCTCATTCGGTATGGATTGGGAGAAGTGTCTTCCTTTCGCCGAGTTTGCTTATAACAATAGCTACCAATCCAGTCTCAAGAAAGCTCCTTTTGAGATTCTGTATGGACGAAGATGTCGAACACCTTTGAACTGGTCAGAAACCGGTGAAAGACAATTCTTTGGACCGGATATGATCCAGGAGGCAGAAGAGCAAGTTCGCATCATTCGTGAGAATTTGAAAACAGCCCAATCTTGTCAAAAGAGCCAGTATGACCGTCGTCATAAGGAAGTGGCTTATGAAGTTGGCGACAAGGCTTACCTTCGGGTTACTCCTTTGAAGGGTACCCATCGATTCGGTATCAAGGGCAAGTTGGCTCCCCGTTACATTGGTCCTTTTCGCATTCTCGCTAAACGAGGAGAGGTTGCCTACCAGTTGGAACTACCGCCACACCTTTCTCGAGTACATGATGTCTTCCACGTCTCTCAACTCAGGCGTTGCTTCTCGGACCCCATCCGCGGAGTGGACCACGAAACGCTTGATCTCCAAGATAACCTCACATATCGAGAGTACCCTGTTCGCATTCTTGATCAAGCAGAGTGTGTTACTCGACGTCAGAACATCAAGTTTCTCAAAGTTCAGTGGTCTCATCATTCCAAGAGAGAAGCTACCTGGGAGCGTGAAGATCGTCTTCGACTGGAGTACCCCGCCTTCTTTCCATCGACCCCTGAATCTCGAGACGAGATTCTTTCGAGTGGGGGCGAGTTGTCACATCCCTAGTTCTGGTATGCTCAAGGCTAGCTAGTCATGTGTGCATCATGTTTAAATTCCATTAAATTTTGAAATGAGGATTTGTGAAACCTTCAGAATCATTTCTGGATATAACCCAAATAAAAATTGCTCCAAAAAGGTCCAAGAAATGTTCATGTCTCTCTCTGAAAATATTGGGCAGAGATAAAAATCCAACCAATATTTTTAGGAGCTCATAAATAATTATTTTGGGCATTTGGAATTAATGCAATAATTATTTGCCTTGGATATATATTGTTATGTATATAAAATATTGTCCAAAAATTGTGCTAGTTGATGAGGAGCTCTGGAATATAGCCACTAGCTCTTACAAAAATTGGCATAAGAAAATAAATTGATTTAGTATTTTTATTAAATCAAAACATATGTCAGAAATTAGAAAAGAAAACAAAATGGGAAAAACTTACCTGCACTTACCTCCCTGAGGCCCAACACTGTGCGGCCTGGCCTGGCCCAGTGGCCGACAGACCGGCCCAGCCGACTGGCAGTGCCAGTCGTCCCCTTCCTCTCGCCAGGAGGACAGGGGCACGTGCCGGCGCGCGCGGCCACGCGTCCGGCCGGGGCCACGTTCCCCGCCAGCTCCTGCTTCCCCTCTCGTCGCCCTGGACGCCCCAGACGACGCCACGCGCTGCCCCGACCTCTCTCACTCTCTCCCCTGGCCTTCCCTCCTCCCCTGGTTCTCTCCCGCGCGTCCGCCGACGAGCACCGCCGCGGCCACCGCCTCCCCCTCGCTCTCTCATCGTGCCCACGAGCTCCGCGCCGTCTCCCTGCATCGCCTTCCTCATCCACGCAAGCCGGAGCGCCCCGAGGAGCCGCCATCGCCGTCATCTTCGTCGTCGGCCGCCCGAGATCGTCGGCGCCCGTCCGTCGTCTCCGACTCGTCCCCGAGCCTGCTGACCATCCCGTCGCCTCCGTCGTGAGCTTCTGCGCCTGTTCCCCCTTCTCTCCTTCCTCCCCGTGCGCCGTAGCTGTGCTCCCGCTCGAGGCCGAACTCCGGCCGCCGCCTTGAGCTCTGCTCCGGCGAGCTCCGGCGCCCCCGCAGCCTCCCGCGTGTTCCACTGGATGCGCGCGAGTGCGGGCTTCGCTCCCGTGGTCTCTGCCGTCCGAATGGTCGCTGGAGACGCGATCCCGAGCCCCTCCGCCGCGTTCGCCTCGCCGGCGGCTAAACGCCGGCGGGATTGACCGGGTCAACCCGCACTAACCCCCCCAGCTGACCTGGGGTTTGACTACCCAGGGTCAATGACATGTGGGCCCCGGCCCTGACTAATTTTATATTAGGATTAGTTTAAATCTAATTAATTTTTTGTTAATTAACCATAACACTGACCAGTGGGCCCCGTGCCCCTAATCCTTTTAATTAAGCAAATAACCCCCTGTTTAACCCCGTGTCACTGACGTGTGGACCCCACACGTCAGGTTTGACCTGGTCAGCGCCGTTGACCGTTGACGCAGTGCTGACGTCATGCTGACGCAATTATTTATTTCCTGGAATTATTTTAAAACAGGAAATTCCAGAAAATATTTAGAACTTCAAAAATTCATATCAAATCAACCGTAGCTCAGATTGAAATAAGTTATATATGAAAAATCATCAGAAAAATGCAAGCTATCCATCTGTACCAGTTTCATGCATGAAAAACTAAGTTAAACCTGCTGTATAGATGAAAACATATGAATGGCATATATAAGAACTTACTTTGGAGTTGCATTTGAACCTTTAGTGCAAATGGACCTCAAACAAATGAATGCTAGTTGCATTAGCTCAAACAGCATCACATCTTCATGCCATGTTCATGCATCATATTGTTGCATATGCTTGTGTATTGATTGTTGGCACCGTTCCTTCTCGATAGGTCCTGCTCCGGAGACCGTTCCAGAGTACCTGTCTGTGAAGCAGTGCCTCCCTTGTTGATCTACCAGGCAAGCAAACCCCCTTGTTCATTTCGATATGATCCCACTCTCTCGCTCCTGCTCTCTTTTATTGCATTAGGACAACAACGATTCAACTGCTACTTTATGTTGCGGTAGTTGAACCCATTCCTCTGCATGACCTGTCATTGCCACAGTAAATAGATGAAACCCACTAGCATGTGTAGGAGTTGATTGAGCCATGTTGTGTTCCTACCATGCTATGCCTGCTATTGCTTAGAGTTGTGTCGGGTCTGATTCATTGGGAATGGATTGGAGTGATATGATATGTTCTGATGCTGAGAGTTAAGCGTGTGAACACGATTTGGTAAAGGTAGCGGTGAGAGGCCATGTAGGAGTACATGGTGGGTTGTCTCACTGGAACCGTCCTTAAGCACCGAGTTCTGTGTATGTCGTCCAATGACTAGCTACTACCACGCATTGGAATGCTTAAGTGCCCCTCTCGACTTATTAATCACCTCGATCTCTGTCCAGGAGTTGCAACTAGTTTCTGGTGTTTGTAGGTAGTGCTATTTTTCTACCGAGTGGCACCCGGCAGGGTGGGCTTGGGACAGACTAGGCACACGTGGCCCGGTGTACCGAGTGGCACCCGGTTGGTGGGCTCGGGAACCCTGTACACATCGTTTGGGGCCGTGAGCGACACCCCGGCCGGATCTCCTTGCGGATGGAACCCGAATAGGCGATAAACCTGGACTAGAGTCTTGTGTAGTTAGTCAGGTCGTGGCCGACACCCCCGCCAGGCTTCCGCTTGAAGGTTGCCGAGATACATGTCGTGTACATGGTGATAAGTGGTGAGAGCGTGTGTGAAGAAGTACACCCCTGCAGGGTTATCATGATCTATTCGAATAGCCGTGTCCTCGGTTATGGACTTCTTGGATGCTTACGTGGTACATAGACAACTTGAAGTGGATACCATAAAATGCTCAAGATAAGTGTGAGTGCTATGGATGGCCTTCTCGTAGTGAGACGGGGATGAATCCATAGTAGTGTATTGATGTGGTGATTAGTGGACTCGTGTGCGCCTTTTCAAAAGGGTTACCAACAGTCGTAGAGCAGGATAGCCACAGAGTCAAAGCTGGCTTGCTGCAACTAAACTCCACATTGCCTTTGATACAAATGCATGTATGATAGGATCTGATGTAAGTCTTGCTGAGTACCTTTGTACTCATGTTGCTTTATTTATGTTTTTGCAGCGGAGACTTCGGTCTTACTAGTTACGTGGACTTCGACAAGTAGCTTGTACCTCAGCTACGATCTTGATCGGATCTTGTAGATAGTCAGGCTTCTCAGCCTTTTTCTTTTGTAGTTGTCTGTACTCAGACATGTAATGCTTCCGCTTGTTGCTTGTATGCTCTGAATGATGGGTCATGTGACCCCTGTTTGTATTTAATGCTATGTGGCTCTTCTGGGCCTTTATCTATATGAGTTTGCGTTATGTTGTGATGCCATGTTGTACAGCACATACTTGCATGTTATGCGTACGTGTAACGTGTATTGCTATGTGTGGGATCCGACTATCTAGTTGTTTATCCTTGGCAGCCTTTCATATGGGGAAATGTAAGTCTAGTGCTTCTGAGCGATAGTAGTCCGCTACAGCCCGGTTCACCGGAGTCCTGCTAGCCCAGCACTACTGCTCGGAACACTTGACTGGCCGGCATGTGTTTCACGTCGTTCCTATGTCTGTCCCTTCGGGGAAATGTCACGCGGTGTTATCCGGAGTCCTGCCTAGCCTGCTACAGCCCGGGTTACCGGAGTCCTGTTAGCCCAGTGCTACAGCCCGGATAAATACGTTGATGACCGACATGCTCGATGTGATTCATGTATGCCTGTCCTCATAGGTTGGCGCCGCCTTGGTTTCACGACTAGCCATGTCGGCCCGGGTTCTCTGTCATATGGATGCTAGCGACACTATCATATACGTGAGCCAAAAGGCACAAACGGTCCCGGGCCAGGTAAGGTGGCACCCGTAGGAATACCGTGCGTGAGGCCGCAAAGTGATATGATGTGTTACATGCTAGATCGGTGTGACTTAGGATCGGGGTCCCGACAGATATCTCCGGCTTGACGTAGCTCCTCCTTCATAGCTCTCATCACAGAGCGAGCATCCTTGGCCGCCGTAGTGGCCTTTTCCAGGTCTGTCCGCTCCACCTGATCTTCTTTTTCAAGAAGCTTGCAGCGGTCTTTAACTTCACAGCCATCTCGTCCATTTCCTTCTTGCTTCGGCAGTGAGAAGCCTGTTCGGCTTTCAGCTCCTCAACCGCCTTTAGGGCAGCCGCATCGCTTTTTCTGGCTTGCTCCTTGGCTCGGGCAAGCTCTGCCCGAAGGTTCTCCACAGCGACAGCACCATCTGCATTAAGTGCACATATTGTAACATACTGGCATCAATCTCCTCTTACCAGGTGTCTCCGGAGAAATTACATACCTTGTGCCTCGTCTAGCCGCTTGTTGACAAGCGCGATGTCGTCATCTGCCATGTCAAGCTGCCGCTTTAGCTCGGCAAATTCATCAGTCCGGCTAGCCACCGGACACCGCGCCACATGCATAGGAAGGCGGCAAAATTATACCTGGGACTATGATCCTCTGTGTGCTACCATCTTCGACAACACACAGAGTCTCAGGGGCTACTATCTACACAGGGCGCATCTTATATATGCCGAACTGTCAAAAGGTACATCACTTCGCGTACCTCAAAACCTGTTAGTAAACTCCTGACGGCCTCGTGCAACCCGCTTTCCGCAGACGAAATCCTTTCAATTACCGTACCCATGAACGCACGGTGCTCCTCTGAGATAGACGCTTGCCCTAGAAGATCCCTCAGCTCCTCCGATCGCGCACCAGGCGGTGCCGGACTCGTTCGCCGGCTTTTCTCAAAGGCCGGACTTGGAGAGCTTTGGGGGGCCATATGACTACTTTCCGGCCCTGCCAGATTAGGAGAAACCCTCCGCGACGACACCTCAGGGTTGCCCGCCTCGTAAGGCGGAACGGCAGGGGGAGGCGTTCCACTCTCCATCATATCTGGAAGAAGATCCCCCGAAGATGAGCTCTGCTGAGAAGGGCTGAGACCCGAACTACAGAGTAAAATATCGGTTATTTTCCTCAGAGATAAAATAAGGATCCCTCTCATTTTAAACCTCCCCTCTCTACTTACGGCTTGGTGGAGGGCTGATCCCCTTGTGGGCACAGTACGGCCGAGGTATCCCCCGGCACAGGACCCTCTGGCGAAGATTTCTTCCCCCGCTTTGAGACCATGGTCTCCGGGTCTTCAGAGGCGGTCCTCTTCTTCCTCTGGGTAGAGGAATTTTCGATTCCTCCTTTCCTAATAGCCTCCTTCGAGGAGGCGGTAGCTTCCTTGTCCCCCCTTCGTTCTCTTCCAAAGGCACGATCTCCAGCATCCTGGTCAACACGGGATCCGGCGAGGTCTCAGGAAGGGGGGCCGGACACCTGATTAACTTCGCCTTCGCTACCCACTCCTGTTTCAAGGACGACTCTTTTAAGGGTGATGTTGTGATAAAGGAACGGAAGGTGTGTCCGAGCACAGGGCTACTTACTTGAGTATCCGGACGATTGCAGCTCAGACCTGCGTCCTCCGTAGTATTCGGACACACTACTTGTGGTCCGAAGAACAATTTGTACATCTCCACGGGCGTCATGCCAAGAAAATGTTGGAGAGCTCGCGGTCCCTCCGGGTTGAACTCCCACAGGCGGAGGGGGCGACGTTTGCAGGGCAGAACTCGGCGAATTAGCATAACCTACGTCACCATGACCAGACTGATGTCCCTTTCTAGGAGATCTCAGATGCGGCCCTGCAACAGGGGCACGTCCTTTGCCGGCCCCCAGTCCAGCCCCTTACTGACCCATGACGCTAGCCGTGATGGGGGACCCGAGCGGAAAGCAGGTGGCGCCAACCACTTGGTGCCCCTGGGAGCCGTGATATAAAACCACTCTTGTTGCCATAAGCTGAACTCCTCTTGAAAGGAGCCCTCGGGGCATGGAGCATCAGCATTCTTGCTTATAACAGTGCCTCCGCACTCCGCGTGCTGTCCCTCGATCATCTTCGGCTCTACCTTAAAGGTCTTAAGCCACAATCCGAAGTGAGGAGTAATACGGAGGAAGGCTTCGCACACGACAATGAACGATGAGATGTGGAGGATGGACTCCGGAGCTAAGTCGTGAAATGCCAGCCCATAATAAAACATGAGCCCCCTCATGAAGGGATCCGTCGCGAAGCCTAGCCCTCGGAGGAAGTGAGACACGAACACCACGCTCTCACCAGGCTTCGGAGTAGGAACAACCTGCCCGTGAGCAGCCAGCCTATGCGAGATTTCTCCGGTCAAAAACCTGGCCTCTCTCAGCTTTAGCACGTCTTCCTCCGTGACGGAGGAAGGCATCCATCGGCCTCGAAGGTCGGAGCCAGACATCATCGAAGGTCTGAAGCGCCTGAAATCTGGGGCCTTGGGTGTTGGAACTCGAGGCGAAGGGCGAATTCGATTGAGATTAAAAGAAAGGAGTAAGGCCGTGGTCTCTTTATAAGAGTTTGAATACCAAGAGCCCTCCCCGTGACCGTTTGGGACTCGCCTTTGATTGACGAGACGTACCAATGGGCACGACTGGGTTACCCACGTCCGTATTGATGAGAATCCCGTAAATAAAGGGGACACGATCTCTGCTTCGATAGGACGTGCCAAGGAAACCGCCTCGCAAAACGCGCTGAGGTGGGACAGTAAAAACGATTCGAATAAAGACTTGGCTGTGGTGTGATGTCACGCTACAGGATACGTCAGCAGATTAGATTTGTGTAAATATTATTCTCTCTACGGTGGTACTTGGAACTTGTTTTGCAGAGCCGGACACTATCCTTGTGTTCAAAATCTTCTATGAAGTATTCGGAGGAGGAACCCGCCTTGCAATGCCGAAGACAATCTGCGCGTCGGACTCGTCGTCATTGAAGCCTGGTTCAGGGGCTACTAAGGGAGTCCTAGATTAGGGGTGTCCGGATAGCCGGACTATAACCTTTGGCCGGACTCTTGGACTATGAAGATACAAGATTGAAGACTTCCTCCCGTGTCCGGATGGGACTTTCCTTGGCGTGGAAGGCAAGCTTGGCAATACAGATATGTAGATCTCCTCCCATTGTAACCGACTCTGTGTAACCCTAGCCCTCTCCGGTGTCTATATAAACCGGAGGGTTTTAGTCCGTAGGACAAACAACAATCATACCATAGGCTAGCTTCTAGGGTTTAGCCTCTCTGATCTCGTGGTAGATCTACTCTTGTACTACCCATATCATCAATATTAATCAAGCAGGAGTAGGGTTTTACCTCCATCGAGAGGGCCCGAACCTGGGTAAAAACATTGTGTCCCTTGTCTCCTGTTACCATCCGCCTAGACGCACAGTTTGGGACCCCCTACCCGAGATTCGCCGGTTTTGACACCGACAATCACTGTGGGGGATTCTAGAGAAATCACACAAGCTATCATAGGGAGCATTCATTTCCATTCCATACATTATTTTGCTCTCTTTATAGGTAGATGCATTAACGGTAAAGATGAGTCTTGTCACATGTGCATTCCAGATCTTAGTGTCCTCAAGAGTGCGGTATTAGGAGATAAACAATATAACTTAGGGGCCATTGTTGCACGTAGGTTGCATATTAATGGTACAAGCGAAGATTTGTTTGGTGGAATTTATGCAACTCATGTAGCTAATTATCTTGGTGTACCCATACATGAAAATGATATAGAGTTTCCTCCTGCTTATCTAGATTATAATGCTATGGTTCGCCATCAGTTTGTTGAGAGGAATGAACAATTCCTCTAGTGTCGACTAATCTTTGACAGACGGCATGCTGTCCATATTGCCCTCCCTTCTCCTACTTTCTTTAACTTTCAGGCAAAAAGGAGATATGTTATAACCAGGGAGGAAGCGAACGAGTATGAGAGGAGTACGGAGGCAGCTCGCCTCCAAGCTGCAGCTCATCACGTAGTAGCTGCTCCATCTCAGTATGACCCCAGTTACAACTTCGGATATCCTCTAGGTCAGCAGTGGCCATAGACCAACTTAGGCCAAAAGCCTAAGCTTGGGGGAGTACGTATTTCTCAACGACATTACATTCATGTTCACACACTCATTCTAGTTGTCGGTGCTCATACTTTTTCATTGTACTATCCATGCTAGTTTATTTTCTAAGCCTTCTTCTTGTGTGTCTGAAAAACCTTAAGAAAAAAATTAGTTGTAGCTTTTAGCTAGTTTACTTTCCATGACTGTAGTAGTAGTAATTAAAAGAAAACCCAAAAAGATTTCTCATTCTTATTTTGCTTGTTGGGAGTTTTCCCGTGTAAAAATAGTTTTATTTCTTTTCTTTGGGGGTCGAGAGGAGAAGACCATGATGAAAATGTTTTGTGGCTCTCATATGCATTATTGTTGATTTAACCAAGAGCCCATATTACCTTGTCTTCTCCCTTGTATTAAATGCTTGCAGATTCCAGCTTAGTCCAATGCACGTGCACTATTATTATTATCCACAACGTTCGGTCGTGCAAGTGAAAGGCAATAATGACGATATATGATAGACCGATTGAGATGAGAGAAGCTGGTATGAACTCGGCCTATCTTGTTTTTGTAAATATGATTAGTTCATTGTTCCTGATTTAGCCTATTATGAATGAAACATGTTTGCAATGTCAATTAGAGATTATAGTTGCTCATGCCATGCTTAATTAGCTAGGAGTTTATAATGGTTTACCTTGCATGCCAACATGCTATTAAAATAGTTGTGATGTGGTATGATAGGGTGGTATCCTCCTTTGAACGATTCGAGTGGCTTGACTTGGCACAAGTTCACGCATGTAGTTGAAACAAAATCAACATAGCCTCCATGATATTTATGTTCATGGTGAATTATATCCTACTCATGATTGCACTCAGTGTTGATTAATTTTAATGCATGTTCATGACTATTGTCGCTCTCTAGTTGGTCGTTCCCCACTCTCTTTCTAGCCTTCACTTGTAATAAGCGGGAATAGTGTTTGTGAATCCACTTCCATAAACCCCAAAGTTATTCCATATGAGTCCACCATACCTTCCTATATGTGGTATCTACCTGCCGTTCCAAGTAAATTTGTATATGCCAAACTCTAAACCTTCAAATGAAGTTCGGTTTTGTATGCTCCAATAGCTCATGTATCAACTAGGGCTGTCTATATCTTCCATGATAGGTTGGTTATTATCACGATGAGTAGACTCTGTTCATCATTCTCGAGAAAATGGCTGGTAACCGGGATGCCCAGTCCCATGCTCAAATAAAAATAACTGCAAACAAAACTCCCCCAGGATTGTTGTTAGTTGGAGGCACCCGTTGTTTCGGGCAAGCCATGGATCGATGTTTGTTGGTGGTTGGGGAGTATAAACTTTATCACTCTGTTTGGGAACCGCCTATAATGTGTGTAGCATGGAAGATATCGAGATCTCTTGGTTGTTATGTTGACAATGAAAGTATGCCACTCAAAATATTATTTATCTCTATTTCAAAACTCGAGTTATGGCACCTCTACAAATCCCTGCTTCCCTCTGTGAAGGGCCTATCTATTTACTTTTATGTTGAGTCATCATCCTCTTATTAAAAAGCACCAGTTGGAGAGCACCGCTGTCATTTGCATGCATTACTATTAATTTACATTAAGTATGACTGTGGCTGCATCTCTTTTACCATGAATTACAATGTCTAGTCAGTCCTGATCTTCAGAGGTGCTCTGCATTTATGTTTTGCGGTCTCAGAAAGGGCTAGCGAGATACCATCTTGTTATATCATATTATGATTGTTTTGAGAAAGTGTTGTCATCTGAGATTTATTATAATTGCTCGCTAGTTGATTATGCCATTGATATGAGTAAATATGAGACCTAAATGTTATTGTGAATATGGTTAGTTCATAATCATTGCTGAAAACTTGAATGTTGGCTTTACATATTTGCAACAACAAGAGCAAACAGAGTTTGTAAAAGTTTTTCTTTATCACTTTCAGTTTGTCAACTGAATTGCTTGAGGACAAGCAAAGGTTTAAGCTTGGGGGAGTTGATACGTCTCCAACGTATCTACTTTTCCAAACACTTTTGCCCTTGTTTTGGACTCTAACTTGCATGATTTGAATGGAACTTACCCGGACTGACGCTGTTTTCAGCAGAATTGCCATGGTATTAATTTTGTGGAGAAATAAAAGTTCTCGGAATGACCTGAAAATCCATGGAGACACGTTTTGAAAATAATAAAAAAATATTGGCGAACGAATCAGCATCAGGGGGCCCACACCCTGTCCACGAGGGTGGAGGGCGCGCCCACCCCCTGGGCGCGCCCCCTGCCTCGTGGGCTCCCTAAGACTCCACCGACCTTAACTCCAACTCCATATATTCACGTTCGGGGAGAAAAAAATCAGAGAGAAGGATTCATCATGTTTTACGATACGGAGCCGCCGCCAAGCCCTAATCTCTCTCGGGAGGGCTGATCTGGAGTCTGTTCAGGGCTCCGGAGAGGGGAATCCGTTGCTGTCATCATCATCAACCTTCCTCCATCACCAATTTCATGATGCTCACCGCCGTGCGTGAGTAATTTCATCGTAGGCTTGCTGGACGGTGATGGGTTGGATGAGATTTACCATGTAATCGAGTTAGTTTTGTTAGGGTTTGATCCCTAGTATCCATTATGTTCTAAGATTGATGTTGCTATGACTTTGCTACGCTTAATGCTTGTCACTAGGGCCCGAGTGCCATGATTTCAGATCTAAACCTATTATGTTTTCATGAATATATGTGAGTTCTTGATCCTATCTTGCAAGTCAATAGTCACCTTCTATGTGTAATGATCCGGCAACCCCGAAGTGACAATAATCGGGACCACTCCCGGGGATGACCTTAGTTTGAGGAGTTCATGTATTCACTAAGTGTTAATTCTTTGGTCCGCTACTCTATTAAAAGGAGGCCTTAATATCCCTTAGTTTCCAATAGGACCCCGCTGCCATGGGAGGGTAGGACAAAAGATGTCATGCAAGTTATTTTCCATGAGCACGTATGACTATATTCGGAATACATGCCTACATTACATTGATGGACTGGAGCTAGTTCTGTGTCACCCTATGTTATAACTGTTGCATGAGGAATCGCATCCAACATAATTAGCCATCACTGATCCATTGCCTATGAGCTTTTCACATAGTGATCTTTGCTTAGTTACGTTTCTGTTGCCACTATTACAATTACTACAAAAACTGCTATCGTTACTTTTGCCACCGTTACCGTTACTTGCATACTACTTTGCTACTAAATACTTTGCTACAGATATTAAGTCTTTCAGGTGTGGTTGAATTGACAACTCAGATGCTCATACTTGAGAATATTCTTTGGCTCCCCTTGTCTCGAATCAATAAATTTGGGTTGAATACTCTACCCTCGAAAATTGTTGCGATCCCCTATACTTGTGGGTTATCACAACCCAACAAACACCTTCGGAGATACCTATAGAGCACATTTATATTCACCCAGTTACGTTGTGACATTTTATGGCACACAAGGCATTACTCCGGAGTCCGAGAGTTGCACGATCTCATGGTCGAAGAAACATGTATTTGACATTAAGAAAGCAGTAGCAATAAACTGAACGATCATATGCTATGCTACCGGTTGGGTCTTGTCCATCACATCATTTTCCTAATGATGTGATCCCGTTATCAAATGACAACTCATGTCTATGGTCACGAAACCTTAACCCTCTTTCGACCAATGAGCTAGTCTAGTAGAGGCATACTAGGGACTTGGTATTTGCTTATGTATTCACACATGTATTTAAGTTTCCAATCAATACAATTTTAGGATGAATAATAAACCTTTATCATGATTAAGGAAATATAATAATAACCACTTTATTATTGCCTCTAGGGCATATTTCCAACATTTAGGAGGGAGCATACTATTCGAACTACAAAAGCATTAAATTAAAAACACGGAGGCCTTTGTTTGCACCCCCCCCCCATGGGGCCTACATCAATCCAGTGCAGGAAAAAGGAAAAAATGAAGAGGGAAGCTTAAGGTGAGGCGCGACCATTCTCGGGGTTCCGACTTGGGCGTCGTCCGTGCCTAATCAGAGTCTTTCATCCTTCGTCTTGACGCAGGGGGAGTCGTCGCTGCTTCTACTCCCGCTAGAGGGGGACGCGTCTCCATCTCCGTCATCTTCGCCGGAGGAGTTGGTGTCTTCGCTCTCCATGCAACACTTCGGATGGCTTCCCGTGACCCCGAAGATCTTCACGAAGAGCATGGAGACCCCGTCGTACTTGAATTGGAGGACGTGCCCCCTTTTCAGGCCACATGCGAGGGCGAACGACTTCCACCCTTGCCTCAGAAACATGAAGCCCGTGGGGGTGAACTCCGTCGCCACCCAGGCAGGGCCGTTGCAGCAGCCATCTGCCTGCACCCACAGGCCCATCGGCGCGCAGTCCGCCATCTCCTCCGCAAAGGAGTCTGGGAGCTGGAGCCAGGTGCAGGGCAGGCGGTGCATGTCGATGATGAACTCACTGAAGGAAAGATGCCCTAGAGGCAATAATAAAGTTATTATTTATTTCCTTGCATATCATGATAAATGTTTATTATTCATGCTAGAATTGTATTAACCGTAAACATAATACATGTGTGGATACATAGACAAACAGAGTGTCACTAGTATGCCTCTACTTGACTAGCTTGTTAATCAAAGATGGTTAAGTTTCCTAACCATAGACAAAGGAGTTGTTATTTGATTGACAAGGTCACATCATTAGTTGAATGATCTGATTGACATGACCCATTCCATTAGCTTAGCACCCGATCGTTTAGTATGTTGCTATTGCTTTCATTCATGACTTATACATGTTCCTATGACTATGAGATTATGCAACTCCCGTTTACCGTAGGAACACTTGGTGTGCTACCAAACATCACAACATAACTGGGTGATTATAAAGGTGCTCTACAGGTGTCTCCGAAAGTATTTGTTGGGTTGGCGTATTTCGAGATTAGGATTTGTCACTCCGAATGTCGGAGAGGTATCTCAGGGCCTTCTCGGTAATGCACATCACATAAGCCTTGCAAGCATTGCAACCAATGAGTTAGTTGCGAGATGATGTATTACAGAACGAGTAAAGAGACTTGCCGGTAACGAGATTGAACTAGGTATTGGATACCGACGATCGAATCTCGGGCAAGTAACATACCGATGACAAAGGGAACAACGTATGTTGTTATGCGGTCTGACCGATAAAGATCTTCGTAGAATATGTAGGAGCCAATATGGGCATCCAGGTCCCGCTATTAGTTATTGACCGGAGATGAGTCTCGGTCATGTCTACATTGTTCTCGAGCCGTAGGGTCCGCACGCTTAAGGTTTCGATGACAGTTATATTATGAGTTTATGCATTTTGATGTACCGAAGTTAGTTCGGAGTCCCGGATGAGATCACGGACATGACGAGGAGTCTCGGAATGGTCGAGACATAAAGATTGATATATTGGACGACTACATTCGGACATCGGAATGGTTCCGAGTGGTTTCGGATAATAACGGAGTACCGGGGGGGTTACCGGAACCCCCCGGGGGGTTAATGGGCCCATATGGGCCTTAAGGGAAAAGAGGAGGGGCGGCCAGGGCAGGCTGCGCGCCCCCCTCCCCCTAGTCCGAATAGGACAAGGAAGGGGGGGCGGCGCCCCCCTTTTTCCTTTCCCCTCTCTCCTTCCTTCTCCTACAAGGAAAGGGAGAGGAGTCCTACTCCCGGTGGGAGTAGGACTCCTCCTTGGCGCACCCCTCTAGGCCGGCCGCCCCCTCCCCCTTGCTCCTTTATATACGGGGGCAGGGGGCACCCTAGAACACACAATTGATCAACGTGATCGTTCCTTAGCCGTGTGCGGTGCCCCCCTCCACCATATTCCACCTCGGTCATATTGTCGCGGTGCTTAGGCGAAGCCCTGCGTCGGTAGTACATCAAGATCGTCACCACGCCGTCGTGCTGATGGAACTCTTCCCCGAAGCTTTGCTGGATCGGAGCACGGGGATCATCATCGAGCTGAACGTGTGCTAAGAACTCGGAGGCACCGGAGTAACGGTGCTTGGATCGGTCGGATCGGGAAGACGTACGACTACTTCCTCTACGTTGCGTCAACGCTTCCGCTTCGGTCTACGAGGGTACATAGACAACACTCTCCCCTCTCGTTGCTAAGCATCACCATGATCTTGCGTGTGCGTAGGAAATTTTTTGAAATTACTACGTTCCCCAACAGTGGCATCCGAGCCTAGGTTTTTATGGTTTGATGTTATGCACGAGTAGAACACAAGTGAGTTGTGGACGATATAAGTCATACTACCTACCAGCATGTCATACTTTGGTTCGGCGGTATTGTTGGATGAAGCGGCCCGGACCGACATTACGCGTACGCTTACGCAAGACTGCTTCTACCGCCGTGCTTTGCACACAGGTGGCTGGCGAGTGTCAGTTTCTCCAACTTTAGTTGAACCGAGTATGGCTACGCCCGGTCCTTGAGAAGGTTAAAACGGAGTCTATTTGACAAACTATCGTTGTGGTTTTGATGCGTAGGTGAGATTGGTTCTTGCTTAAGCCCGTAGCGGCCACGTAAAATTTGCAACAAACAAAGTAGAGGACGTCTAACTTGTTTTTGCAGGGCATGTTGTGATGTGATATGGTCAAGACATGATGCTAAATTTTATTGTGTGAGATGATCATGTTTTGTAACCGAGTTATCGGCAACCGGCAGGAGCCGTATGGTTGTCGCTTTATTGTATGCAATGCAATCGCCCTGTAATGCTTTACTTTATCACTAAGCGGTAGCGATAGTCGTAGAAGCATAAGATTGGCGAGACGACAACGATGCTACGATGGAGATCAAGGTGTCGCACCGGTGACGATGGTGATCATGAGGGTGCTGCGGAGATGGAGATCACAAGCACAAGATGATGATGGCCATATCATATCACTTATATTGATTGCATGTGATGTTTATCTTTTTATGCATCTTATCTTGCTTTGATTGACGGTAGCATTATAAGATGATCTCTCACTAAATTATCATAGTAATAGTGTTCTCCCTGAGTATGCACCGTTGCGAAAGTTCTTTGTGCTGAGACACCACGTGATGATCGGGTGTGATAGGCTCTACGTTCAAATACAACGGGTGCAAAACAGTTGCACACGCGGAATACTCAGGTTTAACTTGACGAGCCTAGCATATAACAGATATGGCCTCGGAACACGGAGACCGAAAGGTCGAGCGTGAATCATATAGTAGATATGATCAACATAGTGATGTTCACCATTGAAACTACTCCATCTCACGTGATGATCGGACATGGTTTAGTTGATTTGGATCACGTGATCACTTAGAGGATTAGAGAGATGTCTATCTAAGTGGGAGTTCTTAAGTAATATGATTAATTGAACTTAAATTTATCATGAACTTAGTCCCTGATAGTATCTTGCTTGTTTATGTTGATTGTAGATAGACGGCTCGTGCTGTTGTTCCGTTGAATTTTAATGCGTACCTTGAGAAAGCAAAGTTGAAATATGATGGTAGCAATTACATGGACTGGGTTCGTAACTTGAGGATTATCCTCATTGCTGCACAGAAGAATTACGTCCTGGAAGCACCGCTGGCTGCCAGGCCTGCTGCTGGAGCAACGCCAGATGTTGTGAACGTCTGGCAGAACAAAGCTGATGACTACTCGATAGTTCAGTGTGCCATGCTTTACGGCTTAGAACCGGGACTTCAACGACGTTTTGAACATCTTGGAGCATATGAGATGTTCCAGGATTTGAAGTTAATATTCCAACAGAATGCCCGGATTGAGAGATATGAGGTCTCCAATAAGTTCTATAGCTGCAAGATGGAGGAGAATAGTTCTGTCAGTGAGCATATACTCAAAATGTCTAGGTATTATAATCACTTGATTCAGCTGGGGGTTAATCTTCCAGATGATTGCGTCATTGACAGAATTCTCCAATCACTTCCACCAAGCTACAAAGGCTTCGTGATGAACTATAATATGCAAGGGATGGATAAGACAATGCCCGAGCTCTTCGCAATGCTAAAGGCTGCGGAGGTAGAAATCAAAAAGGAGCATCAAGTGTTGATGGTTAACAAAACCACTAGTTTCAAGAAAAAGGGCAAAGGGAAGAAGAAGGGGAACTTCAAGAAGAACAGCAAACAAGTTGCTGCTCAAGAGAAGAAACCCAAGTCTGGACCTAAGCCTGAAACTGAGTGCTTCTACTGCAAGCAGACTGGTCACTTGAAGCGGAACTGCCCCAAGTATTTGGCGGATAAGAAGGATGGAAAGGTGAACAAAGGTATATGTGATATACATGTTATTGATGTGTACCATACTAATGCTCGCAGTAGCACCTGGGTATTTGATACTGGTTCTGTTGCTAATATTTGCAACTCGAAACAGGGACTACGGATTAAGCGAAGATTGGTTAAGGACGAGGTGACGATGCGCGTGGGAAACGGTTCCAAAGTCGATGTGATCGCAGTCGGCACGCTACCTCTACATCTACCTTCGGGATTAGTATTAGACCTGAATAATTGTTATTTGGTGCCAGCGTTGAGCATGAACATTATATCTGGATCTTGTTTAATGCGAGACGGTTATTCATTTAAATCAGAGAATAATGGTTGTTCTATTTATATGAGTAATATCTTTTATGGTCATGCACCCTTAAAGAGTGGTCTATTTTTGATGAATCTCGATAGTAGTGATACACATATTCATAGTGTTGAGGCCAAAAGATGCAGAGTTGATAATGATAGTGCAACTTATTTATGGCACTGCCGTTTAGGTCATATCGGTATAAAGCGCATGAAGAAACTCCATACTGATGGACTTTTGGAGCCACTTGATTATGAATCACTTGGTACTTGCGAACCGTGCCTCATGGGCAAGATGACTAAAACACCGTTCTCCGGTACTATGGAGAGAGCAACAGATTTGTTGGAAATCATACATACAGATGTATGTGGTCCGATGAATATTGAGGCTCGTGGCGGATATCGTTATTTTCTCACCTTCACAGATGATTTAAGCAGATATGGGTATATCTACTTAATGAAGCACAAGTCTGAAACATTTGAAAAGTTCAAAGAATTTCAGAGTGAAGTTGAAAATCATCCTAACAAGAAAATAAAGTTTCTACGATCTGATCGTGGAGGAGAATATTTGAGTTACGAGTTTGGTCTACATTTGAAACAATGCGGAATAGTTTCGCAACTCACACCACCCGGAACACCACAACGCAATGGTGTGTCAGAACGTCGTAATCGCACTTTACTTGATATGGTGCGATCTATGATGTCTCTTACAGATTTACCGCTATCGTTTTGGGGTTATGCTTTAGAGACGGCTGCATTCACGTTAAATAGGACACCTTCAAAATCTGTTGAGACGACACCTTATGAACTATGGTTTAGCAAGAAACCAAAGTTGTCGTTTCTTAAAATTTGGGGTTGCGATGCTTATGTGAAAAAACTTCAACCTGATAAGCTCGAACCCAAATCAGAAAAAATGTGTCTTCATAGGATATCCAAAAGAAACTGTTGGATACACCTTCTATCACAGATCCGAAGGCGAGACTTTTGTTGCTAAATTCGGAGTCTTTCTAGAAAAGGAGTTTCTCTCGAAAGAAGTGAGTGGGAGGAAAGTAGAACTTGATGAGGTAATTGTACCTGCTCCCTTATTGGAAAGTAGTGCATCACAGAAATCTGTTTCTGTAGCACCTACACCAATCAGTGAGGAAGTTAATGATGATGATCATACAACTTCAGATCAAGTTACTACAGAACCTCGTAGATCAACCAGAGTAAGATCCGCGCCAGAGTGGTACGGCAATCCTGTTCTGGAAATCATGCTACTAGATCATGGTGAACCTACGAACTATGAAGAAGCGATGGTGAGCCCAGATTCCGCAAAATGGCTTGAAGCCATGAAATCTGAGATGGGATCCATGTATGAGAACAAAGTGTGGACTTTGGTTGACTTGCCCGAGGGTCGGCAAGCAATAGAGAATAACTGGATCTTTAAGAAGAAGACTGACGCTGATGGTAATGTTACTGTCTACAAAGCTCGACTTGTCGCAAAAGGTTTTCGACAAGTTCAAGGGATTGACTACGATGAGACCTTCTCACCCGTAGCGATGCTTAAGTCTGTCCGAATCATGTTAGCAATTGCCGCATTTTATGATTATGAAATTTGGCAAATGGATGTAAAGACTGCATTCCTGAATGGATTTCTGGAAGAAGAGTTGTATATGATGCAACTGGAAGGTTTTATCGATCCAAAGGGAGCTAACAAAGTGTGCAAGCTCCAGCGATCCATTTATGGACTGGTGCAAGCCTCTCGGAGTTGGAATAAACGCTTTGATAGTGTGGTCAAAGCATTTGGATTTGTACAGACTTTTGGAGAAGCCTGTATTTACAAGAAAGTGAGTGGGAGCTCTGTAGCATTTCTGATATTATATGTAGATGACATATTACTGATTGGAAATGATATAGAATTTCTGGATAGCATAAAGGGATACTTGAATAAAAGTTTTTCGATGAAAGACCTCGGTGAAGCTGCTTACATATTGGGCATTAAGATCTATAGAGATAGATCAAGACGCTTAATTGGACTTTCACAAAGTACATACCTTGACAAAGTTTTGAAAAAGTTCAAAATGGATCAAGCAAAGAAAGGGTTCTTGCCTGTATTACAAGGTGTGAAGTTGAGTAAGACTCAATGCCCGACCACTGCAGAAGATAGAGAGAAGATGAAAGATGTTCCCTATGCTTCAGCCATAGGCTCTATCATGTATGCAATGCTGTGTACCAGACCCGATGTGTGCCTTGCTATAAGTTTGGCAGGGAGGTACCAAAGTAATCCAGGAGTGGATCACTGGACAGCGGTCAAGAATATCCTGAAGTACCTGAAAAGGACTAAGGAGATGTTTCTCGTGTATGGAGGTGACAAAGAGCTCGTCGTAAACGGTTACGTTGATGCAAGCTTTGACACTGATCCGGACGATTCTAAATCGCAAACCGGATACGTGTTTACATTAAACGGTGGAGCTGTAAGTTGGTGCAGTTCTAAACAAAGCGTCATAGCGGGATCTACATGTGAAGCGGAGTACATAGCTGCTTCGGAAGCAGCGAATGAAGGAGTCTGGATGAAGGAGTTCATATCCGATCTAGGTGTCATACCTAGTGCATCGGGTCCAATGAAAATCTTTTGTGACAATACTGGTGCAATTGCCTTAGCAAAGGAATCCAGATTTCACAAGAGAACCAAGCACATCAAGAGACGCTTCAATTCCATCCGGGATTTAGTCCAGGTGGGAGACATAGAGATTTGCAAGATACATACGGATCTGAATGTAGCAGACCCGTTGACTAAGCCTCTTCCACGAGCAAAACATGATCAGCACCAAGACTCCATGGGTGTTAGAATCATTACTGTGTAATCTAGATTATTGACTCTAGTGCAAGTGGGAGACTGAAGGAAATATGCCCTAGAGGCAATAATAAAGTTATTATTTATTTCCTTGCATATCATGATAAATGTTTATTATTCATGCTAGAATTGTATTAACCGGAAACATAATACATGTGTGGATACATAGACAAACAGAGTGTCACTAGTATGCCTCTACTTGACTAGCTTGTTGATCAAAGATGGTTAAGTTTCCTAACCATAGACAAAGGAGTTGTTATTTGATTAACAAGGTCACATCATTAGTTGAATGATCTGATTGACATGACCCATTCCATTAGCTTAGCACCCGATCGTTTAGTATGTTGCTATTGCTTTCATTCATGACTTATACATGTTCCTATGACTATGAGATTATGCAACTCCCTTTTACCGTAGGAACACTTTGTGTGCTACCAAACATCACAACGTAACTGGGTGATTATAAAGGTGCTCTACAGGTGTCTCTGAAAGTATTTGTTGGGTTGGCGTATTTCGAGATTAGGATTTGTCACTCCGAATGTCGGAGAGGTATCTCAGGGCCTTCTCGGTAATGCACATCACATAAGCCTTGCAAGCATTGCAACCAATGAGTTAGTTGCGAGATGATGTATTACAGAACGAGTAAAGAGACTTGCCGGTAACGAGATTGAACTAGGTATTGGATACCGACGATCGAATCTCAGGCAAGTAACATACCGATGACAAAGGGAACAACGTATGTTGTTATGCGGTCTGACCGATAAAGATCTTCGTAGAATATGTAGGAGCCAATATGGGCATCCAGGTCCCGCTATTGGTTATTGACCGGAGATGAGTCTCGGTCATGTCTACATTGTTCTCGAACCATAGGGTCCGCACGCTTAAGGTTTCGATGACAGTTATATTATGAGTTTATGCATTTTGATGTACCGAAGTTAGTTCGGAGTCCCGGATGAGATCACGGACATGACGAGGAGTCTCGGAATGGTCGAGACATAAATATTGATATATTGGACGACTACATTCGGACATCGGAATGGTTCCGAGTGGTTTCGGATAATAACGGAGTACCGGGGGGGTTACCGGAACCCCCCGGGGGGTTAATGGGCCCATATGGGCCTTAAGGGAAAAGAGGAGGGGCGGCCAGGGCAGGCCGCGCGCCCCCCTCCCCCCTAGTCCGAATAGGACAATGAAGGGGGGGCGGCGCCCCCCTTTTCCTTTCCCCCTCTCTCCTTCCTTCTCCTACAAGGAAAGGGAGAGGAGTCCTACTCCCGGTGGGAGTAGGACTCCTCCTTGGCGCGCCCCTCTAGGCCGGCCGCCCCCTCCCCCTTGATCCTTTATATACGGGGGCAGGGGGGCACCCTAGAACACATAATTGATCAACGTGATCGTTCCTTAGCCGTGTGCGGTGCCCCCCTCCACCATATTCCACCTCGGTCATATTGTCGCGGTGCTTAGGCGAAGCCCTGCGTCGGTAGTACATCAAGATCGTCACCACGCCGTCGTGCTGACGGAACTCTTCCCTGAAGCTTTGCTGGATCGGAGCACAGGGATCGTCATCGAGCTGAACGTGTGCTAAGAACTCGGAGGCACCGGAGTAACGTTGCTTGGATCGGTCGGATCGAGAAGACGTACAACTACTTCCTCTACGTTGCGTCAACGCTTCCGCTTCGGTCTACGAGGGTACGTAGACAACACTCTCCCCTCTCGTTGCTAAGCATCACCATGATCTTGCGTGTGCGTAGGAATTTTTTTGAAATTACTACGTTCCCCAACACTCACGGGCCGCCTTAGCCGAGTAGGCTTCCCACCTAGGGAGGCAGGGAAGCAGCACCGCCTCGGCCACCTCAGTCGCGGGCGCCTGGCCCTCCGTGCCCGCACCCACGAGTGATACCCCTCCTGTGGTCGCTGGGACCGTCACCAGCAGTCGCCGGAGATCGCCCATGGCCGCGGGATGGCACCTTGGGCGCTGCAGCAGCTGCGCGAGCGCGGCCTCTCCCCCTCGCCATCGTCACGGTGGTTGGTTCAGATCGTGGAGAGGTGGGAGGAGTCAGAGGAAGAAGATGGGCCGGGAAATCCTTCCCCTCTCATCTTTATAGTGCTCGAAGGAGGAGCAGTCCGCACCTCTTCGCCTTCGATGGCACAGGAAGACGGATGTGAACAAGGAAGGCAATGATGACCTTGCATCGCATACGGGCAGGCTTTATGTCAGCCTGGGCGGTTGCCGAGGCGTCGTGGGAGAAGTCGGGGCGTCCCCTGCTCCATCGTGCGCCACACATCACACCTGGCACGCAGGCGGTTAGGGCCCGCGTCGTTCACCCCCTAACATGCGGAGACGTGCGTGTCGCGGGCCTGGGGGCTACTATCGGGCCCGTGGGACCGGGGGTACCCAGGCCCGTCTGCCTTCGGCCCCGGATGCGGCGCATGTCAAGAGCCCAATGAGTGGCCCACCAGCAAGTGTCACAAGCAAGACTCCTCGCGAGGCCCTTGCCTCATGAGGCCCTCCTCGGCGGGCGTCTCGAGCGGACTAGGCGTTTCCACCAAGAGCCTCGTGAGGCCCTCTCATGAGGCGGCCTCGCGAGGCTACCTCCCGAGGCACCGTCTCGGAGGCAAGCAAGTCAAGGGTTGTTCAGCCCAGACGCGTGACCCCGTGCCTTCACGTGGGTGATGCACGCAGCGGCAAAAGGTGCCAGAGGCCATGCCAGTAGGCGCAGATGAGGAGATTTTCCTTTTCTATGCTAAGGGAGCAAGGCCAGCACGCCGGTTCCCAGAGCAACCCCCAAAGGTTGCCCGATCGATGCAACAAGACCCAGACAACGGGCGCGCAGGGCAGAGGTCATCCCCGAGCCAACCAGCACGCCATGGACGGTGGATTTGCACACGAAGACCACCTGTTGTCAAGATGGACTGCACCCCTGTCCCCCTTCAAAATTGCCGTTGTGTGGCAACCCTTCCTGCCAATGTTTTCGGGGGAACAGGACCAAGGCAAGTATAAAGAAGGGCAGGGAGCCACCGTAGAGGAGGTCAGCCACTTGATCCTCTATCCTTTTACTCTCATTCTCTCTTGCCAATGCAATCCCAAACCAAGCAGGAGTAGGGTTTTACACCGCAGGGTGGACCAAACCTGGGTATCTGCTGTGTCACCAGCCCGCTCCCGCTCTCGCTCTTGTTGTAGCCTCGTCGTGGTTAGCTGCAGGGAAGGATAGGGCGGTAAGAATGAGTGCATCCCAGAGTTTGAACCTTTGGGTTCTCGGAGCCCCGATTCCGATAATCATGCCATGAATAATGTCATAACTATGGGCTTTTCTATTAATGGCCCAACAATAATTTGTTTACCCAGCGTATGCTATCTTTATGAGAGAGATGCCTCTAGTGAAAACTATGGCCCCGAGGTCTATTTTAATCATATTGCTAAAACCAAAAATACCTTGCTGCAATTTTATTTCTTTTATTTCACTTTGAAATTTATCTATCACTTCAGATTTGATCCTTGAAATTAATGAGTATAAGGGGATTGACAACCCTCTTTCCCACATTGGGTGCAATTATTTGCTCTTGTGTGTGTATGTACTATTGATGAGTTTTTACGTGGTTCTCCTATTAGTTCGATAATCTTGGTTCTCTATTGAGGGAAATACTATCTGCTACTATATTTCTTGACCCTTCTTTTTTGGGGAAAATCCCAACGCAGTTCACAACTAGCAGGAGGCCATGACAGGTGTGGCGTCGAGAGGATATAGGGAGCGGAGGAGGTTGGATGCGGTTGTGGTCGAGCCTAGAGTTTAAATACCAAGCAGATGGCAGGGAAAGTACGTGAGGTGGTTAATGGTGGGTAGTAGACGGAATGACAAGTGGTGCTGGACCAGGTTCCTCGGCAACCGCACATGTTTAATGTAGGGAGGCAGGCAGACGAGTCGTCATTCGAATGCGCAGCAGCTGTGTGCATCGGGAAGCATTGCTCACGGCGCTCTCCGCCAGCATCCACTTTAATGCCGGAGCGACGTGAGGTCCCATCCGCTCTGGGCCGACATGAATGCGGTGCTGACGCTCTAGAGCGGGGCCGACCGCTTCGGACGGATGGGCGAGGGAGAGGGTTTGGGTGGGCCAGGTTTATCAGACTCTTGCCTGACAGCATTCTGGACGCCCGTAAAGCCCCCACCCCCTATTGGAAATATGCCATAGAGGCAATAACAAAGTGGTTATTATTATATTTACTTGTTCATGATAATCCTTTATTATCCATGCTATAATTGTATTGACCGGAACCTCAAATACATGTGTGGATACATAGACAACAACATGTCCCTAGCGAGCCTCTATTGGACTAGCTCGTCAATCAAAGATGGATGTGGTTTCCTAGCCATGGACATGAGTTGTCATTTGATAACGGGATCACGTCATTGGGAGAATGATATGATGGACAAGACCCAAACTATAAACATAGCATATGATCGTATCAAGTTTATTGCTATCGTTTTCTGCATGTCAAGTATATGTTCCTATGACCATGAGATCATGCAACTTACTGACACCGGAGGAATACCTTGTGTGTACCAAACGTCGCAACGTAACTGGGCAACTATAAAAGTGCTCTACAGGTATCGCCGAGGGTGTATGTTGAGTTGGCATGGAAGACTGGGATTTGTCACTCCGTCTGATAGAGAGGTATCTCAGGGCCCACTCGGTAATACAATATCACAATAAGCTTGCAAGCAATGTGACTAAAGAGTTAGCCACACGATCTTGTATTATAGAACGAGTATAAGAGACTTGCCGGTAACGAGATTGAATTAAGTATGGAGATACCGACGATTGAATCTCGGGCAAGTAACATACCGATAGACAAAGGGAACTACATACGTGATTAGCTGAATCCTTGACATTGAGGTTCGACCGATAAAGATCTTCGTAGAATATGTAGGAACCAATATGGGCATCCAGGTCCGCTATTGGTTATTGACCGTGGAGGTGTCTCAATCATGTCTGCATGGTTCTCGAACCCGCAGGGTCGACACACTTAACGTTTGGTGACGATATAAGTATAGTAGAGTTGTTTTGGTGATAACTGAAAGTTGTTCAGAGTCCCGGATGAGATCCCGGACATGACGATGAACTCCGGAATGGTCCTAAGGTGAAGTTTGATATATAGGACGAAGGGTATTGGAGTCCAGAAGTGTTTCGAGGGTACCGGGTTATGACCAGGAGATCCGAAAGGGGTTTCGAGGGGCCCCAACAAGTGTTGGGGGGACTCATGGGCCAAGGGGAGGGAGCACACCAGCCCACTAAGGGTCTGTGCGCCCCCAAGTCCCCCTCCCATGATCACCAGAGGGGTTTGGTGCGCCCCCTAGGGCTGCCTCCCCCTGGCTTGGGGGGCAAGGCACCTGGGGGGGCACCCAAACCCTGGCCGCCCCAACTTCCATCTATGGCCGCCACCCCCTAGGGGAAACCCTAGGGGCGCCACCCCTCCTCCCTTCCCCCTATATATAGAGGGGTAGAGGGAAGGCAGCCGCACCCATCTATGCCATGGCGCAGCCCTCCCTCTCCCTCGTAGCCCTCTTCCTCTCCCTAGTGCTTAGCGAAGCTGTGCTGAGATTCCACCACCACGCCGTCGTGCTGCCGGAGGAATCGAGCTACTACTTCACCATCGTAGCTGGATCGAGGAGGTGAAGGCGTCATCAAGCCATATGTGTGTTGAACACGGAGGTGTCGTACGTTCGACACTTGGATCGAGAGTTTGCGGGACGGATCGTGATTGGATCACGAAAGGTTCAACTACATAAACCGTGTTTCTTAGCGCTTCCGCTTAGTGATCTACAAGGGTATGTAGATGCAATCTCTCCTCTTGTAGATGTCCATCTCCTAGATTGATCTTGGTGAGCGTAGGAATTTTTTTTGTTTCCCATGCAACGTTCCCCAACAGTGGATCATGAGCTAGGTCTTTGCGTAGATGACATCACGAGTAGAACACAAAGGAGTTTGTGGGCATTGATATTTGGATTGCTTCCTTCCTTGCTCTTTTCTTGATTCAGCGGTATTGTGGGATGAAGCGGCCTAGACCAACTTTACATGTCCACATACATGAGATCGGTTCCATCAACTGACATGTGATTTTGTTGCATAAGATGGCTAGCGGGTGTATGTCTCTCCCACCTTAGTTGAGTCGGATTCGACAAAGGCGGTCCTTGTAGAAGGTTAAATAGCAACTTGCATATCACCATTGTGGTTTGGCGTAGGTAAGAATCGTTCTTGCTAGATACCCATAGCAGCCACATAAAACATGCAACAACAAATTAGAGGACGTCTAACTTGTTTTTGGAGGGTCTGTTGTGATATGATATGGCCAAAGACATGATGAAATATATTTGATGTATGAGATGATCATGTTTGTAATAGTTTGTATCGACTTGCATGTCAATGCATACAGCAACCGACAGGAGCCATTGGGTTTTCTTTAATTATTGTATGACATGTGTGTCAATCATTAAGTGATATGTAATGCTTTACTTTATCGCTAAATGGTAGCAATAGTAGTAGAAGCATGGTTGGCGTGACAACCCCGATGGGGACACGATGATGGAGATCATGGTGTCATGCCTGTGACGATGGAGATCATGCCCGTGCTTTGTAGATGGAGATCAAAAGCACAAGATGATGGCCATATCAAGTCACTTATGATTTGCATGTGATGTTAATCCTTTTATGCATCTTATTTTGCTTAGGACGACGGTAGCATTATAAGGTGATCCCTCACAAAAATTTCAAGATCAAATTGTGTTCTCCCCAAGTGTGTGCCATTGCGAAAGTTCATCATTTCAAAGCACCACATGATGATCGGGTGTGATAGACTCTACGTTCGCATACAATGGGTGCAAGCCAGTTTTGCACATGCAGAACACTTGGGTTAAACTTGACGAGCCTAGCATGTACAGACATGGCCTCGGAACACAAGAGACCAAAAGGTCGAACACGAGTCATATAGCAGATATGATCAACCTGGAGATGTTCACCATTGAAACCACCTCATCTCACGTGATGATCGGACTTGGGTTGGTGAATTTGGATCGTGTTACACTCGGACAACCGGAGGGATGTTGATTTGTGGGAGTTCTTAAGTAATATGATTAATCGAACTCATTTATCATGAACAATAGTCTAAGTTATCTTTGCAAATTTATGTTGTAGATCAATGGCTTGCATAGTAGCTCCCCTAAATTTTAATGCGTACCTAGAGAAAGTTAAGCTGAAAGATGATGGAAGTAACTTTGTGGACTGGGCCCGTAATCTGAGGACTATCCTCGCGGCTGCCCAAAAGGCTTATGTCCTTGATGCACCGCTTGGTGCGCCACCCCCTCCAGCGATTGTGGACGTTGTGAACGCCTGGCAGTCGTGTGTTGATGACTACTCAATAGTTCAGTGCGCCATGTCGTATAGCTTAGAGCTGGGACTTCAAAGGCGTTTTGAACATCATGGATCATATGGGATGTTCCAGGAGTTGAAGTTAATCTTTGAGAAGAATGCCCAGATCGAGAGGTATGAGACCTCCGATAAGTTCTATGCCTGCAAGATGGGGGAGAACAGGTCTGTCAGTGAGCACATACTCAGACTGTCTGGGTATTACAACCGTCTGGCTGAGTTGGGAGTTAAGCTCCCGCCAGAAGCTGTCACTGACATAGTTCTTCAATCGCTACCACCTAGCTACAAGAGCTTTGTGTTGAACTATAACATGCAAGGGATGAAAAAGTCAGTCTCCGAGCTGCTCGCGATGCTGAAAGTCGCTGAGTCAGACATCCAGAAGGAGCATCAAGTGTTGATGGTGAATAAAACCACTAGTTTCAAGAAAGGCAAGGGAAAGAAGGGAAACTTCAAGAAAGGTGGCAAAGCAGTTGCTCCTCCCGTGAAGAAACCCAAGGCTGGACTCAAGCCGGAGACTGAGTGCTTCTATTGCAAGGGAACTGGACACTAGAAGAGGAACTGCCCCAAGTGTCTGGCCGAGAAGAAGGGGGCCAACGTCAACAAAGGTATATATGATATACATGTTATTGATGTGTACTTTACCAACTCTCGTTGTAGTGCCTGGGTATTTGATACCGGTTCGGTTGCTCGCATTTGCAACTCATAGTAGGAACTATGGAATAGATGGAAGCTGGCGAAGGATGAAGTGATGATGCGCATGGGAAATGGTTCCAAGGTTGATGTGATCGCCATCGGCACGCTCGCTCTTCGATTACCATCAAGAAGAAGACAGACGCAGACGGTAATATCACCGTCTATAAGGCTCGACTTGTGGCAAAGGGGTTTTCACAAGTTCAAGGAGTTGACTACAATGTGACTTTCTCACCCGTAGTGATGCTTAAGTTTATGGAGAAGCTTGTATTTACAAGAAAGTGAGTGGGAGATCTATAGCGTTTCTAGTATTATATGTGGATGACACATTGTTGATTGGAAACAATATAGAACTTTTGGAAAACGTGAAGGAATATTTGAACAAGAGTTTTTCAATGAAGGACCTAGGAGAAGCCGCTTTATATTAGGCATCAAGATCTATAGAGATAGATCAAGACGCTTGATAGGACTTTCACAAAGCACATACCTTGATAAGCTTTTGAATAAGTTCAAAAATTCCAAGAAGGGGTTCTTGCCTGTTTTGCAAGGCGTGAAGTTGAGTAAGACTCAATGCCCAACGACTACAGAGGATATAGAAAAGATGAGTGTCATCCCCTATGCTTCAGCCATAGGCTCTATTATGTATGCGATGCTGTGCACGAGACCAGATGTCAGCCTTGCCATAAGTATGGCCAGAAGGTCTCAAAGTAAACCAGGAATGGAGTACTGGGCAACAGTCAAGAATATCCTTAAGTACTTGAAAATGACTAAGGAATTATTTCTCGTTTATGGAGGTGATCAAGAGCTCGTCGTAAAGGGGTACGTCGATTCAAGCTTTGACACTGATCCGGATGACTCTAAGTCTCAAACCGGATACGTATATATTCTGAATGGGGGAGCGGTAAGATGGTGCAATTCCAAGCAAAGCATGGTAGCTGATTCTACATGCGAAGCGGAGTACATAGCTGCCTCGGAGGCAGCAAAGGAAGGTGTTTGGATGAAGTAGTTCATGATAGATCTTGGAGTTGTGCCTGGTGCACTAGACCCAATGACTCTGCTCTGTGACAACACTGGTGCCATTGCTCTGGCCAAGGAACCAAGGTTTCACAAGAGGACCAGACACGTAAAGCGACGCTTCAATTCCATCCGCGACTTGGTCAAGGAGGAGGACATAAACATTTGCAAAGTACATACGGATCTGAATGTTGCAGATCCGTTGACTAAACCTCTTCCACGAGCAAAACATGATCAACACCAGAACTCGATGGGTGTTAGATTCATTACTATGTAATGCTAGATTATTAACTCTAGTGCAAGTGGGAGACTATTGGAAATATGCCCTAGAGGCAATAATAAAGTGGTTATTATTATATTTCCTTGTTGATGATAATCGTTTATTATCCATGCTATAATTGTATTGACCGAAAACTCAAATACATGTGTGGATACATAGACAACAACATGTCCCTAGTGAGCCTCTACCGGACTAGCTCGTTAATCAAAGATGGTCGTGGTTTCCTAGCCACGGACATGAGTTTTCATTTGATAATGGGATCACATCATTGGGAGAATGATGTGATGGACAAGACCCAAACTATAAACATAGCATATGATCGTATCAAGTTTATTGCTACCGTTTTCTGCATGTCAAGTATATGTTCCTATGACCATGAGATCATGCAACTCACTGACACCGGAGGGATACCTTGTGTGTACCAAACATTGCAACATAACTGGGTGACTATAAAGGTTCTCTGTATCTTCGAGGGTGTCTGTTAAGTTGGCATGGATCAAGAATGGGATTTGTCACTCCGTGTGACGGAGAGGTATCTTAGGGCCTACTCGGTAATACAACATCACAATAAGCTTGCAAGCAATGTGACTAAAAAGTTAGCCATGGGATCTTGTATTACAGAACAAGTAAAGAGACTTGCCAGTAACGAGATTGAACCAGATGGAGATACCGACGATCGAATCTCGGGCAAGTAACATACCGATAGACAAAGGGAACTACATACGGGATTAGCTGAATCCTTGGCATCGAGGTTCGATCGATAAAGATCTTCGTAGAATATGTAGGAACCAATATGGGCATCTAGGTCCCGCTATTGGTTATTGATCATGGAGGTGACTCGGTCATGTCTGCATAGTTCTCGAACCTGCAGGGTCTACACACTTAACGTTTGGTGACGATATAAGTATAGTTGAGTTGTTTTGGTGATAACCGAAGGTTCTTCGGAGTCCTGGATGAGATTCCGTACATGACGAGGAACTCCAAAATGGTCTGGAGGTGAAGATTGATATATAGGACGAAGGGTATTGGAGTCCGGAAGTGTTCCGGGGGTACCGGGTTATGACCAGGAGAGCCAAAAGGGGTTTCGAGGGGCCTCGGCAAGTGTTGGGGGCCTCATGGGCCAAGGGGAGGGAGAACACCAGCCCACTAAGGAGTTGTACACCCCCAAGCCCCCCTCCCACGATCACCAGAGGGGTTTGGTGCGCCCCCTAGGGCTGCCTCCCCCTGGCTTGGGGGCAAGGCACCTGGGGGGCACCCAAACCCTGGCTGCCCCATCTCCCATCTGTGGCCGCCACCCCCTAGGGGAAACCCTAGAGGTGCCACCCCTTATCCCTTCCCCCTATATATAGAGGGGTAGAGGGAGGGCAGCCGCACCCATCTATGCCACGTTGCTGCCCTCCCTCTCCCTCGTAACCCTCTTCCTCTCTGTAGTGCTTAGCGAAGCTCTGCTGAGATTCCACCACCACCGTCGCCGCCATGCCATCGTGCTGCTCGAGGACTCGAGCTACTACTTCACCATCGCTCGCTGGATCAAGGAGTGAAGACTTCATCAAGCCGTACGTGTGTTGAACGCGGAGGAGTCGTCCGTTCGGCACTTTGATCAGGAGTTCGCGGGACGGATCGTGATTGGATCGCGAAGACATTCGACTACATCAACCGCGTTTCTTAACGCTTCCGCTTAGCGATCTACAAGGGTATGTAGATGCAATCTCTCCTCTCGTAGATGTCCATCTCCTAGATTGATCTTGGTGAGCGTAGGAATTTTTTTTGTTTCCCATGCAACGTTCCCCAACATCCCACGAAGGTTTGCTGTTAGTTTGTGAGAAAAAAGGATGTCCGAACCATCGAGGGGATCGATATAGGACCGCGTTGGATGACAAAACATGTCCAAACTACACGGTCCAGATAGTTGCAGGCAGTTTGACGGTCCCTAATCTGGTCGTATACCAGCTGATGGTTGTATAGATTGTTGCCACGTGTTGATCCTCTCAAACTCTTCTTTCACTGTGTCTTTCTCCTCGCCTTTGCTACATTCCCATTGAAGATATAGATTCAAGGATTGGATTCAAACAAAAAGGAAGAAGATAACTAGGTTGACTTTCAACTTCGCTTCCCATGCTAGTGGTGACGAGGATGTCTCGGAGGCTCTACGGTGTAGATAGCATGTAAGTATAAGGAGGATCAAACCTAGTGTCACTATGACAGCTGGTTCCAAACAAGATGGAAATAAAACCAAATAGACTACATGACAATGGAATCACCGCGCATTGCGTGAAGGACTCGACGGTCGATGATGCACGCCGGAATTTCCTTACACTGACTTTTGTTTTCATGATGGCGCGATCTCGGCCATGATGGACTACGTGTATTATTCTTGCATCTTTGCCAAATTTTGTTTTGGCTAGTGTTAATTATTGTATATTTCCCCATTTTTTTGGACATGTGCACTCGGAATTCTTTCGTTCGGGGAGGATGGAGCAAGGGAGGGAGGCTTAACAAAAACTCCACGGGAGAAGTTTAGAGCCTATATGCTCTTTAGCCCATTATCACACCTAACTTGAGTGGTGACACAAACATCCTAGACATGTGTTTGATTCGCTCTCACGTACATGGCCCACCGTACTTTGGTGTGATGAGTATTGTGCGCATTTGTTATGCAACCATGGTTATTTAAGGCTGGTTGTATCAATGTTAGTCATCAATCAAATGTGTCTCATGGATGCTATGCCTTATTGAACTAAATCATCTAGAAAAGTTAGCAGTTAAACCATGCGAGGAAATACCTCCAAGCCAAAAGTTAAATGTGAGCTCGGGGTTTGATGTGGCAAAATCTCGATCGCTAGCATATTACATCAAGATATGTAAGGTATGTACATGCGGTCATTTTCCACATTTGCAAAAGGAACCTTGTGTGTTGTCAAACTCAACATGTAATCCACCCCATCTAAGTTAAATCTGAGTTCCTCGAGAGGAAACTTAGAGAAGGGGTGTGCACTAGTTTTGATAAAATATGAGGGTACTTTTGTAAATACGCGGGCTTGGGAAGACATGATCACCAGCAACACTTGAGCCAGTCTTAGAGGCACGACTAAGAACCTATTATTTACCGTTTATTATTGCACACGTGCATATGAGTTTTCCACTGAGTCGCATATTCCAGGATCATAGCACTTATAACATAGAATATAAACTCTTAATTTTGAACATGAAAATATAATAACACAATATTATTGCCTCTAGGGCATATTTCCAACAGATATGGGATGCCCAAACCGCCAGCCCACTTAGATCAACAGACCATGTCCCATGCAACCGTGTAGTTTTCTCCGTTGGCCTCCTTCTTTCCGCACCAAAGGAATCCTCGACAAATTCCAACCATTGCTAATAACGTCTTGGGAGGCAAGTCTAGTGCGAGCATAACGTGTATCGGAATCGCGCATAGCACTGAAGTGATTAGTATCAGGCGCCCACTCTTAGGTAGTAATGGTCCACCAATTTGGGAGGCGGTTCGCTAGTTGGTCCATGAGACCCTGAAGCTGTGCCTTTGTTTGCTTCCGAATTGTTAGAGGCAGTCCCAAGTACCTGCATGGAAACGCCCCACTCGCGCAACCAAGCAAAGTACACACAGTGTTCACCTCCTCCTGAGAGCACCTTATGGCCATTCCTGCACTTTTTTCCATGTTCATAGAAAGCCCGGATGCATGCCCAAAGCGGTCCAAAATGGCTCTAGAAACCCTATACTCGTGCTCCACGGGCTTGAAGAAAATCATCACGTCGTCAGCAAACATCAACGCACGCTGATGAATGCTAGAACGGGCTAGGGGTGCTAGCATTCCTTTGGCCGCAACCAATTTGAAGAGATACTGCAGCAGCTCCATGCAGAGGATAAATATCATTGGGGACAGTGGAGGTTGTTGCCTTAGCCCTTGATAGTTCAAGATTGGCTTTCCTGGTATCCCGTTTACCACGATCATTGTGGAGGCAGTTGCTAATAACCCGCACATCCAGGAGATCCATCTCCTCCCAAAACCCATCCATGTTAAAACCTCCAAAATAAACGGCCACTGAACAGAGTCAAATGCCTTTGATATGTAAAGCTTTAGCATCACCATTTGTTTCTTCAACTTATGCAAATGCCTTGCTGTGGATTGCATCAACATGAAGTTGTCGTGCAAAGAGTGTCCCTCAACAAATGCACTTTGATGGTGTCCAGCGACTTTCGGGAGATCCTCCCAAAACCCATCCTTGTTGCAAGCACTTTTTCGAATATTTTGACCGCTCTGTGCACTAGGCTCACCGGCCGGTAGTCTTGGATATCCACAACCCCTTCTCTCTTCGGCAAAAGCGACACAATGGCCTTGTTGATGCTCGGCAGCCCACGCATATCTCCATGGAAGAAGTCGTCAAGTGCTCGCATGAAATCCCACTTGATTATATACCAGCATGTCGCAAAGAATCGATCTATGAATCCTTTAGGCCCCGGCGATTTGTCCATTGGCATGGACTTGATCGTCTTTTCCACCTCTTCCGCCAAGAAGGGGACCTCAAGGTGCGCCAAGTCCCTTGACAGAAGGCCTAGCATATCCAAGTCAAAGGTGTGCTGCCTTGTCGGCACTGAGCCAAACAAGGTTGTATAGTACTCGTTCACCATCCTCGCAATGCTTTCCTGCCCGGTGAACACCTCTCCATGATGATGCATGACCGTGATCATGTTCTTGCGTTGTCGGCCGCGCATGCCCATGGAAGAATTCCGTGTTTGCGTCCCCCTCCCTCAAGTGGAGGGGCGAGACCGTTGTCTAGCAATCATCCGCTCCAAAGAGCTCAATCCCAGCAACTTCGTCTTTAGCAGTTTTCGTAGATCATCCTCGTGGTTAGAGAGGGCCCTTGAGTCGGCAGCCATATCCAGCCTGTGAATAACCTCCATTGCCAGGCCTACTTGCAAGCGCACATTCCTGATCTACTTATCGATCCCAAAGATTAGAATGCAATACAGATTCACGTGAAAGAAAACCCGCAGAACTTAAAAAGAGCTCAATGCGCCCTATTTGTGCCTACCTAGTCATACAACTCAAGGTTCAATTAGATAGAATTCAAGTCCAAGTGGGATGTTCTGGGTGACAGCATTTCATTGACATTTCGGCGATGATCATGCCGTACGTACGTACGAACGTGCTATGGCGTAAGTTGACCTATCGACTCCGTACTTACCTAGCCCTAACCCTATGCCTGTAGTCAGTTATCTAATACTCCCTCCGTTTTAAAATATAGCGCGCCCACGTTTTTCGAGGTTCAACTTTGACCATAAATTTAACCTACGAGACCGACTGCGGCGGGATCAAAAATTATATAATTGAAAACTTTGTTTGAATACGAATTCATTGGTATAATTTTTTCGCCCGTCGCAGTCGGTCTCGTTGGTTAAATTAATGGTCAAAGTTAAAGCACGGAAACCGAGGACGCGCTATATTTTGAAACGGAGGGAGTACTCCTTTGCCTAACCGACGATACAACAAGAGTACGTGGTCAACTTTGGCACTCCGATTATTTTTTGCTGATTGTTTTGTTAAATCGCTCACCAGACTAGCCACTTGGTTGGCCTTCTGGTTAATTAATCCAAGATTGTACGGTAGACACATAAGCAGGACGTCAGCTGGAACCAAGCATACAGTCTTGTTAGTAAATGGTCATCACAGTTTCTTTTTCATCTTAATCTTCTATGACAATGATGACACCGCAAACTGTCAAGATACACTCTGCATCTAGTCATCATTATTATTATTTTTAGAGGAAGGATGGATATTATTCCATATCACTTTTCAAGGTTATACAAAGATGATCCGGAACAGAGAGTGCGCCTCCGTTGTATAACTAGCATGTGGGCTTCCCGGTTACGTTCTGGCCGTCCGAAGTTGAAGGTGTACTTAGGGCATGTACACTGGTTCAGTCGGCTTCTGTCTGTAGCATGAATACACGTCATCTATGGACTACGTTGTAGACAGCACGTACAACAGGCTGGCTATTTGGCCGGTTGTAACGTATGTGCATGCAAAGTCCATGGGAGGAGGAAAAACTGTTTTTTTCGTTCGCAGGAGACGGGGAAAGTTTGTTTTCCTGAAGCACGAGATAAATGCGGCGCACGATAAGCGACGGCATCGGTACAACGGCAAATTGACTGTCTATAAGCAGCGATTCACACGGGAAAAGACCGTCTTTATTTCTACAGACAGATGCGAGTAGTTTTTCCTTTCTCTCTCCCACGTCATTTTTTCTCCTACGTGGCTGATGTTACAGACGGCTGACTGTACATCATTGTACATGCCCTTAGACTAGTCACAATGGGGAGTAACAAACACAAGTAACATATACATATCCCTAGACTATGTTACTATGTTCATAGTGGGTAGTAACATGAGTGTGGTAACATGTAGAGCTTCATTTATTAGGTTATAGACTCATATTGCATTGGGACATGTGATGTTACAGTAACTAGCTAAGTTACTACAAGTACCTCTCTCCTCATTAACTCATTGCCACATAAGCAAGTTTGCTGAGATGGAGTCGATGTTACTGCTGAAGTTACTCCCACTATGGCTAGTCTTAGGGCCTGTTCGGCAGTTGCCCAGCTTCCAGATCCGCATAATCTGCGCTGGAGTTGTGCCGAACGGTTCCGCTCAGGGAAGCTAGCTTCCTGGATCGAAGGAGAGCCTACGTGCAAAAAACCGGAGCCGCGTTTCTGGCGATCCAGGAAAAGAGAAACTGGGAGTTGGCTAAATTACGGACTAATGCCACCGCCAAGTGACTCGATGGCTGCGTACCGGTTCGCTACTTTTCTCTCCCCTCTCCGGACACCTCGTATTCGCTACGTGGAGAGATCGTTACCACTCCCTCCGAACTGGGCCAAGCCCAATCACTCTCCTTTTGTGTCCGACTGGGCATAAGGCCACCTTAGCTGTTAAGCCGACTGGGCTCCAACCCGTCCAGGTAGGTTGGCCTGCTTGCTCACACGAGAAGCTGGAGCGAGTGTGCCGAACAGTTTTTCATCGATCCCAATCCATGAAAGAAGCCAGCATCTAGAAATAGAAGCGGGGTTTGAAATCTAGTGAACAGGCCCTAATCTCCTTCAGAATCATATAAGTATTTATCTCGCAAAAAGGAAAAAAAAGAATCATACAGTATTCTCTCCGTTTCATAATTCTTGTCGTGGTTTTAGTCATCATAGAACTCAACATGTCCTTCCAGATCGGTTAGGCCATAAAAAACAACCGTCGATGCCCCTTGAAACGTTGCATGCTCATCGCAACAATAGATGCCCACCGTCCCTTTGCTCGTTACCTTGGCTACAACACCGTCCACACTGTGCTGCATTTTTTTTTTGCGGGGGACATTGTGCTGCATGTATACAAGGGAAGGAGGAATCCATCGCGATGGAAGATGAGCCTAGCTGCCCCCGTCAGTCTGGGTGTGGCTAGGCTAAGAGCATCTTCAGTCGTTGTGTCCCAGGAGACCTTTTTTCCGTCTTGTGGGGAGGCATCGGTGGATTTTTTGGTTTTGGGGTGAAAATCTATCCACTCGTTGGCCCCTCATCCACGCACCACTCGTTACCGCACGCCCTCCTGCTGCTCGCCGCCCTCGCCACGGTGCCGCTCGCCGCCGTCCAGCGTGCTCCCCCTCCCTCCCTGTCAGCGCGTGGATCGAGTACGCGCCCGCCAAGGCCATGGACGTGTTTGTGTCCTACTCGTCCTAGCGGTCGCTGAGCGTCGGTGCTGTCCACGCCCGTCGATCTCGCGGGGTATGTCAACGAGCAGGCGTTCATCGGGTTCTCCGCGTCCACGCAGGGCACCAAGGAGATCCACGCCGTCGAATGGTGGAGCTTCTCGACCCCGTCCCCTCCTTCACCGGCGCCATCCAAGCCGTCGCCCGTTTCGGCTGCTCCCCCTCCGGCGAGGGTCCTCGACCCGACGCTTCCATCCACTCCACAGCTCCCGGGCATGACGCCGCCAGCGACACCAGCGACGGTTTCGGCACCGCCGACCAGCTCAGTTGCAAGCGGCCCGGCAATTTCGGTCGCTCGGAAGAATGCCAAGACGCCGCACCCGCTTCCACAAGGGGGCGTGGCCGGCGCCGCGACGGCGGGGGCAGTCGTGGCGGCGTCGTTCGCGGGCTTCGCACTCTAGGCGCTGCATGGTGGGCAGCGAGTGGTCGGACGCGACGACGCGTTGGACCCCGGAGCACACGCCCAGGTGCCCCGGCCGAGCGCGGCCGCCTCCTCCTCGTTCATCTCCAGGTCGCCGGCGAAGCCTCAGCCATCCGAGGCCCCAGCCCCAGTCCCACCAGCGCTTGAGCGGGCCGCCCGCGAACTCGGCGGCGAGCGAGAGCGCCGACCGGGTCCGCCGGAACGCCCACTCGGCGGACGCGGAGGAGATGGGCTGGATCTTGAGAGGATGGTGGCCATGGCGCCCAAGCAAGGAGGAAGGAGATGGTCCGCGAGCCCTGCCCCGGCCATGCGCGCTGTGTGGAAGGAAAGGGAGAGGAGAGGAGAAAGAAAATAAAGTAAGGAAAGGAGAGAGGAGAGAGAGGGGCTGACGAGTGGCCCTGTGCATGCAAAAGTCATCTGCCGGCGTCCCCAGCTGCCCCCCGGGGGGCTGGGTTTGGGGTGGTAGCGCCGGCCGTAAATCTCGCGAAATCCGACGAAAAACGTGTCTCTGGGGGTCCGAGTGGGGCGTTTTGTGCCCGCCGGCGTCCAAAAAGTGCCTTGGGGAGGCTTCCTAGGGGGCCGGCTGAAGATGCTCTAACCGTCAGCTCATCCAAATAATGCTGTATGAACAAATGGGTAGATAACTGACTCTGGAACTCCTCCTCGAGAATCGTTTTCCGCCTCGCCCACCAGATCGCCCATAACATAACAAAAACTTCGAGGAAAGTCTCATGGGGAGTGTGCTACTTGGTTACTTGTTCATCTTTGGTGTGGAACAATAACGACCACAAACGGTCAAATTACACTCCGTGTCGGCTAGATGAACAGGATCGTGTGCATCTCTTTCAGGGAAAATAAGAAAACATCAATAAAATTAGCCCTTACAAACGAAAGAGGAACAAGTATGTATAAATGATAATAATAATGATAATAATAAGCGAAGATGAATTGCGTTCTATTTTTTTCGAAGATGGTTTGTTTTTTGAGATGATAATAATAGGACGCCGCTAACTGCCACACGTGTGGGCGTTCAGGAAGCTGCCCACACGTTCTGTGTGGTGCCTAAGAGGATCAGCCCACACGTCTGTGTGTGGGCAAAACAACTAGCGCCCACACGTCTCTTTTTTTCCCTCCCGGTCCCTCTTACACGCGTGTGTGTGGGTAAAATAGATAACTCCCACACGCCCGGTACGTCAGGCCTCGTACCTCGTGGTCCCGCACGCCCCACGTGACACTTTACCGCGCGCCCCGCAGTTGCCATGGGTCGGACCCTCGTCCATGTTCGTTTAAGTGCAGTTGCCATGTCGCTGAACTACGGTTGCCATGTCGGATAACTACAGTTGCCATGTTTGCTCAACTGCAGTTGCCATCTCAGGTCAAAGTTCCAGATTGCCATTTTTTGCACAACTACAGCTGTTGTCATGTGTGGTCTGGTCTACTGCAGTTGCCATGATTTCAAAACTTTAGGCAGTTGCCATGTAGCGCTACAAAAAAAGCATGGCAAAAAACATGTTCGGGTAAAAGAGAGAGTTGCCATGTGCTCACAAGCACGCTAAGGCAGTTGTCATTTAAAAAGAAAGAGTTGCCATCTGCTTACGTGCACGCTAGGGCAACTTGGCATGTATCATGCCAAACATATGGCAACAGACATGTTCGGATAAAAAATAGTTGCCATCTGCTTGCAATCATACTAGGGCAGTTGTCATGTACACTGCAAAACGCATGACAACTGGCAGCTTGGGTGTGGGAGAGGAGGCGGGTGTGTGGGTGAGATGGCAAACGCTCACACACCAGCCCTTGTGCGTGACTGAAAACTGATGTGTGGGCGAACTGCTAAACACCCACACACCGTCTCCTATCGTGTGGTAAAACAGATGTGTGGACGACCTTTCTCACACACCACACACGCGAGTTGTCCTACGTGGCATACAAAATCAGCTAATTCATGCCAAGATTCGTGCAGAAGTTATTGGACAGTGATGGAGGCGTGTGAATGATTTGGCTAACGCACACACGTGTGGGCGTTAACATTTTCGTAGTAATAAGCTAGCGCCTCCTCGCCTGCATTGACTTTTGCACGATCCATACCGTACGAGCGATCAAGTTGACTTATCAACCCCTGCGATAATACAGTACTGCTACCCAATGCGCATAAACAATATACGTACTTGTATGTGCAGAGTACCGTACTTATGCAGGACGGTCGCTAGATCCCACAGAGGACCAGACGATAATATATCCTATTCCGAGATTCGGTTATTGTTAATCCTATAATCATCGATCGCTGTGGTCAAATCAGAGCTCCGGAATGAGAAGAAGTCTTCACGTCCTTGCATCATTCTGCTCTTCTTTCTTGGGGAGGTCGCATTTGGCCTGGGTCTGGGTGGCCAGTACCATGAGCTCTTCTAGAAAAATAAAGTAGAGGGAGAAAGTGACGAGCAACCCCAGAATGCTACTCTAGCTATGTGGGCTTGGTTCGGTTTGGGGGAGGCAGTACCAGATATTTTTCTGGTGCTGGACTGCTTTTGCTGGTGCCAACAAACCAACTTGCCTGAATTAACTATCAATTCTTCTAAATGGCCCGTTTTGAAACTTAAACAACTCTGGTTCTTTGGAGAACTTTTTTTCACGTCTGGCACCCGTGGTATACATGCCAATTTGTTTTGGATTTTACGAATCAATATGTGGTTTGATGGTTAGAAGGGCAGTGATATCCTTTGTCCATCAGAGTTCAAATCTTAAAGTTGACATTGATGCCCGCATTTTGCTGGATTTATTTCAGGCCTTCCTCTCGAAAGTGCTCCGGTAGGATATGCGTGTAACGCCCCGGATCCGATGCGCCAGGTGTCCGCCAGTTATTCGCCGTCCTTGACATGTCATTTGCTTGCGTGTCGCATCTTGCCATGTCATCATCCGCATTGCATCATCATGTTTTCAAAAACTTGCACCCGTCCGGGTTCTCCGAGTTCTCTCCCTTGTCCGTTCTGAGACCAACCACACTTGCACGCGCCTGCGGCATGTCCGAAATATTATTTTATAAGTGGCCAAGAAATGTTCTCGGAATGGGATGAAAGTTGGCATGCGGCGTTGTTTTGTTGTTAGTAGGTCGCCTGCCAAGTTTCATCGCATTCGGAGTCCGTTTGGTGCCCCAACGGATAACTATAGCGGCATTATAGCCGGTCTAACGTCGGACGTTTTCGGTCTCCGGAAATAGTTGCCGGGCTGCACTCCTCTCCTCTCAGCCCAACCACTCTAGCACAGTCCGAAAACCCCCTCTCCTCAGCCCACCTAGACCCCCCTCCTCTCCGGACCGTCAGATCGCGATCCGAAGATCCGAAAACCCCTCCTAATCCCCTAACCCTAGCCAATCTGCTATAAATGGACACCCTTTGTCCATTTTTGGGCAGCCTAGCCTCCTCCTCCCTCAATTTCCGCGCAGTCAGCCACCTCCCACCTTGGATCCGGCGCCGCCGCCCCTGCCCGCCACTTGGCGCCGCCGCCGCCACATCGCCCGCCCAATGAGGCGCCGCCACATCGCCCCAGCGCCCGCGCCAGCCAATTCCCCCGCGCCATCTGTCCCTCCTGCCTCCCCGCGCCGCCAGGCCCGCGCGAGGCCCGCCCGGGCCCCGATCTGGGCCCTGAGGCCCGCTCTGCGCCGCCGCCCGTAGCGCTCGCCTCCCTGCCGAGCCGCCTGCGCTCCCCCGCGCTCCGAGCCCCGCCGCCTCACGACCTCGCCGTCCGTCTCCGGTGACCGCGCCTCGCCGGAGCACGCTGCGCCGCCGCCTTCCCTCGCCGCCGACCAGGCCAGGCTCCCCCGCGCCCTGCTCCTTCCTCGTTCTTCCTCTCTCTCTCTCTCAGATCTCTCTCTCTCTCTCTCTCTCTCTCTCTCTCTCTCTCTCTCTCTCTCTCTCTCTCTCTCTCTGCAGTACGCCGCCGCCGCGCTCCAAGCTCCACCGACCCCGCCCCCACCGGATCCGGCAAGAAGCCGTCGGGATCTGCCCGTTCCTGTCCTCGCCGGGCCCCTCCTGGCCTCCCTGCCAACAGGCGCCGCCGCCGCCCCCGCCATGGCCGCCTCCTCCCTGTTCGAGTAGGAGGAGGACGAGCGCCCGTTGACCGGCCCTCGCCCGCGTGGGCCTCGGCCTCCCCGGCCCGTCTCCCTCGTTCCGCTGGCCAGCCTCCTTCCTTCCTGGGCCAAGGCCCGTGGTGAGCGCCCAGCAGCCTCTGTTTCGGCCCGTGTCATGTTTTTTTCTGCTTCTGCGAATTTGTCTAATATCCAGTGAATTACCTGTTTTGCAGAAAAACCCCTAAACTTCATGCATTTAATAACTCACAAACGGTGCATCATGTTAAAATGGTTTATATATGAAACTTGCTCAGAATTTTGTCTAGTTTAATAATATGCCACTTTCACCTATGTTTGAAATGTTTAAAATGCTGTTTGTTTAAATTTGCTCAAATGCCATGTTAAAATGATTTAATTCATAACTAATTAACCGTAACTCGGATTTAAATAAATTATATATGTAAATGGGGTATAAAAATGCCTAGTTTAACATGTTGCACTTTATTTTCCTGTTTAACAACTTTAAAATATGTTTTAGGCAGAACAGTACCAAATTCAATATATGCAAGTGAGGGGTTTTCCGGAATTGTTGTTTGTTGTTCCGGCCTCATTTAAATTGCCTAGATAGGTAGTTTTGTTGTGCTTCACCCCTTGCCATGTTAATAAACATTTAATATTGTTGGGTACATAAACAAGAGAGAACTAAATAATTGTTGTGGTGTTTCGTCAATATGCAACTCGTTGCATATTGAGCTCCACTTAATTTGTAGTGTTGTTTGTTGCACTTTGCCATGCCATGCATCTCCGGACATGCATCATACTTGGTTGTGCATCATGTCATATTCATGTGCTGGTTGTTTACTATGTTGTGTGTTTCTTTCCGGTGTTGCTTCTTCGGGTTGATTCCGTTATCATCGCGTTTGTGAGGACCCGTTCGTCTACGTCCGTTTGTCTTCTTCATGGTCTCGTTCTTCTTCCTTGCGGGATCTCAGGCAAGATGATCATACCCTCGAAATCACTTCTATCTTTGCTTGCTAGATTGCTCGCTCTTTTGCTATGCCTTTGCTGCGATACCTACCACTTGCTTATCATGCCTCCCATATTGTTAAACCAAGCCTCTAACCCACCTTGTCCTAGCAAACTGTTGTTTGGCTATGTTACCGCTTTGCTCAGCCCCTCTTATAGCGTTGTTAGTTGCAGGTGAAGATGAAGTTTGTTCCTTGTTGGAACATGGAGATGTTGTTCCTTGTTGGAACATGTTTACTTGTTGGGATATCACAATATATCTTATTTAATTAATGCATCTATATACTTGGTAAAGGGTGGAAGGCTCGGCCTTATGCCTGGTGTTTTGTTCCACTCTTGCCGTCCTAGTTTCCGTCATATCGGTGTTATGTTCCCGGATTTTGCGTCCCTAACGCGGTCGGGTGATTTATGGGACCCCCTTGACAGTTCGCTTTGAATAAGACTTTTCCAGCAAGGCCCAACCTTGGTTTTACCATTTGCCTACCACCTACCCCTTTCCCTTGGGTCTGATCAACCCGAGGGTCATCTTTATTTAGCCCCCCCCCCCCCCCGGACCAATGCTTGTCTAAGTGTTGGCCCGAACCGAGCAACCTGCGGGGCCACCACGGGGAAACTCGAGGGCTGGTTTTACTCGTAGCTTGACTTATCCGGTGTTGCCCTGAGAACGAGATATGTGCAGCTCCTATCAGGATGTCGGCGCATCGGGCGGCTTTGCTGGACTTGTTTTATTGCTGTTGAAATGTCTTGTAGCTGGGATTCCGAGACTGATCGGGTCTTCCCGGGGAGAAGGAATATCCTTCGTTGATCGCGAGAGCTTATCATGGGCTAAGTTGGGACACCCCTGCAGGGTTTTGATCTTTCGAAAGCCGTGCCCGCGGTTATGGGCAGATGGGAATTTGTTAATGTCCGGTTGTAGAAAACCCGAAGTTGATCTTAACTAAAATACACCAACCGCGTGTGTAACCGTGATGGTCTCTTCTCGGCTGGGTCCGGGAAGTGAACACGGTTGTTGGAGTTATGCTTGACGTAAGTAGTTTCAGGATCACTTTTTGATCATAGTTGTTCGACCGTGCTTTGCCTTCTCTTCTCGCTCTCTTTTGCGTATGTTAGCCACCATATATGCTAGTCGCTTGCTGCAGCTCCACCTCACTATCCTTTTACCCTACCTATAAGCTTAAATAGTCTTGATCTCGCGGGTGTGAGATTGCTGAGTCCTCGTGACTCACCAGATACTTCCAAACCAGTTTGCAGGTGCCGATGAGACCGTGCAGGTGACGCATCCGAACTCAAGGAGGAGTTCGATGAAGATCTTGTCCTTTATGTGGTTTCGTTCTAGTCGATCAGTAGTGGAGCCCAGTTGGGGTCGATCGTGGACCTTTTGTCGCTTTTGAGGTTCTTCTTTTATTTTGGCTCCGTAGTCGGGCCCTGATTGTAACTGTATGATGTAATGTTTTATTCATGTATTTGTGTGAAGTGGCAATTGTAAGCCAACTATGTATCTCTTTTCCCTTATGTATTACATGGGTTGTGTGAAGATTACCTCACTTGCGACATTGCTTTCAATGCGGTTATGCCTCTAAGTCGTGCTTCGACACGTGGGAGATATAGCCGCATCGAGGGCGTTACAATGCGTGTGTGCGTTCATATAAGTGTATGAGCGTTTACGTCTATACTATGTTTTCAAAATAAACGTTTTGCACTTTTGGCGGTGTGTCACACATAGGAGTTGACATTTTTATGCCAAGTCACACTTGGAATTGACTGACTTTGCGGTGGGTGATTTAGGGCATCTTCAACGCCGACCCTAAAAACCATCCGCAACCGTTCAGCCCGCATGATCCTGACGTGTGTTGTCATCCAACACGGTCATGCATCGGTCCACATGCCGGTGTGGACGTGCTTTTCCCTGCACACTAGAGAGAAAGTGGGAGGGATTTTGCTGGCATCCGGACCGCTACCACGTCCGCGTCTGACAAACGTGGCCCGCCCAAAATCCTCCTCCCATGCACGTGTGCATTCCCGCCCGTAGCCAACTGCTCACATTCATGTCGCTGTAGAGCGGCCGCTCCGGATTAACGTCGGCCCAAAGCGAACGCGACATCTCACTTCCAGCATTGAAGCGACGCATCGGGTGAGAGAGCGTCGCCCGTTACACGCTCGACTAACCACGCCTCCTCGCCGCATTCAAACAGGTGCAGAATGCCTACCTTCCTTCACTAAGTCCGCGCGTGAGCCGAGAAACCTACTCCAGCCACATGTTCGTACGCTAGCCGCCTGGCATTAAACACAACGTCGGTTGGCTCCGAGCGTCCTCCCGCTATTTAACGATGCCAGGCGCCGGGCAAAAATCGCACCCCACCCCCGCTCCCCATCCCCTCCTTGCACCATTTTCTCCACACTCTCCATGGCATCCGGCAAGCAGGAAGAGGAGTTCTCTGGTATAAAAGCCGGCTGGGTGGCCCGTGCGAGCCCATCGGATACCAGTCAGGAAACTCTCCAACTCCCTCGCCGCTCCAGGCCGCTGCAGGCTAGCTCATAGAGGTGGCCGCTCCAAGCCGGCGCATGGTTCAACAACTCGTCGCTCTAATCCAGCTCGTGTGAGAGCACAACGGCACGGGCATCGTTGCTGATATGGACGAGGTCGTGTCGTACCGCTCTTTGCGTGCCTGCGACCGCGCCTGCCACCATCATCAAGGAAAAGTAGAACATGGGAGGCTGTCGCCGCTTAGGTCCCACGAAGGCCACCGCCGCAGCGTGCGGCGTGTATAGTTGGTGTCTTGCCTGCTCACGGGCCACCGTCGTTCCCCCGCCCAAAAACCAACCCTCATCCATGCTTCAAGGAAGCGGAGGGCACCCTTCCCCACCGGCTTAAGCATATCGCTCCAGTGCCACTCCAATGAGCGGCGCTGCCGAACATTGGAAAGCAGAGGCTACTCTTGCCCTTTCGGCAGTCTAATGATCGGGCTGCCGTACATGGGAAAGCCAAGGGAGATCTGTCATAGCCGGCATCTGGTTTGTATAAAGTTTGTCCGATTTGTTCAAAACAATGTTTGAAATGTATGCAAGTAGCGTTGGATAGCCAGCTCCCACATCCGTGTCCACTATCCCCGTACGCGAAAGATGCAAAAGCAAATTTGTGGGTCAGCATTGGAGATGTCCATAGGGCCACTGATATGTTAGGCCCGACCCAAAGTTATCTTACGTTAGAGTCATCCAATCTGAGCCCCTTCGTGCCAAATGTGTGCTTAAAAAGCTGAGCGAGATTGCCAGTGAAGGAGGCCACCACGTCATTACATTATCAGCATCAATTGCCTGATTTTTCGAGGGCCACCTCTGAAGAAGGAAACGGTGGAGAGAAAAACCACAAGTCAACAAATCATCAGTTCAAGAAGAAAAGAAAAATCAACAAATCATAATCGCCATAACAAATCAGTATCTCCATAACATAATGTTGTTATGTAGTGTCTGAAGAAATACATTACGACTCAGTCTGCTCAATCGCATGATAAACGAATAGGAGGAGCATCACAACGACGACCATGACTCAACGCTGCACTTTGCCAGCAACATCAGTTTCTCAACGCCAACTCCATCCATGGAGCACAACATCTTTCACCCTACAGAGCCATTACTCCAATGGCTGAACTACTGCCGTGCAATGCACGATCAATCCCTGACTGGAGACGCCCTGCTCCGGTATTCCGGAGCATATACACACTGCGGAGAGAGTTAGGTGAAACACATGTCAACATAGGCTGGTTGATATGTTATACATAATCGAGAATACACAAGCGCCAACATAGCAACATTTCAGGTCAAATACATCAGGACCAAAGTTGCTCCTTGCGACGGCAAAGTACCAAATAGTTGCAGAACTAGCACGCTATGAAATGTGCTGGAATCTCGAGACGTGCAATTTTACCAGTTCCAATATGAACTAAATGAACTAGTGTAATCAAGATCATCAATTAGTCACCCTAGAATATGGATGTCTCAGAGCAGAATGAGTCAACTACTGTAACAGAAGTAGGTCGTAACAAAACTACAAAAGAGTAAGCGATAACGCTCAGGAGCAGACATTGAAGCAAGTTTTACAAGAGTCCCAATTCAATTCAGGCTATACCTTGCTGAGACCGAAAGAAGCTTCGGTCTTTTATTGCAGTTGCAGTCCCGCTGTCTTACACCTCAGCACCAGGTTCCGCCTTTCCTACAGAATCACATGGACAAATGACAAGACGATCAATAACAGAGCGCACACATTCAGTGGCAACTACTCGAGTGCCAAATCCTGTCACTTCCCCTTTGCCAAGGCTTAAACTTTTTGACGCAACAGAGGATTGATCTTTCAGAGAGAAGGCATTCCAACATCCTAAATGAAAGATCATGCACTTGTGGCAGTTTTTAAGACCTCAAACGACAAAAGACCACCACCTTAGCGAGGCTAAATTCCCATTGTTCTGCTCAATGGAAAACCTCGCCTGCACCTCTAGTACTGACTCCCACCAGTAAGTAAGAACAGTAGCGCCTTTTTCAAACTGACGCCCTGTGCCCACGGTCCCATAATTGTCTCTTAACCTGCACCATTTTGTTCTCACCTCATGTTCTCATTCCTTTGGATACTTGAGCTTGAGGCCTGAACTAGCTCTGGACCCAGAAAAAAATTTGCTAGCCTATCGACCAAATGTTTAGGTGCGGATGCAGAGAGGCCAAGGATTTCTTACCTTCGGTTTTCTCAGAACATTGAACGTGCCTTTATACAGGCCAAGCCCTGGGGTAGGGCGAGCAGGGCGGACGCCCTGGGCCCCAGATATACCGTATGTAGTCTGTACTAACTGGGCCTGGCCAGCACACAACGCAGCTAAGTAGCAGCGCAGGCGCCAGGCCGGCGCCAGGCCAGGTGGTGTGACACCATGGACAGATAACCACGCCTAAGCGGTGTGAGTATGCCCCTTGCGACGCTTCGCTTCGTCGCTCAATCTTGGACTAAAGCCCGGTGTAGTAGATAGCAGGTCCCCATGTTGACTCGAGCAATCAATTAGTACAACACATGGTTCAGCTATTTAATTTTCTAACGGTTTATAATTGGCTTTCTGTGTGTATGAGCACCACACATGGCACGTGACAGCAAAACCATGATAATACACATCCTCTCTTTGGGGGTGAGTTTGCCAGCTAAAGACGCAAACTGTTCATGGCACACTGATAGTATTTTAGCTTTCTTCATTTTACTTTTCGGTTTCGTGTAAAAGCTTTTTCAGATATGTATTCTCATTATTATTTTCCACCACAAGTAAAAATATCTTTTCTGAAAGCCTTATCTGATTTGCATTTTCACATAATTTTTTCTTTTTTCTTGGTATATTTAGTGAGATTCGCTCTCTTCTTTCTGAAGATATAAAACAATTGTACCGTCATGGGTGATCAATACATTTAAAATGTGGCAGCAAGCTTCTCTTCCTCCTTTAGGCCAACTAAATCTCAAATATACATACGGCTCACCGACATGGGGTGTTCGGATTTTTTTCCCACAAGAAAAACTGATTTGTTTTTCTTTTGCATATCAAGGGCTCCAGTTTCTAGTTTTGCCCTGGGCCCTCCAAATCTCAGGACTGGCCCTGGCTTTATAAACCCTTTCTCCAACTCAGTAAGTTCCGCCTTTTCTTGCCTTGAATAAGAGCAGCTCTAGGCCTAAATTCCAATTGGCACTGCAAGCCATTTTACTGGGACTTTATAGTTCATATTTTAGCTCATGGAATCAAGCATCTTGGTGGAGGCAGATTAATTGCATAGAGAAGATTGAAATAGGAGATAGACTGAGGGAGTGATGGCGAGACTTTTTTGGATTTGGGACTGAACATGTAGCTATTTGGTTAGCTTATCTATATACTTCCATGAGTGCAGCTGTGGCATACGAATACGATTACATGAAAAATACTCTTGAAAGCTGTTTCATGAATGCTGACAACCAATTGAGCATAAACAATGCACTCTTGAAAGGAAAGGAAACTTCATATCCCATGCATAATCTACACGAGTGAACCTGTTGTGATGGAGAATCAAATCTTGACCAGAATGACTAATTCTCTACACACAACTCTGCGTAGACATGAATAACTACCACCCTTGCATAAGGAAATGTTTCTTGCCAAACTATGCAACTATTTGCATGAATAATAAGCACCGTTGCTCCGAGCTGATCATTTTTTATTAAAACTTTGCAAGATGTAGCTCCAAACCAACATACTGAATTACTGACTAAATTGCAAGAACCCGTCAAAGCACACAATTCAACCACTAGATGGTTTGCGCAATAACTCGTAAATGCATTCTGCATGGAATCACTGTAAGAACGACATCATAGGGAGGATGAGAAGACAACCTGGTCGAGCACGCGGTGATTGCTCTTCTCCACCTCCCTGGCGAGCTTCTCCATCCTCCGGAGCATCCCGGCATACATGCTATCCATCTCCGCCGCCTGCCCGGCTGCAGCGCAGACGAGCCCTTGCAGCTTCCCCAGCCCAAACCCATCCACCATAGCATCGACGGCTTTCTGCTCCCCAATGCTGTAAGCATCCTCTGCTTGGGGCGCCGCCGCCGGCGGCTTAGTCTGCAGCAACGGGAAGGGCGACTCCGGGGCGAAGGAGTGGTACTGGTCCCGGAAGCCGGGGCCGACGTTGACGACGGTGAGCGTGGTCGGGACGAGGCGGGATCCAACGAGGAGGAAAGCGCGGTAGTCGAAGGAGTGGGTGGATAGGTCATCGGAAGCGGAGGGGGAGACGAGGATGAAGAGGAGCGGGTGGGTGAGGGGCGATAGGGTTTTGGACAGGGAGCACGCGAGGGCCAGCTCGCGCATGGAGGGGCGGAGAGGGGCGCGGCGGCGGGACGAGAAGAAGCCGAGGGGGGAAGGGGAGGAGGGCGGCGGCGGGTGGGAGCGGCCGAGGGGATCTGAGAGGGAGCATGGGTTGGAGAGGGAGGAGTGGCCGGAGATGGAGATGAAAAGGCACGGGGCGGCGGGGGCTTGGTCGTCGTAGTCGGAGAGGGTGGGGGCCGGCGGAGGGGGGCGGTGGGCGCGGCCGAAGAGGAGGCCGTCGCAGTCACCCGCGGCGGCCCCGCAGCGGTGGAGGAGCGCCGCGAGGGCGGCGCCGGAGATGGAGAGCTTGACCTCCTCGCCGACGGCCATCGGTGGGTTGGGGTGTGATGCGATCGATGGGGACGTGTAAAGGTCAGTAGTCTGCACGTCCTCTTTACTATCTCAACAACCGCTTTCTGCACACCATATTGCCCTACTTCTACAGTTCTAGTACAATTTTACGTTTTTTTATATAAAAAGTACATAAAATATGGCAAATAAAAGATCTTTTGAACCCATCTTCAAGAAATTTTTGAAAATCAAGGATCATGTCAGGGTTTCAAGCCGGGCCTGAATCTAAACTCTGGTGTGCTCTTGCTGTGTCTGGTGCCCTGAAGTTGCTTCAGTAAACAACAGGAAGGCAACACAACAGCGAAAAACAGCCATAAAAGCAAGCATACTGCAACAGATCAAATGTTCGTCCATATAGTTCGTGTCCTTTTTCGCATTTCAGTTTAGTTTCAAATCAGATGTTTGCTGCACTGTCAATTAAGATCGAAAAAACAAGAAACGAGAAACTGGACAGTCGACGACGGTTTTCTCGGCTCAAGAGACAAGGGCTTCTGAATTCAGACAAAGACAAGGACAAAGAGAGGACCCTCCAGGGTCTTAACAGTTTGCTTTGCACTTCACTCATCAGCAGCAGCTTAGATAGATACTTGGATATAGGTATATAGTTCGGAGTGTCAACGTAGATCGGAGAAAGCCGGTCGGTCAGAGAACAATGGCAGAACAGTAGCATCTGCTGCCGATTGACTTCATCCCTGTATTCACCCAACCACAGCCTTCCTTGTAGCGCTCCACCTGACAATCCATCCAAACACAAAAGGTTTCAACAGCTGATCAGCGCAATTTTTCTGGGAAACTACACATCAAACAGCGAGAGAATCAAGTGATAAAACGGCTGAAACAGAAGGATAATCTAGGCAGTAATGTACTAGGTTGGATGTTATGTTAGCCGTATGGTGCTCGGCGGAAAATTGCTTGGACATGGTAAGAAAATTGCATCTGGGTGTAGCTACCTACCACATCCAAGATTGTATCTGCTTCACCTTTGACCCCACCCAGTGTGAATATCGAGCCACCAAGCACAGCTGAAGAGTGGTACCCTCTGGTGTAGTTCATTGGATCCACCATCACCCATGACGGCATTCTTGGCTCATACACCTCAACGGTGGACACCATTGCTCCAGCATCAGCATCATAACCACCCATTACATATCTGAAAGAAAACACGACATTGTAAAGCACCATGACGGGCATCTATGCTTGTTTTCAGTTGTAACGAGAGTCAGTAAAACAAAAGTTCAGATTAGATGGCCGACATCGTACAAAATTCATGCTGATCCCTGTGATATGACATGAAGAACTATACCAGAGACTTAATTAGATGCCCACATTCTACAATTTTTAGTGGATCGTCCTGATCTGTAAAAAGAGATGCACATACTTACATCTTCTCATCAAGCACTGCCACCGTATGACAACCTCTTACTGTACTCATTGCTGGGAGCATTTTCCAGTTAGGCTCCCTAGGATCAAGCCTCTCAGCAGAGCTGGTAACAAACATCGTAGCATTAGCAAAACGGAAAACATACATTCTCACTTTGAAGAAATAATGAGTTCATTGACATGTGAGACATAAAGAAAATAGGCTAATGAATACCGTGCAATTAGTCAGTTGATTACAGATTTACATGCTGCTTCCATATAAGGAGAGTGTTTCTCTGTTGCTCGAAAAAGGGGGTCAACAGAGTAATATGCACTAAACCATGAGTTATGATATGTGCTCTAAGACTTTTGCAGGTTGTATTGCTGCACTAAACTACTTACTTTTGCTGGGTTGATAGTATCTACTCCCTCCGTTCCTAAATATAAGTCTTTTTAGAGATTCCACTACGGACTACATACGGAGGAAATTGAGTGAATCTACACTCTAAAGTATGTCTATATACATCCGTATGTAGTCCGTAGTGGAATTTCTAAAAAGACTTATATTTTGGAACGGAGGGAGTAAATCAGTTTGTAACTGAAACTTGCCAAAATAAGTACAAGTGGTGAAAGGATATCACCTCAGATATCGAACGCCATTGAAACCGCCAACTGCATAAATCACACCATTAAGTTCCGCACCAGCTAGAGAAAAGCGCTGAAAACCAAGCAGCATAGATTGTTCAGACAAAAGCAATCATCACATCGCAGAGGTTTATAGGGTGGAATATATCATTATATGGACATGAGTAAGAAACCATAAATAGCAAATAGAGAAACAAGAACAATTATACAGAGTACTACAGAAGTACGCACTTTTGCATCAGGACAATCATTATCTTTCCATAAAATGGTCCTCCTTTGATGCCAGCTTTAGATGCATTTTACAAAATAAAAGATACTAAAGAGTTTCGCTAGTCAACAGAAAGTAAATTTTACAAATTTAAAGCAAATAAGCAGTGGAGACCAACACCTAGAAGTTATTTATGTTCATATCCATGAACGCATTTTGTTCATTTGTTCACATGAATAAGAGACTGTCTCCTTGCTTAAGCAGGGAAAACTTCTAAATTCCATACATCTATAATGAATTAGCAGAGCCCCTGTTTCTTTCCATACAGAAGACTTAACCCTGACCCCATCCAGTTAAAGGCAAAACCAGCATGGTATTTCTGGTGATCCTCGTGGGAGAAGGAACCATCTAGTATGTCAAAGACATTGTTGTGGATATTAGGCAGTGGTGTGGAGGTTATGGTGGAGAAATCTACAACTTTGGGATAAGATGGAACAATGTTAGGCCAACTTATGGTAATTCAAGCAAGAGCAACCCGCTGAAAACCAACTTATGCTAATCCTCCTTTTTAACACGCGCACTGAAACAAGGTGTGGTTTCCCCAGGAGATGGCCGACTAGAAGTAGGAAAAATACCCAGCAACAACAGAGGAGACCATCACATATAGATCTAAAATAAAGAGTTACTTTTTCCATATCCTATGGACCATTCTCCGACATGGAGGCTCTTATCTGTAACTGCTTAGGATTTCGTAGTTCTCATGCTTGCATCGAGAATGAAGAGATAAAAGTTGGTACTATCTCGTCTTTGTATTGAAAATGGAGCAACTAATTTATCAGTAGGCTACTCATACTCGTTCATAACTAAGTTTTCCTGTAAACCCACAGTTTTTTCTCTTTACGGTGTAGTACTCGTTCATAACTAGTAATTTTCCTCTGCAGCGTATACAACAATTACTAGACTCGATTAAATCATTCTGCAATGAAGGTAAGTTGAATCAAGGATGACATGTTGAAAACGTATGTACCTTTTCTAGCATAGGGTGACTCTTTGTCCACTTTCCCTGAGCAGGATCAAACACCTCCATGTCAGAGAAACAGCAAATGCCATCTCCACCGCCAAATGCATAAATTTTCCCATGCAAACCAACTCCAGCGAGGCTCCCCTTTCCATGAGTCAGTGCGGGGCATGGGGTCCAATCATCACGTCTTCGGTCATAACAGTCAACTTCAGGAGAAAGGATGCATGCATATATTAGGACCTAAAAATTTGCAATCAGGGAGGCCATCAAAGACTAAACACAGAAACTAATGAGTACCTGTATCAAACCAGCAAGCGCCATCACCACCACCAAGAACAAATATTTTGCCATCTAACGCGACAGCAGAGGTATAGGACTTCCCAGCAGTCATTGGTTTCAGAGGTGTTAGTATGTCCAAGGAGGGTGAGAAGGAGTCTAATGATGACAAAAATGAGATGCCATCGAAACCACCAATGAGATAAATGACATCTTCTGAACCCAAACATTCTTCAACAAACTGATTTAGTGAATCATCTAGAGATAAAGGATCTATTTTCGAATTCAAATTCTTCACTGTGTTCTTTAGCTCAACAACTCTTTTCAGCAACCTGTCATTCACTCCTTGTAGGCATTTGACTTCTTTGTTGGAAATAATCTGCATTTGAACATATCAAAATATTAGGAACAGAACACTAAAGAAGCTGAATTTTGCAGGAGTTCCCAATATTTTATATACAAAATGTATAATCCTATACACTAGAGAATACATAAAAGTAAACTTAGTTTGAAAATACAACCATCCTGTAGGTCACCATGAATTAACGCTATGATCAACTTATTGATCCATAAACTTTAAGATCCAAAAAAGAAACAGTATAAGAGATATAAGGCATTTGAAGATATTGCAGCATTTAGAGATACCTGCTTCTTCTCCATAGTCTCTATACGTTCGGACAGTCCTTTAACCACATCTATCAACTGAAAAACAAAATAACTGTGAGAAAGTTGGAATACATAGACATGAAGCTGTTTGCAGGAGTATTCGTATTAGACAGACAAGAAATAAGGACGGTAGTAACCCTGTAGCTATGTTATAACTAACCTTAGCTTCTGAATAGGATTCATAGTCCAATCCTTGGAGTAGTAAACTGGAATGCTCCCAGGCAAGCTGATCGACTTCGGTATCTAAGTTCTCCGGCAAACCACAGTGCCCCTCAAGAAATGTACCTTTAACTTCTTGCATGTCCTTACAACCATATGCATCAATGCCTTCAGTTCCAGCTCCATTGGCATAAAATTCAGAACTAAGTTGCTGGACTGATAGAGCCTTAAGCTTCTCTAATACCAACGTGAAGCTAAGCTCATTTTCCTGTTGGGCAGATTGTTGCTGCTGTTGCACTTCAACTCCCTTACTGAACAGTGCATGATCCTCCCACTCTGGTGGTGTCTCTTTGCAGTCGAGATCATCGAAACCATTGGAAGATTCTTTGCTTGAGCTGGCATGCCCATAATCCACATCTGCCATTCCAACTCCCTCAACCTCAAACTTGTTCTGCTTTACCATGTCTGCATATGACACTAAACCCTTTTCTGGTTTGAGCTCGTTGTTCCGCTCATTGTTCCACTCATTGTTCCGCCCATCATCCACATCTCTTAGTCCAACTCCCTCAACCTCAAACTTGCTTTGCTTTACCGCATCTGCATATGACACTAAAACCTTTTCTGCTTTGAGCTCATTGTTACCCTCAAATTTTTGTACCCACACAGGAGGTGGTGTTGGTTCACTCACATGCTGAGCACCTGGTTGTGAAACAGGAGGCGTCCAGAACTTGATGGGGGAAGGCGAAGGAGTAAACATAGCCATCAAAGCACGTGTTTGTGCATGATCCAATTCAAATCTGAAGAAGTGAGGCTTCTGGCCATAGACAGTGGGCGTCTTCTGGTAATAATTGCCTATAATAGCATTCCTGAATTTACTCTCTTCTAGTGGAACACACCACATTCTTATCCGCATTGCAACCTAGATAATTGGAAGAGTACAGTGTTCCCTTTGAGTCATTTTATAGAGGTTGAGCAAGGCGGCATATACAAGAATAAAGGATGATACCTGAGCAGGATAGCTTGTCTTTTCGTAGCCATTATTTGTCCATGCATTTGATTCAGGACAGAATTTGCCATTGCCTGCAGCTTCATAAACGCCATGCAATCTGCGATCATCATAATTGAACAGGAATAGAGGTAGCCCTTCCTTGATGTTGTGTACATATGAGAGATGCGCTTTTGGCAAGCCTGACATGTAAGTTACATAAGTTAGTGCATGATTCAGCAAAATGATTTCAAAAATCTGAATTCTATTCTTTAAAAAGCATGAAAGAAGAATTTTTAGCACAAGGTATCGTAGATGCATCAAATGGAGAAGGCATACGCTCTAAAAAACACAGACATGTCACTTCTTTGTATGAAAGAAAAAGAAAGGGCTTATAACAGCAAGACTATGATTAAGAAATACAGCGTACCAAAAAGTTGGCGCGAGTGGCACTCAGCAATAGTATTGTTTGTGCAGCCGAAAATTACAGCTCCAAGATCCTGCACTGGAAGATTTCTTGCAGGAACAAAGAGGTTTGTCGGCCTGCCACTCACAACCTGGCTCCATGAAGATTTCTTCTTGACCATTGCATTAAGCTGAGAACAAGCGGAAATTATTAAACAAAGTGCAGCGCGAATTGAAGTTGTTCAGTCATAAACATTTTGTACAGACGAAAGCACGATGCGCAAATCAACTAACACCGTGTCATCATTTTACTATACTTAATTAGTTGTGTGAAGGTTCACTTAACATTGTCTATGCATTGACATAAAGCAAGTTGTTTAGGCATGGGTATTAGTGAATCATATGAAATCAAAGTGAATCCCCTATCTGCATGCAAACATTTCATCCGGAACGCCATAAAAAGAGCCTATTTGGCACCATTTTTAGTAAGAAGAGAAGTACTGGCACATGAGAAACTAGTACAGGTACATTGTACGTTGAGGACATGCAATGATTCGAAGAAAATGCATGCACTTTCAATAATACCTTCCCCTTTGAAGCCCCAAACTTACAAAAAGGATGTGTGTATAGAGCAATAAAGGGAACTGAACGACCAAAATGTACGCAATTCAACATATCAGTACACTAAACGACCAAACATGTACGCAATTCAACATATCAGTACACTAAACATAATTACTGCAAGGCCCAGTCAGTCGTATATCACCTCATAGTAAAACTAAAACTCAGTTACACCTGAGACTGCATGGCAGTCACAATTAATGATGGAACCAAACAAGTTTTACAAGTACTGCTCCTAGCAGCAGAAGCAGCCAGCAACAGGGTAAGCACAGTGATAACACAAGGGAGGACTTTTGCAGTTGGCACCCTACAGTACTTGGTAATCGGATACAACAGAGCATTCACAATAGGGAAAAAAAGGCGAAGATCGGGGCATCACTCGCGTGATGGAAATGGGAGCACGCGCCCTAATTCCCCCGCTTGCATCCTACATTGCGCTATCCCGTTGGTTTGCATGGGAAATCCGAAGAGTCGCGCCACCCATCCCCCACCGCCACCAAGCAGAGGCAGCAGCAAGAGCAGGCAAGGCCGGCGCGTTGGGTGTGGGACGGTCTGGGCGGAGAAGAAGCACGATCGGGCGCGGCTGGGTGGAAATAGGCGCCTCATCGGCACGGTGCGACGTTGCTTCGCGGCCAGAGCGAGCGCTAGGTCGTTAAATTACGGCGTGGGGACGGAGGAAAGAGAGGAAGGAAGAGGCGGCGATTTTACCGAGGAATCGCCGGGAGACGGCGGAGGGAGCTCCCGTCCGGCGGTGATCGGCGACGGCGAGGGTTGGTTGCTTGGGGTTTCTTGGGGAGGGGAGGAGGAGGGGATTGTGTGAGCGGAGGGGAAGGGGAGGGGAGGAGGGTTTATTGAGGGGACGGGAGGCGAAATGAAGAGGGTGTGCTGTGCTGTGCTGTTGCAGTGCAAAAGAAAGAAATGGTGGTGGGTAGGAAAAGTGGATTCCTTTTTACTCCTCGCCTCCCTTCGTCCTCGCCGGCTCTCTCTCTCTTCTCTTCTCTCTGCTATCTTTCTTTTTCTTTTCCTCTCAACGAGTAGTCTGATTTATTTACGCGGCGAAGGAAATGCCGAAAGGAGGAAAGAGGCAAGGGGCTGTGGGCAAGGCAGCAGCTCCACACGCAGACGCAGCTCCCGTTCCGGGCAAAAGCCACGTCCAACGGACGGAAACGCAGGGAGATGGTCCGTGTACGCCGCACACTGACGAACGCACGCTCTGACACGCATACGCATAGCCGCACAGGGGGAGGAGGAGATGCCATTACCGTCAGTCCTCTCCTCCGTATACGAGCTACTGCCTGCCTGCCTGGTAGGCAAAGCATCTATCCATCTATCTCCGGAAGTTGCGCACACATTTCTCGTCTCTACTTTCACGCGTTTCCCTCGGCACACGCAGAGGCAGGCATGGTGATCCTCCTACACTAGCACGCACGACGGGCCTGATCCATGCACGTTTTCTTCGTTCTCGTGTCGATCGGGGGATGCAGCAAAAAAGAGGTTTTCTTTCAGCTCCGAGTGCTGCTATGCACATGACGATGTTCAGACGATCTGTGGACGACAGCGTATATCAGTCCGTCTATGCATAGCAGTCAAGTGCAGCCGACGGCTGGATCGGGCATCGTCCCGCTGTCGTGCATGCTGTGTCGTTTGCACAGCAGTTTCGTTCAGCTCCAATATCTTCAACTTTGATGAGAAGACTCATCGTACACGTGCCCGGCTCGGCTACTCGCGCTAGACCAGTGTGAGACGGGCAGGCGCTGCCGTCGGCTCCACGTGGACCTCTTATCCTGCTTGCCTAACTTAGACTATCTACTTTTTCCGACTAATCCCATTTTATTCACCAATTGAACAGGATCTGCAATGATGACAGGTACTAGTACTAGATAATCTACATTCACGAAAACCCGTGATAAGTAAATGAATATGGTGAAGCGACAAAACAATGTTTCAATATTTATTTGATCGGCTAACCAATATCAAAGACCCAACTATTGGTTGAATTGTTAATGAGGTAGTATGTCAGGCATTAGCTAGAACCTAAAGCTCTGAATTTCACCCAAGAAACAAGACAAATTTAATGTTGTCCGAGCGCTGACGACTAAGGATGGCAATGGGTTGGGTTTGGATCGGGTTGAACAATATCAAATCCATATCCATATCCATGAAGACAGTCTTTGCCCGCCCATGAAAAAATCCATGGGTGAAAAATTGTGTCCATGTCCCAATCCGATGGATATCAATATCCACTGGATATCCATTGGGTCCTCTCGAGACATATAAATAAGACTTAACACAATGTTAACATAAACTCTTCCATTCTTCACCTCGTGGCAGGCTAGGCTTCATTTATGGTAAATCAACATCCAGTAACAACCTAAGATCATTTAGTATTTTTCGAACATATGAGAATGATGAGTCATTTAAGAAGGATATAAAAATAAGGGAAGGGGTGTTGGAGTATGTTACGGAGGGGATTGACTGTCAACTTATAAAAGTTACGATAGGGATTGTGTAATTTCTTATGCATGTTTTAGATTAAAAAAAGTGTAAAATTGTCGTGGGACATGTGAACGTGGGGCAGGGATATCAGATTTTTTTCCCATTAAGTCATACTATCAGGTCGGGTTTGGGTATATCCATGGGTACAAGATTATATCCATGCCCTACCAACGAACAATCGGGGCGGGTTTGGGCACCGCCCATGGACACAAAAGCATATCCAAACCCTATCCATTCGGGTCGGATATCCATGGATATCCATGTCCATGGATAAAATTGCCATCCTTACTGACGACCGTGTTCACGTCCATCTACGATCGAACAACTTGAGATCCAACATACACGATTCGTGTTGGCAACTAAAGCTCGGGGTAATTGATTGAAGATCGAACAATCCACAACTACCAGGATGCCGCCTTGTTGCTCACCTCACAACAACCCGAAAACCTCTTCTTTTCTTATTGTTTATACCATTGTCTATTTTTCGTCATATAATGGTTATAAAACCAACCTTTTTTCCTTCATTGCGGACATTATTGGTGTGATTGGGATGAACCCTATCCGTACTAGTGTGGTCACATTTAAGTGTTCGTCACCGAGTAGAGATCCCTCAACCTTCGGCATGTTTGAGTTTACTTACTTTGAATTTAGTGTTAACTCTAGTCTCAAGTTTGGTTGGGCCTATTGATTGGTACAAATGCCTCTCGGATCTCCAGGGCATGACAGATCTCACGATGCATTGTGGTTCAGACCTGATGTAGGGTAGAGACCCTATGTGGCTCAATCTTCACGAATTGGAGGTGCATTTGAGGAAGAACACCAAGAACGCGAGGGGAATCACACAAATCAACACACATATATGCAAATAGAGATACACATAGAAAAATCCTTGATCTCAAATCATCCAAAGAGAGAGATGAAACAAGATGGGGTTCTTCCCCAAGTCCTAGAACAAGGAGGGCTTGATGCTTCTAGGAAGCCTTTCTTCTCCACAAGGGGAGGCCTAACCATAGATGGTTCTCCTCATATAGAGGTCTTGCAATCCCTTAGGATTCTCCACTCATGGAATCCCTTAGGATTCTCCACTCATGGTGGTCTTAATCTCCATAGGAGAGGATAGATCCCACAATGGAAGGTACATGAGCTAAGTTCTATGGTGTTTGTTCTAATCTTAATTAACCCTAGAAATCAAGGGGGCGGGTCTATTTATAGTACAAGCCACGAGTGTGTAGGTGGGAGAGAGATACATGGGCTTTGGGCCCAAGCTTCCACACAAACATGCATCAAATGTACGGTGGGTATCGGATGTCCGGTGGATCACGAGGCACCGGATGTCTGGTACGCACGGAAATCCTTTGTGTTTCCTCTCGGATGCCCTGGCACTGGATTTCTGGTGGGTACCTGATCTCCAGTCGCCGGAGCACATCCTGGCCTTCTTCAGCTCCTTGCTGCTCCTCTTCATCAGGCACCGGGCGTCCGGTTGTTTGACGGGATGTCCGATGGCTGTAGCTTGCTGCAACTCTGTCTTCTTTCGTCTTTGCTTCAAGCTTCCCTCGCGGATGGTGTAGTCATTCCTTGCTGCTTGCACTCCTCCTCGTCATCCATGAAGCTTCGAGCAAACATATACATGAACGTGGGGGGTCAAGTAGTATACCATACTCGAAGGGATCAAATGTACACGTGTAAAGGAGATGATTCACCTTTATATGTACGAAGTAGATGTCACACGTGTCACTTGACCAAGGGACTCTTGACATGGTGATGTCCGTAGGATGCTCTACATTAGTACCTCTAGTAATATCCCCCTCCTTGTCCTGGATCTCGATGGTGGCGTGGTCTCATCAGTAGCGACTTGGCGGTGATAGGCTTTGCTTGGGGTGAAGTTTGGTGTTTGAATCAATAAGTGCGAAAAAAACATAGTGGTACTTTTTTCGGGGTTTAGGTTGCAAATCATGTAGCAGGTAGCGGTGGGAGGCACATGCGTAGATGACCGGCAGTGGTATAACTTGTAGGGTAAGTCATGGTTGCCAGTTCACTGGTGTAAATCCTTTCATTTTTCCCAGGCAAGTTTCAGTATTCCACACAAAGATGAGCTTCTTTCGTAGCTTCTAAAGCCCTCCTTGTATCAAGATGAAGGGGAATCTAAGTCCTTCGGCATTGGTTGTTTGGAGCTTGAGTTTGTAGAGTTGGACATCAAAACATTTCGACAGTCTAGAAAAGTTGGCATGAAAGAATTTGTGGACTTTACTGCTTCAGCGCTTCGGGATAGAAGAACTTTGTGAGCATCTAGAACAACTTTGACAAAATTCACAACAATTTTCAAAGATGATTGCATCAAACTAATGAAGAGGATGTAAATGAGAACCTCTAATCACCCCAAGGAAATTCCTCTTAAAAATCTCCATTAAGTGATACCCTAAAAGATAATCCACCTACTGAAGTCACCTGAAACAACTACCTTGAAAATCTATCTATAAGTGTAGTGGGCACTTCTTGACATGTAGTGTAGAGAGCTGCATTTGTGTGACACTCCAAAGCAGCCACACATCCACCCCCGCCTACGCAACAAACCACTACTGATGTTGCCCCAAATCTTGGAACTATTCCTCACAGCATGCCACAACAACATCTCAATGTTACTGAACAACATGACACATAAAATAGCAGTTTGAATGTCCCAACAGGAAATGTGCATCAAAATATAAAGCACCAACTCAACATGAATTCCACAAACCACAACATGTAGTCAAGCTGCAAAACTAAATATTTCTAAATTTGAGGGAGATGAAGTTAATACCTGGATTCATACAATGGAGTTATAATTTGATTCTACTAGAACCCCTCTTAACCAAACGTCAGATCTTGTAGTAGAAAATCCGAAGGGCAAGTCAGTTCAGTTGTGGTGGGCAATGTATTCAGTGCTTCCACTCTTTCATGACACGTGTTTTTTTGTAGATTTATGATGTTGCACATGTAAATAGATGGGGGCACACCCCTAGACACAAACCAAGCCCCAAGGCGCCCCTCCTCAATGAGTTGCCCTGCACACTTTTTCTCCCGCAAGTTCTCTCAGTGGTCTTTTGTGCTGGTCCACAGAGTGCTGATGTACCTCTAGCTAGTATGGTACATGTGGATACCTCGGAGGTATCGTATGTTTTGTCCTAGATCGGTAGATCATCCAGGGGAAATTATCACGTCTGGGAGGTTAACCCTAGCCGTGAAATCATTGCGCTGCACCAACTCTTCTTTCTTTCCGTTGCGTTGATCGTTGGTGAGAATGATTGTTAGTTGTACCTCCATAGTGTTCCTGGGCATGTTCATGTGTAGTAAAAAAATGTTGCATACCAGATTCCCCTACAGTATTTTTTAACAAGGAGAGAAGGCACCATGAAGGAGGTTTGAGTCGTTCGAGAGGTCTGCGTAGATTGACATCCATTCCACTGATTCACAACCACCACCATAGTCTTCACTATCGTAGCACTCCAACATTAGATTGACCTTGTGCTTTGAGATTTCTATCATGATCTGCTAGATTGTGAGACTCTTTTAAATCATTCATCTTAAAGAGCATTAACCATGTCTCTCGTGTGCAAACCGATCGTGATGCATGAGTAGTTCCCTTGGGCTAAGGGCAGAGAGATATCCTCATTGCCCTCGCACGTGTTCTTAAGATAGTCCATGTTATGTTACTTTTTATATTATGTTTGTAATGTGATATGTCACATTGTCTCTAATGATCTAGGGCTCAATGGCACCAGCCGCTTCGATGATCGGTACAAGGAGAAGGCAACCGACAAGGAGGTGCAAAGGAATACTCTTGAAGTCGGTGATAGTAAGGTGATGTGGGGTGACCAATAATCCTTGGGGAGGAAGACACAATCATGAAATGCTAAGGCGTTGGTCTGATTTGACCTTAATAATCACGGTAACCCTGTGAATCCAAGGGATCTTGGTTGGAAAATGAGTACATGATGCAGTGGTAGTTGGTCATGGTGTCCTTTGGACGCATCACACACTTATATTTTATAAAGACTTTATTTTATTATGACGCTAATATTTATTATTTGTCAATTGAAAGCACTTTATTTTACCTATCAATTGTTTATCATTCGAAAGCACTTTATTTTTATCATCACGAATGCTAATTGCTTAGCTTCTCCTTAGCTTGTTTCCATCATGTTGCGTACAACAATTGTCATTTCCCATATTTTTTTTGTTTCTAAACAAATTGCAGCACCTCAAATTTGGTGAACAAAGAACAAACGAAACATTGTGCATTTACGTAACGCCACTTGCAAGCACCAACAATTCCCATGGATTCTATAAACCTAATTCTCTAGGGAAGAAGTATGATAATGCATGATCTAAGCGAGATCAAAGGGATCACACTGCAACTTCCCTTACTAATAGTGGCAATACTCCCGGAAGTTTATTTCTCCAGAACTAGTCGCAAAACTCCCTTCTACCCAACTCCAAGTCCGTGAAATGAAATTAGAGTCCTGGTGGCTAGTGGCGGTTTCATGTGTCACGATTGCAATTGCACATTCATAGGGAGCAATTCTTAGGTTCTTATGACATCATTTTTGGTGCAGATTTGTTGAGGCGGTACAACTTAGTGGATGTTAATTATATCACAACGGTGACGAACATTACCGACACTTTTTGTCAAACAAGCACACTACCGTTGGAACACTTTCCCTCACTTCCCTTATGTAGCCAACTACTATCGCAGATAAACTCATGGGAAAAGTTGTTTATGAACTATTTTTCTACATAGCCACCGTAACCAAAGACGCACTAGTTGCACCTGCCCCCTCCCCCCTTCAACGTTACAATGAGTTTATAGTAATATGATGACCTTTCCAAAGAGACATTTGGGCTACCTCTAACTACGTTATGTGATACTCTATCCTTTTCATCCATGATGTTAAAATTATAAATCATAGATCATACATAATGCCTCATCAGCAGAATGATTCCTTTTTGCTCCCACTATCATGCGACATCGGTCCCTAGTCCGCTCCATAGAACAAACATGCACTTGTGTTGCCACTATTAGATCTAGACCTAGATGCATTTAAATAAAGATGAGAAAAAACAAAAATAAAAAACTCTAAGAGTGGATCTCATAGATTTGAGCCTTCTCTCACCTAACCTCATCTTCCAGCCGTCATTTCGGGGACATATGCACACCAGTCTATGTGGAGAGCCTTGTGGGTAGGAGGGACGAGGTTGGAGTGCCCCTAACACAACTAAGGGAAAGGTGGATAAGATGATGGGGGAGAAGTGGGAAGCAGGGGAAAGGGATGGGCTTGACTAGGTTGGATTGAGTTTGTACGGCGGCCACTTCGATAGACTACAAAAGCTCAAGGTTGTATTTTCGAAAGTTTTACACCCACCATTGTATCTATAATGGACGGACAAATAACTAGTTGACATCATATGATTTTGGGAAAATTGTTTTGAATTTTGACACCCTACATCTATCAAGGTAGTCATTATATCAAGTTGTACTCATTAGTAAGAATAGAAGGTGAGGCTGCTTCAACTCATAACGAGACTATTCTAAGACATAAGTCTGGGATTATCTGAGGACGCTAGTCCCACATGGAAGCCGTCCTAGAACCGTCGGCGGGTTAAGAGTAAATAGTCACAAGCTTTGCACATCTCATTGGATGTGAAGAAACACTGGAACCCCATTATCTTTATTGGGAGCAATTTCTTTTCTCGTCTTCTCGCCCTGACATAGTGCTTTTGTTTGGTTATTAAATGATTGAACATGTGGAGTCCATTTACTCATATTTAATGTAGTATTACTACTCCCTCCTTCCATCTATATAGGGCCTAATACGTTTTTCAAGACCGTGTTTGACTATTGAGAAGATTAATAGTTCATGTGATATATAATGTGAAAATTATATCATTGAAAGCTCCTTTTACATATGAATTTGAGGATATGCTTTGTGTAAGTTGCATGTCATATATTATTTCTCTAACATTTGGTCAAAGTTAGCCTCAAAAAACGCATTAGGCCCTATATAGATGGAAGGAGGGAGTAACTCTTTTGTTGTGAGTGTACTTATGATACCTAGTTGGGCATTGACAACAAGAGTTTAATAAATTATTAATTTAATAGGTTCTTTTTAATTAGCATAAAGACATATGTTCCTAGTTTATTATCCGATGATCACTTATCCTCATCAAAGGGTAAGCCATTTTGTGGGTTTTGCGTAAAATTTGATACTTATGGGCAAGTGGATATTTCTTTTAAGGAAATTGCTTATTTCAAAAATGCGATGAATGAAACAACTTGTATGCGAGCACGCATATTGGATGCCTATATCATGGTCATAATAATATAGGAAATTCACAGACAAAAAAGACAATAATAGCAGAGGAATAAAGTAACACGGAGAGGAGGAGGCGCGCGAAGAGAGAAGAGCACGGCGCGCCGAAGAGCGAACAAACGCAACACACACATGCGCCGAGCGCCGCGGCTGACAGCATGCCTTCTGTCACCCGGTTCTTTGGTGTCAGGATAGTACAGACGATGGGAAGACCGTCTGGGTGGAAAGCTGTAGAGAGCGTGTGAGACACCCGCCAGCCATTGACATGTGGGCCATGGCCCACGCTTCAGTCTGATATTAGGCGTATGCGTACAGTGATTAGCCTCTTGTGCGAGCACCACAAAAGAGTTCACCGCTCCTCAGAGTTTCACCACTTTCCACACCCCTCCGCCATTTCTCTTCCCCCTCCCTCAATCTCTCCTCCGCTCTCATCCGTTTCATGGCCGCGGGAGAAATCGGCGACGAGAAACCCCGACCACGGCTTGCCGGCGCAGGCGAGCAGGTTCAGATTCGAGGTATGATCTCGCTCTCTCTCCCTCTCCCTCTCTCTCTCTCTCTCTCCCGGCGAAGGGACCTTTTCAAAGTTTAAACCCTTCTAAACCCCCATCCCAAGGTGTCCTCGCCATACCCCAACCACCAAACCCTACCGCGGCCGTCCTCTCCGACGGCAGCACTCCCCCCCCCCCCCCCCCCATCTCTTGCTAGCCTCCTCCGCCGTACCCCTCATGGCCACCCCTCACCCCGGCTCCGCATCTTCGATAGCCCTCTCCCTTGCTAGGACGGTTCGCCTCGTCGCTCCTTCGCGGAAGCGGTGTGCTCGGCCGGCGGCCACCCCTCCGCATCCCGCTCGCTGGGCTCCGCCAGTGACCCGCGCGCTCCCTTCGCGCCGTCGCCGGTACGGTACCCGACGCCTTCCCCTCGACAAGGGGCCTTCTCTGCGTCCCGCTCGTCGGGCTCCGCCTCCGCGGGTGGCTCGACGCCTTCCCCTCGACAAGGGGCCTTCGCGACCTCCCTGCGCCGTGCGCCCGTCGCGTCGTGCCGAGCCCACTCGCAGGCGTCTGGTCCTCGCTCCGGAGTCGTCTCGCCGCGCGGCCGCCCCGCCTGCGCATCTTGTCGACGCCGACGGTTCGGAGCTGCCCCGCAACCAGCGCCACCGCCTCTGTCCACGTCGCGCGGCCGCGCCTCAGCCCCATGTAAAGCCCAATGCCGCCGCTGGTTGCCGAGCAACAGGCACGCTGGATCCAAGTATTAAATGCTTGAATTTTTTCGCTGATTGATTTCTGTACGCACGCACGCGACGAAACACTTGAAACAATCAGATTCCTACATGCTCGTATCGCGCATACGTGCCTGACAGCCTGAGACTGCTGCTTTGTTTTGAGATTTTTGTTTGCTTTGTACTACTCCCTCCGTTCTTAAATAATTGTTTTTCTAGAGATTTCAACAAGTGACTACATACGGAGCAAAATGAGTGAATCTACACTCTAAAACATGTCTACATACATCCGTATGTTGTACTCCATTTGAGATGGCTAGAAAAACAATTATTTATGAACGGAGGGAGTAGTAAGCATGATTTGTAGTCCTTTAAATGGCATTGTTAAATTCTAAGTGACACTTCGCATTCTTGTAATACCAACACTGTATGGTATGATGACATTGATACAACTGATGTTTTAAATAATGCCAGATCATGCATGTATTTATACTGTCGTCTAGCTAATGTCTGGCATTAAATTTGTCAGGTGAGGCAGGATGCTCCCCCATGCACCATATCAAGGGAGTTTGGCGGATGTACCAGTCCTTGAGATTGACGTTGCTAATGCGGTTGCTGACTACAAGTTAGCAATGATACGGAAAAAGCTACGGGAGCTCAGAAATGCACCAGCAACCTATGAGGGTCGTCCAGTCACTCCGCCGAATCACCCAATAGGCGGTCCAAGCTTCCATATCATAAGACTAAACAATTCAGCGGTTCCCGGAACATGTGTTGACTTCTTGATATGTGACACAAACGGATATTTGGTGGCAATTCGTCGCCTGATAGCTGCTGTATGGAGTCAGTGGTTTCATTTCAAAAAAGAGGGGAATTCCATGCCACAATACATGGCCGAGGAGGATTACACATCTCTGAACATAGAAACAAGGCACGACAAGACAACTACCATACCAGGAGGCTTAGACACAGTCCTAGAGGATATCTTCTTTGTGCTCTCAGATCCGGGGGCGACTGATGCGGAGCTGATCAGAGTTCTGTTTAGATCAGTTATACTATTCTGCGAGGCAACTAGACTGAGGTCAGTGAAGAGTATGGTGGACAAACGGGCGTTGGAGTATGGTTTGGAGGATGAAAAACTAGATGACACCCTGTGGTCGCGTATTGGGAAATATCAGAAGATGCCCAATTTCACTTTGAGCTGCCGAGCCAATGATGGAGTTGGTGATGATAGCTTGTTTGATCTTTTGGTGGATTGCGATTTTCATAACAGGGATGATGTTATTGGACCCCAAGGAGAACTGATGCTTATCCTCTACAATGAGATCCTTTTCAGTCAGTTGGTTAGTCCTCCTGTACAGAATCAACCTAATTTTATTGACAGATTTCCATTGCCTGGGGAGCCTGACTCCGAGGACTCCGAGGATGAGGATGCACAAGGGCGAGGCCGAGGCCGAGGTCGACGTGGGCGTGGGCGTGGGCGTGGTCGTGCCCGTGCCCGTGGCCGAGGACGATAATGGGCTCGTGCCATCACTATGTTGAAGCTTCTAGATTGAGGTCAGTGAGGATTGCCGTGTGTGCCCTGCGCTTGAGACTGCCGATCACCTCGTCTTCAAGTGCCCGTTTGCCCTAGGTCTCTGGAGTCACCTGCAACTCCCCATCGCCGGCGCCTCCGTCCGCGAGCTTCATCTCTTCGATCGACGCTTCCGCGGCTGTTGGCGAGGCACCGCCGACGGCCTTTATCCTCCTCTGCTGCTGGTAATTTTGGAAGCGGAGGAACACCGTCGTCTTCAGACTTCATGGACTCGACGCCCTCTCTGAATCTCACACTCAAAGATGCTCTGCTCTGGCGCGGGAGGTCAAAAAACGGACACCATGCGCACACATCGATGTTTGGTTGCGCGCTGGCTCAAGAGCGGCCTCCCTGATTCTCTGGTCTCGTGTGGGCAGTTTGTAGCGATTTCTAGGTGTATATGCGTTGTTCCTGTAGCCTGACAAAACCCTCCTGCTGCTGTTCTATATGGGTTCTTGAAGCATGCGGCCTTGTTTCATCCGTCAGTTTTGGGGGTCAGCAAATCCCGTTCATCTTTCTGAACGATCTATTTTGGCTGCTCTAATGGAACACCAACGTTTTGCCAGCGGTTTCTGTAAAAGTAGGCACTGCTGCTTGCCTGGATGGAATTAAGTGTTAATTCGTCAAGCTGATTAATCCGATTTACCATTTGGAATTTGGTTACCGCAGCTTTAGTATAAATATATCTGAGTTGGGCATGGTATTATTATTCTACCCCCATTTCAGCTTCATCATTATGTGCGATTACAAGAGCTGGTGTCCTGTCTATGTTATCTGAATTCCCGATTTTATCATGAAAATACTGCAATCCCCGAAACAAATTAGCAAGCTACTACAGTTAGACAACTCCTTTTGGAAATGAGCTTATTTTCCTCCAATTCATAATGTTCATGCTCACCAGAAATTCTGTTTTGTTGTTATGCACGTGTCATCTTGTAGTTGGTTTCTGAGAAAGCAGTCGGTTAATTATGGAACGGCACAGTAGAAAACTCACTGAACCTTTCGGCCCCAACAGCTAATGAACAACTTGGAACATGTTAGTCGACACGCTCAGTATTCAGCGAATTTCACTGTGCCACATGCAGAGGGGCAGGTTCGCTGACAGGTAATCTCCGATGGCCATGTTGGGCTTGGTGGATGCAAGGTACTCCCTCTGAGCGACATATATTACAGTACAAAGGGAGTACTTTTCTTTCTTTTGGGAGACTCGCTCTCAAAGTCGGAGATGTCTAATCCTCGACACATTTGGTCCATTGGCATATGCCAAGTGCGTCAATTTTTTTTTTTTTGCGGGAAATATGCCAAGTGCCAAGTGCCTCTTCATGGTGAGGACTCTTGCTTGGTGGTCCAAAGTGAAATAGAAGTTGTTTGCTCGGGTAGATGTGATCACCATGACAATTTGTTGAACCCTCGATGACATTTCTCTCTTAGGAGGTGTATGTGGGGTCAGTGACGGAGGCAGGATTGTTTATTTACTCTCGTGCTTCACTTATATTCTATGAGTAAAATTTTGAATGAATTGAATATCCTAAAGTTGAAATTATATGTGCTTCATATGTACATATCATGCCTAGTGGTACCTTCACATTGGGTTTAGAAAGTGAAATCTTTTGAAGTTTCACAATCGCAATATTGGTCATACAAGTAATTCATGCATGATTACTATAAGGAAGAGAACTTTCACATGCAAATACACTATCTTGAAAATCTTTTGTGATTGTGAGCCCCCATCAAAATATTATATGCCAAAATTATTGACGTTGGACAAGAAAGACAACGTAATGGTTTATGTTTGTTCATATTCACATAGAAGTTATATTGTCATAGATCCTTCAACATGTGGTGCTTGCCCAAAAATTCCGCACCAAGTAGAGATACTACTTGTGCATTCAAAAACCCTTAAACCCAAATCTTATTTTCAAGAGTCCACCATACCTACCTAAGGATTGAGCAAGATCCTTCAAGTAAGTTGTCATCTGTGCAATAAGGCAATAAAAATTGCTTCTAAAAGTGTTAGATCATTTAGTGTAAGAGAAAATTGAGCGTTGTACGAACTTGTAATGGCAAAGAATAAAAGCGGCAGATTGCATAATAAAGGTTGCTATCATAAGGGGCAATATAACGTGACGTTCTTTTGCACTAAGGGATTGAGCATACAAACAAAAAGCGCATGGCAACCTCTATTTCCCTCTGCGAAGGGCCTACTTTTTACTTTTATGTATTTACTTTCATGCAAGAGTCAAAGTTTTTCTCTCTATTCCTTTCTATTTTTCTCTTTTGACAAGCATCATGTGGTGAGGAAAGATCTAGGCACATATATCCAGTTGGATATGGGTAGCATGAGTTATTATTGTTGACATCACCCTTGAGGTGAATACATTGGGAGGCGAAATTATAAGCCCCTATCTTTCTATGTGTCCGGTTGAAACGTTTTGCTCATGTGTATGCAGTGAGTGTTAGCAATCATAGAAGAGTATATGATGTTGAGTATGTGGAGCTCTTACTTAAACTCTGTTGAATAAGTTGAATTGCAATTGTTTGGTGACTGAGAACATAGGTTGTTGAGTTTCAAGAAAATTCATTGTTTAAACCTTAACATGTGAATTGGTTGCTAATTTAATATGAGAAGTTTTATAAGAAAGAATTGCTGTTATGATGCTAGGAAAAGTGATTGAAATTGTCATTGATCAAACTTGTGCACTTTGCTAGCATTCACACTTCATAAATTATTTCTTTTATTATTTACCTACTCGAGGATGAGTAGGAATTAAGCTTGGGGATGTCGAGTAGGTAAATGATAAAAACAGATTTTTTGATGTGGAATGCTGCCTAACATGTCATCTCATATCCTTTCTTTGTAGCATGGACATTTGAACTTTTATATGGTTCAAAGCAATAGTCTAGTTTTGACATGAGGACTTAAATACTCAAGCATACCAACAAGCAACCATGTCTTTCGAAATATCAACGCTAAAATAAGTTATCCCTAGCCCATCATGCTCAGTCATTGATCCATTCATGAAACACACTCGCATATTAGCTACACCAATGCTCAAGTGCGATCATAGTGTCCCCTAGTTGGTGCTTCATAAGAGAAGCTGGAGACTCAAATTAAAAATAAAAATTGCATAAAGTAAAAGAAAGGCCCTTCGCGGAGGGAAGTAGGAATTTGTAGAGATGCCAGAGCTCAAAGCGAAAAATATAGAGATAAAAACATTTTAGGAGGCATGCTTTTCCTGTCAACGAGAACGATCGAGTAGTTCCCAATACTTTTCATGCTAGATATATCATAGGCAATTCCCAAACAGAAATTAAAGTTTATTCATTTTTCAACCATACTTTCACTTTCCATGGCTAGCCGTATCCACGGGTGCATTCCATACCAACACTTTTCAAGGAATTTATTGTTTGACAATATAAAGTAAATTCATTTTTCATTTCGGGACTGGGCATCCCTAATACCTTTGCCTTACTCTCATGCAATGACAAGTGAATAAACACTCATCATGAGAATAACATATCCAGCATGGAAATATATTAGCCACCCCCTACCGGTTCATGGGCGGTACGAGCACATAAAAGAAAAGCTTATTTTGAAAATTAGAGATGGCACATACAAATTTGCTTAGAACGGCAAAAGAATACCGCATATAGGTAGGTATGGTGGACTCATGTGGCAAAACTGGTATAAATGATTTTGGATGCACAAGTAGTGATCATACTTAGTGCAAAATGAAGGCTAGCAAAAGATTGAGAAGCGACCAACCAAGAAACGAAAAATCTCATAAGCGAGCATTGAGCATAATTAACACCGAATAATGCATCACAAGTAGGATGTAATTTGATTGCACAACTATTGACTTCCGTGCTTGCATAGGGAATCACAAACCTTAACACCAATATTCTTACTAAAGCATAATTACTCATCAACATGACTCACATATCACATCATCATATCTCAAAACTATTACAAGGAATCAAGTTTATTTTGTCCAATGATCTTCATGAAAGTTTTTATTATATCCTTCTTGGATATCTATCACTTTGGAACTAATTTTCATGTGTTGCTTCCGATAAGCTCAAAGCATAATATTTCTTTCTCTCAAATTAATTTAAGTGAAGCAAGAGAGAATTTATTAAAAAATTTACTAACTCTCAAATAAATCTAAGTGAATCAAGAGAGCATTTCTTCCAAAATATTAAAGCACACCGTGCTAAAAAAGATATAAGTGAAGCACTAGAGCAATTCCATAGCTCATAAAAATTTAAGTGAAGCATAGAGAGCAATTCTAACAAGTCATGGGATAATTTTGGCTCTCTCAAATAGGTGTGTCCAGCAAGGATTCAAGACTTAAAACAAAAGGCAAAACAAGCAAAGACTCATATCATACAAGACGCTCCAAGCAAAACTCATAATATGTGACAAATAAAAATATAGTTTCGAGTAAAATACCGATGAAGAAAGAGGGGATGCCACTCGGGCATCCCCAAGCTTAGTTGCTTGCTTCTCTTTGGATAATGGCTTGGGATGCCATGGGCATCCTCAAGCTTAGGCTCTTCTTACTCCTTATTCCTTCATCCATCGTAATATCACCCAAAACTTGAAAACTTCAATCACATAAAACTCAACAAAACCTTCGTGAGATCCGTTAGTATAAGAAAGCAAATCACTACTATAAGTACTGTTGCAACCCATTCATATTTTATTCTTGCATTATATCTACTGTATTCCAACTTTTCTATGGCAAGAAATCTTCAAAGAAAACCATAGAATCATCAAAACAAGCACACAACGCAAAGAAAATAGAATATGTCAAAAACTGAACAGTCTGTAGCAATCTGGATATTCCGAATACTTATGAAACTCAAAAAAATCTGAAAAATTAGGACAACCTGAGAAATTTGTACATTAATCTTCTGCAAATAGAATTGGCATTTCATCACGCTTCTGTTAAAAATGAAAATTATTTTCGTGAGCGTGTAAGTTTCTGTTTTTCAGCAAGATCGAAACAACTACCACCCAAGAAAATCCTAAAGGCTTTGCTTGGCACAAACACTAATTAAAACACAAAAACACAATCATGACAGTAGCATAATTGTGCAAACACTCAAGAATAGAAAGCCAAAGACAAAAATAAATTTTATTCATTGGGTTGCCTCCCAACAAGCGCTATCGTTTTACGCCCCTAGCTATGCATAAAGCACGGATTTAAGTTTTTTCATCCTTGTCCTTAATTTCCTTAGAGGTGTTTTTGTCACGAGGTTTTGTAAAAACAACATAAAACATATTATCCATATAAACCTTAGCACTATTAAGTTGCTTATCATCATAACCCCTTTGATTTCCGGCAACAATCCAAGAGTAATGTTGATTAAAATTATTAAAAACTTGTTGGATTATATCTAAAATGGGGACTTCCTTTCAAAGATTCTCATCAAACATTTGATTATCCCCAAGAAAAATGTCTTAATGCATAATCACTATTGTAAATAATTTCATCTATCACAGGCTTTTCACGATCCATGCCATACAAATCAAAGATTTCCCTAGCTTCCCATATTATGTAGTCAAATTCATTCATAAGAACGAGAGTGGCCAACTTTTTAGCCTTACGATTCTTTATAATGGGAAGCTCAAAAAACAATCTTTGCAAAGTAGGATGAGTATGGATAAATTTACTTTCAAGTTTCAGAACTAGTGCTGAAATAACATCCGCATAAGATCAAGTGTTTCTAAGTATAGGAGCATCATCAAGACTTAGATTTCCAACACAATTGAAAAATTCTTGGATACGTTCTTTTCCCATAACATTCCCTTGCCCCAAGATAAAAGTTTTAGCATCCAGTTTGCCCGTGCGTCCAATGTTAGGAGTTAGGCCATCATCTGTTGCTGCCATACCGAAATCACTCATGATTGCAGGCAAAGGATAGATCTGACAAGAAAACGGCGAACGAAAAAGAGGGCGAATAAAATGGCAAATTTTTGTGAAGTGGGGGAGAGGAAAACGAGAGGCAAATGGCAAATAATGTAAATTGCAAGGGGATGGGATTTTTGATTAGGAACCTGGTAGATGTTGATGATGTCTTCCCGGCAACGGCGCCAGAAATTCCTTTTGATGTCTGCTAGACTACGTCGGTATTTCCCCAAAGAGGAAGGGATGATGTGTAGCGACCCGACCTCAGACGGTCAAGTCTCTATGCTTAAATGTCATCCCTGGATCGGTATGCTGACACATACAGTACTCGAGGATTTATAATAGAGGTAAATCACATGTATAAAGTAATGTAAATACTATTACCTCAATCCAAATAGCGGAAGTAACAAGGTTGTGGATTCCCATCAACACCAACGACAACGTTTAGTGTAGAAATCATAACCCTAACGTATCACTTACTCGTCATTGTTGGAAATATGCCCTAGAGACAATAATAAAAGGATTATTATATTTCCTTGTTCATGATAATCGTCTATTGTTCATGCTATAATTGTATTGTCCGGAAATCATAATACATGTGTGAATACATAGACCACAATGTGTCCCTAGTAAGCCTCTTAGTCATGGTTTCCTGACTATGGACATGGGGATGTCATTGATAACGGGATCACATCATTAGGAGAATGATGTGATGGACAAGACCCAAACCTAAGCATAGCACAAAGATCGTGTAGTTCGTTTGCTAGAGCTTTTCTGAATGTCAAGTATCATTCCTTAGACCATGAGATTGTGCAACTCCCGGATATCGTAGGAGTGCTTTGGGTGTATCAAACGTCACAATGTAACTGGGTGACTATAAAGGTGCACTACAGGTATCTCCGAAAGTGTTTGTTGGGTTGGCACGAATCGAGACTGGGATTTGTCACTGACGGAGAGGTATCTCTGGGCCTACTCGGTAAGACATCATCATAATGAGCTCAATGTGATCAAGGTGTTGTTCACGGGATGATGTGTTATGGGAACGAGTAAAGAGACTTGCCGGTAACGAGATTGAACAAGGTATCGGTATACCGACGATCGAATCTCGGGCAAGTATCGTACCAATAGACGAAGGGAATTGAGTACAGGATTGATTAAGTCCTCGACATCGTGGTTCGTCCGATGAGATCATCGAGGAGCATGTGGGAGCCAACATGGGTATCCAGATCCCGCTGTTGGTTATTGACCGGAGATTGTCTCGGTCATGTCTGCATGTCTCCCGAACCCGTAGGGTCTACACACTTAAGGTTCGGTGACGCTAGGGTTGTAAAGATATTAGTATGCAGCAAACCGAAGGTTGTTCGGAGTCCCGGATGAGATCCCGGATGTCACGAGAGGTTCCGGAATGGTCCAGAGGTAAACAATTATATATAGGAAGTGTCGTTTCGGCCATCGGGAAGGATTCGGGGTCACCGGTATTGTACCGGGACCACCGGATGGGTCCCGGGGGTCCACCGGGTGGGGCCACCCATCCCGGAGGGCCCCGTGGACTGAAGTGGGGAGGGAACCAGCCCATAGTGGGCTGGTGCGCCCCCCCCCCATGGGCCTCCCCCTGCGCCTAGGGTTGGAAACGCTAGGGCAGGGGGCGCCCCACTTGCCTTGGGGGGCAAGGCTCCCCCCTTGGCCGCCCCCCCAAGAGATGCATCTCCAGGGCCGGCGCCCCCCCAGGGGGCCTATATAAAGGGGGGGAGGGAGGGCAGCCGCACCCTGCAGCCTTGGCGCCTCCCTCTCCCCTTTTACACCTTTCCCTCTCTCCGTAGACGCTTGGCGAAGTCCTGCTGGAATTCTGCTGCATCCATCACCACGCCGTCGTGCTGCTGGATCTTCATCAACCTCTCCTTCACGCTTGCTGGATCAAGAAGGAGGATACGTCATCCCGACCGTACGTGTGTTGAACGCGGAGGTGCTGTCCGTTCGGCACTAGGTCATCGGTGATTCGGATCACGGCGAGTACGACTCCATCATCCACGTTCTTCTTGAACGCTTCCGTTGCGATCTACAAGTGGTATGTAGATGCTCTCCTATACCCTCGTTGCTAGAATACTCCATGGATAGATCTTGGTGATGCGTAGGAAAATTTTAATTTCTGCTACGATCCCCAACAGTGGTATCAGAGCTAGGTCTATGTGTAGTTTCTATGCACGAGTAGAACACAAAGTAGTTGTGGGCGTCGAATTGTCAATTCTTCTTGCCGTTACTAGTCCTATCTTGATTCAGCGGTATTGTGGGATGAAGCGGCCCGGACCAACCTTACACGTACGCTTACGTGAGACCGGGTCCACCGACTGACATGCACTAGTTGCATAAGGTGGCTGGCGTGTGTCTGTCTCTCCCACTTTAGTTGGATCGGATTCGATGAACAGGGTCCTTATGAAGGGTAAATAGAGATTGACAATTCACGTTGTGGTTTTGACGTAGGTAAGAAACGTCTTGCTAGCAACCTATAGCAGCCACGTAAAAACTTGCAACAACAATTAGAGGACGTCTAACTTGTTTTTGCAGCAAGTGCTTTGTGATGTGATATTGCCAGAAGTTGTGATGAATCATGTATGTGATGTATGAGATGATCTTGTTATTGTAATAGGAATCACGACTTGCATGTCGATGAGTATGACAACCGGCAGGAGCCATAGGAGTTGTCTTTATTTATTTATGACATGCGTGTCAACTTAAATCGTCATGTAATTACTTTACTTTATTGCTAAAGCGTTAGCCATAGTAGTAGAAGTAATAGTTGACGTGACAACTTCATGAAGACACGATGATGGAGATCGTGATGATGGAGATCATGATGATGGAGATCATGGTGTCATGCCGGTGGCGACGATGAACATGGCGCCCCGAAGATGGAGATCAAAGGAGCGAAATGATGTTGGCCATATCATGTCACTATTTGATTGCATGTGATGTTTATCATGTTTTTACATCTTATTTGCTTAGAACGACGGTAGCATAAATAAGATGATCCCTCATTAAAATATCAAAAATGTGTTCTCCCTAACTGTGCACCGTTGCTAAGGTTCGTCGTTCCGAAGCACCACGTGATGATCGGGTGTGATAGGTCCTTACGTTCGCATACAACGGGTGTAAGCCAGATTTACACACGCGATACACTTAGGTTGGATTGACGAGCCTAGCATGTACAGACATGGCCTCGGAACACGGAGGACCGAAAGGTCGAACATGAGTCGTATAGAAGATACTATCAACATGGAGATGTTCACCGATGATAACTAGTCCGTCTCACGTGATGATCGGACACGGCCTAGTTGACTCGGATCATGCATCACTTAGATGACTAGAGGGATGTCAAATCTGAGTGGGAGTTCATTCATTAATTTGATTAGATGAACTTAATTATCATGAACTTAGTCTAAATCTTTACAATATGTCTTCTAGATCAAATGGCCCACGCTAATGTCACCCTCAACTTCAACGCGTTCCTAGAGAAAACCAAGCTGAAAGATGATGGCAACAACTATTCAGACTGGGTCCGGAACCTGAGGATCATCCTCATAGCAGCCAAGAAAGATTATGTCCTAGAAGCACCGCTAGGCGATGTACCATTCCCAACAAACCAGGACGTTATGAACGCCCATTAGTCACGTGCTGATGATTACTCCCTCGTTCAGTGCGGCATGCTTTACAGCTTAGAACCGGGGCTCCAAAAGTGTTTTGAGCAACACGGAGCATATGAGATGTTCGAGGAGCTGAAATTGATTTTCCAAGCTCATGCCCGGGTCGAGAGATATGATGTCTCCGACAAGTTCTTTAGCTGCAAGATGGAGGAAAATAGCTCTGTCAGTGAACACATACTCAAGATGTCTGGCTTGCACAACCGCTTGACTCAGCTGGAAGTTAATCTCCCAAATGAGGCGGTCATTGACAGAATCCTTCAGTCGCTCCCACCTAGCTACAAGAGTTTCATGATGAACTACAATATGCAGGGGATGGAAAAGACCATTCCCGAGTTGTATTCAATGCTGAAATCAGCGGAGGTGGAGATCAAAAAGGAACATCAAGTGTTGATGGTGAATAAAACCACTAAGTTCAAGAAAGGCAAGGGTAAGAAGAACTTCAAGAAGGACGGCAAAGAGGTTGCCGCGCCTGGTAAATCAGTTGCCAGGAAGAAGTCAAAGAATGGACCCAAGCCTGAAACTGAGTGCTTTTATTGCAAGGGAAATGGTCACTGGAAGCGGCATTGCCCCAAATACATAGCGGATAAGAAGGCCGGCAACACCAAAGGTATATGTGATATACATGTTATTGATGTGTACCTTACCAGCACTCGTAGTAGCTCCTGGGCATTTGATACCGGTGCGGTTGCTCATATTTGTAACTCAAAGCAGGAGCTGCGGAATAAACGGAGACTGGCGAAGGACGAGGTGACGATGCGCGTCGGGAATGGTTCCAGGGTCGATGTGATCGCCGTTGGCACGCTACCTCTACATTTACCTATGGGATTAGTTTTAAACCTCAATAATTGTTATTTAGTGCCAAGTTTGAGCATGAACATTGTATCTGGATCTCGATTAATTCGAGATGGCTACTCATTTAAATCCGAGAATAATGGTTGTTCTATTTATATGAGTGATATGTTTTATGGTCATGCTCCGATGGTTAATGGTTTATTCTTAATGAATCTCGTACGTGATGATACACATATTCATAGTGTGAATACCAAAAGATGTAAAGTTAATAACGATAGTCCCACATACTTGTGGCACTGCCGCCTTGGTCACATTGGTGTCAAGCGCATGAATAAGCTCCATGCTGACGGACTTTTAGAGTCTCTCGATTATGAATCATTTGACACATGCGAACCATGCCTCATGGGCAAAATGACCAAGACTCCATTCTCAGGGACAATGGAGCGAGCAACCAACTTGTTGGAAATCATACATACTGATGTGTGTGGAGGCTCGCGGAGGCTATCGTTATGTTCTCACTCTCACTGATGATTTGAGTAGATATGGGTATGTCTACTTAATGAAACACAAGTCTGAGACCTTTGAAAAGTTCAAGGAGTTTCAGAGTGAGGTTGAGAATCAACGTGACAGAAAAATAAAGTTCTTACGATCAGATCGTGGGGGAGAATATTTAAGTCACGAATTTGGCACACACTTAAGAAAATGTGGAATCGTTTCACAACTCATGCCGCCTGGAACACCTCAGCGTAACGGTGTGTCCGAACGTCGTAATCGCACTCTATTGGATATGGTGCGATCTATGATGTCTCTTACCGATCTACCGCTCTCATTTTGGGGCTATGCTTTAGAGACTGCCGTATTCACTTTAAATAGGGCTCCGTCAAAATCCATTGAGACGACACCGTATGAATTATGGTTTGGAAAGAAACCTAAGCTGTCGTTCCTGAAAGTTTGGGGTTGTGATGCTTATGTCAAGAAACTTCAACCTGAAAAGCTCGAACCCAAATCGGAAAAATGCGTCTTCATAGGATATCCCAAAGAAACAGTTGGGTATACCTTCTACCTCAGATCTGAAGGCAAGATCTTTGTTGCCAAGAACGGGTCCTTTCTAGAGAAAGAGTTTCTCGCGAAAGAAGTAAGTGGGAGGAAAGTAGAGCTTGATGAAGTACTACCTCTTGAAACTCAGAGTAGCACAGCTCAAGAAAATGTTCCTGTGGTGCCTGCACCGATTCAAGAGGAGGATAATGATGATGATCAAGATACTTCTGATCAAGCTCCTACTGAACTTCGTAGGTCCACAAGGACACGTTCCGCACCAGAGTGGTACGGCAACCCTGTCCTGGAAATCATGTTGTTGGACAATGGTGAACCTTCAAACTATGAAGAAGCGATGGCGGGCCCAGATTCCGACAAATGGCTAGAAGCCATGAAATCCGAGATAGAATCCATGTATGAAAACAAAGTATGGACTTTGAATGACTTGCCCGATGATCGGCGAGCCGTAGAAAATAAATGGATCTTTAAGAAGAAGACAGACGCGGATGGTAATGTGACCATCTATAAGGCTCGACTTGTCGCTAAGGGTTATTGACAAGTTCAAGGGGTTGACTACGATGAGACTTTCTCACCCGTAGCGAAGCTGAAGTCCGTCCGAATCATGTTAGCAATTGCCGCATTCTATGATTATGAGATATGGCAAATGGACGTCAAAACGGCATTCCTTAACGGCTTTCTTAAGGAAGAATTGTATATGATGCAGCCGGAAGGTTTTGTCGATCATAAGAATGCTAACAAGGTATGCAAGCTCCAGCGCTCAATCTATGGGCTGGTGCAAGCATCTCGGAGTTGGAACATTCGCTTTGATGAGATGATCAAAGCGTTTGGGTTTATGCAGACTTATGGAGAAGCCTGCGTTTACAAGAAAGTGAGTGGGAGCTCCGTAGAATTTCTCATATTATATGTGGATGACATACTATTGATGGGAAATGATATATAATTCTTGGAAGGAATAAAGGCCTATTTGAACAAGTGTTTTTCAATGAAGGACCTTGGAGAAGCTGCTTATATATTAGGCATCAAGATCTATAGAGATAGATCGAGACGCCTCATCGGTCTTTCACAAAGTACGTACCTTTACAAGATTTTGAAGAAGTTCAAAATGGATCAGTCCAAGAAGGGGTTCTTGCCTGTATTGCAAGGTGTGCGATTGAGCACGGCTCAATGCCCGACCACGGCAAAAGATATAGAAGAGATGAGTGTCATCCCCTATGCCTCAGCCATAGGGTCTATTATGTATGCCATGCTGTGTACCAGACCCGATGTAAACCTTGCCGTAAGTTTGGTAGGTAGGTACCAAAGTAATCCCGGCAAGGAACACTGGACAGCGGTCAAAAACATCCTGAAGTACCTGAAGAGGACTAAGGATATGTTTCTCGTTTATGGAGGTGCCGAAGAGCTTGTCGTAAAGGGTTACGTCGACGCCAGCTTCGACACAGATCTGGATGACTCCAAGTCACAAACCGGATACGTGTATATTTTGAATGGAGGGGCAGTAAGCTGGTGCAGTTGCAAGCAAAGCATCGTGGCGGGATCTACATGTGAAGCGGAGTATATGGCAGCCTCGGAGGCAGCACAAGAAGCAGTCTGGGTGAAGGAGTTCATTACCGACCTAGGAGTCATACCCAATGCGTCGGACCCGATGACTCTCTTCTGTGACAACACTGGAGCAATTGCCCTTGCGAAGGAGCCCAGGTTTCACAGGAAGACCAGGCATATCAAGCATCGCTTCAACTCCATTCATGAAAGTGTTCAAAATGGAGACATAGAGATTTGTAAAGTACATACGAATCTGAATGTAGCAGATCCGTTGACTAAACCTCTCCCTAGAGCAAAACATGATCAACACCAAAATTCCATGGGTGTGCGATTCATCACAATGTAACTAGACTATTGTCTCTAGTGCAAGTGGGAGACTCTTAGAAATATGCCCTAGAGGCAATAATAAAAGGATTATTATATTTCCTTGTTCATGATAATCGTCTATTGTTCATGCTATAATTGTATTGTCCGGAAATCATAATACATGTGTGAATACATAGACCACAATGTGTCCCTAGTAAGCCTCTAGTTGACTAGCTCGTTGATCAATAGATAGTCATGGTTTCCTGACTATGGACATGGGGATGTCATTGATAACGGGATCACATCATTAGGAGAATGATGTGATGGACAAGACCCAAACCTAAGCATAGCACAAAGATCGTGTAGTTCGTTTGCTAGAGCTTTTCTGAATGTCAAGTATCATTCCTTAGACCATGAGATTGTGCAACTCCCGGATACCGTAGGAGTGCTTTGGGTGTATCAAACGTCACAACGTAACTGGGTGACTATAAAGATGCACTACAGGTATCTCCGAAAGTGTTTGTTGGGTTGGCACGAATCGAGACTGGGATTTGTCACTCCGTATGACGGAGAGGTATCTCTGGGCCCACTCGGTAAGACATCATCATAATGAGCTCAATGTGATCAAGGTGTTGTTCACGGGATGATGTGTTACGGGAAAGAGTAAAGAGACTTGCCGGTAACGAGATTGAACAAGGTATCGGTATATCGACGATCAAATCTCGGGCAAGTATCGTACCGATAGACGAAGGGAATTGAGTACGGGATTGATTAAGTCCTCGACATCGTGGTTCGTCCGATGAGATCCTCGAGGAGCATGTGGGAGCCAACATGGGTATCCAGATCCCGCTGTTGGTTATTGACCGGAGATTGTCTCGGTCATGTCTGCATGTCTCCCGAACCCGTAGGGTCTACACACTTAAGGTTCGGTGACGCTAGGGTTGTAAAGATATTAGTATGCAGCAAATCGAAGGTTGTTCGGAGTCCCGGATGAGATCCCGGACGTCACGAGAGGTTCCGGAATGGTCCGGAGGTAAACAATTATATATAGGAAGTGTCGTTTCGGCCATCAGGAAGGATTCGGGGTCACCGGTATTGTACCGGGACCACCGGATGGGTCCCGGGGGTCCACCGGGTGGGGCCACCCATCCCGGAGGGCCCCGTGGACTGAAGTGGGGAGGGAACCAGCCCATAGTGGGTTGGTGCGCCCCCCATGGGCCTCCCCCCTGCGCCTAGGGTTGGAAACCCTAGGGCAGGGGGCGCCCCACTTGCCTTGGGGGGCAAGGCTCCCCCCTTGGCCGCCGCCCCCCCAGGAGATGCATCTCCAGGGCCGGCGCCCCCCCAGGGGGCCTATATAAAGGGGGGGAGGGAGGGCAGCCGCACCCTGCAGCCTTGGCGCCTCCCTCTCCCCTGTTACACTCTCCCTCTCTCCGTAGACGCTTGGCGAAGCCCTGCTGGAATTCTGCTGCATCCACCACCACGCCGTCGTGCTGCTGGGTCTTCATCAACCTCTCCTTCACACTTGCTGGATCAAGAAGGAGGAGACGTCATCCTGACCGTACGTGTGTTGAACGCGGAGGTGCTGTCCGTTCGGCACTAGGTCATCGGTGATTCGGATCACGGCGAGTACGACTCCATCATCCACGTTCTTCTTGAACGCTTTCGTTGCAATCTACAAGTGGTATGTAGATGCTCTCCTATACCATCGTTGCTAGAATACTCCATGGATAGATCTTGGTGATGCGTAGGAAAATTTTAATTTCTGCTACGATCCCCAACAGTCGTAAGATATCCTGCAATATGAGACGTTGCAGCCACAAAGGGTCAGTACATTGAATGTACTGGCAAATTCACACCATAGGATAATGATGAATAATAGCTATCACTACATGCATATTTGGCTGGTTGAAAGTCTATGGTTATAGTTTTGCAAAAAGCCAATTTTTCCCTAGTGCAAAGGAATACATTTTATTTAACTACAAAGTTGGTTGAAAATATTGAGAAGGTAAACCCCCTCTCAATCCCAATTAAAAGTAATCATTAACAACCCAACAAATTATTTAAGTAACGTGATGAGATCAATATGATAATCCAAGAAACAGATACTCAAGATGTCCATAACTGGGGACACGGCTAACTATGATTAGTTTGTACACTCTGCAGAGGTCTCCTCCTTTGGATTTCTCGCACTACATGGTGTTTGAGAAACGGATGACCGAGACACAGTCTTTCAGAAGCGTTAGCACCTTACGATGGGTAGACAGTACCACCTACATCCCCTACATCTGCTAGTCTACCACTGTAAGAGTTCACACGACTTAATCAACTATGCTAGAGCCCATAATAGCTTGTGGCTGCACACGGAAGTTTCTAGCATGAATAATCTTATGATCCCTTTGAGCTCGGGTGACGGTCCATAGGAGAATCACACGGTACCCCGGGATTTCCAAAAATACAGGCAATCACTGGAAAATCCAGGTGCCTCAATCCATCCAGATGTGTATTAAAGTTGCCACCTTAAGTTAACCATTAATTAACAATCTCAGATCTGTCATGGAATACACTCAAACCCAATCCACGTCTACGAGCATAGCATAGCAACATAAGCATAGCGTAGAAGTAACTCCCATGGTTTGATAATAAATAGGTGAATAGGTACTACCTCAACTACTTCCCAAACCCACAATTTAGATCAGATCCTAACCATGCAATTGTTTGAGGGTTGAAACTAATGCATAAAAACCGGGTAATGAAAGGTATGATCAAAGTGTGAACTTGCCTGCAATGTTGATGAATATGATTCACACTCAAACTCTTGATAGTTCTACTCGTCACACTCTGGTCAATGTATCGTAAGCAAGCAATAGTAACCACACATAAGCAATCACTCAAAAGAAATCGAAGAAAAGATCTCGGAAAACTTCGAAAACAGCCAAATAACTCTTGCAACAGAAAACAATTTCTAACAGTACCAAAATTGGGTATATTTGGCCTTATCAAAAAGTTTAGATCAAGAGCTTTAATTTGCAAAAAGAATCAACTCAAACGGAGCTACGAAACTCAAATTACGATCCGACGAAGTTCAAATTCAAATCTGTTTGAAATCAAATTTTAAACTTTCAAAAACATGTCTAAGTTGATTAACTGGATAGAGGGGATCATAATGAAGAAGTGGGCGTTGGTTTCGTTGAATTTGGATAAACGAGTAAAAGATGTGGTCGTTTGAAGTACAGGGACTAATTTGTGAAGAAAATTATCATGAATAGGTCCTTGACCGAAATCTAAAATAAAAAGAAAAATCCCAACGAACCAACATTCGCTAAACAGATCTACAAAAAGAAAACATTCACTAAAACTAACTAAACAGAAAACGTTCATCAAATAATAAACCTAAAAAAACAAATCTAGTGTTTTTCAGAAAACCGAACTAAACCGAAAATAAACCGATTCGAACCGGGGCAACGGTTTTACCGGTCGAGGCGTTCGAAAACCGGCGGCGGCAGTTTGGATCGGGGCGGCGGCTTCGGCGAGGCTGCGGACTCCGGCGAGTCCGGCGAGATGCGGCTGCAGCAGCGGGGCAAAGCGCGGCGGCGGCTGATAACCCACAAGTATAGGGGATCGCAACAGCTTTCGAGGGTAGAGTATTCAACCCAAATTTATTGATTCGACACAAGGGGAGCCAAAGAATATTCTCAAGTATTAGCAGCTGAGTTGTCAATTCAACCACACCTGGAAACTTAGTATCTGCAGCAAAGTGTTTAGTAGCAAAGTAATATGATAGTGGTGGTAACGGTAACAAAAGAGTAATGAAAGCAAAGTAATATTTTTGGTATTTTGTAGTGATTGTAACAATAGCAACGGAAAAGTAAATAAGCAAGAACCAGTATATGGAAAACTCGTAGGCATCGGATCAGTGATGGATAATTATGCCGGATGCGGTTCATCATGTAACAGTCATAACATAGGGTGACACAGAACTAGCTCCAATTCATCAATAATGTAGGCACGTATTCCGAATATAATCATATGTGCTTATGGAAAAGAACTTGCATGACATCTTTTGTCCTACCCTCCCGTGGCAGCGGGGTCCTAATGGAAACTAAGGGATATTAAGGCCTCCTTTTAATAGAGAACCGGAACAAAGCATTAGCACATAGTGAATACATGAACTCCTCAAACTATGGTCATCACCGGGAGTGGTCCCGATTATTGTCACTTCGGGGTTGTCGGATCAAAACACATAGTAGGTGACTATAGACTTGCAAGATAGGATCAAGAACACACATATATTCATGAAAACATAATAGGTTCAAATCTGAAATCATGGCACTCAGGCCCTAGTGACAAGCATTAAGCATAGCAAAGTCATAGCAACATCAATCTCAGAACATAATGGATACTAGGGATCAAACCCTAACAAAACTAACTCGATTACATGATAAATCTCATCTAACCCATCACCGTCCAGCAAGCCTACGATGGAATTACTCACGCACGGCGGTGAGCATCATGAAATTGGTGATGGAGGATGGTTGATGATGATGACGACGACGAATCCCCCTCTCGGGAGCCCCGAACGGACTCCAGATCAGCCCTCCCGAGAGGTTTTAGGGCTTGGCGGCGGCTGCATATCGTAAAACGCAATGATTTCTTCTCCCTTATTTTTTTCTCCCCGAAAGCAAATATATAGAGTCGGAGTTGGCGTCGGAAGGTCTCCAGGGGGCCCATGAGGTAGGGGGCGCGCCCTAGGGGGGGGCGCCCCCCACCCTCATGGACAGGGTGTGGGCCCCCTGGTCTTCATCTTTGGCGAGGATTTTATTATTATTTATTGTAAGATATTCCGTGGAGTTTCAGGTCATTCCGAGAACTTTTGTTTTCTACACATAAAACAACATCATGGCAATTCTGTTGAAAACAACGTCAGTCCGGGTTAGTTCCATTCAAATCATACAAGTTAGAGTCCAAAACAAGGGCAAAAGTGTTTGGAAAAGTAGATACGACGGAGACGTATCAATTCCCCCAAGCTTAAACCCTTGCTTGTCCTCAAGCAATTCAGTTGACAAACTGAAAGAAATAAAGAAAAACTTTTACAAACTCTATTTGCTCTTGTTGTTGTAAATATGTCAAACCAGCATTCAAGTTTTCAGCAAAGATTATAACTAACCACATTTGCAATAATTCTCAGGTCTCATAATTACTCATATCAATAGCATAATCAACTAGCGAGCCATAATAATAAATCTCGGATGACAACACTTTCTCAAAACAATCATAATATGATATAACAAGATGGTATCTCGCTAGCCCTTTCTGAGACCATAAAACATAAATGCGGAGCACCTTCAAAGATCAAGGACTGACTAGACATTGTAATTCATGGTAAAAGAGATCCAATCATAGTCATACCCAATATAGATTAAAAGTAATGGATGCAAATGATAGCTGTGCTCTCCAACTAGTGCTTTTTAATAGGAGGGTGATGACTCAACATAAAAGTAAATGGATAGGCCCTTCGCAGAGGGAAGCAGGGATTTGTAGAGGTGCCAGAGCTCGGTTTTGAAATAGAGATAGATAATATTTTGAGCGGCATACTTTCATTGTCAACATAGCAACTAAGAGATGGCGATATCTTCCATGCTAAACACATTATAGGCGGTTCCCAAACAGAATGGTAAAGTTTATACTCCCCCTCCACCAACAAGCATCAATCCATGACTTGCTCGAAACAACGAGTGTCTCCAACCAGCAACAGGTCCCAGGGGGAGTTTTGTTTGCAATTATTTCGATTTAGTTTGCATAAAGCATGGGACTGGGCATCCCGGTGACCAGCCATTTTCTCGTGAGTGAGGAGCGGAGTCCACTCCTCTTGAGAATAACCCGCCTAACACGGAAGATAAGGACAACCATAGTTGATACATGAGCTATTCGAGCATACAAAACAGAATGTTTAATTGAAGGTTTAGAGTTTGGCACATACAAATTTACTTGGAACGACAGGTAGATACCACATATAGGAAGGTATAATGGACTCATCTGGAATAACTTTGGGGTTTAAGGGATTGGATGCAGAAGCAGTATTCCTGCTTAGTACAGGTGAAGGCTAGCAAAAGACTGGGAAGCGACCAACTAGAGAGCGACAACAACCATGTACATGCATTAAAATTAATAAACATTGGATGCAAGCATGAGTAGGATATAATCCACCATGAACATAAATACCGTGAAGGCTATGTTGATTTTATTTCAACTACATGCGTAAGCATGTGCCAAGTCAAGTCACTTAAATCATTCAAAGGAGGATACCACCCCATCATACCACATCATAACCATCTCAATAGCATGTTGGCACGCAAGGTAAACCATTATAACTCATAGCTAATCAAGCATGGCACAAGTAACTATGAGCCCTAATTGTCATTGCAAACATGTTTATTCATAATAAGCTGAATCAAGAACGATGAACTCATCATATTTACAAAAACAAAAGAGGTCGAGTTCATACCAGTTTTTCTCATCTCAGTCAGTCCATCATATATCATCATAATTGCCTTTCACTTGCACGACCGAACGATGTGAATAATAATAAGAGTGCACGTGCATTGGACTAAGCTGGAATCTGCGAGCATTCAATAAACAGGAGGAGACAAGGTAATATGGGCTCTTGGTTAAATCAACAATAATGCATATAAGAGCCACTTCAACAATTTAATTATGGTCTTCTCTTATCGACCCCCAAAGAAAAGAAAAGAAATAAAAATTATTTACACGGGAAAGCTCCCAACAAGCAAAAGAAGAACGGGAAATATTTTTGGGTTTTTCTTTTTTAATTTCTACTACTATTTTTTTTTGTTTTTCTTAAGGTTTATCAAACACACAAGAAGAAAGCAGGAAAAAGAAAATAAACTAGCATGGATATTACAGTGAAAGAGTATGAGCACCGACATTTAACAATGAGTGTGTGTGAACATAAATGTAATGTCGGTGAGAAATACGTACTCCCCCAAGCTTAGGCTTTTGGCCTAAGTTGGTTTATTGCCAGGGATAGCCTGGCGGATACCCGTAGGTGTAGCTGGGGTCGTACTGCGACGAAGAATAGTTGGGGTTGTACTGTGATGCAGCGGCTTTCGCCTCCTGAGCTGCAGCGTGGAGTCGGGCTGCCTCCGCTCTCCTCCCGTACTCATTTGCCTCCTCCCTGGTAATACTATATCTTCCGTTTGCCTCCTCACAAATGAACTAGTGAGATCATGATATTGTGATTATTTGTCTGCCTCAAAGTCCATAAGACCGGCGTTATGCAAATATGCATTAAATTCTTCTTCAATTCCCGCACGATCCATAAAATCTTCCGAAGGCCACTCACAAGGCCTTACTAGAGCGTCTCTTGGTGGTTCCTCGTCAGCATCACGCATAGCAAGCCTGGGGCCTTGCTTCTTAGAAGAACCACCTTGGAACATCTTCCTAAGCATATTGCTTTTCTCTGAAAAATTTCTGAAATTTTTAGTAACTTCAAACAAAAGTGAATCAACTTCAATAAAACTGATAGTAACTACTCCTACAAGTGTCTAGAGCCTATATCAAGCATTAGAACTACTTGGAACCATATAAATTTTACATGCAAGCTCAAGAACATGGTCACCTATGCAGCACAAATTTGCAAAGAATAAAGCACTAGAACAAAAACTAATTGGACCAATGGAGGAGTCACATACCAAGGAACAATTTCCCCAAGCAGTTTTGCGAGAGGTGCTTTGAGCAAGGAGATCGAAAATCACAGCAAAGTGCCCTAGAACTCATGCTTGAACCAGATATTCGTGTTTGTGGGAGGAAGAAGAAGAGGATGGGTGCAGGAATAAGTGGAGAAGGGCCACCGTGGGCCCACGAGGCAGGGGGGCGCGCCCAGGGGGGTAGGGCGCGCCCTCCACCCTCGTGACCAGGTGGCAGCTCCCCCCGCGGTGATTTTTGCACCATAAATCCTCAAATATTCCCGAAAAAATCATATTAAATTGGCATGTCATTCTAAGGACTTCTATTTTTGGGATATTTTTATATTGCACGGATAAATCAGGAAACAGATAGAAAAATACTATTTTTACTTTATTTCAACTAAATAACAGAAAGTACAAAGAGGGTACAGAAGGTTGTGCTTCTTGTTTCATCCGTCTCATGCTCATCAAAAGGAATCCACTAACAAGGTTGATCAAGTCTTGTTAACAAACTCATTCCGATTGACATGGAACCGGAGAAATTTCGAATAACACTAGGTTACCTCAACGGGGATATGCACATCCCCAATAATAAGAATATCATATTTCTTTTTGACAGTAGGAAGAGTAAATTCAAAACCTCCAAATATAATCGATGGAATTTTTCCAATAGAGTTGATACTGTGGACTTGAGGTTGTTTCCTCGGAAAGTGTACCGTATGCTCATTACCATTAACATGAAAAGTGACATTGCCTTTGTTGCAATCAATAACAGCCCCTGCAGTATTAAGAAAAGGTCTTCGAAGAATAATAGACATACTATCATCTTCGGGAATATCAAGAATAACAAAGTCCGTTAAAATAGTAACGTTTGCAACCACAACACGCACATCCTCACAAATACCGACAGGTATAGTAGTTGATTTATCATCCATTTGCAAAGATATTTCAGTAGGTGTCAACTTATTCAATTTAAGTCTACGATATAAAGAGAGAGGCATAACACTAACACCGGCTCCAAGATCACATAAAGCAGTTTTAACATAGTTTCTTTTAATGGAGCATGGTATAGTAGGTACTCCTGGATCTCCAAGTTTCTTTGGTACCCCACCCTTAAAAGTATAATTAGCAAGCATGGTGGAAATTTCAGCTTCCGGTATCTTTATTTTATTTGTAACAATATCTTTCATGTACTTAGCATAAGGATTCATTTTGAGCATATCAGTCAATCGCACACGCAAAAAGATAGGTCTAATCATTTCAGCAAAGCGCTCAAAATCCTCATCATCCTTTTTCTTGGATGGTTTGGGAGGAAAAGGCATGGGTTTCTGAACCCATGGTTCTCTTTCTTTACCATGTTTCCTAGCAACAAAGTCTCTCTTATCATAATGTTGATTCTTTGATTGTCGGTTATCAAGATCAATAGCAGGTTCAATTTCTACATCATTATCATTACTAGGTTGAGCATGCTCATGAACATCATCATTTACATTTTCATTAGGTTCATGTTCATTACCAAATTGTGTTTCAGCATCAGACATAGAGATATCATTTGGATTATCAGGTGGTTCAGCAATAGGTTCACTAGAAGTTTACACAGTTCTATCATTTTTCTTTTTCTTCTTTTTAGAAGAACTAGGTGCATCAATATTATTTCTCTGAGAATCTTGCTCAATTCTCTTAGGGTGGCCTTCAGGATACAAAGGTTCCTGAGTCATTCTACCAGTTCTAGTAGCCACTCTAACAGCATAATCATTTTTCTTACTATTCATTTCATCGAGCAATTCTTTTTGAGCTTTAAGTACTTGTTCTACTTGAGTGGTAACCATAGAAGCATGTTTTCTAACAAGTTTAAGTTCACCTCTAATATTAGCCATATAATCACCCAAGTGTTTAATCACATCGGAATCGTAATTCAATTGTCTAACAAAATAAGCATTAAAATTTTCTTGTTTGACAATAAAGTTATCAAACTCTTCTAAGCATTGTCTAGCAGACTTGTTGTGAGGAATATCACCTTCATCGAATCTATAGAGAGAATTTACCTTTACTACCTGTGTCGGGTTATCGAGGTCTGGAGGTTCTTCAATAAATAAAGGACTAAGATCATATGTTTCTTCAACAGGCGGTAAAGTAAGACCATGTATTTCTTCAATAGGAGGTAAATTCTTAACATCTTCAGCTTTAATACCTTTTTATTTCATAGATTTGTTTGCCTCTTGCATATCTTCGGGACTGAGAAATAGAACACCTCTCTTCTTCGGAGTTGGTTTAGGAATAGGCTCAGTAATTGGAGCAGGAGCTGGCTCGGGAGCTGGCTCAGGAGGTGCCCAATTATTTTCATTTGTCAACATATTATTCAATAGAATTTCAGCTTCGTTCGATGTTCTTTCCCTGAAAAGAGAACCAGCACAACTATCCAGGTAATCTCTAGAAGCATCGGTTAGTCCATTATAAAAGATATCAAGTATTTCATTTTTCTTAAGAGGATGATCAGGCAAAGCATTAACTTGAGAAGCCTCCCCCTAGCTTGTGGGAGACTCTCTTCTTTAATTTGCACAAAGTTGTATATTTCCTTTAAAGCAGCTTGTTTCTTATGAGCATGGAAATATTTAGCAGAGAAGTAATAAATCATATCCTGGGGACTACGCACACAACCATGATCAAGAGAATTAAACCATATCTTAGCATCACCCTTTAATGAGAACTGAAATATTTTAAGTATATAAAAGTAGCGCGATCTCTCATCATTAGTAAACAGGGTGTGAGGGAGTCCTGGATTAGGGGGTGTCCGGATAGCCGGACTATACCTTCGGCCGGACTCCTGGACTATGAAGATACAAGATTGAAGACTTCGTCCCGTGTCTGGAAGGGACTTTCCTTGGCGTGGAAGGCAAGCTTGGCGATACGGATATGTAGATATCCTACCATTGTAACCGACTCTGTGTAACCCTAGCCCTCTCCGGTGTCTATATAAACTGGAGGGTTTTAGTCCGTAGGACAGAACAACAATCATACCATAGGCTAGCTTCTAGGGTTTAGCCTCCATGATCTCATGGTAGATCTACTCTTGTACTACCCATATCATCAATATTAATCAAGCAGGAGTAGGGTTTTACCTCCATCGAGAGGGCCTAAAAGTGACGACACAGAGGCTCTCAATGAAGTGAGACTTTTCAATTGTGTTCAGCCCCAATCGAGAAGCACCAATGTCGGTGTCAAAACCGGCGGATCTCGGGTAGGGGGTCCCGAACTGTGCGTCTAGGCGGATGGTAACAGGAGACAAGGGACACGATGTTTTTACCCAGGTTCGGGCCCTCTCGATGGAGGTAAAACCCTACTCCTGCTTGATTAATATTGATGATATGGGTAGTACAAGAGTAGATCTACCACGAGATCAAGGAGGCTAAACCCTAGAAGCTAGCCTATGGTATGATTGTTGTTCGTCCTACGGACTAAAACCCTCCGGTTTATATAGACACCGGAGAGGGCTAGGGTTACACAGAGTCGGTTACAATGGTAGGAGATCTACATATCCGTATCGCCAAGCTTGCCTTCCACGCCAAGGAAAGTCCCTTCCGGACACGGGACGAAGTCTTCAATCTTGTATCTTCATAGTCCAGGAGTCCGGCCGAAGGTATAGTCCGGCTATCCGGACACCCCCTAATCCAGGACTCCCTCAGTAGCCCCTGAACCAGGCTTCAATGACGATGAGTCCGGCGCGCAGATTGTCTTTGGCATTGCAAGGCGGGTTCCTCCTCCAAGTAATTCATAGAAGATTTTGAACACAAGGATAGTGTCCGGCTCTGCAAAATAAGTTTCCACATATTGCCATAGAGAGAATAATATTTACACAAATCTAATCTGCCGACGTATTCCGTAGCGTGACATCACACCACGGCCAAGCCTTTATTCGAATCGTTTTTACTGTCCCACCTCAGCGCGTTTAGCGAGGCGGTTTCCTTGGCACATCTTGTCGAAGCAGATATCGTGTCCCCTTATTCCGGGATTCTCATCAATACGGGCGTGGGTAACCCAACCGGCCATTGATTACGGCGCTTGGGAGATAAGCGAGTTTTACCAGGCTGGTGGGGACACATAGTTGCGTCCGCCCATATAAGGGGATAAGGATCCACCTTTTTCATCCACGCCTTCTTCCTCCCTTGCTCATCCATTTCCGCGCACTCGAGCTCCAGCGCCCAAGTCCGCTGTCGGTGTACTAAAGTAGGGGTACCCTAGTACCCCGAACTTGTGCACGGGCAGTCGCAGCACCCCGCGGCAAGGCTTGCCAGGCGACCGCCAAAGTCCTCCATGGTTCCCTTTGGAGCCATTCAAGAACAAAGTATTCAAGCCAAGAAGACAAGGCCCCGGCAAGAGGAGCTTGCCGGGAAGGCCACCCGAAGAAGTCAAGGCCCCGGCAAGAGGAGCTTGCCGGGAAGGCCACCCGAAGACACGAGACCCCGGCAAGAGGAGCTTGCCGGGAAGGCCACTCGAAGCACAAGACCCCGGCAAGAGGAGCTTGCCGGGGAAACCAACCAAGACATTTGAAAGAACTTGCCGCGACGCGCCACGCGTCCCGGCAAGGCCCGGTGAGCGACAAGCTCCCAGATGAGACAAGACAACGACCGCGGCAAGGCGCTTGCCGCGGCAAGCTACTACTCCGCAGCCCGCGCTCCAGCTCATCCACCAACGTGTCGCTCTGGGACCACTCCAGGCGTACGTGGCGAGAGGCTGTGTAGCCAGGGGTATGCGGTGGCAAGCAGGCGCTGACAAGATGTCCATCGTGGCAAACGGTGGCACCCCTGACGGTCCCTTTTCTGCACTGTTTGGGCGACGCAGACGGGCGTTTAATGCCCTTGTCCCCTGCCGTCAGGGTTAGGTATGATAACACTGTACAAATAGCTGTACCCAACACAACACTTTCCCATTTTTACCCTTGCCTACGTTGCCACCTGTCGGTGACCCCTTGAGCATATAGAAGGAGGCCCATGCGCAACGTAGAGGAGGAGGAGAACACTCACGCTCGGTCTCGTTAGCAGCTTGTGTGTACTGTAGCACTCAGCGCTCCCGAGCAAGAACACAATACACTCCACAAAGCAGCAGTAGGGTTTTACGCATCCGTGCGGCCCGAAGCTGGGTAAACCCCTCGTGTGCCTCGCCTCGATCCGCTCTTCGTGCGACCTCCGCCCCCCGCCGAACCGAAAAGGGGCTCGGTCCCCATAGGTGCTCGTGGAGGCAGTTTCCCCCGACATCTTTGGCGCGCCAGGTAGGGGTTGCGTCGAGGTTGTGTGAACCTAATCTGGTGTTCACACGGACTAGATCTTCATCATCTTCATCGACATGCCACCGAAGAAGAAGGCTCCGGAGGAGGCTGGTCCGTCCGCGTCGAACCCACCGCCCCTGGAGCAAACGGGTGGTGGGGAAGGCGCCGGCAGAGGAACGGGCGTCGGCGAAGAAGTCCACAATACCGCGGCGTCCGAGCATGCACCGCGCCCAACTCAGGAGGCGCAGGACCGGCAGCGTCATGGTACTCACAGTACCATACGCTCGCTGGACCCAGATCGAGCTGGCGGATCTCGGGACGCTCAAGGCCGGCATACGCGCCAACATGCTGGCCCGAGCGAGGTGCGGTTGCCTGGACGGGGGACTGCTCCTTCTAACGTAGTTAGAAGTTCGAGCACATCCCGCTCCACGCACCGTTCGCCACCGTTACCCGCCACTCCAGTAGAAGCTTTGGCACGAGCTCAATTGCTCCTAGATTACCCTCCAACGGCGGACAAGCTCGACGACTGGAGGGCCACCATTCAGAGTCTCATCGGCTTCGCCAACGGCGACACTCCGCGGCAGCCGAGTGCATCACAGCCGCGGCGAGCGAGCCAGGCACCAGCCGGTGGCGACAAGACCGGTGGGGGTGCACCCACCGTGCACTCTCCGCCCCAAAGGCCAAGATCGCCGGCTCGCCGGAACCACCACGACAACGACTCCACCGCGTCGTCAGATCCCTGAACTCGTCGCGATCAACGCCAAGTTCTTCACGAACGAAAGCAAGAAGACGCTCGTACTCGCATCGAGCGCCGAAGAGAAGCGCGACGTCAATCAGACCAGCGTGCTGAGCCCTCTGTCGACATGCATGCGCCAGGGGAACCAGGCGGCCTGCCGTACGCGGTAGGCTGCCCTGCGTTTACCCGTGAGCTGCGGCAGGTCCAGTGGCCCAGCACGAAGAATTTCAAGCCAGACGTACAAGAGAAGTACGACGGCAAGTCGCATCCGTTGGAGTTCCTCAGCATCTACACCATTGCGGTGCAAGCTGCTGGGGGGTGGGACGACAAGATCCTTGCCAACTACTTCCCGCTGGTACTCAAGTCCAACGTCAGGTCCTGGCTCATGCACTTGCCGGACAACTCCATATCCTCCTGGGCAGACTTGTGCCATCAGTTTGTCGGCGCCTTTACAGGCGGCCACAAACCTCATGGCCAAGCGAGCGATCTTCATCTGCTCGTCTAGAAGGAAGGAGAGCCCCTGCGCAAGTTCATCCAGAGATTCAGCCGTGTACACTACAACATCCCTGATGTCCACCCGCCGCGGTCATCAGCGCGTTCCATCAGAACGTGTGTAACCGTAGGATGCGGGAGGAGATGGCGATGTGCAAGATCAAAGACGTCAGTGAGCTATATGCCCTGGCCGACAAGTGTGCACGTGCTGAGGAAGGGAGGAGACTCCCCGGAGAGAATACTGGAGCCGGAGGATCTGACAGCGAAGATGCTGCCCCGACAAAGAAAAACCGGCGGCGGAACAACAGGAAGAAGAAAAGCAAAGATGTGCTAGTTGTTGAGCAGTCTGGCAAAGGTGACGCCGAGAATGCCAAGGCTGGTAACTCCGGCAAGGAGGTTGCCGCATGCACCAACTGCCAGGCTGTGGCGGTCGCCGACAAGCAGGACGTCACCAACAAACAGTACTGCAAGATCCACCGCAGCAAGGGCCATGATCTCCAGAGCTGCAAGCAGGTCGAGCGGCTTGTCGAGCTGCAAAAGGCCGAATACGAGCGACGCGACAAGGAGAAAGCCCAAGAAGGTGCTGGAGGATCCGGCACGAAGCGCCCCGGCCAGGGAGGACGCCGCGGCAAGTCCAAGCAGCGGCAAGGCGACAAACCTCCCCGCGGCCGCGACAAGGATGAAGACGACGACGACGACGAAGACATGGATGATGTCGAGACCAGTAAGCAGGAGTTCCAGAAAGCCACAGAGGCCTTGTGCGTTGACGGCGGTGCTTCTCTGCATACTTCACACCGCCAACTCAAACAGTGGGTGCGGGAAGTCAATGCGGCAGAACCGCCCGGCGAGTCACGCAAGCCTCTGAAATGGTCCAGCACGCCTATCGTCTTTGACACTGAGGACCACCCTGATCGCACAACTGCGATCGGGTGCTTGCCGATGTTGGTTTCACCAACAATCCGCAACCTCAAGGTCACTAAGATGCTAGTTGACGGCGGGGACGGCTTGAACTTGATCTCCTCCACTGTGATCCAGAAACTCCAGGTCCCTGACAGCGAGCTCGAAGAGACCGGCACATTCCAAGGAATCAACCCGGGAAGGAGCAAGCCGAAGGGGAAGATCACGTTGCCGGTGACACTTGGCAGCGAGTTGAACTTCAGGACTGAGAGAGTCACTTTTGACGTTGCCGATTTTCCATTGCCTTACAATGGAGTTCTCGGCCGTCCAGCGCTCGCCAAGTTCATGGCGGCCTCTCACTATGCATACAACATGCTGAAGATGCCAGGCCCGATAAGTGTCATTTCTGTCCCCGGCGACAGGAAGGATGCTCTTATCTGTGCCGACAAGATCTACCGGGAAGCGGCAGCCGCAACGGATCACAAAACACTTGCCGCTGAAGCTCCCGGGGGGAAGAAGAAGACCAAGTCCGGCAAGAGCTCTGATGCCCACTCCGGCAAGCGCACCTCTTCGGAGTGCTGCGCTACCGTCGAGGACGCACCATCGAGATCCACCGGCAAGTGTAAGAAGGCAATGGCAGCTCCGCCAGTGACCAAGAAGGTGTCCGCCAAGGAGGACGACACTGGTGGTACCTTCACCATCAGTGCCACTCTCGACCCTAAATAGGAAAGCGCGCTCGTCGCTTTCCTGCGGGCGAATGTTGATGTGTTTGCATGGCAATCGTCTGACATCCCCAGTGTTCCCAGGAAAGTAATTGAGCACCACCTTGCCGTCTGTCCTCACGCGCGGCCCGTCAAGCAGAAAGTCAGGAAGCAAGCAGTGGAGCGCCAAGAGTTCATCGCAGAAGAGATCAAGAAGTTGGAAGCAGCAGGCCTTGTCAGAGGAGTGCTCCATCCTACGTGGTTGGCCAATCCTGTTGTCATGCGCAAAGCAAACGGGAAATGGAGGCTTTGCATCGACTTTACTGATGTTAACAAAGCTTGTCCCAAAGACCCATTTCCCTTGCCACACATTGACCAGATTGTTGACTCCACGGCCGGATGTGACTTGCTTTCATTTCTTGATGCATATTCAGGATACCATCAAATCTTCATGGCAGAAGAGGATGAGGAGAAGACCGCATTCATCACTCCGTGTGGCACGCACTGTTTCATACGGATGCCTTTCGGTTTGAAGAATGCCGGTTCAACATTTGCAAGGGTTGTCCATACCGCTTTTGAGCCACAAATCCACAGAAATGTGGAGGCCTACATGGATGACATAGTGGTCAAGAGCAAGGACAGGGCAACTCTGATTCAAGATTTAGAAGAGACCTTTGCAAATCTGTGCAAGATCAGCCCCAAGCTCAACCCAGAGAAGTGTGTGTTTGGAGTCCCTTCCGGCAAGCTTCTCGGGTTCTTCGTGTCTCAGAGGGGAATTGAAGCCAATCCCGACAAGATCAAGGCCATCGAGCAGATCGAAGCTCCGAAGCGTGTCAAGGATGTGCGAAGACTTGCCGGTTGCGTTGCGGCTCTCAGCAGGTTTATTTCTAAGTCTGCTGAGCGCGCCCTGCCGTTTTTCAAAATATTGAAAAAGGCAGGTCCAATGCAATGGACTCCGGAAGCGGAGGCTGCGCTGCAAGACTTGAAGAGATACCTGTCCTCCGCTCCAATACTTGTCGCACCTAAACCACAAGAGAGGTTGCTGCTGTATCTGGCAGCAACCAATCAAGTGGTTAGTGCTGCGCTAGTAGCGGAGAGGGAGGCAGATGATGAGCAAACAACCGCGGCAAGTGCATCCAGCGACAAGCAGGGGGCTTCCCCCGACAAGCTCTGGTCCCGACAAGGATGGATCTGCGCAGGCGCAAGAGGAGGTGCAGGAGAAGAAAATGGTGCAGCGCCCAGTTTACTTTGTCAGTTCCCTCCTGCAGGGGGCTAGGTCAAGGTAGTCTGGTGTGCAGAAATTGCTTTTCGGCCTTCTCATGGCCTCGAGAAAGCTGCGCCATTACTTCCAAGCACATGAGATCATAGTTGTCACCCGCTTTCCGCTGAAGAGGATACTGCATAATCCAGAAGCAACAGGCAGGATCGTCGAGTGGGCACTGGAACTGTTAAGCTTTGGCCTCAAGTTTGAAAGCACTTCAACTATCCAAAGCAGAGCATTAGCAGAATTCATAGCAGAGTGGACGCCAACACCAGATGAAGAAATTCCATAGATGAGCATCCCGTCAAGGAAGCGAGTAAAGAGTGGCTAATGTACTTTGATGGTGCCTTCTCGCTGCAAGGCGCCGGTGCCGGCATACTGCTTGTCGCACCCACCGGAGAGCACCTCAAGTACATAGTCCAGATGCACTTTCCCAGGGAGCAAGCAACAAACAATACTGCAGAGTATGAGGGTTTGCTTGCCGGTCTCAGGATCGTGACAGACCTTGGGATCAAGAAGCTCATTGTCAGGGGTGACTCACAGCTTGTCGTCCGCCAAGTGAATAAGGATTACCAGAGTCCGTTGATGGAAGCTTACATTGATGAAGTGAGAAAGCTAGAAGAGCACTTTGACGGCCTACAGATGGAACATGTTCCGAGAGCTCAGAACGACATCGCCGATGGCCTGTCAAAGTGTGCAACACTTAAGTTACCTGTGGAACTAGGGATATTTGTGCTCAAGCTGACTCAACCATCTGTAACACCGTCAACTGGACAGAGCAAGAAGAGGAAGTTGATTTCTGGTGACTATTTTCCGGCAGAGCTTCCCGAAGCCGCCGCCAAGAAGGTCCCCAAAATCAACGCCAAGAGTGCCGAGGAGCAGTCTGCTCCCGCAAACCCCAGGGTTTGTTCCGTCGAAGCAGACGTTCCCGACAAGTTTTGCTCCGGCAAGCTTGCCGGGGAACGTCAAGCTCCGGCTGAGCCTCAGATTCTCGTCGTAGAAGCGGATGTTCCCGCAGCAGCAGATGTGCCTTTAGTCCTTGTTGTCGAGCCACAGGCTCCAGCATGGGCGCAGCAGATTGTCCATTTCCTCCAGACAGGAGAACTTCCCGAAGAGCAAGAAGAAGCGGAAAGAGTAGCCCGACAGTCAAGTATGTACCAGTTTGTCGACAACACACTGTACAGAAGAGGACACAACGGTGTGAAATTGAAGTGTATTCCCCGGGAAGACGGACAAAAGCTGTTGGCAGAGATAAACGGAGGCATATGTGGTCACCACATTGGCGCAAGAGCACTTGCCGGCAAAGCATTCCGGCAAGGTTTCTTCTGGCCGACAGCCCTCCAGGATGCAACTGCACAAGTAACCAAGTGTGAAGCGTGCCAGTTCCATTCCAAGCAGATACACCAGCCAGCTCAAGCTCTCCAGACGATCCCTTTATCCTGGACATTTTCGGTCTGGGGGCTCGACATCCTCGGCCCCTTCCCTCGAGCTGTCGGGGGCTTTGAGTACTTGTACGTCGCAATCAACAAGTTCACAAAGTGGCCGGAAGTGGAAGCAGTGAGGAAGGTGACAGCACAGTCAGCAGTCAAGTTCTTCAGGTCGATTGTTTGCCGCTTCGGGATCCCTAACAGGATCATCACCGACAACGGTACGCAATTCACAAGCCGCACCTTCATGTAGTACGTCCAAGATCTTGGCGCCAAGGTCTGCTTCGCTTCTGTTGCTCACCCCAGAAGCAACGGTCAAGCGGAGAGGGCAAACGCTGAAGTGCTGCGTGGGCTCAAGACCAGGACTTTCGACAGGCTGCACAAGTGCGGAAGAAACTGGATCGAGGAGCTGCTGGTGGTTCTTTGGTCGATCAGGACGACGCCAAATCGAGCCACTGGCCAGACACCCTTTGCTCTAGTCTATGGAGCAGAAGCAGTTATCCCCACGGAACTCGTATACGGGTCACCTCGAGTGCTCGCTTATGATGAGCTTGAGCAAGAGCAGTTGTGTGAAGATGACGCACTGCTCCTTGAGGAAGATCGTCTTCATGCTGCTGTGCGAGCTGCTCGCTACCAGCAAGCTTTGCGCCGCTACCATAGCCGCAAAGTTAAAGCCAGAAGTTTCGAGGAAGGCGACCTTGTTCTTCGGCGCGCTCAGTCCGCCTAGAATTCCAACAAGTTGACGCCGAAGTGGGAAGGCCCTTACCGGGTGAAACGAGTCACTAGGCCCGGCGCTGTCCGCCTTGAGACCGAAGATGGCATTCCGATGAGCAACTCCTGGAATATTGAGCATCTTCGTAAGTTTTACCCGTAAGGCGCGGTTGTCGGACCCTGTTCCGGCAACCACCCTTTTGTACAAGTCTTGCCGCTGTTGCATGTAATCCTTTGTACAAAGCCAGGCGCAGACCCTGAGCATAAGTAAATGAAGCGCTGGCGCCCTAAGTTATAGCATGCATGCTGGGTCGAGTCTCGTCCTTGGTTAGGGTTGATAGTGCTTTACAGCGGCTAACCCCTAGCTTAGAGGTCGAGTGTGCATCCCTTTGTCGTTCCTTCGTTTCCTTTGGTTCGCAGGGTTTGCATATCCTGGCCGAGCCGCTCAAGGACGAAAAAGAAGAAGGACGGACCAGCATCTGGACCCCGGCAAGCCAGTGTTGCCGGGGGCTGCAAGTACAAAGATTCACACGCGGCAAGCCAGAGTTGCCGGGGGCTACAATCCCAGATAAGTTTTTCATCCCTTATCATGCATGCTCTTATGGACTGAGGAATGCGAAACCTCGTTTCTTCCTTAAAGCTACCATGCTCCCTTAGCTTTAGGCCTTAGGGCTCGCCCCTGGGGCCAGGCTGGGTCGTAGTCGCGGCAGCCCAGGGACGAAACGAGGAGCCCGAGCCCGCCTCATCCCTGCCTCCGCCAAGAGCGTGAGAAAGGTCGAGCGACGTGGAAAGACGGCAGGGCCTGATGCCGGGCAAAGAAGTGTCTATCTTAACGATATAAAGGATTCGCTCCTTGACGTGGGTTTCACCCGCGAGACAAGTGACCCGGCAAGCATCCCCTTTTCATTAAAAAACATTCCACTCAGTTACAGTTCATAGAGAATGAAAAACATGAATAAAGGGATTACAAGCTTTAAATGCAGCTAAAGCCCGAGGGCTTACAAATTAAAAAGAGATAAGGTGCCCGTAATCCTTTTTTTGTCCCTCTCTTCAGGAGGTAGGACAAGGAGGCGAAAAGGGCAAAAGGGGCGCCTAGGCGAGCTACGGGTGGCAGAAGACACCAAGAGAACATCCCGGTGGTCGTCCAAAGGCTGATGGTGATGGCAGCGCCGGAAGCAGAGCTCGAAGATGAGGCGGCAGGACGTCAGCACGCTGTCGAGGGCACCACGCCCTCGTACTCCGACTTGACGGCCTTGCCGCCCGCCCTCTTCCTCTTCCGCAGCCTCCCTACGCCAGCCGCCCAAGGAGACGACCCCGGGAAGTTCAAGGAGCCGGCGACGCGGATGATGGGGTCGCCGGTGCCACACGGAGCTGCGCCCGGCACCTAGTCGGACCCGTCATCCCGACTCCCGCTACCCTCGTCGTCGCTGCCGCTCTCCTCCTCGTCACTCTCGCTCGAGGAGGAGTCTTCGCTATCGGAGGAGCTATCCACGCAGCACCTTGCTCGAGTTCCGAAGCACCCGAAGACCTTGACGGAGAGGAGACCGCCCTCCATCAGCTTAAAATGAAGGGTGAACCCCTCCATCAGGCTGTGGATGCGGGCGAACGTTTTCCACCCTCGACCAAGATACATCACATTAGGGGCTGGGAATTCAACGCGGACTCGCGTGCCGCTGATTCCACAGCCCCTCATGTGCAGCCTCAGTGTCTCGGGCGGGTCCAACTCCATCGCGCTCGCAAATGGAGTCGGGAGTCGGAGGCGACGACGAGGCGCCCGACGCAGCCTGACGAAGAACTCACAAGGGTCGTCCCCAATATGGACCACCGCAGGGAGAGGAACCGCTGGCGGAGGCGAAGCCGGCGCGCCGCCCCGTCCACCTCTTCCCCGAGTGCCTCGGCCTCGTCCTCGACCTCGCCCACGACCTCGCCCCCTCCCTCTTCCCCTTACGGCTGGCTCTGCCACCACGGGGGCGGGAGAGGGAGGGATGCGTTGTCTAGCGGCGACCCTCACCGCCATCGTTGAAGGATCAGCATTCCCTTTCTCCATGGCGAATGAGAGAGAGAGGGGAGCAGAAGCTGAAGGAAAGAGGAGATGAAAGAATGCGGGCTCCTGTTGCCCCCCTCCCGCTCCTTATAAAGGAGCAGGGTGGGGGCTCGGCCGCCCCGCTCAGCCAATCAAGACACAAGAAGAGCAGGGGACTGGGACCGACCTGCTGCCTCGACCCACGACGACCCGGTTTCCTGCCTCCACCGTTCGCGACCCCAAGCGCATGGGAGCCGCGTGGCAGGCGTGCAGGGCCGAGACGACGGATGAGGCGACCTCTCCCCCACCCCGTGATCGTGGGGAGTGGACGCCTCGAAAACCGCGCGTTGGCCCCGTCCAGTAAATGAACCACGCCTCCACGCCTCCCTCTGTGACACTCCAAAAATTTTATTTGGTTTTAGCAAAAACCTTGCTGGTTTTTCATTTGTGGATTGAGGCCTTTTCAAAATTTTTTTTTTCCAGTAGAAGCAATCCTCTTTAAAAATCCTTTTCTTTGACTAGGATTTGTTAATTCTGTTTTCTCCCTCAAACTTTGGGTTTGACCTTCTTAAAACTTTTCTCTGTTGGTCCCCTTCTCAAATTTATTTTGGGAGTTCAATTTTTTTTCTTTTTGAAAAGAAAGTTCTATGAAACTTGGGATCTTCTTCCTTATGAAAACCACCCATGACCTTGTATTTTGCCCATGAGGTAAAACCACTCCAACATCTTCTCCCCTCCTTGTCAACAACTCAAATTCCCTATCCCAACTCATCCAAACAAGTTTTGGATTTTATTTTGGTTATTTCAAACCTCAACTCTTTTCTGACCTTTGATTTGAGCCTGACCCATTTTCAAAGCAAGTACCCCATTGCATTTGAGATTTGACTTCAAACCAACTCTACTGGCTAGTCCTTTGCACCCACAACACAGAACCATCTTGATCCACTCATCTTCTTTTCAAAATTTTGAACTTACACTCCCTGCAAGTTTGGACCAGATTTGTCAAATTTGGTGAAATTCATATCTACACTTCTCCAAAAATTCCACCAAAAATCAGGCAACCTACTGGAGCAATGAGAAGTCACTCCACCAAAAATCAGCCCAAGGAAAAATCCCTACATGCCTGGATCATTCTGTCGAACACCTTGCATGCACTGTTCGAACACATTCAGAAAAATTCAGTTTTCAATGTCGATTTCTTCAGTTCAGTTCAGTCACGCGCCCACAGTGCTTTGGCGCGTTGCTCACCACCTGGCTCGCTTGTCCGATGCCCCGCACGCGCGCTTGGCTGCTTGCTGTCGTCGGTGGCGCTCTGACCCGCCTGCGCCGGCGTGTCTTGCGGCGGCTGAACCGCCGTTACAGCTGGCAGGCAGCAGAACGGCGGCGCAACGCTGTTCAGCGCCGCCCAAGCTCGCTGGTGGCTTCGCGTGGCCCTCCCCACGCCAGCGCACGCATGCAGCACAACCGTCGTGGCGCGGCACGCACAGAGCGTGCTCTCTGCCGACGATGGACCCGCGCCGTCCCGTTCCGTCGAACTTCACCTCAGCAAGCATAACCCGACGCCGTTGGCTCCTAAACAGGCTCAGTGAACCTCCACGACGGCGCTCAACCCCTTAACTCCCCCGACCAAGCACTGCACTGCCGTAATCCTTGCCGGAGAACGCCGTTCTCGGCCACCGCCTCGGAACGCCTATAAAAGGAGACCCCGAGCCCTCCCTCGAGCACGCACCACCCCTACACTCCACCAACGCCCTGCCAGGTCACTGGGAGGACCTCGAGGAGGTCTCCTCCCCCGACTCCGGCCACCCCGTCCGCCTCGGGCTCCAGCTCGATTCACTACGGTGAGACCGTCTCCGGCGCCCATACTCCATCAGCTACCTCCTCTAACTACCAGAGGCCTGACCCCCGCCTCAATTCCATGCTTGCAGCCCTCTCCGGCGACCTCCATCCACACCCGAAACGCCGTCCGCCGGAGCCAGGGCCACCGTCGACACGGTGCACGCCAGCGACCACCTCGACCACCACCCGACGCGGAACAGCACCGTGAGCACGAAGGTAACCTCCGATCTCTCTGCCTCGCCGTGGATCGCCGCCGGCGATCGCCGCGGCTCTCTGGCGCCAAAGGCGCCGTTCGTTTTCAAACCTGATGGGTGGGACCACCCCGCCAGATTCTTCTCTTTATTCGAATCGTTTTTTGAAAACGCATTTGGGAAAAATACGTCTTCTCCTTTGAGCCGGCGTATTCGAGTCTGAAACGTTTTCTGCTTTTATAAATAAAACCATGAGAAGTTTCTGTTTCATTACAAATGGGTCCCTGGGCAAAAACCTTTATAACTTTTTATCAGAAGCATATTTTTGATTGATTCTTTTTCTGTTATCTTCAAAATTTGTCTAGTATTTTATCAGATTTATTTGAAAAATATTTGCAATACTTTTTCTGCACCTCTCGGTATTCACGTTAGCGCGTATGTTTTCTCTATACCGTAGATACCGACGGAGGTGACGGGGCCGCGAACTTCACCGAGCTAGGTTCCGACTACTCCGAACCAAGCAAGCATGTTCGAACTTTTGATATGATGAATGTCTTGGCATGTTTGCATGTAGATAGTTTCATGGCATGTGTGAAGCATACCGATGAACCGTTCATTATGCATTGTTGAGGCAAGTAAGCCCGATGATTTCACACGTCGTTGGACGTAAGTATGCAAGGCCATGTGTTGGCATGAAGATGGGTAGGATGGCAGTGTTGTAGCATGCCAGTCTTAGGCCATGCAAGTTATCTTCAGTACCAACCCATATCGGTTGGGTTCAAATCCATTTCCTTTCCCTGTACTACCACATGTTTCCCGAAGGGGATATGGTTTAGTAAGACGCAAACCGCTTTCTGGGTACACACCAAAAAGGAGAGGCCGGGATGATGGTTCCATGGCCCTGGATTAAAGCCAGGCATCCGGTCAGGGGGCATGGGTGTTTCCGGTTGGGACCGAGAGGGGGGCACCCCTTAGAGCGCGCGTATATAAATTTGATCCCATGCTATTCGAGATTGTGATCTCCCCGTCTCAATAGTTTTTCTTGGATGATGTTGAGGGTGATTCCTGGCATCGAAGAGTTGGATGGGTGTGTACTGGTTAGCTGTGTTTCCTTCTGAAATACCGTAACGGAACTAGTCCTGGTGACTACGGAAATCCGTCGACTGTGGGAAATTTTTGTACAAACTCTGCAGAGCTCTATATCCTTAAATCATCTTATCTATATCCAAGTTCCCTGCTAACAGTCATGTGCCAGTTTGGTGACAGATTACCCGGTGGGACACATGGGCACTAAGACCGGTTAAATGTTTATCCTTGTGGATGGACTAACCCGTTTAATTCCATGAGTTGAATATATTTATGATGAATATATTATTTCCTTATCAGTCAAAAGCCCTTTATGTGGTGTCGCTCAGACGCCCGACTGTGGCATTTTTTTTAAAGCCCTTTATGTGGTGTCGCTCAGACGCCTGACTGTGGCATTTTTTAAAGCCCTTTATGTGGTGTCGCTCAGACGCCCGACTGTGGCATTATTATTCCGCATTTTCCGCTCGAGGAGTCTTTCAGACACTCGTTTGGCAGCAGTTATTATCCCGCATTTTCCGCTCGAGGAGTCTTTCAGACACTCATTTGGTACCAGTATTATTATTCCCGCATTTTCCGCTCGAGGAGTCTTTCAGACACTCGTTTGGCACCAGTATTATTATCCCGCATTTTCCGCTCGAGGAGTCTTTCAGACACTCGTTTGGCACCAGTATCATTATCCCGCATTTTCCGCTCGAGGAGTCTTTCAGACACTCGTTTGGCACCAGTATCTATTATTCCTCATTTTCCGCTCGAGGAGTCATTCAGACCCTCGCTTGGCACCCAGTATTATTACCTCTATGTCTGATCGTACTGGTTAACTTATTCATGTATTTCATGTTAGCATTTGTTATATCTTACGTCCGAACTGTCTTGCGAGTACTTTCAAAGTACTCACTGGCTTGTTGATTTGGCCAGATGCTGACGAAGGTGATCTCATGGATGAAGAGTTCGATAGCGAATCCGACGCCTAGAGGAGTCCCAGTCAGTCTCGTGCAACCCTGGAGTTGGTCACTGTATTATATCCGCTTCCGCTACCCTAATAAATTCATCAAGCCTCACCTCGACGCTCGATGGGATGTTAGTTTGAGAATCCCATATCCACTCCCCACTGTGTTACTCCACCTCTACCATATTTGCGAGTCAGTAGTATGCCACCACTCCCTTGTGTCATTAATCGCCTTTATGTATAATTACTGGCACGCTTGTAATAAATTGTTGAGCATCGTCAGCTCAACCCTGTAACATATTTATGCTACTGGCTTATTGTATCAAAGTTTGTCTGCCAGTGAGGAGGCTTTATCTCAAACTGGAATCTAAAGATTGGTTTCTCAATAAATATTTTTATTGGAAAACCGATCGTGACAAGCTTGGTACCAGAGCCAGGCTGACTGTAGGAAGCCACTAGGTGCGATCGCTAATCGGTTATTAGTATGATAGAGCTTATTCATGTTTTTGCAATAGTAGTCATTTTTCTGACAGTCGGCATATATTTATGATCTGACCATTCAGGATTTTTCCTACTTTTGTAGATGGCCGACCGCAGCTGCGAGTCTCAGACCTTCGCCAACGTGCCCGATGGGTTCGTCAAGCTTCTCTCTTTCGTCGTTCAGGTCGCGATGGGGCCGTCTGTGCGCCCAGTCGTCACTCTCTGTCAGCACGGAGTCAACGACAGTCTGACTATGCACCAGGCCGCGGTGCAGTTCAAGGGAGGGCGTGGTGAGCTGCGCCTTCTGGTTCTTGGGGAGAGCCATGCCTACGGAGAAGCATGCCATCCAGATGGCAGCCCGCGAGGCGATAACTCGTCTCAGGGATGCCCTTCCCGCGATGAAGGCTCGTCTCTACCGCTATCTTCCATGCCATGTGCCCTACACCTGTCACTACGCATTCTCCTGCCCCAGAGGAGAACGAGACGAGGCTTTTGAGATGCTTATTGAGTATCTCCGGGCCTTGGAGGCAGCCTTCGACAACTTGGTGGATGACTTTGTGGCCGCCCGCATGGACTCAGTCCACGGTTGTGCCGCCAACAGGAGGGAGCTCCTGCCCACCGCACCGCCACTGACTTTTGTCTCGTCCTCTGCATCCCAGGCTCCTGCTCGTCGCCTGCCTACCACCGAGGAGTTCAACCAGGTCATTGCGCCCACTCCAGCGCGCACTGCACCGCCACTCGCACCGACTCCAATCCGTGTCATTCCGCCCCTGGCACCCGCTCCATCTACTCGGCGCAGCACTACTCGTATGGAGCCTATTAGCGAGGAAGAAGTCGAGTCCCCGGCTTCGCTACGCCTCACCCTTGGCAGGGCCAAGGACGTCATCAACATCTCCGACTAAGTACGCTTAGCCGCCATGCGTTGCATCGCCATGTAAGATGTTGTGAGAAGTAGCTTGTTTGCGCATCATGTAGGATCTGGAGAAGTGCACTGGCCTAAATAACATGTCAGGGTTATGTACGCATATCCTGAGTGATGTATTGTATAATTATCGCCGCGTGTAAGATACGTAATGACGCAGTCCTTCTCTATGCGCAAATCGATTTGTTTTCCCTTGAGTAATCTTGGCTTTAAAAAAATTTATTTGTCAACCTTGTGCATTATGGGTTTTATCTTTGCAACCCTTCCATTTTTTTTCTTATGGGTTTTACAAATACATCCCCAGAGTGAAAAATGTCTCGTCCTTGGACTCGCTCCATGCCAGCTCCACTAGAGGAAAATTATGGCAATCAACCGGGCAACAATTTTGCACAAGGGCAGTCAAGTCAACACTATAATACTCAATCAGGCAACAACTTTGCACGAGGTCAGACAAGTCAACAGGACAGTGAAACGACACTTTCCCAAATGTGCCGCCTTTATGAACAGAGTCAGCAACAACATCGGGAAATGATGAACCAAGTCATTAACATGGGAAATCACCATGGGCAGTATCCGCAGCATTCCAAGTTATCTGAGCTACAGAAGACACGTCCCTCAACCTTTTCTCATACTGACAAGCCACTTGAAGCCGATGACTGGCTTCGCGATATGGAGAGAAAGTTAATTATTGCAAAATGCTCAGACCCATAAAAGGTACTGTACGCACCGCATTATCTCACGGGGGCAGCCGCATCCTGGTGGGAGAATTTTCTGCACATGCATCCTAACGAAAATGATATAACCTGGGATGATTTCAAAGAAGGTTTCCGTGGCACGCATATTCCTAAGAGTGTTATGAAAATCAAGAAAAGAGAGTTCGATGACCTCAAGCAAAGGAACATGACAGTGTTAGATTACAACGACCAATTTACTCTGTTATCCCGCTACGCCAACGAAGAGCGTATGACTGAAAGCAAGAAAATGGAGAAGTTCCTTGACGGCCTAGCGCCCGCGCTTAAATGCCAACTGGTCATACACACTTTCCTAGATTTTAAGACGCTGGTGGATAAAGCCATTACTCTGGAAAATGAAAGACGCAGTTTGGAAGATATCCGCAAGCGAAAAAGTGACCAGACTAACCATGCTCGCAATCACCGAAGTAAGACCGATTTTCAGAAGGGTGGGACGCACAAATCATCATCCAACGTCTCACGCCCAACAAAGAATTTTCATGCTAGGGACAAGGAGTTCACATATCGCCCAGGTGTTACTTGTTACGCCTGTGGAGAAGAAGGACACTATGCCAAGCAGTGTCCCAAGCCAAGAAGCTCAGCACCAAAGCCGAACAACGGCAACAATAATTCAGCGCCCAAGCGAAACAACTTCAATCCCAACAATAACCACAGGAAAGGTCATCTGAACCACATGACCAAAGAGGAGGCACAAAATGCTCCGGATATCGTACTCGGTACGTTCCCTGTCAACACAATACCTGCAATGGTTTTGTTTGATTCTGGAGCTTCTCACTCTTTTATTTCGAAAAGTTTTGCTTTGCAAAATAATTTTTCGATGCTTCCTTTGGAGAAATCCATGATCATCAAGTCCCCTGGGATTCAGCAAGTCACTCAGAATTACTGTCAGGATGTGATTATTGAGTTCAAAGGATTGAAGTTTCACGCCAATCTCATTGTGTTGGAAAATAAGGGACTGGATGTCATCCTAGGGATGGACTGGTTAACCACCAACAAAGGTTTCATTGATTGTTTCAATCGGACCGTGATTCTCACACACCACCATGGTAAGACAATAAGAGTATCCGCCAAAGAAAGGGAAATGCCCAGACAACCAAGACTGAACAAGGTGGACATTTCCGAATTAAACAAGGTCCCAGTAGTATGTGAATTTCCGGACGTATTTCCCGAAGAGCTACCAGGCATGCCACCAGACCGAGAGATAGAATTCAGCATTGAGCTAGCACCAGGGACCACCCCCATATACAAGAAACCATACAGAATGGCACCATCCGAGTTAGTTGAACTGAAGAAACAAATAAAGGAATTGCTTGACAAAGGATACATTCGAGCCAGTTCCTCACCATGGGGATCACCAAATTTGTTTGCCAAAAAGAAAGATGGAACACTGCGATTGTGTATTGACTACCGAGCACTCAACATGGTCACGATCAAGAACAAATACCCGATGCCAAGAATAAATGATTTATTCGATCAACTCGCTAAGGCCAAGGTATTCTCAAAAATCGACCTAAGGTCAGGATACCATCAATTAAAGGTACGAACAGAAGATATCCCCAAGACAGCCTTCACCTCCAGATATGGACTGTATGAGTTCACAGTAATGCCTTTTGGATTAACAATGCCCCTGCATATTTTGTTCACCTCATGAACAAAGTATTTATGAAGTTTATGGACAAGTTCGTTGTGGTATTCATCGATGATATTTTAGTATACTCCAAAACACCAGAAGAACACGCTGAACATCTCAGAATTGTACTAGGAGAACTCAGGAAACACCAATTGTACGCCAAGTTCAGCAAGTGTGAATTTTGGTTAAGGCAAGTAGGCTTTCTAGGCCACGTGCTAACCCAAGACGGGATCGCCGTGGACCCAGAGAAAGTCAAGGCCGTACTTGGCTGGAAGTCACCAGCCAGCGTAACGGACATACGGAGTTTCTTGGGAATGGCAGGATATTACCGCAGATTTATTGAAGGATTCTCCACCATAGCCAAGCCAATGACGCAGTTGCTCAAGAAAGATAAGAAGTTTGAATGGACAGAAGCCTGTGAGAAAAGTTTCCAAGAGCTAAAACGGAAATTAACAACAGCACCAGTATTGATTGTGCCAGACATACGCAAGAATTTTGAAGTATATTGTGACGCGTCCAGAAAGGGACTCGGATGCGTATTAATGCAAGAAGGCAATGTTGTCGCATACGCTTCAAGGCAACTTCGCAAGCATGAGGAAAACTATCCCACTCATGACTTAGAAATGGCAGCAGTTATTCATGCACTCAAGGAATGGAGACATTTCCTACTTGGAAATGGATGTGAGATATATACGGACCATAAAAGTCTCAAATATATTTTCACACAGCCAGAGCTGAATTTAAGGCAACGACGCTGGTTGGAGCTAGTAAAGGATTATGATGTCGGAATCCACTATCATCCTGGAAAAGCAAATGTAGTAGCCGATGCTCTTAGTCGGAACCCCAGCACCGACAACAACAGTCTGCCCAACTTAAGACCCGAATTCCAACGGGAATTTGCCAGACTCAACTTGTTGATGGTAGCAGAAGGCACCATAACAAACTTGGAGATACAACCCAACCTTGTGAAAAGAATCAAAGAAGCCCAGCCGGGTCACCCCAGCATTGAAGGCATCAAAAGAAAGGTGAGTATGGGCAAGGCCTCGGAATTCATCTTAGACGAAGAAGGGACACTATGGTACGGAAACAGACTCTGCGTGCCAGACATAGAAGACCTCAAACGGCAAATTCTAGCTGAAGCCCACACCGCTCCATATTCGATCCATCCTGGAGGAACCAAGATGTATAAGGATATCCAGGAAGGATTTTGGTGGCACGGTATGAAGAGGGACATAGCCACCTTCATTGCATGCTGCGACTCTTGTCAACGTATAAAGGCTGAACATCAGAGACCAGCCGGACTACTGCAACCAAATAAAATACCTGAGTGGAAATGGGATGAAATAGGGATGGATTTCATTGTCGGACTACCTCGATCACGACACGGGAATGATGCCATATGGGTTATCACCGACAGGTTGACTAAGGTGGCACATTTCATTCTAGTAAAGACGACCCACACCACTCAGAAGCTTGCCAAGATATATCTCTCTCGCATAGTTTGTCTGCACGGTGTCCCGAAGACTATAATATCTGACAGAGGAACACAGTTCGTCTCGAGATTCTGGGAGCAGTTACAACAGGCTCTAGGAACTCAACTAGCCTTCAGTACGGCATACCACCCCCAGACAGATGGACAAACAAAATGGGTAAACCAGATTTTAGAGGACATGCTAAGAGCATGTGTCCTCACCTATGGAACCAGTTGGGAAGACAGCCTGCCATACGCCGAGTTCGCGTACAACAACAGTCATCAGGCCAGCCTGCAAATGGCATCATTTGAGGCCTTGTATGGACGAAGATGTCATACCCCGTTAAATTGGTCAGAGACCGGAGACAGCCGTATCTTCGGCCCAGACATGCTCAAGGAAGCCGAGGAAAAGGTCCAGCTAATCAGAGATCGACTCAAGACCGCCCAAAGCCGACAAAAAAGTTATTATGATCAGAAACATCGTGGGGTCAGCTTTGAACCCGGAGAATTCGTGTATCTACGAGTATCCCCTATGAGAGGACTACAACGATTCAAGATCAAAGGGAAACTAGCACCAAGGTTCATCGGGCCATTTGGTATATTGGCACGGAGAGGCACTGTAGCCTACCAGCTAGACCTACCTAAGGAACTATCAGATATCCACAACGTATTCCACGTTTCACAATTAAGGAAATACGTGAGCAACCCAGAGAAACAGGTCCCCCATGAGAACCTCGATGTGCAACCAGACCTCACCTATCGGGAACGTCCAGTAAAGATATTAGAGGAGACTGAAAGGAGGACCCGACAGAAAACCGTCAAATTTTTCAAAGTTCAGTGGAGTAATCACACCGAAAGTGAAGCAACGTGGGAAAGAGAGGACTTTCTTCGAACAGAGCATCCGCACTTATTTAAGGATTAACTGAAATCTCGGGGACGAGATTTTTCCTAAGGGGGTAGGTGTTGTGACACTCCAAAAAATTTATTTGGTTTTAGCAAAAACCTTGCTGGTTTTTCATTTGTGGATTGAGGCCTTTTCAAAAAAAAAAAAAATTCAGTAGAAGCAATCCTCTTTAAAAATCCTTTTCTTTGACTAGGATTTGTTAATTCTGTTTTCTCCCTCAAACTTTGGGTTTGACCTTCTTAAAACTTTTCTCTGTTGGTCCCCTTCTCAAATTTATCTTGGGATTTCAATTTTTTTTCTTTTTGAAAAGAAAGTTCTATGAAACTTGGGATCTTCTTCCTTATGAAAACCACCCATGACCTTGTATTTTGCCCATGAGGTAAAACCACTCCAACATCTTCTCCCCTCCTTGTCAACAACTCAAATTCCCTATCCCAACTCATCCAAACAAGTTTTGGATTTTATTTTGGTTATTTCAAACCTCAACTCTTTTCTGACCTTTGATTTGAGCCTGACCCATTTTCAAAGCAAGTACCCCATTGCATTTGAGATTTGACTTCAAACCAACTCTACTGGCTAGTCCTTTGCACCCACAACCCAGAACCATCTTGATCCACTCATCTTCTTTTCAAAATTTTGAACTTACACTCCCTGCAAGTTTGGACCAGATTTGTCAAATTTGGTGAAATTCATATCTACACTTCTCCAAAAATTCCACCAAAAATCAGGCAACCTACTGGAGCAATGAGAAGTCACTCCACCAAAAATCAGCCCAAGGAAAAATCCCTACATGCCTGGATCATTCTGTCGAACACCTTGCATGCACTGTTCGAACACATTCAGAAAAATTCAGTTTTCAGTGTCGATTTCTTCAGTTCAGTTCAGTCACGCGCCCACAGTGCTTTGGCGCGTTGCTCACTGCCTGGCTCGCTTGTCCGATGCCCCGCACGCGCGCTTGGCTGCTTGCTGTCGTCAGTGGCGCTCTGACCCGCCTGCGCCGGCGTGTCTTGCGGCGGCTGAACCGCCGTTACGGCTGGCAGGCAGCAGAACGGCGGCGCAACGCCGTTCAGCGCCGCCCAAGCTTGCTGGTGGCTCCGCGTGGCCCTCCCCACGCCAGCGCACGCATGTAGCACAGCCGTCATGGCGCGGCACGCACAGAGCATGCTCTCTGCCGCCGATGGACCCGCGCCGTCCCGTTCCGTCGAACTTCACCTCAGCAAGCATAACCCGACGCCGTTGGCTCCTAAACAGGCTCAGTGAACCTCCACGACGGCGCTCAACCCCTTAACTCCCCCGACCGAGCACTGCACCGCCGTAATCCTCGCCGGAGAACGCCGTTCTCGGCCACCGCCTCGGAACGCCTATAAAAGGAAACCCCGAGCCCTCCCTCGAGCACGCACCACCCCTACACTCCACCAACGCCCTGCCAGGTCACTGGGAGGACCTCGAGGAGGTCTCCTCCCCCGACTCCGGCCACCCCGTCCGCCTCGGGCTCCAGCTCGATTCACTGCGGTGAGACCGTCTCCGGCGCCCATACTCCATCAGCTACCTCCTCTAACTACCAGAGGCCTGACCCCCGCCTCAATTCCATGCTTGCAGCCCTCTCCGGCGACCTCCATCCACGCCCGAAACGCCGTCCGCCGGAGCCAGGGCCACCGTCGACATGGTGCACGCCAGCGACCACCTCGACCACCACCCGACGCGGAACAACACCGTGAGCACGGAGGTAACCTCCGATCTCTCTGCCTCGCCGTGGATCGCCGCCGGCGATCGCCGCGGCTCTCTGGCGCCAAAGGCGCCGTTCGTTTTCAAACCTGACGGGTGGGACCGCCCCGTCAGATTCTTCTCTTTATTCGAATCGTTTTCTGAAAATGCATTTGGACAAAATGTCTTCTCCTCTGAGCCGGCGTATTCGAGTCTGAAACGTTTTCTGCTTTTATAAATAAAACCCTGAGAAGTTTCTGTTTCACTACAGATGGGTCCCTGGGCAAAAACCTTTATAACTTTTTATCAGAAGCATATTTTTGATTGATTCTTTTTCTGTTATCTTCAAAATTTTGTCTAGTATTTTATCAGATTTATTTGAAAAATATTTGCAATACTTTTTCTGCACCTCTCGGTATTCACGTTAGCGCGTATGTTTTCTCTATACCGTAGATACCGACGGAGGTGACGGGGCCGCGAACTTCACCGAGCTAGGTTCCGACTACTCCGAACCAAGCAAGCATGTTCGAACTTTTGATATGATGAATGTCTTGGCATGTTTGCATGTAGATAGTTTCATGGCATGTGTGAAGCATACCGATGAACCGTTCATTATGCATTGTTGAGGCAAGTAAGCCCGATGATTTCACACGTCGTTGGACGTAAGTATGCAAGGCCATGTGTTGGCATGAAGATGGGTAGGATGGCAGTGTTGTAGCATGCCAGTCTTAGGCCATGCAAGTTATCTTCAGTACCAACCCATATCGGTTGGGTTCAAATCCATTTCCTTTCCCTGTACTACCACATGTTTCCCGAAGGGGATATGGTTTAGTAAGACGCAAACCGCTTTCTGGGTACACACCAAAAAGGAGAGGCCGGGATGATGGTTCCATGGCCCTGGATTAAAGCCAGGCATCCGGTCAGGGGGCATGGGTGTTTCCGGTTGGGACCGAGAGGGGGGCACCCCTTAGAGCGCGCGTATATAAATTTGATCCCATGCTATTCGAGATTGTGATCTCCCCGTCTCAATAGTTTTTCTTGGATGATGTTGAGGGTGATTCCTGGCATCGAAGAGTTGGATGGGTGTGTACTGGTTAGCTGTGTTTCCTTCTGAAATACCGTAACGGAACTAGTCCTGGTGACTACGGAAATCCGTCGACTGTGGGAAATTTTTGTACAAACTCTGCAGAGCTCTATATCCTTAAATCATCTTATCTATATCCAAGTTCCCTGCTAACAGTCATGTGCCAGTTTGGTGACAGATTACCCGGTGGGACACATGGGCACTAAGACCGGTTAAATGTTTATCCTTGTGGATGGACTAACCCGTTTAATTCCATGAGTTGAATATATTTATGATGAATATATTATTTCCTTATCAGTCAAAAGCCCTTTATGTGGTGTCGCTCAGACGCCCGACTGTGGCATTTTTTTTAAAGCCCTTTATGTGGTGTCGCTCAGACGCCTGACTGTGGCATTTTTTAAAGCCCTTTATGTGGTGTCGCTCAGACGCCCGACTGTGGCATTATTATTCCGCATTTTCCGCTCGAGGAGTCTTTCAGACACTCGTTTGGCAGCAGTATTATTATTATCCCGCATTTTCCGCTCGAGGAGTCTTTCAGACACTCATTTGGTACCAGTATTATTATTCCCGCATTTTCCGCTCGAGGAGTCTTTCAGACACTCGTTTGGCACCAGTATTATTATCCCGCATTTTCCGCTCGAGGAGTCTTTCAGACACTCGTTTGGCACCAGTATCATTATCCCGCATTTTCCGCTCGAGGAGTCTTTCAGACACTCGTTTGGCACCAGTATCTATTATTCCTCATTTTCCGCTCGAGGAGTCATTCAGACCCTCGCTTGGCACCCAGTATTATTACCTCTATGTCTGATCGTACTGGTTAACTTATTCATGTATTTCATGTTAGCATTTGTTATATCTTACGTCCGAACTGTCTTGCGAGTACTTTCAAAGTACTCACTGGCTTGTTGATTTGGCCAGATGCTGACGAAGGTGATCTCATGGATGAAGAGTTCGATAGCGAATCCGACGCCTAGAGGAGTCCCAGTCAGTCTCGTGCAACCCTGGAGTTGGTCACTGTATTATATCCGCTTCCGCTACCCTAATAAATTCATCGAGCCTCACCTCGACGCTCGATGGGATGTTAGTTTGAGAATCCCATATCCACTCCCCACTGTGTTACTCCACCTCTACCATATTTGCGAGTCAGTAGTATGCCACCACTCCCTTGTGTCATTAATCGCCTTTATGTATAATTATTGGCACGCTTGTAATAAATTGTTGAGCATCGTCAGCTCAACCCTGTAACATACTTATGCTACTGGCTTATTGTATCAAAGTTTGTCTGCCAGTGAGGAGGCTTTATCTCAAATCGGAATCTAAAGATTGGTTTCTCAATAAATATTTTTATTGGAAAACCGGTCGTGACACCCTCCGTTTGCCTCCCTCCGTTTATGGGGAAGGTGCGAACAGTCCCCTTCACTACAACGTGACGCATGCATGCGGGGCTCGACCCCACGCACGCCGCCCACGTCACGCACGTCTCTCCCACGACGCCGCGACCGACGCATGCCGTTCAGGGAGGGCGTGGTGGATACGGAAAAAGATTCGGCGTGACCCAGGCCGCGAGTGCCCGTGCCCTGTTTTGGGCTTGGCCCAACAACGCTCGGCACCGTGTATGGCCCAGGCCCAGGGGCTCCTGTCGGTGTACTAAAGTAGGGGTACCCTAGTACCCCAAACTTGTGCACGGGCAGTCGCAGCACCCCGCGGCAAGGCTTGCCAGGCGACCGCCAAAGTCCTCCGTGGTTCCCTTTGGAGCCATTCAAGAACAAAGTATTCAAGCCAAGAAGACAAGGCCCCGGCAAGAGGAGCTTGCCGGGAAGGCCACCCGAAGAAGACAAGGCCCCGGCAAGAGGAGCTTGCCGGGAAGGCCACCCGAAGACACGAGACCCCGGCAAGAGGAGCTTGCCGGGAAGGCCACTCGAAGCACAAGACCCCAGCAAGAGGAGCTTGCCGGGGAAACCAACCAAGGCATTTCAAAGAACTTGCTGCGACGCGCCACGCGTCCCGGCAAGGCCCGGTGAGCGACAAGCTCCCAGATGAGACAAGACAACGACCGCGGCAAGGCGCTTGCCGCGGCAAGCTACTACTCCGCAGCCCGCGCTCCAGCTCATCCACCAATGTGTCGCTCTGGGACCATTCCAGGCGTACGTGGCGAGAGGCTGTGTAGCCAGGGGTATGCGGTGGCAAGCAGGCGCTGACAAGATGGCCATCGTGGCAAACGATGGCGCCCCTGACGGTCCCTTTTCTGCACTGTTTGGGCGACGCAGACAGGCATTTTATGCCCTTGTCCCCTGCCGTCAGGGTTAGGTATGATAACACTGTACAAATAGCTGTACCCAACACAGCACTTTCCCATTTTTACCCTTGCCTACATTGCCACCTGTCGGTGACCCCTTGAGCATATAAAAGGAGGCCCATGCGCAACATAGAGGAGGAGGAGAACACTCACGCTCGGTCTCGTTAGCAGCTTGTGTGTACTATAGCACTCAACGCTCCCGAGCAAGAACACAATACACTCCACAAAGCAGCAGTAGGGTTACGCATCTGTGCGGCCCGAAGCTGGGTAAACCCCTTGTGTGCCTCGCCTCGATCCGCTCTTCGTGCGACCTCCGCCCCCCGCTGAACCGAAAAGGGGCTTGGTCCCCATAGGTGCTCGTGGAGGCAGTTTCCCTCGACATCCGCATTCCCCATCTCAACCTTTCTCTAGCCATGTCCGGAGCGGGAGGCAGGTGGATGGTCTCCTCCGTTACGGAGGGACACATCAAAAGGCTGAGGAAGGCCGGATACTTGTCCAACGACATCACGCACCGGCTCCCCGACGAGGGGCAGCTCATCCCCACCCCCAGGCCCCATGAGAGGGTGGTGTTCCTCCCCCACTTCCTCCGTGGACTGGGCTTCCCTCTTCACCCATTTGTCCGGGGGCTCATGTTCTACTACGGCCTGGATTTCCACGATCTGGCCCCGAACTTCGTCCTCAACATCTCGGTGTTTATCGTCGTGTGCGAGGCCTTCCTCTGCATCCGTCCCCACTTCGGCCTATGGCTCAAGAATTTAAATGTCAAGCCAACGTTCTATGGCTCGAGGGATCCTTCGTGGAGACCCTAAAGGGGTAGCAATCGGGGTGGTTCTACATCACCGAGCCGCGCGACCCTGAGTGGGTCGCAGCCCCCGTATTCCGAACTGGAACCCCTACGCGGCTCACCTCCTGGAAGGAGATGGGTGTGTCGTGGGGTGAAAAAGGAGAGGTGACCGGACTGCAATCATGCATCCAAAACCTGGTGAGCAAGAAGCTCAAACTTGTCAATGTAGTCCAGGTCATGCTCGTCCACCGGATCCTCCCGTGCCAACAACGGGCCTTCAGTTTGTGGGAGTTTGACCCAGCGCAGCACCGAACTCTAAGCAGGCTCTTCGACACGACGTACGAAGATGCCTATAAGGTGCTTTTCAAGGGCGCTGAGGCTCCCGCATCCGCGACTGAAGATCGCGGATTCAGCACGCAGCGTCACGCTAACGCGGTAAGCTGTTTCTACCTATTACAGGTTATTTGTCTTTCATAGTTTGACTCTATGCGGGATCTAAACTCCCGCGCCTTTGACAAGAATGGTTGAAGAAGGCCGAACAGATTAACTGTCCGGCCCCTCTGCCCGAAGACCCAGCCGATGCTCGCTTGGCGAAGCTGCTGGCTCCGGCCCCTTACGTGGTGCCGGAGAACAAGGTCAAGAAGAAGACCACGGGAACTCGAAAGAGTTCTCGGCGCTTGGTAGTATCGGATTTGTTTGATGAATCCGAGAGGCCCTCCTCCCGCGAAGACGAGGAGGAGGAAGAAGAAGACTCTCCCCCTCCAGCGGGGGGAGGAAAGAAAAGGAAGGCCGCCCCAACTGGGGAGGCCAAAGGGTCCAAGAAGGGGAAAACCCTTCCTCTGGACTACTCCACCAACGCCGACGACGGCGGAGAGGAGTGGCCGCTCAGGGCCAAGCCCCTGGCGAAATCATAAGTATCCGGATACCAGAGTGATTCATAGTATTCCTTTATTGCACAAATTTTCCTTATGTCGAATATGATTATGCAGCCCACCCAAAGACCGGCTCGACGTGTCGTCGAGCGGTTCACTGGATTCGTCGGATGTGAATTCGCTTCTGACGGCTACCTCCCCCCGCCCTACGGATGACGCCGAAGTGTTGTCCCAACAGGTTCCAAGCCAGGAGGAGGTGGTCCTGGAGGCGTCGCAAGGCGACCTCCCGGGCTCCAAGAGTAAAGGGGATAGAACCCCCCAGGGCTCCCAGTCCGGCCTTGAGCCGGACTCCGTGCCGGAATCTTCAACAGTTCCGGACTGCGGCAGGCGACCTCCTTCCAAGAGGAGCAAGCCTACTGAGCCGGTGGCCCCCGTCCAACCGGAGGCACCGGACAATCTGCTGGAGGTGCTTAACGGCGCCTCCATCAACGAGGAGCACTGTACTGTGATGAGTACGGTGATCCAGAAGGTTCAGTCCGCCAAGAGCGGACTGACTGAAGCCTGTGCCAGCCTTTTAACAGGCTTTGAGGTAAGTAAAGAATATGTAAAAATATTACCGCATAGACAGTAGCCCCTGATGCTCTGTTTGGCGTTCGGGAAGAAAAGCCGAATAGAGGATCCAATAACATTCGCAGGAGTCTAACAAAAATAAGTCAATATGCGTATGCAGGCTTCGCTGCTAGCGTCCGCCGCACTGACTACGGAGGTGGGCACGCTGAAGCAGAACCTCAAGCGGTCCGAACAAGAGCTCGGCCTTGCCAAGAGGCAACTCGAGGAGAGGGAAGGTAAGTAATACCTTACACAATTATATAGAGAAGATGTGGTTGCAAAAAATGACAGGATCAACATGCTATTATAGGGGCCACAACCGAGGTGGCAACCCTTAAGGAGGCGCTGTCCGAGGCCGAAAACGGAGCGGCCGCGGAGCGCACAAAGAGAGGAAAGCAGGAGGCGCGGGTGGAGGAGGTGCAGAAAGAGCTCCAGGCTCTCGTGAAAAAACACGAGAGTTTGGAGCTTGACTCAAAGACGCAAGCGTCCGATCTTGCGGCAGCCCTCGAAAGAGCAAAGTCTGCCAAGGCCGAAGCCCAAAAATCCCTCCAAGAAATTTAGGCGATGAAGAAGATAGCGGCGGGTAAGGCATTCATTATGCAAAGCAAGCACGTGAAAGTGAATTACTTGTTACTTACCCGAGTCCGGAGCTCTCCAGGAGTATTCGCAGATTTGCCCCACAATGCGTCGGATGCCGCAACCTACTACCGAGCCGAGGAGGGGAGCTCGATGGAGAAGGTGTTCTGGTCTCAGTATGCTGAGGCCGGACACCCGGTGCCCTTGAGCGACCAGCTGAAGCAAATGGTCGAGCTCCACAAGGTGGCCGAACAGGCCATGAAGGGCCTCATAGTTCGGCTTTGGCCTGGAGAGGCTCTACCTGGGAGCTACTTCGGGCTGGTGAGGCGGCTGGTGGATGCCTGTCCACAGCTTGAAGTAATCAAGCGCTCTGTCTGCATCGAAGGTGCCCGTAGGGCGCTTGCTCGTGCTAAGGTGCACTGGGGCAAGATGGATGCGGAGAAGCTGGTGAAGGACGGGCCGCCGCCGGGCAAGGAGCATCACATCCCGGAAGCGTATTATGAGGGCGTTCTGAAGGGTGCCCGCCTTATAGTGGATGAATGCTCCAAAGATGTAATTTTTGAGTAAACTCGCATTTGTGATCCTGTACGCTGAAAACTTGTTCATATGCGCTGAGCAACGCTTTTGAATTTAAAATATTACCTTCTGTGTGGCCGTTTATCAATTTTGAGAGATGGCGATTCGTCGGCTTCTGCCCCCATGCCGCTAGTGCTGGGGTGTTCGGGATAAACCTGAGCGCTCTTTTTCCCATTTTTGGGTCCTTCGAGGGAGGCGCTCAACACAACGAACAAGGCAATCAGACTATAATGCTTGAACACTCTCACTTAGCCATAGAATTCTATAATTTTAAATTTCGGCGAAGCCCCTAGTATTCAAAAGACCGAGTTCGGGGCGCTATCCACGCCTAGGCCGGACAAAGCCGACTCCTCGCTCTAAGCGGCATAAGTCTTTAGGGACTCGAAAACCTCTTGAACAGCGACCAGCTCTCGCCTCATCATGACGGTCAGTTTTAGCTTTCTCTACTGAGGTGCTTAGCCCAGCTCAACCAGGGCACAATCGCAGTAGTTCTCCTAGTGCTACCTTAGCCGATATAGCAGAACGTAAGGTACCAAAACATAGGAGCCGGGCAAACCCAACTATTGACCCAAGACATGATTCGGAGCCGATGCATATAATGCTATAAGTTCGGGGTGTCATACTTGTGAAAGTGTTCGGACTTCTTCACACTATGTTGAGGGGTACTTAAACCCCTGGCGTATTGGCCGTACCAAAGTGTACGGGTGCAACATGTCATTAAAGAACATATATTCATAAAAGAGATTAATGCAATAATAGACAAAAGCTATGCATTGTTTATTTGAAAAAGCTGCGACCAAAGCAGAACGATACAAATAGTGCGATAAGCAAAAGGTGGGACTTTGTTAACATGTCCTTTCCAGGGGCAGGCTGCGGAATGGTATGCAAAACAGGTATACTGCTCGTTATAGAGACCACCTGGGAGTTCCATAATGCGGCGTAGCTTTCTGCTTCCCTGGTTCTTGCATCGTTTGTGCGGCAGTTGTACTGCCGGCTAGGCCTTCCGAAGAATGGAGTCCTGAAAGTAAGAAAAAGTTAAGAAATCGGCAGCCCCTAGTTTGGTTTAAGCCGTGATTCAGGCGTGCCATGATGGTGCCCCTCCCCCTGTGCCCATGGTATTTCCAGAGCATAGTTATGTACGCGCAGCACTGGTTTCGCAATTTCGCGAGGGATGGGGTTGGGGCCGCATTGCTACGCTTGCTCGGGACGTGCCAGGCGGTCTTGTTGTAGGTTACTCCGGGCGCGCTTGACGGTGTCTGGACGTTTAATGGCCGGACTGGAGAATTTCCTTGAGAGGCTGCTTTGTACTTCCGCTGCGAGAGCCGCCGTATGCTCCTCCATTCGGAGAGAGCGTTCAGTGTTCCCATTGACCGTAATGACTCCTCGAGGGCCTGGCATCTTGAGCTTGAGGTATGCATAGTGCGGCACCGCATTATACTTTGCGAATGCGGTTCATCCGAGCAGTGCGTGATAGCCGCTGCGGAACGGGACTATGTCGAAGATTAACTCCTCGCTTCGGAAATTATCCGGAGATCCGAAGACCACCTCAAGTGTAACTGAGCCTGTACAGTTGGCCTCTACACCTGGTATGACGCCTTTAAAGGTCGTTTTAGTGGGCTTAATCCTCGAGGGATCTATGCCCATTTTCCACAATGTATCCTGATAAAGCAGGTTCAGGCTGCTGCCGCCGTCCATAAGGACTCTAGTGAGGTGAAATCCGTCAATAATTGGGTCTAGAACCAATGCGCGAATTCGCCATGACGGATGCTAGTGGGGTGGTCCCTTCAATCAAAAGTGATCGGGCAGGAGGACCATGGGTTGAACTTCGGGGCGACTGGCTCCATCGTGTATACGTCCCTTAACGCACGCTTCCGCTCCCTCTTGGGGATGTGGGTTGCGTATATCATGTTCATCGTCCGCACTTGTGGGGGAAAACCCTTCTGTCCAATGTTGTTCGGTGGCCAGGGCTCCTCCTCGTCATCGCTATGTAGCCCCTTGTCTCTATTTTCGGCATTTAACTTGCCTGCCTGCTTGAACACCGAACAATCCCTGTTGGTGTGATTGGCTGGCTTTTCGGGGGTGCCATGTATCTGGCACGAGCGGTCGAGTATTCGGTCCAAACTGGACATGCCCGGAGTATTTCTTTTGAATGGCTTTTTCCGCTGACCGGATTTAAAGCCTCTGAATCCGGCATTAACTGCCGTATCCTCAGTATTGTCGCTGTTAATACGGCGCTTTTGCTTGTTGCGACGCGACCTGCCACTGTTGTCCTTGGTATCTGAATTACCAGGGCTCTTGGTCATGTTATTGCTACGAGCCAGCCAACTGTCTTCCCCCGCGCAAAAGCGGGTCATGAGTGTCGTGAGGGGTGCCATAGATTTCGGCTTTTCCTGTCCAAGGTGCCGGGCAAGCCACTCATCACAGATATTATGCTTGAAGGCCGCTAGGGCCTCTGCGTCCGGACAGTCGACGATTTGATTTTTCTTGGTTAGGAACCGTGTCCAGAATTGCCTGGTCGATTCGTCTGGCTGTTGAATTATGTGGCTTAGGTCATCGGCGTCTGGTGGTCGCACATAGGTGCCCTGGAAATTGTCGAGGAATGCGGCTTCCAGGTCCTCCCAAAAACCAATTGATTCTGCTGGCAAGCTGTTAAGCCAATGCCGAGCTGGTCCTTTAAGTTTGAGTGGGAGGTACTTGATGGCGTGTAGATCATCTCCGCGGGCCATGTGGATATGAAGGAGATAATCCTCGATCCATACCGCAGGATCTGTTGTGCCATCGTATGACTCAATGTTTACGGGTTTAAAACCCTCGGGGATTTGATGATCCATTACTTCATCTGTGAAGCATAGTGGGTGTGCGGCGCCTCTGTACTGGGCTATATCACGACATAGCTCGAATGAGCTTTGTCTATTGTGTTCGGCCCGGCCGGATTTACTGTATCCGGCGTGACGATTATCGTCTCGTGTCTTGGGGCACCCACGCGATCCATAGATCGATCTTGTTTGCCTTGCCTTGTCCTCCAATATATCTCACAGGTCTGGCGCATTTCCCCGTGCCTTGGTGTGTTTTGAGCAGCGCCGAGGTGCGGCTTGTGTGGAGGGCCGAGAGGCCTCTCCGTCGCGGCCACGAGGTGGCCGGTCGGCCGTGTCATGCGCTGGTGATGTAGGTGCTTCCTCCTCTGATCGGGGTAGCAACCTGCGCTTTGGGTAGCTCTTGGAGGGGCGTTTGAGTTCATACTCTTCGTCCGCAAGGACTTCAGTCCATCTGTCGGCTAGCAAGTCTTGATCAACTCTAAGTTGTTGCTGTTTTTTCTTGAGGCTACTCGCAGTGGCCATAAGCCTGTGCTTGAAGTGCTCCTGCTCGACAGGATCCTCAGGCACGACAAATTCGTCGTCGTCAAGGCTTGCCTCGTCTTCAGAGGGAGGCATGTAATTATCGTCCTCGACCTCTCTATCTGCCGCTCTCTCATGAGGGCTGGCTTCTCCATCCTCCTGTGCTGAATCTTGCTGGAGGGGGTTTTCTTCGGCACTATCCGGAGTGTTATTATCTCCTGTGCCGGAATCATCGTTTTTGCTTTGGCGGGATTTAGAGCGGCGCCGCTGACGCCGACGCTTAGGCTGTTTCTTGGAGGGGTCATCCTCCGCTGTTCCATCGCCATCGCCTTCTTCTGGGGTGTCCACCATGTATATGTAATACGACGAGGTGGCTTTCCAGTGCCCTATAGGCGCTGGTTCTTGATCGTCATCTGCATCGGCGTCCATGCCGTCGATGTCTTCGGAGTCGAAGTCGAGCATGTCGGTTAAATCGTCGACATTGGCTACAAAGTGGGTGGTGGGTGGGCTTTGAATTTCTTCATCATCCGCATCCCAACCTTGCTGACCGTAGTCCGGCTAGGGCTCTCCTGATAAAGAGAGAGACTTTAGTGAATTCAGAATATCGCCGAAGGGTGAGTGCTGAAAGATGTCCGTGGCGGTGAACTCCATAATCGGCGCCCAATCGGATTCGATCGGCAGAGTCGCGGGGGGGTCGGAGTCCGGAGAGGAGTCCGGCACCTTGGAGTCACTTTCGACGTGAAGTAAGTTTACTGTTTTGACTTCTTGTGGGAAATTCTTTTGTTTCCTGGTGCTCTACTTGTGGGGTTCGTCGTGATGCGCCATACGGCCTATCCCAAAGGAGTCTCGCCGGTGGTTGTTAAAACCGATCACCTTCGACCATCAGGATTACTCTAGAAGTATCCGTAACGCAGGCTGGACTGCCCTGGTATTAGATCCAATGATTGGCGGACTCCACTTTACAAACGTCCTGATGGACGGCTGCAGTGGTCTAAACCTGTTATACCAGGACACAATCCGCAACATGGGGATAGACCCAACAAAAATTCACCATAGCAAAACCTCCTTTCAAGGGGTAACGCCAGGCCCGGTTGCCCATTGCATGAGTTCTCTCCGGGTAGAAGTTATGTTCGGCTCCCCTGATAACTTCCGTCGCGAAAAGCTAACTTTCCACATCGCCCCATTCTCAAGTAGCTATCAAGCACTACTGGGACGCGAAGCTTTCGCCTGCTTTAACGCAATACCACATTATACATCTCTTACGCTTGATGCCCGGTCCACGAGGCATCATCTCATTAAAGGGAAACATTGAGTGTTCCTCCCACGCGGAAGACTGTGCGGCTGCCTTGATAGCCCCACAATAAAGCGGCTTCACCAGCCAAAGCACCTAAACGGGTCGTCAAGACAACGTACATGGTTAGACGAGTCCGGCATAAAAATACAATGGATAAAGGCTTAAATAGCCGTATACCCCTGTACTAGGGGCTCCGCGCATACAAAATAAGAGATAATAAAGCTCAATTTCACCGATTTTTGAATCATACTTTGTTTATTTAGTATAACATACGTTTTCGCATGACCTTTTTTCAACTAAGTTCCTCTCTTTTACAGATGAACACCATGCTGCGCCCGTCCAGGATACGGCACAACGGAGACACATGCGCAGACGTGCAGCAGGGACCTGTTCCAAGGATTCTTTTCACATTAAGACCCTGCGTAAACCTTTTTTACTGTCTCTTGTTGATACAAATCCCCTGGTTTTTTGGTATAACCAAGGAGGAGGCTGGCGTTTTGGCATGTGGCCACGTCAGAATTTTGCGCGTACCCAGACACTAGGGGCTTATTACCAAGGGCGTTGTTCCGCCCGCCCTCACAAAGACCGAATACCTTAGGGAGTGTTCGGCGTCACGAGTTTGGCCTTATATGCATCAGCTCCGAATCATGTCTTTGGTCAAATGATGGGTTTGCCCGGCTCCTGTGTTTTGCCGCCTTACGTTCCGCTCTATCGGCTAAGGCGGCACCAGGAGAACTACTGCGATTGTGCCCCGGTTCGGCCAGGCGAGCACCTCAGTAGAGAAAGCCGAAAACTGACTGTCATGATATAGCGTGAGACTGGTCAACCACTCAATGACTTACCGGAATCTTTAGGATTCCTCCGCATTAACGAAGGGCCGTTTCCTGGCCAGGCACATACGCGTCCCGAGTTCGGGCGAGCGCAGGCGCCACCAAGGGGCTATATAAGTAGCCTCACTGTCAAACTCCTATGGCTAAGTGAAAGTGATAAAACATTATAGTCCGATTGCCTAGTTCGCTGCGCTATCACCTCCTTTGCAGGACCAAGACGTTGGATCAAGTGTGAAAATGCGCCTTCTGCGAACACCCCCGCATTATTTGCGTGGGGGCTGAAGCCGACGACTGCCATCTTTCAGGTTACACACACACACACGCACACACACACACACACACACACACACACACACATATATATTAAATGGCCGCACAGGAGGTATTATAATACTTGTAGGCACAAGTATAAAAAGCTTCTACAATTTATCAAAACATTGTTTTACAATAACATATGCTATTCGAACATAGTATCCTTCGAGCACTGCGTCTCTATTACACGAGCGCCTTGCAGAACTTCCTGAAAATAGTGCTCGGCAGGTACTCGGCTTTCGTCCGAATCTCGGGATGCAACAGCGGTGGTCTCCATCTCCGCCCAGTATGTCTTGACACGGGCAAGAGCCATCCGCGCACCCTCTATGCATGCTGACCTCTTCATCGCATTAATATGCGGCACCGCACCAAGGAACTGCTGGACCAAGTTGAAATAACTTTTCGGCTCTGGCCTCTCTGGCCACAGATGGCTCATGACACACTTCATGGCGAGTCCGGACAACCTATTCAGCTCGGCCCATTCGGCCAAATGATCGGCTAATGACAGCGGCCGCTCTGGATTATGGAACTACGACCAGAAGAGCTTTTCCACTTCGCGATCTTCTTGATCTCGGAAGTGTTCGACCGCATCTGCGGCACTCGCTGCCAAATCCAGATAGGTGTCCGCCGTACTCCACATCCGGTCTAACGGAGCATGTTTAGGATCACAAAACTTCCTCCGTAGCATAAAGTACTTTCCAGCCGTGATATCTCCGGCCTGACGTAGCTCCTCCTTCATAGCTCTCATCGCAGAGCGAGCATCCTTGGCATCCGCAACAGCCTTCTCCAGGTCCGTCTGTTCTGCCCGATCTTCTTTTTCAAGAAGCTTGCAACGGTCAGTAGCACTCTTCAGCTTCACGGCCATCTCGACCATTTCCTTCTTGCTTCGGTAGTGAGCAGCTTGTTCGGCCTTAAGCTCTTCAATTGCCTTTCCGGCAGCCGCATCACTTTTCTTGGCTTGCTCCTTGGCTCGGGCAAGTTCTGCCCGAAGATTCTCCATGGCAGCGGCACCATCTGCATCAAGCGCACACATTTTAAGATACTGGCATAAAGCTCCTCTTACACGTGCCGCCGGAGGAATTACATACCTTGTGCCTCGTCAAGCCGCTTGTTGACAAGCGCGATGTCGGCATCTGCCACGTCAAGTTGCCGCTTTAGCTCGGCAAATTCATCAGTCCGGCTGGCCACCGGACACTTCGCCACCTACGTATGAAGGCGGCATATTAGACCTGGGATTATGATCCTCTGCGCGCCGTCACTTTTGACAACGCATAGAGTCTCAGGGGCTACTATCTACACAGGGCGCATCTTATCTATGCGCAACTGTCAAAAAGGGTACATTATTTCGCGTACCTCAAAACCTGTCAGTAAACTCCTAACGGCCTCGTGCAATCCGCTCTCTGTAGATGAAGTCCTTTCAATCACCGTGCCCATCAATGCATGGTGCTCCTCTGAGATAGATGCTCGCCCTAGTAGATCCTTCAGTTCCCCCGACCGTGCACCGGACGGTGCCGGGCTCGTCCTATGGCCTTTTTCGAAGGCCGGACGCGGAGGGCTTTGGGGGGCCATATGACTACCTTCCAGCCCTGCCGGATTCGGAGAAACCCTCCACGACGATACCTCAGGGTCGCCTGCCTCGCAAGGCGGTACGACAGGGGGAGGCATTCCGCTCTCCATCATCTCCGGAAGAAGATCCCCCGAAGACGAGCTCTGCTGAGAAGGGCTGAGGTTCGAGCTACAAGGTAAATTTTCGGTTACTCTTCTCAGATATAAAGCAAGGATTCCTCTCATTTCTTTAAAATAAAACTCCTCTCTACTTACGGCTCGGTGGAGGGCTGATCCCCTTGAGGGCATAATTCGGCCGAAGTATCCCCCGGCGCAGGACCCTCTGACGAAGATTTCTTCCCCCGCTTTGAGGCCATGGTCTCCGGGTCTTCAGAGGCGGTCCTCTTCTTCCCCTGAGGAGAGGAATTTTCGATTCCTCCCTTCCGAACAGCCTCCTTCGAAGAGGCGGTGGTTCCTTTGTCCCCTCCCTCGCTTTCCTCCGAGGGCACGACCTCCAACATCCTGACTAGCACGGGATCCAGCGTGGTCTCTGGGAGGGGGGCCGGACACCTGATTAGCTTTGCCTTCGCTATCCACTCCTGCTTAAAGGACAACTCTTTTAAGGGCAATTTTATGATAAATATATGGATGGCATGTGTCGGTGTCAAAACCGGCGGATCTCGGGTAGGGGGTCCCGAACTGTGCGTCAAGGTCGGATGGTAACAGGAGACAAGGGACACTTTGTTTTACCCAGGTTCGGGTCGTCTCGATGGAGGTAAAACCCTACTCCTGCTAGATTAATATTGATGATATAGGTAGTACAAGAGTAGATCTACCACGAGATCAAGGAGGCTAAACCCTAGAAGCTAGCCTATGGTTATGATTGTGTATGATGATCGTTGTCCTACGGACTACAACCCTCCGGTTTATATAGACACCGGATAGGGTTAGGGTTACACAGAGTCGGTTACATTGGTAGGAGATCTTGAATATCCGCACGCCTAGCTTGCCTTCCACGCCAAGGAAAGAACCTTCCGGACACGGGACGAAGTCTTCAATCTTGTATCTTCATAGTCCTAGAGTCCGGCTGAGAGTATAGTCCGGCTATCCGAACACCCCCTAATCCAGGACTCCCTCAGTAGCCCCTGAACCAGGCTTCAATGACGACGAGTCCTGCACGCAAATTGTCTTCGGCATTGCAAGGCGGGTTCCTCCTCCAAATCCTTCAAGAAGATAATAAACACCAAAAAATAGTGTCCGGCTCTGCAAAACAAGTTTCCACGTATTGCCATGTAGAGAATAATACAAACACAAATCAAATCTGCTGATGTATTCCGCAGTGCGTCATAACACTGCGACCAAGCCTTCTGTATGGATTATTTTTACTGTTCCACCGCAGTACGTTCAACGAGGCAGTTTCCTTGGCACGTCTTGTCGAAGCAGAGATCGTGTGCCCCCTTTAACGGGATTCTCATTAATACGGACGTGGGTAACCCAACCGCACCATTTACCACGACGCTTGAGAGGCAAGTGAGTTTTATTAGGTAGGTAGGACGCATAACCGCATCAGCCTATATAAGGGGATAAGGATCCACCTTTTTTTACCTACGCCTTCTTCCTCGTTTGCCCATCCATCTCTCGCGCACTCGAGCTCCAACGCCCAAGTCCGCCCTTTCTCCCTCAACCTTCTCCAACAATGTCCGGAGCGGGAGGGAAGTGGATGGCTTCCTCCGTCACGGAGGCTCAAATTAAAAAGCTTAGGAAGGCCGGATATCTGTCCAAGGACATCCCGCACCGGCTTCCTGCGGAGGGGCAGCTTATTCCTACCCCGAGGCCCCATGAGAGGGTAGTTTTTCTCCCCCATTTCCTCCGCGGACTGGGTTTTCCACTTCACCCCTTTGTCCAGGGGCTCATGTTCTACTACGGCCTGGATTTCGACGATCTGGCCCCGAACTTCGTTCTCAACATCTCGGCGTTTATCGTCGTGTGTGAGGCCTTTCTCCGCGTCCGCCCCCACTTCGGCCTCTGGCTCAAGACCTTCAACATCAAGCCCAAGGTGGTGTCCGGCACCCAGGCGGAGTGCGGAGGCGCTATGGTTGGCAAGATAGCCAACGTCCTCTGGTTCGATGGCTCCCTCATGGAGTCCCTAAAGGGGTGGCAGGCTGGGTGGTTTTACATCACCGAGCCCCGCGATCCGAAATGGGTCGTGTCCCCTGAGTTCAGATCCGGACCCCCCACGCGGCTCATGTCCTGGAAAGAGACAGGCCTATCGTGGGGCAACGAGGAGGGAGTGACTGGTTTGCAAACATGCATCCAGTCCCTGGTGGACACGCCAATCCGGATTGCCAATATAGTCCAGGTCATGCTCGTTCGCCTGATCCTCTCGTGTCAAGAACGGGATTTTACTTTGTGGGAATTCGACCCGGGGCAACACCAAACCCTGAACCGGCTATTTGACACGACGTATGAAGACGTCTGGAAGGTGCTGACCAAAGGCGCCGAGTTCCCCACATCCGCCTCCGAGGATCGCGGATACAGCTCGCAGCGCAACACTGGCGAGGTAAGCTATCTATACCTTTGACAGGTTCGTTTAAGCTCTTCTACATAGATTAACTCTATGCGGGATCCAAAAACTCCCTTTGCCTTTGACAGGCGTGGCTGAAGATAGCCGGACCAATTAACTGTCCGGCTCCTCTGCCCGAAGACCCGGCCCCAGCTCTCTTGGTGAAGCTAATGGCTCCGGCACCTTACGTGGTGCCGGAAAGGAAGGCCAAGAAGAAGAAAACCACCGGGACTTGAAAAAGTGCCCGCAACATGGTGGTGTCGGACTCGTCATCTGACGAGTCCGCGACGCCCTCCGCTCGTGAAAACGAGGAGGAGGAAGAAGAAATCCCTCCCCCTCCAACGGGGGAAGGTAAGAAAAGGAAGGCTGCCCCAGCGGGGGCAGCTAAAGGGTCCAAAAAGAGGAAGACCCCTTCATCGGACTACTCCCCTGACGCCAACGAGGACGAGGAGGAGTGGCCGGAAAGGACCAAGCGTCCGGCGAAGTCGTAAGTATTCGGATACCAGAGTAACTCATGATATTCTTTTACAGCTTTCCCTTACGTATGAATATAAATGTGCAGGCCGCCCCGGGCCACACTCGACATTTCGTCGAGCGGCTCCCTGGATTCGTCGGAGATGGACTCCGTCCCTCCCGCGGTCTCCCCCCACAGGGCGGGCGACGCCGAAGCGGCGTCCCGCCGAACAGGGCAGGAGGAGGTGGTCCTGGAGGAGCCACAAGGCAATCCTCAGGACCCCAGGAGTAAAGGGGATAAAACCCCCCAGGGCTCCCAGCCCGGCTTTGTGCCGGACACCGTGCCGGACTCAACCGTCCTGGTTCACGGTGGGCGGACTCCTTCCAAAAGGAGTAAGTCATCCGATCCGGTGACCTCTGTCCAGCCAGAGGCACCGGACAACCTGATGGAGGCACTTGAAGGTGCCACCATCGACGAGGAGCACCGTACTGTTATGAGTACGGTGGTCCAGAGGGTTCAGTCCGCCAAGAGCGGACTGAATGCAGCTTACGCTAGCCTTCTAACAGGCTTCCAGGTAAGCAAAAAATATGCTGAATTCATTACCGCATAGACAGTAGCCCCTGATGCTCTGTTCGGTGTTCGGAAAGAAAAGCCGAATAGAGGATCTAATAATTTTCGCAGGAGTCTAACCATATAAAGTCAAATATGCGTATGCAGGCTTCCCTGCTGTCCACCGCCGCGCTAACTGCGCAGGTGGAAGTCCTGAAAAAGGACTTCGAGCGGTCCGAGCAAGAGCTCGGCCTTGCCAAGAGGCGGCTCGAGGAGAAGGAAGGTAAGATACCCCCTTAATAATAAAATGTGCCTATAGAGAGGCTTGATTGCAAAAAATAACAGGATTGAACTGCCGATTGTAGGGGTCGCCACGGAGGTGGAAACCCTGAGGCAGGCGCTTATTGAGGCCGAGAAGAAGACGGCCGAAGAGCGCACCGAACGATAGAAGCTTGGGGTCGAATACGGAGAGGTGCAACAGGAGCTGCAAGCTCTCATGAAAAAACATGAGGGTTTGGAGCTTGACGTGAAAACGCAAGCCACCGAACTCGCCTCTGCCGTTGAGGCCACCAAGAGTGCCAAGGCCGAAGCCCAGAAGGCCCTCCAAGAGTTGGAGGATATGAAGAAAATAGCAGCGGGTAAGGCATTCTCAATGCAAAGTAGGAACATAAAAGTAAAGTACCTATTACTTACCCGAATCCGGAGTTCTCCAGGGGCGTTCTTCGATCTTCCCCGCAGTGCAACAGACGCCGCCGCATTCTTCCGGAGTGAAGAGAACAGCTCGACGGAGAGTGTGTTCTGGTCTCAGTATTCTGAGGCCGGACACCCTGTGCCCTTGAGCGACCAGCTGAAGCAGCTGGTCGAGCTCCACAAGGCATCCAAACAGGCCATGAAGGGCTTAATAGTTCGGCTGTGGCCTGGAGAGGCCCTGCCTGGGAGCTACTTCGGGCTAGTGCGGCGGCTGGTGGAGGCCTGTCCACGACTTGAGGTCATCAAGCGCTCTGTCTGCATTGAAGGCGCCCGGAGGGCCCTTGCCCGTGTAAGGGTACACTGGGGTAAGCTGAACGGCGAGAAGCTGGTGAAGGACGGGCCGCCGCAGGGGAAGGAGCATCGTAAACCCGAGAACTACTATGAGGAAGTGCTTGCCGGATCCCGCCTTATTGCGGATGAATGTACCAAGGATGTAATATTTCAATAAACTCGTTCGTTTGTATCCTGTGCGCTGAAAACTTGTTCATATGCGCTTTAAGCAATGCTTTGAATTTAAAATATTGTTTTCTGTGCGGCCGTTTATCAGTAATTGAGAGATGGCGAGTCGTCGGCTTCTGCCCCCATGCAACTAGTGCTGGGGTGTTCGGGATAAACCTGTGGGCTCTTGTTCCCATAGTTGGGTCCTTCGAGGGAGGCCCGCGGCACAACGAACCAGGCAACCGGACTATAATGCTTGAACACTCGCACTTAGCCATAGAACTTTATAATTTTAAATTTCGGCGAAGCCCCTAGTTCGGAAGGCCGAATTCGGGGCACTATCCACGCCTTTAGCCGGATTTAACCAACTCTCCGCTCGAAAGCGGCATAAGCCTTTAAGGACTCGAAAAACCTCTTGAACAGCGACCGGTCTCACGCCCTATCATGACAGTCTGTTTTAGCTTTCTCCACTGAGGTGCTCACCCACATGATCTGGGGCGCAATCGCAGTGGTTCTCCTAGTGCTACCTTAGCCGATAGAGCGGAACGTAAGGTACCAAAACATAGGAGCCGGGCAAACCCAACATATGACCAAAATCATGACTCGGAGCCGATGCATATAGTGCTATAAGTTCGGGGTGCCGCACTTTGGGAAAGTGTGCGGACTTCTCACGACCAGATAAAAGGGTAATGAAGCCCCTGGCGTGGTTTGCCGTACCATGTTGTACGGGTGCCATCATGTTATAAAATAAACATATATAAAAAGATGATAATGCGAAAAATAGACTAAAGCTATGCATTGTTTATAAGGAGGCTGTTTGTTCAAGCCGAATGATACAAGTAGTGCAATAAGCAAAAAATACTAGACTATTTAACATGTCCTGACCAGGCACAGGCCGCAGAAACTTAAAAATAGATATTTGCTCGAAATACAGACCACCTGAGAGTTCCATAATGCGGCGTCGTTTTGCCTGCTTTCCTGGGTCTTGTACCGTCTGTGCGGCAGCGAAGCCGAACAGTTTTTACAGAGTCCTGAAAAAAGGAAAAAAAGAAAAAAAATTGGCAGCCCCTAGTACGTTTGACGCCGTATTGCAGGTATGCCAGGAATATCCCCCTCCCTTGTGCCCATGGAATTTTGAGGGCGTAATTATGTACTCTAGGTACTAGCTCTTTTATGTAGCGATGGCTAGGGTTGGGGCGTTGTTGCTACGCTTGCTCTGAACGCGCCAGTTGGTCGTGCTGCAGAGTACTCCGGGCGCGCTTTGCATTGTCCGGCTTTTTAGCGGCCGGACTGGAGAGTTGCCTTAAAAGGCTGCTTTGTACCTCCGCTGCGAGGGCCGCCATGTGCTCCTCCGTACGGATGGAGCGTTCGATGTTTCCGCTGACCGTTATTACACCTCGAGGGCCTGGCATCTTGAGCTTGAGATATGCATAGTGCGGCACCGCATTGAATTTAGAGAATGCGGTTCGTCCGAGCAGGGCATGATAGCCACTGCGGAACGTGACTATGTCGAAGATTAACTCTTCGCTTCAGAAGTTATCCAGAGATCCGAAGACCACATCAAGTGTTATCGAGCCTGTGCAATTGGCCTCTACACCTGGAATGATGCCTTTAAAGGTCGTCCTTGTGGGCTTGATCCTTGATGGATCTATGCCCATTTTCCGCACTGTATCCTGGTAAAGCAGGTTTAGGCTGCTGCCGCCGTCCATGAGGACTCTTGTAAGGTGAAATCCGTCAACTATCGGGTCAAGAACCAATGCGGCGAAACCCCCGTGACGAATGCTGGTGGGGTGGTCCCTTCGATCGAAAGTGATCGGGCAAGAGGACCATGGGTTGAACTTGGGGGCGACTGGCTCCATCGCGTATACATCCCGTAGCACACGCTTCCTTTCCCTTTTGGGAATATGGGTCGCGTATATCATGTTCACCATCCGCACTTGTGGGGGAAACCCCTTCTGTCCTTTGTTGTTCGGCGGCCTGGGCTCCTGCTCGTCATCGCTGTCTAGCCCCTTGTCTGTATGTTCGGCTCTCAGCTTGCCTGCCTGCTTGAACACCCAACAATCTCTGTTGGTGTGATTGGCTGGCCTTTCGGGGGTGCCATGAATCTGGCACGAGCGGTCGAGTATTCGGTCCAAACTGGACGGGCCCTGGTTATTCTTTTTGAATGACTTTTTCCGTTGACCGGATTTATAGCCTCTGAATCCGGCATTTACTGCCGTATCCTCATTGCTGTCGCTGCTAACGCGGTGCTTTGGATTATTTCGACGTGACCTGCCGCTTTTGTCCTTGGTATCCGGATTACCAGTCTTCTTCGATAAGTTGTTGCTACGAGCTAGCCAGCTGTCTTCGCCCGCGCAAAAGCGGGTCATGAGTGTCGTGAGGGCCGCCATGGATTTCGGCTTTTCCTGTCCTAGTTGCCGGGCAAGCCATTCGTCGCGGATATTATGCTTGAAGGCCGCTAGGGCCTCTGCGTCCGGACAGTCGACTATCTGATTTTTCTTTGTTAGGAACCATGTCCAGAATTGCCTGGCCGATTCATCTGGCTGCTGGATTATGTGGCTTAGGTCATCGGCGTCCGGTGGTCGCACATAAGTGCCCTGGAAGTTGTCGAGGAATGCGGCTTCCAGGTCCTCCCAAGGACTGATTGAATTTGCTGGCAAGCTGTTAAGCCAATGCCGAGCTGGTCCCTTAAGCTTGAGTGGGAGGTATTTGATGGCGTGCAGGTCGTCGCCGCGTGCCATGTGGATGTGGAGGAGATAATCGTCGATCCATACTGCCGGATCTGTCGTACCATCATACGACTCAATATTGACGGGTTTGAAACCCTCTGGGATTCTATGATCCATTACTTCGTCTGTGAAGCATAGCGGGTGTGCGGCGCCCCTGTACTGGGCTATGTCACGACGCAGCTCGGAAGAGCTGTGTTTGTTGTGTTCGGCCCGGCCGGATTTATGTCCGGACTGAAAATCATCAAGTGTTGGGCGTCCGCGCAATCCATAGATCGATCTTGTTTGCCTTGCTTTGTCCTCCAGGACGTCTCGCAGATCTGGTTCGTGTTCCTGTGCCTTTGTGAAGCGGCAGCGGGGCATGGCTTGTTTGGTTGTTCGGCAGTTTTCTCTGTCGCGGCCACGAGGTGGCCGATCTGCCATGTCTTGTGTTTCCTCCTCTGATAAGGGGAGCGGCCTGCGCTTAGGATAATTTTTGGAGGGGCGCCCGAGTTCATACTCTTCGGCCGCAAGGACGTCTGTCCATCTGTCAGCTAGCAAATCTTGATCAGCCCTAAGCTGTTGCTGCTTTTTTCTTAGGCTTTTCGCCGTGGCTATAAGCCTGCGTTGAAAACGCTCTTGTTCGGCAGGTTCTGATGGTACGACGAATTCGTCGTCGCCGAGGCTTGCCTCGTCTTTGGAGGGAGGCATATAGTTATCATCCTCAACCTCTTGTTCTGCCGCTTTCTCATGAAGGCTGGCTTCTCCATCTTCCTGTGCCGAATCATGCTGAGGTTGGTGCTCTTCAGCGCTATCCGGGGTAGCATTATCCCCCGTGCCGGAATCACCATTCTTGCTTTGGCGGGATTTAGAGCGGCGCCGCTGACGCCGGCGTTTGGGAGGCTTTTTCGAAGTGCCATCCTCTGCTGTTCCATCGCCGTCCCCGTCTTTCAGGGCGTCCACCATGTATATGTCATATGACGAGGTGGCAGTCCAGCGCCCTACGGGTGCTGGTTCTTGCTCGTCTCCTCTTTCGTCGTCCATATCGTCGAAGTCTTCGGAGCCGAAGTCAAGCATGTCGGTTAAGTCGTCGACAGTGGCTATTAAGTGGGTGGTGGGCGGGCTTTGAATTTCTTCGTTGTCCGAATCCCAACCTCGCAGGCCATAATTCAGCCTGGGCTCTCCTGACAAAGAGAGAGACTTGAGGGAATTCAGTATATCGCCGAAAGGTGAATGCTGAAAGATATCCGCGGCGGTGAACTCCATTACGGGCGCCCAACCTGATTCGATCGGCAGGGGCGAGGGAGTTTCGGAGCTCGGAGAAGAGTCCGGCTCCTCGGAGTCATGGGCCACGCGGAGTGCGGGGCTATCATTTGGCTCGATCGCCTTTGAGATTGCAGCCCCTGAGGTGACGTCCAACCGTTCATCCTCAACGAACGCAGCGGGCTCCGAATCGAGGGTCGGGGCCGGAGCGTATGCGGCCTCCAGGACACTATTCGGGGGCAGAGCTATATCATGTCCCTCGAGATAGTGCGGCGCGCCTGGCTGTGGCTCGAATCCGTCGAAGATCAAGTCTCCGCGGATATTTGCCGTGCAGTTTAAGCTTCCAAACCTGACCTGATGGCCAGGGGCGTAGCTTTCGATCTGCTCCAGATGGCCAAGGGAATTGGCCCGCAGAGCGAAGCCGCCGAAGACGAAGATCTGTCCGGGGAGAAAAGTCTCGCCCTGGACCTCGTCGTTGCTGATGATCAAAGGAGCCATCGGACCCAAAGGCGACGACACAGAGGAACTCTCAATGAAAGCACCAATGTCGGTGTCAAAACCGGCGGATCTCGGGTAGGGGGTCCCGAACTGTGCGTCAAGGTCGGATGGTAACAGGAGACAAGGGACACTTTGTTTTACCCAGGTTCGGGCCCTCTCGATGGAGGTAAAACCCTACTCCTGCTAGATTAATATTGATGATATAGGTAGTACAAGAGTAGATCTACCACGAGATCAAGGAGGCTAAACCCTAGAAGCTAGCCTATGGTTGTGATTGTGCATGATGATCGTCGTCCTACGGACTACAACCCTCCGGTTTATATAGACACCGGATAGGGTTAGGGTTACACAGAGTCGGTTACATTGGTAGGAGATCTTGAATATCCACACGCCTAGCTTGCCTTCCACACCAAGGAAAGAACCTTCCGGACACGGGACGAAGTCTTCAATCTTGTATCTTCATAGTCCTGGAGTCCGGCTGAGAGTATAGTCCGGCTATCCGAACACCCCTAATCCAGGACTCCCTCAGCAAGTCCGGGCACAAGGCTACTTACTTGAGTATCCGGGCGATTGCAGCTCAGACCTGCGTCCTCGGTCAAGTCCGGACACGTTGCTTGTGATCCGAAGAACAATTTGTACATCTCCATGGGCGTCGCGCCCATAAAATGTTGGAGAGCTCGCGGTCCCTCCGGATTAAACTCCCACAGGCGAAGGGGGCGACGTTTGCCAGGCAGGGTTCGGCGGATCAACATGACCTGCGTCGCCATGAACAGACTGATGTCTCTTTCTAAGAGATCCCTGATGTGGCCCTGCAACAAGGGCACGTCCTTGGACGGCCCCCAGTCCAGTCCTTTATTAACCCATGACGCTAGCTGTGGTGGGGGACCCAAGCGAAAGGCAGGTGGCGCCACCCACTTGGTGCCCCTGGGAGCGGTGATATAAAACCACTCTCGTTGCCATAAGCCGAACTCCTCTTGAAAAGAGCCCTCGGGCCATGGAGCATCAACATTTTTTGCTTATAACAGCGTCGCTGCACTCCGCGTGCCGTCCCTCGATCATCTTCGGCTCTACTTTGAAGGTCTTGAGCCATAGTCTGAAATGAGGAGTAATACGGAGGAAGGCTTCACACACGATGACGAATGAGCAAATATGGAGGATGGACTCCGGAGCTAAGTCGTGAAATTCCAGCACATAATAAAACATGAGCCCCCTCACGAAGGGATCCGTCGGGAAGCCTAGCCCCCGAAGGAAGTGAGACGTGAACACCACACTCTCACCAGGCTTGGGAGTGGGAATGACCTACCCTTGAGCAGGCAGCCTATGCAAGATTTCGCCGGTCAAGAACATGGCCTCTCTCAACTTTAGCACGTCCTCCTCCGTCGCATCCATCGGCCTCGAAGGTCGGAACCGGACATTGTCGAAGGTCCCAAGCGCCTGAAATATGGAGCCTTGGGTGTTGGAACTCGAGGCGAAGGGCGAACTCATTTGAGATTGAAAGAAAGAAGTAAGGCCTTGGTCTCTTTATAAGAGGTTGAATACCAAGGGCCCTCCCCGTAACCGTTTGGGACTCGCCTTTGATCGAGAAAACATACCAACGGGCACGATTGGGTTACCCACGTCCGTATTGATGAGAATCCTGTAAATAAAGGGGACACGATCTCTGCTTTGAAAGGACGTGCCAAGGAAACCGCCTCGCTAAACGCGCTGAGGTGGGACAATAAAAACGATTCGAATAAAGGCTTGGCCGTGGTGTGATGTCACGCTACAGAATACGTCAGCAGATTAGATTTGTGTAAATATTATTCTCTCTATGACAATATGTGGAAACTTATTTTGCAGAGCCGGACACTATCCTTGTGTTCAAAAATCTTCTACGAAGTACTTGGAGGAGGAACCCGCCTTGCAATGCCCAAGACAATCTGCGCGCCGGACTCGTCGTCATTGAAGCCTGGTTCAGGGGCTACTGAGGGAGTCCTGGATTAGGGGGTGTCCGGATAGCCGGACTATACCTTCGGCCGGACTCCTGGACTATAAAGATACAAGATTGAAGACTTCGTCCCGTGTCCGGAAGGGACTTTCCTTGGCATGGAAGGCAAGCTTGGCGATACGGATATGTAGATCGCCTACCATTGTAACTGACTCGGTGTAACCCTAGCCCTCTCCGGTGTCTATATAAACTGGAGGGTTTTAGTCCGTAGGACGGAACAACAATCATACCATAGGCTAGCTTCTAGGGTTTAGCCTCCTTGATCTCGTGGTAGATCTACTCTTGTACTACCCATATCATCAATATTAATCAAGCAGGAGTTGAGTTTTACCTCCATCGAGAGGGCCCGAACTTGGGTAAAAACATCGTGTCCCTTGTCTCCTGTTACCATCCGCCTAGACGCACAGTTCGGGACTCCCTACCCGAGATCCGCCGGTTTTGACACCGATAGGGTGGCTATATCATTTAATTTAGTAAGATGTGCCACAACAGTTTCAGATTCATAGCCATGAAAAGGATCAGATTCAACCAAAGTAATTATATCAGGATCAATAGAGAATTCATAATCCTTATCGGAACACAGATAGGCGAAGTAGCAAAAGCGGGGTCAGGTTTCATTTTATCTTTAAGAGATTCTTTATTCCATTTAATTAATAACCTTTTAAGTTCGTGACGATCTCTGCAAGCTAAAATAGCGGCAGAAGATTCCATATCAAAAACATAACCCTCAGGAATAACAGACCTATCTTCATCATCTCTTTCATCATTATAATCAGATTCAATAATTTCTTTCTCTCTAGCCCTAGCAATTTGATCATCAAGAAATTCACTAAGGGGCACAGTAGTATCAGGCATAGAAGTAATTTCATCATAAGTATCATGCATAGCAGAAGTGGCATCAATAATAACATGCGACATATCAGAACGAATAGCAGAAGCAGGTTTAGGTGTCGCAAGCTTACTCATAACAGAAGGTGAATCAAGTGCAGACACTACTAGAAAAAGGGCTATAGATGGGATTGACACTAATGGTGCACCAGATAAGAGGTGCGCCATTAGTATATACTAATGGCGCACCACCTTATGATACGCCATTAGTGTTGAAACTACTAATGGCGCACCTGGCCCAGGGTGCGCCATTAGTATCAAATTTTTTTTGAACTAGTGCGCCTGTCCAAACATACTAATGGGGCATCCAGACACAGTGCGCCATTACTAGTTGTAAATAGTAATGGCGCACCAGTCCGAGAGTGCGCCACCAATGTTGTTTTTTATTATATTTTTATTCCTTTTTTTTGCAAAACTACTAATGGCGCACTCTTCCACCGTGCGCCATTACTAGTTTAAACTAGTAATGGCGCACTGTGGAACAGTGCGCCATTAGTATTTTTGTTTTTTTGTTGCAAAACTACTAATGGCGCACCAGCAGAAGGTGCGCCATTAGTAACCTGGATTACTAATGGCGCATTTAGATATGGTGCGCCATTAGTAAGTGGGCAGCAAGAAGATATTTTGGACAGCCTCTCCTACCCACACTCACTTTCTCCCCACTTCATTCTCTCCACCTCCTCCTTGTCTCGGGTGCCTCCTCTTTTTCACCTCATTTCCACCATAGATTCATTCAAATTAAGTGGTTAAATTACCTTGTTTTCATAGGTAAGTAAGGGGGGAAGCTATATTTATGTTGTTCTCCCTACAACAATGTGCACATGCACTTTTTATGGCCTAGCTAGATCTATGTATGTTCGTGGTGTTGCATATGTTTGTGGTGTTGCATATGTGTTTGTGTTTGGAGGTGTACCGGTATTTAAAATGCGATAGTTGCCAATATTTTGCCGGAATGTTGATTCATTTCCGTTTCGGCGAGAATTTTGGCATTAGGCATTCTTTTTGGTCCTATTTTTAGGGAAAGTCATGCCAAATTTTTTCTTGGTTCTAAAATATCGTTTTGCTCTACCCCGCAGGCGACCATGGTCCGCACGATGACCGAAGGCATCGTGAATAGGTTTTTGAGGTCCGCGAAGGCCGAGATGCTTCAAAAGAACGAGACGGAGATAAGATGTCCGTGTCGAAGATGCAAGCTGAAGAGCCTTATTGCGGACCCGATTCCGGGCAGGTGCGGGACTACCTGCTCTTGCGTGGTTTCATGGATGGCTATCGGTGGCAAGGTGATGAAGATGACTACGAAGTCGTCCATGGGGGCCGGGCAAGAAATGAGGAAGGGCAGCAAGACAACCACCGCGGCTCGGGCGGGCGAGAAGACGAAGAATCCCCAGGAGATGATCACGACGGTGATGCTGTACACAGTCATCATGTAGAAGATGCAGGACATGATGATGAGGAAGATGCCGGAGCAGACAACGGGCATGATCATGAAGATGATGATGCCGGCGGAGCAGACGACGGTGGACCATTGATGGGCTGGGTGCAGGACCCTTATATTCAAGAGCTGCTTCTCAAGCAGACGGATAACGCAAGAGCTGCCGCCCGACAGAAAGCCAAGATGGATCAACTTGAGTTAGACGCGGTTACTCCATTGTATGAAGGATGCAGGCCCGAGGATACCCGCCTGAAAGTAACGCTCATGGATCTGGAGATGAAGGTAAAACACAAAATGACCGATGCATGCTTCGACGAGAACATGTCATTCTGGCACGAACGTATTCCAAAGGGGAACAAGTGCCCGACCAGTTTGGAGGAGGCGAAGAAAATCATGTGTCCTCTGGATTTACCGCACGTGAAATACCATGTGTGCATGAACAATTGCATCTTTTATCGGGACGAGCACGCGGAGTCTACCATATGTCCGGTGTGCGGCGTCACTCGATACAAGAAGAGGAAGAAAGCTCCTCAAAAAGTGGTGTGGTACTTTCCGATCACTCCTCGTCTGCAGCGGTATTTCGCGGACCCTAAGGTAGCAAAGCTCCTGCGTTGGCACGCGGATAGGGAGGAGAAGAAGCGAGAAGATGACGCAAATGATCCGGAGATAGATAAAAAAGACAAGATGCTGAGTCACCCTAAGGATGCGAGCCAGTGGCAAGCGTTGAACTTCGAATACCCAGAATTTGGGAAGGATCCAAGGAACATCATGCTGGGCGCGAGCACCGATGGAGTCAATCCGTTTGGCAGCCAGAGAAGCACACATAGCACCTGGCCTGTGTTTGTGTGGATGTACAACCTTCCCCCCTGGTTGTGCATGAAGAGGAAGTACATTCACATGAGTATGCTAATTGAAGGGCCAAAACAACCAGGGAACGACATCAATCTGTATCTGGGGCTGCTGAAGGAGGAGCTAGACATGCTGTGGAAAACGCCAGCCAATACGTGGGACGCCGCAGAGAAAGAATATTTCCCTATGAGAGCCGCACTGCTCACGACGGTGCACGACTATCTTGGTTACGGATATCTCGCGGGGCAGGTAGTCCACGGATTTTCTGGATGCGTAAGGTGCATGGATGACACAACGTATCGCCAGCTAGATAGAGATCCCGGGTCTTCGAAAACCGTGTTCATGGGACATCGAAGGTGGCTTCGCGACGATGACCCGTGGAGGAAACGCAAGGATCTGTTCGATGGTGAAACCGAACCCCGAAAACGCCCGTGTACGAGGAGCGGCGAGGAAATAGATAAGCTGTTGAAAAATTGGAAAGACTGCCCACTGCCGGGAAAGAAGCAAAAGGCGCCAGAGCCGGGAAAGAAGCGAAAGGTGCCAGAGCCGCTGCTGAAGGTATGGAAAACGAGGTCTGTTTTTTGGGACTTGCCCTACTGGAAGATCCACCGTGTGCCTCACAGCCTTGATGTCATGCATATCACGAAGAACGTGTGCGAGAGTCTGCTTGGTACCCTGCTCAACATGCCAGAGAGGACCAAAGATGGGCTGAAAGCAAGGGTAGACTTGAAATCAATGGGCATCAGGCAGGAGCTTCACGCTATATATGATGATGATGATGATGATGATGATGATGATGATGATGATGATGATGATGATGATGATGATGATGATGATGATGAGGCGAAGCAGGACACAGAAAGTCATCGCAAAGGCAAAAAGGCCAAGAAGACCGGAAATGACTACCCTCCCGCGTGCTTCACTCTAAGTCAGGAGGAGATCGAGCAGTTTTTCACCTGTCTCCTAGGAGTAAAAATTCCTTACGGTTACGCGGGGAAGATAAGCAGATACCTTGACCCAGCGAAGCAGAAGTTCAGCGGGATGAAGTCTCACGACTGTCACGTGCTGATGACGCAGATACTTCCAGTTGCAATCTGTGGGATCATGGACGCGCACGTCCATGAAATGCTATTTGGCCTATGCAACTTCTTCGACGTCATCTCTGAGAAGTCGATTGGCGTGAGGCAACTCAGAAGGCTACAGGAAGAGATCGTGGTGATACTATGCGAGCTTGAGATGTACTTCCCGCCCGCATTCTTCGATGTTATGGTGCATCTGCTGGTCCATATAGTGGAGGATATCATCCAACTCGGGCCGACGTTCCTGCACAGCATGATGCCGTTCGAAAGGATGAATGGTGTCATCAAAGGATACGTTCGCAACATGTCACGTCCAGAGGGCACTTTTTGAACTATCATAGCCTTCATTTCTCGATTGTATTTCATGGGCACTTTTTGAACTATCATGAATATTTTTAAATTTCATGGACACTTGATCTCGATCCCCCTCCATCTCGATCGCTATCCCACCTCGCCAGATCTGGCCCCCCTCGCCGCCGAGCACCCCCCGGTCCACCGGCCGCCGCCACCGACCCCCCGCACCCCTCCCCTACTCAACCGCCACCGCTGACCCCCCGCACCCTCCCCCGCTCCACCGGCATTACTGTTTGATGATATTTTTTAAAACATTATTACTGTCTTATAAAAAAATATTACTGTTATGATTTAAACAAGTTTGAACATATTTAAACACAAATAAGTATCAAACAACATTTTAAATGCATAAAAAAATTTGTGGAGCCTGGGAATCGAACCCAGGACCTCCTGGTGTGAGAACTGGCTGCTGACTAGTCGAGCTAGTAGAGGGGACTTGATGTGGATCAGGTCAGGTGGTAGATAACCTGTTGGCTCGAGCAGAAATAAAAAAAAACTAATGGCGCACCAGGGTGAGGTGCGCCATTAGCATGGATGTACTTATGGCGCACCGAGGGGTGGTGCGCCATTAGTATTGTGCCGCCCCCGCCCATCCATGCTTCCTCCCGGCCCAAACCTATCGATCCCCTCTCTCTCCCTCGCCTTCGCCCTCGATCCCCTTCCCCTCTCCTCTCCCGACGCCGCTGCCCTGCCGCCTCGACGCCCCGACGTCGGCGCCGCTCTCCTCGTCGCCCCACCTCGTTGGACGCCATCGCCCCGCCGCCCTCGTCGCCGGCGGCCCGGACGCCGCCCCGTCCACACCGCCCCGTCCACCTCGTCGGGCTCCTCCTCCCGCTCCGCGTCCTCGGGCTCCTCCCGCTCGCGCTCGCACTACCGCTCCCTCTCGTCGTCCTACTCATCGCCGCTCCCCTCCCGCCGCCAAGCGCAGGTGAGCAACCACCGCCCTTCCCTTCCCCTCCCCTCCCATCCTCCCCCGCCGCCGCATGGCCCCGGATCCGTCCTCGTGCGGATCCTCCCCCGCCGTAGCTTAGGATGGATGATTCTGATGTGTGAAATTACAAATGTATATGAGTCCCGCTTGTTAAATTTTCTATGTTGTCAAGCGTAGCCACTTCTGGGATCGAATAATACGGATGCAGGTTTTTAGTATCTATATTGTACAAGGTATTTAAAATAACCATGTTCATTGAAAAATGTGTTTTTGAGTGATGCTTGAGATAGGATGGAAACTGAAGTTAATTGCCAGAGACTTGCCATGTGCTGTGTAGTTTAGCTCCATTATTAGAATGGCAGACTTTGAAAACGAGCATATGTTCTCTTCTTCTACTTCTTCTATTTCTGAAATTAGAGAAGATTTGGCTGCTGCTACTTTAGTTTTCATGCCCAATCAACCAATTCTCCTTTTATCCATTTGATTGGCTCCTATTATAATTGCAGAGGATAAGAAGAACTTGCTCTGTTCTTGCTTGTACACCAATCTCTGCTTCAACTACTGCATTTACTTTCATGTAACAGTCTTGTACCCAATGCTTCAGTGGCAGTGCATCCTAAGCAATGGACTCCACTTGGTAGAGTGGTACAATTAGTATTAGGGGGGGGGGGGTATTTGCTTGCTATATATATAGGGAAAGTCATTGCTCTGTTTTCAGTATTTTCTGATCCAGCACCTTTACATGGAAACTGAAACTGCTTTACTGTCATCTTATCAATATTTAAGCCGCCGGCGATGAATGCAATTAAGTTCTTCCTTTTTTTGGTTGGCCATTATTCCCTGCTGGTGCTTGCTTTTCTGCAGGCTGCTGCTGCTTTAGTTTTCATGCCTAACTAAGAACCATAAAAAAACACTCATCTTTTAGTCCAGTTGGCGACACAGAAGATGCATCAGCGTCTTGCTGCCATGCTTAGTTTTTTTATCCATTCTCAGTTTTCTATCTGTCATACCAATATTAGTTATGTAGAGTTCTCATCTTATGTAATGTTCAACTCTGACTAAACAGGTTCTGCAAACGGTCTTTTACTGCACTTGACTGAAGAAGTAGGTGTCTGCTATATCCTGCACTTGAGGTGAGTTGTGTTCTCAGGTTTACATTGCAATGGGCACTCTTCTTGTAAACACAAATTCAGATTTATATACTATATGCTGGCATGACTGTTTTTATTAGGCAGGACAGTGCAATAGTTGATGTATCTTGGTTTAATATTAACCTAACTATTCTTTTTTCCTTAGGTTAATATTAAAATGTCCAGTGTATATATATTTGAAAATGATTGCTGCTAGATGTTAATTTGCTGGTACTAGCTAGAATTTGGCACTGAAAAGCAAAAGCAAAAGCTAATTAACTGCTGGGTAATAGCACTGGTACTAGGTAGCTAAAATATGTGTTCTGAAACACTGAGAGCAGAAACACTTACTACATAAATATGCTCAAGAAACACTTACTAACCAGAAAAGGTTTTGACTTGAATCTGTTAGTATTTGTCTGCACTTTCTCACATTCTTCTTGTATCTGATCCAGTATTGCTTGTAGTGGTTTGTCCAAAATGTTGAATGATACTGCTTGGAGATGCATATATTGTTTGACCTCTTCACATGCCAATGTATTTTCCATGTTGTGATGGAGGCCTTTTTTGCCTTGTCCACCCGAGAGGCCCTTGAGTTTGCCGGAATGTCGATTAACTTCCATTCCGGCAAATTCGGGTACTCCATATGTCCTATTTTCAGCAAAGGTCATGCTGAAATTTTCCGTGAATTTTAGCATGACTTTGCTAAAAATAGGACATATGGGGTACTTGTGACTAATGCATGGGCCGGGGTATCTTAGTAGTTAATTAAGTAGGATCAAGTGCCCCGGCGTACTTGTGACTAATGCATGGCTTTTAGGGTGCCTCGGTGTCGATAAAAACCGAAATGATGAAAGCTTAGGCTTTTAGGGTGCCTCGGCGTCGAAAAACCCTCAATGATAAAAGCTTAGATTTTAGGATGCCTCGGTGTCGACAAACCCTAAATGATGAGACCATGATCTTGTTCCTTGACAATAACCAACTTTTTGACCAAACTTTTTTTCTATTTAGAGAGAAACATGGCCCACAACGATGAGGCCGGGGGTTCGGGCGGCAAGGCATTCTGGGAGCTGTCCCAGGAGATGGAGGAACAACCTCACTTGTATGAGGACGCCGCCTTCCCCACCGATCCTGAGACCACTGATGGTGCCGCCGAGGATGACCCCACTGATGCCACCACTGATGGTGCCGCCGAGGATGCCACCACTGATGATGGCGGCGCATGCACAGATGGCAGCCAGAAGAGGCAACGGAAGGACCGGCGCCCGACCGTGCTCCGCACCCTCAAGGAGGAAGTTACTGAAGTGGACTCCGACGGGAATCCAACGGCGCCCAACGAATAGTCAAGGGGTACTCACTTCAGCTCGGGTGCATTCTCCGGAGCACCGTCTCGATCAACACCGAGAACCTGAGGCATCCTGACCGAGGGAATTTGCGCAACCTCCTCTTCACGAAGCTGCACGAACGATACAAGTTCCCCGCTGAATTTGAAAACACAAGCCTCAAAGGGAATAAAGTGAACAATGCTGCCCTCACGAAGATGAGCAAGGCCTTGTCTACTTGGAAAAGCAATGTGAAGAGAATGGTCGAGAAAGGTGAGAGTTATGAGAAGATCAAGGAGAAAAATCCTTCGATCACCGAAGATGACTACAACGACTTCAAGATCAATTGCTCGAGCACCACAAACTCCGAATCAAGTCGGTGGGGGACAGAAATGCGGGAGCTGAACTTAGGGGAACACACACTCGGTCCCGGCGGTTACAGAGTGGCGGAGCCTATATGGGACAAGGAGGAGGCGGAACATGCCGAGCAAGGCCTACCGCCCCTCTTCGATCAATACGGTGACAAGCAGACCAGGAACTTTGTCAGGGCCCAGTACAAGAAGGACCCGAAAACAAAGGAGCTTACCATGGATCCGAAGACCAGGGCGCTTGAGCTTGTTCTGGTAAGGAATACACCCGCGCGTAATTAGCTCCATATGGTTGCATTCTAATTAATGAAGCCAAATTTCTAAATGGTTCACATTCCTTCCGCAGGCGACTGAAAGCAGTAGCGCGGGGTCGACTAAGAGCAACCCTTGGGACACCACTCTAAAGAGGGCGTTGAATGTAATGAAGAACAAGGATTAGGTCAGTAAGCCGACGTCAGCTGGTCGTGTGGCCGGCAAAGGCTTGTCGACAAAATGGGGGTCATACTATAACATTGGTGGGCGAAAGGAGAAAAAGACCAACTCGGAAAGCCAGGCGCGCGAGGTTCAAGAACTCAAGGCACAGGTGGCGCGGATTCCGGAGATTGTCCAAGAGCAAGTGCAACAACAACTCGGAGCGACGATCACCGCCATTGTGCCTACCTTGATCTCGGGGTTGAGTGCGTGGATAGCGGGCGGCCAACAGGGGCCGCCCCTGATTCCTAGCTTCACGGCCAGCAACTCGTAGAACGCGATGCCGGGGCCATTGGTGTCTCCGGCGGAGGCGGCATTGGTGTCCCCGACGCCGGCACGGGAGCTTAATGCACCCGTGTGTACGCCGACCGGCACCTCTGCAGCAAGCGGCCCCTCCGTCAACTGCACGCCCGCCGTTGGTGGTGCCTCGACATTAGCCGAGCTCGACGCCATCATCACGGTAACTAATTAAGCCTCTCTCGGCCGAGGACTTCATCTCCTTGCCTTTGACTGGGCATCCCTGACGCCCTACATGTTTTCGCAGGGTGCCGCCGACGTTCCATGCACTCTCCTGCACTTCGTGAACAACGAGTTGGTCGATGTCGCCAAGGGCAAAATCGTTCAACCGGACAACCCCTTGTTCCATGGTACCCAGATGCCACCCAACTTGTTTAGGGTTCAACTGGTTCGGGTGCTGCCAGGCTGCGACGAGTTGCTACCTCCGATTCGACCCGTCGGGGCCGACGATGATGACATGATGACCCTCAGCGCCTGCCTGATCGGCTGGCCCCTGCTTTGGCTGAAGAGCCAGATTCGTTTGGGGGCGGGGGACACCACCCCAAAGACAACACCGCCAGTCGTGCCGGCGCCAAGTCGGCCCCATGGCAAGACCGCCGCAACGGTGCCGGACATCCCTATGCCACTGGATCCAAACATGCATATGGCACAGGATCAGAACGACGACGACGATACATTTGGCAACGTCGATCAGTACTTTGCCGATCATGGGTACGGTGGCGACTTCATGGGGCCTCCTTCTCAAGAACCCAACCCAACAAAAGACGTGCGCGATCTAGCTGGTACCGCGGAGAAGCCAAGTTGCAACAGGCGTCGTCTACCGTTCAGCTCTCAGGAGACGCCTCCAGCTGCCGACTTCACCGAGCCTCAGATAGGCGAGGTGCGAGATATTCTCAGCCCCAACACACTCAAGAAGGCGGTCTGTGAGCAAAACTCGGTCCCATTATAGGAGAAGAAGAAGGCACGCAAAAGAAAGACTAACAAGGGTGCGGGCCAGCCGGCACCGAGTACGATCCGTGCTCAGGACGGGCCACCTTCACCTGAGGATTTAATGAGGAGGGTGCATGTGGCGGGTAGGGCGATGCTACCGAGAAATATGCTCGATGTTGCAGCCGGTGCTATGCGGAGTCTGCATGACAGTGTTCTTTCTTTGGAGAAGCGGCGTCTCAGAGAGAAGGATGTGGCATACCTGGTTTTCGTGGCCAAGGTGCCAGAGGGCAAGGGCTTTGTGGATAACTCCATCGGGGCTACGATCGTCCTGCGGTTTGATGACGTCCATGCTATGTTGAACCTTCATACGCTGCACTACACCTTCGTTCGGCTATTTTCGCTAAGTATGGAGATGCGGATCATTCGCGACAAGACCCCGGACATCGTGATAGTCGACCCCTTCTACATGCGTGCCAAGATCTTGGGCAGCGTTGGGGACCGGCAAGTCACGAGTTCTTACCTCGAAGGCGTCATTCTGGCAAACCCAGATAAGGATAACTTCCTCGTGCCTTACTTTCCCGAGTAAGTCCTCCCCTCAACCGCCCCGTAACATATCAATTCTTAGATTTCGATCGTTTTTCTTTTAACATTCCGTGTTTTCTGCAGTGACACACATTGCACGCTCATCCTCCTAAGCCCCAAATATTCCATGGCCACGTATTTCGACCCGGACCGTCAGTCGAATGTAGACTACACAAATGTCAAGAAGGTTCTTGATGATGTTCTCCCCGGCTACGCCCAATCTGGAGGCACCTTCAACAGGCCTATTCATAAGTACGGCAAGCACGTGTTCTCCCACAATAGGACGTTCTGCTGCGTCAAGCAGCCGCCTGGCGTTCAGAAGGGTGCCTACTACGCCATCCATCACATGCGGGCGATCGTACGGGACCATCATCAACTTCTGCTACCGAGTAAACTCAAAGATTGGGCCACGAGCGTGTCGGCAATCCAGGACGCGGACATCAGACAAGAATTCTTTCGCATCCAGTCGGAGCTTGCAGAAATCATCCATCAAGATGTCCTTCGTACCTCGGGGCAGTTCTACCTCAGAAATCAACCGTCCAATAGTGACATCGACACAATGCTACAAATGCAGGCTGACAACGCCCGTAATTTCATGACTCCCACGATAGACGGCGGCTTCATCCACGCTCCGGTCCCTTGAGTCGAGTCGAAAGCAGTGATGCTGTGTCTAGTTCTGAAACATCGATTGGCTCATGTTGTAATTAAACTTTAATGAACTTGTAGTATGTCTCTTTGGTTTCGAGAGTCGTTCAACTTAGATGTAATCGATGCTATTAATGTCTTGCTTTTCTCTTCCGATCGTTCTATTGCATACTTATATATTGCTTATGTATTGTCTGTGAATTGGTACTAACGTTTCGTTTGGCTAGTGCATAGCGATGCCGTCGTATGTCGTGTACAAGGGTAAGGTTCCCGGAGTCTACGACGAGTGGGAGGAGTGTCGGAGACAGGTTCACCGATTCAGCGGTAACAGTTACAAAGGGTACACCACTAGGGCCGAGGCCGAATCTAGATACGCCCGCTATCTAGAGGGAGAGGGGAGGGAGCGTTGGAGGAACCGAATGAAGACGAGTTTCATCGTTATGATGCTCATCGTGATGACCGCAACTCTCTTCTATGTGATGGTAGTTTAGATGATCGATATCGACTTGTAATGTGAAGACAAACTCGCTACTCGCCGTCTCGAGACTTGTAATATAATGTTCTATCTTTGTTCGGTCTTTTCAATTCAGAGACTAATATGATGAATTGTATTCGGAGACTAATCTTCTATTGTATTCGATGAATCTGTTGTTGATGTGTGCTGTCTATATTTTGTCCAATTATACATTTTGTAACATGTGCAAAAAACAGAAAATTAAAAAATTAAAAAACCTAATATTCATACTAATGACGCATCACATCACAGTGTGCCATTAGTATGCCAGAGGATACTAATGGCGCATCATTAAACAGTGCGCCATTAGTATGCCGAAGTTACTAATGGCGCATCCTGTTGTCGTGCGCCATTAGTATGCCAAAGCACCTGGGTATACATGGCCCCTGGGAGGCATACTAATGGCGCACCGTGGCCTATACTAATGGTGCACCAGTGGTGCGCCATTAGTAAAAATTACTAATGGCGTGCTAGTAATGGCGCACCACTAATGCGCCATTAATGGCCAAATTAGGTGCGCCATTAGTAGGCCTTTTTCTAGTAGTGAGAGCTAGATGGCAGTTTCCTACCTCCCCTCGTAGTTGAGGGATAAATTGTTGTCTTAGCATCTTTCAAGTTCTTCATAGTGTCCAGCAGATATAAATCCCAAGTGACTCAAAGAATAGAGCTATGCTCCCCGGCAACGGCGCCAGAAATTAGTCTTGATAACCCACAAGTATAGGGGATCGCAACAACTTTCGAGGGTAGAGTATTCAACCCAAATTTACTGACTCGACACAAGGGGAGCCAAAGAACATTCTCAAGTATTACCAGCTGAGTTGTCAATTCAACCACACCTGGAAACTTAGTATCTGCAGCAAAGTGTTTAGTAGCAAAGTAATATGATAGTGGTGGTAACGGTAACAAAAGAGTAATGAAAGCAAAGTAATATTTTTGGTATTTTGTAGTGATTGTAACAATAGCAACGGAAAAGTAAATAAGCGAGAACCAGTATATGGAAAACTCGTAGGCATCGGATCAGTGATGGATAATTATGCCGGATGCGGTTCATCATGTAACAGTCATAACATACGGTGACACAGAACTAGCTCCAATTCATCAATGTAATGTAGGCATGTATTCCGAATATAGTCATACGTGCTTATGGAAAAGAACTTGCATGACATCTTTTGTCCTACCCTTCCGTGGCAGCGGGTTCCTAATGAAACTAAGAGATATTAAGGCCTCCTTTTAATAGAGAACCGGAACAAAGCATTAGCACATAGTGAATACATGAACTCCTCAAACTATGGTCATCACCGGGAGTGGTCCCGAATATTGTCACTTCGGGGTTGCCGGATAATAACACATAGTAAGTGACTATAGACTTGCAAGATAGGATCAAGAACACACATATATTCATGAAAACATAATAGGTTCAGATCTAAAATCATGGAACTCGGGCCCTAGTGACAAGCATTAAGCATAGCAAAGTCATAGCAACATCAATCTCAGAACATAATGGATACTAGGGATCAAACCCTAACAAAACTAACTCGATTACATGATAAATCTCATCCAACCCATCACCGTCCAGCAAGCCTATGATGGAATTACGCACGCACGACGGTGAGCATCATGAAATTGGTGATGGAGGATGGTTGATGATGATGACGGTGACGAATCCCCCTCTCGGGAGCCCCGAACGGACTCCAGATCAGCCCTCCCGAGAGGTTTTAGGGCTTGGCGGCGGCTCCGTATCGTAAAACGCGATGTTTTCTTCTCCCTTATTTTTTCTCCCCGAAAGCAAATATATAGAGTCGGAGTTGGCGCAGGAAGGTCTCCAGGGAGCCCACGAGGTAGGGGGCGCGCCCTAGGGGGGCGCCCCCCACCCTCGTGGACAGGGTGTGGGCCCCCTGGTCTTCATCTTTGGCGAGGATTTTTTATTATTTATTGTAAGAAATTCCATGGAGTTTCAGGTCATTCCGAGAACTTTTGTTTTCTGCACATAAAACAACATCATGGCAATTCTGCTGAAAACAACGTCAGTCCGGGTTAGTTCCATTCAAATCATACAAGTTAGAGTCCAAAACAAGGGCAAAAGTGTTTGGAAAAGAAGATATGACGGAGACGTATCAGCGGCGCAGGCGAGCGGTGGTGATGGTGCGTCGCGTGCGGTGCGGGGCGGCGGACGGCGGCGAGTGTGGCGCGGCGGTGGCGGTCTGCGCGACGGCGGCGCGTGGCGGAAGGCGGTGAGATGCGGGGAGGGGCGGCGCAACGCGACAAAGGGAGAGGCGGGGCCCGGGGCCGCTATTTATGGAGGGGAGGAGGCGCGAGGCGTGGGCGAGGGGGCAGAGGAGGCGGCGGCGCGGCGGACTCCGGGGATGGAGTCCCCGTTGGAGACGGAGGCGGAGGCGGCAGGGCGCTAGGCTGCGGCCTGGACCAGTTGGCTGGGCCGGCCCAGTTCGGTGGAAAGTTTTTTAAAAAAAAATTCAAGGCAAACAAAAAATAATAAAAACAAAAGAAATAAAAATATTATATAGGCATATAATATATCAATATTTTCAGAAAAAGATTTTCTACGACATGAACATTTTTCCAAAGTCAAATAAAATACGCACAAATTTAAATAAAGCAAAGAGTGTTACTGCTCTAATAAAATCCAAGAAAAATCATTTTAAAAAATACCAAAATTAATTCAAATTTATTTCTCTCCAATTTTCTAATGTAGGGAATCATGTTACCCTATTTTCCATATATTTTATTTTTGGAGAAAAATAATTTGAATAAAACTCAAATAACTCCAAATTGAAAATAAATTCAAAAGAACTTTGAATTTAATTCTTTGAAACTCCCAACTCACATTTCATATGTTTTGAAGAAGTCATTTTATCTTCGCTCGTGAAAATCATTGAGGTGCATAAAGTTCCTGGGTTGGAAATGTTTTCCAAATGAAATTCAAATATTTTCAACACCCCTTGTCATTTAAATAAATGGAAGAAGTCATGCCATCTTCTCTCCTGGGTTTTGTGGTGAAAAGAATTTGAATTCACGGAGATCACGAATGCAAAAAGAAAGTTTGGGAAAGTCCTTTTATTCCCTCTCATTTAACCTTCAAAAAGTTTCGAATTTCACTCAATTTCACACAATCAATCAAACAATCAATCAAATCTGTCTATTTATTATAACATTCCAAAATTTAGAATTTTGGGATGTTACAAACCTACCACCCTTAAAATGAATCTCGTCCTCGGGATTCGGAGAGTGTCGGTGTCAAAACCGGCGGATCTCGGGTAGGGGGTCCCGAACTGTGCGTCAAGGCCGGATGGTAACAGGAGACAAGGGACATGATGTTTTTACCCAGGTTCGGGCCCTCTCGATGGAGGTAATACCCTACTCCTGCTTGATTAATATTGATGATATGGGTAGTACAAGAGTAGAACTACCACGAGATCAAGGAGGCAAAACCCTAGAAGCTAGCCTATGGTATAATTGTGTATGAAGATGGTTGTCCTATGGAATACAACCCCCCGGTTTATATAGACACCGGATAGGGTTAGGGTTACACAGAGTCGATTACAATGGTAGGAGATCTTGAATATCCGCATCGCCTAGCTTACCTTCCACGCCAAGGAAAGTCCCATCCAGACACGGGACGAAGTCTTAAATCTTGTATCTTCATAGTCCAGGAGTCCGGCGAAGGTATAGTTCGGCTACCCGAACGCCCCCTAATCCAGGACTCCCTCAGTAGCCCCTGAACCAGGCTTCAATGACGACGAGTCCGGCGCGCAGATTGTCTTCGGCATTGCAAGGCGGGTTCCTCCTCCAAGTCCTTCATAGAAGATTATAAACACCAAGAATAGTGTCCGGCTCTGCAAAATAAGTTTCCACATAGTGCCATAGAGAGAATAAAATTAACACAAATCAAATCTGCTGACGTATTCCGCAGTGCGTCGTCACACTACGGCCAAGTTCTTTACACAAATCATTTTTACTTTTCCACCTCAGCGCGTTTTGTGAGGCGGTTTCCTTGGCACGTCTTGTCAAAGCAAAGATCGTGTCCCCCTTTTTACGTGATTCTCATCAATACAGATGTGGGTAACCCAATCATGCCCGTCAGCACGTTTCCTCGATTAAAAGCGAGTCCCAAACGGTTACGGGGAGGGCTCTTGGTATTCAACCTCTTATAAAGAGACCAAGGCCTTACTTCTTTTTTTCAATCTCAAACGAGTTCGCCCGTCGCCTCGAGTTCCAACACCCCAGGCTCCAGATTCCAGGCGCTTCGGAACTTCGACAATGTCCGGTTCCGACCTTCAAGGCCGGTGGACGCCCTCCTCCGTCACGGAGGAGGACATGCTAAAATTGAGGGCGGCTAAGTTCCTGACCGGTGAAATTTCACATAGGTTGCCTGCTCAAGGGCAGGTTATTCCCAGTCCCTAGCCCGGTGAGAGCGTGGTGTTCATGTCTCACTTCCTCCGAGGGTTGGGCTTCCCAATGGATCCCTTTGTGAGGGGACTGTTGTTCTATTACGGGCTGGAATTCCATGATTTAGCTCCGGAGTCCATCCTCCATATCTCCTCGTTTATCGTCGTGTGTGAAGCATTCCTCCGTGTCACCCCTCACTTCGTATTATGGCTCAAGACCTTCAAAGTGGAGCCGAAGATGATCAAGGGACAGCATGCGGAGTGTGGAGGCGCTGTCATAAGCAAAAATGCCGATGCTCCATGGCCCGAGGGCTCTATTCAAGAGGAGCTAGGTTTGTGGCAATGAGAGTGGTTTTATATCACCGCTCCCCGGGGCTCCAAGTGGGTGGCGCCTCCTGCCTTTCGCTCAGGTCCACCACCATGGCTAGCGTCATGGGTCAACAAAGGGCTGGATTGGGGTTTGCCCAAAGACGTGCCCTTGTTGCAGGGCCGCATTAAAGATCTCTTGTAAGGAGACCTCAGCCTGGTCAAGGTGACGCAAGTCATGCTAATTCGCCGAATATTACCCGGCAAACGTCGCTCCCTTTGCCTGTGGGAGTTTAATCCAGAGGGACCGCGAGCTCTCCAGAATTTCATGGGCGCAACGCCCGCAGAGATGTATGAACTGTTCTTCGGATCACAAGAGGTGTGTCCGGATTTAACCGAGGACGCATGCCTAAGCTGCAATCGCCCGGATACTCAAGTAAGTAACCTTGTGCCCGGACATGCTATCCGTATAATAAACTTGCCCCTAAAAGAGCTGTCCTTTTAAACAAGAGTGGATAGCAAAAGCAAAGCTGATCAGGTGTTCGGCCCCCCTTCCTGAAACCAGGCCAGATCTTGTGCTTGTCGGGATGTTGAAAATAATGCCTTTGGAGGGGAGCAAGGGTGAGGACAAGGAAATTATGGCCTCCTCGAAGGAGGCTACTCCGAAGGGAGGAACCGACAATTCCTCCCCTAAGGGGAAGAAAAGAGCCGCCTCTGACGACCCGGAGACCATGGCCTCAAAGCGGGGGAAGAAATCCTCGTCAAAGGGTCCTGTGCCGGGGAATTCTTCGGCCGGACTACACCCTCAGGGGGATCAGCCCTCCAGCGAGCCGTAAGTAGAGAAAGATTTTCCTTTCGAGGGATGAGAGAAATCCTTGATTTTATATCCGAGAAGATTAACCGAATTTTTACCTTATAGTTCGGACCTCAGCCCTTCTCAGCAGAGCTCGTCTTCGGGGGATCTCCTTCCGGAGATGATGGAGAGCGGGACGCCTCCTCCTGCCGTGCCGCCTAGCGAGGCGGGCGACCCTGAGGTGTCGTCGCGGAGGGTTTCTCCGAATCCGGCAGGGGCGGAAGATAGCTATGTGGCCCCCCGAGGTTCTCCACGTCCGGCCTTCAAAAGAGGTCATGGGACAAGTCCGGCACCGTTTGGTGATCGGCCGGAGGAGCTAAAGGTTCTGCTGGGGCGAGCTTCTATTTCGGAGGAGCATCGTGCATTGATGGGCACGGTGATTGAAAGGATCTCATCCGCAGAGAGCAGATTACGTGAGGCCGTCAAAAGTTTACTGACAGGCTTTGAGGTACATTTAGATAATGTACACTTTTGTCATTTGCGCATGAATAAGATGCGCCCTGTGTAGATAGTAGCCCCTGAGACTCTGCGCGTTGTCAAGAAATGACGGCACGTGGAGGATCATAATCCCAGGTCTAAGATATTGCCTTTTAATGTAGGCTGCAGGGTGTTCGGAATCAAGCCGAACTGATGATTTTTCCAAACTAAATCGGCAACTGGACGTGGCAGATGCCGACATCGCGCTTGTCAACAAGCGGCTTGATGAAGCTCAAGGTATGTGATTCCTCGGGCGACATTAGGTAAGAAGAGTTTTATTCCAGTGTCTTACGATGTGTATGCTTGACGCAGATGGTGCGGCCGCCTTGGAGAGTCTTAGGGCAGAACTTGCCCGAGCTAAAGAACAAGCCAGAAAAAGTGATGCGGCAGCCTAGAAAGCCCTTGAAGAGCTGAGAGCCGAACAGGCTTCTCATTGCCGAAGCAAGGAAGAGATGGCCAGAATGGCCGAAAAGTTAAAGAGCACCGTAGACCGTTGCAGACTTCTTGAGAAAGAAGACCAGGCGAGACAGACGGGCCTAGAGAAGGCCGTTGCTGATGCCAAGGACGCGCGCTCTGCGATGAGAGCTGCGAAGGAGGAGTTGCGTCAGGCCGAACAGATTGCGGCTGGAAAGCCCTTCATGCTGCGAAGAAAATTTTGCGATCCGAAGTTTGCTCCACTGGACTGTATGTGGAGTGTGGAGGATACCTATCTGGATTCGGCAGCGAGTGCTGCTGATGCGGCCGAACACTTTCGAGATCAGAAAGATCGCGAAGTGGAAAAGCTTTTCTGGTCGCAGTTTCACAATCGAGAGCGTCCACTGGCAGTGGAAGATCGTTTGGCTCAATGGGCTGAACTGAATAGGTTGCCCGGACTCGCCATGAAGTACGTCATGGGTCATCTGTGGCCGGGGAGATCGGAGCCGAAGAGTTATTTCTCCTTGGTGCAGCAACTCCTTGACGTGGTGCCGCGTATTAATGCAATGAAGAGGTCGGCGTGTATAGAGGGCGCAAGGATGGCTCTTGCCCGTGTCAAGACATACTGGGCAGAGATGGAGACCAACATTGCTGCATCCCGTGATTCGGACAAAAGCCGAGTGTCCTCCGAGCACTATTTTCAGGAAGTCTTTGAAGGCGCTCGTGTAATAGAGACGCAGTGCTCGAAAGATGCTATGTTATTATAGCATATGTAATGATGAAGTGATATTGTGATAAACTGTAGTGGCCTTTTCATACTTGTGCCTTCAAGTATTGGGAACACCTCCTGTGCGGCCGTTTTAAAATATATAAAAAATCTGAAAGATGGCAGTCGTTGGCTTCAACCCCCACGCACAGTCCTCCGCTTGGGGAAGGCGTGTTTTAGTGCTTTCCCTTTAAAGAGATGATGTCTCATGGACCGGGCATCTTGAGCGTGAGGGATGCATAATGCGGTATTGTGTTAAAGCAAGCGAAAGCTTCGCGTCCCAGTAGTGCCTGATAGTGACTGGAGAACGGGATGATATGGAAGGTTAGTTTTTCGTAGCGGAAGTTATCGACAGAGCCGAATATAACTTCAAGCCGGAGAAAACCCATACAATGAGTGTCCGGACCAGCTATTACCCCTTGAAAGGAGGTTTTGCTGCGGCGGATTCTTGCTGGGTTTATTCCCATGTGATGGATTGTATCCTGATATATCAGGTTTAGTCCACTGCCGCCGTCCATAAGGACATTTGAAAACTGGAGTCCACCGATTATTGGGTCGAGTACCAAGGCGGTCCATCCTGCATTCTTGATATTTCTAGAATAATCTAGCTGATCGAAGATGATTGGTTTTAACAACCAGTGGCTGGACCCTTTGGGGATAGGTCGTGTGGTACGTGCTTTTACGGGCGCCACACATTTTGTTATGTGAAGTAAGTTCACTGTTTTTACTTATTGTGGGAAGTTCTTTTGTTTCCTGGTGCTCTGCTTCTGGGGTTCGTCCTCGTCTTCGCTTGGTGTGTCGAGCCCCTTGTGTTCGGCGTTGAGTCTGCCGGATTGTTTGAAAACTCAACAATTTCTGTGGGTATGGTTAGCAGGCTTCCCGGGAGTACTGTGTATCTGACATATCCTGTCCAGGATTTTATTTAGGTTGGACGGATCATCCCTGTTATCCTGGAGGGGTGGTTTTGTCTGACTTTGCCGTGAGCCTTTAAATCTGGCATTAACTGACGTGCTCTTCGGACTTTTTTCTTTAGTCCGGCGACGGTCCTTGTTGCGTCGCGGTTTTCCGTTTGCATCCCTAGCTTCGGATGTACTTGGGTCGCTGGGGCTGCACCTTGCCAACCAGCTGTCCTCTCCTGCGCAAAAGCGGGTCATGAGGCTTGTTAGTGCGGCCATTGTTCTTGGCTTTTCCTGGCCGAGGTGTCTGGCGAGCCATTCGTCTCGGACATTATGCCTGAAAGATGCTAAGGCTTCGGCGTTCGGACAGTCGACTATCTGATTATTTTTAGTGAGGAATCTATTCCAGAATTACCGAGCTGATTCTCCGGTCTGTTGAGTTATGTGACTAAGATCGTCTGCATCCGGAGGGCGGACATAGGTCCCTTGAAAATTTGCTCGAAAAGCATCCTCGAGCTCTTCCCAACTTCCAATTGTGTTTTCAGGAAGGCTTTTAAGCCAGTGCCGGGCTGGCCCTTTAAGCTTAAGGGGTAAATATTTGATGGCATGGAGATCATCTCCTCTGGCCATATGTATGTGGAGGATATAATCCTCGATCCAGACTCCAGGGTCTGTTGTTCCATCATATGCCTCTATGTTCACGGGTTTGAATCCCTCTGGAAATTCATAGTCCAGAACCTCATCGGTGAAACATAGGGGGTGTGCGGCACCCCTGTATTTGGGTGTGCCGGACTCTGACGGTGGCTTTTTTGCGTTGCTTATGAGAGCTTGCTTTCTTGGCCCATAAATGGACCTAGCTGGGCCATTATGCGAATCCTTAGGTGGGCCGCGTGCCGTTTTGAGTGCGGCGCCACTTGCCATTTTGTGGGGCCGTCTATGCGACCGTGTGGCTTTCTTATTTTTTGAATGCGAGGGCTCTAGGGCCTGTTCGTCGAATTCAGGCAGTAGCTTTCTTTTCGGGTAGCTTTTAGTGCGGCGACCGTCGCCGTACTTATCTGCGGTATTGATTACTTTGCTCCATCTAATCCGGAGTGCATCTTCCACTATTTTTAGCTTCCGCTTCTGCTTTTTCAGACTGCGTGCAGTTGCGACTAGCCTCTCGTGGAGGCTCTTCTGCTCTATTGGTTTATCCGGCGTAAGATCGTCCGGAACGCCATTTTCGCCAGGGGAGGGATGTTCTGTTTCTCTATCCGTGTTGCCCTGTTCGGACGGTTGCTCTGAGGCCTGCTCGTCGTCTTCTAGCTCATCCTGCTCTATGGCTGGGTTGTTATTGAGGCGGGGCTTGGGTCGGCGTTTACGCCGACGCTTTGATTGCTTTCCGGGGGGTCGATCTCCCGTTCCATCCCCTTTTTCCTCGTTGTCGTTTCCTTTAGGGGTATCCACCATGTACACATCATGAGATGAGGTGGCTGTCCAATGCCCCATGGACATTGGTTCGTTGGTATCTCCTGCATCGTCATCCATGCTGTCGACGTCTGCGGAGTCGAAGTTGAGCACGTCGTTTAAATTGTCGACAGTGGCTACAAAGTGGGTGGTGGGTGGGCTTTGAATTTCTTCGTCATCCGAACCCCATCCTTGCTGACCGTAGTCCGGCCAGGGCTCTCCTGATAAAGTGAGAGACTTGAGAGAATTCAGGATGTCGCCAAAAGGCGAGTGCTGAAAGATGTCTGCGGTGGTGAACTCCATTATCGGCGCCCAATCGGGTTCGATTGATAAGGGCACGGGGGGTTCGGAGTCCGGACCCTCGGTGTCACGGGTCGCGCGGAGTGCGGGGCTGACGTTTGGCTGGATCGCCTTTGAGATCGCAGCCCCCAAGGTGACGTCCAACCGTTCATCCTCGATTGACGCAATAGGCTCCGAGCTAAGGGTCGGAACCGGTGCGCGTGCGGCCTCCAAGACATTGTTCAGAGGCAGAGCTAGATCATGCCCCTCGAGATAGCGCGGCAGCGCGCTTGGCTGTGGCTCGAACCCGTCGAAGATCAAGTCTCTGCGGATATCAGCCTTGTAGTTTAAGCTTCCAAACCTGACTTGATGGCCAGGGGCGTAGCTTTCGATCTGCTCCAGGTGACCAAGCGAATTGGCCCGCAGAGCGAAGCCGCCAAAGACGAAGATCTGTTCGGGGAGAAAGGTCTCACCCTGGACCTCGTCGTTGTCGATGATCGAAGGAGCCACCGGGCCTGAACGGCGACGACACAGAGGAACTCTCAATGAAAGCACCAATGTCGGTGTCAAAACCGGCGGATCTCGGGTAGGGGCTCCCGAACTGTGCGTCAAGGCCGGATGGTAACAGGAGACAAGGGACACGATGTTTTTACCCAGGTTCGGGCCCTCTCGATGGAGGTAATACCCTACTCTTGCTTGATTAATATTGATGATATGGGTAGTACAAGAGTAGATCTACCACGAGATCAAGGAGGCTAAACCCTAGAAGCTAGCCTATGGTATAATTGTGTATGAAGATGGTTGTCCTACGGACTACAACCCTCCGGTTTATATAGACACCGGATAGGGTTAGGGTTACACAGAGTCGGTTACAATGGTAGGAGATCTTGAATATCCGCATCGCCTAGCTTGCCTTCCACGCCAAGGAAAGTCCCATCCGGACACGGGACGAGGTCTTCAATCTTGTATCTTCATAGTCCAGGAGTCCGGCGAAGGTATAGTCCGGCTACCCGAACACCCACTAATCCAGGACTCCCTCAGAGAGGCTATAAAGAAATGGGTTAGGTTTGGGGTCTTATCAAAATCCATCGATCATCACAGGGGGGTCTGGGGTGGTACCACCCTTAGAAACATTGTTACGGTTCCATCAAAACTTATATACTCCATCCTTATTCTTGACAGTGTCGGTCTTCTCAGATTCTCAGGAAAATTCCTTCTCTGGGCTCTTCTGGTAGTGGCATAACCTTACCATAATTTTTCTATCCATTCATCTTGGTAAGGTTATTCCGAGACTGGGTTTTCTTAGCTGATAGGTCTGGCGCCAATACTAAACAACTATCGATATCTCATGGTGGTCAACAATTTATGGTTTCTCCTGCAGGGAAATGGGTCTGGGTTGAACCTCACCGTATATCCTACGATTGGCAACAACTGCCTTGTACAAGTGGAAAATACTTATTCCATTCTAAGGTTCAAACAAGGTTTAATATCGTCGTCTCTCTACTATAGATAAGTCACTCAGATTTACCATCCCATATAGCAAGGCGAACAATAAGAGTAAGTCGGTATGGTGATCAATCCATCCCACACCCAAATCATTACCTTTTACATGGTTTAGTGCATCTCGCATTGTAACACTCGGTCATCCTCACAAGCATTGCAGAATTTTCTCTTGTCGACGAACCAAGTTCGGATAAATCCATGGATTCTGCAAGCCAACCAAACATCTATCGTTCCTTCACAACTCTCAGGTTTTGCTTGAATTCCTATAAGATCGTCTGTCGATAAACGTAACTTCTTCCAGGGTTTTTTCTTTAGCAAGAGTGTGCTTGCTTCTTGGCAGGTCCTCGGGCCTGTGGGTTATGGCCCATCTCATCACTTGTAAGCCTTGAACTCATCCTCTGGGCAACTGATCGTTATTCCAACATCCAACTTCCAGCTTCCTAGCATACTTAAAATCCATCCAATTGTATTGTCTCCCTTCCTTCTATATGTACAAGACTAAGACATGATTACTCAAACTCATAATGGAGTTTCCATTGATCCATATTTCCAACATCATACCTCCTTTATATCCAATAGTATTTCATCTCTTCATCCTCGTGGGATATCCCACATACCGAGATGAAGTCCATACTCTACTTCGTGGAACATCATTATCCTTTCCAGGGTCAAGCGTCCTTACATGGGAATATTGGCCGTCTCTGCATGGCACTTCTTCAACTGGGAAACATGAAACACATCATGAACTCCTGACAGTCCTTCGGGTGACTCCAACTTGTTGGCCACTTCTCCCATATGCTCCAAAACTCGGTATGGTCCTACAAATCTCGGGGCTAACTTTCCCTTAACTCCAAGTCGTTTAACTCCTCACAGAGGGGACACACGAAGACATGCTCTATCTCCAATTTCATAGACTACCTCCTTGCGTTTTTGAGTCTGCACAACTCTTCTGCCTGGGCTGAGCTACCTTTAGTCTATCTCGAATCAACTTAACATTCTCTTCTGACTCCTTCATCACATTTGGTCCAAACAACTGACGGTCTCCAACTTCATCCCACATCAACGGTGTCTGGCTCCTTCTCCCATACAAAGCTTCAAAAGGGGCCGTCTTCAAACTGGCTTGGTACTGTTGTTGTATGAGAACTCCGCGTAAGGTAGATTATCATTCGTACTAGATCCATAATCTAGCGCACACGCTCTCATCATGTCCTCCCGAATCTGATTGACTCTCTCGGTCTATCCATCTGTCTGCGGATGAAAGGTTGTACTGAACTCTAGCCTAGTACCCAAAGTCTGGTGCAGTTGATTCCAAAACTTTGAGGTAAACTGTGTTCCTCTATCTGATATGCTGGTCCTCGGAACTCCATGCAGACATACGATCCTGGTCATATATATCTTGGCCAACTTCGCACTTGTATAGGTGGTTTTTACTAGGATAAAGTGAGCCACTTTGGTCAAGCGAATCAACTACTACCCAGATAGAATCATATCCCGATCGGGTTCTGGGAAATCCGGTAATGAAATCTATGCCAAGTTTATCCCACTTCCATTCGGGTATCAGCATAGGCTGTAGTAATCCTGCTGGCTTCTGATGCTCTGCCTTTACTCTCTGGCATACATCACCTATGACTACATACTCCGCAATATCCTTCTTCATACCAGTCCACCAGAAACGCTCCTTCAAATCCAAATACATCTTGGTGTTTCTAGGGCAAATCGAGTATGGTGAGTCATGAGCCTCTTGAAGTATTTACTTCCTGACCTTTGCTTTATTGGGCACGTATACACGGTCCTCAAACCATAAGGTGTCGTGCTCATCCTTACGAAAACCTTTAGCTTTTCCTTTGCTCATCCTCTCTTTTACCTCAGCAATCTCTTTGTCATCCTTGTGAGCTTCACGAATCTTTCCCAACAATGTAGACTAAACTTCCATTGCTGCAACAAAACCTTTGGGAACAATCTCCAACCGAAGTTCCCTAAGATCCTCGGCTAACTCCTTTGGTAATCCTCCGCTTATGAGGGTATTCGTCCTTGTTTTCTTTATGGTTGTGTCCTATTTCTCCACAAAGCTTGTATGCACAAGGTTACTTCATATCCTTTCCATAAGGCCTCAACTTCTGGGACACAAGACGAGATCTTTGCAGAGTCAACTTAAATTCTTCCCAAGAGGTTACTCTTTGCCATCCATTGATGGTTTGGTACATCCTCCACCAAGTAGCAGCAACTCTTTCAAAGCACTGAAAAGCATTCTGGGCCATATCCTTTCCGGCTATCATGTTATACTCCATTTGATTCTCCATATTCTGAATCCAACGGTCCGTCTCTAATTGAGTCATTGGTCCAAAAAATATAAGCTCATCACCATTCATCCTCTATTGGGTCCAAGGGTTTTGGGGTGGGATAAGAGAGATAGAGAGGGATACACACAATACAAACAACAGTTTTGAAAAGACAGAATTTTATTTGTGGCTGTCAGAAAAACATCAAACAAATGACAGCTCACAAATGTCGCATCTAATGTAAGTATATAACAGGGGTTTGGTCTTCTAAAGGTTAATAAATCTTCAATGTCGTAAAACTCTTCAGGTCTTGTTCATGTCTCCGATGGCTTTTTGCGATCGTGCTTGTCCTTCTCAAGTTCTTTTCCCAGTTCATCTCTATTGACGCAAAGTCTCCCGTGGCATCCTTCAATATTTCTGGAGTTACATTCCAACTTCTGGATTTCATCAACCTCGACATGAACCATGATCCTACTGTCCTTCAGTTCCTGACGAATCTTTGATGTCTCAAGGTTTGGCTCCTCTAGCTTGGCTACTTTCAGCTTCTGGGTCGTGAGTTCTTCACGAAACACTTCCTTATCAAATACTGCTTCCTGTAGGTCCATCTTAACTTCTTGTTGTAACACTCCAGATCCTGGTGATACACCGGCTAAGGTTAAAACTTCATCTTGCTGATAGGTGCTCCATCAGCCTTCTTGTCATCCAATCCGTTCGAAGAAATGCATGCTTAACTCAGCACGGTGACAATAGCATAAGCGGGCGATAACATCATTGATAGCCGTGTTTCTGCCCTTGTCATTGCCATGAGTTATCATTCCATAGTTGATATCTCCTGCCTTAGGGTTTTCTTGACAAAACTTTGAGTTCTAATACTCCATGTTCCGGTCTTTCTCCGATACACTTTGATCTCGGGTATTTGACAGCTTCCATAGTCTGCCAAATTCCATAAGGGTAGCCTTCCTAGGTCAATAAAATCTGGGAATTTCTTCAGAGCCTTCAAATTCTCCTAATATTCGGAGTCTTCAACTGTTGTGGTTTCCATTATTCAGATGCACGATAAAATCTCCTTCATTCTGTAGTGGTCGTAGTTGTCCGATATCTTGTACTTCTTGGAGTGATCGCATCAGTCGAATCTTTGAGTGGTCAAAAGGGGAAAAGGGATATGGTCTCACTAAAAGGGAATTTTGAATAAGCTCGGAAGAGAAAGAGAGGTAAAAGATCCTTTTGAAAAGAAAGTTGTAGAGAAAAAATCTTTTTCCTATGGGCTTGCCAATTTCTAGGCTCACGTCCTACAGTCAACATGTGCTCTGATACCATCTTGTAGCGACCCGACCTCAGACGGTCAAGTCTCTGTGCTTAAGTGTCATCCTTGGATCGGTATGCTGACACACACAATACTCGAGGATTTATAACAGAGGTAAATCACATGTATAAAGTAACGTAAATACTATTACCTCAATCCAAATAGCAGAAGTAACAAGGTTGTGGAATCCTATCAACACCAACGACAAAGTTGAGTGTAGAAATCGTAACCCTAACGTATCACTTACTCGCCGTAAGATATCCTGCAACATGAGACGTTGCAGCCACAAAGGGTGAGTACATTGAATGTACTGGCAAACTCACACCATAGGATAATGATGAATAATAGCTATCACTACATGCATATTTGGCTGGTGGAAAGCTCCATGGTTATAGTTTTGTGAAAAGCCAATTTTTCCCTACTGCAAAGGAATAAATTTTATCTAACTACAAAGTTGGTTGAAAATATTGAGAAGGTAAACCCCCTCTCAATCCTAATTAAAAGTAATCATTAACAACCCAACAAATTATTTAAGTAACGTGATGAGATCAATATGATAATCCAAGAACCAGATACTCAAGATGTCCATAACCGGGGACACGGCTAACCATATTAGTTTGTACACTCTGCAGAGGTTTGCACACTTTTCCCCACAAGACTCAATCTCCTCCGTTGGATTTCTCATACTACATGGTGTTCGAGAAACGGATGACCGAGACACAGTCTTTCAGAAGAGTTAGCACCTTACGATGGGTAGACAGTACCACCAACATCCCCTACATCTGCTAGTCTACCACTGTAAGAGTTCGCACGACTTAATCAACTATGCTAGAGCCCATAATAGCTGGTGGCTGCACACGGAAGTTTCTAGCATGAATAATCATATGATCCCTTTGAGCCTGGGTGGCGGTCCATAGGAGAATCACACGATACCCCGGGATTTCCAAAAATACAGGCAATCACTAGAAAACCCAGGTGCCTCAATCCACCCAGATGTGTACTAAAGTTGCCACCTTAAGTTAACCATTAATTAACAATCTCACATCTGTCATGGAATACACTCAAACCCAATCCACGTCTACGAGCAGAGCATAACAACATAAGCATAGCGTAGAAGTAACTCCTAGGGTTTGATAATAAAAAGGTGAATAGGTACTACCTCAACTACTTCCCAAACCCACAATTTAGATCAGATCCTAACCATGCAATTGTTTTAGGGTTGAAACTAATGCATAAAAACTGGGTAATGAAAGGTATGATCAAAGTGTGAACTGTTGGAAATATGCCCTAGAGGCAATAATAAAAGCATTATTATTATATTTCCTTGTTCATGATAATTGTCTTTATTCGTGCTATAATTGTGTTATCCGGAAATCGTAATACATGTGTGAATAACAGACAACAACATGTCCCTAGTAAGCCTCTAGTTGACTAGCTCGTTGATCGATAGATAGTCATGGTTTCCTGACTATGGACATTGGATGTCATTGATAAGGAGATCACATCATTAGGAGAATGATGTGATGGACGAGACCCAATCCTAAACATAGCATAAGATTGCATCGTTCGTTTGCTAGAGTTTTCCAATGTCAAGTATCTTTTCCTTAGACCATGAGATCGTGTAACTCCCGGACACTGTAGGAGTGCTTTGGGTGTACCAAACGTCACAACGTAACTAGGTGACTATAAACGTATACTACGGGTATCTCCGAAAGTGTCTGTTGGGTTGACACGGATCGAGACTGGGATTTGTCACTCCGCTTGACGGAGAGGTATCACCGGGCCCACTCAGTAATGCATCATTATAATGAGCTCAATGTGATCAAAGTGTTTGATCACGGGATCATGCATTACGGTACGAGTAAAGTGACTTGCCGGTAACGAGATTGAACAAGGTATTGGGATACCGACGATCGAATCTCGGGCAAGTAAAATACCGATTGACAAAGGGAATCGTATACGGGATTAATTGAATCCTCAACATCGTGGTTCATCTGATGAGATCATCGTGGAGCATGTGGGAGCCAACATGGGTATCCAGATCCCGCTGTTGGTTATTGCCCGAGAGCCGTCTCGGTCATGTCTGCATGTCTCCCGAACCCGTAGGGTCTACACACTTAAGGTTCGGTGACGCTAGGGTTGTGAAGATATGTATATGCAGTAACCCGAATGTTGTTAGGAGTCCCGGATGAGATCCCGGACGTCATGAGGAGTTTCGGAATGGTCCGGAGGTAAAGAATTATATATAGAAAATGCTGTTTTGGCCATCGGGACAAGTTTCGGGGTTATCGGTATTGTACCGGGACCATCGGAGGGTCCCGAGGGGTCCACCGGGTGGGGCCACCTGCCTCGGGGGGCCACATGGGCTCTAGGGGTGCGCCTTGGCCTACATGGGCCAAGGGGAACCAGCCCCTAGAGGCCCATGCGCCTAAAGGGGGGGACCCTAAAAAAGGGGGTGCCCCCTTGCTTGGGGGGCAAGCCCCACCCTTGGCCGCCGCCCCCCTAGGAGATTGCATCTCCTAGGGCCGGTGCCCCCCTAGGGGGCTATATAAAGGGGGGGAGGGGAAGGGGGCAGCACACCCTTTGCTCCTGGCGCCTCCCTCTCCCTCTCCAACACCTCCTCCTCCTCCGTTGAGCACGGCGAAGCCCTGCCGGAGTACTGTAGTTCCACCATCACCACGCCGTCGTGCTGCTGCTGGAACCATCTTCCCCAACCTCTCCTTTGCCTTGCTGGATCAAGAAGAAGGAGACGTTACGCTGACCGTACGTGTGTTGAACGCGGAGGTGCCGTCCTTTCGGTGCTAGAATCTCCGGTGATTTGGATCACGTCGTGTACGACTACCTCATCCCCGTTTGTTGAACGCTTCCGCTCGCGATCTACAAAGTGGTATGTAGATGCAATCTCTCTCCCATGAATCGTTGCTTAGATGAACTCATAGATGGATCTTGGTGAAACCGTAGGAAAAAATTTAATTTTCTGCAACGTTCCCCAACAGTGGCATCATGAGCTAGGTCTATGCGTAGTTCTCTATTGCACGAGTAGAACACAATTTGTTGTGGGCGTAGATGTTGTCAACTTTCTTGCCGCTACTAGTCTTATCTTGCTTCAGCGGTATTGTGGGATGAAGTGGCCCGGACCAACCTTACACGTACGCTTACGTGAGACCGGTTCCACCGACTAACATGCACTAGTTGCATAAGGTGGCTGGCGGGTGTCTGTCTCTCTTACTTTAGTTGGAGCGGATTCGATGAAAAGGGTCCTTATGAAGGGTAAATAGAAATTGACAAATCACGTTGTGGCTTTTACATAGGTAAGAAAACGTTCTTGCTAGAACCCTAATTCAGCCACGTAAAACTTGCAACAACAATTAGAGGACGTCTAACTTGTTTTTGCAGCAAGTGCTTTGTGATATGATATGGCCAAAGTTGTGATGAATGATGAATGATCTATATGTGATGTATGAGATGTTCATGCTATTGTAATAGGAATCACGACTTGCATGTCGATGAGTATGACAACCGGCAGGAGCCATAGGAGTTGTCTTTATTTATTGTATGACCTGCGTGTCATTGAGAAACGCCATGTAAATTACTTTACTTTATTGCTAAACGCGTTAGCCATAGTAGTAGAAGTAATAGTTGGCGAGCAACTTCATGGAGACACGATGATGGAGATCATGGTGTCAAGCCGGTGACAAGATGATCATGGAGCCCCAAGATGGAAGATCAAAGGAGCTATGTGATATTGGCCATATCATGTCACGTTTATTATTTGATTGCATGTGATGTTTATCATGTTTTGCATCTTGTTTACTTAGAATGACGGTAGTAAATAAGATGATCCCTCATAATAATTTCAAGAAGTGTTTCCCCTAACTGTGCACCGTTGCGACAGTTCGTTGTTTTGAAGCACCACGTGATGATCGGGTGTGATAGATTCTAACGTTCACATACAACGGGTGTAAGACAGATTTACACATGCAAACACTTAGGTTGACTTGACGAGCCTAGAATGTACGGACATGGCCTCGGAACACAGAAGACCGAAAGGTCGAGCATGAGTCGTATAGAAGATACGATCAACATGAAGATGTTCACCGATGTTGACTAGTCCGTCTCACGTGATGATCGGACACGGCCTAGTTGACTCGGATCATGTAATACTTAGATGACTAGAAGAGGGATGTCTATCTAAGTGGGAGTTCATTAAATAATTTGATTAGATGAACTTTATTATCATGAACTTAGTCTAAATATTTACAATATGTCTTGTATATCAAATGGCCAACGTAGTCCTCAACTTCAACGCGTTCCTAGAGAAAACCAAGCTGAAAGACGATGGCAGCAACTATACGGACTGGGTCGGGAACCTGAGGATCATCCTCATAGCTGCCAAGAAAGATTATGTCCTACGAGCACCGCTGGGTGACGCACCTGTTCTCCCTGCAAAATAAGACGTTATGAACGCTTGGCAGTCACGTTCCGATGGTTACTCCCTCGTTCAGTGCGGCATGCTTTACAGCTTAGAGCCGGGGCTCCAAAAGCGTTTTGAGAGACATGGAGCATATGAGATGTTCGAAGAGCTGAAAATGGTTTTCCAAGCTCATGCCCGGGTCGAGAGATATGAAGTCTCCGACAAATTCTTTAGCTGTAAGATGGAGGAAAATAGCTCTGTCAGTGAACACATACTCAAGATGTCTGGGTTGCACAACCGCTTGACTCAACTGGAAGTTAATCTCAGCGGTCATTGACAGAATCCTCCAGTCGCTTCCACCTAGCTACAAGAGCTTTGTGATGAACTACAACATGCAGGGGATGGTAAAGACCATTCCTGAGGTATATGCTATGCTTAAATCAGCAGAGGTAGAAATCAAGAAGGAACATCAAGTGTTGATGGTGAATAAAACCACTAAGTTCAAGAAGGGCAAGGGTAAGAAGAACTTCAAGAAGGACGGCAAGGAAGTTGCCGCGCCCGGTAAGCAAGTTGCCGGGAAGAAGCCAAAGAATGGACCCAAGCCCGAGACTGCGTGTTTTTATTGCAAGGGAAGTGGTCACTGGAAGCGGAACTGCCCCAAATACTTAGCGGACAAGAAGGCCGGCAAAACAAAAGGTATATGTGATATACATGTAATTGATGTGTACCTTACCAGTACTCGTAGTAGCTCTTGGGTGTTTGATACCGGTGCAGTTGCTCACATTTGTAACTCAAAGCAGGAGCTGCGGAATAAACGGAGACTGGCGAAGGACGAGGTGACGATGCGCGTCGGGAATGGTTCCAAGGTCGATGTGATCGCCGTCGGCACACTACCTCTACATTTACCTACAGGATTAGTTTTAAACCTCAATAATTGTTATCTAGTGCCAAATTTGAGCATGAACATTGTGTCTGGATCTCGTTTAATTCGAGATGGCTACTCATTTAAATCTGAGAATAATGGTTGTTCTATTTATATGAGAGATATATTTTATGGTCATGCTCCGATGGTTAATGGTTTATTCTTAATGAATCTCGTACGTGATGATACACATATTCATAGTGTGAATACCAAAAGAGTTAAAGTTGATAACAATAGTCCAACATATTTGTGGCACTGCCGCCTTGGTCACATAGGTGTCAAACGCATGAAGAAGCTCCATGCAGATGGACTTTTAGAGTCTCTTGATTATGAATCATTTGACACGTGCGAACCATGCCTCATGGGTAAAATGACCAAGACTCCGTTCTCAGGAACAATGGAGCGAGCAACCAACTTATTGGAAATCATACATACCGATGTGTGCGGTCCAATGAGTGTTGAGGCTCGCGGTGGCTATCGTTATGTTCTCACCCTCACTGATGACTTGAGTAGATATGGGTATATCTACTTAATGAAACACAAGTCTGAAACCTATGAAAAGTTCAAGGAATTTCAGAGTGAGGTTGAAAATCAACGTGATAGAAAGATCAAGTTTCTACGATCAGATCGTGGAGGAGAATACTTGAGTCACGAATTTGGCACACACTTAAGAAAATGTGGAATAGTTTCACAACTCACGCCGCCTGGAACACCTCAGCGTAATGGTGTGTCCGAACGTCGTAATCTCACTCTATTAGATATGGTACGATCTATGATGTCTCTTACCGATTTACCGCTATCTTTTTGGGGCTATGCTTTAGAGACTGCCGCATTCACTTTAAATAGGGCTCCGTCGAAATCCGTTGAGACGACACCATATGAATTATGGTTTGGGAAGAAACCTAAGCTGTCTTTTCTAAAAGTTTGGGGATGCGATGCTTATGTGAAGAAACTTCAACCTGAAAAGCTCGAACCCAAGTCGGAAAAATGCGTCTTCATAGGATACCCTAAAGAAACTATTGGGTATACCTTCTACCTCAGATCGGAAGGCAAGATCTTTGTTGCCAAGAATGGATCCTTTCTAGAGAAAGAGTTTCTCTCGAAAGAAGTAAGTGGGAGGAAAGTAGAACTTGATGAAGTGTTACCTCTTGAACCGGAAAATGGCGAAACTCAAGAAAACGTTCCTGAGGTGCCTGCACCGACTAGAGAGGAAATTAATGATGATGATCAAGATACTTCTAATCAAGCTCCTACTAAAATTCGAAGGTCCACAAGGACACATTCCGCACCAGAGTGGTACGGCAACCCTGTCTTGGAAATCATGTTGTTAGACAACGGTGAACCTTCGAACTATGAGGAAGCAATGGCGGGCCCGGATTCCGACAAATGGCTGGAAGCCATGAAATCTGAGATAGGATCCATGTATGAAAACGAAGTATGGACTTTGACTGTCTTGCCCGTTGAACGGCGAGCCATAGAAAATAAATGGATCTTTAAGAAGAAGACAGACGCGGATGGTAATGTGACCATCTATAAAGCTCGGCTTGTCGCTAAGGGTTATCGACAAGTTCAAGGAATTGACTACGATGAGACTTTCTCACCGGTAGCGAAGCTGAAGTCCGTCCGAATCATGTTAGCAATTGCCGCATTCTACGATTATGAAATATGTCAAATGGACGTCAAAACGGCATTCCTTAATGGTTTCCTTAAGGAAGAATTCTATATGATGCAGCCGGAAGGTTTTGTCGATCCTAAGAATGCTGAAAAGGTGTGCAAGCTCCAACGCTCGATTTATGGGCTGGTGCAAGCATCTCGGAGTTGGAACATTCGCTTTGATGAGATGATCAAAGCGTTTGGGTTTACGCAGACTTATGGAGAAGCTTGCGTTTACAAGAAAGTGAGTGGGAGCTCTGTAGCATTTCTCATACTATATGTAGATGACATACTTTTGATGGGAAATGATATAGAACTCTTGGACAGCATTAAGGCCTACTTGAATAAAAGTTTTTCAATGAAGGACCTTGGAGAAGCTGCTTATATATTAGGCATCAAGATCTATAGAAATAGATCAAGACGCCTCATAGGTCTTTCACAAAGCACATACCTTGATAAGATATTGAAGAAGTTCAATATGGATCAATCTAAGAAGGGGTTCTTACCTGTGTTACAAGGTGTGAAATTGAGCTCAGCTCAATGTTCGACCACGGCAGAAGATATAGAAGAGATGAGTGTCATCCCCTATGCCTCAGCCATAGGTTCTATTATGTATGCCATGCTGTGTACCAGACCTGATGTAAACCTTGCCGTAAGTTTGGTAGGAAGGTACCAAAGTAATCCCGGCAAGGAACACTGGACAGCGGTCAAGAATATCCTGAAGTACCTGAAAAGGACTAAGGAAATGTTTCTCGTATATGGAGGTGACGAAGAGCTCGTCATAAAGGGTTACGTCGACGCTAGCTTCGACACAGATCTGGATGACTCTAAGTCTCAAACCGGATACGTGTATATTTTGAATGGTGGGGCAGTAAGCTGGTGCAGTTGCAAGCAGAGCGTTGTGGCGGGATCTACATGTGAAGCGGAGTACATGACAGCCTCGGAGGCAGCACATGCAGCAATTTGGGTGAAGGAGTTCATCACCGACCTCGGAGTCATACCCAATGCGTCGGGGCCAATCAAACTCTTCTGTGACAACACTGGAGCTATTGCACTTGCAAAGGAGCCCAGGTTTCACAAGAAGACCAGGCACATCAAGCGTCGCTTCAACTCCATTCGTGAAAATGTTCAAGATGGAGACATAGAAATTTGTAAAGTGCACACGGATCTGAATGTTGCAGATCCGTTGACTAAACCTCTCCCTAAGGCAAAACATGATCAGCACCAGAACTCTATGGGTGTTCGATTCATCACAATGTAACTAGATTATTGACTCTAGTGCAAGTGGGAGACTGTTGGAAATATGCCCTAGAGGCAATAATAAAAGCATTATTATTATATTTCCTTGTTCATGATAATTGTGTTTATTCGTGCTATAATTGTGTTATCCGGAAATCGTAATACATGTGTGAATAACAGACAACAACATGTCCCTAGTAAGCCTCTAGTTGACTAGCTCGTTGATCGATAGATAGTCATGGTTTCGTGACTATGGACATTGGATGTCATTGATAACGAGATCACATCATTAGGAGAATGATGTGATGGACGAGACCCAATCCTTAACATAGCATAAGATCGCATAGTTCGTTTGCTAGAGTTTTCCAATGTCAAGTATCTTTTCCTTAGACCATGAGATCGTGTAACTCCCGGACACCGTAGGAGTGCTTTGGGTGTACCAAACGTCACAATGTAACTGGGTGACTATAAAGGTATACTACGAGTATCTCCGAAAGTGTCTGTTGGGTTGACACGGATCGAGACTGGGATTTGTCACTCCGCTTGACGGAGAGGTATCACCGGGCCCACTCAGTAATGCATCATCATAATGAGCTCAATGTGATCAAAGTGTTTGATCATGGGATCATGCATTACGGTACGAGTAAAGTGACTTGCCGGTAACGAGATTGAACGAGGTATTGGGATACCGACGATCGAATCTCGGGCAAGTCAAATACCGATTGACAAAGGGAATCGTATACGGGATTAATTGAATCCTCGACATCGTGGTTCATCCGATGAGATCATCGTGGAGCATGTGGGAGCCAACATGGGTATCCAGATCCCGCTTTTGGTTATTGCCCGAGAGCCGTCTCGGTCATGTCTGCATGTCTCCCGAACCCGTAGGGTCTACACACTTAAGGTTCGGTGACGCTAGGGTTGTGAAGATATGTATATGCAGTAACCCGAATGTTGTTCGGAGTCCCGGATGAGATCCCGGACGTCACGAGGAGTTTCGGAATGGTCCGGAGGTAAAGAATTATATATAGAAAGTGTTGTTTTGGCCATCGGGACAAGTTTCGGGGTTATCGGTATTGTACCGGGACCACCGGAGGGTCCCGAGGGGTCCACCGGATGGGGCCACCTGCCTCGGGGGCCACATGGGCTCTAGGGGTGTGCCTTGGCCTACATGGGCCAAGGGGAACCAGCCCCTAGAGGCCCATGCGCCTAAAGGGGGGGGACCCTAAAAAAGGGGGCGCCCCCTTGCTTGGGGGGCAAGCCCCACCCTTGGCCGCCGCCCCCCTAGGAGATTGCATCTCCTAGGGCCGGTGCCCCCCCTAGGGGGCTATATAAAGGGGGGGAGGGGAGAGGGGCAGCGCACTCTTTGCTCCTGGCGCCTCCCTCTCCCTCTCCAACACCTCCTCCTCCTCCGTTGAGCACGACGAAGCCCTGCCGGAGTACTGTAGTTCCACCATCACCACGCCGTCGTGCTGCTGCTGGAACCATCTTCCCCAACCTCTCCTTTGCCTTGCTGGATCAAGAAGAAGGAGACGTTACGCTGACCGTATGTGTGTTGAACACGGAGGTGCCGTCCTTTCGGTGCTAGAATCTCCAGTGATTTGGATCACGTCGTGTACGACTACCTCATCCCCGTTCGTTGAACGCTTCCGCTCGCGACCTACAAAGTGGTATGTAGATGCAATCTCTCTCCCATGACTCGTTGCTTAGATGAACTCATAGATGGATCTTGGTGAAACCGTAGGAAATTTTTTAATTTTCTGCAACGTTCCCCAACATGAACTTGCCTGCAATGTTGATGAACATGATTCGCACTCAAACTCTTGATAGTTCTACTCGTCACACTCTGGTCAATCTATCATAAGCAAGCAATAGTAACCACACATAAGCAATCACTCAAAAGAAATCAAAGAAAAGATCTCAGAAAACTTCGAAAACAGCCAAATAACTCTTGCAACAGAAAACAATTTCTAACAGTACCAAAATTGGGTAGATTTGGCCTTATCAGAAAGTTTAGATCAAGAGCTTTAATTTGCAAAAATAATCAACTCGAACGGAGCTACGAAACTCAAATTACGATCAGACGAAGTTCAAATTCAAATCTGTTTGAAATCAAATTTTAAACTTTCAAAAACATGTTTAAGTTGATTAACTGGATAGAGGGGATCATAACGAAGAAGTGGGCGTTGGTTTCGTCGAATTTGGATAAACGAGTAAAAAGATGTGGTTGTTTGAAGTACAGGGACTAATTTGTGAAGAAAATTATCACGAATAGGTCCCTGGCCGAAAACTAAAATAAAATGAAAAATCCTATCGAACCAACGTTCGCTAAACAGATCTACAGAAAGAAAACGTTCACTAAAACTAACTAAACAGAAAACGTTTGTTAAATAATAAACCTAAAAAACAAATCTAGGGTTTTTCAGAAAATCGAACTAAACCAAAAATAAACCGATTCGAACCGGGGCAACGGCTTTACCGGTCGGGGTGTTCGAAAACCGGCGGCGGCGGTTTGGATCGGGGCGGCGCCTCCAGCGAGGCTGTGGACTCCGGCGAGATGCGGCTGCGGCAGCGGGGCAAAGCGCGGCGGCGGCGCAGGCGAGCGGTGGTGGTGGCGCGGCGCGTGCGGCGCGGGGCGCCGGACGACGGTGAGTGTGGCGCGGCGGCGGCGGTCTGCACGACTGCGGCGCATGGCGGAAGGCGGTGAGATGCGGGGAGGGGCGGCACGACAGAGTGAGAGGTGGGCCCCGGGGCCGCTATTTAAGGAGGGAAGGAGGCGCGAGGCGTGGGCGAGGGGGCAGAGGAGGCGGCGGCGCGGTGGACTCCGGTGATGGAGTCCCCGTCGGAGACGGAGGCGGAGGCGGCAGGGCGCTGGGCTGCGGCCTGGCCCGGTTGGCTGGGCCGACCCAGTTCGGCGGAAAGTTAAAAAAAAAAATTCCAGACAAACAAAAATAATAAATACAAAATAAATAAAAATATTATATAGGCATATAATATGTCAAAATTTTCAGAAAAATATTTTCTACGACATGAACATTTTTCCAAAGTCAAATAAAATCCGCACAAATTTAAATAAAGCACAGAGTATTACTGCTCTAATAAAATCCAATAAAAATCATTTGAAAAAATACCAAAATAAATTCAAATTTATTTCTCTCCAACTTTCTGATGTAGGGAATCATGTTACCCTATTTTCCATATATTTTATTTTTTTGAGAAAAATAATTTGAATAAAACTCAAATAACTCCAAATTGAAAATAAATTCAAAAGAACTTTGAATTTAATTCTTTGAAACTCCCAACTCATATTTCATATGTTTTGAAGAAGTCATTTTATCTTCGCTCGTGTAAATCATTGAGTTGCATAAAGTTCCTGGGTTGGAAATATTTTCCAAATGAAATTCAAATATTTTCAACACCCCTTGTCATTTAAATAAATGGAAAAAGTCATGTCATCTTCTCTCCAGGGTTTTGTGGTGAAAAGAATTTGAATTCACGGAGATCACGAATGCAAAAAGAAAGTTTGGGAAAGTACTTTTATTCCCTCTCATTTAACTTTCAAAAAGTTTCTAATTTCACTCAATTTCACACAATCAATCAAACAATCAATCAAATCTATCTATTTATTATAACATTCCAAAATTTAAAATTTTGGGATGTTACATGATGCATCATAACGATGGTAGGTATTTCCCTCAGTGATGAGACCAAGGTTATCAATTGAGTAGGAGAACCAAGCAACACTACCTAAACAGCACGTGCACATAAATAACAAATACTCGCAACCCGACATTGAAAGGATCGATATAGTTGACTAGAGGGGGGGGGTGAATAGGCAACTAATTTTTTTAGCTTTTCTTTAACAATTTAAACTTTGCATCAAAGTAGGTGTCGGGACCCCGATCCTAAGTCACACCGATCTAGCATGTAACACCTCATATTACTTTGCGGCCTCACGCACGGTATTCCCACGGGTGCCACCTTACCTGGCCCGGGACTGTTTGCGCCTTTTGGCTCACGTATATGATAGTGTCGCTAGCATCCATATGACAGAGAACCTGGGCCGACATGGCTAGTCGTGAACCCAAGGCGGCGCCAACCTATGGGAACAGGCATACATGAATCACATCGAGCATGTCGGTCATCAACGTATTTATCCGGGCTGCAGCACTGGGCTAACAGGACTCCGGTAACCCGGGCTGTAGCAGGCTAGGCAGGACTCCGGATAACACCGCGTGACATTTCCCCGAAGGGACAGACACAGGAACGACGTGAAACACATGCCGGCCAGTCAAGTGTTCTGAGCAGTAGTGCTGGGCTAGCAGGACTCCGGTGAACCGGGCTGTAGCGGACTACTATCGCTCGGAAGCACTAGACCTACATTTCCCCATATGAAAGGCTGCCAAGGATAAACAGCTAGATAGTCGGATCCCACACATAGCAATACACGTTACACGTACGCATAACATGCAAGTATGTGCTGTACAACATGGCATCACAACATAACGCAACTCATATAGATAAAGGCCCAGAAGAGCCACATAGCATTAAATACAAACAGGGGTCACATGACCCATCAATCAGAGCATACAAGCAACAAGCAGAAGCATTACATGTCTGAGTACAGACAACTACAAAGGAAAAAGGCTGAACGCCTGACTATCTACAACCTCCGATCAAGATCGTAGCTGAGGTACAAGCTACTTGTCGAAGTCCACGTAAACTAGTAAGACCGAAGTCTCCGCTGCAAAAACATAAATAAAGCAAACGTGAGTACAAAGGTACTCAGCAAGACTTACATCAGATCCTATCATACATGCATTAGTATCAAGGAGGTAATGTGGGGTTTAGTTGCAGCAAGCCAGCTTTGACTCTGTGGCTATCCTATTCTACGACTGTTGGTAACTCTTTTGAAAAGGCGCACACGAGTCCACTAATCACCACATCAATACACTACTATGGATTCATCCCCGTCTCACTACGAGAAGGCCATCCATAGCACTCACACTTATCTTGAACATTTTATGGTATCCACTTCAAGTTGTCTATGTACCACGTAAGCATCCAAGAAGTCCATAACCGAGGACGCGGCTATTCGAATAGATCATGATAACCCTGCAGGGGTGTACTTCTTCACACACGCTCTCACCACTTATCACCATGTACACGTCATGTATCTCGGCAACCTTCAAGCGGAAGCCTGGCGAGGGTGTCGGCCACGACCTGACTAACCACACAAGACTCTAATCCAGGTTTATCGCCTATTCGGGTTCCATCCGCAAGGAGATCCGGCCGGGGTGTCGCTCACGGCCCCAAACGATGTGTGCAGGGTTCCCAAGCCCACCTCGCCGGGTGGATCTACGCTTGGTACACCGTGCCACTTGTGCCTAGTCTGTCCCAAGCCCACCTGGCCGGGTGCCACTTGGTAGACTACTAACACTACCTACAAACACCAGAAACTAGTTGCGACTCCTGGACAGAGACCGAGGTGATTAATAAGTCGAGTGAGCTTGGAGCGCCCGGAGCCCAATGTGTGGTAGTAGCTAGTCATTGGACAACTTACACAGAACTCGGTTCTTAAGGACGGTCCCAATGAGACAACCCACCATGTACTCCTACATGGCCTCTCACCGCTACCTTTACCAAATCGTGTTCACACACTTAACTCTCAGTATCAGAACATATCATATCACTCCAATCCATTCCCAATGAATCAGACCTGACACAACTCTAAGCAATAGCAGGCATGGCATGGTAGAAGCACAACATGGCTCAATCAACTCCTACACATGCTAGTGGGTTTCAACTATTTACTGTGGCAATGACAGGTCATGCAGAGGAATGGGTTCAACTACCGCAGCATAAAGTAGCAGTTGATTCGCTGTTGTCCTAATGCAAATAAAGAGAGCAGGAGCGAGAGGGGGATCATATCGGAATGAACAAGGGGGTTTGCTTGCCTGGTAGACCAACAAGGGAGGCACTGCTTCTCTGACAGGTACTCTGGAACGGTCTCCGGAGCAGAACCTATCGAGAAGGAACGGTGTCGACAAGCAATACACAATCATATGCAACAATATGATGCATGAGTATGGCATGAAGATGTGATGCTGTTTGAGTTAATCCAACTAGCATTCATTTGCATGAAGTCCATTTGAACCAAAGGTTCAAATGCAACTCCTAATTAAGCTCTTATAAATGCCATTTATATGATTTCACCTATTCAGCAGGTATAAGTTATTTTGTCATGCATGAAACTGGTACAGATGGATAGATTGCATTTTTCTGATGATTTTTCATATATAACTTGTTTCAATCTGAGCTACGGTTGATTTGATATGAATTTTTGAAGTTTGAAACATTTTCTGGAATTTCCTGTTTAAAATTAAATCCAGAAAAATGAATAACTGCATCAGCATTACATAGGCATGACGTCAGCGAGTCAACCGTGGCTGACCAGGTCAAACCTGACGTGTGGGGGCCACACGTCAGTGACAGAGGGTTAAACAGGGTTTAATTAATCTTAATTAAACGGTTAGTGGCGCTGGGGCCCACTTGTCATTGACTAAGCTAACTGTCAGGGTTAATTAGCACTAATCTAAAACTAACTAAAAGTTAACAGAGACGGGCCCGCACGTCAGTGACCCTGGGGGGGGGGGTCAAATCCCAGGTCAAACGAGTCAACCTCGCCGGACTTGGTCCACGGCTCATCGCCGGCGACACCAGAGACGGCGGAGGTGCTCGGAATCGCAGCTCAGGCGACCAAATGAGCGGCGGAGAGGCTCTACGGGGAGCTGACGATCGCGCGCAACCAACGGGGCAAACGGGAGCAGCTAGGGTGGACCGAGCTCGTCGGAAGCGAGCTTGCGGCGGCGGCCGGAGTTCGGCATCGGTGGTTAGGCGCTACGGTGTATTTCGAGGCGAACCGGAGGGTTCTGCGGCTTCCCGAGGAAGGGCTGAGCACGCCTGCGTGCTCTGTTGCTACTTGCGGGTGTTATAACCGCGGCGGCGACATGGCCGGCGGCGGGGAGCGTTCGGCTCCGGTGGCTGATGCGGTTAGAGAGCGAGATAGACGGCGGTTCATGGGGAGAAGGGTACAGCGGCTCACCGCGGTTCTTCCGGTGCTTCTGGCGAGGCAGGGAGGGCACGGGGTCCGGCGAATCGACGACGGGGATCTCCGGCAACCGAGGTCGGAAACGGCGGCGTTGGGGGGGCTTCAGGGCATCCGGCGTCGCGTAGCTCAGCGAGGAGGTCGAGGACGACGCGGCGGAGCTTCTGGGCTCATCGGAAGAGCGAGGGGACGGCGGGGAGTGCGGCAACAGCGAGCAGCGGCGACGGGGGTGCGCGGCGTTCGCGGGAGAGAGAGCGAGGGAGAGAGGAGAGAAAACCAGGGAGAGTGAGAGAGCGGCGCGGGGCGTCGTGGCGACGTCCGGGGCGTCCAGGCGACGAGGGGAGAAGCAGGAGGTGGCGGGGGACGTGGCCCCGGCAGGACGCGTGGCCGCGCGCGCCGGCGCGTGCCCCTGTCCTCCTGGCGAGAGGAAGGGGACGACTGGCGTCGGCCAGCTGGCTGGGCCGGCCAGTCGGGCCGCACAGGGCCAGGCCTCAGGTGGCCCAGGTAAGCACTTTTCTATTTTTGTTTTCTTTTCTAATTTCTGACATTTGTTTTGATTTAATAAAACTACTAAATCAATTTATTTTCTTATGCCAATTTTTGCAGGGGCTAATGGTATTATTCCAGAGCTCCTCAATTACTGGCACAATTTTTGGATATATAAAACATATATATCATTTATATATCCAATGCAAATAATTATGCATTAACTCCAAATGCCCAAAATAAATACCTATGATCTCCCAAAAATATTGGTTTGATTTTTATCTCTGCCCAATATTTTCAGAGAGAGACATGAACATTTCTTGGACCTTTTTGGAGAAATTTTTATTTGGGTCATTTCCAGAAAAGATTCTGAGGGTTTCACAAATCCCCAATTCAAATTTAAAAGAATTTAAACATGATGCACACATGACTAGCTAGCCTTGAGCATACCAGAACTAGGGATGTGACAACTCGCCCCCACTTGAAAAAATCTCGTCCCGAGATTCAGGGGTCGACGGGAAAAAGGCGGGGTACTCCAATCGAAGACGATCTTCACGCTCCCAGGTAGCTTCTCTCTCGGAATGATGAGACCACTGAACTTTGAGAAACTTGATGTTCTGACGTCGAGTAACACGCTCTGCTTGATCAAGAATGCGAACAGGGTACTCTCGATATGTGAGGTTATCTTGGAGATCAAGCGTTTCGTGGTCCACTCCGCGGATGGGATCCGAGAAGCAACGCCTGAGTTGAGAGACGTGGAAGACATCATGTACTCGAGAAAGGTGTGGCGGTAGTTCCAACTGGTAGGCAACCTCTCCTCGTTTAGCGAGAATGCGAAAAGGACCAATGTAACGAGGAGCCAACTTGCCCTTGATACCGAATCGATGGGTACCCTTCAAAGGAGTAACCCGAAGGTAAGCCTTGTCGCCAACTTCATAAACCACTTCCTTATGACGACGGCCATACTGGCTCTTTTGGCGAGATTGGGCTGTTTTTAAATTCTCACGAATGATGCGAACTTGCTCTTCTGCCTCCTGGATCATATCCGGTCCAAAGAATTGTCTTTCACCGGTTTCTAACCAGTTCAAAGGTGTTCGACATCTTCGTCCATACAGAATCTCAAAAGGAGCTTTCTTGAGACTGGATTGGTAGCTATTGTTATAAGCAAACTCGGCGAAAGGAAGACACTTCTCCCAATCCATACCGAATGAGATAACGCAAGCTCTAAGCATGTCTTCGAGGATTTGGTTGACCCTTTCCACCTGACCACTTGATTGAGGGTGGAAAGCGGTACTGAAGGAAAGATGGGTGCCCATGGCAGTTTGGAAACTCTCCCAGAAATGAGAAGTGAAAAGACTACCACGGTCTGAATTGATCTCTAGTGGAACACCATGAAGTGAAACTATTCGAGAAATATACAAGTCAGCGAGCTGACTAGCGGTGATACTCTCTCGAACAGGTAGGAAGTGAGCCACTTTTGAAAGACGATCAATGACTACAAAGATAGCATTATTCCCTTTCTTGGTCCTGGGAAAGCCGGTGATGAAGTCCATACCAACCTTATCCCATTTCCATTCAGGAATAGCTAAAGGCTGAAGGGTGCCAGCAGGCCTTTGATGCTCTGCCTTAACGCGACGACAAACGTCACAGTTAGCAATGAACTCAGCGATTTCTCTCTTCATCCTAGTCCACCAGAACCTCTGGCGTAGGTCCTGATACATCTTAGTACTACCGGGATGAATCGTGAGAGGGGATTCATGAGCCTCCTTAAGGATCAGTTGTCGCAGATGTTGATTCTTGGGAACCACCAAGCGATTCTCAAAGAAAACCACACCTCGATCATCTATAGAGAAACTTCCACCAACTCCCTTGTTAATGTTTCTCTTGATCCGGGAAATTCCCGTATCCTGCTTCTGAGCAGAGATGATTTGATCCACAAGAGTAGGTTTCGCCACCAAGGTAGAAAGGAATCCATGAGGAGCAATGTGAAGGTTAAGCTTACAGAATTCCTCATGGAGAGGTGGTTGGCCCTGCTGCAACATAAGATTGTTGCAATAGGACTTACGACTTAGCGCATCAGCCATGACATTGCCCTTGCCTGGGGTGTAGGTAATCCCTAAGTCGTAATCTGAGATCAACTCCAACCAACGTCTTTGCCTAAGGTTCAAGTCTGGTTGGGTGAAGATATACTTGAGACTCTGGTGATCGGTGTATATCTCACAACGTTTACCGAGAAGGTAATGTCTCCATGTCTTAAGTGCATAGACTACGGCTGCAAGCTCTAGGTCATGTGTAGGATAATTCTCCTCATGTGGATGCAACTGTCGAGATGCATAGGCAATCACATGACGATCCTGCATAAGAATGCAACCTAGTCCCTGTCGTGAGGCATCACAGTAGATAACAAAGTCCTTAGTGAAATCCGGTGGCACAAGTATGGGAGCAGAAGTCAGGCGTCTTTTCAGTTCCTGAAAACTGTACTCACACTGTGGGGACCACTCAAACTTTTTATCTTTCTTGAGAAGTTCCGTGAGGGGTTTGGCTACTTTGGAGAAGTTTTCAACAAAGCGGCGACAATAGCTGGCTAAACCAAGGAAACTCCTAACTTGTTTGACTGTTTCAGGTGGAGTCCAATCAAGAACGGCCTGAACTCTTTCGGGATTGACAGCAATGCCCTTACCAGAGATCACGTGGCCTAGGTAGGTCACTTCTGGCAACCAAAATTCGCACTTGGAGAACTTGGCATAAAGGCGGTGCTCTCTGAGTTTTTCTAACACAAGTCTAAGATGTTCGGCATGCTCTTCCTCGTTCTTTGAGTAAATAAGGATATCATCGAGGTAAACCACGACGAACTTATCTAAATACTCCATGAAGATCGAGTTCATCAAGCGGGAAAAGGTAGCTGGAGCATTGGTTAGACCAAAGGACATGACGGTGTACTCGTACTGGCCATAACGAGTGACAAAAGCCGTCTTAGGAATGTCCCCGTTTCTGATCTTGATTTGGTGGTAGCCTAACCTCAAATCCATCTTGGAAAAGACTGAGGATCCAGCGAGCTGATCATACAGGTCGTTGATCCTGGGAAGCGGATACTTGTTCTTTATCGTGACCAAATTAACGGGACGATAATCTACAACCATCCGGTCCGTACCATCCTTCTTCTTGACGAAGAGGACGGGGCAAGCCCAGGGCGAAGAACTAGGACGGATGAAACCCTTTTGCAAGGACTCATCGAGTTGTTTCTTAAGCTCGGCTAGTTCTAAGGGTGCCATCTTGTAAGGTCTCCTAGAAATTGGGGCGGTTCCTGGGATAAGATCTATGACGAACTCTACATCCCTGTCAGGTGGAACACCTGGCAGTTCTTCTGGAAAGACATCTGGAAAGTCACGGACTACTGGGATATCTTCAAGGTCTGGAAGAGGGTTGGCATTAAGAGAATAGAGTTGACGCTTGGCAACTCTAGTAGAGACAGTGACTATCTTGCCAGATGGGTGTGTAAGCTGAACAGACCTGGTGTAACAATCAATCTTGGCATAATGAGCTTTCATCCAGTCCATACCCAAGATGATGTTAATATCTGAAGACTTGAGGGCTACAAGTGATGCAAGGAATACAAGTCTGTCAACAAGGATTTCATTGCCATAACTTATCCTAGAGGTTTGCCATTTGGATCCAGGAGTTTGAATGAGTAGTGGGGAGGGCATAACACAAAATGACATGTCGTGCAAGCGGGCATAACTTTCGGAAATGAAGGAATGAGATGCTCCAGTATCGAATAGAACCGATGCTGGATGACAGTTTACAAGGAGTGTACCAAGAACGACATCCGGATCATCATAAGCGTCTTCAGCTGAGACGTGATGCACACGTCCATGTTCAGTGGGAGCTGACTTGGCGTTAATCATCTTGTGTGATGTCTTACTTCCACGGCCAACAAACTTCTCGGGCTGAGGTGGAGCAACATTGGTCTGAGTGCAAATACGGGCAATGTGACCTGGCTCTCCGCACTTGTAACAAATCTTGGAGGTAGGACGTGGACCCGCATTGACAGGCGGTCCACCAATAGGCCTGGGTGGAGCATATGGCTGAACTGGGTGAGGTGCCACATAAGATGCCCTCGGTGAATAACCGGGTGGAAGAGCGGAGTTCGGAATCCAAATCCGGCGCTTCTGAGAACTAGAACCAGAGGAAGAAACCAAATCACGGGTGTGCTTACGAGACTCCTCGTAGGTGAGCTGAGCTGTCTCCGCGTTAATGGCCTTGTTCACAAGAGCCTGGAATGTATTGCATTGGTGCAAATGGAGATCACGACGCAACTTGGGGTTGAGACCCTTCCGGAACCTAGCTTGCTTCTTGGCGTCTGTGGACACTTCTTCTGTAGCATAGCGGGCGAGATTCTCAAACTCTCTACTGTAAGCATCAACAGCCATCTTACCCTGGGTGAAACTACAGAACTCTTCTCTCTTGCGATCGATGAGGGCTTCAGGAATGTGATGCTCTCGAAAAGCCTCAGTGAAAACTCTCCAGGTAGGAGTCTGGCCAGCTGGAAGCATAGCCTCATAGTTCTGCCACCAAAGACTAGCAGGACCCTCCAGATGGTATGCAGCATAGATGACCTTGTCACCTTCAGCTACGTTCGCAGAACGCAGCTTGTGTGTGATACTACGAAGCCAGTCATCTGCATCGAGTGGCTCAATAGAATGATGAAAAGTGGGTGGGTGCAAGCGAATGAAGTCATGAATGGTTGCAGACCCTTTGAACTGAGGTGTGGTGTTCTCCTCGATACGTGCCAACAAGCGGTTGGTCTCACGCTTGTTCATCTCAACCTCTAACATGAACTTTGCCAACGAAGACTGATCGGGAGGATCCTCATCCCTACCATCTCCGTGGTTCTGGCTACGAGCAACAGAACTTCGTTTAACTGATGACATCCTGAAGAACGAAACCAAGGAAAGCAAGGATGGATTCAGCATCAACTATAGGATGCAGAAGGTAGCACAAGAATTTAGTATCTCTCAAACTCCTAGGATAATTCCGGCAGCATAACGGCAGTAAAATGCTCAATATGAGACATTCTGTAAAAGATGGGGTAGCACCATAATCAACATCATCACACAAGGTTCTGAATATTACTAAACAGACTACACCGGAGGTACTTGAACTGGGATATGACTCTCATCAACCAATCCTAAGAGACTACGGAGTAGTAACACGTGATCCTGATAGATGGAAGAGGAAGCCTAGTTCCTTAACCCCGTGGGAAAGATAGGATGACTCAGATCAGAAGGGCATGAGATATAAGGAGTAAAAAGAGTCTTACGTTCCCTTCCACAATCAATTCCCTTATATAACTAAAGAATTTCTAGACTCAACTTCGAACAGGTTGGCTTGGAAATCCTACAGGCAGTCAGGCTCTGATACCAACGCTGTCGGGACCCCGATCCTAAGTCACACCGATCTAGCATGTAACACCTCATATTACTTTGCGGCCTCACGCACGGTATTCCCACGGGTGCCACCTTACCTGGCCCGGGACCGTTTGCGCCTTTTGGCTCACGTATATGATAGTGTTGCTAGCATCCATATGACAGAGAACCCGGGCCGACATGGCTAGTCGTGAACCCAAGGCGGCGCCAACCTATGGGAACAGGCATACATGAATCACATCGAGCATGTCGGTCATCAACGTATTTATCCGGGCTGCAGCACTGGGCTAACAGGACTCCGGTAACCCGGGCTGTAGCAGGCTAGGCAGGACTCCGGATAACACCGCGTGACATTTCCCCGAAGGGACAGACACAGGAACGACGTGAAACACATGCCGGCCAGTCAAGTGTTCTGAGCAGTAGTGCTGGGCTAGCAGGACTCCGGTGAACCGGGCTGTAGCGGACTACTATCGCTCGGAAGCACTAGACCTACATTTCCCCATATGAAAGGCTGCCAAGGATAAACAGCTAGATAGTCGGATCCCACACATAGCAATACACGTTACACGTACGCATAACATGCAAGTATGTGCTGTACAACATGGCATCACAACATAACGCAACTCATATAGATAAAGGCCCAGAAGAGCCACATAGCATTAAATACAAACAGGGGTCACATGACCCATCAATCAGAGCATACAAGCAACAAGCAGAAGCATTACATGTCTGAGTACAGACAACTACAAAGGAAAAAGGCTGAACGCCTGACTATCTACAACCTCCGATCAAGATCGTAGCTGAGGTACAAGCTACTTGTCGAAGTCCACGTAAACTAGTAAGACCGAAGTCTCCGCTGCAAAAACATAAATAAAGCAAACGTGAGTACAAAGGTACTCAGCAAGACTTACATCAGATCCTATCATACATGCATTAGTATCAAGGAGGTAATGTGGGGTTTAGTTGCAGCAAGCCAGCTTTGACTCTGTGGCTATCCTATTCTACGACTGTTGGTAACTCTTTTGAAAAGGCGCACACGAGTCCACTAATCACCACATCAATACACTACTATGGATTCATCCCCGTCTCACTACGAGAAGGCCATCCATAGCACTCACACTTATCTTGAACATTTTATGGTATCCACTTCAAGTTGTCTATGTACCACGTAAGCATCCAAGAAGTCCATAACCGAGGACGCGGCTATTCGAATAGATCATGATAACCCTGCAGGGGTGTACTTCTTCACACACGCTCTCACCACTTATCACCATGTACACGTCATGTATCTCGGCAACCTTCAAGCGGAAGCCTGGCGAGGGTGTCGGCCACGACCTGACTAACCACACAAGACTCTAATCCAGGTTTATCGCCTATTCGGGTTCCATCCGCAAGGAGATCCGGCCGGGGTGTCGCTCACGGCCCCAAACGATGTGTGCAGGGTTCCCAAGCCCACCTCGCCGGGTGGATCTACGCTTGGTACACCGTGCCACTTGTGCCTAGTCTGTCCCAAGCCCACCTGGCCGGGTGCCACTTGGTAGACTACTAACACTACCTACAAACACCAGAAACTAGTTGCGACTCCTGGACAGAGACCGAGGTGATTAATAAGTCGAGTGAGCTTGGAGCGCCCGGAGCCCAATGTGTGGTAGTAGCTAGTCATTGGACAACTTACACAGAACTCGGTTCTTAAGGACGGTCCCAATGAGACAACCCACCATGTACTCCTACATGGCCTCTCACCGCTACCTTTACCAAATCGTGTTCACACACTTAACTCTCAGTATCAGAACATATCATATCACTCCAATCCATTCCCAATGAATCAGACCTGACACAACTCTAAGCAATAGCAGGCATGGCATGGTAGAAGCACAACATGGCTCAATCAACTCCTACACATGCTAGTGGGTTTCAACTATTTACTGTGGCAATGACAGGTCGTGCAGAGGAATGGGTTCAACTACCGCAGCATAAAGTAGCAGTTGATTCGCTGTTGTCCTAATGCAAATAAAGAGAGCAGGAGCGAGAGGGGGATCATATCGGAATGAACAAGGGGGTTTGCTTGCCTGGTAGACCAACAAGGGAGGCACTGCTTCTCTGACAGGTACTCTGGAACGGTCTCCGGAGCAGAACCTATCGAGAAGGAACGGTGTCGACAAGCAATACACAATCATATGCAACAATATGATGCATGAGTATGGCATGAAGATGTGATGCTGTTTGAGTTAATCCAACTAGCATTCATTTGCATGAAGTCCATTTGAACCAAAGGTTCAAATGCAACTCCTAATTAAGCTCTTATAAATGCCATTTATATGATTTCACCTATTCAGCAGGTATAAGTTATTTTGTCATGCATGAAACTGGTACAGATGGATAGATTGCATTTTTCTGATGATTTTTCATATATAACTTGTTTCAATCTGAGCTACGGTTGATTTGATATGAATTTTTGAAGTTTGAAACATTTTCTGGAATTTCCTGTTTAAAATTAAATCCAGAAAAATGAATAACTGCGTCAGCATTACATAGGCATGACGTCAGCGAGTCAACCGTGGCTGACCAGGTCAAACCTGACGTGTGGGGGCCACACGTCAGTGACAGAGGGTTAAACAGGGTTTAATTAATCTTAATTAAACGGTTAGTGGCGCTGGGGCCCACTTGTCATTGACTAAGCTAACTGTCAGGGTTAATTAGCACTAATCTAAAACTAACTAAAAGTTAACAGAGACGGGCCCGCACGTCAGTGACCCTGGGGGGGGGGTCAAATCCCAGGTCAAACGAGTCAACCTCGCCGGACTTGGTCCACGGCTCATCGCCGGCGACACCAGAGACGGCGGAGGTGCTCGGAATCGCAGCTCAGGCGACCAAATGAGCGGCGGAGAGGCTCTACGGGGAGCTGACGATCGCGCGCAACCAACGGGGCAAACGGGAGCAGCTGGGGTGGACCGAGCTCGTCGGAAGCGAGCTCGCGGCGGCGGCCGGAGTTCGGCATCGGTGGTTAGGCGCTACGGTGTATTTCGAGGCGAACCGGAGGGTTCTGCGGCTTCCCGAGGAAGGGCTGAGCACGCCTGCGTGCTCTGTTGCTACTTGCGGGTGTTATAACCGCGGCGGCGACATGGCCGGCGGCGGGGAGCGTTCGGCTCCGGTGGCTGATGCGGTTAGAGAGCGAGATAGACGGCGGTTCATGGGGAGAAGGGTACAGCGGCTCACCGCGGTTCTTCCGGTGCTTCTGGCGAGGCAGGGAGGGCACGGGGTCCGGCGAATCGACGACGGGGATCTCCGGCAACCGAGGTCGGAAACGGCGGCGTTGGGGGGGCTTCAGGGCATCCGATGTCGCGTAGCTCAGCGAGGAGGTCGAGGACGACGCGGCGGAGCTTCTGGGCTCATCGGAAGAGCGAGGGGACGGCGGGGAGTGCGGCAACAGCGAGCAGCGACGACGGGGGTGCGCGGCGTTCGCGGGAGAGAGAGCGAGGGAGAGAGGAGAGAAAACCAGGGAGAGTGAGAGAGCGGCGCGGGGCGTCGTGGCGACGTCCGGGGCGTCCAGGCGACGAGGGGAGAAGCAGGAGGTGGCGGGGGACGTGGCCCCGGCAGGACGCGTGGCCGCGCGCGCCGGCGCGTGCCCCTGTCCTCCTGGCGAGAGGAAGGGGACGACTGGCGTCGGCCAGCTGGCTGGGCCGGCCAGTCGGGCCGCACTGGGCCAGGCCTCAGGTGGCCCAGGTAAGCACTTTTCTATTTTTGTTTTCTTTTCTTATTTCTGACATTTGTTTTGATTTAATAAAACTACTAAATCAATTTATTTTCTTATGCCAATTTTTGCAGGGGCTAATGGTATTATTCCAGAGCTCCTCAATTACTGGCACAATTTTTGGATATATAAAACATATATATCATTTATATATCCAATGCAAATAATTATGCATTAACTCCAAATGCCCAAAATAAATACCTATGATCTCCCAAAAATATTGGTTTGATTTTTATCTCTGCCCAATATTTTCAGAGAGAGACATGAACATTTCTTGGACCTTTTTGGAGAAATTTTTATTTGGGTCATTTCCAGAAAAGATTCTGAGGGTTTCACAAATCCCCAATTCAAATTTAAAAGAATTTAAACATGATGCACACATGACTAGCTAGCCTTGAGCATACCAGAACTAGGGATGTGACAGTAGGTTGTCTAGATATGCAACTAAGTGAGCAACCTATATGATGCAACAACGATAACCACACAAGCAAGCAATAGATACAACACAAAAAGCTTGCACAAGTAAAGGCGTGAGATAACCAAGAGTGGAGCCGGTGGAGACGAGGATGTGTTGCCGAAGTTCCTTCCCTTTGAGGGGAAGTACGTCTCCGTTAGAGCGGTGTGGAGGCACAATGCTCCCCAAGAAGCCACTAGGGCCACCGTATTCTCCTCACGCCCTCACACAATGCGAGATGCCGTGAATCCACTATTGGTGCCCTTGAAGGCGGCGACCGAACCTTTACAAACAAGGTTGGGGCTCTCTCCACAACTTAATTGGAGGCTCCCAACAAAACCCCGGAGCTTCACCACAATGGAATGTGGCTCCAAAGTGACCTCTTCCGTCTAGGGTGCTCAAACACCCAAGAGTAACAAAATCCACACAAGAAAGTAAGGGGGAATCAAATTTCCTTTGGTGAGAGTGTAGATCTAGGTCTCCTCCTTCAATCCCTAGCAAATCAACGAGTTTGAGTGGCTAGGGAGAGAGAGGGATCCGGTGTCAGTGTCAAAACCGGTGGATCTCGGGTAGGGGGTCCCGAACTGTGCGTCTAGGTGGATGGTAACAAGAGACAAGGGACACAATGTTTTACCCAGGTTTGGGCCCTCTTGATGGAGGTAAAACCCTATGTCCTGCTTGATTAATATTGATGATATGGGTAGTAAAAGAGTAGATCTACCACAAGATCAAGGAGGCTAAACCCTAGAAGCTAGCCTATGGTATGATTGTTGTATGTTGTCCTACGGACTAAAGCCCTCTGGTTTATATAGACACCGAAGAGGGTTAGGGTTACATAAAGTCGGTTACAATGGTAGGAGATCTAAATATCCGCATCGCCAAGCTTGCCTTCCACGCCAAGGAAAGTCCCTTCCGGACACGGGACAAAGTCTTTAATCTTGTATCTTCATAGCCCAGGAGTCCGGCTGAAGGTATAGTCCGGCCATCCGGACACCCCCTAATCCAGGACTCCCTCAGTAGCCCCTGAACTAGGCTTCAATGACGACGAGTTTGGTGCACAGATTGTCTTTGGCATTGCAAGGCGGGTTCCTCCTCCAAGTACTTCATAGAAGATTTTAAACACTAAGGATAGTGTCAGGCTCTGCAAAATAAGTTTCCACATATTGCCATAGAGATAATAACATTTACACAAATCTAATCTGCTGACGTATTTCGTAGCGTGATATCACACTACGGCCAAGCCTTTATTCGAATCATTTTTTCTCCCCCACCTCAGCACATTTCGCGAGGCGGTTTCCTTGGCACGTCTTGTCAAAGCAGAGATCGTGTCCCCTTACTTACGGGATTCTCATCAATACGGACATGGGTAACCCAACCGCGCCATTTATCACGGCGCTTGGGAGATAAGCGAGTTTTACCAGGCTGGTGGGCACGCTTAACCGCATCCGCCCATATAAGGGGATAAGGATCCATCTTTTTACCTACGCCTTCTTCCTCCTTTGCCTATCCATCTTTCGCGCACTCGAGCTCCAACGCCCAAGCCTGCACTTCCCACCTCAACCTTCTCCAGCCATGTCCGGAGCGGGAGGCAAGTGGATGGTCTCCTCCGTCAAGGAGGGACACATAAAAAAGTTAAGGAAGGCCGGATACTTGTCTGACGACATTGCGCACCGACTTCTCGAAGAGGGGCAGCTCATCCCCACCCCCAGGCCCCATGAGAGGGTGGTGTTCCTCCCCCACTTCCTCTGCGGACTGGGCTTTCCTCTCCACCCATTTGTCCAGGGGCTCATGTTCTACTACGGCCTGGATTTCCATGATCTGGCCCCGAACTTCATCCTCAACATCTCGGCGTTTATCTTCGTGTGCGAGGCTTTCCTCTGCATCCGCCCCCATTTCGGTCTTTGGCTCAAGACTTTTAATGTCAAGCCGAAGGTGGTGCGCGGCACCCAGGCGGAGTGCGGAGGTGCCATGGCGGGAAAGATGCCCAACGTCCTATTGCTCGAGGGCTCATTTGTGGAGTCCCTAAAGGGGTGGCAATCGGGGTGGTTTTACATCACCGAGCCGCGCGATCCGGAATGGATCGCAGCCCCTGAGTTCCGGTCCGGACCCCCCACGCGGCTCACGTCCTGGAAAGAGACGGGCCTGTCATGGGGATACAAACAAGAGGTGACTGGACTGCAAACATGCATCCAAACCCTGGTGAACAAGCAGCTCAAGCTTCTCAATGTAGTCCAGGTCATGCTCGTCCGCCGGATCCTCTCGTGTCAACAACGGGCCTTCAATCTGTGGGAGTTCGACCTGGCGCAGCACCGAACTTTGAGCAGGCTCTTCGACATGATGTACGAAGATGTCTGGAAGGTGCTATTCAAGGGCGCCGAGGCTCCCGCATCCGCCTCCGAGGATCGCGGATTCAGCACACAACGTCAAGCTAGCACGGTGAGCTATTTTTACCTTTTACAGGATGTTGGTTTTCCATAGTTTGACTCTATGCGGGTTCTAAACTCCCTTACCTTTGACAGGCTTGGCAGGTGAAGTCCGGACCGATCGACTGTCCGGCTCCTTTGCCCGAAGACCCAGCCAATGCTCGCTTAGCGAAGCTGCTGGTTCCGGCACCCTATGTGGTGCTGGAGAAGAAGGCCACAGGGACTCGAAAGAGTGCCCGGTGTCTGGAGGTGTCGGATTCATCATCCGACGAATCCGAGACGAGGAGGAGGAAGAAGAAGCCTCTCCCCCTCCAGCGGGGGGAGGAAAGAAGAGGAAGGCCGCCCTGTCCGGGGAGGCCGAAGGGTCCAAGAAGAGGAAGACGCCTCCTCCGGACTACTCCACCGACGCCGATGATGGCGAAGAGGAGTGGCCGCACAGGACCAAGCGCCCGGCGAAATCGTAAATATTCAGATACCAGAGTAACTCATAGCATTCCTTTATGGCACAATCTTTCCTTATGTCGAATATAATTATGCAGACCGCCCAAGGCCGGACTCGACGAGTCGTCGAGCGGCTCCCTGGATTCGTCGGACGTGAATTCACTTTCGCCCGCCACCTCCCCCCGCACTACGGACGACGCCGAAGTTGCGTCGCAACAAGTTCCGGGTCAAGAGGAGGTGGTCTTGGAGGAGCCGCAAGGCAACCTCCCGGACTCCAGGAGTAAGGGGGACAAGACCCCCCAGGGCTCCAAGTCCAGCTTTGAGCCAGACACCGCGCCGGAATCGTCAATGGTTCCGAACCGCGGTAGGCGAACTCCTTCCAAGAGAAGCAAGCCTACTGAGCCGGCGGCCCCCGCCCAACCGGAGGCGTAGGACAATCTGCTGGAGGTGCTTAAAGGCGCCTCCATCGACGAGGAGCACCGTACTATTATGAGTGCGGTGATCCAGAAGGTTCAGTCCGCCAAGAGCGGACTGACTGAAGCTTGCGCCAGCATTCTAACAGGCTTTGAGGTAAGTAAAAATATGTAAAAATATTACCGCATAGACAGTAGCCCCTGATGCTCTGTTTGGCGTTTGGAAAGAAAAGCCGAATAGAGGATCTAATAAAATTCGCAGGAGTCTAACAGAAAAGAGTCAATATGCGTATGCAGGCTTTGCTGCTAGCGAACGCCGCACTGACTGCGGAGGTGGGCGCCCTGAAGCAGGGCCTCGAGAGGTCCGAGCAAGAGCTCGGCCTTGCCAAGCGGCAGCTCGAGGAGAAAGAAGGTAAGAGATACCTTATAGAAAAATACAAAAAAGATGCAATTGCAAAAAATGACAGGATTAACGCGGCTTGTTGTAGGGGCCACAACTGAGGTGGCGACCCTCAAGCAGGCGCTGTCCGAGGCCGAGAAGAGAGCGGCCACGGAGCGCACCGAGCGGGAGAAATATGAGGTGCAGGTTGGCGAGGTGCGGCAAGAGCTCCAGGCTCTCATGAAAAAACATGAGAGCTTGGAGCTTGACTCGAAGACGCGAGCGTCTGAGCTCGCGGCGGCCATTGAAACTGCCAAGTCTGCCAAGGCCGAAGCCCAGAAGGCCCTTCAGGAGGTGGATGCAGTGAAGAAAATAGCGGCGGGCAAGGCTTTCTTTATGCAAAGCAAGCATGTGAAAGTGAATTACTTGTTACTTACCCGGATCCGGAGCTCTCCAGGAGCATTCGCAGATTTGCCCCGCAGCGTATCTGATGCCGCCGCATTCTACCGAGCCAAAGAAGGCAGCTCGACGGAGAAGGTGTTCTGGTCTCAGTATGCTGAGGCCGGACACCCTGTGCCCCTGAGCGACCAACTGAAGCAGCTGGTCGAGCTCCACAAGGTGGCCGAACAGGCCATGAAGGGCCTCATAGTTCGGCTGTGGCCTGGAGAGACTCTGCCAGGGAGCTACTTCGGACTGGTGCGGCGGCTGGTGGAGGCCTGTCCAAGGCTCGAGGTCATCAAGCGCTCCTTCTGCATCGAAGGTGCCCGGAGGGCCCTTGCCCGCGCTAAGGTGCACTAGGGCAAGCTGGACGGTGAGAAGCTTGTGAAGGATGGGCCACCGCCGGGGAAAGAGCATCGCAAGCCCGAGAACTATTATAAGGACGTTCTGAAGGGTGCCCGCCTTACGGCGGATGAATGTACCAGGGATGTAATTTTTGAGTAAACTCGCTCGTATTGTCCTGTGCCCTGAAAACTTGTTCATATGCGCTAAGCAATGCTTTTTAAATTTAAAATATTACCTTCTGTGCGTCCGTTTATCAAAATTGAGAGATGGCGAGTCGTCGGCTTCTGCTCCCATGCCACTAGTGCTGGGGTGTTCGGGATAAACCTGAGCGCTCTTTTCCCCATGTTTGGGTCCTTCGAGGGAGCGCTCAGCACAACGAACAAGGCAATCGGACTATAATGCTTGAACACTCTCACTTAGCCATAGAATTCTATAATTTTAAATTTCGGCGAAGCCCCTAGTATTCGGAAGACCGAGTTTGGGGCACTATCCACGCCTTTGGCCGGACAAAGCCGACTCCTCGCTCGAAGCGGCATAAGTCTTTAGGGAGTCGAAAAACCTCTCGAACAGCGACCGGTCTCGCGCTTCATCATGACAGTCAGTTTTAGCTTTCTCTACTGAGGTGCTCAGCCCAACTCAACTGGGGCACAATCGCAGTAGTTCTCCTAGTGCTACCTTAGCCGATATAGCGGAACATAAGGTACCAAAACATAGGAGCCGGGCAAACCGAACTATTTACCCAAGACATGATTCGGAGCCGATGCATATAATGCTATAAGTTCGGGGTGCCGCACTTGTGAAAGTGTTCGGACTTTTCACACCATACTGAGGGGTACCTAAGCTCCTGGTGTATTGGCCGTACCACAGTGTACGGATGCAACATGTCATTAATGAACATATATTCATAAAAAGAGTAATGCACAAATAGATAAAAGCTATGCATTGTGTATTAAAAAGGCTGCGATCAAAGCAGAACGATACAAATAGCGCGATAAGCAAAATGTTGGACTATTTAACATGTCCGGTCCAGGGGCATGCCGCGGAATTGTATGCAAAACAGGTATACTACTCGTAATAGAGACCACCTGGGAGTTCCATAATGCGTCATGGCTTGTCTGCTTCCCTGGTTCTTGTATCGTTTGTGCGGCAATTATACTGCCGGACAGGCCTTCCGAAGAATGTAGTCCTGAAAGTAAGAGAAAATTAAAAAAAGAAATCGGCAGCCCCTAGGACGGTTTAAGCCGTATTTTGGGCGTGCCGTGATGGTGCCCCTCCCCCTGTGCCCATGGTATTTCAAGAGCGTAGTTATGTACGCGAGGCACTGGTTTCGCTATTTCGCGAGGTCTGGGGTTGGGGCCGCATTGCTACGCCTGCTTGGAACGTGCCAGGCGGTCTTGTTGTAGGTTACTCGGGGCGCGCTTGACGGTGTCCGGACGTTTAACGGCTGGACTGGAGAGATGCCTTGAGAGGCTGCTTTGTACGTCCGCTGCGAGGGGCACCGTGTGCTCCTCCGTTCGGAGGGAGCGTTCGGTGTTTCCATTGACCATGATTACTCCTCGAGGGCCTGGCATCTTGAGATTAAGGTATGCGTAGTGCGGCACCGCATTGAACTTTGCAAATGCGGTTCGCCCGAGCAATGCGTGATAGCCACTACGGAACGGGACTATGTCGAAGATTAACTCCTCGCTTCGGAAATTATCCGGAGATCCGAAGACCACTTCAAGTGTAACTGAGCCTGTACAGTTGGCCTCTACACCTGGTATGACGCCTTTAAAGGTCGTTTTGGTGGGCTTAATCCTCGAGGGATCTATGCCCATTTTCCGCACTGTATCCTGGTAAAGCAGGTTCAGGCTGCTGCCGCCGTCCATAAGGACTCTTGTGAGATGAAATCCATCAATGATTGGGTCTAGGACCAATGCGGCGAATCCGCCATGACGGATGCTAGTGGGGTGGTCCCGTCGATCGAAAGTGATCGGGCAGGAGGACCATGGGTTGAACTTTGGGGCGACTGGCTCCATCGCATATACGTCCCTTAACGCACGCTTCCACTCCCTCTTGGGGATGTGGGTTGCGTATATCATGTTCACCGTCCGCACTTGTGGGGGAAAACCCTTCTGTCCACTGTTGTTCAGCGGCCGGGGCTCCTCCTTGTCATCGCTACGCAGCCCCTCGTCTCTAGTTTCGGCATTTAGCTTGCCTTCCTGCTTGAACACCCAACAATCCCTGTTGGTGTTATTGGCTGGCTTTTCGGGGGTGCCATGCATCTGGCACAAGCGATCCAGTATTCGGTCCAAACTGGATGGGCCCTGAGTATTTCTTTTGAATGGCTTTTTCCGCTGACCGGATTTGTAGCCTCTGAATCCGGCATTGACTGCCGTATCCTCATTGTTGTCGCTGTTAACGCGGCGCTTTTGCTTGTTCCGACGCGACCTGCCACTTTTGTCCTTGGTGTCCGAATTACCAAGGTTCTTGGTCAAGTTATTGCTACGAGCTAGCCAGCTGTCTTCTCCCGCGCAAAAGCGGGTCATGAGTGTCGTGAGGGCTGCCATAGATTTCGGCTTTTCCTGTCCAAGGTGCCGGGCAAGCCACTCGTCGCGGATATTATGCTTGAAGGCTGCTAGGGCCTCTGTGTTCGGACAGTCGACAATTTGATTTTACTTTGTTAGGAACTGTGTCCATAATTGCCTGGCTGATTCCTCTGGCTGCTGAATTATGTGGCCTAGGTCATCGGCGTCTGGTGGTCGCACATAAGTGCCCTGGAAGTTGTCAAGGAATGCGACTTCCAGGTCCTCCCAACAACCAATTGATTCTGCTGGCAAGCTGTTAAGCCAATGCCGAGCTGGTCCCTTAAGTTTGAGTGGGAGGTATTTGATGGCGTGTAGATCATCGCCGCGGGCCATGTGGATATGAAGGATATAATCCTCGATCCATACCGCGGGATCTGTTGTGCCATCGTATGATTCGATGTTCACGGGCTTGAAACCCTCAAGGATTTGATGATCCATTACTTCATTTGTGAAGCATAGGGGGTGTGCGGCGCCTCTGTATTGGGCTATATCACGATGCAGCTCAAACAAGCTTTGCCTATTGTGTTCGGCCCGGCCGGATTTATTATATCCGGAGTGACGATCACCGTCACGTGCCATGGGGCGCCCGCGCGATCCGTAGATCGATCTTGTTTGCCTCGCCTTGTCATCCAATATGTCTCACAGGTCTGGCGCGTTTTCCCGTGCCTTTGAATGTTTTGAGCAGCGTCGGGGTGCGGCTTGAGTGGAGGGCCGAGAGGCCTCTCTATCGCGGCCACGAGGTGGCCGATCGACCGTATCATGCACTGGTGAAGTAGGTTTAGGTGATTCCTTCTCTAATTGGGGTAGCAACCTGCGCTTTGGGTAGCTCTTGGAGGGGCGTTCGAGTTCATACTCTTCGGCTGCAAGGACTTCAGTCCATCTGTCGGCTAGCAGATCTTGGTCAGCTCTAAGCTGTTGCTGTTTTTCTTGAGGCTGCTTGCCGTGGCCATAAGCCTGCGTTTGAAACGCTCTTGTTTGACGGGATCCTCTGGCACGACGAATTCGTCGTCGTCGAGGCTTGCCTCGTCTTCGGAGGGAGGCATATAATTATCATCCTCAACCTCTCTGTCTGCCGCTCTCTCATGAGGGCTGGTTTCTCCATCCTCCTGTGCCGAATCTTATTGGAGGGGGTGTTCTTCGGCGCTATCCGGAGTATTGTTATCTCCCGTGCCGGAATCACCGTTTTTGCTATGGCGGGATTTAGAGCGGCGCCGCTGACGCCGGCGCTTAGGTTGTTTCTTGGAGGGGTCATCCCCCGCCGTTCCATCGCCATCTCCTTCTTTTGGGGTATCCACCATGTATATGTCATACGACGAGGTTGTTGGGGAACGTAGTAATTTCAAAAAAAATTCCTACGCACACGCAAGATCATGGTGATGCATATCAACGAGAGGGGAGAGTGTTGTCTATGTACCCTCGTAGACCGAAGCGGAAGCGTTGACACAACATAGAGGAAGTAGTCGTACGTCTTCCCGATCCGACCGATCCAAGCACCGTTACTCCGGCACCTCCGAGTTCTTGGCACACGTTCAGCTCGATGACGTGCCCCTAGCTCCGATCCAGCAAAGCTTCGGGGATGAGTTCCGTCAGCACGACGGCGTGGTGACGATCTTGATGTTCTACCGGTGCAGGGCTTCGCCTAAGCACTGCAACGATATATTCGAGGTGGAATATGGTGGAGGGGGGCACCGCACACGGCTAAGAAACGATCACGAAGATCAATTTGTGTGTCTATGGGGTGCCCCCTGCCCCCGTATATAAAGGAGTGGAGGAGGGGAGGGCCGGCCCTCTCTATGGCGCGCCCTAGGGGAGTCCTACTCCCACCGGGAGTAGGATTCCCCCTTTCCTAGTCCAACTAGGAGCCCTTCCATGGAGTAGGAGTAGGAGACAAGGAAAGGGAAGAGAGAAGGAGAAGGAAGGAAGGGGGCGCCCCCCTTCCCTAGTCCAATTCGGACTAGTCCAAGGGGAGGGGTGCGGTCACCCTTTCGGCCCTTTCTCTCCTTTCCCGTATGGCCCAATAAGGCCCAATACTTCTCCCCCGTATTCCTGTAACTCCCCGGTACTCCGAAAAATACCCGAACCACTCAGAACCTTTCCGATGTCCGAATATAGTCGTCCAATATATCTATCTTTACGTCTCGACCATTTCGAGACTCCTCGTCATGTCCCCTATCTCATCTGGGACTCCGAACTCCTTCGGTACATCAAAACTCATAAACTCATAATATAACTGTCATCGAAACCTTAAGCGTGCGGCCCCTACGGTTCGAGAACAATGTAGACATGACCGAGACACGTCTCCGGTCAATAACCAATAGCGGGACCTGGATGCCCATATTGGCTCCTACATATTCTACGAAGATCTTTATCGGTCAGACCGCATAACAACATACGTTGTTCCCTTTGTCATCGGTATGTTACTTGCCCGAGATTCGATCGTAGGTATCCAATACCTAGTTCAATCTCGTTACCGGCAAGTCTCTTTACTCGTTCCGTAATACATCATCTTACAACTAACATATTAGTTGCAGTGCTTGCAAGGCTTATGTGATGTGCATTACCGAGATGGCCCAGAGATACCTCTCCGACAATCGGAGTGACAAATCCTAATCTCGAAATACGCCAACCCAACATCTACCTTTGGAGACACCTGTAGTACTCCTTTATAATCACCCAGTTACGTTGTGACGTTTGGTAGTACCCAAAGTGTTCCTCCGGCAAACGGGAGTTGCATAATCTCATAGTCAAAGGAACATGTATAAGTCATGAAGAAAGCAATAGCAACATACTAAACGATCGGGTGCTAAGCTAATGAAATGGGTCATGTCAATCAGATCATTCAACTAATGATGTGACCTCGTTAATCAAATAACAACTCTTTGTCTATGGTTAGGAAACATAACCATCTTTGATTAACGAGCTAGTCAAGTAGAGGCATACTAGTGACACTATGTTTGTCTATGTATTCACACATGTATTATGTTTCCGGTTAATACAATTCTAGCATGAATAATAAACATTTATCATGAAATAAGGAAATAAATAATAACTTTATTATTGCCTCTAGGGCATATTTTCTTCAGTCTCCCACTTGCACTAGAGTCAATAATCTAGTTCACATCGCCATGTGATTTAACATCAATAGTTCACATCACCATGTGATTAACACCCATAGTTCACATCGATATGTGATCAACACCCAAAGGGTTTACTAGAGTCAGTAATCTAGTTCACATCACTATGTGATTAACACCCAAAGAGTACTAAGGTGTGATCATGCTTTGCTTGTGAGAGAATCTTAGTCAACGGGTCTTCCATATTCAGATTCGTTATGTATTTTACAATTTTCTATGTCTACAATGCTCTGCACGGAGCTACTCTAGCTAATTGCTCCCACTTTCAATATGTATCTAGATCGAGACTTAGAGTCATCCAGATCAGTGTCAAAACTTGCATCGACGTAACCCTTTACGGCGAACATTTTTGTCACCTCCATAATCGAGAAACATATCCTTATTCCACTAAGGATAATTTTGACCGCTGTCCAGTGATCTACTCCTAGATCACTATTGTACTCCCTTGCAAAAATCAGTGTAGGGTATACAATAGATCTGGTACACAGCATGGCATACTTTATAGAACCTATGGCCAAGGCATAGGGAATGACTTTCATTCTCTTTCTATCTTCTGTCGTGGTTGGGTTTTGAGTCTTACTCAATTTCACACCTTGTAACACAGGCAAGAACTCTTTCTTTGACAGTTCCATTTTGAACTACTTCAAAATCTTGTCAAGGGATGTACTCATTGAAAAAACTTATCAAGCGTCTTGATCTATCTCTATAGATCTTGATACTCAATATGTAAGCAGCTTCACCGAGGTCTTTCTTTGAAAAAATCCTTTCAAACACTCCTTTATGCTTTGCAGAATAATTCTACATTATTTCCGATCAACAATATGTCATTCACATATACTTATCAGAAATGATGTAGTGCTCCCACTCACTTTCTTGTAAATACAGGCTTCACCGCAAGTCTGTATAAAACTATATGCTTTGATCAACTTATCAAAGCGTATATTCCAACTCCGAGATGCTTGCACCAGTCCATAGATGGATCGCTGGAGCTTGCATATTTTGTTAACACCTTTAGGATTGACAAAACCTTCTGGTTGCATCATATACAACTCTTCTTTAATAAAACCATTAAGGAATGCAGTTTTGTTTTATCCATTTGCCAGATTTCATAAAATGCGGCAATTGCTAACATGATTCGGACAGACTTAAGCATAGATACGAGTGAGAAACTCTCATCGTAGTCAACACCTTGAACTTGTCGAAAACCTTTTGCGACAATTCTAGCTTTTTAGATAGTAACGCTACTATCAGCGTCCGTCTTCCTCTTGAGGATCCATTTATTTTCTATGGCTTGCCGATCATCGGGCAAATCCATCAAAGTCCATACTTTGTTTTTATACATGGATCATATCTTAGATTTCATGGCCTCAAACCATTTCGCGGAATCTGGGCTCCTCATCGCTTCCTCATAGTTCGCAAGTTCGTCATGTTCCAGTAACATGACTTCCAGAACAGGATTACCGTACCACTCTGGTGCGGATCTCACTCTGGTTTACCTACGAGATTCGGTAGTAACTTGATCTAAAGTTTCATGATCATCATCATTAGCTTCCTCACTAATTGGTGTAGTAGTCATAGGAACAGATTTCTGTGATGAACTACTTTCCAATAAGGGAGTAGGTACAGTTACCTCATCAAGTTCTACTTTCCTCCCACTCACTTCTTTCGAGAGAAACTTCTTCTCTAGAAAGTATCCATTCTAAGCAACGAATGTTTTGACTTTGGATCTGTGATAGAAGGTGTACCCAACTGTCTCCTTTGGGTATCCTATGAAGACACATTTCTCCGATTTGGGTTTGAGCTTATCATGATGAAACTTTTTCTTATAAGCATCGCAACCCCAAACTTTAAGAAACGACAACTTTGGTTTCTTGCCAAACCATAGTTCATATTGTGTCGTCTCAACGGACTTAGATGGTGCCCCTTTTTAACGTGAATGCAGCTGTCTCTAATGCATGATCCCAAAACGATATTGGTAAATCGGTAAGAAACATCATAGATTGCACTATATCCAATAAAGTACGGTTATGACATTCGGACACACCATTATGCTGTGGTGTTCCAGGTGGCACGAATTTGTGAAACTATTCCACATTGTTTTAATTGAAGACCAAACTCGTAACTCAAATATTTGTCTCCGCGATCAGATCATAGAAACCTTATTTTCTTGTCACGATGATTTTCCACTTCACTCTGAAATTCTTTGAACTTTTCAAATGTTTCAGACTTATGTTTCATCAAGTAGATATACTCATATCTGCTCAAATCATCTGTGAAGGTCAGAAAATAATGATACCCGCTGCAAGCCTTAATATTCATTGGACCACATACATCAGTATGTATGATTTCCAACAAATCTGTTGCTTGCTTCATTGTTCCGGAGAACAGCGTTTTAGTCATCTTGCCCAAGAGGCATGGTTCGCAAGTATCAAGTGATTCATAATCAAGTGATTCCAAAAGCCCATCAGCATGGAGTTTCTTCATGCGCTTTACACCAATATGACCTAAACGGCAGTGCCACAAATAAGTTGCACTATCATTATTAACTTTGCATCTTTTGGTTTCAATATTATGAATATGTGTATCACTACGATCGAGATCCAACGAACTTGTTTCATTGGGTGTATGACCATCGAAGGTTTTATTCATGTAAACAGAACAACAATTGTTCTCTAACTTAAATGAACAACCATATTGCAATAAACATGATCAAATCATATTCATGCTCAACGCAAACACCAAATAACACTTATTTAGTTTCAACACTAATCCCGAAAGTATAGGGAGTGTGCGATGATGATCATACCAATCTTGGAACTATTTCCAACACACATCGTCACTTCACCCTTAACTAGTTTCTGTTCATTCTGCAACTCCCGTTTCGAGTTACTACTCTTAGCAACTGAACCAGTATCAAATACCGAGGGGTTGCTACAAACACTAGTAAAATACACATCAATAATCTGTATATCAAATATACTTTTGTTCACTTTGCCATCCTTCTTATCCGCCAAATACTTGGGGTAGTTCCGCTTCCAGTGACCAGTCCCTTTGCAGTAGAAGCACTTAGTTTCAGGCTTAGGACCAGACTTGGGCTTCTTCACTTGAGAAGCAACTTGCTTGCCGTTCTTCTTGAAGTTCCCCTTCTTCCCTTTGCCCTTTTCTTGAAACTAGTGGTCTTGTTTACCATCAACACTTGATGTTTTTCTTGATTTCTACCTTCGTCGATTTTAGCATCACGAAGAGCTTGGGAATCGTTTCCGTTATCCCTTGCATATTATAGTTCATCACGAAGTTCTACTAACTTGGTGATGGTGACTAGAGAATTCTGTCAATCACTATTTTATCTGGAAGATTAACTCCCACTTGATTCAAGCGATTGTAGTACCCAGACAATCTGAGCACATGCTCACTAGTTGAGAGATTCTCCTCCATCTTTCAGCTATAGAACTTGTTGGAGACTTTATATCTCTCAACTCGGGTATTTGCTTGAATATTAACTTCAACTCCTGGAACATCTCTTATTGTCCATGACGTTCAAAACGTCTTTGAAGTCACGATTCTAAGCCGTTAAGCATGGTGCACTAAACTATCAAGTAGTCATCTTATTGAGCTAGCCAAACGTTCATAACGTCTGCATCTGCTCCTGCAATAGGTCTGTCACCTAGCGGTGCATCAAGGACCTAATTCTTCTGTGCAGCAATGAGGATAAACCTCAGATCACGGATCCAATCCGCATCATTGCTACTAGCATCTTTCAACACAATTTTATCTAGGAACATATCAAAATAAACATATGAAAGCAACAACGCAAGCTATTGATCTACAACATAGATATGCTAATACTACCAGGACTAAGTTCATGATAAATTAAAGTTCAATTAATCATATTACTTAAGAACTCCCACTTAGATAGACATCCCTCTAATCCTCTAAGTGATCACGTGATCCAAATCAACTAAACCATAACCGATCAACACGTGAAATGTATTAGTCTTCAATGGTGAACATCATTATGTTGATCATATCTACTATATGATTCACGCTCGACCTTTCGGTCTCTATGTTCCGAGGCCATATCTGCATATGCTAGGCTCGTCAAGTATAACCCGAGTATTCTGCGTGTGCAAAACTGGCTTGCACCCGTTGTAGATGGACGTAGAGCTTATCACACCCGATTAACACGTGGTGTCTGGGCACGACGAACTTTGGCAACGGTGCATACTCAGGGAGAACACTTCTTGATAATTTAGTGAGAGATCATCTTATAATGCTACCGTTAATCAAAGCAAGATAAGATGTATAAAAAGATAAACATGACATGCAATCAATATAAGTGATATGATATGGCCATCATCATCTTCGTGCTTGTGATCTCCATCTCAGGAGCACCGTCATGATCACCATCGTCACCGGCACGACACCTTGATCTCCATCGTAGCATCGTTGTCGTCTCGCCAATCTTATGCTTCTACGACTATCGCTACCGCTTAGTGATAAAGTAAAGCATTACAGGGCGATTGCATTGCATACAATAAAGCGACAACATTATGGCTCCTGCCAGTTGCCGATAACTCGGTTATAAAACATGATCATCTCATACAATAAAATTTAGCATCATGTCTTGACCATATCACATCACAACATGCCCTGCAAAAACAAGTTAGACGTCCTCTACTTTGCTTGTTGCAAGTTTTACGTGGCTGCTACGGGCTTAAGCAAGAACCAATCTCACCTACGCATCAAAACCACAACGATAGTTTGTCAAATAGACTCCGTTTTAACCTTCGAAAGGACCGGGCGTAGCCATACTCGGTTCAACTAAAGTTGGAGAAAATGACACCCGCCAGCCACCTGTGTGCAAAGCACGGCGGTAGAACCAGTCTCGCGTAAGCGTACGCGTAATGTCGGTCCGGGCCGCTTCATCCAACAATACCGCCGAACCAAAGTATGACATGCTGGTAGGCAGTATGACTTATATCGTCCACAACTCACTTGTGTTCTACTCGTGCATATAACATCAAACCATAAAAACCTAGGCTCGGATGCCACTGTTGGGGAACGTAGTAATTTCAAAAAAAATTCCTACGCACACGCAAGATCATGGTGATGCATATCAACGAGAGGGGAGAGTGTTGTCTACCTACCCTCGTAGACCAAAGTGGAAGCGTTGACACAACGTAGAGGAAGTAGTCGTACGTCTTCCCGATCCGACCGATCCAAGCACCGTTACTCCGGCACCTCTGAGTTCTTGGCACACGTTCAGCTCGATGACGTGCCCCTAGCTCCGATCCAGCAAAGCTTCGGGGACGAGTTCCGTCAGCACGACGGCGTGGTGACGATCTTGATATTCTACCGGCGCAGGGCTTCGCCTAAGCACTGCAACGATATATTCGAGGTGAAATATGGTGGAGGGGGGCACCGCACACGGCTAAGAAACGATCACGAAGATCAATTTGTGTGTCTATGGGGTGCCCCCTGCCCCCGTATATAAAGGAATGGAGGAGTGGAGGGCCGGCCCTCTCTATGGCGCGCCCTAGGGGAGTCCTACTCCCACCGGGAGTAGGATCCCCCCTTTTCTAGTGCAACTAGGAGCCCTTCCATGTAGTAGGAGTAGGAGACAAGGAAAGGGAAGAGAGAAGGAGAAGGAAGGAAGGGGGCGCCCCCCTTCCCTAGTCCAATTCGGACTAGTCCAAGGGGAGGGGTGCGGTCACCCTTTTTGCCCTTTCTCTCCTTTCCCGTATGGCCCAATAAGGCCCAATACTTCTCCCCCGTATTCCCGTAACTCCCCGGTACTCCGAAAAATACCCGAACCACTCAGAACCTTTCCGATGTCCGAATATAGTCGTCCAATATATCGATCTTTACGTCTCGACCATTTCGAGACTCCTCGTCATGTCCCCGATCTCATCCGGGACTCCGAACTCCTTCGGTACATCAAAACTCATAAACTCATAATATAACTGTCATCGAAACCTTAAGCGTGCGGCCCCTACGGTTCGAGAACAATGTAGACATGACCGAGACACGTCTCCGGTCAATAACCAATAGCGGGACCTGGATGCCCATATTGGCTCCTACATATTCTACGAAGATCTTTATCGGTCAGACCGCATAACAACATACGTTGTTCCCTTTGTCATCGGTATGTTACTTGCCCGAGATTCGATCGTAGGTATCCAATACCTAGTTCAATCTCGTTACCGGCAAGTCTCTTTACTCGTTCCGTAATACATCATCTTACAACTAACATATTAGTTGCAGTGCTTGCAAGGCTTATGTGATGTGCATTACCGAGAGGGCCCAGAGATACCTCTCCGACAATCGGAGTGACAAATCCTAATCTCGAAATACGCCAACCCAACATCTACCTTTGGAGACACCTGTAGTACTCCTTTATAATCACCCAGTTACATTGTGACGTTTGGTAGTACCCAAAGTGTTCCTCCGGCAAACGGGAGTTGCATAATCTCATAGTCAAAGGAACATGTATAAGTCATGAAGAAAGCAATAGCAACATACTAAACGATCGGGTGCTAAGCTAATGAAATGGGTCATGTCAATCAGATCATTCAACTAATGATGTGACCTCGTTAATCAAATAACAACTCTTTGTCTATGGTTAGGAAACATAACCATCTTTGATTAACGAGCTAGTCAAGTAGAGGCATACTAGTGACACTATGTTTGTCTATGTATTCACACATGTATTATGTTTCCGGTTAATACAATTCTAGCATGGATAATAAACATTTATCATGAAATAAGGAAATAAATAATAACTTTATTATTGCCTCTAGGGCATATTTCCTTCAGAGGTGGCTTTCCAGTGCCCTATAGGTGCTGGTTCTTGATCGTCTCCTGCATCGGCGTCCATACCGCGATGTCTTCAGAGTCGAAGTCGAGCATGTCGGTTAAATCATCGACAGTGGCTACAAAGTGGGTGGTGGGTGGGTTTTGAATTTCTTCATCGTCCGTATCCCAACCTTGCTGACCGTAGTCCGGCCAGGGCTGTCCTGATAAAGAGAGAGACTTTAGTGACTTCAGAATATCGCCAAAGGGCGAGTGCTGAAAGATGTCCGCGGCGGTGAACTCCATGATCGGCGCCCAATCGGATTCCATCGGCAGGGGCACTGAGGGATTGGAGTCCGGGATGGAGTTCGGCGCTTTGGAGTCGCAGGCTTCGTAGAGGACAAAGCTGGTGTTCGGCTCAATCGCCGTAGAGATTGCAGCCCCCGAGGCGGTGGCCAACCACCCATCCTCGATCGGTGCAGCTGGCTCCGAACTAGGGGTCGGAGCTGATGCGGGTGCGGCCTCCAGGGCACTGTTCGGCAGCAGAGCTAGATCATGCCCATCATGACAGTGCGGCGCACCCGGCTGTGGCTCGAATCCGTCGAAGATCAAATCTCCGCGGATATCAGCCGTGTAGTTCAAGCTTCCAAATCTGACCTGATGGCCAGGGGCGTAGCTTTCTATCTGCTCCAAATGGCCAAGCGAATTGGCCCGCAGTGCGAAGTCGCTGAAGACGAAGATCTGTCCGGGGAGAAAAGTCTTGCCCAGGACTACATCGCCGTTGATGATCGTAGGAGCCATCGGGCCTAAAAGCGACGACACAGAGGAACTCTCAATGAAAGCACCAATGTCGGTGTCAAAACCGGCGGATCTCGGTTAGGGGGTCCCGAACTGTGCGTCTAGGCGGATGGTAACAGGAGACAAGGGACACAATGTTTTACCCAGGTTCGGGCCCTCTTGATGGAGGTAAAACCCTACGTCGTTCTTGATTAATATTGATTATATGGGTAGTACAAGAGTAGATCTACCACGAGATCAAGGAGGCTAAACCCTAGAAGCTAGCCTATGGTATGATTGTTGTATGTTGTCCTACGGACTAAAGCCCTCCGGTTTATATAGACACCGGAGAGGGTTAGGGTTACAGAAAGTCAGTTACAATGGTAGGAGATCTAAATATCCGCATCGCAAATCTTGCCTTCCACTCCAAGGAAAGTCCCTTCCGGACACGGGACGAAGTCTTCAATCTTGTATCTTCATAGTCCAGGAGTCCGGCTGAAGGTATAGTCCGGCCATCCGGACACCCCCTAATCCAGGACTCCCTCATCGGGCAAGAAATCTTCAAGGGGATTAATGGAGGAGAGAGAGAGGCAAGAGGTAGGTGGGAGGTAGGGTAAGCACCTCCTTAAATAGGGTCCCCGAGATCCAACCGTTATGTGCAGAAACGCATAGGGCCGGTACTTCGGCACGTACCACCGGAAGAACCGGTGTGTGTAGGAAACCGCACCCATGGCACCAAGGCGGTACTTTCGGAGGGGCGCCCGGTAGTACCAGTCTTCTGGAGAAAACCGGAACTACCGCTCCACCACCGGTCAACAACCGCAACTAGACCAGAGAACTATCAGCCAGAATGGTAGTTGGGGCGGTGGAAGAGCCGGAACATCCGCTGGTACAGTGGTTCCTGGGTGGTGGCGACCCAAGCGGTACAACCGCACTTGGTACCGGTAGTACCGGTTTATCAAGAACAAACCGGTACTTCCGGGCCGCCACCGGTCTACCACCACACAGAGCACAGAGAGGAATCACCCCCAGGTGGTACTTGGGGCGGTGGTTTGACCGGAACTACCGGCCACCGGTACTACCGCTGAGAACAGCGATACTACCATCGTGACAGGGGCTGCACACACACATAGGACCAAGGGAACCTCTCTCTCCTCGAACGAAGGCTATATGGTGGGTGCAAAGTTACTGTGTACGTGACTTGATTCACCCAAAACCTTCCGATGTGGGTTCCCTCTTAGTAGTACGGATTTCCTACGACCAAAAGGAATAAAAGCATAGAAAACACCGTCTTTGATCTTTTCCTTAGAGAGGGAAGGCTTAACCGTCTCGCGTCACATGATGTGTACCTGAATAATTTATGATGCACGATTAGTCCACACGTGAATTGTCATCATCACCAAAACCCTAGGCAGGAGATGCCCTTACAATCTCCCCCTTTTTTGGTGAATGATGACAACCACGCGAATAGCACATGAGATCTAGAAAATGTAGGCGGAGCTCCCCCTGAGTGTGAGCACTTATTTAGAGTTTGCTTTTGGAATGGAAAAGTGCTCAAACTAGGAACAATGCTCCCCCTAGATTTTACAGACCAACCAGCGACTGCAAACTAATAAAGTAGACATCAAAGAATATGTTTAGCAGAGAAATAGCAGTAGAGAAAGATGAGACCACCAATAATAAACAGCTCTACCGAGAGATAAGTGCATAGATAAATAGATAAGGGACGCATGTCTCACACCATGCACAAAGACACATTACAGGACAAGTTCCCAAGACACAAATAAAAGATTCAACTCAAGGAAAGCAACTGCTAGGAAACAAGATAACTGAGGGAGTCCTGGATTAGGGGGTGTTCGGCTAGCCGGACTATACTCTCAGCCGGACTCCAGGACTATGAAGATACAAGGTGGAAGACTTCGTCCCATGTCCGGAAGGTTCTTTCCTTGGCGTGGAAGGCAAGCTAGGCGTGCGGATATTCAAGATCTCCTAACAATGTAACCAACTCTGTGTAACCCTAACCCTATCCGGTGTCTATATAAACCGGAGGGTTGTAGTCCGTAGGACGACGATCATCATACACAATCATAACCATAGGCTAGCTTCTAAGGTTTAGCCTCCTTGATCTCGTGGTAGATCTACTCTTGTACTATCTATATCATCAATATTAATCTAGCAGGAGTAGGGTTTTACCTCCATCGAGAGGGCCCGAACCTGGGTAAAACAAAGAGTCCCTTGTCTCCTGTTACCATCCGACCTTGACGCACAGTTCGGGACCCCCTACCCGAGATCCGCCGATTTTGACACCGACATTGGTGCTTTCACTGAGAGTTCCTCTGTGCCGTCGCAATCAGGAAGGATGCCTTTTCCCATCTTTAAAGACGGCGCCGTCACTGAGGGAGCTTTGGCTATCGGCCAGACCCTCCGGCTGGGCGGTTTTCTCATGACCGCCTGTTCGGCTGCTGCGCCGACGCTGACCTCTCGGGTCATCAAAAGCAATCTCCACATAAGTTCGGCATCTGCCGAACAGCTGGATCCGGTGGAGCTCTCCTCCATAAACGAGCTCCTGGATCGCATCGCTGCCTTGGGGGTCACCACAAATTACGACCAGGTTGGGCTTAAACCCGACCTAAGGGAAATCAACTCCCCCCAAGCCACCCACCGTGTTGCGGTGGTGGAGACTCAACGCGGCGACCCTTCATCGATCTTAAGGACCAATTACGTCCGAATCCCGGAACCCTCCATGCCGGATACCCGCGGAGGGGAGGATGCAATTCAAGACCTGAACTTAGAATCAGGCAAACCGGATAACATCCAAGGCTCCGGATCTCCGAATCCAGAGGTTGTTCGGCTTCCGAACAGCAAACCAGGCGAGGTATCGGATTTAACGAGTTCCGCTCGCCCAATCCTAAGCGATCTCTCCCAGGTTAGGCAGAGGCCAGAAGAAACAGTACATCATTACTGGGCCAAATTCCTCCTGCTCATGCACCGGATAAAGGACTGCCACGAGGGAGATGCGATTTCAATTTTCTGCAATAACTGCACGGACGAGGGGATACTCAATGCCGTAAGTCGCCGTAATATTACGCGTTTTGCTGACTTGGCGTCCATAGTGCAAAAATACTGTGCAATGGAAAGTGCTTGGAAAACCGAAATTAAACTTTGGGATAATCCGGCCCTGAATAGCAATCCCGTTCGAATTAAAAGGGTGCACTACAGTAAGACGTCCGGATTAAACAAAAAATCAAAACCCTCTAGGGGACATGGAACCGTACTAGAAAGGTGGCTAGATGGACCCTGCAAAATTCATAGTGCAGTGGACGCCGCACCAACACACAGCCTCAGGGCATGTTGGATACTCCGGCAGGTGGCCAAAATTGGCGAAGATCTCCTAATTCCAGAGGTCGAAGAGAACCAGCCAGAGAATTTCAGTACCGTTCTTACAATCTCTGAGACTTTCGCATCAAATAATATGCGAAAAAGAGTACTTCGCAGCCTCACCGAAGTCAACCAAGTGGCGACAATAAATCCATGGGGCAATACCGCCATCACCTTCAATGCGAGCGACGAACCTAAATTCCGAACAGCCACACCACCAGCCGCATTGGTTCTCAGTCCCATAGTGGACGGTTGTCGCCTCGCAAAGGTACTTATGGACGGAGGCAGCGGGTTGAACCTCATATACGAGGAAACCCTTCAAAAGATGGAAATAGACTGGAACCGCATCGAGCGAAGCAGCACAACCTTTAGAGGTATAATCCCCAGTCAGGAAGCGCGCTGCACCGGAAAGATCACACTGGATGTGGTATTCGGCACTCCGGATAATTACAGGTTCGAACAAATCACGTTCCAAGTGGCCCCGTTCAAAAGTGGATATCACGCTATATTAGGACGGGAGGCATTCACAGTCTTCCAAGCTATACCTCATTACGGGTACATGAAGCTTAAGATTCCTGGGCCGAACGGAATCATCACTCTCGCCAGTGATCCGGACATAGCACTCCGCGCCGAAAACAAGACAGCCGCATTGGCCCTCGAGGCATTATCTGAAGCCTTAGCGGCCGAAGAACTGACGACGCTGCGATCCACGGTTAATAGGGATGATGTGATACTCGATAAGAGATCCAAATCCACATCCTTCAAACCAGCAGACGAAATAGTCAAATTCCAGGTCCATCCAACGGACCCTAACAAAAAAGCCTCCATCGGGGCACAACTGAACCCTGATGTAGACGCCGCACTGCGTGAGTTCCTACGAGAGAACTGGGACATTTTTGCTTGGCACCCTCCAGATATGCCAGGAATCCCACGCAGGCTGGCCGAGCACAGCTTAAATATCCAGAAAGGATTCAAACTTGTCAAACAAGCCCTTCGGCGTTTTTCCGAGCCAAAGAGACAGGCTATGGGAGAGAAGCTAGCCAAACTATTGGAAGCCGGATTCATTAGAGATATAAAACACCCGGATTGGCTAGCAAACCTAGTAATGGTACCAAAGAAGGACAAATCCTGGCGCCTGTGTGTCGACTTCAAAGACCTTAATAAGGCCTGCCCAAAGGATCCCTTTCCCCTCCCCTGAATTGACCAAATCATCGATGCCACTGCAGGACATGATTCCCTGTGTTTCCTCGACGCATACTCCGGCTACCATCAAATAAAGATGACCGAACCCGACCAAGCTGCAACAGCATTCATCACGCCGTACGGCCCATTCTGCTTCAACACAATGCCCTTTGGGCTCAAAAACACCGGCGCGACATATCAGCGCATGATTCAAACATGTCTGGCAAACCAGATCGACAAAACAGTGGAGGCGTACGTAGACGATGTGGTCGTTAAATCAAGACACGTCGAATCTCTAGTAGACTACTTGAGACTTACATTCGACAACCTCCGAAAATACGACATCAAGCTCAATCCGGAAAAATGTGTCTTCGGCGTCCCAGCCGGAAAGCTCCTGGGCTTCATTGTATCCGGTAGAGGAACTGAAGCAAATCCAGCTAAAATCTAAGCTCTGTCACAATTGGATGTCCCAAAAGATCTCAAACAAATACAGAAACTCACCGGATGCGTGGCAGCCTTAAGCCGCTTCATCTCCCGTTTGGGAGAAAAGGCACTGCCCCTTTACCGCCTCCTAAGGCGCACCGAACAGTTCGAGTGGACGGACGCAGCCACGGCCGGACTCGAGGAAATAAAGGCCATCTTGGCAACAAATCCCGTCCTGGCCGCGCCAAATACCGGCGAACCCATGCTGTTATACATTGCCGCAACTCATCAAGTTGTCAGCGCCGTGCTCGTCGTCGAACGGGTAGCGAACGGACACAAACTACCCCTTCAAAGGCCGGTCTACTACGTGTCCACTGTTCTCACACCATGCAAATCACGGTACCCGCATTACCAGAAGATCGCATACGCGGTGTTTATGGCATCCCGGAAGCTACGACACTACTTTCAAGAGTGTTCTATAACAGTAGCCTCGGAAGTACCACTCAACGATATTATTAATAACCGTGATGCAACGGGCCGGATAGCGAAGTGGGCCATAGAGCTCCTCCCATTCGATATAACCTACAAGCCACGGCGAGCCATTAAATCACAAGTCCTAGCCGACTTCGTCGCCGAATGGACAGAGGCCGAACTCCCTAAAGAGTACGACACGTATTCAAACTGGATCATGCATTTCGACGGCTCCAAAATGTTGGCCGGACTGGGGGCTGGCGTTGTTTTGACGTCCCCTACAGGAGATACAGTCCAATACGTACTCCAAGTTATGTACACGGACTCCAACAATGCAGCCGAATACGAGGCCCTTTTACATGGTCTCCGGATGGCAGTATCCATGGGCATTCAACGCCTAGAAGTATGTGGGGACTCAAACCTCGCAATATCCCAAATAAACGGCGACTTCGACGCCAAAGACCCAAAGATGGCAGCTTATCGCAACGCTGTGATAAAAATGTCCGCTCGGTTCGAGGGACTGGAGTTCCACCACATCGCCCAAGAAAACAATCAGGCAGCGGATGTCCTGGCATGCATCGGAGCAAAACGAGATGCGGTCCCCCCCAACATCTTCCTCGAAAGATTATTCAAACCATCCGTGACATGGGAGGGGGAACCTTCGGACAACAGACCGAACATAACCGCACAACCCGACGCCGAACAATCAGATATAATCGGTGGCCCTACCACCGAAATCACACCATCAGCCCACGTCATAATGGCGGTTATCGCCCCGTGGACAGAACCATTCTTAGCCTACCTTACCAGGCAGGAACTCCCTGAGGACCAAAATGAGGCACGCTGCATAGTACGGCGATCTAAAGCCTATAAAGTCCACGAGGGAGAGCTATATAAGAAAAGCGCTACAGGAGTCCTTCCAAGGTGTATCTCCGAAGAGGAAGGGCGGAGTTTATTGGCCGAAATTCATGCCGGACTCGGTGGCCACCACGCTGCAGCTCGGTCCCTTGTAAGCAAGGCCTTCCGTACAGGCTTCTATTGGCCGACGGCCCGAGCAGACGCTCAGGACCTAGTCAAACGATGCGTCGGTTGTCAGCTCTTTGCCAACCAAAGCCATATGCCACCCAATGCCCTCCGAACTATTCCCATCACTTGGCCTTTTGCGGTCTGGGGGCTCGATATGGTGGGACCCCTTAAAGGCGGAACCCACAAGAAAAAATACTTATTGGTCATGGTGGATAAATTCACCAAATGGATAGAAGCCAAGCCTGTCAAGACGGCCGAATCCGGACCTGTGATAGACTTCATATCCGGGGTCGTACACCGTTATGGTGTCCCCCACAGCATTATCACTGATAACGGCACAAACTTCACCTCTGATGAAGTGAAGCTGTGGTGCAAAACCATGGGCATTAAGCTCGACTACGCTTCTGTCTATCACCCACAAACTAACGGTCAGGTCGAACGTGCAAATGGTCTCATCATGAGCGGCATCAAACCCAGACTAGTGCGGTCCCTTAAGGAATCCAATATGCACTGGGTAGAGGAGCTCGACTCCGTACTCTGGGGGCTGCGAACCACGCCAAATCGTACCACCGGATTCACACCATTCTTTATGGTGTACGACGCTGAGGCAGTTCTGCCCTGCGACATAATTCATGACTCACCTCGAGTGCGCATGTATGAAGAAAGAGAAGCCGAGCTCGATTGGCAGGACAACCTGGACGCCCTCGAAGAGGAGCGAGATGTGGCTAAAACCCGTTCCGCGTTTTATCAACAGCAAGCTCGAAGATATCAAAGCAGAGAAGTACGGGCCAAAAATTATAATGTTGGTGAACTAGTTCTACGCCTGCCGGATAAGCAAAAGAACAAACTCAAGCCCAAATGGGAAGGACCATTCATAATCGACCAAGTCCTAACTGGTGGAGCGTACCGCCTGCGAGATGCGTCGGACAACCGACTCGAGCCGAACCCATGGAACGCAACACGTCTCCGAAGATTCTATGCCTAGCGCCGGACTCTGTGTTTGTCTCCTTCCTCTGTCCATTATTGACATTTATACATTTTTCTTTACTTTGTCTCCTACTCTTTTCTTTTTTCAGCCCTTAAGGGCTCATTAAGTGATGCGCTATCCGCGCTTCTTAAACCTGGGGGCTCCTTTAACAGAAGCTTGTTTATACGGGTTTTTCACCCAACGCATGCGTCAGGCTTCCGCATGCACCTTTTCTTCACCATTATATGCATCGATATGACTTAAGTTTTGGCCAAGCTGGGTTGCCTGGCTCCTGTGCTTACCCCTACGTTCCCGATTGTTACTGCCGGATAAGCCGGATGTGTACCTCAGACTGGGTGAAGCCGAAAGCTAGCGTTCTTAAGGGAATATTCGGTCGGTGAACTAAAGATGAACCTTTTTTATTTTCTACATGCCCCCAGATGATTTCTGCATTTGCAGTCCGGATGTGCACTTTAGGGCACGCCACCCCAGCGAAAGGAACCCTTAACGGAACTATTCTCTCTGGAAGATGTTTCTTACTAACCATGTAATATAACATAACTAGTTGGGCACTTGTATGATAAAGCACTAATGACCCCTACGCCTGGTCTCCATGCATACCGTGGTTCTTCTATAACCATGATGGTATTCGGACACACTCCGGACCGTCAGGTCCTGAGGTCGAATCGAAAAGGTCGGCAACGACAAACGATCTACAATCCAGCTAGAAGGCATTACATATGTCACTTTTAAATTACATAGTCATTGTGACTGATTGTATTCCTCCTCTATACCATCTAACAGGCTGTCTAATTTACAGTCCTGCTGGGAATACTTTGCGGCCAACTCTACTTGGCCGTACACTAAGCTTACAGGGATCTCCTTCCCATCAGGCCCTACAGGTCCGACCTCGGCCATATGGTTTGGGTCAGACTTGGTATAACGCGTCTTCACCATGTCCCAGGCCTCCCTAGCGCCTTGCCGGCAGGCTGATTTCTTCCACAATTGGAAGCGCCGCCGAGCTCCGTTCAGCTTCTCTACAAGATCTCCAAGGCCTTCGGGCACGGAGTGGGAAGGCCATAATGCCCGAACGACGCCTTGCATCACCTACCGAACTCTATCGTGCAGTTGCGAAAGCTCGGGAAAAAGGTCGCCCGTAGAACCGGGCATCTCCTCAGCCGGATGACCTGTAAGCATACCTACAGGCATCACCCTGTTAATCGACTTCCTCGCCGAACTACTTTTTGAGAATTCGTTCAAGCACTTACTAAAGATGCCGCGTCGAAGTCGCCGATTCTCCTTCGTGGAATCTGACAATTGGGCCCGAACATCTTTCAGTTCGACATCCAATTTGGTGTTGGCATCTTGAAGATCATTCTTCTCTTGCCTCACCCTTGTCAATATACTCTCACCAGCCTTTAACTGGCGTATGAGTTGTTGTTTATCCGGATCAAGTCCGGCGTCATCTGCAACATTAATTGTCAGAATAACATACAAGCCGTACAATACTACTCTAGAAGTATATCGTACCTGCGGGGGTCCCTTTGGGCTCCCCTGTTGCGGCTAGTGCGGCCTCTAGTTGGGCCTTGCACTTTTCCAGCTCCTGGGACAGCACGGTGTTCTTCTCTGTAAGAACCTGCATATGATCCTTAGATCAGTTATTGTAACTGTTTCAAGTCTCGGGGGCTACTGGTATATATGTAACCAAAATTCTCTTACTCGTATGTCTTTCACATACTGTTCCGTAGCTTTGGCTAGGCCATCTTGAGCGGCACGAAGGTACGCATCTCCCGAATTAAAGGCATTTAAAGCCTCTCGGGAGAAACAAGCGTCGCGTAGAACTGTCCGACGACGCCTATGGTTCATGGCGCTCTCCACTTCTGAATTAGTGGCAGATAGCCGGTCCGCATCCTCTGTCGAAGGAGCGTTCGGCACAAGCCCGGTGTTTGTCCCCGCTTCCGGACCAGACGTTGGAGCCTGGCTGGTAGAGGCGCGGTTGGCGGCTCCTCCGGATATAGTCCGGCGAGGCCTCTTCGTCCTGAAAAACGGTACGGATGTTAACATGCCTTGACAGAATAACACCAGGGAAACAGGGGGCTTGTTCTACCTTTGTGCCGGACTTTCAGTCCAGACTTCATTCCTTTTTACCCCACGGGGTCCGGCGGCTCCTCGTTGGCCAGCCGCCGCAGGTTCGACCTCCCTCCTCGGAAATCTCCCCTGAAAAATACGGTTGTCATCAGAAACGCCGAAATATGTTAGGATGGAATCTCTTTTAAGGGAATAAACACTCCGGTTTCCGTCACCTGGGAGGCCGGGATTAACCCAGGGTAGTCAGCCGTAATGGCTACCAAGGTATTGTCCTTGCTCAGTTGATGGAACACCCCATCGATAAGCTCCACTGCTATGTCCGGATCTTCCTCGGAGTCCGGATTGCGGGACCATTCTGGGTCCTCGGGCTAGGGAGGGCGGCTGTCGATGTCCTTCACTTCCTGCCTCAGTCCCTGCGCTAAAGTTGTCAGAAAGCGCAACTAAACATGGGAATATTAAAGCAGGTGGGCGAGTGCAGTTGTTCGCTTACCCAGCTTGGAGGTTCTTGCATAGAGAATCCGGCCCGCGGGTTGACGCGGAGGAAATCCTCCTTTTCTCCCTTGTACAAAGATGCTAAAATCTTTACCAGAGCGGCAGTGGAAGCTGGTCCCTTACGGCCATAACGAGTGGCGTGTTCCTCCCCGTTGAATTCCCACATGGGGTGGCCTCTGTATTGAAGTGGCTGCACCCCCCGCATGATACATGCGGCCATGACTCCAATCATGGTTAGTCCGGAATGAGCCAGTAGTCTTATCCGGCTCATCAGGTAACGGACGTCTCTGTTATCTTCTCCCTGAGAGCTCCGCGGACGCCAACTTAGGCGTTTCTTCAAGGGAGCCATGCTGAACTCAGGGAGGACGGCTCGGATAGGGTCCGACAACGGGACGTTGTCTATATAAAACCATTCTGATGGCCAGTCCTCGGATGCCTTCTTTGGGGTTCCAGGTGGATATCCGGTCCCGGCGATGCGCCATATTTCGGCGCCGCCCACTTGATATATGGGCCCCTCTTGAGAACGGGGTACTAAGCAGAATAGCCTTTTCCACAACGCGAAATGAGCCTCTATGCCTAGAAACAGCTCGCAGAGAGCAACGAAACCTGCGATATGAAGTATGGAGCCGGGCGTGAGATCATGTAACTGGAGGCCGTAGAACTCCAGAAGCCCGCGGAGGAATGGATGAATCGGAAATCCTAGTCCCCTTAGTAAATAAGGAACAAGGCACACCCTTTCTCCCTTAGAGGGATTAGGAGTGCCCTCCGCCTGCTTTCCGCCCTTATAGGTGGCGAGTCCGGCTCGAACCGAGGCCATGTACGCCTGGGGGAGAAATCCGTTGGCTTGCAGCGACACTAACTCGCTGTGCGGGATGGTACAACTCTCCCAATCTCCGGGTTTAGAACCGGAGGGGCGAGGGGAGGAGTTGCGACGGCTGGCCATGTTGGAATGGACCTTTGCTGGAGGCGCTCCGATGATAACTCGCGAGGAGGAGGAGATGAGGTTTGGATCTAAATCCCCATCCCATTAAATAAGCGGCTCATTCGTATGGCTAGGGGGGTAAATGCAAAGATGCCCCGGGCCTTTCGCATTCACACGAAAGATGATCATTATTGGGCACAGAAGCCGAGGAGCACTGCGGAAATCAAAATATTATTCGAACAGGTACACAGGATTCGGTGGGGGAACCCGCCTTGCAATGCCGAAGACAATTTGCGCATCGGACTCATCGTCATTGAAGCCTGGTTCGGGGGCTACTGAGGGAGTCCTGGATTAGGGGGTGTTCGGCTAGCCGGACTATACTCTCAGCCGGACTCCAGGACTATGAAGATACAAGATGGAAGACTTCGTCCCGTGTCCGGAAGGTTCTTTCCTTGGCGTGGAAGGCAAGCTAGGCGTGCGGATATTCAAGATGTCCTACCAATGTAACCGACTCTGTGTAACCCTAACCCTATCCGGTGTCTATATAAACCGGAGGGTTGTAGTCCGTAGGACGATGATCATCATACACAATCATAACCATAGGCTAGTTTCTAGGGTTTAGCCTCCTTGATCTCGTGGTAGATCTACTCTTGTACTATCTATATCATCAATATTAATCTAGCAGGAGTAGGGTTTTACCTCCATCGAGAGGGCCCAAACCTAGGTAAAACAAAGTGTCCCTTGTCTCCTGTTACCATCCGACCTTGATGCACAGTTCGGGACCCCCTACCCGAGATCCGCCGGTTTTGACACCGACAATAACCCATGCAACTCCCGTGACCTAGTAGCTCTCTCCCCCTTTTGCATCAAGCACCAAAAAGGAAAAGAGCGAAACTAACGCCCCAGGGCTCAGTAACGCTCGTCGCCTGTCGAAGGGGTACCATCTGAGCCATCACCATCAGAACCATCAGACTCCTCAGCCTCCTAAGCATCCTCAACAACACGAGCAACACGAGAAGCAGAAGTAGTGGGCTCGTCATCAGACCACTGACAGTTAGCCAAAGACCACTTATCCTCTGGAGTGATGCTCTTCTCAGAGCCACTCATCACACCTGGCACATTGAGATGCCTCATCATCTGAATCTATCTACGGCGTGCCATCTTCTCGGCCACATGTGCCTTGTAGAGCTTCTTCTGAATATGGGACTGTAAGCAGAAGGTCTTCTTGACCTTGGCAGTCAGCTTCTCCACCCAAGAGGGCTTGGTCCCTGCCTCCAACTCAAAGTCCTCGTCACTCGAGGTAGCATAGACATCCTCCTCATTCCCCGCAGGGAAGCGAGGAGGAGCATGTTTCTTCTTCCTCAGCATCTTGACCTCATGCTCTGTGAGCTTATCAAGAGAAGTAAGAGGCTCTCCAGGCCTCCGTACATCCCAGACTGAGGATAAGAATCGCATCACATACGGAGCGTAGATCGGTACCTTGCGGTACCAGACACAGTTGTACATCTCCTCCCACATCCACTTGAACACATAGAACGTGATACCTTTGCCCCTCTTGGTCTTCATGGCCACAAGAAAATCCACAAGATATCCATAAATGTCATCTTGGTTCCCAACCTTGGGCAGCAGCACACAACGGAACACATGGTGGATAATATCATAAACAGGCAGAAGATCATTGGACTTACCCACAATGCCACGGCCAGGGGTGTACAGAGGAGCAAGTTTAACCTTATCCATGGGATTGTCTCGGTCGTGATGACGGAGGCCACCTTGACCCTCTAGACCAGTGTCATCATAGCCAAGAGCATTGCAGAAGGCACTCCAGGGGACATGGAAGAACTCATCCCGGCACATAAACGAAAGGTGACGCTGATCATCATCACCAAAGTGGACAGTAGCATAGAACTGATGGACAAGCTCCACATCAAAATGAAGGAAATATGCCCTAGAGGCAATAATAAAGTTATTATTTATTTCCTTATATCATGATAAATGTTTATTATTCATGCTAGAATTGTATTAACCGGAAACATAATACATGTGTGAATACATACACAAACAGAGTGTCACTAGTATGCCTCTACTTGACTAGCTCGTTAATCAAAGATGGTTATGTTTCCTAACCGTAGACAAAGAGTTGTTATTTGATTAATGGGATCACATCATTAGATGAATGATCTGATTGACTTGACCCATTCTGTTAGCTTAGCACTTGATCATTTAGTATGTTGCTATTGCTTTCTTCATGACTTATACATGTTCCTATGACTATGAGATTATGCAACTCCCGTTTGCCGGAGGAACACTTTGTGTGCTACCAAACGTCACAACGTAACTGGGTGATTATAAAGGAGCTCTACAGGTGTCTCCAAAGGTACATGTTGGGTTGGCGTATTTCGAGATTAGGATTTGTCACTCCGATTGTCGGAGAGGTATCTCTGGGCCCTCTTGGTAATGCACATCACATAAGCCTTGCAAGCACTGCAACTAATATGTTAGTTGTGAGATGATGTATGACGGAACGAGTAAAGAGACTTGCCGGTAACGAGATTGAACTAGGTATTGGATACCGACGATCGAATCTCGGGCAAGTAACATACCGATGACAAAGGGAACAACGTATGTTGTTATGCGGTCTGACCGATAAAGATCTTCGTAGAATATGTAGGAGCCAATATGGTCATCCAGGCCCCGCTATTGGTTATTGACCGGAGACGTGTCTCGGTCATGTCTACATTGTTCTCGAACCGTAGGGTCCGCACGCTTAAGGTTTCGATGACAGTTATATTATGAGTTTATGAGTTTTGATGTACCGAAGGAGTTCGGAGTCTCGGATGAGATCGGGGACATAACGAGGAGTCTTGAAATGGTCGAGACGTAAAGGTCGATATATTGGACGACTATATTCGGTGTTCGGAAAGGTTCCGAGTGATTTGGGTATTTTTCGGAGTACCGGAGAGTTACGGGAATTCGTATTGGGCCTCATTGGGCCATACGGGAAAGGAGAGAAAAGGCCAAAAGGGTGGCTGTGCCCCTCCCCTTGATCTGGTCCGAATTGGACTAGGGAAGGGGGGCGCCCCCTTCCTTCCTTCTCCTTTTCCCTTCCCTTTCCTTCCCTCCTACTCCTACTACATGGAAGGGCTCCTAGTTGGATTAGGAAAGGGGGAATCCTACTCCCGGTGGGAGTAGGACTCCCCTAGGGCGCGCCATAGAGAGGGTCGGCCCTCCCCTCCTCCACTCCTTTATATACGGGGGTAGGGGGCACCCCATAGACACACAAGTTGATCTTCGTGATCGTTTCTTAGCCGTGTGCGGTGCCCCCCTCCACCATATTCCACCTCGAATATATCGTTGCAGTGCTTAGGCGAAGCCCTGCGCCGGTAGAACATCAAGATCGTCACCACGCCGTCGTGCTGACGAAACTCGTCCCCGAAGCTTTGCTGGATCGGAGCTAGGGGCGCGTCATCGAGCTGAACGTGTGCCAAGAACTCGGAGGTGCCGGAGTAACGGTGCTTGGATCGGTTGGACCGGGAAGACGTACGACTACTTCCTCTACGATGCGTCAACGCTTCCGCTTCGGTCTACGAGGGTACGTAGAGAACACTCTCCCCTCTCGTTGCTATACATCACCATGATCTTGCGTGTGCGTAGGAATTTTTTTGAAATTACTACGTTCCCCAACAGTGGCATCCGAGCCTAGGTTTTTATGGTTTGATGTTATTTGCACGAGTAGAACACAAGTGAGTTGTGGACGATATAAGTCATACTGCCTACCAGCATGTCATACTTTGGTTCGGCGGTATTGTTGGATGAAGCGGCCTGGACCGACATTATGCGTACGCTTACGCGAGACTGGTTCTACCACCGTGCTTTGCACACAGGTGGCTGGCGGGTGTCAGTTTCTCCAACTTTAGTTGAACTGAGTATGGCTACGCCCGGTCCTTGAGAATGTTAAAACGTAGTCTATTTGACAAACTATCGTTGTGGTTTTGATGCGTAGGTAAGAACGGTTCTTGCTAAGCCCAGTAGCAGCCACGTAAAACTTGCAACAAACAAAGTAGAGGGCGTCTAACTTGTTTTTGCAGGGCATGTTGTGATGTGATACGGTCAAGACATGATGCTAAATTTTATTGTATGAGATGATCATGTTTTGTAACCAAGTTATCGGCAACTGGCAGGAGCCATATGGTTGTCACTTTATTGTATGCAATGCAATCGCCCTGTAATGCTTTACTTTATCACTAAGCGGTAGCGATAGTCGTAGAAGCATAAGTTTGGCGAGACGACAACGATGCTACGATGGAGATCAAGGTGTTGCACCGGTGACGATGGTGATCATGACGGTGCTTCGGAGATGGAGATCACAAGCACGAAGATGATGATGGCCATATCATATCACTTATATTGATTGCATGTGATGTTTATCTTTTTATGCATCTTATTTTGCTTTGATTGACGGTAGCATTATAAGATGATCTCTCGCTAAATTATCAAGAAGTGTTCTCCCCGAGTATGCACCGTTGCCAAAGTTCGTCGTGCCCAGACACCACGTGTTAATCGGGTGTGATAAGCTCTACGTCCATCTCTAACGGGTGCAAACTAGTTTTGCACATGCAGAATACTCGGGTTATACTTGACGATCCTAGCATATATAGATATGGCCTCGGAACACGGAGACCGAAAGGTCGAGCGTGAATCATATAGTAGATATGATCAACATAATGATGTTCACCATTGAAAACTAATCCATTTCACGTGTTAATCGGTTATGGTTTAGTTGATTTGGATCACGTGATCACTTAGAAGATTAGAGGGATGTCTATCTAAGTGGGAGTTCTTAAGTAATATGATTAATTGAACTTTAATTTATCATGAACTTAGTCCTGGTAGTATTAGCATATCTATGTTGTAGATCAATAGCTTGCGTTGTTGCTTTCATATGTTTATTTTGATATGTTCCTAGATAAAATTGTGTTGAAAGATGCTAGTAGCAATGATGCGGATTGGATCCGTGATCTGAGGTTTATCCTCATTGCTGCATAGAAGAATTAGGTCCTTGATGCACCGCTAGGTGACAGACCTATTGCAGGAGCAGATGCAGACGTTATGAACGTTTGGCTAGCTCAATATGATGACTACTTGATAGTTTAGTGCACCATGCTTAACGGCTTAGAATCAGGACTTCAAAGATGTTTTGAACGTCATGGACCATATGAGATGTTCCAGGAGTTGAAGTTAATATTTCAAGCAAATACCCGAGTTGAGAGATATAAAGTCTCCAACAAGTTCTATAGCTAAAAGATGGAGGAGAATCGCTCAACTAGTGAGCATATGCTCAGATTGTCTGGGTACTACAATCGCTTGAATCAAGTGGGAGTTAATCTTCCAGATAAAATAGTGATTGACAGAATTCTCTAGTCACCATCACCAAGTTAGTAGAACTTCGTGATGAGCTATAATATGCAAGGGATAACGGAAACGATTCCCAAGCTCTTCGTGATGCTAAAATCGACGAAGGTAGAAATCAAGAAAAACATCAAGTGTTGATGGTAAACAAGACCACTAGTTTCAAGAAAAGGGCAAAGGGAAGAAGGGGAACTTCAAGAAGAACGGCAAGCAAGTTGCTGCTCAAGTGAAGAACCCCAAGTGTGGTCCTAATCCTGAAACTAAGTGCTTCTACTGCAAAGGGACTGGTCACTGGAAGCGGAACTACCCCAAGTATTTGGCTGATAAGAAGGATGGCAAAGTGAACAAAAGTATATTTGATATACAGATTATTGATGTGTATTTTACTAGTGTTTGTAGCAACCCCTCGGTATTTGATACTGGTTCAGTTGCTAAGAGTAGTAACTCGAAACGGGAGTTGCAGAATGAACAGAAACTAGTTAAGGGTGAAGTGACGATGTGTGTTGGAAATAGTTCCAAGATTGATATGATCATCATCGCACACTCCCTATACTTTCGGGATTAGTGTTGAAACTAAATAAGTGTTATTTGGTGTTTGCGTTGAGCATGAATATGATTTGATCATGTTTATTGCAATACGGTTGTTCATTTAAGTTAGAGAACAATTGTTGTTCTGTTTACATGAATAAAACCTTCGATGGTCATACACCCAATGAAACAAGTTCGTTGGATCTCGATCATAGTGATACACATATTCATAATATTGAAACCAAAAGATGCACAGTTAATAATGATAGTGCAACTTATTTGTGGCACTGCCGTTTAGGTCATATTGGTGTAAAGCGCATGAAGAAACTCCATGCTGATGGGCTTTTGGAATCACTTGATTATGAATCACTTGATACTTGCGAACCATGCCTCTTGGGCAAGATGACTAAAACGCCGTTCTCCGGAACAATGAAGGAAGCAACAGATTTGTTGGAAATCATACATACTGATGTATGTGGTCCAATGAATATTAAGGCTTGTAGCGGGTATCATTATTTTCTGACCTTCACAGATGATTTGAGCAGATATGAGTATATCTACTTGATGAAACATAAGTCTGAAACATTTGAAAAGTTCAAAGAATTTCAGAGTGAAGTGGAAAATCATCGTAACAAGAAAATAAGGTTTCTATGATCGTGGAAGAAAATATTTGAGTTACAAGTTTGGTCTTCAATTAAAACAATGTGGAATAGTTTCACAAATTCATGCCACCTGGAACACCACAGCATAATGGTGTGTCCGAATGTCATAACCGTACTTTATTAGATATAGTACAATCTATGATGTTTCTTACCGATTTACCAATATCGTTTTGGGATCATGCATTAGAGAAAGTTGCATTCACGTTAAAAAGGGGCACCAGCTAAGTCCGTTGAGACGACACAATATGAACTATGGTTTGGCAAGAAACTAAAGTTGTCGTTTCTTAAAGTTTGGGGTTGCGATGCTTATAAGAAAAAGTTTCATCATGACAAGCTCAAACCCAAATCGGAGAAATGTGTCTTCATAGGATACCCAAAGGAGACAGTTGGGTACACCTTCTATCACAGATCCAAAGGCAAGACATTCGTTGCTGAGAATGGATACTTTCTAGAGAAGGAGTTTCTCTCGAAAGAAGTGAGTGGGAGGAAAGTAGAACTTGATGAGGTAACTGTACCTGCTCCCTTATTGGAAAGTAGTTCCTCACAGAAATCTGTTCTTGTGACTACTACACCAATTAGTGAGGAAGATAATGATGATGATCATGTAACTTCGGATCAAGTTACTACTAAACCTCGTAGGTCAACCAGAATGAGATCCACACCAGAGTGGTATGGTAATCCTGTTCTGGAGGTCATGTTACTTGACCATGACGAACCTATGAACTATGAAGAAGCGATGGTGAGCCCAGATTCCGCAAAATGGCTTGAGGCCATGAAATCTGAGATGGGATCCATGTATGAGAACAAAGTGTGGACTTTGGTTGACTTGCCCGATGACCGGCAAGCCATACAAAATAAATGGATCTTCAAGAGGAAGACAGACGCTGATAGTAGTGTTACTATCTACAAAGCTAGAATTGTCGCAAAAGGTTTTCGACAAGTTCAAGGTGTTGACTACGATGAGAGTTTCTCACTCGTATCTATACTTAAGTCTGTCTGAATCATGTTAGCAATAGCCGCATTTTATGAAATCCGGCAAATGGATAAAACAAAACTGCATTCCTTAATGGATTTATTAAAGAAGAGTTGTATACGATGCAACTATAAGGTTTTGTCAATCCTAAAGGTGTTAACAAAATGTGTAAGCTCCAGCGATCCATCTATGGACTGGTGCAAGCATCTCGGAGTTGGAATATACGCTTTGATAAGTTGATCAAAGCATATAGTTTTATACAGACTTGCGGTGAAGCCTGTATTTACAAGAAAGTGAGTGGGAGCACTACATCATTTCTGATAAGTATATGTGAATGACATATTGTTGATCGGAAATAATGTAGAATTATTCTGCAAAGCATAAAGGAGTGTTTGAAAGGATTTTTTCAAAGAAAGACCTCGGTGAAGCTGCTTACATATTGAGTATCAAGATCTATAGAGATAGATCAAGACGCTTGATAAGTTTTTTCAATGAGTACATCCCTTGACAAGATTTTGAAGTAGTTCAAAATGGAACTGTCAAAGAAAGAGTTCTTGCCTGTGTTACAAGGTGTGAAATTGAGTAAGACTCAAAACCCAACCACGACAGAAGATAGAAAGAGAATGAAAGTCATTCCCTATGCCTTGGCCATAGGTTCTATAAAGTATGCCATGCTGTGTACCAGATCTATTGTATACCCTACACTGATTTTTGCAAGGGAGTACAATAGTGATCTAGGAGTAGATCACTGGACAGCGGTCAAAATTATCCTTAGTGGAATAAGGATATGTTTCTCGATTATGGAGGTGACAAAAATGTTCGCCGTAAAGGGTTACGTCGATGCAAGTTTTGACACTGATCTGGATGACTCTAAGTCTCGATCTAGATACATATTGAAAGTGGGAGCAATTAGCTAGAGTAGCTCCGTGCAGAGCATTGTAGACATAGAAAATTGTAAAATACATAACGAATCTGAATATGGAAGACCCGTTGACTAAGATTCTCTCACAAGCAAAGCATGATCACACCTTAGTACTCTTTGGGTGTTAATCACATAGCGATGTGAACTAGATTACTAAATCTAATAAACCCTTTGGGTATTGGTCACATGGCAATGTGAACTATAGGTGTTAATCACTTGATGATGTGAACTATCGATGTTAATCACATGGTGATGTGATCTAGATTATTGACTCTAGTGCAAGTGGGAGACTGAAGGAAATATGCCCTAGAGGCAATAATAAAGTTATTATTTATTTCCTTATATCATGATAAATGTTTATTATTCATGCTAGAATTGTATTAACCGGAAACATAATACATGTGTGAATACATAGACAAACAGAGTGTCACTAGTATGCCTCTACTTGACTAGCTCGTTAATCAAAGATGGTTATGTTTCCTAACCATAGACAAAGAGTTGTTATTTGATTAATGGGATCACATCATTAGATGAATGATCTGATTGACTTGACCCATTCCGTTAGCTTAGCACTTGATCGTTTAGTATGTTGCTATTGCTTTCTTCATGACTTATACATGTTCCTATGACTATGAGATTATGCAACTCTCGTTTGCCGGAGGAACACTTTGTGTGCTACCAAACGTCACAACGTAACTGGGTGATTATAAAGGAGCTCTACAGGTGTCTCCAAAGGTACATGTTGGGTTGGCGTATTTCGAGATTAGGATTTGTCACTCCGATTATCGGAGAGGTATCTCTGGGCCCTCTCGGTAATGCACATCACATAAGCCTTGCAAGCACTGCAACTAATATGTTAGCTGTGAGATGATGTATTACGGAACGAGTAAAGAGACTTGCCGGTAACGAGATTGAACTAGGTATTGGATACCGACGATCGAATCTCGGGCAAGTAACATACCGATGACAAAGGGAACAACGTATGTTGTTATGCGGTCTGACCGATAAAGATCTTCGTAGAATATGTAGGAGCCAATATGGGCATCCAGGTCCCGCTATTGGTTATTGACCGGAGACGTGTCTCGGTCATGTCTACATTGTTCTCGAACCGTAGGGTCCGCACGCTTAAGGTTTCGATGACAGTTATATTATGAGTTTATGAGTTTTGATGTACCGAAGGAGTTCGGAGTCTCGGATGAGATCGGGGACATGACGAGGAGTCTCGAAATGGTCGAGACGTAAAGATCGATATATTGGACGACTATATTCGGAGTTCGGAAAGGTTCCGAGTTATTCGGGTATTTTTCGGAGTGCCGGAGAGTTACGGGAACTCGTGTTGGGCCTCATTGGGCCATACGGGAAATGAGAGAAAAGGCCAAAAGGGTGGCCGCGCCCCTCCCCTTGATCTGGTCCGAATTGGACTAGGGAAGGGGGGCGCCCCTTCCTTCCTTCTCCTTTTCCCTTCCCTTTCCTTCCCTCCTACTCCTACTACATGGAAGGGCTCCTAGTTGGACTAGGAAAGGGGGAATCCTACTCCCGGTGGGAGTAGGACTCCCCTAGGGCGCGCCATAGAGAGGGCCGGCCCTCCCCTCCTCCACTCCTTTATATACGGGGGCAGTGGGCACCCCATAGACACACAAGTTGATCTTCGTGATCGTTTCTTAGCCGTGTGCGGTGCCCCCCTCCACCATATTCCACCTCGAATATATCGTTGCAGTGCTTAGGCGAAGCCCTGCGCCGGTAGAACATCAAGATCATCACCACGCCGTCGTGCTGACGAAACTCGTCCCCGAAGCTTTGCTGGATCGGAGCTAGGGGCGTGTCATCGAGCTGAACGTGTCCCAAGAACTCGGAGGTGCCGGAGTAACGGTGCTTGGATCGGTTGGACCGGGAAGACGTACGACTACTTCCTCTACGATGCGTCAACGCTTCCGCTTCGGTCTACGAGGGTACGTAGACAACACTCTCCCCTCTCGTTGCTATGCATCACCATGATCTTGCGTGTGCGTAGGAATTTTTTTGAAATTACTACGTTCCCCAACACAAAATCACAGTGCAGCGCCATGAGCTTGAGCAAGTCGAACTCCTCACATATCTCCATAGCCTCTCAAAAGTAATCGGGGTTGTTCCTCCAATGCTCGAGATGAATGGACCACATCCGGGTGAACTTGTTCTTGTGGTGCTCGAAGATTTCAGACACAATCCTCATTTGCAATTCATTCCGGAATTGAGGGTTATTCTAGTGAGGATTCGCTCGCATGGTGTAGGGATTCTGAAAGCGAAACTTCTCCCAGTCCGAAAGCTTCCACTTATGCATTGGTAGCACAGCATGCTGTTTTTCTGCAAGTGACTTTGCCCAGCGAGTGATTTTGGTGGGGACCACAACCTCGCGATCTTCTTCATTGTCAACTGGCCTCTGGCCCCTATGGGCCCTCTTCTTGGTCTTTTGAGCAGCACGAGAGCTAGAGCCACCAGCAAACACACACGAAGAGCACAAAGCAACCCAGCAAAGATGAGAGGAATGTACACAAGAGCGGAAGAATAATTCACAAGTGTGTAAGTAGAATAGAAATAGAGCATGTAGGTTCAGAGATACCGGTAGTTCCGGTCCTTGAACCGGTAGTTCCGGTCTAGCGGTAGTACCGGTCGAAATGACCGGTAGAACCGCTGCGAGCGGATCTGCTGAGTTGAAGGGGAGGAACTACCCTATCTCGAAACTAGATGCAAAATTTCTACCACTAAGTACGCACAAGTGAATAACGAGTCTATATGGATCTCTCCCACCAAACATTTGGCCAAAAATGAGGGAATACTAGCAATGCCCTAGAAAGAGGATTCAAGACAAGAGTCCTCAAGAACGAGAAGAACAGGGCAATACCGGCATCCATGGGAGAAGATCGAGGAGGAGGCGGCCTTCACGGAGCGGATCCAATGAAGGGCCGACCGATCCGAAGTGCCGGAGGGCGCTTCGGGGCAGTGGGCGGAGCAACCGGCGGCTAGGTCGAATGGAAAGGACGGGGGTGAAGGGGAAAACTGAGATACCACTTCGGCCCATCGTATTTATACCTGCCTAGTCAAGCAGCCGGTAGTACCGGTCCGGGGACCGGTAGTACCGCTACTGGAGCTACCAGGTGGTTGGGGCGGTACTTCCGCATGAAGCGGTAGTACCGCACAGCAACACAGGTAGAACCGGCCAGGGGTATAGGTCAGAGTATCAGCAATAGAACCGCTAATTCACGACCGGTTGTACTGCTGGGCTACAGCCTGGTGGTAAAGCGGTAGAACCGCTGGTACCACCGGTTGTACTGCCAGGAAGCAACAGCCCACCCCATGATATCAAACTTGTGTACATTAGAAATAGATGGCTTGGATGAGAAGGCTTAGGATGGAGTCAGACACTGTAATATGGTGGTGAGTACGCCAAGGGTGCAAGAAGCAAACAATAAAGGCCACCCATTGGAGAACTTACACACCTAGGAGCACCCAAAAAGCAAGGCAAAAAGAGAACAAAAGAAAACCAACCTAGCACGAGGGCGGTGGCCGGAGCCACCTATGTTTGAGTCGAATGGTATGGCACCACGAAGAATTATCCTTGGGCCCATGACCAAAACTCGTCTTTGAAGCACAAGTACCATAAAAAATGGCTAATGTGAAAGATTTGATCGATTTATGCATAATGGGGGAGGGAGAGTTCATTGAGAGAACAACACTCCCCCTATGTCCATGCCTACACCTAAATAGGACAACAAGTTGAGTATGGTGGGGTGTGCAAGGGTTCAAGCAATATTGCTCAAATCAATGATATTTAGCTCATGCCTTAACTCGCGAAATCTTGCTTCATCCAAAGGCTTCGTGAAGATATCTGCAAGGTTATCATGAGTGTTGACATAGTTGAGCTCGATATCCCCTCGCCTAATGTGATCCCGGATGAAGTGATACCGAATCTCAATATGCTTCATCTTGAAGTGTTGCACCGGGTTGAGAGAAATCTTGATGGCACTTTCATTGTCACACCAAAGAGGCACTTTGTCACAAATGACACCGTAATCCTTTAAAGTTTGCCTCATCCATAAGAGTTGTGCACAACAACTACCGGCCGCTACATACTCTGCTTCGGTGGACGAGAGAGACACACAACTTTGGTTTTTTCAAGACCAACTTACCAAAGAGCAACCAAGGAATTGGCACCCTCCGGAAGTGGACTTCCTATCCACTTTGTCTCCTGCCCAACCGGAATCCAAATATCCTAAAGCTTGAAGTTTGCTCCTCTTGGGTACCATAAGCCAAAGTTTGGGGTATGAGCCAAATATCGAAAGATTCGCTTGACCGCCACAAAGTGGCTTTCCTTAGTGCGGCTCGAAACCATGCACAAATTCCCACACTCAAAATGATATCCGGCCTAGATGCACAAAGGTAAAGCAAGGATCCAATCATGGATCGATATATATTTTGATCCACCGCTTTACCATTGGGATCAATGTCAAGTTGGCACTTGGTAGGCATCGGAGTGGAAGCCGGCTTGACATCGCTTAGCTTGAATCTCTTGAGCATGTCTTGAGCGTATTTGGCTTGGTTGATGAAGGTACCTTCTCTTCTTTGCTTCACTTCGAAACCTAGAAAGAACTTCAACTCTCCCATGGAAGACATCTTGAACTTTGAGGTCATTAGTGCGGCAAATTCATCATTGAAAGCTTTGTTAGGAGAACCAAAGATAATGTCATCAACATATAGTTGGCACACAAACAACTCCCCTTTGACCTTCTTAGTAAAAAGAGTGGGATCGATTAGCCCAACTTTAAACCCGCGATATTGTAGCAACTCGGTAAGGTGATCATACCACACACGTGGGGCTTGTTTAAGGCCATAGAGTGCCTTATTGAGTTGATACACATGATCGGGAAAGTAGGGATCCTCGAACCCGGGGGGTTGTTTGACATAAACCAACTCATTAATAGGACCATGAAGAAAGGCACTCTTCACATCCATTTGTTGCAACTTAAAGTTGTGATGAGAAGCATAGGCAATCAACAAACGAATGGATTCAAGACGAGCAACGGGAGCAAAGGTTTCACCGTAGTGGATACCCTCGACTTGGGAGTAGCCTTGTGCCACCAATCTTGCCTTGTTGCGAATGATGGTCCCATGAGCATCTTGCTTGTTCTTGAAAATCCACTTGGTCCCAATGACATTGTGGTTCCCCGTTGGCCTTGGCACCAACCTCTACATCCTGTTGTACTCGAAGTTGTTTAGTTCTTCATGCATGGCATTAAGCCAATCCGGATCTTTGAGTGCTTCATATACCTTTTGGGGTTCGACACAAGAGACAAACGCGTGATGCTCACAATAGTTTGCCAATTGTCTACGAGTGCTTACCCCCTTTTGAATGCTTCCAAGTACATTCTTCATGAGATGACCCTTGGTTGAGAGCTTGGGAGCAATCTTGGCGGCACGACGCTCTAATTCCTCCTCGGTGGTGAGTTGAGGAGCGGTCACTTGATCATCTTGAGCGTCGTCTTGAGCTTGTTCTTGACCTTGAACTTGCTCGGGGGAGAGAACTTGACCTTGGGCATCACTTGGTGTGTCAACACCTTCTTGAGCATGATCTTGCCCTTGGTCTTGTTCATGAGGTTGAGGGCCTTCACTTTGTTCTTCGGAAGCGTGTGGGTCTTGGGTTGGTGATGGCTCCACTTGAGTGGAGCATTGTCCTTCTCCTTCGGCCACAAGGGGTTCCTCAATGGGTAGGATAAAACCAACACCCATTCTTCTTATGGCTTGAGGAGGAATTTCATCACCTACATCACAAGTGCCACTTTGCTCCACTTGGGAGCCGTTATTCTCATCAAACTCCATGTTAAACGTCTCCTCAATAAGTCCCGTGGATTTATTGAGGACACGGTAAGCATGAGAGTTTGTAGCATAACCAACAAATATGCCCTCATAAGCTCTAGCCTCAAATTTAGACAACCGAACACCTTTCTTGAGAATGAAACACTTACACCCGAACACCCGAAAGTACTTGAGGTTGGGCTTGTTACCGGTGAGTATCTCATATGGAGTCTTGTTCAAGCCCTTGCGGAGGTAGAGCCGATTGGATGCATGACATGCGGTGTTGATGGCTTCGGCCCAAAAGTTGTATGGAGACTTGAACTCCGCCATCATGGTCCTTGCCGCATCCATCAACGTCCGGTTCTTCCTCTCCGCGACACCGTTTTGTTGAGGGGTATAGGGTGCGGGATATGGATGCTTGATCCCCTCATCACTAAGGAACTCATCCAAGGTGTAGTTCTTGAATTTGGTGCCGTTGTCACTTCTTATTGTCAAGATCTTTGCATTGTGTTGACGTTGTGCTTCATTTGCAAAGTCAATGATGGTTTGTTGGGTCTCGCTCTTCCTCTTGAAGAAATACACCCAAGTATATCTTGAGTAATCATCCACAATCACCAAGCAATACTTTCTACCCCCAAGACTATCAAAGGATGGAGTCCCAAAGAGATCCAAGTGAAGGAGCTCCAAAGGCCTCTTCGAGTAAATGATAGTCGTGGGAGGGTGAGCCTTCTCATGAAGCTTTCCTTCGATACAAGCACTGCAAGCATGATCTTTAGCAAAAGTAACATTCGTTAGTCCACGGACATGGTCCCCCTTGAGAAGACTTTGCAAAGATCTCATATTGACATGGGCTAAACGGCGATGCCAAAGCCATCCCACGTCAACTTTAGCCATTAGGCATGTCGCAGTCTTAGTGGGTCGCTCCGAAAGTTAATCACATATAGACCATTCTTGACATGCCCAACAAAGGCTACTTTAAGAGTATTGCTCCACAAGAGGGCCACGGTATCAATATCAAAGAAAGTGGCAAAGCCCATGATAGCAAGTTGACGAACAGAAAGTAAATTGTATGCAAGGCACTCTACAAGAATGACCTTCTCGATCGTGAGATCATGAGAAATGACAACCTTGCCGAGACCCAATACCTTAGAAGACGAGGCATCACCCCGCTCGACGTTGGTGGGCATAGATGGAATCTTGTGCACGTCCACCACCGAGTCCTTGCTTCCGGTCATATGATTTGTAGCTCCACTATAGAGCAACCATGATCCCCCACCGGAAGCAAACACCTACAAGAGGTCAATGCTTGGTTTTAGGTACCCATTTTGTAATGGGTCCTTTGATGTTAGTAACAGGGGTCTTAGGAACCCAAATAGACCATTCAATGTATTCATGAGGAGAACCAAGAAATTTGGCATAAACATGCCCATCACTAGCACGACATAACACATAAGAAGGATTAAAGTCGCCGGCTTTGTTGGGAGGAGTGGTATTGCCCTTCTTGACACCGCCACCATTCACATTGTTCTTCTTCTCCTTGGAAGCACCCTCTCCCTCCTTCACAAAAGTTTGCTTGAGAGGAGGAGGTCGTTTGGTCTTGTCATTCTTCTTCTTGTTCTTGGGCTTGGGTGCGAACCCAATCCCTTCCTTGGCCACAACTTCCTTTTGATTGCTCAAAAGGTCGTTGAGATTCTTCTCACCTTGTATGCATGTAACAAGGCCTTTCTCAAGTTGCTCCTTCAACTTAGCATTCTCCTCAACAATATGCACATGCTCACAACAAGGGTTAGTAGCATTTGCATTATCAATCAACACCATATGAGGAAAAGTGGCTTTCTCCTTAGTTAGCTTCACTTGGAGTTGATCATGAGACTCTTTGAGGCCAGCATGAACGCCCTTCAAGACTTTGTGAGCCTTGTCGAGAATGTCAAACTCCTCTTTAAGTCTAGCAAGATCAACTCCAAGCTTTGCCTTCTCGGAGCTTAGCACACGAGAAATAACAAGAGCATGATCAAGATCTTTCTTTAACTTAACATGATCATCGTTGTATGACTCCTCAAGAGCCAAACGAAGACCACGCTCTTCCTCAAGAGCATTGGAAAGATCTGAAATCTCATCGGCATAGTCATGACTATGCCCCTCCATCTTAGAGATGGTGTCTTCGTGAGCCTCGATCATGACATTGGCTTCACCAAGTTGTTCCAAGAGGGCAACAAAGTGCCTCTTGGATTTACCCTTGAGTTTACCCATAAAGGCCTCAAACTCATTCTCCTCCACATTAGTTCCCTCATCTTCATCAATGCTATCTGTCGAAGAAGGATGATTAATGATGGTAGTTTTGATGTTGGGGGTTACCTTGTTGGTGGCCTTAGCCATGAGGCACTTGGCGGTGATGCTTTCATTTGGTGAGTCGAAGAGAGACACGCGAGGAGTCGTCGCAATGGCAACGGAGGCCATGGCAACTGACTCACCATCTTCATCATCATCATCGTCCTCATTGTACTCTTCTTGTACCACCAAAGCCTTGTGAGGAGTCTTCTTGGTGAAGTTGCTCTTGTTGGGGAAAGACTTGGCCTTGTCCTTATGGATGAGCTTGCCACCGTTGTCTTCCCTCTTCTCATAAGGACACTCCGCAACAAAGTGACTCACGTTGCCACAATTGAAGCAACTCCTCACTCGTTGCTTGCCCATGCGCCACTTGAGTTGTTCTTGTTGAAGTTGGGCCTTGAGTTCCTCTTGCTCCAAAATTGCCTTGAAGCAAGGGCCATGTGTTCATGATAGGCATACTTCGTATTTTCAAGGTTGTTCTCCTCTTCTTCCTCCCCCTCTTCTTCTTCTTCTTCGACACACACCTTGGCCTTCAATGCAAGGTTGGGCTTCTTTGCTCTTTGGGAGCGAAGCACCGCATTGTCGGCGGTCTTGTCCAATATGCTCATAGCCACAAACTCATCCAACACATCACTTGAGGACAAGGTGTGGAAGTCCGGCCTTTGACGGATGAAGGAGGACATGGCTTTGTGGTAGGGCATCATTGCCTTGAGGAATTTGCGCTTGATCCAATTGTCATCCGTGTCCTTACTTCCATGATCCCGGAGAGAGACCGCGAGCTTGGTAACTCTCCGATAGAGCTCACGAGGTTCTTCATCTTCTTTCATTGCAAACTCATCGTCTTCATCTTGTACCACTTCATAATTGGAACGTTGAATGCTTGCGCTTCCCCGATAGAGGGAAACCACTTTATGCCATGCATCTTTGGCCAATGAGTAGGGCCGGAGATGCGGGAGGTCTTCGAGAAGGATTGCTTCTTGGATGATGAAGAAAGCATTCTCATTGAATTGATTCTCCACTTCTTCTCTAGGAGTGAAGTTGCTTCGGTCATGTGGATAAAACCTTCTTCAATGATTCTCCAAAGGTTAGTGTTCACATGACTTGAATGATGCTTAAAACGATAGACCCAAGAATCAAAATCCTCCTTTTTGTCAATCTTGGGAGGTGGACCGGCATGATTCAAGTGAGTAGAAGGAATCGATCCACCATAGACGGGAGGAGGTTGCACATGGGCAAAGATGCCGGTGCCATTCTTACCATTAGACAAAGGGGCTTTCTCACTAGTAGCTTCCCCCTTGTCGGGGTTAGCATCCATCACCGTGTTGGCGGGATCACCCACTTTCGACGGTGCGGTGGAAAGTTTAAGCCCTTCTAAGAATTCCTTAAACATGTCTTTGACCACGGTCGTATTGGAGGTTTTCAATGTGTCCAACGCCACATTGAATTCCTCATGTGAGATCGAGTTACCCCCATCTCCCGTAGACGATATCAGATTCGCACCGGAGTGCTCTCCCACATCGTCTTCGACGTCAACCATACTCTTCGGACGGTAAAGTCCTTAAAAAGAGACGAGGCTCTGATACCAATTTAAAGGATCGGTATAGTTGACTAGAGGGGGGGTGAATAGGCAACTAACAATTTTTAGCTTTTATTTAACAATTTAAACTTTGCATCAAAGTAGGTTGTCTAGATATGCAACTAAGTGAGCAACCTATATGATGCAACAATGATAACCACACAAGCAAGCAATAGATACAACACAAAAAGCTGGCACAAGTAAAGACGTGAGATAACCAAGAGTGGAGCCGGTGGAGACGAGGATGTGTTTCCGAAGTTCCTTCCCTTTGAGGGGAAGTACGTCTCCGTTAGAGCGGTGTGGAGGCACAATGCTCCCCAAGAAGCCACTAGGGCCACCGTATTCTCCTCACGCCCTCACACAATGCGAGATGCCGTGAATCCACTATTGGTGCCCTTGAAGGCGGCGACCGAACCTTTACAAACAAGGTTGGGGCTCTCTCCACAACTTAATTGGAGGCTCCCAACGAAACCCCGGAGCTTCACCACAATGGAATGTGGCTCCGAAGTGACCTCTTCCGTCTAGGGTGCTCAAACACCCAAGAGTAACAAAATCCACACAAGAAAGTAAGGGGGAATCAAATTTCCTTTGGTGAGAGTGTAGATCTAGGTCTCCTCCTTCAATCCCTAGCAAATCAACAAGTTTGAGTGGCTAGAGAGAGAGAGATCGGGCAAGAAAGCTTCAAGGGGATTAATGGAGGAGAGAGAGAGGCAAGAGGTAGGTGGGAGGTAGGGGAAGCACCTCCTTAAATAGGGTCCCCGAGATCCAACCATTATGTGCAGAAACGCATAGGGCCGGTACTTCCGCACATACCACCGGAAGAACCGGTGTGTGTAGGAAACCGCACCCATGGCACCAAGGCGGTACTTCTCGAGGGGCACCCGGTAGTACCGGTCTTCCGGAGAAAACCGAAATTATCGCTCCGCCACCAGTCAACAACCGCAACTAGACCAGAGAACTACCAGCCAGAGCGGTAGTTGGGGCGGTGGAAGAGCCGGAACATCCATTGGTACAGTGGTTCCTGGGTGGTGGCGACCCAAGCGGTACAACCGCACTTGGTACCAGTAGTACCGGTTTATCAAGAACAAACCGGTACTTCCGGGCTGCCACCGGTCTACCACCGCACATAGCATAGAGAGGAATCACCCCCAGGCGGTACTTGGGGCGGTGGTTTGACCGGAACTACCGGCCACCGGTACTACCGCTGAGAACAGCGGTACTACCGTTGTGACAGGGGCTGCACACACACATAGGATCAAGGGAACCTCTCTCTCCTTGAACGAAGGCTATATTGTGGGTGCAAAGTAACTATGTACGTGACTTGATTCACCCAAAACCTTCCGATGTGGGTTCCCTCTTAGTAGTACGGATTTCCTACGACCAAAAGGAATAGAAGCGTAGAAAACACGTCTTCGATCTTTTCCTTAGAGGGAAGGCTTAACCGTCTCGCATCACATGATGTGTACCTGAATAATTTATGACGCACGATTAGTCCACACGTGAATTGTCATCATCACCAAAACCCTAGGCAGGAGATGCCCTTACAGATGTATTAAAGGGGTTGTCAATCCCTTTCGGGTAACGGCGTCAGAAATTGGCAAACGGGCGTGAGAAAGTTGTAATAAGTTGATAGATCAAACACCAAATAAAATAAAGTGCAGCAAGGCATTTTTGTATTTTTTGGGTTTAATATATCTGAAAATAAAAGCAAAGGAAAATAGATCGCAAAGGCAAATATAATAAAGAAGAGACCCGGGGGCCATAGGTTTCACTAGTGGCTTCTCTTGAGAAAAATAGCAATCAGTGGGTAAACGAATTACTGTTGGGAAATTGATAGAACTTTAAATAATCATGACAATATACAGACAATGATCATTATATAGGCATCACGTTCAATTTTAGTAGACCGACTCCTGCTTGCATCTACTACTATTACTCCACACATCAACCGCTATCCAGCATGCATCTAGTGTATTAAGTTCATGGAAAAACGGAGTAATGCAATAGGAACGATGACATGATGTAGACAAGATCTATTTATGTAGAAATAGACCCCATCTTATTATCCTTAATAGCAATGATACATACGTGTCGGTTCCCCTTCTGTCATTGGGATCAAGCACCGTAAGATCGAACCCATCACAAAGCACCTCTTTCCATTGCAAGATAAATAGATCAAGTTGGCCAAACAAAAACCAAATATCAGAGAAGAAATACGAGGCTATAAGCAATCATGCATATAAGAGATCAAAGAAGACTCAATTAACATTCATGGATAAAAAGATAGATCTGATCATAAACTCAAAGTTCATCCGATCCCAACAAACATACCACAAAAAGAGTTACATCATATGGATCTCCAAGAGACCATTGTATTGAGAATCAAAAGAGAGAGAGGAACCCATCTATCTACTAACTACGGACCCGTAGGTCTACAAAGAACTACTCACACATCATCGGAGAGGCACCAATGGACACGATGAACCCCTCCGTGATGGTGTCTAGATTGGATCTGGTGGTTCTGGAACTTGCGGCGGCTGGAATTGATTTTTGTTGACTCCCCTAGACTTTCTGAAATATTGGGGTATTTATAGAGTAAAGAGGCGGTTCGGGAGGCAAACGAGGTGGGCACAACCCACCAAGGCGCGCCTGGGCCTCCAGGTGTGTCCTGGTGGGTTATGCTCCCCTCGGAGCACCCCTAGGTGCTTATTCGGCCCACTGGATGTCTTTTGGTCCATAAAAAATCCACAAAAAGTTTCGTTGTGTTTGGACTCCGTTTGGTATTGATTTCCTGTGATGTAAAAAAAACATGCAAAAAACAGCAACTAGCACTTGGTACTATGTCAATAGGTTAGTACCAAAAAATGATATAAATGATTATAAAATGATTGTAAAACATCCAAGAATGATAATATAACAACATGGAACAAAAAAAATTATAGATACGTTGGAGACGTATCAGGCACCGTGACTCTTACGTGGTCCCGCTGCCATGCTCGCGTGGCTCTTGAGACTTCACTACCGTGCCTCTGTAACCGAGCATTTTGACACATGCCTCTGCCACCACACTCTTGTGCATCCACAGGGTTGATACCCGTGCCTCGAGAAGCCGCAAGTCCGTGCCTGTGTTGCCTTCAATGCCGTGCCTCCCGTGCCTACATCCACGTGCCTCACGTGACACTTGCCGTGACTCTTAAATGCCCCGTGGTGCCAAACCTCCGTGGCTTGACAGACTTCCCAACCGTGCCTCTCTAACTAAGTGTTACAAGCTTCACTTCCGTGCCTCCTGTGCCTATAGAACATGCACTTACGTGCCTCCTGTGCCTGCATCCACATGCCTGTAGAGAGGCTTCACTTCCGCACTACCAGTCTCACCACTAAAATGAAAAAATGCTAGCAAACAAAAAAAACTAGCCAAGCAGAATGAATCTTGATGCTCAAACGAATGGTTGAAGATTATAGCCGGTTCGATGGTTTCCATCTCCCCCTCCCTCTTCTACTCTCTTGCTTCCCCTCTCGCATAGTAAATCTCGAAACCTTTGTCACTCCCGCATGGTCTCCTCCTTCCTTCTGCACACAAACACAAATTCGAAATTGAGTTCGCGTCACTGGACAACCACCATCGCGTTCGCCAACTGCCCTCCACTTCGACATACAGACCGTCAAACGCTGCCCGCAACAACACCAAGAACTCCGCCGGCTGCGGCGACTGACGGCGAGGACATCAACACCGGCAGCAAAAATCGCAACAGAAAAGAGCAACGACACAATAAGCCCATGGAAGCGAGGAACACCACACAAGTAATTGAAGGTAATTATCATTCTATCCCATTCCATTCCACTGGGTAGATCGTAGTGATTTTTCTACTTCCATGCACAGCAACCCTAGCCATCGCTACCAAGTTTTCCAATACCCTAAATCAATTTGTCTAACAAATTGAACTAGCGTACAAATGAGATTTAATAGAAATGCTACTGCTCTCCGCCCTGGAATTTTCGCTACACGATATGTGCTTAAAGGTACTATACCTGCCACATCACTAACTAGAATACCTCAATATATCCAAACCCCGCAAGCATCCCTTGTGATTTTCACATGTGATTTTCTACATCCCTTGTCCCTTGACTATAACTGTTTTTCGAATTAAGTGCCTCTGGTGTGAAAACCATGAACAAAGAATAGGTGTACATATGCTTCTAGGGTGAAACAACCTGTGCCTCTCCATCCACACAATTTTTTCACACAACGCATTTTTTTCCTATGACACTCAACTCTGCTTCTAACACCTGGCCATTTTTCATGCAACAATGAGAAAGCCTCACGAAGAACCTAACACCCAGCAAGGTACAAACGAAGACCCTGAGGAAGAGCATGCAATCCAGCAAGCTCCTGTCAAAGGTTTCAGCAAAGTGTCCACTGTCGATCTACCAAAAACTATATAGAGACATTAATAACTTAACTGCTCTCCTTGACAACAATAACTTAACTATTCTACAAATAAATCTACCTGCCCCTTTTTATATATATCTTTATAAAAACATTAAAAATGTTCACACACTATCTTCTTTTTAATTCAAAAACAGTTTATCTTACCCGGTAAATCTTCGACTCTGCTTAATGATATTCCTCCCATTATGAAATATCACCTGGAGTGTGCATTTTTGTCTCAGAAAATGCTTCACCCTAACTTCACTTCCTCAGCTGCACTTATAACCATAATTCATATTTTCTATACCCTGATTAGCTCAATCGATAACAGTATCAATAACCTTTTTTAACCTAAGAAAAAGAAACTAAAAATCCCCTTTGGGAGTTTCACATTCCTTATGAATAATCGTGCAAGATATATATTTTAAAATTGTATCAAATTTTTCGGAAAAAACTATATCCTTTTTTATTACCTGGTCATTATGCAGGACACGAAGACGGTGATATTGAAATCGGAGAAACACACAACATCTCTCCTCATTCATCAGAAAAGGGCACACGACAAAACATCAAGAACAGAGCACCTGCGGCAGAAATGGTAACTTACACCAGGCTCAATAGGAGTAAACGTCTAGCAACAAGCAAAAAAAGAGAAAACACATACCGGCACTGTTTTACTCCTGGAGGAAAAAGGCAAAAGCAAAAGGATAATACTGAAAACATCATCGACACTAGTACCTTGTAGCATCAACCAATACCTCTAATGGTACTCCCGCCAACAGCGCCAACAGCTACAAAGAAACAAGGTGAAAGCAAGAAGAAAAGCAAACGACAAAGGGTAGAAGAAGAACAATATGATGCCAACAACAAAGGTTCAGATACCGATGATGCCGACGATGACAGACAACATGATGCAGATTTCATTCCTACTAACGATGATGATGCCGAAGAGAACGACAATGATGCAGAAGAGGACGAGAAAACACACTTATGTACTAATTTTGAATACCACTATTCAGGAATCAAAATCGAACGTTCCTTTCTAACAAAACCCTTTTTTTTTAAACAACCCAAATCAAGCCAAAAGGACGTGAAGAGGAGAAAGACAAGCGAAAAAGAATTGGCAGCACCAACAGTTGACGAACACGAGGAAGCAACAAACGAAGACAAATGCCTAATCAAGGAAGGGGCAACATTCGCTCATGTCAAGAAAGCATGGAAAGTACTTAAAGAACGTCACATGCAAGATGTTAGGAGGGTAGGATTTGGCAGCATAGAGAACTGCCAAATAATGGGCTCCATCTGCAGACTGCTTGCATCACATATGTATGACAATCTGGACACAGAAAGCATGACAAGAACCTTAGTGATGCTGAAGACAAAAATATCAAGATTACCAAGGAACCTATCCACAAGGTCTTTGGATACCCAAATGGCACACAAAAGTCGGTACTGATACGTCTCCAACGTATCTACTTTTCCTATTGTTTTGGACTCTAATTTGCATGATTTAAATGAAACTAGCCCCGGACTGACGTTGTTTTCAGCAGAACTACCATAGTGTTGTTTTTGTGCAGAAATAAAAGTTCTCGGAATGGAACGAAACTTTGCGAGGAATTTTTATATAATAAATAAGAATTTCTGGAGCCAAGACCAACCGGAGAGGGGCACCTGGGTGGGCACAACCCACCAGGGCACGCCCCCTCTCCTGGTGCGCCCATGTGGGTTGTCCCCACATGGTGGCCCCACAGACCCTGAAACCGACGCTATAAAATCCTATTTTTCTAGAAAAAAGAGGGAGAAAGAATTATCGTGATCCACAAGACGGAGCCACCGTCACCTCCTGTTCTTCATTGGGAGGCCAGATCTGGAGTCCGTTTGGGGCTCCGGAGAGGGGGATCTTCATTCTTCGTCATCACCAACCCTTCTCCATCGCCAATTCCATGATGCTCCCCACCGGGAGTGTGTAATTCCTTCGTAGGCTCGCTGGTCGGTGAGGATTTGGATGAGATTCATCATGTAATCGAGTTAGTTTTGTTAGGGCTTGATCCCTTGTATCCACTATGTTCTTAGATTGATGTTGCTATGACTTTGCCATGCTTAATGCTTGTCGTTTTGGGCCCAGGTGCCATGATTTCAGATCTGAACCATTTATGTTATCACCATTATATCCATGTTCTAGATCCGATCTTGCAAGTTATAGTCACCTACTACGTGTTATGATTCGGCAACCCCGGAGTGACAATAGTCAGTGTCGGTGTCAAAACCTGCAGATCTCGGGTAGGGGGTCCCGAACTGCGTGTCTAAGGATCGAAGGTAACAGGAGGCAGGGACACGATGTTTACCCAGGTTCGTTCCCTCTTAATGGAGGTAATACCCTACTTCCTTCTTTGATTGACTTTGATGAGTATAGGGGTTACAAGAGTTGATCTACCTCGAGATCGTAATGGCTAAACCCTAGATGTCTAGCCTATATGATTATGATCACCTCTACGGACTAAACCCTCCGGTTTATATAGACACCGGAGGGGGCTAGGGTTGTACAGAGTCGGTTTACAAAGAAAGGAATCTTCACCTCTGAATGCTAAGCTTGCCTTCCACGCCAAGGGGAGTCCCTTCCGGACACGGGGGGAAGCCTTCTATCTTGTACCTTCACGGCCCATCAGTCCAGCCCACGTCACATAGCCCGGACGCCTGGGGACCCCCTAATCCAGGACTCCCTCAGTAGCCCCTGAACCAGGCTTCAATGATGATGTGTCCGGCGCGTAGATTGTCTTTGGCATTGCAAGGTGGGTTCCTCCTCCGAATACTTCAAAGTAGTTGATCAAAAGAACTATATCCGGTTCTGTAAAATAGTCACAACCCTGAATCACAAGGGCAAAACACTTAAGAAAAAATAAGTTGTGTCTTCTGACAACTTTACTGGTGGGACATTACGTCCGGCCACTTCATTATTTCGAATAGTTTTTTGACCTGTCGTTTCCTGTTTCGAGACGCAGTCTCTGGCGACACGTCTTGTCAAAGCATAGATCGTGTCCCCTTATTACGGGATTCTCATCAATACGGGTTTGGGAAACCCAACTGTGCCGTTCGCACGACCCCTTGGAAATAGGCGAGCTTTAAGGCTCGTGGGGGGATGCTTGATATTCACTGCCTTTATAAGGAGGTAAGGATCCACCTTTTCTACCCCACGCCTTCTTCCTCCTCAGCCTATCCACCCTCGAGCTCCAACGCCCAAGTCTCAACCTTTTTCGTCCCCCGCAAACATTCCAGCCATGTCCGGATCTGGAGCGCAGAGCAAATGGATGGCCTCCTCCGTCAGGGAGGGGAACATCCAGGAACTCCGGGAAGCGGGGTACCTAGCCAAGGAAATCGCCCACCGGCTTCCTGCCGAAAAGCAGATTGTCCCCACTCCAGAGCCCAATGAGATGGTAGTATCCATCCCCCATTTCCTTCGTGGACTAGGATTTCCCCTTCATCCTTTTGCTCGCGGTCTCATGTTTTACTACGGGCTAGATTTCCTTGATCTAGCCCCAAATTCCTTCCTCAACATTTCGGCGTTCATCGTCGTATGCGAGGCATTCCTCCGCATTCCCCCCACTTTGGCCTATGGCTCAAGGTCTTCAATGTGAAGCCGAAAGTGGTGGGTGGCCAACATGCGGAGTGCGGAGGCGCCATGGTGATCAAGCTTCCCAACGTCACTTGGCCCAAGGGTATCTTCGTGGAGACCGTTAAGGGATGGCAGCATGGGTGGTTCTATGTCACGAAACCTCGTGACTCCACATGGGCCGCTCCTTCCGAGTTCAAGTCCGGGCCTCCAATGCGGCTGACATCCTGGCTCAACAAGGGCCTGGACTGGGCGTCGTCCGACAAGGTGATGACACTGTAGAGGCGCGTCAAGAGCATATGTGGGAGTTCGACCCGGCCGGTCCCCGGACCCTACAGCGGTTCTTCGGCACGAAGCACGAAGACATGTGGAAGCTGCTTTTTAAGACCCAAAAGACGTGGCCGAAGACGACCGAAGACCTCGGCCATGACTGCACTCACGCAACAACTCCCGTAAGTTTTCTGATAACCTTATTTTGTAAGTCCAAGGAGCATACTAAACTCTCCATTCTCCCCACAGGGCTGGACGAGGAAGGCGGAGCGGATTCACTGTCCGGCTCTGCTACCTGAAGACCTAGCTATTCCTCTGTTGACGAGGATGCTGGTCCCGGCGCCGTATCAAGCGCCGGGAAAGAAGGTCAAGAAGAAGAGCAAGGAGGCCAAGGGTGGCCTCCGCCGTAAAGGCGCTTTAGACGTAGTGTCCGAAGACACCAAAACTCTCTCCTCTCATGACGAAGATGAAGAGGAGGAGGAAGAAAGCAATTACCCCCCTTAAGGGGAGAAAGAAGAACATGACAACTTCCGTGGATCTAGACGCGAAAGCGTCCAAGAAAGGGAGAACCTCCCTTACGGATGGTTCCGAGACGGACGCCGACGAGTGGCGCCCCAGGCCGAAGCCCCTGGCCGGATCGTAAGTATTCAAAGGTACTGTATATATCCGGCTTTTCGCCTTATGGTTGTAACACGTTGAATTAAATGTTGCAGTCCGGCTCGTCACCTCCCCCAGCGATCCTCATCTTCTGGGAACTCACTGGGTCCGAACATGATGGAGAGTGAGCAACCTCCGCCAGCCTCCCTCCAACTGCTATGGATAACACTGAGGTGTTGTCCAGAAGGACCCTTCCAGGACAGGGAGAAGTGCGGGAGGCCGCCAAGACGGTGCCAAAGTGTGATACCGCTACTGCCGAGAACATGGGGAACCGACCCCCATGGAGATCAGAGACGGGGGCCATGTCCAATTTGGCCCCCAACCAAATGTCATTCCGGAGACCCACACGGATCCGGAGTCAGATGAGCAACCTCCTTCGAAAGAAAGGGCGCGCCCACCCCTCCGGCGACCTCTGTCAATCCGGAGGCGTCGGACACTCTGGTGGGAGCGCTTCAGAGTGCCACCATTGTGGAAGAACATCGTACCCTTATGGGTACGGTGATTGAAAAGGTTCAGTCCACAAAAAGCGGGTTGAACGAGGCCTACACTAGCCTTCTGAGAGGCTTTGAGGTATGTGATATGATGCCTTTTAACTATATAAGAGGAATGCCTGTGTATAGATAGTAGCCCCTGAGACTCTGTTCGGTGTTCGTGAAGAAAGGCCGAACAGAGGATCTAATAACTTGCATAGGAGATTAACATACATATCTATTTGAACAAACAGGCTGTGAGGCATGCGTCGGCTTCCCATGCCGCCGAAGTGTCTGAGCTAAGGTGGAAGTTAGAGGAAAAGCAAGGTATGTGATACTGAAACACGTTCGATATGAGATCAACTCTGATTTGTTATCTGAATGAGTGTTATAATTATGCTCATAGCTGACGCGTCTGAGGTCGAGACCCTCAAGAGCGCGCTGGCCAAAGCCAAGAAGGAGGCGGAGGAGGCACGAGCCGCCTGCCTGAAACATGAATCAAGGGTGGAGGAAGTCCAGCAAGAGCTCAAGGATGCTATAAGCAAATGTGAGTCCTTAGAGCGCAAGATTTTGGATCAAAATTCCGAACTTGCAAAGGCCCTCCAAAGTGCACAGGAGGCCCGGGCCGAAGCCCAAAGCGCTTGCTAGGAGATCCAAGAGGCAAAGCAGATTGCAGCGGTAAGACTTTTAACATGCAGAGAAAATTAGTGAGAAGAAAGTATATCTTGCTGACCCAGATTTGGAGTTCTCCAAGAGCGTTCGTGGACTTGCCTCGGAGTATTGCTGATGCTGCGGAGTTCTTCCAAGCCAAAGAGGGGAGCGCGACGGAAAAGCTGTTCTGGTCGCAATACCTTGCGCCAGAGCATCCCGTGCCCCTCAGCGATCAACTAAAGCAGTTGACCGAACTGCGTAGGGTGGCCAGATTGGCCATGAGGGATGTTATAATCCGTCTTTGGCCTGATGAACCCATACCCAGCAGCTACTTCGGGCTCGCGAAGCGGCTGGTCAGTGCCTGCCCCCGGCTTGATGTCTTGAAGCGGTCGGTCTGCATCGAAGGTGCACAGATGGCCTTTGCCTGTGTCAAAGTGCAGTGGGCGAAGATGAACGCCGTCAAGCTTGCCACCGAGGGACCGCCCGCGGGCAAAGAGCACCACACGCTGGAGCAGTATTTTGACGACGTCCTCGAAGGATCCCGCATTGTAGAGGGCCAATGCTCGAAAGACATTATTTTTGAATGAATGTATCCCTACTGTCTGAACTTTGTATTATGAAACAAGGCTGATGTATAATATGTTGCTTATTTTGCCTCAAATTATTTTGACAATAAGATTGTAGGCGCAGCCCCTGGTATTATTTGATTATCCGAACTTGGGTGATGTGGATGCCTGACCGGGTGAAGACCGGTCCCTCGCGTAATGCGGAAAATCATAAGAGATTTGTAATTGGTCTTCGAATAGTTGACCAGCTCTCGCCGCACCATGACAGTCAATTTTTGGCTTTCTCCACTGAGGTGTCTATCTGGATAAACCGGAAATACAATCGCAGTAGTTCTCCCTTTACTGCCTTAGCCGAACGAGCGGAACGTAAGGCAGCAACCACAGGAGCCGGGCAACCCAACTACTGACCAAAGACATGATTCGGAGCCGATGCATATAGTGCTATATTCGTGATGCCGAATTGTACTATAAAGTTGTTCGGACTTATTTTAAAGAAATGTACGTGGCTGGATAGAGCCCCTGGCGATTTAAGTCGTACCGAGCTGTACATGGCAATCAGACAAAGAAAAGGGAATACAGGTTAATAAATAAGCCAGTACCGAATAGGTTGGGCGAGAAACTGTTTCCATTTATAGTCTGATTGATATGTCAAAACGTATTTTTACAAATAATGTGATAAGCGTCGAGGCTATTTTACATGCAGAGCACAAGGGAAAGCTGTGTACGGGTCCTAAAGAAGGAAGCAGTGATCTTTAAAGATCCTTTATATACTCTGCCACATGTCTATGCTGCTTTTCTCCTTGGCATATTGTCCTTTGAAAGGATTCAATGATCGGGTTTTCATGAGGGCTTAGAAAAAGGGCCCTTGGTATCGTCGAAAGGTGATGTGGGTTGTAAGGAACCTGGAAAAATAAAAATAAGAAAAAAGAAATATGAGGGTGCAGATAGGGTCGAGCCGTATTCTGGACTTTATCTTTACTATGCCTCCATCTTTGCCCATGGTATCTTCAGCGTGTAGTGATGTACGCGTGGTACATGTACCGCAATTTGGTTGGGGCTGAGACGGAGGCCGAATTGCTAGTCGAGCTCCTGACGAGATGGACTATTGTGCTACAGGGTAGTCCGAACTCGTTTGATAGTGTCCGGAGGCTTGACCGCCGGTGCATTTTTTGGTATGATAAGGCCTCTCTGTACTTCCGCTGCCAGGGCCGTGGTGTGCTCCTCAGTGCGGAGGGAGCGTTCTGTGTTTCCATTGACTGTTATAACACCGCGGGGTCCGGGCATCTTGAGTTTTAGATAGGCATAATGTGGGACCGCGTTGAAGCGAGCGAACGCGGTTCGTCCGAGCAGCGCGTGGTTGCCACTGCAGAAAGGGACGATGTCAAAGATCAAGTCTTCGCTTCGGAAGTTGTCCGGCGAACCAAAGACAACCTCTAGTGTGATTGAGCCCGTGCAGCGGGCCTCTACACCAGGTATTACTCCCTTAAAGGTGGTTTTTGTGGGCTTGATTCTTGAAGGATCAATACCCATTTTGCGGATTGTTTCCTGATAGAGCATGTTAAGGCTACTGCCATCGTCCATGAGGACCCGCGTGAGGTGGAATCCATCAATAATTGGGTCGAGGGCTAGTGCGGCCGAGCCTCCGTGACGGATACTGGTCGGATGGTCTCTGCGATCGAAAGTGATTGGGCAGGATGACCATGGGTTAAATTTTGGGGCGACTGGCTCGATCGCGTAGACGTCCCTTAACGCGCGTTTGCGCTCCCGCTTGGGAATGTGAGTAACGTATATCATATTCACCGTTTTGACCTCGGGGGGAAATTTCCTCTGTCCCCCTATGTTCGGTGGGCGAGGCTCCTCATCTTCATCTTCGCTGGGCGACCCTTTCTCCTTGTGTTCGGCATTTAACTTGCCAGCCTGTTTGAAGACCCAACAGCTTCTATTGGTATGGTTGGCAGGCTTGTCAGGAGTGTCGTGGATCTGGCAAGGTCGATCAAGTATTCGGTCCAGGCTTGATGAACCGTGTTTGTTTCTTTTGAATGGCTTCCTCCCTTGACCAGATTTGGAGCCACAGAATCTGGCATTGACCTCCGTATCCTCTGTATTATCATTGTTGCTTCGACGCTTATGTTTGTTACGTCGGGGCCTTCCGTTGCCGTTTCTGGCTTTGGAAGTGTCGGGGTCGCTGGTGATGTTGCTGCTACAGGCTAGCCAGCTATCTTCGCCCGTGCAAAAGCGGGTCATTAGTGCTGTAAGGGCTGCCATGGACTTCGGCTTTTCTTGGCCGAGGTGTCGGGCGAGCCATTCGTCGCGGATGCTGTGCTTAAAGGCCGCTAGGGCTTCGGCGTCTGGACAGCCGACAATGTGGTTCTTTTTAATTAGGAACCTGGTCCAGAATTTCCTGGCTGACTCTCCAGGCTGCTGGACTATATGACTAAGGTCATCGGCGTCCGGGGGCCGGATATACGTGCCTTGGAAGTTGTCTCTAAAGGCGTCTTCCAAGTCTTCCCAACCTCCAATAGAGTTTTCTGGGAGGCTATTTAACCAGTGCCGAGCTGGTCCCTTAAGTTTTAGGGGGAGGTATTTGATGGCATGTAGATCATCACCACGAGCCATGTGAATATGGAGAAGAAAATCCTCGATCCATACTACGGGATCTGTTGTGCCATCGTATGACTCGATGTTCACGGGTTTAAACCCTTCTAGGAACTGGTGTTCCGTTACCTCATCGGTGAAGCATAGGGGGTGCATGGCGCCTGTATATTGGGCAACATCACTATGTAGTTCGGATGAAGGCCGTATACAGTTTTTGGCTCGTGCAAGGTTGTGCCTGTCCCGTCAGGCCTGATGGCCGTCCCCGTGCGTTGGGGAATGCCCCCTCGATCCATAGATTGATCTTGTCAGACCGGCTCTATTGTCCAGGTCCTTGCGTAAGTCGTAGGTATAGCCCGAGGCCGTTAGCTGCCTGCCCCTACGGCGGGTGGCGCGGGCTGGTGTTCGGCGTGAGTAGACGATCTGTCTCATCCACGTGGTGGTCGGTCGGGCTTGTCAGCAATTTTATGCTTTGGCGGTAAGGGCTCAAGGGCCTCGTCATTGAATTGGGGTAGTAGCCTGCATTTCGGGTAACTCTTAGTTGGGCGCTCAAGGCCGTATTCCTCAGCAGCTAGGACACTGGTCCATCTGTCATTGAGCTGATCTTGATCAGCTCGAAGCTACTGTTGTTTCTTTTTTAGGCTTCTTGCAGTGGAGATTAGCCGGCGTTTAAAGCGCTCTTGTTCGAGGGGTTCCTCCGGCATGATAAAATCTTCATCGCCGAGGCTCACATCCTCTTTGGAGATTGGCAGGTAATTGTTGTCCTCCGAGCCCTCGTTCTCGACAAGATTGTCAGGTTGTACTTTCCCATCCTCCCAATCATCATGTTCGAATGTTGGCTCTACAGGGGCTTCGGGGTCTTCGGCATTCTCTGGAGTGCTATCGTCTCCGGTGCCGGTATTGCTATCTTTGCCGCGGTGCGATTTTGAGCGGCGTCGCCGATGTCGACGCTTTGGAGGGGCTTCGACAGGCTTGTCCTCATCCGGATCCTTCTTGTCGTCATCGTCCTCCTTGGGTGTGTCCACCATGTACACGTCGTATGTGGAAGTGGCCATCCATCGTCCGGTAAACAGAGGGTCTTGGCCTTGTTCATCTCCGGCATCGTCGTCCATACCGTTGATGTCTTCGGAGGCATAGTCTAGCATGTCAGTTAGGTCTTCGATAGTGGCTATGAAGTGGGTGGTGGGTGGGACATAAATTCCCTGCTCCTAGCCCCTAGTTCGGGTTGGGCATAGTTCGGAAGCGATCCTTCCATAATGGCGAGTGATCGCATCAAGTCTAGAGCCTCGTTCAAAAGCGAGGTTTGGGCAGAGGAAAGAGAGTTCGCGGGGCTGTCTGGGGTTGGAGCCTCCTGGTCTCGCCTACTTAACACGGACCCTGAGAGTTCGGACTTGGAGTCCGGCGGAGTGTCCGGAGCTTGAGCGTCAAGGTGAGTTCGGTTCGTCTTTGGGTTTGCCACTGACGACGTCCCCTCCAGATCTCCGATAGCAAATTCCATAGTTGCAGAGAGTCCTGCGGGCTCTAAGCTCCCGTCTTCGGACCTGACAACCCGTTCTGGATCTAAGGCCGGAGCGGCAATTGGGGCCGCGAACCCCTCAAAGATCAAGTCTCCTCGGATGTCTGCAACATAGTTTAGGTTCCCAAAACTGATCTGATAACCAGGGGCGTAGCTGTCGATCTGCTCGAGGTGGCCAATCAAGTTGGCACGTAGCGCGAAGCTGCCGAATACAAAAATTTGGCCAGGGAGAAAAGTCTCCTTCACGGCGGCATTGTTGTAGATGAGTGACAGAGCCATCGAACCTTCTACTCACAGCACAGAGGAACTCTCAATGAAAGCAGCAATGTCGGTGTCAAAACCGGCAGATCTCGGGTAGGGGGTCCCGAACTGTGTGTCTAAGGATCAAAGGTAACAGGAGGCAGGGACATGATGTTTACCCAGGTTCGGGCCCTCTTAATGGAGGTAATACCCTACTTCCTGCTTTGGTTGACTTTGATGAGTATAGGGGTTACAAGAGTTGATCTACCTCGAGATCGTAATGGCTAAACCCTAGATGTCTAGCCTGTATGATTATGATCGCCTCTACCGACTAAACCCTCTGGTTCATATAGACACCGGAGGGGGCTAGGGTTGTACAACGATTTAGAGAGAAAGGAATCTTCATATCTGAACGCTAAGCTTGCCTTCCACGCCAAGGGGAGTCCCTTCCGGACACGGGGGAAAGCCTTCTATCTTGTACCTTCATGCCCATCAGTCCGGCCCACGTCACATAGCCGGGACGCCCGGGGACCCCCTAATCCAGGACTCCCTCAGTCGGGACCACTCCCGGTGATAACCGTAGTTTGAGGAGTTCATGTATTCACCGTGTGTTAATACTTTGTTCCTGTTCTCTTAAATGAGGCCTTAATATCCCTTAGTTTCCAATAGGACCCTGCTGCCACAGGAGGGTAGGACAAAATATGTCATGCAAGTTCTTTCCATAAGCACGTATGACTATTTACGGAATACATGCCTACATTATATTGACGAACTGGAGCTAGTGCCGTATCGCCCTAGGTTATAACTGTCTCATGATGAATATCATCCAACAAGTCACCGACCCAATTCCTACGAATTTATCTTATATTGTTCTTGCTAAGTTACTACTGCTGTCATCACTGTTACACTTGCTACCAAATTACTACTATCACTGTTACCGTTACCGTTGTTGCTGCTACTATTATCAAAACTATCATACTACTTTTCTACTGATCACTTTGCTGCAGATAATTAATCTCCAGGTGTCACTGAATTGACAAATCAGCAGCTAATACCTTCAAATTTTCTTTGGCTCCCCTTGTGTCGAATCTTTAAATTTGGGTTGAATACTCTACCCTCGAAAATTGTAGCGATCCCCTATACTTGTGGGTTATCAAGACCTTTTTCTGGCACCGTTGCCAGGAAGCATAGCTATATTTGTTGAGTCACTTGGAATTATTATCAATTTATCACCATGAAGAATCTGAAGGATGCTAAGACTAAGATTTTTTCCTCAAAGACGAGGGGAGGTAAGGAACTGCCATCCAGTTCTGCTTTACATTCACCTTCTGTTATAAGTAAACTTGCAACACCACCACATGCTATTAATTCTGATATGTCGCAAGTTATTGATGATGATGCCTCTGCTATGGATAATGCTTATGATGATGCTAGTACCATGCTTAATGATGATGTGCCACTTGGTGACTTTCTTGATAATCAAATTGGTAGAGTTATACAACATGATGTTGAATCTGATGATGATCTTGAAACTGAAACTCCTGAAACACCTGCTAGAACTATCCCTCCTAGATATGAATTGCCTAAGGTAATGGAAGGTTATGTTATGAGTGAGGAGACAACTAGAGATATTCTTGCATGCAGAGATTGAGATGATCTAGAGAAATTATTATGCAAGTATAAAGAAAAATCTCTGAATGCTAGAATGAAATGTGATCCTAAGTTTGATACTTTACCTATCTTCATTGATGATAAGGATTATGAATTCTTTGTCGACCCAGAGTTAATTACTTTGGTTGAATCTGATCCTTTCCATGGTTATGAAACTGAAACTGTTGTGGCACATCTTACTAAGTTGAATGACATAGCCACCCTTTTACTCATGATGAGAAAACTCGCTATTACATTATTCTCAAATTATTTCCATTCTCATTAAAGGGTGATGCTAAAGCTTGGTACAATACTCTTGCTCCTGGTTGTGTGTGTAGTCCCCAGGATATGATTTATTACTTCTCTGGAAAAAAATCCTGCTCATAAGAAACAAGCTGCCATACAGGAAATATTTAACTTTGTGCAAATTAAAGAATAGAGTCTCCCACAAGCTTGGGGGAGGCTTTGCCAATTACTTAATGCTTTGCCTGATCATCCTCTTAAGAAAAATGAAATACTTGATATCTTCTAATGGACTAACCGATGCTTCTAGGGACTTCCTGGATAGTTGTGTTGGTTGTGTTTTTAGGGAACGAACTGTTGGACAAGCTGAAGAATTATTGAATAAAATATTGAAAGCCTATGATGATTGGACTCTTCCTGAATCACTAGCTTAACCCACTCCGAAGAAGAGGGGTATATTATATCTTAGTCCTAAAGATATGCAAGAGGCAAAGAAATCTATGAAGGAAAAATGTATTAAAGCTGAGGATGTTAAAATTTTACCTCCTATTGAAGAAATACATGGGCTCAATACACCACCACCTCCTTAGGTGGTAGAGTTAAATTCTCTTATGAAATTCAATGATAATGACAATCTTCTCAATATGCATCCTAGCCAATGCCTTTATGAGTTTGAAAACTATATTAGAAAACAATATCACTTCAATGCAAATGTTATGAAACAATTGAAATACAATTCTGATATGATTGCTCGCTTGAGTGACTTGTTATTTAGAATATCAAATGATGTTAGAGGTGTTAGAAATCATGCCTCCATGGTTCAAATTCAGTTAGAACAAGTAGCTAAATCTCAAAGAGAATGACTTGATGAAATGAATAATTATATGCATGACTTTGCTGTTAGACATGCAACTGGAGGAGGTAAAATGACTCAGGAACCACTTTATCCTGAGGGACACCCAAAAAGAACTGAACAAGACTCACAAAGAAATAACACTAGTGCACCTAGTCCTTCTAGAAAGAAAAAGAAAAAGAAAAAGAAAAATGATAGCACTTTGCATACTTCCAGTGAACCTGAAATAGAAAAACCTCCTGATAATGATAATGAAGTTTCTATCTCTGATGCTGAAACTCAGTATGGTAATGAACACTCACCCAGTGATAATGAAAAAGATAATGTTGATGTTCATGAAGACTCCCAACCAAATAATAAAGAATCAGACAATGATGTTGAGATAGAACCACCTGTTGATCTTGATAACGCACAACCTAAGAATAGAAGGTATGACAAAAGAGACTTCATTGCTAGAAAACGCGGTAAAGAAAGAGAACTGTGGGTTCAAAAACCTATGCCTTTTCCTCCTAAGTCAACTAAAAATAATGATGATGAAGAATTTGAACGCTTTGCTGAAATGCTGAGGCCAGTCTTTTTTGCGTACTCACTTGATTGATATCTTGAAAATGCCTCCTTATCCAAAGTATATGAAAGATATGATCACCAATAAGAGAAAAATACCAGAAGCTAAAATCTCCACTGCTTGCCAATTACACTTTTAAAGATGGAGTACCTAAAAAACTTCGAGATCCGGGAATACCATCTATACCTTGCTCCATCAAAAAGAATTATGTGAAAACTGCTTTGTGTGATTTAGGAGCTGGTGTTAGTGTTATGCCTTTCTCTTTATATAAAAGACTTGATTTGAATAAACTCACACCTACTGAAATATCTTTGCAAATGGCTGATAAATCAACTGCCATACCTATCGATATTTGTGAGGATGTGCCCGTTGTTGTTTGATACGTCTCCAACGTATCTATAATTTTTGATTGTTCCATGCTATTATATTATCCATCTAGGATGTTTTATATGCATTTATATGATTTTTGGGACTAACCTATTAACCTAGAGCCCCGTGCCAGTTTCTGTTTTTTTCCTTATTTTTGAGTATCGCAGAGAAGGAAAACCAAAAGGAGTCCAATTGACCTGAAACTTCACGGAACTTATTTTTGGACCAGAAGAAGGCCATGGAGTAAAAGAGTTGGGCCAGAAGAGTCTCGGGCTGCCCACGAGGGTGGGGGAGCGCCTCCCTTCCTCGTGGACAGCCCGGAGACCCCCCAGACTTGTTCTCGACGCCAAAACCTCTTATATATACATAAACCTCCAGAACATAACCTAGATTGGGAGTTCCGCCGCCGCAAGCCTCTGTAGCCACCGAAAACCAATCGGGACCCTGTTCCAGCACCCTGTCGGAGGGGGGATCCCTCACCAGTGGCCATCTTCATCATCCCGACACTCTCCATCACGAGGAGGGAGTAGTTCACCCTCGGGACTGAGGGTATGTACCAGTAGCTATGTGTTTGATCTCTCTCTCTCTCTCTCTCTCGTGTTCTTGAGGTGGTACGATGTTGATGTATCGCGAGCTTTGCTATTATAGTTGGATCTTATGATGTTTCTCCCCCTCTACTCTCTTGTGATGGATTGAGTTTTCCCTTTGAAGTTATCTTATCGGATTGAGTCTTTAAGGATTTGAGAACACTTGATGTATGTCTTCCATGTGCTTATCTGTGGTGACAATGGGATATCACGTGATCTACTTGATGTATGCTTTGGTGATCAACTTGCGGGTTCCGTGACCTCGTGAACTTATGCATAGGGGTTGGCACACGTTTTCGTCTTGACTCTCCGGTAGAAACTTTGGGGCACTCTTTGAAGTACTTTGTGTTGGTTTGAATTGATGAATCTGAGATTGTGTGATGCATATCGTATAATCATACCCACGGATACTTGAGGTGACATTGGAGTATCTAGGTGACATTAGGGTTTTGGTTGATTTGTGTCTTAAGGTGTTATTCTAGTACGAACTCTATGATAGATCGAACAGAAAGAATAGCTTCATGTTATTTTACTACGGACTCTTGAATAGATCGATCAAAAAGGATAACTTTGAGGTGGTTTCGAACCCTACCATAATCTCTTCGTTTGTTCTCCTCTATTAGTGACTTTGTAGTGACTCTTTGTTGCATGTTGAGGGATAGTTATATGATCCGATTATGTTATTATTGTTGAGAGAACTTGCACTAGTGAAATTATGAACCCTAGGCCTTGTTTCCTATCATTGCAATACCGTTTACGCTCACTTTTACCACTTGCTACCTTGCTGTTTTTATATTTTCATATTACAAAACCTATATATACTGTCCATATTGCACTTGTATCACCATCTCTTCACCGAACTAGTGCACCTATACAATTTACCATTGTATTGGGTGTGTTGGGGACACAAGAGACTCTTTGTTATTTGGTTGCAGGGTTGCTTGAGAGAGACCATCTTCATCCTACGCCTCCCATGGGTTGATAAACCTTAGGTCATCCACTTGAGGGAAATTTGCTACTGTCCTACAAACCTCTGCACTTGGAGGCCCAACAATGTCTACAAGAAGAAGGTTGTGTAGTAGACATCAAGCAGTTTCTGGCGCCGTTGCCGGGGAGGTGAGTGCTTGAAGGTATATATTTAGATCTTGCAATCGAATCTTTTAGTTTCTTGTATTATCACTAGTTTAGTTTATAAAAGTAAACTACAAAAATTGGAATTGAGTGTGCCTCATATGCTTCATCTTTTTAATGTCTTCCGTGAAAATAAGGATTTCGATAATTGTGCTCAATTGCTAGAGGAAGAATGCATTAGAATTTTTGGCACTAAATCTTTGAATGATGAGCATGATTGCAATGTTTTTAGTATGAATTCCTTGAATATCCATGATGCTAATGATATGCAAAGCCACAAGCTTGGGGATGCTATGTTTGACAAAGATGATATTTTTTGTCCCCCAAGTTTTGATGAGCAAATTTATTATGATGATAGCATGCCTCCTATTTATGATGATTATATTGATGAAAGTGGGTATGGAAAAGTGTCAAATTTAGGAAGTAATGATCCCACTATTTTGGAGGGTGTTGAATCTTATTGTGATAATTATGGAAGTGAATTTGGAGAGGTCATGACTTTATTTAGTGATGAATCCACTATTTCAGAAGAGATTCTAATTGATTATGAGAATAAAGTTGCTATCTATGATGATTATTGTGATGACATGTATTCTATAAAGAATAATTATAACCATGAAATGTGTCATCATGATTTTAGTTTTCAATTGGATTATGCCTCACATGATAGTTATTTTGTTGAGTTTGCTCCCACTATTATTCATGAGAAGAAATTTGCTTATGTGGAGAGTAGTAAATTTTCTATGCTTGTAGATCATGAAAAGAATGCTTTATGTGATGGTTATATTGCTGAATTAATTCATGATGCTACTGAAAATTATTATGAGGGAACAAATATATGCTTGTAGGAATTGCAATAATATCACAAAATCTTGGAATTGCAATAAAGTTTTGAAGTTATGCTTGTTTTGCTTTACTATGCTAGTTGATTCTTGTTCCCATAAATTATTTGCTCACAAAATCCCTATGCATAGGAAGTGGGATAGGCTTAAATGTGCTAGTCATATTCTTCATGATGCTCTCTTTATGTTTCAATTCTTATCTTTTATGTGAGCATCATTGAAATCATCATGCCTAGCTAGGGGTGTTAAACGATAGCGCTTGTTGGGAGGCAACCCAATTTTTATTTTTGTTGCTTGATTTTTGGTTCTGTTTAGTAATAAATAATTCATCTAGCTTCTGTTTAGATGTGGTCTTATGTTTTAATTAGTGTTTGTGCCAAGTAGAACCTTTGGGAAGACTTGGGTGAAGTCTTTATGATCTTGCTGAAAAAAATAGAAACTTTAGCGCTCACAAGATTAGCTACAACTTTTTACTGGAGAGTGCTATTTAGTTGATTATTTTTGAAGATGATTAATAGATAAATTCCTCACGTACATCAATATATTTTAGAATTTTTGGAGTTCTAGAAGTATCCGTTTGATACAGATTACTACAGACTGTTCTGTTTTTGACAGATTCTGTTTTTCGTGTGTTGTTTGCTTATTTTGATGAATCTGTGGCTAGTATCGGAGGTTATGAACCATAGAGAAGTTGTATACAGTAGGTTTAACACCAATATGAATTTATAATGAGTTCACAACAGTACCTAAGTGGTGATTTATTTTCTTATACTAACGGAGGTTACGAGTTTTTTGTTGAGTTTTGTGTTGTGAAGTTTTCAAGTTTTGGGTAAAGATTCGATGGACTATGGAATAAGGAGTGGCAAGAGCCTAAGATTGGGGATGCCAAAGGCACCATAAGATAATATTAAAGGACAACCAAGAGCCTAAGCTTGGGGATGCCCCGGATGGCATCCCCTCTTTCGTCTTCGTTCATCGGTAACTTTACTTGTAGCTATATTTTTATTCACCACATGATATGTGTTTTGCTTGGAGCATCATTTTATTTTATTTTATTTTGCTTGATGTTTGAATAAAGTACCAAGATCTGAAATTCTTAAATGTTAGAGAGTCTTCACATAGTTGCTCACTTATATCTTTCGGAGTAGTTTGTCATTTGCTCTAGTGCTTCACTTATATCCTTTTAGAGCATGATGGTAGTTTTATTTTGAAGAAATATATGAACTCTCATGCTTCACTTATATTATTTTGAGAGTATTTTAGAACATCATGGTAATTTGCTTTGGTTATGAATTTAGTCCTAATATGATGGGCATCCAAGATGGGTATAATAAAAACTTTCATATAGAGTGCATTGAATACTATGAGAAGTTTGATACTTGATGATTGTTTTGAGATATGAAGATGGTAATATTAAAGTTGTGCTAGTTGAGTAATTGTGAATTTGAGAAATACTTGTGTTGAAGTTTGCAAGTCCCGTAGCATGCACGTATGGTAACCGTTGTGTGACAAATTTGAAACATGAGGTGTTCTTTGATTGTCATCCTTATGAGTGGCGGTCGGGGACGAGCGATGGTCTTTTCCTACCAATCTATCCCCCTAGGAGCATGCGCATAATGCTTGGTTTTTGATGACTTGTATATTTTTTCAATAAGTATGTGAGTTCTTTATGACTAATGTTGAGTCCATGGATTATACACACTCTCACCTTTCCATCATTGCTAGCCTCTTCGGTACCATGCATTGCCCTTTCTCACCTTGAGAGTTTGTGCAAACTTCGCCGATGCATCCAACCCCCGTAATATGATATGCTCTATCACACATAAACCTCCTTATATCTTCCTCAAAACAGCCACCATACCTACCTATTATGGCATTTCCATAGCCATTCAGAGATATATTGCCATGCAACTTTCCACCGTTTCATTTATTATGACACACTTCATCATTGTGATATTGCCTTGCATGATCATATAGTTGACATCGTATTTGTGGCAAAGCCACCATGCATAAATTTCATACATGTCACTCTTGATTCATTGCCCTTCCCGATACACCGTCGGAGGCACTTATATAGAGTCATATTCTGTTCTAGTATCGAGTTGTAAATAAATAGAAGTGTGATTATCATCATTAATATAGCATTGTCCAATTAAAAAAAAGAAAGGCCAAATAAAAAAAGGGAGGCCCAAAAAAAGGGAAAAGAAGGGACAATGCTACTATCCTTTTTCCACACTTGTGCTTCAAAGTAGCACCATGATCTTCATGATAGAGAGTCTCTTATTTGTCACTTTCGTATACTAGTGGGAATTTTTCAATATAGAACTTGGCTTTTATATTCCAACAATGGGCTTCATCAAATGCCCTAGGTCTTTGTGAGAAAGCAAATTGGATGCACACCCACTTAGTTTCTTTTGTTGAGCTTTCATACATTTATATCTCTAGTGCATCCGTTGCATGGTAATCCCTACTCCTCTCATTGACATCAATTGATGGGCATCTCCATAGCCCGTTGAATAGCCGCGTCGATGTGAGACTTTCTCCCTTTTTGTCTTCTCCACACAACCTCCATCATCATATTCTATTCCACACATAGTGCTATGTCCATGACTCACGCTCATGTAATGCGTGAAAGTTGAAAAAGTTTGAGAATACTAAAGTATGAAACAATTGCTTGGCTTGTCATCGGGGTTGTGCATGATGGGAGCATTTTGTGTGACGAAAATGAAGCATGGCCAAACTATATGATTTTGTAGGGATGAGATTTCTTTGGCTATGTTATTCTGATAAGACATAATTGCTTGGTTAGTATGCTTGAAGTATTATTATTTTTATTTCAATATTAAACTTTTGTCTTGAATCTTTTAGATCTAAACATTCATGCCACAATAGAGAAAATTACATTGAAAAATATGTTAGGTAGCATTCCACATCAAAAATTCTATTTTTATCATTTACTTACTCGAGGACGAGCAGGAATTATGCTTGGGGATGCTTGATACGTCTCCAAAGTATCTATAATTTTTGATTGTTCCATGCTATTATATTATCAATCTAGGATGTTTTATATGCATTTATATGCTATTTTATATGATTTTTGAGACTAACCTATTAACCTAGAGCCCAGTGCCAATTTTTGGTTTTTTCCTTGTTTTTGAGTATCCCAGAAAAGGAAAACCAAACGGAGTCCAATTGACCTGAAACTTCGCGGAACTTATTTTTGGACCATAAGAAGGCCATGGAGTAAAAGAGTAGGGCCAGAAGAATCCCGGGCTGCCCACGAGGGTGGGGGGCGTGCCCACCCCCCTGGGCGCGCCTCCCTACCTCGTGGACTGCCCGGAGACCCCCCTGACTTGTTCTCGACGCCAAAACCTCTTATATATACAGAAACCTCCAGAACATAACCTAGATCGGGAGTTCCACCGCCGCAAGCCTCTGTAGCCACCGAAAACAAACCAGGACCCTGTTCCGACACCATGCCAGAGGGGGGATCCCTCACCGGTGGCCATCTTCATCATCCCGGCGCTCTCCATGATGAGGAGGGAGTAGTTCACCCTCGGGGCTGAGGGTATGTACCAGTAGCTATGTGTTTGATCTCTCTCTCTCTCTCTCTCTCTCTCTCTCTCTCTCTCTCGTGTTCTTGAGGTGGTACGATCTTGATGTATCGGGATCTTTGCTATTATAGTTGGATCTTATGATGTTTCTCCCCCTCTACTCTCTTGTGATGGATTGAGTTTTCCCTTTGAAGTTATCTTATCGGATTGAGTCTTTAAGGATTTGAGAACACTTGATGTATGTATTGCATGTGCTTATCTGTGGTGACAATGGGATATCGCGTGATCTACTTGATGTATGTTTTGGTGATCAACTTGCGGGTTCCGTGACCTCGTGAACTTATGCATAGGGGTTGGCACACGTTTTCGTCTTGACTCTCCGGAAGAAACTTTGGGGCACTCTTTGAAGTACTTTGTGTTGGTTTGAATGGATGAATCTGAGATTGTGTGATGCATATCGTATAATCATACCCACGGATACTTGAGGTGACATTGGAGTATCTAGGCGACATTAGGGTTTTGGTTGATTTTTGTCTTAAGGTGTTATTCTAGTACGAACTCTATGATAGATCGAACGGAAAGAATAGCTTTGTGTTATTTTACTACAGACTCTTGAATAGATCGATCAGAAAGGAGAACTTTGAGGTGGTTTCGTACCCTACCATAATCTCTTCGTTTGTTCTCCTCTATTAGTGACTTTGGAGTGACTCCTTGTTGCATGTTGAGGGATAGTTATATGATCCGATTATGTTATTATTGTTGATAGAACTTGCACTAGTGAAAGTATGAACACTAGGCCTTGTTTCCTATCATCGCAATACCGTTTACGCTCACTTTTACCACTTGCTTCCTTGCTGTTTTTATATTTTCATATTACAAAAATCTATATCTACTATCCATATTGCACTTGTATCACCATCTCTTCGCCGAACTAGTGCACCTATACAATTTTACCATTGTATTGAGTGTGTTGGGGACACAAGAGACTCTTTGTTATTTGGTTGTAGGGTTGCTTGAGAGAGAGACCATCTTCATCCTACGCCTCCCATGGATTGATAAACCTTAGGTCATCCACTTGAGGGAAATTTGCTACTTTCCCACAAACCTCTGCACTTGGAGGCCCAACAACGTCTACAAGAAGAAGGTTGTGAAGTAGACATTATTGTTGCTAACATTACTATTTTGACTGACTTTGTTATACTCGAGATGCCCTAGGATGACAACATGTCGATTATCCTTGGTAGACCCTTCTTGAATACTGCAGGGGCTGTTATTGATTGCAATAAAATCAAGGTCACTTTTCATATCAATGGTAATGAGCATACAGTGCACTTTCCGAAGAAACAATTCCAAGTGAATGGTATTAATGTTATTGAAAAATCTCCGACAATCACTATTGGAAGTTTTCAAATACCTCTACCTACTGCCAAAAAGAAATATGAAGTGCTTATTGTTGGGGACATTCATATCCCCATTGAGGTAACTTAGTGATTTACGAAAAAGTTCTTCGGTTTCATGCTAATCGAAAGTGGTTGTTAATAAGACTTGATCAACCTTATTAACGGATCATTTTTTAACGGTATTAAGTTGATGAATTTAGTAAACACTACCTTCTGTCCCTACTTTTTATTTTCTATTTTTATTAGTTAAATAAAATAAAATTTCATGTTTTGTCTGTTTTGTGGTTTTCTCGTGCAATAAAAAAATGACCTAAAATAAATGTTCTCAGAATGCCCTGAAAATTTAATACGGTTTTTTAATATTGCTGAATTTTTGGTGAAAATAACATCAGAGGGAGGTGCACCAGGTGGGCACAACACACCGCGCCAGGACCCCCAGGCGCGCCCTGGTGGGTTGTGGGCCCCTCACTTATCTCTTTACACCACATCATCACTTACCTCCAGAAAAAATTCTCCATTATTCTCTCTCCCGTGTTCTTGCTCTCAAACCCACAGATTTCGATCTCTTTGCTCGAAGCTCCGCTTCCGGAACTGTTACGGGGGATTTTATCATGGTATGTGACTCCACTGTTTGTTCAATTGGTTTTCGTTCTAGTGGTTTATATTTTCAATAATTATCTACTCTTGGTGCTGCTGTAGATGAGCTTGCATGTTGAATTCTTAGTGTTCTAAGTAGTTTGAATGCTTGCTATGGCTTCTATGTATCCCTATGAGTAGTTGCTATCAATTTAATAAAGTTTTGTTGATAAATTTTTGTCACCCAATAATTTTCAGAAAATTGTACGCGAACATGATGAACTTGTTTGGAAGGAGTTCTTCGAGGAGGCGATCCTCGGGGGCATCTTCTAGTGACAGCTCCGCTCGCCGGTCATATGTTGAACCAAGTGAAAGTTCTACTCAAGATGCCGCCACCAAAACATGCTTATGGCCTTCCGATAAGTATATGATGCGTGTGGGTATTAAAGAGGAATTTGAGAAATATGTGCACAATGCCGGTCTCGGTCCCTACATTTCAGATAAGTGCGAACAATGCCACCTTCTCACTGAATCATTTGTCAAAGGATTTAATTCCTTCCCCATGAGTCTAGGGTGTCGTTTATGCTTTATGATAATCCATTTACCATATCACTAGAGAATTTTGCTTACCACTGCAAACTCCCATTCTGGGGTTCGCTTGACGAACCGCCAAGGGCTGAGTATCAAACATTCTTGACTAGTCTTTGCTACGGTGAGACGAGGGGAGTGACACAAGGTAGAATAAAGCGCATTCATTTTCCCGCAATTCAGTACTTTGCATTATTTAATGGGAAATGTATAGTAGGAAATGTAGTACACTTTGTGCTCCAGACCTGAGCCTCATACGCATCGCTCTCACCGGTGAAAGGAATTATAACCTTGGAGTGATTGTTGCACCCAGACTTTAGCACAACGCTAACAGTGGCTATTTTTATGGTGGAATATATGCCACGCGTTTAGCACGAGGGCTGGGTGTTTCACCCTTGCCCTTTGACCCTATCCTACCCACGTATTATTTAGATTTTGACACCTTAAAAGATCATAAGATTCTCAAGGGAAAGGTTGATAATTTCACTTACAATCTGTTGTTTAACCAAACATATGTTGTGCACACATATTTGCCTGCGCCTGCTCTTTTTGACTATCACAGTAAAGGAAGATATTTTGTTCTTGAGAGCGAGGCACGAGCTCACAATGCAGCACTGGAGGCAGCACAGCAGGCCGAGGCATCCGCACCGAGAGCCTCCATGAGCTACCAAGCCAACTACTATCCAGGCTGCTGATCGAATACCAAGTTAGGCCAAAAGCCTAAGCTTGCGGGAGTACATGTTTCTCACCGACATTACATTCATGTCCACTTATTCATCTTGTCGGTGTTCACCACCACAAAAAAATACACTTCCGTGATGATACGTGATTGTCATAGTAGGTCGCTTTTTTTGTCATGCATGTACATCCATGACAAATTTATGACAGAATCAAGATAGTCATACCTGTGCTATCATAGAAGTGTTCCATGACATTACCAAAATCATCATCACGTAAGTGTCCACTTCCATTGTCGGATTTCGGGTTCCGGCAGACCCTTGAGGTTCGAACTCTGGGGTGCGCGCGGAGACTTCGCCCTCTACCTCCCCGTCTCGCAAAGATCTAAACTACTGAAAGAACAACACAAGAGACGCAAGGTTTATACTAGTTCGGGCCACCATTGTGGTGTAATACCCAACTCTAGTTTGTGGTGGGTGGATTGCCTCTTGGGCTGATGATGATGAACAATACAAGGAAGAACAACCTCGCGAGGGTCTGCTCTTAGCTTGGACGAAGAACTGCTAGGAGGAGTTCAGCCGCCCTTCTCTCTCTCTCTCTCTCTCTCTCTCTCTCTCTCTCTCTCTCTCTCTCTCTCTCTCTCTCTCTCTCTCTCTCTCTCTCTCTCTTTCTTGCATGTATCTTTCTAACTGGTTTCTCGATGCCTCTACCCTGGGGGTGGCTAGTCCTATATATAGGCAAACGCCCTAGGCCTCTTCCCAAAAATCGAGCGGGAAGGGCGCCAACAATTGGCCATTTTGAAGGGGAACATCTGGTACACTTATCCTGACTAAAGTTGGTCCTCGCCTGCCAAAGGCTCTGTGGTGACGCCGTTCTGGGCTCCACGATGACCTCCTTCCCACCGTTGGACTGGTCTTGGTCTCGTTGCACCGAAATGGATGCCTTTGCTTGATCCTCTCGCCTGCGCTTGCTCCCTTTGCACCAAAGAGGAAAGGAGGACACCGCGCGGGCTGGCGCCCGCCTGGCGCCCATGGTCGTCATGGCTTGCGTCATGGGCACCTCATGAGGTACCCCGCCTTGATCTCTCCGCCTCCTCGTGAGCCAGCCTGATGAGGCCGCGCTTGAGGAAGCACCGTGTCGTCCGCCCCGCGAGGCTTGGCCCCTCGCGAGGGTCTTGGGTCTCGGGTTGATGAAGATGGGCCGTGCTGGGGCCCCTTTGAGCCACACTGCAGGCCGCAGGCAGGCAAGTCTGGGGACCCCCGTTCCTAGAACGCCGACAGTAGCCCCCGGGCCCAAGGCGCGCCCGGACTTGGCCGTGCCGAGAGGCGAAAGGGTAAGGGTGAAGCGCCGCGGGCCCTAACAGCCTGCGGCCTCGGGCGCTGCGTGGCGGTTGATTGAACGTGGGCGGCATTGTTCCCCCACGCCCCCTTATTTTGCGCCCTGCTAGGTGGACTCGCAGTTGTACACAGCCGCTCCCCTTCCTGTTGCTCGAGCGTCCCCTGTTCTTCCTCCCCTCGAACTCCGGCTCTTGCCTCCAATCCAATCTCGAATCTTCCCCCCTCCTTCCCATCGCCATGGCTCCGACGAAGAAGGAGAGAGGGAAGAAACCCATGCCTCCATCTCGCCCGCCGCTGTCGGTGGCCCCCGCCGTTGGCCGGTCGATCATACTCAATCGAGAGTGTCTGGGCAAGGTCAGCTCGGCTCTGGCTACCATCTTCAACGAGTGTGGGAGGACGACGGCCTAGCCTACGTCTCACTTCCCCACTGACAGGATAATCACTGAGGTCCATTATTTTGCTGATGCCCTGTGGGCGGGTCTGGTTCCCCCCTTCTCCGATTTCTTCAGGGCTGTCCTCTCCCGTTATCAGATCCGTATGATGCATCTAGGTCCTGAATCCATCACTCTTCTCTCGGTCTTCGCTTTCGTTTGCGAGGCAATGATGGGCATCTCTCCTTCCGTTGCCTTGCTGCGCCACTTCTTCTCTCTGTGCCTTGCAGACCCTACCCAATGCTCGGCGTGTGTGAACTTCGTCGCCGCGCCTGAGACCGCGGCCTCAGGGGTCGACTTCAAGCTTCCTTCGCCTTCGGCTGGGTTCCGCGGGCGGTGGTTGTATGTTGATGTCGGGGTGCCCAGCCCCCTGCTGGCGAAGCCAACCTCGCCTGCTGTGCCCAATTCGGGCTGGGGCCAGGAGACGCTCGAGAGACCCCGGCTCGCTTTTGTCTGGCACCGCTTCACGTTCTTGAAATCGATCGGTGTGACAGCGCCCAAGGTGGTGAAGGAGTTCCTGTTGCATCGCATTGCCCCTCTCCAACGCCACTCCCGCCGGATGTGGGCCTTCAGTGGGCGTGGTGACCACATGAGGCTCCACGAAGAGGACTTGACGCCTGAGGTACTGAGAACAGTGCTCTTGATCCTGACTGGTGACCCCAACCCGGGTAGCATCCAGCGGGGAGGGGCCCTGCTGTACCTCTGCCAGAACAGGGACGACTTCGTGAAGCAGATGCCCATCTTTGATGAATGGGGGCTGCGCCCTGCTGGCTTCCAAGGGCCTCGCGAGAACCCTGTGGTGGTGACCGCCCTTCCGGTTGGTCAAGGCGAATCCTCCTCGAGTGGCGGAGCAGGGAAGCATGAGGCGGCGGAGGCCGAGAGGGCTCCCGATGAGGTGGCCGCGTCAGAAGATGCCCTCGAGGGGGCAGCTCCTGAGACCCGTGCTGCTGAGGCTGAGGGTGGCAAGCAGCTGCTCCCGGCGCCTGGGGCTGAGGTCCCTGAGGCTCCAGCCACGTCTCCTGGCGAGGCGATTGGCAGCACGCGTCAGGCAGGCGCCCCTGACGTGGGTCGCTTTGATGCTCCGTCTTCGTCGCAGGTTGATCCTTGCGCCCTTCTCTTGGGCCGCTTCTGTGTGGACTTTGAGGCCCTCCGGAGGAAAAGGGAGGCCCTGGGTGATGACTTCCCTTGTCGCTTGTTGAAGCGTAGGAAGTACTTTGCCACTGATGAGTAAGTGTTCTCCTTTTCTAGCTTCTGATCCCCTTGTTGCGTTTACTGATCCTTGCTCCGCAGGCCTCTTCCAGCCGAGCTCGTGGAAGTTGTTGAGGTGCCGCCTCCTTTGGCTTCGCCTCCTCCACCGTCCCCAAGTGCTCCGAGCAGCACTGCTCTTGTGGTAAGGGCGACCGAAGGGGCGAACCATCCCGAGGCGCACCGCGGCCCTTTACTCCCTGCGATTTTCCTTCGCGGGCCTTCTCGGGGCGTAGCCAGCCTGCCGTGGGCTTCTCGTCTGGTCGTGGACTGCGACTGGTTGAGGCGCCCCCTACGCTCCTCTTCTGGAGACGGGCTGGCCCCAGGCCGGGCTTCTGGCGCGGCGCGCCCGGCCGTCATGAGGGCGCCAGCCCCCAGCCACCTTCCCAGAGGGGGAGCGATGATTCGTGGCCCCCGACGCTTGCTTGGGGCAGATGATGGTGTGGAAGACGTGCTCGAGCGCGCTCGGGAGCGCCGTGCTCGTCGCCAAGGGTTCCTTCGAAGGGCGACTGACACGGTGGACCTGCTTGGGGAGGAGCTCGCTGATGAAGACGCGTGCCTGGAGGCCGAGGGTCTGCGCCTGGCCGCAGGGAGGCGCGAGCTGGAGGCCGCCATCGCCCTCATGCGCCATCAGCGCGACCTTGATGATGAAGAGGCGAAGGCGTCGCTAGAGGCCTCTCGGGCGGCCCGATCCCAGGCTGCTGAGGAGGCCCGGGGAGCTGACCGACGGCGAGAAGCAGCGGAGGAGCGGGCTCAGGAGCTCCTGGCCCGGTGCCACTCACTGGAGGAGCAAGTGGAACTGCGCGAGGCGTCCCTTGCATCGATGAAGGTGGCCTCTGGCCACCCAGCTGAGCTCCAGAAGCGTGAGGAAGCGTTGACGCTGGAAGCCGCCGAACGCACCCGCGAGTACGAGCGGCTGGAGACAAGGGAGCGCTTGGTGACGCAGGCGGAAGACGATGTCGCTGCACGGGAAGCACGTGTCCTGGAGGAGGTTGGTCGTCGGGTGGCGATGGCACGCCAAGACCTCGAGCGCGAGTTCGAGGGGAGGCTGGAGTTGATCCGGGTCGAGGGTGAGGGAAGGACCGCAGCCTTGAGGGCCAAGAGGGAGGAGGCGACGCGGTGGGCCGACGTTTCCCGAATCGCCCTTGAGGCGGCGCAAGGGGAGTTAGCTGCCTCCCAGGCCGAGGTGCTCCGTCTTCGCCAGTGGGTGGAGGATGCTGAGGCCGTTGCGCGCCAGAACGCTGATGAGATACACCAGCGGCAGGTCTTGGAGCACGTGCACGGCCCCATGCTCGCCGCGCTCCGGGAGAGAGCTAACACAACCTTGGGCAACATCTACGAGGCGGCTGTTGGAGAGCCGCATACAATCAACTATACCGGCAACCTTCAGTTCTTCACCGCCGTGGTGACGCAGTTGGAGGCGCGGTCGGTCAGGGCCGACAGGTTGGTGGAGGAGAGGAGCCGTGCCCTGCTCGGGCGCGCCTTCTCCCGTGTCTTCATCCATCTCCGGAACATGGATCCCCACTTCGACTTTGACGCTGCCATCGCCCCCGTCCCCCAGGCCGTCCGAGACGACCTGGCGCACTGGGTGGAAGACAACGTGGACGCTCTTGTCAGGGCCTTCGCTTTGGATGATGACGACGTAATCGTGGCTGCTGACGAGGGCGGTGTGGTGAACGGCCCTGATGCTGCTGGTGGCGACGCAAACAGCGATGGCGAGTTCAGCGACGCCAGCGACGGCTCGGGAGGTGCTCCCGAGGACACATTGGGGGATTTGTCCGACTGAGTATGTATCGCTCCTTTCTTTTTCACCCTGCATGAATAGAACTCAGGTTCTTGGCCTGACGGCTATGAGAGCATTTTGGGAGGGGGAGCCCCTCATGTAAAACTTGTGTTCATCGTATTGGTAGTTGTTACATTGCGCGAGTGCCCGCGCCTCATGGTTGGCTGGTTTACCTTTATTCCGCGCAGGCCCTGAGGCAGCCTGTGGGAAGACGTGACGTCTTGGGTGTTCTCTAGTTGAATCCGTAGGATGTGAGAGTGTCGCTGGCGGGGAGCTTCACAGGCGTTGGCCTTCTTCACAGGCTCAGGGCTTTTTCATGAGCGCGACAGCTTCACAGGCGGTCGCCTTCTTCACAGGCTCTGGGCCTTTTCTTAAATGCAATAGCTTCACAGGCATTCGCCTTCTTCACAGGCTCCGGGCCTTTTCCTAAACGCAATAGCTTCACAGGCACTCGCCTTCTTCACAGGCTCCGGGCCTTTTCCTAAACGCAATAGCTTCACAGGCGTTCGCCTTCTTCACAGGCTCCGGGCCTTTTCCTAAACGCAATAGCTTCACAGGCGTTCGCCTTCTTCACAGGCTCCAGGCCTTTTCCTAAACGCGATAGCTTCACAGGCGTTCGCCTTCTTCACAGGCTCCGGGCCTTTTCCTAAACGCAATAGCTTCACAGGCGTTCGCCTTCTTCACAGGCTCCGGGCCTTTTCCTAAAAGGACAACCTCCGTAGGAACCGGAAAGTCCTCCCGAGAGGGAGCGGCAGCGGCAGTCTGGGTTGCGCACGAGCTAGGCCCGGCCCGACTCGCGAGGGGCTCACGAGGGGAGGCAGTTGTGGTGAAGCGGTAACCAGAATGCGAGAAATGGCTCGAACGAGACTAAGCACCCCTTCCCCGAACACACGCAAATCTCAAATTCGAATCCAACTTAAAATCCAGTGGGGGAAAAGATACAATCAAGGGAAAAGGCAATGAAAACAGGCAAAAGGCCGCGTCCGGCACCTAATCTAGTCTTGGACGTCTTCTCACCAGCGCGGAGCTAAGTGCTGTCCACTGGGCGTGGGAGGGAGCCCCAGGGCCTGAGGCCGGCACCCCTGAGACTCCGGGGCATGTACATCCCCACTCATTATTACGTGAGAGTGTCACGGGGCGGCGAGCTTCACAGGCACTGGGCCTTCTTCACAGGTACCGGCCTTGCTTCATATCGCCAGACGAGGGCCCCGCCTTGCGCCACACTCTAGTGCCACCAACGACGACCGGAAACCAGCACGCCGCCGATGGGGTAGAGCGATCGCCAGCGGTTCCCCCGACGACCACGGGTCGTCCGCCAGGGGCAGGCCCTCAGGCACCTCCCTAGCGGAGGGCCCACCTCCTGAGAACGCCTTGCTCCGTATGCCGCGGTGGTGATGTCGGATCTCTGCCCCTTTCCTGCAGCCCCCTGCGCCCTGCTCCCGAGGGGTAGGAGACTGTGGGAGCGGGGCAGTTGCTTGCTGTGGCGACCTGCACCTCCTGCGACCTATGATTAGCGTACGCCTGCTCCTGAGGAATTAGTGGTACCCGATAATCGTTGCCTCCAGCGTGGTCGGTGGAACCGTCCCGGGGCTGCTGGAACAGCTCAGCTTCTGGTGTCTCGTATCCCCATCTCGGGCTGAGGAGCGAGCCTTGTTCGCCCTCGTGAGCGTGCCCTTGGTCCATCATGTGGGGCATGTATTCTTCTGGCGCCGTCATCCCGAAGGCTACGCCGTAGTGCTCCGTGTGCCATGCAGCTCTGCTTGACGTGCCCGCCGTGGGGTGGTAGTGCGGCTGCCCGCTTGCGCCGTGGGCTGCGCCCGGTCCATCTCCTTCACACGCCGGGGGCGGGGGTAGCGCCACCGTCAGTCCGGCGCCGACGGATTCACTGGTGTTGGAGTAGCCTTGGGGCCCGCGGGCGCACGCGGGGCCCCGCGCGTACCGCCCTGGGCTTGAGACGGGAGCTGGATGCAGAAGGGGTGAGCCCCCGAAGCGGCAAAGCCCAGGAGTTCGGCAACCCGCTCTAGCAGCACATCGCGGCCGCCTTCTAGTAGCCTATACTGCAGCAGCTCTCGGGCCACCATGAGCGCGGCCCTCGAGTTCGCCTGCTCCCGGCGGGTGTACGGTGTCATGGTCGCGGCATGGTTGGAGGCCCTTGTTGCCGACCGCGCTTGCCGCGGCGTGAGGGTTGTTGAAGCCTGTACGTGCCTTCCGTGGCCCGCAGCGCCCTGCGGACCATGAGCTGCCTGGGGCGCGGGGTCGCCTGAGGCGAGCGGCTCCGCATGGGCGGGCCACGCCGCCCATGGATCTTGGTTGCCCGCCTGGTCGCCGGACATGGTGATGACGATGAGACGGGACACGAAGTGGTAGAAGGGTGGATTCCGGCGCACCCCTACCTGGCGCGCCAAATGTCGGATTTCGGGTTCCGGCAGACCCTTGGGGTTCGAACTCTGGGGTGCGCACGGAGACTTCGCCCTCTACCTCTCCGTCTCGTAAAGATCTAAAATACTGAAAGAACAACACAAGAGACGCAAGGTTTATACTAGTTCGGGCCACCATTGTGGTGTAATACCCTACTCTAGTTTGTGGTGGGTGGATTGCCTCTTGGGCTGATGATGATGAACAATACAAGGAAGAACAGACTCGCGAGGGTTTGCTCTTAGCTAGGACGAAGAACTGCTAGGAGGAGTTCAGCCGCCCTTCTCTCTCTCTCTCTTTGTTGCCTATATCTTTCTAACTGGTTTCTCGATGCCTCTACCCTGGGGGTGGCTAGTCCTATATATAGGCAAAGGCCCTGGGCCTCTTCCCAAAAATCGAGCGGGAAGGGCGCCAACAATTGGCCATTTTGAAGGGGAACATCGGGTACACTTATCTTGACTAAAGTTGGTCCTCGCCTGCCAAAGGCTCTGTGGTGACGCCGTTCTGGGCTCCATGATGACCTCCTTCCCACCGTTGGACTGGTCTTGGTCTCATCGCACCGAAATGGATTCCTTTGCTTGATCCTCTCGCCTGCGCTTGCTCCCTTTGCACCAAAGAGGAAAGGAGGACACCGCGCGGGCTGGCGCCCGCCTGACGCCCTTGGTCGTCATGGCTTGCGTCATGGGTACCTCGTGAGGTACCCCGCCTTGATCTCTCCGCCTCCTCGTGAGCCAGCCTGATGAGGCCGCGCCTGAGGAAGCGCCGTTTCGTCCGCCCCGCGAGGCTTGGCCCCTCGCGATGGTCTTGGGTCTCGGGTTGATGAAGATGGGCCGTGCTGGGCCCCCTTTGAGCCACGCTGCAGGCCGCAGGCAGGCAAGTCTGGGGACCCCCGTTTCCAGAACGCCGACATCCATGACGATAAATCGCGCGTCATCGAAGTGCTTTCGTCAAGGGTGACCGACACGTGGCATCCACCGTAACGGAACGTCGTTAAGCTATCGGGTCGGGTTTTGGATCCGATAACCCGTTAACAGCCCCGACTGGGAAATTTCCGCGTGTAAAATTCTTACTGGCCGGACAAAACACGTGTCAGCTCGTCAGTGGGTCAGATAGGCGCCTATGATACGTCGACATGTGGCACGGCCCAACAGAGGCCCATTCCTATGAAAAGGCCGGCCCGTTTGACTTTGTTAAAAGGTGGCGGGCCGGCCCATGGAAAGCCTGTTAACGGCCTGTTCGCATATAGCCCATTTATAGCCCGCTAACCCAAGGCCCGTTACACCTTATCCGAATTAGGCCCAGTGGCGTCATCTGGGCCATTCAATATGATTCCAGCCCGTTTTCACTTCTGGCCCATGTATGGCCCATGACATCTTTCGGCCCATATGTGGCCCTATGTAACTCTTGGCCTATTAACGGCCCGTGGTGAAACTGGCCCGTAATGGACAGTGTATCACTTTACACCCATTAACGGCCCATGGTGAAACTGGCCCGTAATGAACAGTGTATCACTTTATACCCATTAACGGCCTATTATTCCGTTGGGCCGTTTCCAACCCATGTTATCTTTTGGCCTTCTCAGAGCCCATTTATTCTTGGGGTCATTTCCAGCATTCGTTTACTTACGGCCCGTTACTGTCATTTTCTGCTTGTGGGCCAAATTCAGCCCGTGGTTACCGTCGGCCCGTTTGTGGTCCGTTAATACGTTGGGCCGTTTTCATTGCGTCATCAAATACGGCCTATTAACGATGGCCCGTTACGGTCGGCCCATGAATGGACGATTCCAACTCTAGCCCGTTTACGGCCATAATGCGGCCTGTTATTGGCCCATGTTTGGTCAATCGATCATACGGCCCGTATAAGGCCCATTGATGATACGGACCGTAGAAGGCCCATTGTTTCTACGGCCCGTAGAAGGCCTACTGTTTCTACGGCCCGTAGAAGGCCCACTGTTTCTATGGCCCGTAGGAGGCCTAGTGTCACTACAGTAAATATTAGCCCATGGTTATTGTGGCCTAGTTTTAAAAAATAGGTTATTGCAGCCACTAGTTAACCGCGGAAAAATAACTACAATGACTAGAAGCAAACAAATAAACAAGACAACAAGGAAATAAATAAGCAAGCAACTAACGCTAGGCTATCACGGCTATTACACATATTACATCCACTAGGCATCAAAGTTTGCCACCAGTGCAAATATAGGGAAGAAAGCAACATATCATATACACTGGCCATCAAAATTGGCCACCAGTGCAAATAAACGCGGCAGCAAAACAAGAGCATAACTGAAACAACTTCAGAAGAGCTCAAGAAACGTTATCCTGGGTATCCACCATGCTGGCAATAAGCTTCAAGCTGATTAGCTTTGTCCTGTTTGGCGCTAAAATCATCCAATGCTTACTGTTGCACCAGAAAGTATGCATCTGAATGCTCCAGGGACTTCAGCAGTCCTTCCGCTTCATGTCGCAGCACAGCTGATCGATGTCTTTCAGCTTGTAGTTGAGACTCAACAAACCGAACTGATTCAGACAGTGAGTTTGAATAGCTTGTGCAAGCAGTAGTGGCCAGTAACTCCAACACTAAATCAAGACAGGATGTGTCACTATCCTGAACCTTATCTGGATTACTTCCTTTACCGTTGCTTAATAAGGCACTCTTCCCCAATATTCTGTCAGCATTCTAAAAGAAGAAACAAGCAGACACATAACAAGTTTAGCATGTACTAGTATATGAAACTCATTTCGGTGAACCAGTTCATTAGTAAGGTGGACAGGATTAAACTACCAAGTCTTCTATTGCCAAGTACTAGTACATAATAAAAGCATCAAACAAACATATATCTATGTCCTATGGTAGCAATGGAATCTTAAATTAGAACAGTTGTTCTTCAGGTTTAGGCACTTGTTCTACATGAACAAAGTATAGTAAGATGCAATAATATAATACTTAAAAATAGAAAATGAGCTCATAGACCATACCACATTCTTGGTTCGGGACCAGTACAGAACAAGGCGCTCCCAGTCATCGTCCAGTAAATGTGTCTCAGGAGAACGTAAGGGAATTTGATGAGTTTCTTTGCCGGTGAAGTACGTTTTCTTCAGGTAATTCCGATACTGCCACCAACCATTCTTGAAGATAGCAGAGGTATTAACACAGGTTACCTCATCCTGAGTTTCCAAATCGGTCCTTCTCTATAGAGAAAAATGGGAAAATTTGCTGTATTATAACCATCATGGAGGTAGGATGTATGGGACAAAGCAAAGTAATTGCCATGAATAACATTACTTACACATAACTCCTGGACAAACACCTGCAACTAGCATTTTCCTTCATCTTTAGTATAATATTTCCAAGATGGGAAGATACACACATACGATTTAACAACATCAAATGCGATAGATGCTAAACTACGACTAGCTGGTTGTGCTTCCTCCATAGGAATAGGCGTACTAACTGGTGGAGTTGGGGTTCACCATGATAGTACTGGCCCTTTGGGCACTGGAGCTGCCTTACTAATAGCTCTTGTTTGGGAGCTCTGTGGTGGAGATGGTGCTGTGTCAACAGGAACTGGGTTACTATCGGCTGGGGTTGGGGTTAGATTGGGTGAAGCTGGTTCTCTGTCCATCATAGTAGGGGTACAATCTGCGAGAGTTTGGGTTATGTGTGGTAGGGCTGGTTCTTGTGCATGACAACCGGGGTGCTATCTCCACCAAGAGGTAGCACTGTTTTATTTGAAGACCGTGTTTTTAATCCGCTAGATACTGGCATCACCCGCTCCAATTCAAATGGCTGATAAACAGGAAACATAGTTGAATGTACAGACATTGTATGAGAGACAGATGCAACAGATAGTGTGGAAAAAAGAGGGCATGAAATAGTTGACATGTATATTGTTTAACTAAGACGGATAGCATGACATAATTTCACATATATGATGTCCATCTAAACTGGATAGCATAGCATAACATAATTCAAAGATATGATGAATAACTAAACAGGATCGCCTGACATAATTCACCTACATGTTATCTAAGTAATCAGGATTGCATCATTTAATTCACATATATGATTTATATGCTAAACAGAGGGCATTCAATATGATGTATGAACTAAGAACATGGTGTTGAATATTGTGTATATGATGTCTAAACTATGCAATGCAAGACACCGTATGCATGATATGAGTAGTATAACCGTGCCAACTTAGAGCATACACCTCAGTGGGGGAATAGGACTGGTCATTTGTCTCTGAATCCATCTCTGAGGAGCTATCGGGACCCAACAAGAGATCTGCTTCGACAAGTAGCACTGTCTACTCTGAAGGCCTTGTTTTCACTCCAGTTTTTTCCATCTCCCACCCAAATGCTTGATTCATAGGAAGAGTAGTTTAATGTACAAACATTGTCGACAAATGGAAATGTAATGAAGAAAAGGATTGGCAAGATATCATTCAAATATATGATGCCTGGTTAAACAGGATGGCATTGCACATTTCACATATATTATGGCTGGCTAAAAGACATGAGACTGCATAATTCCCATATATGATATAGAAACTAAACAGGTGGCATTACAGAACATGTCTAAACTAAGTAGATGACATATATGATGTCGAAAGTAGGCACTTCAAGGCAACATATGCATGATATGACTAACATCATCATGCCAAGGTAGAGCAAACACCTTGGGGGGTAAATAGGAGTGGTCAGTGGCGTCCGAATCCGCCTCAGAACAGATATCTTCCTTTGGATTACAATCTGGAGAGGGGTGGGGAGGGTTTGCCATTGAACCCACCATGGAGCGATGTCTGCATGACATTGTATTGCCGCGCAAAACTCTTATCTTTTTCTCTACATGTTCAGCATGACTATGTACAATATCTGACATGCATACGAAAAGAAATATGGTGAGATTATGTAAGGAGAGCATGCAAAAATTTAGAGTGATGGTAACAACCAGTGGATCAATGTTTTTCCGTTGAACCAAAATAGCCCTAATGGATCGACGTGAATGTATAGTAATAAGTGATGCAACAAGTGTACAACCCCTTTGCCGTAGCCGTGTCGATCTCAGCATCATTGGGTTGGTCGCTGAAGCAGTTGAGGCAGAGGTGGCTGTCGGAGGTGTGGAGGAAGATCTGAGGAATTTGTAGACGGCGTCCAGGGCACTGCTCTGTTGTGATGGATTGTTCTATTGTTGGAGCAGCTCCGGTGAGCCGTAACACGTCAAGGCTGAAGCAGCACAAGACAGATATCGTCAATCTCAAGTGGGATTCTAATAGCATCTCCAATAGATGATGTAAAATGGATGTAAAATTAACATCACCAAAAACCACCTGACTACAACAGATGAGGTAAAAACTGTTGACTCTGAACTTAACTGTCGAAACTGAAATTTACTGTGGAATCTGAATGCTACTGTCGAAACTGAACGCAATGGTAGCAGAGAGGCACTTGACATGTAGTTTAGGGAGGGCCTGCAGTTCATCTTCAACCTGCACCCACCTGAGCCGCCAGCCACCACCGGCTGAACCGCCAGACCCAGTGCCACCTCGCTGCCCCGAAACAACTCGCCACGCCGCCCCGGCCAGCCCTCTAGGACCCCCGCCCCCCACCCCACCCCCCCGCCCCCACTGTGAACCCTAAGATAGATAGTGGGGTACCTCTCCGGCGAGCCCCCGTCCCTGCTGCGGGTGGTTCTTCCTTAACTCCGGCGAGCCCCCCCCCCCCAACCCCTGAAAATCGACTGACCCAAAAATCGATTCAGTCGACTGAAGTGTGGCTTAATCGGAGTAGAGCAGCAGCACGAGCGAGGGGGAGAGCAGCAACAGCAGCTGGGCGAGCGAGCGATCGAGCGAGAGACAGAGCAGCAGCAACAAATCCGGCTGGTATGGACGCCGCCGCCGAAGGGGCCTCGCACTGGGGGAGAGCTGCCGTGGAGATGTCGCCCCCGGCGCCGGCTTCAAGGTAGCCGCTCTATGGGGGTGCGGGGTGGAGCACCGTCGGTGCCGGGAGGTCGAGTTAAGGAGAAGGTGCGATGCGATGAGTGTACAACCTCTTTGGTGGCGCCGAGTAGGCCTCGGCTTTGTCTGAGGAGTCGGTGAGGATGCTGCGGTTCCGGTGGAGCAGGTTAAGGCGACGCTGTGGGGATGGAGCAGCCACGATAGACGAGGTGATCGTCGGAGCAGCTCCTTGGAGGTGGAGGACGGGGCGGCTGAACTGGCGGGACAGCGAGATGGACGACGGATCCTCATCCGGGGAGGTGGACGAGGGACGTCGAGCTATTGCGGTGGACGACGTCGTCAGGGAAGAGGCTCCGGCTGGGCAGCGGTGACGTGGCGGACGGAGGAGGGTGGGGTTTCGCGGCTGGAGCGGAGAGGTTATGGCGGCTTGGGATTTCGAATGGCGAAAAGGGGGTGATGGGAGGGGGTGAAGCATGACTTAGGAACGCGCTTGTCCAAAATGTAGGGTGTGTTACAAAAGTACCCCCCACCAATTTGAACTAGCGGCGCTTTCGGCTCAGGGTTAGAAGGGGGATTTCACGTGTCGGGATTTGACGGCTGGAGGGAGTTTTCACGCGCATTGTAATTTCAGGATAGCAAGGCGCGGGTTGTGAAGGCGCCAGTTTTGGGAGCACGATATCTGAATTTTCGGGATATAACAAGACGCGGGTTGAATTTTAGGGACAAGCCTAACGTGTAGTAATATTGTACTTGTACGTACCAAATCAATTTGTACTTCCCTCAACCAAAAAGAAAACGAAAAAAATAAAACTATTCACACCACACAAAGAGAGAGTCTTGCCCCGTTTTACTATACAAATGCTATTCAAAGCTACTCCCTCCTTCCATCTATATAGGGCCTAATGCGTTTTTGATGCTAACTTTTGGTCAAATATTAGAGCAATGATATATGACATGCAACTTACACAAAGCACACCGTTAAATTCGTCTGTGAAAAGTTCTTCCAATGATATAATTTTCACATTGTGCATGTCATGTACTATTAATCTTGTCAATAGTCAAAGGCGGTCTTAAAAATCTCATTACGCCCTATGTAGATGGAAGGAGGGAGTATGAATCCATGTTATGTCAGATTAAATTTTTTGCTTGCTGTATAATGCATGTAACCTACTCATACCAACATTTTAGTGCATTCCAAATGTCTATACTACCGCTGCAATTCGAACTAAATTTGAATTCGTTTCTCTATTTCAATAAGAATCTACAATCATGATTGTTGCCAACTTCAACCATCATAGTTTCCTGGCTATCCGCTAGATATAAATCAGACGGCCTATAATGCAGGATGGCAGGCACACCATCATCAACAACTCCGTTTTTTATAAGAGTAGAGATAAAATATAGTATTAAATGTAGTATACCATGTTCATAACCACACCATGTGTATCACCGTTATATATATTCACACATCCGTCGGTTTGAAACACTATGATAAATTCTTCAAATATCCGAATTCACTTTTTATAATGAAGTATATATGATCTCTATTCGTCTTTTACACCCACACAACCCTCTTATCTTTGTAGCTAGCGCTAACTTTCTCTTGTGCATGCACACGCCCGCATCCCTCTCACCCTCCCTCAGCATTCTCTAGCTCCATCGCGCAAATTCGTCTTTTCACTTTAGGTCGTTCACCCATGGTGTGTGTAGGCCCCCAACTCCTTCTTTATGGCACACATCAATCGATATGCCTCTCTAGCCAGGTGTGCCTAGCACAAACACAAGCTTCCCCTCTTCTCTTGTCACCGTCCATGCCTCACTCCCACCACTCTTTTCATTGTTCTCGTACTCGCACACTCCTCCCCCTTGATATAGTATGCCTCTCGTACCACCTCCTACATGCATCCCTCTCTCTATCCTTCTCCCCGTGCCCCATTTGCTTCTAACACACACATGCATGTATACCGATCGATCTCCCAACATATACCTAGATCGACTTTAACTACCCCCCCATCGATCAACGTACCTCACAAGTTATGTCTCTCCTTTCTCTTACAAAGGGCTATTGATCTTCCTATGTAGTTACGTCTGCTTACCACAGCCACATCGTCCCCCCTCATCATTCGTGCATGCCTCCTGACCCATCTCTCACATGCACGTGCACAAACAACAAGTAGCCATCTCCTCTCTTATTGATATTGCGGGCGTGCCCTCCGTTTGTCTAGCAAGCCTATCCCACCATTTGTTAGAAGCAACTCCACTACCACCCCCTCCAACACTCTAGCTCTTTATCTCTCCCAACCTTATTCATCTCCTGCACATATGCATGGATGCCGATCGATCTCCCTTAATACATGAGGCAGATCGATCTCCTTAATACATGAGGTAGGCCTCTCTCCTCCTCCACACATATACCAGCCATTGTACCTCTATAGTTAATTGGGCGTCCCTCTTCCCCCACCACACACCGATAGTCGATCGCTGTAGGTAGGTATCCATGCCACAGAGACAAACTGCACATGTCCCATTTCACATTCCAGTAGGCCAGCCACTCTATATCTTTGACGTGGGCACACACAAATTCGATGGCACTCTTTATCGATCGCGCGCACACACACACACACACATCATCCCTCACTTCGATTCTATAGACACCTCAAGCCGATGAGACCTCCACTCTCTTCTCGTGGATCGCCCCCTCTATATATATGTTATATCCAGGACTCTATTTCACAGACATTGCATATGTTAAATTTTTTGATTGACCCCCCCCCCCAAAAAAACTCTCAAGAACCCACACACTATATCTCTCTAGGTTTGTATCTCTCTCACACAACCCCACGTAGGTGGTGTACGTATACAAGAAGAGAATAGGTGCACCGTGCACGTACTCACACTTCATGCCCAGCCACACCCGCGCGGGTACACGGTGGAGCTCATTTCTTTATGAAATGGCAGCCCACGTGCTAATTTGAATGCCTGTAGCGGTTGTTTACCTATCGAGGTCGTGTACCATGCGTGCACGAAACAAAGTTCGACTTGACGCGTTGCCGCGTTATTTTTAAATAAAGTTATAGCGCTCAATGTCACGTACATAGAATATAAAACGATTTTTATGGAGGAAAAGGTAGTCCGCTCTTCAAAGTATCTCACACAAGGCTCCGGTGGCCTCTCTCTCTCTCACCGTTGGTCACTGATCCGGCCGCATCCCGTCCGCCTGGGGAAAGGGAGTGCGGTGGCCTCTCTCTCTCTCTCTCTCACCATTGGTCACTAATCCGGCCGCATCCCGTCCGCGGGGGAAAGGGAGTGCGGTGGCCTCTCTCTCTCTCTCACCGCCGGTCACTAATCCGGCCGCATCCCGTTCGCCGGGGGAAAGGGAGTGCGGTGGCCTCTCTCTCTCACTGTTGGTCACTGATCCGACCGCATCCCGTCCGCCGGGGGAAGGGAGGAAGTGCATCATTTCTCCGTTCAACGGCGCCGAGGCAGCACATCCTGATCTGCGGTACACGCCGTTCTCTCTGACCAAGCTCCAGCGCGGCAAGGCCTACGCCACCTGCTCGCAGATTCCGCCCGCCGCCGCTCACCTAGTTACATCCCGACGACCTCCAAGTATCCACTCCGGCCTTGCTACACTGCCCGTTTTCCCACGTCGCTGCATGTGGATCTTCAATAGTTCTTTGCCCAAAACGTAGCTCGTCCGGCGTACTTTCCATATTGCATTCTCGTCCTCACCTCACACCGTTTTAGACAAACGTAGCCGTGTTGTTATCTTACCTTAGGACAAGGAATATGCTTCTTTTTTGTCGTCGCATGTGTCATCAACTGTTATTGGCCAGTAATTGTTTCCTTTCTACCTCTTTTTTGCAAACAGGGCTATCCATTCCACCTCGTTGCTATCGCGACCTTTTGGTGAACTGCACAAATCACTTTTTTCTTAAGAGTGTTTTGTGCAGTTGTACTAAAATGTCACACGGGCAACGTCTCTACATTTCAGTGCGACTGCACAAAGGGAGATTGGTTTTGCTCTATCCTCCTCATCCAACTCCGAGCCTAATCTTCTCCAACTAGTTAGTCTTAAGAGAGACCGCAAAGGTGACCGGCTTCTATTTGTGTGTTTATTGTTTCATCAGCGGTCCTCTATTATCGTAATCACACTTGATATCTTTGGAACAGGGACGCTCAGCTCTATTTTAGTGGAACTGCACAAAATGATTGGAATGTTGCATGCTCCAGACAACTATTTTTATTCCCAACATGCCTTGTTGATTTAGACACAGCTGGGGGGACGTTGCTGCCAATGAAAGCATGGATCAATTTTAATTTAACACCTTCTCACAACTTTGTCTTCAGTTGTGATGTAATTATTAGCTCTGATCTGCTAATAATTGACATGCATTAGCAAGGAAGTTAGTTTTTTATTGTTTCCGAAAGAGCATCGGTGGCAAGACACGCGAAACAAAAGCTGAAAGCTCACACCATTGTACAATTTCATGTCACCGGAAAATTATATGTATAGTACGTCAATTATGTAAACAAATGATGGAAGCTTGATAGCATTGCCAGAAGCCTCTTCATCATCCGGGTCCATGTGCCATGCACAAAATTATACTCCTTCGTTCCTAAATATTTGTCTTTTTACAAATTTCAAACGGGCATATTTTAGAGTGTAGATTCACTCATTTTGCTTCGTATGTGTACTCCCTCCGTTCCTAAATATTCTATTCATCTTTCTAGAGATTTCAACAAGTGACTACATACGGAGCAAAATGAGTGAATCTACACCCTAAAAGATGTCTATATACATCCGTACGTGCCAGTCCATTTGAAATCTCTAAAAAGACAAATATTTGAGTAGTCACTCGTTGAAATCTCTAGAAAGACAAATACTCCGGAGTATATTTAAGAATCAAGGGGGTAGTGCACAACCTCATGGGAGACTCAGCCCGGTCGTTGCGCCGCATTAATAGTGAGTAATGAGCAGTCAAATCATAAGCCCCACCTTTCCCACTGTAAGTTGCTCTGAAGAAGCAACCATAAATACGCTCTTATTTGAATCCGCTCATACTACTCCATCCGTCACTGTTTATACAGCGCGCTTCAAAAAAAAAGAAAAAAAAATCTATGGGACCAAGGCGACTAGCGATCGGCCTGAAAAATAGCATTGGTAGTTATAGCACGGCGTCTATTACTAGAGGGAATAATGCGTACACACATGCATGTAGTGCTTCCACCCCGGGTACACACATGCATGCACTCCGTAGTAGTACAGTACATGGAGAGAAAATTGTGGACTTGATTGCGGTTACCACGCCCTAATTAATTGAGCATTACACCAAACACGTCTAAAGTCTCTCTGGTGGTGGAAATGCATTGAGAGAAATGCATCATAATGAAGCGCGCCCTATAAACTATGACGGAGGGTGGAGTAGTACTCCCTCCGTCTAGGTGAGTAAGTCACCTTACGAAATCCATATTTTCCCAAAACCATAAGGCGTGTAACATTGAATTCTCCTCGATCCCCTCCTAGGCTCATTCACGAGCGCTCTCTTTCCTCCTCGTTTCCCTCCGATGCCTCGTTCTCCTCCCCGTGGAAACCACTGCATGCATTGCGGCTGTGCGTTTATTAGGGAAAAGATTGAAGACGGGTTTGCATGCATGCGTTGATTAGGGTGTACGTGGGCCTGCATGGAGAGCGGAAAAGGCATGGGATTAAATGCTGATTTTGCTTTCCTTTGTCCCGGTGTTGTGATTGGAAGTTTAGCTCATCCCGGTGCTCCTCATCGCCTAATATAAATCTACCTAGGTTGCGCTGCTACTCCTAACTGGTCGTAATGGAAGTATCGTAAGTAGTATCATGCATGCCAACTAAGCAAATTTGTTGATGTTGCATAGAATTAAATGAAGAGAGGGTTGAGTATCATATCATGATACCGTATCATATTAAATGGTGTGCTACATTGTGTCATGCATGATAATAAATGGAGTCATCCATGATACTAACATATGATACTATGCACTACAGATGTAGTATCATCCACTAGTATCATATGCATGATACTAGTATATGATACTTGCCATTACGACCAGCCTAAGGCGACTTACTCACCTAGACGGAGGGAGTATGAAGGTGCAAAACCAAGTACGCGTACTAGTACTGCGCTTGGCTCTTTGCCCCTTCGTGAAGTCGAACAATGATGGTACTCCGCATGTTGGGTACTACAGTGTATGCCTGACACCGAATGGACTGATGCATGTCCACCAAGGGTAGGTTGCATTAGTCAAAAGGCGTAAGCGAGCTTCACCTTGTCCTACAAGCTTCTCCTCATTCTGCGAGTTGACGGGACACACCAAAAAGTAGTGCTAGTCCATACTCCCTCCTTTCCGGTTAATATGGCTTAATCTTTTTTGTGGGTAAATGATAGAGCTTTATTCATATATATCAGCCAAGACACTGGTCACTAGGAAGCCAAAAAAAGAAGTAGGAAGCAAGATGTTTCATCAAGCCAGCTCTCAGCCACATTCAAAGTGCAGCAAGCACGGTTCGCACGAAGATGCGCCGCAAGGTTTGCTGAGCTGTTTACATGCTGAATAACAAAAAAAAAGAGGAAATATTACTGAGCGCTACTATTTGTAACAAGAGCCAGAATTAAGCGAGAATTGTGGCGAGTGTTCCATGCAATCAACTTCCATTATCACATGCGATAACCCTCGAAGAGAACCAAATGTGTTGAAGATTGCTTTATCACATTTTAAAATTATAATAAGAGTGCAGACGCTCCTCCATCCGGTTCCTAGTAGTATAGTGTAGTATGCTTCTGGCAATCTGACACCGAATTAACTGTTGCACGTCCACCGCCTGAGCGAGGGAGAGCTTGCATTAGTCAAAAGTTTCTCCTTGTCCTGCGAGCCACCGCGCGCAAGCTTCTCCCGTCCTGCGACCTTCTCCTCGTTCAGCAAGTTGACGGGACACAGCAAAGTAATGCTAGTCCATGCTGCCTCCTCTCCGGTTAACATGGCTTAATTTCAAACGAGATACATACACTGTCTGTCACTGTATATTTGTAAAAATACAGTCAGTGGGCTTCATAATACGCTCATTGCGCTCAATATATATATTTTCCGGTGTTCATACGGTCACTAGCTCACCTTGACTAAGTATGTGTGTGCATGCACGTGTAGGTTGAGCACTTGAGCGTCATCGTGTGTGTTCCGTCGTGTGCTCGGACATGCATGCATTAGGGCGTCGCACGCGTTTTTGCATCCATGTGTACGTGTGACTGTTACATACACGTAGGGGGAGTACGTGTAGGGGCCACTAAGGAGTAGTCAAATCACACAGTAAGTTAGTCGGAAGAAGCAACCATCATTTCACTCTTGAATGACACGTACGCAATATAAAATGGCTGATATGGACAAAAAAGAAAACCACTATATATACACTAGCAGGGTGCGTGAGAGAGACGGGTCAGGAGGTGAATGACACGTGGCCACAGGGGGTGGCTGGCCCACCTATCATACAGCCAAAGGCAGGTGCAGTAGAGGGCCGAGGAGTAGTACGAAATCCTACGCACCTACGCACGCTAACCAAGGGCTGAGTGATCACTCGAATCGCAAGATCAGTTGACTAAAAGCTACGCTAGACCCATGGAGGCGATGAGCGCGATATCCACGATGCTTGCCTGCGGCCCGGCAGGTAGTATTGCTTGAGGCCGCTAGGGCGAGGGGCCGCTTGGACGACAGCTTCGTCTCCTTGTTCGACGAGGTCCTCGTCGGTTTCCTCGTCAAGTTCACCGTCGTCAAGAAGCTTGCGGATGACTTTGACGTAAGCCTCCATCCGACGCGCCCAGGCTCTGCGATGCCTGCCACCCTCAACGGCCACTATGGTAACAACCTCTTCGACGCACTAGTGGCCCTGCGACTGCCCGCCGTCGCGCCGGAGAATGTCCACCTCGAGGTCGCGCTCACCGCGCAGCGCCTGGCGCAGCAAGACACCATCGACATAATCACCCACGTCTACGCGCAAATTATCTTACCTTTCACATCAACTTCATAATTTTCGTACGTACTCCATGCATGAACGGCGCCAGAAGCAAACTTCTCATTACTCTAGGCAAAATCGTTATTTTCTATCTATCGGTCGCGCCATGGAGCAGAACCAAATTTTACAAGTTACGAGTTTAAAAGGAAAAGCCTGCCGTGTTCGCGTCGCACCCCCACACGGTTGGTCCAGCACGCCGCTCAAGCGGGAATGCGTGCGGTGTTGCATTTTCACTTACAAGTGGGACCGCAGTTGAGCAAACCGACTATCAGCAAACCCCACCCTACCCACCGCGCGATGGCTGAGAAAAGTGGACAGGAGGGAGAAGAGATGGCTGTAGCACGGACTCCAAGAAAATTGGTGTCGGATGGGACTCGTGTGGGTGGCGTGTGCCGTACTGCTAGATGTGAATGCTAGTTATGGCCCATGCCACCCCACTATATCGAGCCTATATCGAGGTACGTAGAACAAATTTGCTGCAGTCCGTGCTCAGACCTCCTCTATCTCTCTTCTCAGCTAGCCAGCGGACGCGCGGAGCCCATCGTCTATTTGCTCACATGCGGCCCCACATGTCAGTGAAAACGCAAGAGGACCCACTGAACCTGCACATCTTTCACCTCGACATGCTGGTGATGAAAAACAAATCCAGTAAAGATCTTCGGTGGCCGCTTTTGGAGTTACTCAAGAGTAGTAAGACTCTACTTATAGTTTAACCCAAGATGCACAACTCGTGGCTTCAACTACCACTCTATTTTCTTTCATGACACGACCTGGATGCTGGATGTCCCACGTGTCGGCAAAAGGAGGAAGAACCCGACCAAATCTTCGGTTCTGCTCTCGGATTAGACTAGTTGTGCTAACTTAAAAAATTTATTGTGTACTCCCTCCGTTCCAAAATACTTGACTTCCATTTGTCCAAAAATGGATGTACCTATATACTAAGACATGTCTAGATACATATATATTTTGACAAATAGAAGGCATGTATTGTGCAATGGAGGGAGTAGAATGGATGCACCTAGCTATATACTAAGACATGTCTAGATACATATATATTTTGACAATTAGAAGGCATGTATTGTGCAACGGAGGGAGTAGAATGGATGTACCTAGCTATATACTAAGACATGTCTAGATACATATATATTTTGACAAATAGAAGGCATGTATTGTGCAACGGAGGGAGTAGAATGGATGCAAGTTTATGTATTGGGAAGAAGAGTACATCCATATATTGATAGAGCGCAATTTAGTAGATGTTCTATCACTTTTAGCTAGTATAGAATAGAGGCTAGACATGAGACTAGATGCAAGGAAGCAACGTCTACTTCTTTACACTCGAAGAAGAAAGAAACACGCTAGATCAAGCCTCTGCAGATCAACAATGAATGCATCGAGAAGGCACTAATCCAACTTACTACAGGAGTAGTAAAATGTATTCTTGTGGTTCTTGTTTTCTTTGGTCTTGCTTTTCTAGTCAAAATTATCATTGGAGTTCGTGCAAAACGGAGGTCCATTTGGGGTCGTGCGTTGGAGTTGGCCTTACAAGTGGGACCGCAGTTAAGGAAACCGACTATCAGCAAACCCCCACCTCGCCCGCCGCGCGATGGCTGAAGTTAGAGAAACGACGAGGTTGAAGAGATTGATCTCGCATGGACTCAAAGAAATAATATGGTGTGAGATGGATGTCGTGGTGGTGGCGTGTGCCGTACTCCTGGACGTGAATGCTTGTTCTGGCCCATGCCACCCTACTACTCCTACTACTTACTCCTACTATATACTATACTACTAGTATATCGAGGATTCGAGGTGTTGGTTACGTACAACGAACACATTAACATATGGCTACAGTAAAAACACCCGCCCGACGCGCGAAGCATGTGAAGCTAGTACAAATAGTGTACTACTATTGTTGATTGGCCTCATCCGATAACCTGTTGCAATGCACGTACAATTATGTATTCGGAAAATATTTTTTTGCCTCGTCGCACCACTCACTCAGAGAAGCGACTCGAAAGCCATTCATAAATTTAGTAAGTTTATCACGGGCATATCATTTTATTACATAGAACAACAGGTCATCAACCCACATCGACAACGAGGATACATTATAAATACTAAAGTTTTCACCACACAACAAATAACAAGCCATGAAATGAACTTCAACTCAACCATTCCTCGGCGTTGGAAACGCTTGCTTTGAACCACAAGTGATTCTCTGGGACGGGCCATCCGTTGTCGATCTGGAGACCAACGCAGGACTGATCATCCAGGCTGAAGCGGCCTACTATATCAGTACCAGGGTAGGGAACCATCCAAATGTCCGAGTTATAGACACAGTTGCTTCTCATAAATGTGTCAGCAGCGGTTGGATCGCCTTTCACCATCATCGGATAGTTTTGTCCAAGGAAGAGCGAGTTTTCTCCAAGACTATCAATTTTGTGCCAGGGAGAAGCAGTTGGCGCTAGCACACTAGTATCCATCCCGAATACCATGCAACGGGTGTTGGAATAGGTCCGGAGAGTGCGACCATGGGAGACTACACCTGCTTCCTTAGCAGTAACATCATGAGTGGGCTGTATACACACAAGAAGAGGTGATCCATCGGAATTAGTTGCCAGGCGCCACAGAGTATATCGGCGCTACTCTTCCTCATGCTCGTGATCATCACCATCGTCATCTCCCCCTTGGTTATAAAAATCTTCATGTATAGGTGGTGGGATGTTCACAGGACCTTGGAAACACAAGAAGAAGGTTAATTGGTAAAGGGAAACTTGCTAGCCCGCATGCATGTGGATGAAACAATTATAATTACGGTGGAAGACAAACATACCGAAACAACGAGGATGCCATGCATAAAGAGTGCCACGAGTGGTGCAAGCAAACACAAGGCCCTCGTATTCAATTGCATCACAGTACTCCTTCGTGCACATAAACTGATTTTTGAGCAATATCCATCGAGACAAACCATCAAGGACGGCAACAGGCTTGTCGAAGATAGCAACAACATCATAGTTTTAGTAATTCCAAGAGCAGTTGGGAACTCGACAAATTGCTATCTTCTGTAGAAGACAATCGCCATGATCATATTTGAACGTGCGTACATTACCGGTGTGCTCAACCTCTGGGCAGTGTGCTGAGATTTTTGGAAGTGGAACCCGGTGACAAGTGTACACATTCAGAAGTTCCCACTCGAAGTTGGACCCAATGTAAACAACCCAATCTCCATTTGCGCCCGCCCAAGCCTTGCCCTCAAGTGATGGCATCTTAACATCACACGTATCATTATCAAGCGGCATCAACTTGCACAGGGCGAGGCCTCCGTCGTGCCGGCGCCAGTCATCAGGGTCACGGCGAAGAAGATAGGGGAGATCAAACCGCTCCTTGACCCTTGGGTTCCTTGCAATGATGTTATTAGTTGAGTCGAGAATGGGCTTGAACGAACCTGCCATGCTAGCCGAGGTGATGAGATCGCACCGATCAATGAGTTCATCCACCACGTCATCTTTCAGATCGGGGCAAGAATAACGGGGTTGTTTCCGGCCTGTTCCCTCCATGGAGAAGACGATTGAACAATGGCAGAAGAAAGGGTGAATGGATTAAGGAAAATTGAGGAGGGAGAGGAAGAGCGTGCGACATCAGTTCCAAATCGAGAGGGAAAGGCGAAGAGTCGGTGGACGGTTGCGAGTTTGCCACGGTTCATGAAGAGGCAGCCCGGCCTACATGTTCATTCAGAAATACTCCTACTACTCGTCGTCGTCTCACTGATATGTTCGAACAGGACCACATGTCAACGAAACATGGTGTGTAATTTCTCGTGCAAAATGCGATCTGGCCGCGTTAGCCCCAGGTGCCGCATTAGTTATCGACCTTTATTTTTTTAATGGCGTGCCGATCAGTTTTTAAGCATGACTAACTGGTACTGTACGCAGAGAAAATATAAACTACTCTACCACTACCCCACCTCCAGTACTAGTAGTATAAAAAAGATATATAGGCTGGAGCTTCAGCGCTTTCTTGCTAAGGGCTGCCCACTTGCTTCTCGCACTACCACCCTCTCTCTAGATCTAAAAAAGATGGCTCCTCTCTCCCTCCTCACCGGTGGTCATAGATCCGCCGGGGAAGAGAAGGACGTGCAACGTTGATGCACTCGTCGTCGGCGAGCGAGGTCACGCACAGACGACAAGGCCGTCCTCTCAGACCTAGCGCCCGTGCAGGATGGCCTCCGTCCCCAAGCTCGTTGTCGTAGTGTGTGCGGAGGACGACGACCATGAGCGAAGCCACTTCCCTCCGACCCTCAGGTATGCTACCTCTTTTCGAGCCATAACCTTGTTCTATTGCCCCATCTGTTGTGTCATTGCATGTGGATCTTTTTCCACTCCACCATCTTCCCAATTTGCTATCCTCTACTCTGCTGGCCACGCAGACGAAAACCATAATTTGCACTATTAAAGGAAACCCTACTTCATGCAGACTAATCCATGTCTGGGTTGAATAAGGAAAGGAAGGGAGACTGTACTGTCCAAGAGAGTAGGCATCGAACCCGCATCTAGGTTGAAAAGGGGAAAATCAGTAGCTAAGGAACGAGTCTCGTGTCTCTTGGTTGAAGAAGGGTAGAAAGGCATCACAACGAAATAGAGAATGACCAGGTCAATCGATTTGTTGTCCTTGCATACGAAAAAGGTGGCTAAAGAGAACAAAAATGGGACCGTAATCCACATATGCTGCCTGGACATTTGTTGCTCTGGGCAACCATACCTCCCTCACCACTCTGCGTCCGTGGAGGTACATCGTATTGGTGCCTCCCATGCTCTTATTGCCACTTTTTTTGCTGTTAGTATAACGCCAGCAGTCAAGTCAAGCAATGTTACTGCTAAAGTGATGCCACATTTAACTAATGCCACTCTCAGTCTAATGCCACCCATAAATTTAAGCAATGCCATTTAATGTCACTGGATTATTTCAGGGTTAGCTATTGATTGTGGATGTATTAAAGATTTTTCAGCTATAAGGCATTCTAATGCTGTTGCACAGCTAGTATACCAACTATCAAACTTGTTACTCCCGTCAGATTTTTGCACTGTTAATGCTAGATTACATACCTCACTTTCATGAGATAAGTTAATTTTTTTGTACAGTGTCACCAAAATGCCAAGGCGCTGATGTCATTTTATTTTGGTTAAACTGCACAGACAATTATGAAGACAAGAGGAAAGGTCAAGAGTGGGCACCTCCTCCTCCGGTTGTTCTCTTGAGGAGGTCTGTATGTTTGTCTCTAATGCCTGTCCACTACATACATGACATCATGATGTAATGTTAAGTCATTTCCTTTTGTACAGTGTCACTAAATTGTCAAGGCGGTGATGGCATTTTATTTTAGTAGAACTGCACAAAATTTGCTTAAAAGAAGAGGAAACGTTAGGAATGGCTCAGTTTTTCAGAAAAAACTACTGTATGTATGCCTTCCTGACATCAGCCGTTGTTGCTTTATTTATTCCTTCAAACAGGTGGTTAGAAATAGTCTTGCTACCTTTTCCCATTAAGAAATTGGAATGCTTATATTTGTGAGTCTATGCTTCAACTAGTGCCACTTTTAGAGTAATCACACTTTCAATATCTATGCAAACAGGGATGCTCGATTTTAGTGGAACTGCACAAAAAGTCCAACTGGTTCAACATTAGGAGCATGTTTTTTCCCAACCTTTATATCCAATTGGTGGCACTATGAGCTGTTCATTACGAAGGTACATGGTTTAATACTATCTTGCTACTCTTTTTGTACTGTCATTAGATAGTAACACTAGTGGTTTGCATGTGAATTTATTGGCAGGGTGGACCTACATTGGAGGTGCAAGACATGATTCAATGATTGGATGCTCAATTTCGGTTGTATCGATTTCACCTCTTCCATCACTGCGAACATGGATATCCTTGATCTGATGAAGAATAGGCGCTATATTTCTACTCTAAACCAGCAAATGAATTCAATATGAAATTGTCCAGGGCAAAACATAACTGTATCAGATTGTCCAGTGCAGAACATGACACATGCTAACCAGAAGAGACATGTTTAAACCAAAAATACAAGGTGTGGTATATGTTTACTAGCTGCTTGATATTTGTGCAGACAGAGATGTCTGCCCGTTCCTATTCGGCAAACCAACAAAGTGCCCGCAATTTTGGTTGAACTGCACAAGAGAATAGTATAGTCACTGCATGCAGTGCCATTTGAAAATAGACACAGAAAGATTGGATATTCACTTCATGGACTACTGAAAAGTAGTACTATACTATTTATTGGCCAACACTAGGTGCTTCATTGCTTTGGTATGATTATACATGGGCATCATTTTGCCTAATTTAAAGTTTGTATTCCGAAAATAGTCTCGCAGTGTGATCGAGGGAAGACCAAATCATATTGCAGTGCATGTTCCTCCATCATGTCTGGTTCATTCTCATGGTTCCAGCTGTTGGTGAAACCACTTACGTTCGCAAGAGGAATTGTAGACTTCACAAACAAATTTGTCTTTCAGTCTGTACTGAATATTGGCCAATAGAAGCATCCATGTTAGTAGGAAGAACAAATGTTTTTTCTAGATCTTTGCTTTTGGAGCTACATATTTGTATATGATATATGAGTCATTGAGATGCATTAACATGTTGATCTTGTGTATGGGAATCGTACTAGTTAGTTTTAGTTGTCACGCAAGATCCGAAGTGGCTGATCTTTGCTTTTGGAGCTACATATTTGTATATGATCTGTGAATCATTCAGATGCATTAACAGTTACTTATTTCTGTTTGCTCAGTGTTTACAAGTTACTGATCGATCACTAGCTAGCCTACAAATGCGCTCCTGGCAGTTTTATTTGCGAGGCAAGATGCGAAGTGGCAGTTTTTTCAATAAAAATGCCTACCTATAAAGAAACTGACAAGCTCGTACGCAAGCAAGTGCCTCCTTATTTCAAGCCAATAAAAAAATGGCTCCTCCTAGAGGATTTCTGACATCTAGGTCCCATGCCATTGTCAACATAGTCAATAAACGAGAGAATTGCACAACGAGCGGCTGACACCAGGGACCCAGCAGCTCGCCCAGTTATTTTTGTTTTGGGTTAATTTGATAAATGCCACTCCAAATCTGGTGTATCCGAGAAATGCCACTGCAATTTCCAAACTTTGAAAAATGCCATTTCATGCCATTTATAGTGGCATTTTTCGAAGTCTGGAGTGGCATTTTTCGAAGTTTGCAAACTGCAGTGGCGTTTTTCAAAGTTTGCAAAAATTGCAGTGGCATTTTTCAAAGTTTGGAAATTGCAGTGGCATTTTTATGAATCACCATAATTGGAGTGGCATTTATCTAATTTGTTTTTGAGACGGAAGCAGGGTGTCAACTGGGCTGTGCGGTACACTCTGGCCTGTCTAGACAGCCTTTTCTTTTATGTTTACCACAGACCAGCCCAGTAGTTTTTTTCTTTCTGAAAATGTCTAGCCCAGTTTTTTTGTGATTTGTCAAGTAAGTCTCTATATCAGGCCTGTTGGGCTGCAAATCTTTCAAGACAAGGAGAGTGGCCTATCAATAATGAGAAATGGGTTGTAGATTTTTAAAACACATCAAACCGGCAATTATTTTCAAATATCTTTTTTTCATTTCGAGATTTTAAATTGCATTGATTTTTATGCGTGGACAATTTATTGGATTTTATATTGATATACATTTATTTTTAAAATCAGTCTGAATTTTACTCGAAATTACGGGATTAAAAACAATTCAAACCGCACCGACATATGCAAAATTTCGTATAATTTTTTAACCGTGGCCACAATATGGGCTGTAATGCTAACATAAAGAATATGGACTCCAAAAAAACCCGTAAGAATTAGCAAATGGGCTGTAAATTATTTGAAATAATGGCAGATGGGCTGTATGTTGTTTTCCACAGATTTGAGGCTTTCCACGGATGGCCTGTATACTGTTGGATGTCCATCCAACGGCCGTCGTGCTTCTTCAATCTCTGCTCTTCCTGCTCCAGCCGCTCAAACAAGCGCCGGCGGGACTGCCTGCTCCCTCCTCCTCGCCGCCCCACCGTACTCCCATCGCTAGCCTAGCCATCCCTCTACTCACCCACACATGCTGTTATTCTCCGGCGACGGCAGACAAACCAGTAAACCCTCGTATAGTCGTACTCCCCTCCGCGTGGGAAACAAAAACACCGGCCGAGTCTTCCCTGCCTCCGTGTCGTTCCATTCCTAGGCCTCGCCGTCGTCCACCGCCCTGGTGCTCTCGGCATGGCGTGGTCAGCGTGGTCAACGACCGACATGCATCTGAAGTGCACTGTACGTGGAGAGGCTGACAGCTGTGTCCATGACCGCACGCAAGGAAATGCCTCCTTAGTACGCGCAAAATAATGATTTCCTCCACCTGACATCTGGGACCCACCAAAACGGCCTCTGTATTTCGCGAAAAAAATTACCGCCGCTGACAGCTCAGACCCACCAGCTATATCTTCGCACGCAAGGAAGTGCCTCCTTATTACGCACAAAAAAAAGGAATACTCCCCCTGCTAGCTGGGAACTAGTATAGTGGGCCTACTAAGTTGACGGGGACGAAGGGCTTTGTCAACTTAGTCAATATGCACGTTTCTAGCTCGACTGACCGTTTGATGTCCATCCAATGGCCGTAGTGCTTCTTCAACCTCTGGTCTTCTTGCTCCGGCCGCCTAAAGCAGCGCCGGTCGTGCCGCCTGCTCCTGCCTCCGTGGCCGGCTGTGCTGCCGCGGAGGCCTCACCGCCCTCATACTACTCCAACTGCAGGCCAGGCCATCCCTCCACTCCACTCACCCACATCCCCTGCTATTCTGCGGCGACAGCAGCGCAGCCGAACCAGTGAACCCTCGTACTCCTCTCCGCGTGGGCATCCACTACCGCGTCTTCCCCGGCTCCGCGTCGTCCCCTTCCTAGGCCTCGCCGTCGTCCACCGATGTGGTGCTGTCGGCGCGCTGTGGTCAATGTGGTCAACGACCCAATTCCATCGGAAGAATACTGTATGTGGAGAGGCTGACAGCTGGGTCCACCGCAGCCGCAAGGAAGTGCCTCCTTATTACGCGGAAAATAATTATTCCTCCACCTGACAGCAGGGACCCATCGGACGCCCACCAGTATATCACGAAAAAACGTTTGCCCCTGACTGCTGGGACCCACCCGACGGGCCACCGTATTTCACGAAAAAAACGTTCCCCCTGCTGTCAGCTCGGACCCACCGGAAGTGCCTCCTTAATACGCACAAAAAAAAAGAATACCCCCTTGCTAGCTAGGACCCACCTTGGTGGGAGGCTGACTTGTGGGCCTACTAAGTTGACGGGGACGGAGGGCTTTGTCAACTTAGTCAATATGCACGATTCTAGCTCCATTGACCGTACGATGTCCATCCAACGGCCGTAGTGCTTCTTCAACCTCTGGTCTTCTTGCTCCAGCCACCCAAAGCAGCACCGGTCGTGCCGCCTGCTCCTGCCTCCTGTGGCCGGTTGTTCTGCTGCGGAGGCCTCACCGTCCCCTACTATTCCCACCACTAGCCAGGCCCTGTGGCGATGGCAGCCTCACAGCGCAGCCGAACGAGTGACCCTCATACTCCTCTCCGCGTGGGCATCCACTGCCGCGTCTTCACCGGCTCCGCGTCGTCCCCTTCCTAGGCCTCGCCGTCGTCCACCGCCCTGGTGCTCTCGGCGCGGCGTGGTCGACGTGGTCAAGGAACGACTTCCATCGGACGTGGACTGTACGTGGAGAGGCTGACAGCTGGGTCCATGGCGGCAGCAAGGAAGTGCCTCCTTATTACGCGGAAAATAATGATTCCTCCACCTGACAGCAGGGACCCACCGGACGGGCCACCGTATTTCACGGAAAAAAATGTTTCCCCCCTGAGTGCTGGGACCCACCAGCTACACCTTCGCACGCAAGGAAGTGCATCCGGGAAAAAAAACGATTCGCCCCCTGACTGATGGGACCCACCAGCTACATCTTCGCTAGCATGGAAGTGTCTGACAGTCGGGACCCACCTGGTCGAAGCGTATGTAGCGTTGTCATTCTTGTCGCGAATGTGTACGTACATATATACTGGTGGATGTAGATGCGCGCACGTGTCGTAGTACAGGCGGCCAGGGTGCAAGAAAGAAAATACGGTCACGTATGTGTACATACGGGCGGGGTCTCGAACGCCTACTCGCGCATACGTACGGCGAGGGCTCGTGTACATGGCTGGGTCGGAACGGAGAAACAACGTCGTCGTCGTGTTCATGGGGAGGCAACGGAATGCGTCGTGTTCATGGAGAGGCAACAGAATGTGTCGTGTTCATCGGGAGGCAACGCGGCTGGGTCAGAACGGACTGCGTGGTCGTGTTCATCGGGAGGGCTTGGACGGAAGAGGCGATGGAAACGAGGCCTGGCGTACTGCACAACGGAGGAAACGGACCTCCTACGGTCGAAACGGGGGTCCTGTTGAACGGGAGGGGTGTGGCGTACCGCAAAACGGAGGAAACGGACCTCCTAAGGTCGAAACAGGGGTCCTGTTGATCGGGAGGGGTGTGGCGTACCGCAAAACGGAGGAAACAGACTTGTGTTGGAGCGCTACGGTTGAAACGGGGGTCCTGTTCATCAGGAGGGGTGTGGCGTACCGCAAAATAGGACTCCACGGGATACTGTTCATCTCCACCGTCGACCCCCTCCAGCCTCCACGAGCTACTGTTCATCCACCGTCGACCTCCTCCAGCCTCCACGGGCTCCTGTTCATCCAACCTCCACCACGCGCTACTCCACCGGCTACTGTTCAACCACCCCTCCACACCACGGGGTCTTGTTCAACCACCCCTCCACAGGCACCCCTCCATCGTCTACTGTTCATCCTGCCCTCCACACCACGGGGTCCTGTTCATCCACCCCTCCACGGGCACCCCTCCACCGTCTACTGTTCATCCTGCCCTCCACCACACCACGGGGTCCTGTTCATCCACCCCTCCACGGGCACCCCTCCACCGTCTACTGTTCATCCTGCCCTCCAGCACACCACGGGGTCCTGTTCATCCACCCCTCCACGGGCACCCCTCCACCGTCTACTGTTCATCCAACCCTCCACCACACCACGGGGTCTTGTTCATCCAGAGGCAACGCCACCGCTCACTGTTCATCCAACCCCCCCCCCCCCCGCAACGCTCACTGTTCATCCAGAGGCAGCATCGATCGGCTTCAGTTAGCAGCAGTAGCCAAGGAATCGCTCGATCGGGTTCAGTTAACAGCCATCGATCGATCGCTCGGGTTCAGTAACACGTAGCCTGCAGTGCAATCGCTCGGGTTCAGTTAGAGCCCAACGCCTCACACACACGCGCGTACGTGTACGAGAGAAACGCGCATCGCTCGGCCCCCGACCTCCCACCATAACCGGGAACTCCCCGAAATTTTCCTCCCCCTCGCTTCTACCACGGTTTTTTCCGTCATGGACGGCCCAAAGAATGTCATGCAGCTGCGTCTCCGGCCCGCCCAGGATGAAAAGCCCATTTTCTGTCATGATTTTTTGTCATAGAAGTAGGAGCCCACCACATCTATGATGATACCGGGTTTTGTCACAATTATCGTCATAGAAGTGTCATATGTATGCCAGAAAAAAATTCGTTCGGCCCAAAATGTCATGGATGTGTCTTTTTTTTGTAGTGCACACTTTTTCATTATATCATCCATGCTTAGATTTATTTTCTTGCTTTCTTCTTGTGTGTTTGAAAAACTTTAGAAAAAAAATAGTTGTAGCTAATTTACTTTCTATGCATGCTTAGTAGTAATATTAAAAAGAAAACCCAAAAAGATTTCCTTGTTCTTCTTTTGCTTGTTGGGAGCTTTCCCGTGTAAATAGTTTTTCTCATCTTTGTTTTTCCCTTTTATTTGCTTGTTCAAGAAAACCAAAAACTCCAAAAATATTTAAGTGTGTTTCTCTAAATTTCTCTTCTTTTTTATTTGAGTTGCACCAAGGAGAAGACCACGATGAAAATGTTGAGTGGCTCTCATATGAATAATGGTTGAACCAATAAAGATCCCATTTTACCTTGTCTTCTCCTGTTGAATAAAATGTTTGCAAATTCCAGCTTAGTCCATGACACTCTTGCACTATTATTATTTTCACATCATTCGGTCGTGCAAGTGAAAGGCAATAATGATGACATTCGATGAACTGGCCGTGGCAGAGAGAAACTGGTATGAAATCGACTTGTTATGTTTGTGTAAATATGTTTAACCTAGTATCCATGATTCAACCCATCATGATTAAACATGTTTACAATGACAATTAGAGATTATAGTTTCTCATGCCATGCGTAAGTAGCTGGGAGTGGATAATGATTTATCTTGGATATCAACATTGCGTTAAAATGATTGTGATGTAGTATGATGATATGGTATCCTCCTCTGAATGTTTGAGTGGCTTGACTTGGCACAGGTTCATGCATGTAGTTGAATCAAAACCAACATAGCCTCTATGATATTTATGTTCATGGTGATCATATCCTACTCATGCTAGTGCCCAATGTTACTCATGCATAATGCATGATCATGATCCTTGTTGCTCTTTAGCTAGCCGCTTCTCAATCTAATTGCTAGCCTTCACCTGTACTAAGTGGGAACTCTGCTTGTACATCAAAAACCTTGAACCCAAAGTTATTCCAGATGAGTCCATCATACCTACCTATATGCGGTATTACCCTGTCATCCTAAGTAAATTTACATGTGCCACGTCTAAAAACTTCTAAAATTATATCCTTTTGTGTGCCTGGATCGTTCATGGAACGACAGGAGGTGGTCGGTATCTTCCATGCTAAGCGGGTTATTCTCAGGTCAAGTGTTTATTCACTCACCATCGCACGAGAAAAGGGTGGTAATAGGGATTCCCAGTCCCAAACTCAAAAATGCAAATAATTAAACAAAACTCCCCCGGGACTGTTGTTGGTTTGGACGGCACCCGTTGTTTTGGACAAGCCGTGGAATGTGATTGTTGGTGGAGGGGGAGTAAACCTTTACTTTTATCGCTTGGGAACCGCCACTAGCATGTTTAGCATGGGAGATATTGATAACTAATGGTCTGAAGTAAATGAGAAGGGCACATGCCTCAAAATATCATTTATCTCTGTTTTAAAAACTTGAGCTCTGGCACCTCTGCAAATCACTGCTTCCCTCTGCGAAGGGACTATCTATTTACTTTTATGTTGTGTCATCACCTTCTAAAAGAAGCGCCAGAACCTGAGAGCACAACTGTCATGACTTATGCATTGTGTAGCTAATGTGGTGTGCATCATGACTGGATCTTTTCTACCATGAATTACAATGTTTAGTCACTGCTTGGAATTTGGAGGTGCTCTGCATTTATGTTTTGCGGTCTCAGAAAGGGCTAGAGAGATACCACTATTGTCATATTATATCATGGTTGTTTTGACAATGTGTTGCCATTTGAGATGTCTTATTATTTCTCGCTAGCTGATTATGTCATTGATATGAGTTAATATAATCTTTAAGAGTTATTCTCGGCATGGTTAGTTATAATGTTGGCTGAAAACCTGGGTGCTGTTTAAGATTATTTATGCAAACAAGAGCAAAATAGTTCGTAAAAGTTTTTCTTTTTCACTTTCAGTTTATCAACAGAATTGCTTGAGGACAAGCAAAGGTTTAAGCTTGGGGGAGTTGATATGTATCCAACGTATCTACTTTTCCTAACGCTTTTCCTCTTATTTTGGACTCTAATTTGCATGATTTGCATGAAACAAACCACGGACTGACGATGTTTTCAGCACAACTACCATGGTGTTGTTTTTGTGCAGAAAAAAAAGTTCCCGGAGTGGAACGAAACTTTGCGAGGATTTTTTATATAATAAATAAGAATTTCTAGAGCCAAGACCTACCGAAGAGGGGCACCTAGGTGGGCACAACCCACCAGGGCGCGCCCCCTCTCCTAGCGTGCCCATGTGGGTTGTCCCCACCTGGTGGCCCCGCAGACCCTGAAACCAATGCTATAAAATCTTTTTTTCTAGAAAAAATGAGGGAGAAAGAATTATCGCGATCCACGAGAAGGAGCCACCGTCACCTCCTGTTCTTCATCGGGACGCTAGATCTGGAGTCCGTTTGGGGCTCCGGAGAGGGGGATCTTCGTTCTTCGTCATCACCAACCCTTCTCCATCACCAATTCCATGATGCTCCCCATCGGGAGTGGGTAATTCTTTCATAGGCTCGATGGTCGGTGAGGAGTTGGATGAGATTCATCATGTAGTCGAGTTAGTTTTGTTAGGGCTTGATCCCTAGTATCCACTATGTTTTTAGATTGATGTTGCTATGACTTTGCGATGGTTAATGCTTGTCACTTTGGGCGCAGGTGCCATGATTTCAGATCTGAACCGTTTATGTTATCACCATTATATCCATGTTCTAGATCCGGTCTTGCAAGTTATAGTCACCTACTACGTGTTATGATCCGGCAACCCCAGAGTGACAATAGTCGGGACCACTCCCGGTGATGACCGTAGTTTGAGGAGTTCATGTATTCACCATGTGTTCATCCTTTGTTCCGGTTCTCCATTAAAAGGAGGCATTAATATCCCTTAGTTTCCAATAGGACGCCGCTGCCACGGGAGGGTAGGACAAAAGATGTCATGCAAGTTCTATCCATAAGCATGTATGACTATTTACGGAATACATGCCTACATTATATTGACGAACTGGAGCTAGTGTCGTATCGCCCTAGGTTATAATTGTCTCATGATGAATATCATCCAACAAGTCACCGATCCAATGCCAACGAATTTATCTTATATTGTTTTTGCTAAGTTACTACTGCTATCATCACTATTACACTTGCTACCAAATTACTACTATCACTGTTACCGTTATCATTGCTGCTGCTACTATTATCAAAACTATCATACTACTTTGCTATCGATCACTTTGCTGCAGATAATTAATCTCCAGGTGTGGTTTAATTAACAACTCAGCTGCTAATACCTTCAAATATTCTTTGGCTCCCCTTGTGTCGAATCTATAAATTTGGGTTGAATACTCTACCCTCGAAAATTGTAGCGATCCCCTATACTTGTGGGTTATCAAGCACCAAGGCCACGGACTTGCCAAACTTCAATGAAAGAACTGATGTCAGACCTTGGCTGCAAACGTCCAGATTTCAAGCCAAAAGAACTGTTCGAGAAGCTTGAAAAATTGGTGGAACTAGATGACGAAGAATCAAACAACAAATCAGTTAAAATATTTTTCCTTATTTTTTCCACAACGTTGTCTGTGGGACAAGCGCCGCTATCTTCAGCCAACAAGCGATAATGGTCAAGGACGTGAAGTATGAAGAAATGGCACAGATGGATTTTTGCGAGGTAATCATCGAAAGAATTAAGGTAGGAGCCATGAAATGGCAGGAGCACAGGACATTGGATCAAGAAAAAGGAACAAAAAGCACGTCAATGGTTTAGCACAGGGACCAGTAATCATGTACTTCGACTCCCTGCTGCTGACAACCGACACCAAAGAAATGCGGAAGATTGCCAAGACAATGAACAAGACCTCATTACCATGAGGAAACCATCTCAAAGAGAGTGACCTAGCGAAAATTGCTAAGAAGACATGAAAAGGGACCGAAAAGCACGACCGGATGACTATGAATTTGGCAAGATACATGTATAACTCTGTTGTACATAAATTAGTCCTTCCTTTTAAAAACAGTTTCCATAATAATCAACTCCATTCTACTGAAATAATGCAGACATGGAAAGGAACAACAGAGAGGATCTTCTATACTAGCACAGCGTCACCTTCATCTTCAATTCAACAGATATCAGCACAACATCGTAAACAACAGCAACACCAGCACATGACGAAACTGCTACCACCTCCACCCAAGCGCCGACGCGAACCATGAGTCGGCACCAGTGGAAGCAGGGAACCCGGCACAAGCACCAGCACAGGATCAGAAGAAAGATTCGAAAGGATAAAGGAATTGCTGGAAAAAGTTCTCGGTGAAGCAAAACAGTTACCCGGAGTAACCACCAGGGCTGAACACCAATGCAGCGAACAAGAGTAGAGATTTGATAAAAATATCCAAGAACTCAGTGGTGCAACAAACAATGTCCCTGATTGTAACGCCCCGGATCCGATGTCCCAGGTGTCCTCCGCTTATTTGCTGTTTTTGCCTCGTCTTTTGCTTGCGTGTCTTGCATTTCATATCTTTGCATCATGTGCATTGCATCATGTCATAAATCTTTTGCTTCTCATCTAAATAAATTGCATGGATCTTCGGTCCATTTAAATTGAGGGAATTCACATGGTGAGTTCTCTTTATAATATATCTTTCCGATATTAGTGGAGCTATATAAAATATTCCATTTTGGAATTGATCATAACACACTTGCAAATAAATCCCAATGCCTTTGTCATCCCAATTCTTGGTCTCCAACTCTACCCATAAATCCTTCTGTCATTTTCCGGAGCTTCACCAAAATCCTCAACATTTTTGGACACTTCAAAAACCTAGTCCTAGTTCAAACCTATTTGAATTAAATTCAAATGAATTTGAATTTAAATCTTGCAATCATGCTCACTTCTATTTTCTTGGGACAAGCGCATTTTTGTGAGTCCGAGAAAATTGTCCGCGTGCCCAAATTCTTCCTCTAACCTTCTCTTCTCTCTTTTCCTTTCTCTTTTTTTTCTCTGTTTTGTTTTTTTATTTTTCTTATGAGAGAGGGAGTGGAGAGCCCAGCAGCCTCCCTCTCCTTTGGGCCGGCCTCCCAAGGCCCAGCCACCCCACCAATCCCTCCTTAACCCTAGCCCGATTCCCCGATCCAATCTCTCCCTCTCGTTCCCTCACAGCGCCGCCACCCCTTCGTCTCGTTCCCGTGCCTGCCACCTCACGCCCGATCCCCTGCAGCCTCCCCTCCTCCGCGTCGTCGCCTCCCCATGGCGCCGCGCCCGGCCGCCGCGCCACCACCATCTCCAGCCGCCGTCCTCTCCTCGCCAGTGCGCCCCCCCTCCATTTCGGCGCCGGGAACGGAACCCCACGCCCGGACCTCGCCTCCATGCGCCATGCGCCTCGCGCCCAACCTCCTCCCACACCTGTGGCTTCCTCCCCCACGCCCTGCTGCAGCTGCTCTTCCCGTCGCCGCCCGTCGCCGATGAGCTCCACTAGGAGCCCGTGCTCCTCGCCGTTCCCCTGCCCCGGCTCCTTCCCCGCGGCTTCAAGCTCTCGCCGGAGCTGCACCCAAGGCCGCCGCCGTCGCCAGTCTTCGCCTCGCCACGCTGCTCCACAGGAGGTCGCGCCCTCCTCCTCGCCAACTCCCTGTCGCCGAGCGCTGAGGAGAGGAGCTCCTCGAGCACCGGCCGCCCCCAGCAGCCTCCTCCCCTCGCGGCCCCGTTGCCGCTCCTTCCTTTCCCCGTGTCCCCCTCGCGTGCTGCGCCCCACCTCCATGCCCGTCGCGCCCCACCTCGCCCTCAGTCGCCGTCGTCCTCGCCTGCGCTACCGGTGTCAACAACAGCAGTGAACAGGAGCCCCGCCATGGATCTCCAAGCCCGCGGCCGCGTTGACCCGGAGCCCCCACGTCGTCGCCCTGCTCCAGCAGGCCCCAACTCCGCCCACTCTGCTCCAGCCACGAGCATCTCCTGCCCGAGGCCACTTGGCCTTGTTTCGATCTGGATTCGTCAAGACCCTCATGAACAACTACACGGTGATGCGCCAAGTACCCCCTCGGATCGTCAAGTTCGACTACATGGAACCGCCAAGTACCACTACGATTGCCGCGTACATCTACGGACGCAAAACCCGAAACAACAAGTACCCCGTCGTCACATGTACCACTACCGTCGACCCCGAAGCCCTCGGATTCGTCAAGTCCGAAGGTGCAAGTACCACTCCGAACCATGTACGACGACCGTCGCCGAAGACCCGTGTAACGTGAACGTGAACGACTACCGTCGCGAGTACCTCTACTGTCGTCATGTACCCCTACTTCCACTACGACCGTTCCGAGAACGTCTACTTCGTCTACTTTGCACCGAACGAGTACCATCTTTTGCACGCTTCGAAGGTATAACTCCGAGACGACCGTCGTGGAACGAATGCATGTGTCGAATGAGATGCTCGTGTTTGCACCGTGATCGAATTGTCGGTTGCGATGCCCCTCTTTTGCTATGCCGTCGACCCGTGGGAACCCGGTGTCCGGGATCACCCCACCATCTTGCCCAACTCGCATCCGCACGCTTCCTTTTGCACCGGTATCTCAATCGAGTTATCGGAACCGATATGTTGCCGTGGCACCATTTCCGTTTCACCGCCGTGGCACCCTTTTCCTTCCGCCATGGCGACAAATGCTTCGTATCATGCTCTTGTCAACATTTTCATAAAAATTGCTTAAAACTTGCATATGTCATCCGCATCATGATAACAAGAATTAAAATGTTTAAAAATGTTGTTTGAATTAATTTGCATAAATGCCATGTTAAAATGATTTATTTCATAACTAAATAACCGTAGCTCCAATTTAAATAAATTATATATGTAAATGGGGTAGAAGAATGCCTAGTTTAACATGGTGCACTTTATTTTCCTGTTTAACAACATTAAAATATGCGTTAGGTCAGATCAGTACCATATCTAAAATATGCACATGAGGTTTTTCCGGACTTGTTGTTTGTTGTTCCGGCCTCATTTAAACTTGCCTAGATAGCTAGTTTCCTTATGCTTCACCTCTTGCCTTGTTTAAAAACATTTAATATTGTTGGGTACATAAACAAGAGAGAACTAAATAATTGTTGTGAAGTTCCGTCAATATGCAACTCGTTGCATATTGAGCTCCACTTAACTTGTAGTGTTGTTTGTGCACTTTGCCATGCCATGCATATTTAAAACGGACATGCATCATTCTTGTTTGTGCATCATGCCATGTTTACGAGATGGTTGTTTACTATGTTGTTTGTTTGTTTCCGGGTTGCTTCTCTCGTTAGCTTCGGTTTCGTTCGGAGTTGTGAGGATTCGTTTGACTTCGTCCGTTTGTCTTCTTCTTGGACTCGTTCTTCTTCCTTGCGGGATTTTAGGCAAGATGACCATACCCTCGAAATCACTTCTATCTTTGCTTGCTAGTTGCTCGCTCTTTTGCTATGCCTATGCTGCGATACCTACCACTTGCTTATCATGCCTCCCATATTGTTAAACCAAGCCTCTAACCCACCTTGTCCTAGCAAACCGTTGTTTGGCTATGTTACCGCTTCGCTCAGCCCCTCTTATAGCGTTGTTAGTTGAAGGTGAAGATGAAGTTTGTTCCTTGTTGGAACATGGACTTGTTGTTCTTTGTTGGAACATGTTTACTTGTTGGGATATCACAATACCTCTTATTTAATTAAGGCATCTATATACTTGGTAAAGGGTGGAAGGCTCGGCCTTATGCCTGGTGTTTTGTTCCACTCTTGCCGCCCTAGTTTCCATCATATCGGTGTTATGTTCCCGGATTTTGCGTCCCTAACGCGGTCGGGTGATTTATGGGACCCCCTTGATAGTTCTCTTTGAATAAGACTTTTCCAGCTGGCCCAACATTGGTTTTACCATTTGCCTACCACCTATCCCTTTCCCTTGGGTCTGATCAACCCGAGGGTCATCTTTTTTTAGCCCCCCCCGGACCAATGCTTGTCTAAGTGTTGGTCCGAACTGAGCTGCCTGCGGGGCCCCCTCGTGGAAACTCGAGGTCTGGTTTTACTCATAGCTAGACTCATCCGGTGTTGCCCTGAGACCGAGATATGTGCAGCTCCTATCAGGATGTCGGCGCATCGGGCGGTTTTGCTAGACTTGTTTTATTGCTGTCGGAATGTCTTGTAGCCGGGATTCCGAGACTGATCGGGTCTTCCCGGGGAGAAGGAATATCCTTCGTTGATCGCGAGAGCTTATCATGGGCTAAGTTGGGACACCCCTGCAGGGTTTGAACTTTCGAAAGCCGTGCCCGCGGTTATGTGGCAATTGGGAATTTCTTAATGTCCGGTTGTAGAAAACCCGAAGTTGATCTTAATTATAATACACCAACCGCGTGTGTAACCATGATGGTCTCTTCTCGGCGGGGTCCGGGAAGTAAACACGGTTGTTGGAGTTATGTCTGACGTAAGTAGTTCAGGATCACTTTTTGATCATAGTTGTTCGACCGTGCTTTGCCTTCTCTTCTCGCTCTCATTTGCGTATGTTAGCCACCATATATGCTAGTCGCTTGCTGCAGCTCCACCTCACTACCCTGTCCTACCTTTAAGCTTAAATAGTCTTGATCTCGCGGGTGTGAGATTGCTGAGTCCCCGTGACTCAGCAGATACTTCCAAACCAGTTTGCAGGTGCCGATGAAACCGTGCAGGTGACGCAACCGAGCTCAAGGAGGAGTTCGATGAAGATCTTATCCTTTATGTTGTTTTGTTCTAGACGATCAGTAGTGGAGCCCAGTTGGGGTCGATCGTGGACCTTTGTCGCTTTTGGGGTTTCTTCTTTTATTTTGGCTCCGTAGTCGGGCCCTGTTTGTAACTGTATGATGTAATGTTTCATTCATGTATTTGTATGAAGTGGCGATTGTAAGCCAACTATGTATCTCTTTCCCTTATGTATTACATGGGTTGTGTGAAGATTACCTCACTTGCGACATTGCGTTCAATGCGGTTATGCCTCTAAGTCGTGCTTCGACACGTGGGAGATATAGCCGCATCGAGGGCGTTACAAGTTGGTAATCAGAGCCTTCCCCGACCTTAGGAGCCCCCACTGATTGATCGTTTTAGCGGCCGAGTTGTGTCTAGAAAAATGTTTTGAGTCATTTAGGAATTATATATCGGAGAGTTTAGGAATTATTTTTACTTCCCAGTCTCCTCATCGCTCTGGTAGGGCATCCTGACGTAGAGTTTTGACTCTTCTCTTCTCAAATTTCACTAAAAAAAATTTAGGATCACGCGGGTATCTTAGAATCGTTCCGATGGTTTTATGATGACAACTTTGTCTTGGTTGCCTCCTGTCAGCAGGGGTTTAGTGGAGGTGTCCTGGGGAGTTGAATTCCGAGGTGTTGTCGTCATAATTTTATCGTTGCAGTTCTGGAATACCTGAGTCTAGTACGCCGACATCGAAAAACTCTTTTGTACAGTTGTTGGTGAGATAACCCTGATAGCCCAGTACTAAGGCGAGTGCGGGAGTATTGCCATGACTCGTATAACGGATGCTTTTCGAAGGTTGAGGTAGACGATTTCCGAAGGTTTCTTGGTTATGTGTTGAAGGATGGATACAGCTGGATCTAGGTATTGTTAGTTTGGGTGATATATTTTGTGTCCCCTGTATCCCCAACACCTGATTGCATAACCGGAAAGTTTTGGGAGTTTATAAGTGGGAATTCAAGTATCTCTTAGGATATCTTTCCAACAGACACATGATACGATATGGGATCTATCATAGGTTTGTTTCCGGCTTATTCTGCAAACCAAATCCTTTGTTTTTGTTTTGTTTTGTGGTATTCGAGTTGCTTCAATGTCAAGTGTTGATTCCATACCTTCCCTAAGCGGTGTTCTCATATCCTTATGTGGATACCAATCCTTCATGATAACTAAGAGTATCATGCCAATTCTTTTTCAACCGGTGTGTCCCTCTTCAAGTGGATCCGATCACTTCAACATTCGCAAGATCAATTATCAGTTCTTCTCAATGGTGTTTGCTTCATCCGTTCCAAGTTGTCTTTGTTTTTCCCGCCCTCCCACCCTTATTTCTTCAAGGATGCAGATTTCTTAATCAAGTATCCTTTTATTGATGGGAAGTCTCTCCATTCTTTTCCGTCAATGTTCTTATCCGGTGATTCTCAGGAAGATACTAACGGAGCCTTAACTTCATCATTATTCGTTCTCTTTCTTCTCCGGTGGTTTGAATTCAAGCTTTGTCGATCATATCCTTTCCTCGTTTCAAATGTTTTCTCGTACTGGTGCACCTCTTTATCATTCACCTCTCGCTATTCAATTGTTCCGGAGTGATGAAGATATCTCAAAAAATTCAAGTTTCCATTCTCAATTCACTCTAGTTCTTTTGAGAATGCTATCTCATTCAAGCCATTTAATTCAACCGATGCAATCTCTCTTTTCAAGCAATCGTTCAACGGTGTATCTTTTGAGTGGGCCCTAACCCACAGGTCTTTTCCCAGGATCTTACCTGACTCTTCTAATCATCCCGAAGCTATTCCCAAATTCTTCTCGAAGTTTGATGTAAGATTGAATTATCATCAGTTAAATGTATTTCTCCAAGATCTTTCAAATTCTTTTCATCGTTGGTTCAACCTGTCTAATTTTCATCCCGGAGTGCCTCAACAATTCATGGTGGTGTTTCTCATCATCATTCTCAACAGTTGAAGACTGAAGAAGAGTTCCTCTTAAATCTTGTCCGTTCTCTTGAAGATTCATTGTTATAGCTTGTTGCCATCCTCTCATAATTGTTTTGATTGTGAGAATTCTTTTCACCCATCCGGACCATTTAGGAGTCTTTTCAGTTTAATTCTCCGGAGCCATCATCTCAATATTATTCATTCTCAGCTTTCAGCTCTCGTTCTCCAAATCTTACCGGTGCATCATTCAAGTATTCTCTAATCAGCTCGTGATCTATTCGTTCAGGTGTATCCAAATTTTGTCAAGTATCTTTATTCATTTTCCAATTCTTCCCGGTGAATTGTGCCTTTGCTACTTTCATTTTCAATCCTACCGGTGGTTCCATCAATACCGTCCCAAGTTTGTGATTTATCTCTCTTAATCTTTTCTATGAGAATAAGTAGTATGCCAAATCCGTTGCTTGTCATCAATCTAAATTGGTGAAGGATAAGCATAATGTAATTCTTATTATTGTTTCATCGAGTAAATGATATTCCCTATTCCAGAGGTTCGTCAAAATTCTTGGCTTCAATTGCTCACCATTCCTTTTCGGAGTTCCAAGCTCTCGCAATTCTATCACCACGGAGTTCCATCTAATCATTGCAAGGCTTCAACCTTATTCTTTTCATCTTTCATTTCATTTGATCATCCTTTTATTACCGGAGTTCTTCATGGAGGCTCAACATGGTGGCTCATCAAGGATTCTTCTCATTCTTCAATTGTTCTTCAAGATTTTTCTCGAAGTTAAGATCTGCCAAGTTATACTCTAAAATAAACATGGTGTGAACACATGTTTTGTTTGGAGGAGTTCAAGCATTCTTCATCTTGCATTCTGAAGTGCAATTCTTTCTATCATATCTTTTGAGGTGGTATTATGTCCTTCTTGACAATTTCCATTCATGTTCCACGATTCACCCGTTGTCAAGAATGAGGTATTTTAAATCCATCAATCTCTTCATTGGAGTTATCTTGGGTTATATTTCACCTAAAGCTTTCCCTAAGGATTGTTGCTATTTATGGTGCTCATTAATGACCCAAGTTCTTCATTTGTCCTCCCGGCGAGATAGCTTTCTCGTTTCCGTGTTCTTATCAATCCAATTCTTTTCCCGTGAGTGGCAGGTTGTCACCTCATAATTTTGAGATGTTTCCATAAGCCCACTACAAGCTTATTCTTTTCGTTGTTGGTGGTTTTCCAACAACTCCGCTATAACCTTTTAGGAAGGGTGCTCTCCAAGCTCTTTTGTGGCAGAAGTTGTCGTTTTCTTCTCCATTCTTTCTTTCTTTCCAATGATCTATCTTCTATTCTTTCTTCCGGAGGCATTGTGTTGTTGCTCTCTTGTCAAATCATTTGGTTTTGTCAAGATCATGCCCTTTCGCTTGCTTATCGATTTAACCGGAGTGTTATGTCTATCATTCCTCTTCTAACCGGAGTCTCATCCAAGTGCTTTCATTTTTGCCAAGTTCATATTCAATCCCTTCCATTATCAGTCGGAGTGCTGCCAAATTATATCATTCTGATTCCTTCTCTATCTTGTTTTAACCGGGGTGGTTTCAATGTCTATCTTGTCACTTAAGCTCTTCTTTCTCGCTGTATTCCTTGTTCCTTGTCCAACGGAGTGTTTTCACTTCGTTCATCCCTGTGGTATTCTTTCTTTCAAGTTTTCAACCTCTCAACGTTCTTTGGTTTCACTCGTTTGTCAAAGAAGCAACATTGTTTTACCTCTTCCTCTTCCGTTTCTCTCCGGTGCCATTCTCGATCTCGGGACGAGATCCTCTCGTAGTGGTGGAGTGTTGTAACGCCCCGGATCCGATGTGCCAGGTGTCCTCCGCTTAGTTGCTGTTTTTGCCTCATCTTTTGCTTGCGTGTCTTGCATTTCATATCTTTGCATCATGTGCATTGCATCATGTCATAAATCTTTTGCTTCTCATCTAAATAAATTGCATGGATCTTCGGTCCATTTAAATTGAGGGAATTCACATGGTGAGTTCTCTTTATAATATATCTTTCCGATATTAGTGGAGCTATATAAAATATTCCATTTTGGAATTGATCATAACACACTTGCAAATAAATCCCAATGCCTTTGTCATCCCAATTCTTGGTCTCCAACTCTACCCATAAATCCTTCCATCATTTTCCGGAGCTTCACCAAAATCCTCAACATTTTTGGACACTTCAAAAACCTAGTCCTAGTTCAAACCTATTTGAATTAAATTCAAATGAATTTGAATTTAAATCTTGCAATCATGCTCACTTCTATTTTCTTGTGACAAGCGCATTTTTGTAAGTCCGGGAAAATTGTCCGCGTGCCCAAATTCTTCCTCTAACCTTCTCTTCTCTCTTTTCCTTTCTCTTTTTTTTCTCTGTTTTGTTTTTTTATTTTTCTTATGAGAGAGGGAGTGGAGAGCCCAGCAGCCTCCCTCTCCTTTGGGCCGGCCTCCCAAGGCCCAGCCACCCCACCAATCCCTCCTTAACCCTAGCCCGATTCCCCGATCCAATCTCTCCCTCTCGTTCCCTCACAGCGCCGCCACCCCTTCGTCTCGTTCCCGTGCCTGCCACCTCACGCCCGATCCCCTGCAGCCTCCCCTCCTCCGCGTCGTCGCCTCCCCATGGCGCCGCGCCCGGCCGCCGCGCCACCACCATCTCCAGCCGCCGTCCTCTCCTCGCCAGTGCGCCCCCCCTCCATTCCGGCGCCGGGAACAGAACCCCGCGCCCGGACCTCGCCTCCATGCGCCATGCGCCTCGCGCCCAACCTCCTCCCACACCTGCGGCTTCCTCCCCCACGCCCTGCTGCAGCTGCTCTTCCCGGCGCCGCCCGTCGCCGATGAGCTCCACCAGGAGCCCGTGCTCCTCGCCGTTCCCTTGCCCCGGCTCCTTCCCCGCGGCTTCAAGCTCTCGCCGGAGCTGCACCCAAGGCCGCCGCCGTCGCCAGTCTTCGCCTCGCCACGCTGCTCCACAGGAGGTCGCGCCCTCCTCCTCGCCAACTCCCTGTCGCCGAGCGCTGAGGAGAGGAGCTCCTCGAGCACCGGCCGCCCCCAGTAGCCTCCTCCCCTCGCGGCCCCGTTGCCGCTCCTTCCTTTCCCCGTGTCCCCCTCGCGTGCTGCGCCCCACCTCCATGGCCGTCGCGCCCCACCTCGCCCTCAGTCGTCGTCGTCCTCGCCTGCGCTACCGGTGTCAACAACAGCAGTGAACAGGAGCCCCGCCATGGATCTCCAAGCCCGCGGCCGCGTTGACCCGGAGCCCCCACGTCGTCGCCCTGCTCCAGCAGGCCCCAGCTCCGCCCACTCTGCTCCAGCCACGGGCATCTCCTGCCCAAGGCCACTTGGCCTTGTTTCGATTTGGATTCGTCAAGACCCTCATGAACAACTACACGGTGATGCGCCAAGTACCCCCTCGGATCGTCAAGTTCGACTACATGGAACCGCCAAGTACCACTACGATTGCCGCGTACATCTACGGACGCAAAACCCGGAACAACAAGTACCCTGTCGTCACATGTACCACTACCGTCGACCCTGAAGCCCTCGGATTCGTCAAGTCCGAAGGTGCAAGTACCACTCCGAACCATGTACGACGACCGTCGTCGAAGACCCGTGTAACGTGAACGTGAACGACTACCGTCGCGAGTACCTCTACCGTCGTCATGTACCCCTACTTCCACTACGACCGTTCCGAGAACGTCGACTTCGTCTACTTTGCACTGAACGAGTACCATCTTTTGCACGCTTCGAAGGTATAACTCCGAGACGACCGTCGTGGAACAAATGCATGTGTCGAATGAGATGCTCGTGTTGGCACCGTGATCGAATTGTCGGTTGCGATGCCCCTCTTTTGCTATGCCGTCGACCCGTGGGAACCCGGTGTCCGGGATCACCCCACCATCTTGCCCAACTCGCATCCGCACGCTTCCTTCTGCACCGGTATCTCAATCGAGTTATCGGAACCGATATGTTGCCGTGGCACCATTTCCGTTTCACCGCCGTGGCACCCTTTTCCTTCCGCCATGGCGACAAATGCTTCGTATCATGCTCTTGTCAACATTTTCATAAAAAATGCTTAAAACTTGCATATGTCATCCGCATCATGATAACAACAATTAAAATGTTTAAAAATGTTGTTTGAATTAATTTGCATAAATGCCATGTTAAAATGATTTATTTCATAACTAAATAACCGTAGCTCCAATTTAAATAAATTATATATGTAAATGGGGTAGAAGAATGCCTAGTTTAACATGGTGCACTTTATTTTCCTGTTTAACAACATTAAAATATGCGTTAGGTCAGATCAGTACCATATCTAAAATATGCACATGAGGTTTTTCCGGACTTGTTGTTTGTTGTTCCGGCCTCATTTAAACTTGCCTAGATAGCTAGTTTCCTTATGCTTCACCTCTTGCCTTGTTTAAAAACATTTAATATTCTTGGGTACATAAACAAGAGAGAACTAAATAATTGTTGTGAAGTTCCGTCAATATGCAACTCGTTGCATATTGAGCTCCACTTAACTTGTAGTGTTGTTTGTGCACTTTGCCATGCCATGCATATTTAAAACGGACATGCATCATTCTTTTTTGTGCATCATGCCATGTTTACGAGATGGTTGTTTACTATGTTGTTTGTTTGTTTCCGGGTTGCTTCTCTCATTTGCTTCGGTTTCGTTCCGAAGTTGTGAGGATTCGTTCGACTTCGTCCGTTTGTCTTCTTCTTGGACTCGTTCTTATTCCTTGTGGGATTTCAGGCAAGATGACCATACCCTCGAAATCACTTCTATCTTTGCTTGCTAGTTGCTCGCTCTTTTGCTATGCCTATGCTGCGATACCTACCACTTGCTTATCATGCCTCCCATATTGTTAAACCAAGCCTCTAACCCACCTTGTCCTAGCAAACCGTTGTTTGGCTATGTTACCGCTTCACTCAGCCCCTCTTATAGCGTTGTTAGTTGTAGGTGAAGATGAAGTTTGTTCCTTGTTGGAACATGGACTTGTTGTTCCTTGTTGGAACATGTTTACTTGTTGGGATATCACAATACCTCTTATTTAATTAATGCATCTATATACTTGGTAAAGGGTGGAAGGCTCGGCCTTATGCCTGGTGTTTTGTTCCACTCTTGCCGCCCTAGTTTCCGTCATATCGGTGTTATGTTCCCGGATTTTGCGTCCCTAACGCGGTCGGGTGATTTATGGGACCCCCTTGACAGTTCGCTTTGAATAAGACTTTTCCAGCAGGCCCAACATTGGTTTTACCATTTGCCTACCACCTATCCCTTTCCCTTGGGTCTGATCAACCCGAGGGTCATCTTTTTTTAGCCCCCCCGGACCAATGCTTGTCTAAGTGTTGGTCCGAACTGAGCTGCCTGCGGGGCCGCCTCGTGGAAACTCGAGGTCTGGTTTTACTCGTAGCTAGACTCATCCGGTGTTGCCCTGAGACCGAGATATGTGCAGCTCCTATCAGGATGTCGGCGCATCGGGCGGTTTTGCTGGACTTGTTTTATTGCTGTCGAAATGTCTTGTAGCCGGGATTCCGAGACTGATCGGGTCTTCCGGGGGAGAAGGAATATCCTTCGTTGATCGCGAGAGCTTATCATGGCCTAAGTTGGGACACCCCTGCAGGGTTTGAACTTTCGAAAGCCGTGCCCGCGGTTATGTGGCAGATGGGAATTTGTTAATTTCCGGCTGTAGAAAACCTGAAGTTGATCTTAATTATAATACACCAACCGCGTGTGTAACCGTGATGGTCTCTTCTCGGCGGGGTCCGGGAAGTGAACACGGTTGTTGGAGTTATGTCTGACGTAAGTAGTTCAAGATCACTTTTTGATCATAGTTGTTTGACCGTGCTTTGCCTTCTCTTCTCGCTCTCATTTGTGTATGTTAGCCACCATATATGCTAGTCGCTTGCTGCAGCTCCACCTCACTACCCTGTCCTACCTTTAAGCTTAAATAGTCTTGATCTCGCGGGTGTGAGATTGCTGAGTCCCCGTGACTCAGCAGATACTTCCAAACCAGTTTGCAGGTGCCGATGAAACCGTGCAGGTGACGCAACCGAGCTCAAGGAGGAGTTCGATGAAGATCTTATCCTTTATGTTGTTTTGTTCTAGTCGATCAGTAGTGGAGCCCAGTTGGGGTCGATCGTGGACCTTTGTCGCTTTTGGGGTTTCTTCTTTTATTTTGGCTCCGTAGTCGGGCCCTGTTTGTAACTGTATGATGTAATGTTTCATTCATGTATTTGTGTGAAGTGGAGATTGTAAGCCAACTATGTATCTCTTTCCCTTATGTATTACATGGGTTGTGTGAAGATTACCTCACTTGCGACATTGCGTTCAATGCGGTTATGCCTCTAAGTCGTGCTTCGACACGTGGGAGATATAGCCGCATCAAGGGCGTTACACTGATCTAAGCTATCGAACAACACAAAGAATTTAAAAACATCATTTGCAGAAAGAACTTAACAGACGAGGCGACCCTGTAGATGCTAGAGCAAGCATATGCAGTAGCCACAAGTACACTAGTCGATGGCAACCACACGAAAGAAGTCATAGCCAGAACAAAACCAGGAGAAACGAGAAAAAAAAGAAGGAAGAAAAAGACGAAGAGAGCAAGAGAAGAACAAAATCAAGGGACATGGGAATTGACAAGAAAAAGATAAAGCGACAGAAACAGGTAAATAATAGTAATTCATGATGCCATCTGCCCCTAAAGCAAAGCCCTGTTTTCATACCTAAACTAAAAAGAACTGCCTGAATACTTTCAGGAACGTGCCAATAGCACGCTAGGCCAAGATGAACTCCAACAGTAGGATGATGTCAACAACCCCAAAAACAAGAATGAACGCAACAAACAAAGCAACCTCACAACAAAAATTGCTACAACAGCAACTACCCCAACGCAAGCACAAGATATGATCGACGTGAGAACCAGTGAACAGGTCAGTATGAACATCCATTTTTTCCTTTCAAAATTGTATAGTTATAAGTTAACTCACAAACCTCTAACAAAATATAGGCTCATCTGGACAACCATCAAATCAGCAGTCCCGCCAACCAAACACAACAAGCTGACCCACAATCGGCCGTTAGCATCACACACGACGAAGAAGAAGAAAACAATGAAGAGGAGGTAAACTTCCATAGCCCACTACACCCCACACCGGAAACTCATAATGGCAGGAAGAAAATGCACCGAAGACTCATATTGTTTGATCTCCAGGTATCACAGGCACTGCAAGAGCAAGAGACGACCCATGTTGAACTTGAACCCCATGGCGAACCTCAAAATGATGAAAGCGTCACAAAACAGGAAGTTTATGTACAAGAGATTTCCAGTGCCACAACAATGCAGATGACCATCACAAATACAGAGGAGAAAACCCAAGACATCCCAGCCGATGAGAAACTCGAGACAGTTATACCTGACAAAGAAACAGTCAATGCAGGCACGAATAACCCAATCATCAACACAGATGTAAAATTCAACAACAACAACCCCTTTTCAAAAAATTTATGATGTCTGAACTACCTAATACACCCTACCACCGCAATACAAGGATTATAAGGGATGACTCACCCTTTTCTCTGAACAAATGCAGGAAACAAACGAGTACGTTAATCTCGAAGATCAACAAGCAGCACAACCAAAGGAAACTAAAAACACAGAGATCTTTAAACAATAATGGCTGAAGAGGTGAGGTTACAAAGCCTGTTTCTATGACAAAAAAAATATTGTTGCAACGATGAAGTTAACATGTAGGATGTAGTTCAGACACAAATAAGTTCAATATAAAATTTCAATTTTTATTAAACAGGAAAAGGAAGCAAACGAAAGCACTGGCATAGATATTCAACATGAAAAACAGGAGGACAACACGAAACAAGGAGAAGCCATATTTGAAGTAGTAGACAGTCCCGCCACTGCAGAGAAAGAGGTCTTATAAGAAAATTGCAAGTGCACAGTCAGAAATGCACCCATTTTTAATTACTTTTTGTGTTGGAACAGGCACAAGAAGCTTAAGAGAGCACCAACAATAAAGACCATCAACCACAACCAGAGGAGGCCAATGAACAAGGGGAACATGTTCTTCAAACGGTAGACATCAATGCCACTGAAGACCAAGCCAGGAAATATTCACTAACTGAACAACAGGTAGCAGAGACAGCAGCAGCATCAACGATTGAAAAGGTAAAGTTACATAACCTGCAACTATGAAATTTTAAAATAACTCTGTGCACACTCAAATAAACTCCCACTTACCACCTCTGTGTTCACTCAAATGCACTCCCACTTTGCCACCTCTATGTTTGAACAGCTGCAAGAAAAAAGCAAGGACAGTGACGATGAATAGAAAAATGAACAACAAGAGAAGGCCCAAAAACCCCCACTCAACGAAGAACAGGTAGAACAATCAGTAGCCACGACAATAAATAAAGAGGTGAAGTCACATAATACCTCTTCACGATCTTATAGTTCAAAAATACGCACTTGACATTTCACTATTTTCCTGTCATCACAGACAAAGGAGGCCAATGAGAAAGTGGAGGCCATTGAACAAGGGCAACATGTTCTTCAAACGGTAGACATCAACGTCACAGAAGACCAAGCCCCAAAATATCCACTCACCGAACAACAGGTAGCAGAGACGGCAGCAGTGACAACTGAGGGAGTCCTGGATTAAGTCGGATGGTCGGGCTATGCGACATGGGTCGGACTGATGGTCCATGAAGATACGAGATAGAAGGCCTTCCCCTGTGTCCGGATGGGACTCTCCTTTGCGTGGATGGCAAGTTTGGCATTCGGATGTGAACATTCCTTTCTATGTAAACCGACTCTGTACAACCCTAGGCCCCTCTGGTGTCTATATAAACCAGAGGGTTTAGTCCGTAGAGGCAATCATAATCATACAGGCTAGACATCTAGGGTTTAGCCATTACGATCTCGAGGTAGATCAACTCTTGTAACCCCTATACTCATCAAAGTCAATCAAGCAGGAAGTAGGGTATTACCTCCATCAAGAGGGCCCGACCTGGGTAAACATCGTGTCCCTTGCCTCCTGTTACCTTCGATCCTTAGGTGCATAGTTCGGGACCCCCTACCCGAGATCGGCCAGTTTTCACACCAACATTGGTGCTTTCATTGAGAGTTCCTTTGTGTTGTTGATAGAAGGATTTATGGATCGCCTTGTCGTCAATGACAAAATCACCTCTAGAAGGGCCCTAGCTCCTGGGCAGATCCTCCAGCTCGGCAGTTTCACTATGGGCGCCTGCCCGGACATTAAGCCCAAGGCGTTCTCTCTGATCGCCAAAAATCATCTCCGCATCGACCCCGAAAGCGTCGATAGGATGGATCGGGCAGATATCTCATCTTTGAACGAACTGCTAGATCGCATCGCCGCCCTAGGGGTCGCAACAGACTATGATCTGATTGGGCTTAAACCCGATCAGAGGGAAATCAGGTCCCCACCTGTCACCCTCCTGGTGAAAGTTGTGGAGGAGCAAGTTCAGGATACATCTCCTCCTATGCTAAGAACAAACCATGTTCGGCTCTCCGAGCCATGCGAGCTGGATACCCATCTTCGGGAAGAGACCTTTTGTCCTCCAAACATAGAACCAGGCATTGAGCCTACAAATTCCTAGGACACTCCGGATCCTGGGCCGGAAACCTCAGAAAACTTTCAAATTCCGGATTCCACAGTGGGTCAGGGCTTGGAATTAAACCCACCCACCCACCACAAGCAATACTCTCCAAGCAATTCCGGTCCTCCGGACATATGCGACTTAATGTATGTACGGAAGCAACCTCGGGAAACAGTCCATCACTTTTGGGCTAGATTCCTACTTGTTAAAAACAAGATTAAAGATTGATGCGACGACGATGCGGTATCAGTCTTCTGCCGCAACTGTACGGATGAAGGGATCCTCAATGCATGCCCTCAACAGACACCGCATACTGCACTTTGCAGATTTGGCACACATAGTACATAAGTACTGCGCAGTAGAAAGCGCTTGGAATGCCCAGACAGCTCGGTGGGAACCACCAGCCTTTAAGCCACCAACCGGTCGGGCAAAAAGGATGCACCCTCATGGGGCACCTGATCATCACTACACGGACAAGAAAATCAAGCCCTTAATGGGACATAGAACTGTCCTTGATGAATGGCACGACAAGCCTTGTCAGATACACAAGACACCAACATCCGAACCAACACATAGCCTCCTGGCATGTTGGATACTCCGACAGGTGGCTAAGAGTGGTGAAGCATCATCATAACAATCTCAATGTGACTGAGGAGTTGGTCATGGGATCATGCATTATGGAAAGAGTAAAGAGACTTGTCGATAATGAGATTGAATGAGGTATGGGGATACCGACGATCGAATCTCGGGCAAGTAACATACCGATTGACCAAGGGAATTGTATACGTGATTGATTGAATCCCCGACATCGTGGTTCATCCAATGAGATCATCATGGAAAATGTGGGAGCCAACATGGGTATCCAGATCACATTGTTGGTTATTGACCGGAGAGATGTCTCGGTCATGTCTACATGGTTCCCGAACCCGTAGGGTCTACACACTTAAGGTTCGATGACGCTAGAGTTGTTATGGGAAATTTATGTGGTTACCGAAGGTTGTTCGGAGTCCCGGATGAGATCTCAGACTTCACGAGGAGTTCTGGAATGGTTCGGAGGTGAAGATTTATATATGGGAAGTCCAGTTTCAGTTGCCGGAATAGTTTTGGGGGTTATCGGTATTGTACCGAGAACAGCGAAAGGTGTCCGAGGGTCCACCGGGTGGGGCCACCTACCCCGGGGGACTTAATGGGATGAATATGGGAGGAAACCAGCCCCTGGTTGGCTGGTGCGTCCCCCAAGGGCCCAAGGCGCCTATGGGTGGAAACCCTAGGGGGAGGGGGCGCCTCCCACCTTGCTTGGGGGGCAAGTCTCCCCCTGGACGCCCCCCTCTAGATGCATCTAGGGGGCCGTCCCTCCCCTTCACCCTATAAATAGAGGGTAGGTGGGAGGGAAGCTGCACCCCTTCCCTGGCACAGCCCCTCCCTCCTCCAATACCTCCTCGTCGTAGTGCTTAGCGAAGCTCTGCCGGAGAACCACGTGCTCCACCACCACGCCGTCGTGCTGCCAGAGTTCTCCCTCAACTTCTCCTCTCCCCTTGCTAGATCAAGAAGGAGGAGACGTCCCCGGGTTGTACGTGTGTTGAACGTGGAGGCGCCGTCCGTTCGGCGCTTGATCAGATCTTCCGTGATTTGAATCGCCGCAAGTACGACTCCATCAACCGCGTTCTTGTAACGCTTCCACTTAGCGATCTTCAAGGGTATGAACATGCACTCCCTCTCTCTCGTTGCTAGCATCTCCCAAATTGATCTTGGTGACACGTAGGAAAATTTTGAATTATTACTACGTTCCCCAACAGTGGCATCATGAGCTAGGTCTATGTGTAGATTCTATGCACAAGTAGAACACAAAGTAGTTGTGGGCAATGATTTGTTCAATTTGCTTACCGTTACTAGTATTATCTTTGATTCGGCGGCATTGTGGGATGAAGCGGCCCGGGCCGACCTTACACGTACGCTTACGTGAGACTGGTTCCACCGACTGACATGCACTTGATGCATAAGGTGGCTAGCGGGTGTCTGTCTCTCCCACTTTAGTCAGATCGGATTCGATGAAGAGGGTCCTTATGAAGGGTAAATAGCAATTGGCATATCACCGTTGTGGCTTTTGCGTAGGTAAGAGAAGTTCTTGATAGAAACCCTTAGCAGCCACGTAAAACATGCAACAACAATTAGAGGACGTCTAACTTGTTTTTGCAGGGTATGCTATGTGATGTGATGTGGCCAAAAGGATGTGATGAATGATATATGTGATGTATGAGATTGATCTTGTTCTTGTAATAGGAATCATGACTTGCATGTCGATGAGTATGACAACTGGCAAGAGCTATAGGAGTTGTCTTAATTTATTGTATGACCTGCGTGTCAATGAAAATGCCATGTAATTACTTTACTTTATTGCTAACCGTTAGCCATAGTAGTAGAAGTAATAGTTGGCGAGACAACTTCATGAAGACACGATGAAGGAGGTCATGATGATGGAGATCATGGTGTCATGCCGGTGACGAAGGTGATCATGTCGCGCCTCGAAGATGGAGATCAAAGGCGCAAGATGATATTGGCCATATCATGTCACTTTATGATTTTCATGTGATGTTTGTCATGTTTACATCTTATTTGCTTAGAATGACGGTAGCATAAATAAGATGATCCCTCACTAAAATTTCAAGAAATGTTTTCCCCCTAACTGTGCACTGTTGCGAAGGTTCGTTGTTTCGAAGCACCACATGATGATCGGGTGTGATAGATTCTAATGTTCGCATACAAGGAGTGTAAGCCAGAATTACACATGCGAAACACTTAGGCTGACTTGACGAGCCTAGCATGTACAGAGATGGCCTCGTAACATGAGAGACCGTAAGGTCAAACATGAGTCATATAGTAGATACGATCAACGTGGAGATGTTCACCGTTGATCATTAGTCCATCTCACATGATGATCGGACACGGCCTAGTCGATTCGGATCATGTATCACTTAGATGACTAGAGGGATGTCTATCTGAGTGGGAGTTCATTAAATAATTTGATTAGATGAACTTAATTATCATGAACTTAGTCTAAAATGTCTTTAAAATATGTCTTGTAGATCAAATGGCCCATGCTATTGTTGCCCTCAACTTCAATGCGTTCCTAGAGAAAACCAAGCTGAAAGATGATGGTAGCAACTATACGGATTGGGTCCGTAACTTGAGGATCATCCTCATAGCTGCCAAGAAAGAATATGTCCTTGAAGCACCGCTAGGTGATGCACCCATTTTCCCAGCAACTCAAGACGTTATGAACACCCGACAGTCGTGTAGTGATGATTACTCCCTGGTTCAGTGCGGCATGCTTTACAACTTAGAACCGGGGCTCCAAAAGCCTTTTGAGCAGCACGGAGCATATGAGATTTTCCAAGAGCTGAAAATGGTTTTCCAAGCTCATGCCCGGGTCGACAGATATGAAGTCTCCACAAGTTCTACAGTTGTAAGATGGAGGAAAACAGTTCTGTCAACGAGCATATACTAAAAATGTCTGGGTTGCACAACCACTTGTCTCAGCTGGGAGTTAATCTTCCAGATGACTCGGTCATTGACAGGATCCTCCAGTCGCTTCCACCTAGCTACAAGATCTTTGTGATGAACTACAATATGCAAGGAATGGAGAAGTCCATTCCTAAGTTATATTTAATGTTGTAATCAGCGGAGGTGGAAATCAAAAAGGAACATCAAGTGTTGATGGTGAATAAGACCACTAGTTTCAAGAAAGGCAAGGGTAAGAAGAACTTCATGAAGGACGGCAAGGGAGTTGCCGCGCCCGATAAATCAGTTGCCGGGAAGAAGCCAAGAATGGACCCAAGCCCGAGACTCAGTGCTTTTATTGCAAGGGAAATGGTCACTGGAAACGGAACTGCCCCAAGTACTTAGCGGATAAGAAGGCGGCAACGCCAAAGGTATATGTGATATACATGTTATTGATGTGTGCCTTACCAGCGCTCGTAGTAGCTCTTGAGTATTTGATACCGGTGCGGTTGCTCATATTTGTAACTCAAAACAGGAGCTGCGGAATAAGCGGAGACCGGCGAAGGACGAGGTGACGATGCACGTCGGGAACGGTTCCAAGGTCAATGTGATCGCTGTCGGCACTCTACCTCTACATCTACCTTCATGATTAGTTTTAAACCTCAATAATTGTTATATAGTGCCAGCTTTGAGCATGAACATTGTATCTGGATCTCGTTTAATGTGAGATGGCTACTCATTTAAATCCAAGAATAATGGTTGTTCTATTTATATGAGAGATATGTTTTATGGTCATGACCCACTGGTCAATGGTTTATTTTTATTGAATATCGAACGTGATGTTACACATATTCATAGTGTGAATGCCAAAAGATGTAAAGTTGATAATTATAGTCCCACATACTTGTGGCACTACCGCCTTGGTCACATTGGTGTCAAATGCATGAAGAAACTCCATGCAGATGGACTTTTGGAGTCTCTTGATTACGAATCATTTGACACGTGCGAACCATGCCTTATGGGCAAAATGAGCAATACTCCGTTCTCCGGAACAATGGAGCGAGCAACCAATTTATTGGAAATCATACATACTGGTGTCTGCGGTCCAATGAGCATTGACGCTCGTGGTGGCTATCGTTATGTTCTCACCCTCACTGATGACTTAAGTAGACATGGGTATGTCTACTTAATGAAACACAAGTCTGAGACCTTTGAAAATTTCAAGGAATTTAAGAGTGAGGTAGAGAATCAACATGACAGGAAAATAAAGTTCTTACAATCAAATCATGGAGGGGAATACTTGAGTCACGAGTTTGGCACGCACTTAAGGAAATGTGGAATTGTTTCACAACTCACGCCGCCTGGAACACCTCAGCTTAATGGTGTGTCCGAACGTCGTAATCACAGTCTATTGGATATGGTGCGATCTATGATGTCTCTTACCGATCTACCGCTATCATTTTGGGGTTATGCTTTAGAGACTGCCACATTCACTTTAAATAGGGCTCCGTCGAAATCCGTTGAGACGACACCGTATGAATTATGGTTTGGGAAGAAACCTAAGCTGTCATTTCTGAAAGTCTGGGGATGCGATACTTATGTCAAGAAACGTCAACCTGAAAAGCTAGAACCCAAGTCGAAAAATGCGTCTTCATAGGATACCCTAAGGAAACTATTGGGTATACCTTCTACCGCAGATCTTTGTTGCCAAGAATGGATCCTTTTTGAGAAAGAGTTTCTCTCGAAAGAAGTAAGTGGGAGGAAAGCAGAACTCGATGAGGTACTTCCTCTCGAACCGGAGAGTAGCACAGCTCAGGAAGATGTTTCTATGGTGCCTGCACCGACTAGAGAGGAAGTTAATGATGATGATCATGAAACTTTGGATCAAGTTGCTACTGAACTTCATAGGTCCACAAGGACACGTTCCGCACCAGAGTGGTACGGGAACCCTGTCCTGGAAATCATGTTGTTAGACAACGGTGAACCTTCGAACTATGAAGAAGGGATGACGGGTCTGGATTCCAACAAATGGCTTGAGGCCATGAAATTCGAGATAGGATCCATGTATGAAAACAAAGTATGGACTTTGACAGACTTGCCCGTTGATCGGCAAGCCATGGAGAATAAATGGATCTTTAAGAAGAAGACTGACGTGGATGGTAATGTGACCATCTATAAAGCTCGGCTTGTCGCCAAGGGTTATCGACAAGTTCAAGGGGTTGACTACAATGAGACCTTCTCACCCGTAGCGAAGCTGAAGTCCGTCCGAATCATGTTAGCAATTGCCGCATTCTACGATTATGAGATATGGCAAATGGACGTCAAAACGGTATTCCTTAATGGTTTCCTTGATGAAGAATTGTATATGATGCAGCCGGAAGGTTTTATCGATCCTAAGAATGCTGACAAGGTATGCAAGCTACAACGCTCCATCTATGGGCTGGTGCAAGCATCTCAGAGTTAGAACATTCGCTTTGATGAAATGATCAAAGCGTTTGGGTTTATGCAGACTTATGGAGAAGCATGTGTTTAAAAGAAAGTGAGTGGGAGCTCTGTAGCATTTATCATATTATATGTGGATGACATATTATTGATGGGAAATGATATAGAACTTTTGGAAAGCATAAAGGCCTACTTGAATAAGTGTTTTTCAATGAAGGACCTTGGAGAAGCTGCTTACATATTAGGCATAAAGATCTATAGAGATAGATCGGGACGCCTCATTGGTCTTCACAAAGCACGTACCTTGACAAGATATTGAAGAAGTTCAATATGGATAAGTCCAAGAAGGGGTTCTTGCCTGTATTGCAAGGTGTGAGATTGAGCACGGCTCAATGGCTGACCTCGGTAGAAGATAGAGAAAAGATGTGTGTCATCCCCTATGCCTCAGCCATAGGCTCTATTATGTATGCCATGTTGTGTACCAGACCTGATGTGAACCTTGTCGTAAGTTTGGTAGGGAGGTACCAAAGTGATCCCGGTATGGAATACTGGACAGCGGTCAAGAATATCCAGAAGTACCTGAAAAGGCCTAAGAATATGTTTCTCGTTTATGGAGGTGACGAAGAGCTCGTCATAAAGGGTTACATCGATGCTAGCTTCGACACAAATCTGGATGACTCCAAGTCACAAACCGGATACGCGTACATTTTGAATGGTGGGGCAGTTAGCTGGTGCAGTTGCAAGCAAAGCATCGTGGCGGGATCTACATGTGAAGTGGAGTACATAGCTGCCTCGGAGGCAGCACAGGAAGCAGTCTGGATGAATGAGTTCATCACCGACCTAGGAGTCATTCCCAATGTGTCGGTCCTGGTGACTCTCTTTTGCGACAACACTGGAGCTATTGCCCTTGCTTAGGAGCCCAGGTTTCACAAGAAGACCAGACATATCAAGCGTCGCTTCAACTCCATTCGTGCATATATTCAAGATGGAGACATAGATATTTGTAAAGTGCATACGGATCTGAATGTCGCAGATCCGTTGACTAAACCTCTTCCACGAGCAAAACATGATCAACACTAGAACTCTATGGGTGTTCGATTCATCACAATGTAACTAGATTATCGACTCAAGTGCAAGTGGGAGTCTATTGGAAATATGCCCTAGAGGCAATAATAAAGTGGTTATTATTATATTTCCTTGTTCATGATAATATTCTATTGTTCATGCTATAATTGTATTAACCGGAAATCGTAATACATGTGTGAATACATAGATCACAACATGTCCCTAGTGAGCCTCTAGTTGACTAGCTCCTTGGTCAATAGATGGTTGTAATTTCCTGACCATGGACATTGGATGTCGTTGATAACGGGATAACATCATTAGGAGAATGATGTGATGGACAAAGACCCAATCCTAAGCATAGCACAAGATCGTGTAGTTCGTTTGCTAGAGCTTTTCTAATGTCAAGTATCGTTTCCTTAGACCATGAGATTGTGCAACTCCCGGATACCGTAGGAGTGCTTGGGGTGTATCAAACGTCACAACGTAACTGGGTGACTATAAAGGTGCACTACAGGTATCTCCGAAAGTGTCTGTTGGGTTGGCATGAATCGAGACTAGGATTTGTCACTCCGTATGATGGAGAGGTATCTATGGGCCCACTCGGTAATGCATCATCATAAACAATCTCAATGTGACTAAGGAGTTGGTCACGGGATCCTGCGTTACGGAATGAGTAAAGAGACTTGTCGGTAATGAGATTGAACGAGGTATGGGGATACCGACGATCGAATCTCGGGCAAGTAACATACCGATGGACAAAGGGAATTGTATATGTGATTGATTGAATCCCCAATATCATGGTTCATCCGATGAGATCATCCTGGAACATATGGGAGCCAACATGGGTATCATCCCGCTGTTGGTTATTGGCCGGAGAGATGTCTCGGTCATGTCTACATGGTTCCCGAACCCGTAGGGTCTACACAGTTATGGTTCGGTGACGCTAGAGTTGTCATGGGAAATTGTATGTGGTTACCGAAGGTTGTTCGGAGTCCCGGATGAGATCCCGGACGTCACGAGGTTTTCTAGAATGGTTCGAAGGTGAAGGTTTATATATGGGAAGTCCAGTTTCAGTCGCCAGAATAGTTGTGGGGGTTATCGGTATTGTACCGGGACCACTGGGTGCGGCCACCTGCCTCGGGGGACTTAATGGGCTGAATATGGGAGGGAACCAGCCCCTGGTGGGCTGGTGCGCCCCCAAAGGCCCAAGGCGCCTAGGGTTGTGCTACCTCTTGAGCACTGCGTTGGTTTTCCCTTGAAGAGGAAAGGGTGATGTAGTAAAGTAGCGTAAGTATTTCTGTCAGATTTTGAAAACCAAGGTATCAATCCAGTAGGAGATCACGCACGAGTCCCTCACACCTACACAAACAAATAAGAACCTCGCAACCAACGCGATAAAGGGGTTGTCAATCCCTCAACGGTCACTTACGAGAGTGAGATCTGATAGATATGATAAGATAATATTTTTGGTATTTTTATGATAAAGACAAAAAAAGATGCAAAGTAAAATAAAAGGCAATAGAAATAACTAAGTGTTGGAAGATTAATATGATGGAAAATAGACCCGGAGGCCATAGGTTTCACTAGTGTCTTCTCTCAAGATAGCATAAGTATTATGGTGGGTGAACAAATTACTGTCGAGCAATTGATAGAATTGAGCATAGTTATGAGAATATCTAGGTATGATCATCTATATAGGCATCACGTCGGCGACGAGTACACCGGAACGATTCTGCATCTACTACTATTACTCCACACATCGACCGCTATCCAGCATGCATCTAGAGTATTAAGTTCATAAGAACAAAGTAATGCTTTAAGTAAGATGACATGATGTGGAGGGATAAACTCATGCAATATGATATAAACCCCATCTTTTTATCCTCGATGGCAACAATACAATACGTGCCTTGCTGCCCCTGCTGTCACTGGGAAAGGACACCGCAAGATTGAACCCAAAGCTAAGCACTTCTCCCATTGCAATAAAGATCAATCTAGTAGGCTAAACCAAACTGATAATTCGAAGAGACTTGCAAAGATAACCAATCATACATAAAAGAATTTAGAGGAGATTCAAATATTGTTCATAGATAAACTTGATCATAAACCCAGAATTCATCAGATCTCGACAAACACACCGCAAAAGAAGATTACATTGAATAGATCTCCAACAAGATCGAGGAGAACTTTGTATTGAGATCCAAAGAGAGAGAAGAAGCCATCTAGCTAATAACTATGGACCCGAAGGTCTGAGGTAAACTACTCACACATCATTGGAGAGGCTATGGTGTTGATGTAGAAGCCCTCTGTGATCAATGCCCCCTCCGGCGGAGCGCTGGAAAAGGCCCCAAGATGGGTCTCACGGGTAAAGAAGGTTGCAGCGGTGGAAATAGGTTTTTGGCTCCAGCTCTGATAGTTTGGGGGTACGTAGGTATATATAGGAGGAAGAAGTACGTCGGTGGAGCAACATGGGCCCCACGAGGGTGGAGGGCGTGCCTGGGGGGTAGGCGCGCCGCTGCCTCGTGCTCTCCTCGTTAATTGCTTTGCATAGACTCCAAGTCCTCTAGATCACGTTTGTTCCGAAAATGACGTTCCCGAAGGTTTCATTCCGTTTGGACTCCGTTTGATATTCTTTTTCTGCAAAACACTAAAATACGCAAAAAAACAGCAATTCGGGCTGGGCCTCCGGTTAATAGGTTAGTCCCAAAAATAATATAAAAGTGTATAATAAAGCCCATTAAACCTCCAAAATAGAATATAATATAGCATGGAACAATAAAAAATTATAGATACGTTGGAGACGTATCAGGTTGGAAACCCTAGGGGGAGGGGGCGCCTCCCACGTTGCTTGGGGGCAAGTCTCCCCCCTGGCCGCCCCCCCTCTAGATGCATCTAGGGGGCCGACCCCCTCTACCCTTCACCCTATAAATAGAGGGGAGGTGGGAGGGCAGCCGCACCCCTTCCCTGGCGCAACCCCTACCTCCTCCAACACCTCCTCCTCCTTAGCAGTGCTTAGCGAAGCTCTGCCAGAGAACCACGTGCTCCACCACCACGCCATCATGCTGCCGGAGTTCTGCCTCAACTTCTTCTCTTCCCTTGCTGGATCAAGAAGGAGGAGACATCCCCGAGCTGTACGTGTGTTGAACGCGGAGGCGCCGTCCGTTCGGCACTTGATAGGATCTTCCGTGATTTTAATCGCCACGAGTACGACTCCATCAACTGCGTTCTTGTAATGCTTCTGCTTAGCGATCTTCAAGGGGGAATATGCACTCCCTCTCTCTCGTTGCTAGGATCTCCTAGATTGATCTTGGTGACACGTAGGATTTTTTTTAGTTATTACTACGTTCCCCAACAAACCCATACTACTATACATATTCGCAACTCACCAGGTGGTGAGAGCAGTACTCGTCGTTGAACAAGAGGAAGAGGGACATAAATTCCCACTCCAAAAACCCGTCTACTACGTATCGGCGGTTCTCACACCATGTAAATCCCGGTACCCGCACTATCAAAAGATAGTTGCAGTTTTCATGGCATCTCAGAAGCCGCGACACTACTTTCAAGAGTGCTCAATCACGGTGGCCTCCTAGGTACCACTCAATGATATCATAAATAATCGAGACGCCACTGGCCGCATTGCAAAATGGGCCATCGAGCTCCTACCATTTGAAATAACGTACAAACCATGCCAGGCTATTAAATCTCAGGTGTTGGCCGACTTCGTCGCCGAATGGACAGAAGTCGAACTCCCCAAAGAATACGGTACATACTCCAAATGAGTGATGTACTTCGGCGGCTCTAAAATGTTAGCCGGACTGGGGGGCTGGTATCATCCTAACATCCCCTACAGGGGACACAGTCTGTTACGTATTGCAAATCATGTACACGGACTCCAATAATGCGGCCGAATATGAGGCACTACTGCATGGTCTCCGGATGGCTGTTTCTATGGGCATACAACGCCTTGAGGTGCGCGGGGATTCAAACCTTGCAATATCCCAAATAAACGGAGAATTCGATGCAAAATATCCAAATATGGCAGCTTACCGCAATGATGTGCTCAAAATATCAGCTCGGTTCGAGGGGCTCGAGTTTCATCACGTGGCCCGAGACAGTAACCAAGTAGCGGACATCCTTGCTCGAATGGGCGCTAAACGCGATCCCGTCCCACCTAACACCTTCGTGGAAAGGCTCTTCAAGCCATCTTGGTATGGCAGGACGAGAGCGGAAATACCAGTCCGGCACCGATCACACCCCCGGATGCCGAACACAATTCGGGCATCATCGGGGGCTCGGGCACAGAACCAACACCTTCCTCTCATGTAATCATGGCGGTAATCGCCCCATGGACCGAACCCTTCCTAGCCTTCCTTAATAGGCAGGAGCTCCCTCAGGACCAGAACGAGGCTCGTCGCATCGCTCGATGTTCGAAAGCCTAAAAGGTTCATGAAGGAGAGCTCTACAAGAAAAGCACTACCGGAGTCCTTCAAAGATGTATCTCCGAAGAGGAGGGACGATAGCTCTTGGCCGAAATACATGCTGGTCTTGGTGGCCATCACGCCGCAGCTCGGGCCCTTGTAAGTAAGACCTTCTGTACAGGTTTCTTTTGGCCCAAGGCCCGAGAAGACACGCAAGACCTCATACAACGCTGTGTCGGATGCCAACTTTTTGCCAATCAAAGCCATATGCCGCCCACTTCCCTACGAACAATCCCCATTACTTGGCCTTTCGTGGTCTGGGGGCTGGACATGATCGGACCCCTTAAAGAGGGTAGCCATAAGAAAAAATATTTGCTGGTTATGGTAGATAAATTCATTAAGTGGATAGAGGCCAAACCAGTGAAAATGGCTGAAGCCGGACCGGTGATAGACTTTATATCCGGTGTCGTACACCGTTATGGTGTTCCGCACAGTATTATTACTGACAATGGCTCTAACTTTACAGCGGACAAGGTGAAAAATTGATGTGCTAATCTAGGTATCAAACTCAATTATGCCTCCATGTATCACCCCCAAACAAACGGTTAAGTAGAACGGGCCAATGGCCTGATAATGAGTGGAATCAAACCCAGACTAGTGCGACCCTTAAATGAGTCAGATAAACACTGGGTCGAGGATCTCAACTCCGTACTATGGGGGCTGTGGACCACACCCAATCGCACGACCGGATACACACCGTTCTTCATGGTGTACGGCGCAGAGGCTGTCCTGCCCTATGATATTATTCATGACTCACCTCGAGTGCGCATGTACGAGGAGAGAGAGGCTGAGCCCGATCGGCAAGACAACTTAGATGGCCTGGAGGAGGAGCGCGATGTCGCAAAGGCCCGTTCCGCATTCTACCAACAACAAGCTCGAAGATACCAAAGCAAAGAAGTGTAGGCTAAGACTTATAATGTCGGAGAACTCGTTCTACGCCTACCAGAGAAGAAAAAGGACAAGCTCAAGCCCAAATGGGAGGTTCCCTTCATTATAGATGAAGTTCTCACTAGAGGAGCATATCACCTTCGCAACACATCGGACAATCGCTTAGATCCGAACCCATGGAACGCTGCCAGACTCCGAAGATTCTACGCCTAAGTCCGGACACATTGTTCGTTACCTTTTTCTTCTTTTTTCACTTTTATCCTTTTTCTTTTTCCCTTACAACTTCTAGCGTGTGTTCGGGTAAGCCGCACACTTGAGGGGTATACATCCTTAAATGTACACACCCCACCATAACTGGGGGCTTCCTCTAATAGAAGCTTATTATCATTTTGAGCATAAAGCTCACCATATATACGTGTGTTGTTTGCTCATATACGTCCTGTCTTCGCCATTATATGCACCTCTATGACTTAAGTTTTTGCCAAGCTGGGTTGCCTGGCTCCTGTGCTTATGCCATACGTTCCCGCTCGTTCGGCTAGGGAATAAAGGGAGCACCTCTGCGATTGTTACAACCGGGTCATCCGGACATGTACCTCAGATGGGTGAAGCCGAAAGCTAGCGTTCTTAAGGGAATAATTAGTCGGCGGACAAAAAACGAACTACTTTTGCAACAATATAAACCACTAAAAGACTCATGTGATTCTTTCGCATCACGACTTAGTCATGCATAAACGCATGCCGACCCAGGGAAAGGAACCCTTAACAGAATTATTCTTTCTGGAAGATGTTTCGTACGTTAAACAATAATATAACATAAATCCCCAAATACAGTTTGTCTGTTCAAGCATTATGACTAGATCGCCTGGTTTCTGAACATACTTGGTGTTTCCCACAGGCATAGTATTTGAAAACACTCCACCCTTGGGTGTTAGAGTTTGAAAGCGAAAAGTCTGCCACGACAATCTTTTACAATTCGGCCGGAGATAAGCTTTGCTGGTAAAGTGTATTGTCACATAAAATTACACGCCTACTCTTTATCTATGCCATCTATCAGACTGTCTAGTTTACAGTCCTGCTGTGAAAAATTGGCGGCTATCTTTACATGGTCGTACATCAAGCTAATCAGAATTTCTTGTCCGTCTGGTCCTCGAGGTCCGACCCGGGCCATATGGTTCGTATCAAGTCCGGTGTACCGCCTTTTCACCATGGCCCAGGTCTCTCGTGCACCTTCTCGACATGTCGATGCCTTCCACAGCTCAAAACGAAGACGAGCTCCCTTGAATAACTCTGCGAGCTCCCCCATCATTCCTAGAGGAGAATCGGATGGCCATAAAGCCTTTGCCATATTCCTCATGGCTTTCCGAGCTCGCTTGTGCACTTTGGATAGCTCTTGCAGCACGTCGCCTTGGAATCCGGTCACTTCTCCTTCGGGCCGCACAGTTAACATACCTACAGGCACAAATCTCGTAAACTTTTTTCCATCAGGGGATCTTATGAAAGTTAGGTTCAGGGCATACTAAATATGCCGCCTTTCAGCTTTCGGTTCTCCTTCAAGGCATCCGACAGTTGGGCTCTTACATCCTTCAGCTCCTCGGCTTGCCTGATGTTGGCATCCTGTAGTTTGTCCCTCTCGTCCCTGGTCCGTGTCAGTATACGACCAGCAGCTTCTTACCTTTCGGCATGCTGTTTATCCGCCTGCACAGCCTCCAGTCTGTCCTCCAGCTGATCCGACGATCCTGCAGCCATAAACAAAACAGTGTATATTTGAAAAAGAAACATTGTTGGCGCAGAATCGTATTTTTTCGGGCAGTGATGGACCTTAACATTCGGTGCCTTTTTGGACTTCTCCTATTCGGCGGTGACAGCAGTAAGCTTGGTCCGACATTCTTCAAGCTCCTTGGATAGCATGTCATTTTTCTCCGCGAGTACCTGATAATACAACGATCCTTAAATCAGTTTGGGCAAACTGTTTCAAGTCTCTCGGGATACTACTGGCACATGAGTCTTGCACCTACAAAAATCTCTTACCCGCATATCCTTTGAAAGGTGGTGTGTGGCTCCAGCAAGCCCATCCCGAGCAGCTCGGATATATGCGTCTGCAGACTTGAGGGCATGGAACGCCTCTACGGTAAAACTGGGATCGCGCATGGCCTCTTTCCTCCGCCGATGATTCATCGCGCTCTCCACCTCGGAATTGGTGACGGATACATCATTCGAATCCTCTTGGAGATGACAATCCGGCATTTTACTCGTATCAACCCTAGTCCTTACGGCAGGGTCTGGGGCCGGATTGGTCAATGCACGGTTGGCAAGGTCCCCGAATGTACTCTGGTGTATGCTCTTCCTGCAGGATGGCCCAACGGAAAACATCACAATTCGGTCTACCCACCGGGTGCATATTAAACACTATACCTCTTTGGCGAAGGCAGGGGCACGGTGGTATCACCCTTGTCCTTTCCTTTTAAGGACTCACCCTGCGTAGGTGTCGCCTTCCTAGAAGACACCTTCGATACAGCTCGGCAAGACGAGCGTCGCCCCTTCGGAGCATGAGACAGTGCGGTGGCTGAGGTGCGACGGGAAAACACTTTCGGAGGATATGTATCCTGGGTACTTACGTGGGAGGAGGGGAGAAGGCTGGGGTAATCGGCTATAATAGCCAATTCCGTGCTGTCGTAGCTCGCCTGATTAAAGATTCCCTCCTTAAGCTCTATAAATTTTTTTGGATCTTCTTCATATCCGGGATCTAGATCCCGATTATGATCCTCTAGCTATGGAGCGGGCCAGTGGATCTCCTTGACGATCTTTCTCCATTCCTATTAGAAGCGGCCGGATTAGATTCGACTAGCGTAACTATGGAAAAGGATTGAGTAAAGCCGAGCATCAAAACTTACCCAGTCGATGGGGTCGTACATGGAAAAACCTTCCCGACACTTCAAGCGAGTGAAATCTTCCTTCTCCCTTTTGAAAAGGTCAGCTAAGATGGTGGCCAGGGCGGCAAAGTTGTCCGGACCCTGGTGTAGACAATGGGATGCATCGTCCTTCCTGTTGTAATGCCACATGGGAAAACCCCTAGATTGGAGCGGTTGAACGCATCGCGTTATTGAAATTGCCATTACCTCAATTATTGATAGCCCGGAGTTGGCAAGTACTTTGATTATGCTTGCCAACCTCTCGACCTCCGCACTATCTCTTTCGTCGAGGCTCCGGGGACGCCAGCCGGCGTGCTTCTTTAAAGGAGCGCTGGAGAATTCGGGAAGGCCGCGCCAGATTGGGTCCGGAAGCACGATGTCTTCACTATAAAACCATTCCGAGGGCCACTCTTCGGATGCCTTCTTCGGAGTGCCGGACAGGTATCCTGTTCCGGCTATGCGTCATACTTCGCCGCCGCCCACTTCGATTATAGATCCCTTTTGGGAGCGCGGAACGAGGCAGAAGAATTTCCGCCATAATTTGAAATGGGCCTCACAGCCTAGGAATAGCTCGCACAGAGCAACGAAGCCCGCGATATGCAGGATGGAGCCGGGCGTCAGATTGTGCAGTTGGAGGCCATAATACTCCAGGAGACCTCTAAGGAATGGGTGGATAGGGAATCCTACACCTCTCAGAAGGAAAGAAACAAAGCACACCCACTCCTCTTTAGAAGGATTGGGGAAATTTTGTCACATCCCTAGCTTCTGGTAATGCTCTAGGCTAGCTTCGTGTGTGCATCATGTCTATATTCTGAAAGTTGAAATGAGGAAATTGAAAGCCTCAGAAATCATTTTAATAAAAGGGCAAGAAACCCTAAAAATTGCAATCAGTAAATCCAAAATGCCCTAGAAATAGCTCTGACAATTTTGGCAAGAGTTATAAATCAAACCAAAATTTTGGAACATTTCTAAGGAATTATTTGGGCTCTGATTTTAAATCAATATTCTATTTGAATTTGGAGTAATATTCATAATATATAATGAATATATTTTCAAATGCCCTGAGATATTTTATGTATATGAGGAGTAGACCTTAAGTGACATAAAATTATCCAGGGGAGTTTTGGCACTGTTTTCATATTTGTTTGAATTTGAGTTCAGTGGCAATTAAATAAAACAAAAACAGAAGAGAAGTAAAACAAAGCAGAACTTACCTCAGCCTATCTGCGCGGCCTGCTACTGTTGTCGGCCTAGCTGTGCAGCCCAGCCCACCTGGCCTTCTGCCAGTCATCTCCTAGCTCCTGCCAGGAGGACGACGCCGTGTCGCCCGCGCACGCACCTGAGGTTTCCACCTCCTGCTTCGTGCTGGCGGCCTCCCCTTCGAGCCTGTCCGCGCCTGGAGACGCCCAGCACCCCCTTGCTCACTCCCCTGCCTCTCTGGCCTCTCCCCACCGCTCTGGCTCTCCCTCCGCAGCCGCCCGAGCACACCCGCAGCGCGCAGCTCACCGCCGCCATGCCTAGTGGCCTCCTCTCGCCTCCACACTTATCTGGAAGCTCCGCACTCATTGCGTACGTCGTCTCCGTCAACTCACACGACGCCGGGAGCCCTACAGTAACGCCATCATCGTCGTCTTCACCGACGGGCACTAAAGATTGCCGGCTCCGATTCACCGTCTCCAAGCCGTCCCCAAGCCATCTGAGATGCTCAACGACTTCGCTGTGAGGACTCCTTCGTTTCCCCCCTCCTCTCCTGCTTGTTCCCATGCCGTAGCCGTCATCCATGCAAGCACCGAGCTCCGGCCATCGCCATGGCCGACAAACCTCACGCCCCGGAGCTCTTCGCTCGCTCCAGTAGCTCCCGCGTGCTCCTGGAGCCATGTGGAGTCCGTCCATCACCTAAACCTGCTCCCTAGCATACTGCAGCACCACGCCGCTCGCACACCAAACTCCGGCCGCTGCCTAGCTCACTGCTGCCGCCGCCTTAGACCACCGCAGCTCCCCCTGGTTGCTCCATCAGATGCGCGCGAGCGTCAGCTCGCCGTAGAGGCCACCCACGTCGCAAACCGCCACCTGTAGCGCGAGCCCGAGCAACTCCGGTGAGACTCCGCCGCGAGATGTGGTCGCCGACGCTTAATCCAGCGACACTGACGTGGCAGGATTAGATTAGGCACTAATCACCGAGTTAAATAACCTTGTTAACCCCCTGAGTCAATGACAGGTGGAGCCCACTAGTCAGATTTGACTTTGGTCAATGCTGACGTCACCCTGACTTAGTGCTGACGCAGTAAAGGTTTTCTGGAATTTAAAAATAAATCAGAAATGATTTATGAATTTCAGAAAACAACCTAAACTTTGTAAAATCATAGAAAATAAACCATAACTCCAATTGAAATAAATTATATATGAAAAATTATTAAAAAAATGCAATCTATCCATCTGTACCATTTTCATGCATGTTAGAACAACTTATAGCTACTGTTTAGGACAAATCATATGAATGACATTTGAATATCCACATATGGAGTTTGAATTTGAACCTTTGGTTCAAACCAACTTCATTTAATCTTGTTGCTAGTTGCATTAGCTCAAATCACATCATATTGCCACGTCATGATCATGCATCATATTGTGCATTGCATTGATTGTGTTTCTTTCTCAGTTGCCGGTAATTGCCCCCTCTCGATAGACGCGTTCCGACGATGAGTTCGATGACACCGATGAAGAGCTATACTATCTTTAGAAGTGCCAGGCAAGCAAAACCCCCTTGTTCATCCCGATACAATCCCACTCTCTCGCTCCTGCTCTCTTTTACTGCATTAGGACAACAGCGATTCAACTGTTACATGCTGCGGTAGTTGAACCCCTTTCCTCTGCATGACCTGCCATTGCCACAGTAAATAGATGAAACCCACTAGCATGAGTAGGAGTTGTTTGAGCCCTGATGTGCCTACTCATTCATGCTTGATTGTCATGCCTGCTATTGCTTAGAGTTGTGTCAGGTCTGATTCATCGATGATGAATTGGAAAGTTGTGAACATGTCCTACTGTTGAGAGCTAAGTGTGTGAACACGATTTGGTAAAGGTAGCGGTGAGAGGCCATGTAGGAGTACATGGTGGGTTGTATCATTGAAACCGTCCTCAGGAACTGAGTTCTGTGTTTGTGATCCATGAACAGTTACTACCACACATTGGGTTCCGGTAACTCGACCCCTCTCGATTATTAATCAACTTGATCTCTGTCCAGGAGTTGCAACTAGTTTCTGGTGTTTGTAGGTAGTGTTAGTAGTCTACCAAGTGGCACCCGATACAGGTGGGCTTGGGACAGACTAGGCACCGTGGCCGGGTAGACCAAGCGCCGCCCGTTTGGTGGTCTTGGAACCCTGTACACATCGTTTGGGGCCGTGAGCGACACCCCGACCGGATCTCCTTGCGGATGGAACCCGAAGAGGTGATAAACCTGGACTAGAGACTTGTGTGGTTAGTCAGGTCGTGGCCGACTCCCTCGCCAGGCTTCCGCTTGAAGGTTGCCGAGATACACGACGTGTACATGGTGATAAGTGGCGAGAGCGTGTGTGAAGAAGTACACCCTTGCAGGGTTATCATTATCTATTCGAATAGCCGGATTCCTCGGATATGGAAACTTGGACCCCTTGCATAGTTCACAGACAAGTGAAAGTGGATACTCTAAAATGCGCAAGATAAGCGTGAGTGCTATGGATGGTGTTCTCGTAGGGAGACGGGAGCGGATCCATAGTGGTGTATTGGTATGGTGAATATGTGGACTCGTGTGCGCCACCTCAAAAGAGTTACTTGCAGTCGTAGTTCAGGATAGCCACTGAGTCAAAGCTGGCTTGCTGCAGTTATACTCCACCATCCCCTTGTTGATACCGATGCATATGTAGCTAGTTCTGATGTAAGTCTTGCTGGGTACATTTGTACTCACGTTTGCCTATTTTATGTTTTTGCAGAGAGACGTCGGTCTCTCTAGTAGTTCCGCGTGTACTTCGACGTTTAGCTTGTTACCTCAGCTACGATCTTGTGCCCTCGGCAGGATCTGGTAGATAGTCAGGCTTCTCAACCTTTTTTATTTGTAGATGTCTGTACTCAGACATGTTAAGCTTCCGCATGTGCTTTGACTTGTATGCTCTGAATGTTGGGTCATGAGACCCATGTTTGTAATATCTGGCTCTTCGGAGCCTAATGAATAAATACTTGAGTCGTAGAGTCTTGTTGTGATGCCATGTTGTATTTACACATATCGAGCATATTGTGTGTATGATTGAAATGCTTGGTATGTGTGGGATCCGACAATCTAGTTGTTTATCCTTGGCAGCCTCTCTTATGGGGAAATGTAGTCTAGTGCTTCCATGAGCCATAGTAGTCCGCTACAGCCCGGTTCACCGGAGTCCTGCTAGCCCAGCACTACTACTCAGGACACTTGACTGGCTGGCATGTGATTCACTTCGTTCCTGTGTCTGTCCCTTCGAGGAAATGTCACGCGGTGACATCCGGAGTCCTGCCTAGCCTGCTACAGCCCAGGTTACCGGAGTCCTGTTAGCCCAGTGCTACAGCCCAGATTCACACGTAGTTGACCGACATGCTCGAGGTTGATTCATGTATGCCTGTCCCCATGGGTTAGTGCCGCTTTGGGTTCACGACTAGCCATGTCGGCCCGGGTTATTTGTCATATGGATGCTAGCGACACTATCATATACGTGAGCCAAAAGGCGCAAACGGTCCCGGGCCAGGTAAGGTGGCACCCGTGGGAATACCGTGCGTGAGGCCGCAAAGTGATATGATGTGTTACATGCTAGATCGGTGTGACTTAGGATCGGGGTCCTGACAAATTTTCCGCTAGGGCTTCATTCATTGAGTGAAGTTAATCCAGCCCGAACGAAGACTAGATCCGCGGGAGAAAGATATCTCTGCCTCTGAAGTTCATTCAGATGGGCGTGTGACACCGAGCAGCTTTCCCAGTCGCCTTTTTGAGGGTTGTAGGCGCGTGAGGAGGAGCTAGGAGTGCCGGCCATGTTTGGATGATTTCCTGTGGCGAGTTCTAAGGACTTCCGCGTGGTGTGGAATGGCATCTGAGATCCAATCCCCTTAAATAGACTCCATCCATGTATGGTCAGGGGGTAATTTGTAAAAGATACCTGAACCGTTCGCTTTCGTCTAACGCGTGGAAGCCGGGGCGACAGCGGCAAAAAACATGATATTTAATATGGAGCCGAACTATCGTCAATCTGAAGTATAATGGAGAACCCGCCTTACAAAGCCGAAGACATAAAGCCGGATACTACATCGTCATTGAAGGCAAGTTCGGGGGCTACTGAGGGAGTCCTGGATTAAGGGGTCCTCGGATGGTCGGGCTATGCGACATGGGCCGGACTGATGGGTCATGAAGATACGAGATAGAAAGCCTTCCCCTGTGTCCGGATGGGACTCTCCTTTGCATGGATGGCAAGCTTGGCGTTTGGATGTGAAGATTCCTTTCTCTATAGACCGACTCTGTACAACCCTAGGCCCCTACGGTGTCTATATAAACCGGAGGGTTTAGTTCGAAGAGGCAATCATAATCATACAGGCTAGACATCTAGGGTTTAGCCATTACGATCTCGAGCTAGATCAACTCTTGTAACCCCTATACTCATCAAAGTAAATCAAGCAGGAAGTAGGGTATTACCTCCATCAAGACGGCCCTAACCTGGGTAAACATCATGTCCCTTGCCTCCTGTTACCTTCGATCCTCAGACGCACAGTTCGGGACCCCCTACCCGAGATCAGCCGGTTTTGACACCGACAACAACGACTGAAAGGTAAAGTTACTTAAGCTGATCCTATGAAAGTACAAAATAGCTCCGTGGAACCTCAAATGCACTCCCACTTAGCCACCTCTATGTTTGAAAAGCTACAAGAAAAAAACGAGGTCAGCAGCAATGAACTCCAAAAGAAAGATCAAGAAGATGCCCAAAAACCTCCACTCAACGAAGAACGGACGGAACAGTCAGCAGCAGCAACGAGAAGAGTAGCAGAGACGACAGTAGAAGCAACGACTAAGGAGGTAAAGTTACGTAAGCTGATTCTACGAAAATATAAAGTAGCTCCATGAAACCTCAAATGCACTGCCACTTAGCCACCTCTATGCTTGAACAGCTACAGGACAAAAACAAGGGCAGTGACGATGAACACCAAAAGACAGAACAAGAGGATCCCGAAAAAACTTCACTCAACAAAGAATGGGTGGAACAGTCAGCAGCAGCAACGATAGCTAAACAGGTGAAGTTGCAGAAAATGTTTCTACAAAATTATAGCTTAATCTCAATAAAATAATGCCGATTCACAATCAAATAGCTCAAAACACGCACCGAACGCTTCGCTATTTTCCTGTCACAACTGTTATAATTAAAATAAAGTACCAAATTAAATTATTTAACACCTTTTCCATGATAACACAGAAACCCGAAGAAGGCAACCACACAGATACAATCAATGAAGCAAACACTCACATTGTTCTACAGAAACTTGGTTATAATATTTTCAGAGAAAGAACCAGACACAATCGAAGAAAACCCTACACCGTCGTACGACGGCGATTCTCCTGGCAAAGAGGTTACTGCCAACCAAGTCGAGACTGAAAAACAGGACAGAAAATACCACCAGCAAGACATGACGGTTAACAAGCAAAAATATGACGCTAAGAAAAGCACATAGGACTCAAATGATGATGCATCAGAAACTGGACAAAAGGGTACTGAGGAAGCGAGCTTCGAATGTACAGCGCAAAAAGGACAACATCACATGCCACCAGAAGCAGAATGAGAACAAGAAAGGAACAACACTAGACAAGGCATATCTTCTAGCATCGAAGCAGGCAAGACAATAGAAACTTAATTGCTATCTTGCGACTTGAAATTATTTACATTAAATTCAAAATCATCCCAGGCACAAAGGAGGAAGGGGTCAAACATATAGATGCTGTCACCAAAGCCATCGAAGACATGTACAATGATATATGCAAGCCATCGAAGACATGTAACTATCACACAACACATTCTTACATACAATGATTTTAACGGTATCATGTGTAAATTAAAATATTTTTGTAAATATACTTTGCAGGGATGAGCTTTTCATTACAATGGACATGTTCAATGTCAATCTAGGTCATATCGCCGAAAGCTTCAAGGTCGGTAAACCAGTGAGCAGCAAAGCAATCAAGCCCATGCTAACGATCTTGAGAAAACAACTCAATGTCATAGGGAAAAAGATTCTATTGTTAAGCAACACTGTAAGTAAAGATCACGACAAAAGAATCACGTTTAAAACGATAAATGTCAGTTTATAAATAGATAAACTTCGCCTATAACTAAACTGACAAATTCCCTTTGTGTATGTATGACAAGACAAGCAGCACTCAATAAAGGAAGCCGACGACGAAGATCCAATGTGCTACAAAAATAATGATCAAGCACATATTAGAAAAAAAACTACTACCTACCAGGCTTAGAGCATTTTTCAACATATATAGAAGAAGAAGAAGAAAAACTGTAAGATTATAACATGGTAAGCAGATCAACTGTTACAAAAACAAAAACCAATTACGTATGTTATGCAAAGTTCTCTTTCATGAAAGACAAATCATTTTTAAATCTAAGAAGATTTCCAAACGTTTTCTTTTTATTTTGTGTTTTGTAGTTCCCTGTACCATGTTTGATGTGCGGGTTTAAGAAAGATAAAACTATCAGTCATTACTTCACCTTTACAGTTAATATGGAAAACAACACTTTGAACTCCTTGACTCTTCAACTGCATATCCAGGCACAATAGAATTCTTCAACAATGTAACCAGCAAATTAATGAAAATCTGGAAGCACGTAAGCACAGAGCTCCAGCTTTCAGAAAGAAGCATCGACCATTTCAAAAAGGTCAAACTGCAGGTGCCACTTTAGGGAGAAGACACGTAAGCACTTCCAACACTTCTCTTCTTTCTTTTTTTCAATGCAAGATTCACTACTACCATTCCTCAAGTAATTCTATTCTTTCATTTTTTTCAATGCAACAAGTACTACTACCATTGCTCCAACATTTCTCTTCTATCCGTTTCTCGAATGCAAAAATGTTACTACTACATGCAGAATGGGCAGCGCATTCTTTACGTACATGAATGTGAAGCACTACTCCAAAGATGGAACAACAGTGGCCTTAGAGGCAGAACAAGTACCAGAGTTGTGGAAAAAAATTCTATATCAACTAATCAGTCAACACAGAGGCAATACCGCACTGTCATTAATCAAGTGTACAACGGGTTAGTCTTTTCAGAAACAAAACCTTACAATTTTGTCACACTACCAAATAGTAATAAATTTTATTATTATTATTTTTTGATTCTAACATATATGCCAAAGTATGAAGTCGATATGGGAGACAAAGAAATGCAACAGATAGAATGTTGTGAACTAGAAGAGTTTCCGCCAAATCCCGAGCCAAAGGAACATATTATGCATGCGACAACCACCCAAGAGCAAGAAGTTATTGATATATGCAGTGAACACAAAGAGCTTATGCATGTCAGCAGCCACGCCGTCGTCAAAGAATCTTGCACAGATCACAAAGAAAAGGATCCACCAATAGAACCAGATCAACCACCACCAGACGACAAGATACCACACCAACCTGAAGAGGCAACAGACACCAATAACGAGCAAAATATCAACAACAATATCCCAAAGCATAGAGCAACTTGAACAAAAATGCACTACTTTAAAAGTGGATGACAGAAGCAACGATGTACCAACTACACAAGAACATGTTTCCGAGCAGAAGAAACAACCTGTTCTTCTTCAAGAAGAAACAAGGTTGACAAACAATCAGCAAGGCACCTCTAGCACTGTCTCTTTAGACTTCTTAAAAGACAAAATGATGAAAAAGCAAGAAGAAGTTGATGAATTTCTTTTAAGCCTTAACCCATACAATGAGCTTACACATATGGGCTATGAATTCGATGAAATCAAAACATTACGGATTCCGCACGAAGACTTTGAATTCAAAAAAAATGTCACGCCGTATCTGACAAGCTTGCAACAAGAATCAGGAGAACATTCAATGGCTCAATCATCTGAGAACAGCTCAGCCAAGAAAATCTCGGTCAAGAAGAGGCCGGTGAAGCCTTCGAGCTGGCTCCATGAAAAAATCAAGATTCCTACATTTGTCCCAGGAGATTTCAAATTTATGAACAAAGCCATGGCACTTCATGAATACGTATTCAACAAAGAAAGACAGGAAGAATGCGGATAGCAAGTACTTTCTCTTGTTAAAACGAAAAACAGAGAAGTGTTGATCCTTTTTAAAGCCACCTAACTAATGTATAAACCTTTTCTGCTTATAGCCTAAACATATATAATAGCTCAAAGTGACCCGATTGGATTACAGAAGAAGACATAATGCAACAGCTATGAAAAGGAGATGGAAAGATGGAGGGCTCCACCGCAAACACATTGTTCAGAGAATGGACGGAGCAGCAACAGTACAACACAACCGATAAAGCCATACTATCCGTAGAATTTGCAAACGTATGAAGTCCAATTGGACGAAAACACTTGCATCATTTCAGTGATTATATGTTTCAACTAAAAAGTAGATAACTTTTTTGCTGCATCTTGTGTTGTGTGTTAATCTTGGAAAAGAAGGAGGACTACGAGAATTCAATGAGGAAGAAGCATTGAAAGAGTTTGTACCCCTTGTAAGGATCACCCATAACTGGTACGTCATAAGGATCACCCAGAACTGGTACGTCAGTTCAACCTTGGTTTTCTAATTCTTGCATTCTCTTTCTTAATGGCAATATCCAACAATAAAACCAAACCGTAATCACAGATTACAAGGATGTATGCACTCATGAAGAAGCATTATGGAGAAGCGGAAATACAAGCCAACAGTGAACCAAACTGGTCGAGGATAGCAGAAACACCTAACATAGTTTGCATGCCAAAACAGTAGGGTACCAAATGTGGACACTTCATGGTTCAATTTGTAAAATACTGGAATGACATTGATCTCACAAAGGACGATGTGGATTTCCATGTAAGTGAATGGTACGAGAGCTACAATTTTATTTTAGAAAGCAGCACTCCTTCAATTCTTCAATTATTTCAACAAAGAAAAATAAAAGAATATTCGATGACCTTCATGCAGGATAGCAAGGTAGATACCGAGTGGAAATCAGAGTTCATTTTTACAGCCATATTTGGTGAAACAAACCAAGTAAAGTGCAAGCAACTAACTGGAAGAATCAAAGAATTCAAACCAGAAACTTCAAAGTTCTTTTCCACCAGCAAAGGTAAGAAAATTATTTCTGGTTATCTCTTTTTTGTAATAACCTACACAACCCATGGTTGACCAATGTCTTTAGTATCTCGAGAGCTTACATATTACATATCTGCTTCCGCTGACAGAAACATATGCAACAAAAAGGAAAAAGAACGCAACACCAATCCATACCCAAAACATTCACATTGCCTCCAACACACAAAGGAGGCGTCCGACCTCTTCCAAATAGTCATGAGCAACAGCTGGCAGGAGGAATTCCAAAAGTGAGTTTTTTCTATTGCACCTAAAAATAGTTGGACCGAGGCCAAAAAAATATAAAATTATGTTTCTCACTGACACTCACCTCCAAAATTATTTTATTTTCCTGTGGCAGCAAAATTGTATTTAAGCGCATTCGTAGAGAGAGCGAAATCACGCAACTTACCGCTGCCCAACTGAAGGCAGTATTTGGTCCAAGTGTCGGTGTACAAAAGTAGGGGGCTTTCCATACCCCTTTACTTGTGGGCGGGCAGTCGTAGCCTCACATGCGACCATGCTTGGCAAGGCAGAAGAAGCTAAGGTACGAGACTGCCAAAGTAGTACTCAAGCCAGAGGCGATAAGAGCAAAGGGGCAAGATCCGGGGCGGCCTACATAGCCCCGGCAAGGGCCTTGTCGGGGCGACTTGCCCCACACCAGTGAGGCCACCACCCTTTAGTGAGAGAGCTCTGGCACCATTGACAACGTCGAGACCAAGACTCGGGGGCACCTGCGTGATGGCATATAGATTTTTGTGAAGACCAAAGGCCTACAAGTCTAGATAGGAACCAGAAGACGAAGACCCTCGGCAAGATCCTTGCCGGGGACGCCCGGGAGACCCCGACAAGACCCTTGCCGGGGGCATCTGCGGGGCCGCGGCCAGGCCCGCACCCACCAATGTTTTACTGCCCCGCGGCCGTTCCGACGCGACAACCAGCCTGCCAATTAGGCAAGCGCCTACATGGCAGCATACAACTTCTAGGCCAACTAGTCAAGCACCTGCGTGGAGGCATGCAGATCTTTGTGAAGACCCTGTCACCGCACCAGCTCAGCAACCAGCCAGCCAGCATGGCGCAGCATGCCTCGTCAGCTTGGACGCGCGTCGAAGCAAGGCGAGGAGGCGACGGATGGGAGGAGCTCTGTTGCCGCCCCTGATAAAGCGAGAGGGCATGTAGGCAGCGCATTAAATGTGTTTGTCCTATGATGTCAGGCGATAAACTTGTACACTGTAGATACTTTCCACCTCCTGTGTGCCACTGTGGCGACCCCTTTGACATATAAACACTACCAAAAAAGACACATCCGTGACATTTTGGGCCGAACGAAAAAAATTTCTGTCATACATATGACACTTCAATGACGATAATTGTGACAAAACCCGGTATCATCATAGATGTGGTGGGCTCCTACTTCTATGACAAAAAATCATGACAGAAAATGGGATTTTCGTCCTGGGCGGGCCGGAGACATAGCTGCATGACATTCTTTGGGCCGTCCATGACGGAAAAACGTGGTACAAGCGAGGGGGAGGAAAATTTCGGGGAGTTCCCGGTTACGGTGGGAGGTCGGGGGCCGAGCGATGCGTGTTTCTCTCGTACACATACGCGCGTGTGTGCGAGGCGTTGGCTCTAACTGAACCCGAGCGAGGCGTTGGGCTCTAACTGAACCCGAGCGATTGCACTACAGGCTACGCGTTACTGAACCCGAGCAATCGGTCGATGGCTGTTAACTGAACCTGATCGAGCAATTCCTTCGCTACTGCTGCTAACTGAAGCCGATCGATGGGATGAGCAGTGAGCGTTGCAGGGGGTTTGGATGGACAGTGAGCGGTGGTGTTGCCTCTGGATGAACAGGACCCCGTGGTGTGGTGGAGGGCTGGATGAATAGTAGACAGTGGAGGGGTACCCCTGGAGGGGTGGACGAACAGGACCCCATGGTGTGGAGGGCTGGATGAACAGTAGACGGCGGAGGGGTGCCCGTGGAGGGGTGGTTGAACAGGACCCCGTGGTGTGGAGGGCTGGATGAACAGTAGAGGGTGGAGGGGTGCCCGTGGAGGGGTGGTTGAACAGGACCCCGTGGTGTGGAGGGCTGGATGAACAGTAGACGGTGGAGGGGTGCCCGTGGAGGGGTGGTTGAACAGGACCCCATGGTGTGGAGGGCTGGATGAACAGTAGACGGTGGAGGGGTGGTTGAACAGTAGCCGGTGGAGTAGCGCGCGGTGGAGGCTGGATGAACAGGAGCCCGTTGAGGCTGGATGAAAAGGAGCCCGTGGAGGCTGGAGGAGGTCGACGGTGGAGACGAACAGTATCTCGTGGAGTCCCGTTTTGACCATAGGAGGTCCGTTTCCTCCGTTTTGCGGTACGCCACACCCCTCCCGATCAACAGGACCCCCGTTTTGACTGTAGGAGGTCCGTTTCCTCCGTTTTGCGGTACGCCACACCTCTCCCGATGAACAGGATCCTGTTTCGAACGTGGCCGGTCGAACACAAGGCCGTTTCCTCCGTTCTGCGGTACGCCAGGCCTCGTTTCCATCGCCTATTCCGTCCAAGCCTTCCCGATGAACACGACGCATTCTGTTGCCTCCCCATGAACACGACGATGACGTTGTTTCTCTGTTTCGACCCAGCCATGTACACGAGCCCTCGCCGTACGTATGCGCGAGTAGGCGTTCGAGACCCCGCCCGTATGTACACATACGTGGCCGTATTTTCTTTCTTGCACCCTGACCGTTGTACGTACGTGTACATGCTACGTGCACGCCTCTACTACGACACGTGCGCGCCTCTACATCGACCAGTATATATGTACATACACATTCATGACAAGAATGACAACGCTACGTACGCTTCGACCATGTGGGTACTGACTGTCAGGCACTTCCTTGCGTGCGAAGATGTAGCTGGTGGGTCCCATCAGTCAGGGGGGCGAATCATTTTTTTTTGCCCGGACGCACTTCCTTGCGTGCGAAGGTGTAGCTGGTGGGTCCCAGTAGTCAGGGGGAAACGTTTTTTTCGTGAAGTACGGTGGCCCGTCCGGTGGTCCCTGCTGTCAGGTGGAGGAATAATTATTTTGCACGTAATAAGGAGGCACTTCCTTGCTACGGCCGTGGACCCAGCTGTCAGCCTCTCCACGTACAGTCCACGTCTGATGGAACTCGTTCTTTGACCACGTTGACCACGCCGCGCCGAGAGCACCAGGGCGGTGGACGACGGCAAGGCCTAGGAAGGGGACGACGGGGAGCCGGGGAAGACGCGGCAGTGGAAGCCCGTGCGGAGAAGAGTACGAGGGTTCACTGGTTCGGCTGCGGTGTGAGGCTGCCGTCACCGCAGGGCCTGGCCAGCGATGGGAATAGTAGGGGGCGGTGAGGCCTCCGCGGCAGCACAACCGGCCACGGGAGGCAGGAGCATGCGGCACTTCCGGCGCTGCTTTGGGCGGCTGGAGCAAGAAGACCAGAGGTTGAAGAAGCACTACGGCAGTTGGATGGACATCATACGGTCACTTGAGCTAGAATCGTTCATATTGACTAAAGTTGACAAAGGCCCCCGTCCCAGTCAACTTAGTAGGCCCACAAGTCAGCCTCCCACCATGGTGGGTCCCAGCTAGCAGGGGGAGTATTCATTTTTTTGTGCGTAATAAGGAGGCACTTTCGGTGGGTCCGATCTCACAGCGGGGGGAACATTTTTTTCGCGAAATACGCTGGCCCGTCCGGTGGGTCCGAGCAGTCAGGGGGGAACGTTTTTTTTCATGAAATAAGGTGGCCCGTCCGGTGGGTCCCTGCTGTAAGGTGGACAGATAATTATTTTTCGCGTAATAAGGAGGCACTTCCTTGCGGCCGCCTGGACCCAGCTGTCAGCCTCTCCACGTACAGTACTCTTCCGATGGAAGTCGGTCGTTGACCACGCCGCGCCGAGAGCACCAGGGCGGTGGTCTAGACGACGGCGAGGCCTAGGAAGGGGACGACGCGGAGCCGGGGAAGACGCAGCAGTGGAAGCCCACGCGGAGAGGAGTACGAGGGTTCACTGGTTCGGCTGCGGTGTGAGGCTGCCGTCGCCGCAGAATAACAAGGGGTGTGGGTGAGTGGAGGGATGGCCTGGCCAGCGGTGGGAGTAGTATGGGGGCGGTGAGGCCTCCGCGGCAGCACAGCCGGCCATGGGAGGCAGGAGCAGGCGGCACGACCGGCGCTGCTTTGGGCGGCTGGACCAAGAAGACCAGAGGTTGACGAAGCACTACGGCCGTTGGATGGACATCGTACGGTCACTGAAGCTAGAAACGTTTATTATTCACTAAGTTGACAAAGCCCCTGGTACGCTCCAACTTAGTAGGCCCACAGGTCAGCCTCCGAAACGGTGCGCCCCAGATGTCAGGGGGAGGAATCATTTTTTGGGCGGCCGAAGCTAAGAATATCCGAGATTGAAGAAGAAGCACGACATCCGTTGGATAGATATCCAACGGCCACTGCTGCTAGAACCGTGTGTTGACTATAATAAGTTGGAAAAACCTTGCATACGCGTCAACTTATTTTTTTAAGGGGACGCGTCACTTAGTAGGCCCACAAGTGTGTGGAAGAGAACTTATAGCCCATTTGCATTTTGTAAGGATGTACAACCCATTTTGGAATTCTAATGGAATTTACAACAGCCCATTTACACTTTGTTAAAAGTACAGCCCATTTACAGTTTGTTAAAAGTACAACCCATTTTCTAGCTAGGACAATGATTAATAATTTCAACCAACCGTTGAAGACAGAATTCAATAAAATTTCCCACATTTTGATGGGCCCCGAAATATTTTTATCCCGAAATTTCTAGTCAGATTAAATATAAATTTGTATTACGTAAAAATCCAACGAAACATTGCGCGCGCAACAATGAAAATTTAAGATTTTCAAAATCCATAAATAATATTTTATAAACTAATTTCGTGTTTGGTGCATTTTTTATAGTTACTGCCCAATTTTTATAATTACATCTCATTTATTATTTTTTAAAGCCCATTTTCCTGTTAAGCCTAATGCATCCCTCCTAGGAAAGATTTGCAGCCCAGCGGGGCGGAGAATAACAAGTTGACCTTGCCTCGGTATTCCTCAAAAAGACGTATAGCTGGGCTAGCCATTTTCATCTTGAAAAAAATTAGTATCTGGGCTGGATACCTGGCCTGGGCTAGACGGGCCACAACCCGCCCAGTTAATACCCTCCTCTCCTCTGAACAACAACAAATCATCGCCAAGAAAAACTCTGCAGTGCTCACGCCTCAAAAACACAAATACTGCTCGAGCTGCTTGGTCCCAGCTGTCGGCCGCACCTTATGCAATTCTCTTGTTTATATTGACTACATAGGTTGACAATGGTGTGGGACCGTGATGTCAGGAAACCAGGAGAAAGCAAAAAATATATAGTTATACATAATAAGGAGGCACTTGCGTACGTACGGCTATGGTCCTAGTGGGTCCCTAGTGTCATCCAGTCAAAATAAAGTCATCTCTTGAATCCTCATGTTTGTTGACGATGTTAACAATGCTCGGTGCCACGGTGAGCGCAACAACTCGAAGGACAACGGGGAGGGCCTCGCGGGCCCTACGGATGGTGTCGTGGAATTAACACGTCAGATGTCCTAACATGAGGACTTAGTCGTGAGGCCAACGCATCTATGTGGTAGCTTGAAAGGGGTTGAGTGGAATCGAGAAACACAATACAAGACAAGGATTTAGACAGCTTCGGGCCCCGGGAAACATCATCCGGTAAAAACCCTACATGCTGTTTGAGGCTAGATCTCATTATCATCACGAGGGAGTCGCCGTAAACTGGCTCTCCTCTTTGTGTCTAGCCCTAAGATTGTTTCTTGTTGCCTGTAGCTTGTCCCTCTTTGGGGAGCCCTGCCCCTCCTTATATAAGTTAGAGGGGCGGGTTACATGTGGATTCCAACTCAGACTAAGACTTAAACTATTTTGACTTCCTTTCCTGGCCTTCTTAACGTCTGCCGGTTTAACATTGTCCGCCGGTTTACCACCTGCTGGTTTACCGTCTATCATAGCCATCTGTCTTAACTGTCTGTCTTGACTGTCCGCTGGTTTACCAAGTCCCAGCCGGTTTACAACTCCGGCCGGGTCATACCACGGGGTATATCCCCGACATTAGCCCCCAGTTTAATTTGGATTTATCCATGTTAAACTGATCCTGATCATCCTTAAGTCCTAGTCACTTCCTTCTTCTAGAAAATCCGGTTTAACAGGCCAGCTTCATAATCACCTTGCTGACATTGGTTTGCCACAGAGAAATATTGTGAAGAATAACTTCTTTGACTCAGCTCCCAATGACTTCACAAAAATATTGGTCCTTGAAATCCTCATCTGATCTTCAGCTGGTTTAAGAATGTAAAACTTGCCGGTTTATCATTGCCAAGATCACCGGTTTATAAATATTGATAGCACCGGGTCATACTTGTAGTTAACATCCAACTTGAAAATATACCTCTTATATGCCTATCACTTGTAGCCCCCAAGTCTTAAGAAGGTAGCATAGTAATAACTAAAGAGTTGCTTCAATATAAATATCACAATCTTGAAGAAATCCAGGTTGTTCATCTCAATCACTAGTCAGAATTGAGTATTCCACATATGTAGCCCCCAAGTGCTGGGTTGTCATGCTTGCAGCAACCTGGGACTTGTAATTGCATGATGCTCATAAAAACTTCAACCAGTGTAGCCCCCAAGGGCCGGGTCATTATGCAATCATGAGCAGGGACTTTGTAAATATAATCTTGTAAACTTTGAACATCAACGTGTAGCCCCCAAGGGTTGGCTCAGTAAGATAATATTGAGCTGGGACTTTGATATATACTTCAATGAAAATAACTTCATATGATGTAACCCCCATCATGGGGCTTGAATCCACGTCCACAAGGTTAAAAGCCTTGTGCTTTACCAACTGAGCAGTGGACCCTTCAATATAATGGATAAAAAGCTGTGTACCTTGAATAGTTGATAGGAGCAATTGGTAGCCCCCAAGGGCCGGCTCATTATGATGTGATGAGTCGGGTCTTCAATAAGGTGAGCAAACAATGACTTTGCATTAGCCCCCAAGTGTCATGGTGCATGCTTGCAGTGACATGAGACTTGTGTATTTGATGTAATCTCAACTTAAATAATGTAGCCCCCAAGTGCCGGGTCATAAGCCTGCAGCGACTTGGGACTATTCCTTTGTAGAATAAATCATACCCATTGATAAAATAATATCCAGTGTGCTGCAGCGACTTTGAAAACCTCATTCCTAATATTTGTTATTGATAACCATAATAAAAATCCAGCCATGTTGGCTATTTGAATAATATACCCAATGATTTATAAGCGCATGATTCCAATGGCGCAATCCAAATATATACTGGCGACTTATAGTCCAAAGCCAGGCCGGGTCAATAAACACCGGATTATAAGTGATTATGCACTGACAACTCGTAGTTGAAAGTCGAGCCGGGTTAACGAACACCGGGTTAATTTGATGACTGATAGTCATGCCGGGTCAATAGACGCCGGTTCAACATAAAATTTATCAAAAGAGAAAAATCTTGACAAAGGCAAATAAAACCGTGTAGTCGAGGCTTTTCAAGGGCTGCCAGATCCAAATTCGAGGCTTTTCATGGGCTGCCGGGCCGCTAAGTTAAACCATTTGACAAAGCCTTTTAAGATGGGCCTCCATCTAACCAATCGTTGTTTTAACTTTGACAAGTTCAGGGTCTCAGTGAGAGTAACTGTCAAACGTTCGGCGGGTCATGCCAGGATTACCTGGATAGGAGTGGCTTACTTGATGAAGGCAGGTTAACCCGGGGTTTTAGGTGAATACACCAGGCTTCCAAGCCGTGGGTCGATACCCGGTTACAAGGGTCCTTTCAAACTCTTTGGTATTTGACACAAAGAGCCCCCTAGTAACTTTGTGAGCTGTGCTCAATGGGTGCCTATGTTTGAATTGTGCGTAGCAACAAGACTCTCTTTGGCCCCTTGGGTGTGAAGCTCCCAAGCTTTGTTGTGGCGTGATAGCCGGATTAATGGACAAAACTCCGCTTTGTAAGCTCAAGCCCCCATGTAACCAATAATATGATAAGCCAATAAGGCGGGATACCCATGTTTGAACCGTGCATCATGGTAACATGTCCTCTTCGGCAACCTTTAACTTTTTACAAGAGATAAATTCTTCTTGAATCGGAAATTCTTAAACCGGATACTGAGAGCTTTAAAACATTGTGGGAGACATCTTCCCCTTGAACCGGATATTAAACCGGAATCCATCGTTTTAAACCGGAAATTTTCTGACGGCCTTTAAATTTGTTTCAATATGGCGGTTTAGGGTCCTGCATTAGACAATATGGTGAAGCTGAAATTAATCACGGCCGAGTCGGCCACGGCGTTGTAAACCGGTGCGGACGAGCGAGTCAATCGCAGGCGCGATAAGCCGCACGGAGGGCCAGTCAATCGCGGGTGATCCTAGCGAGTTGATGTAGATCGAACTGCACGGGCGGCGGCTTGCGCACACCCGTCCAACAGTAAACGATGAATCATTGCCCTGCATATATAAGAATATATAGACAAAGTAATTGTTCTTTAACAAAAACAATATGTACTAGAAATAGACTTAGTACAATCGTGCGTCAGAGGTCCATTTAACAGACGATCCATAGGCAGACTGTGGTAGCACTTTTCACGTGAGATGTTTTTGGAAAATCAATGGTTGTTTGGGGGGCGTGCCGCTAGTGGATGTCCCATGCAAGGCTGTTATTCTGTCTTTCTCTTCCTCTTTCTTTTCAATGATGGACAAGGCAGCTGCCCCTTTTTGTTTATGCCTTTTTCCTCTGGTGACTTGACGCAGCAACTCCCTTGCTGCTCTGCAGAAAACCGGAGGATTTGGGCGCGCAGAGACTTGTAGAAAACATGACCCGCCACGGGTCTGGCGGTTAAAGGTCGCAGTGGCAAGGATAAAATGGCGGAGGCCAGCGGTTTAAAACTGCAGTGACCCGCGGTAGGTGAGGTGAACCAGCGAAGGTGATTTTGACGCGGCTGGGCTCGCAGTACTGCAGAACAAGGGCTGACTCGGCGAGCGGTGACTCAATGCCGCAGAAACGGCGGTTCTAGGCCGCAGACGGGCGAAGCGGCAGTATAGGGGCGGCGACTCGGAGCAGCGCAAGGCTGCAACAGCATCAGGGTGAGGCCGCGGGGCGGCTTGGAAGTGAGCGGCAGCAGTGGCAACTTGCCGGCGCAAGCGAGGCAGCGGCTGTGAAGGCGGACCGATCATGCAGTGGAGGTAAGGTCGCGGTGATGATTTGAGCAGTGCGAAGCAGCGCGAAACAGGCCACAACTTTTGCTCAGAAGTGGTCATGGAGGCAGAGGTAAACCGGAGAATCATAGATCGGCTCACCCGCGGTGGCTCCAGACCGACTTGGAGCAGAACAGGTGACAGCAGGTTGAAGCGATGGCGTGGATGCGAAGGACCTGCACAGGCGTGCATCCGCGCCCGACAGCGTCAGGGCTGGTTCAATCCGGCGGGTCGACGAGGGGCGTTTGTGGCAGTGCCGAGTTGGAGAGGCACGGCCACGATCGGTTTAGCGCGAGCGCGCAGAGCAAGAGGAGGTGGGAACCGAACTGGGGGCGACCCGCCAGTGACTTGGTGAAAGGCGAGTCCCGGCGACTGTTCTAAGGCACGGTTGCAACTGCGGATGGCGGTTTAGCTAGGCCGCGTGAATCCGCAGTTTGGGCGAGACAGCTGCTGTTTGAGACAAAAACCGCGGACGACCAGGCGATCACTCGGATTGGCGTCAGGTTGCCGCTGTCCACGAAGCGTAGAGACCGTGGCGATCCGAGGCGCGGCGGGTCAAGGCGCAGCCGCAGCTGCCGTAGTGGCAGAGACCGTGGAGGTTTCAGACTGGAGTCCTTCTCCGTTTTGTAGTTACTTTGACCAAAGTCAATTGCATGGGATGGTTAGCAATTGTTGCACTAAGACCCTACGGCGATGGATCGAATCTTTCTCCTTTTTCTTGTCCTTTTCCTTTGCTATCGACGGTTGAACGGCGACTCCAAACATACCAGCTTTGGCGAGCTATCGATTCGGACTTGCCACGCCAGCGAAAATAAGCTATAGCAGAAAACGTCGGTGTCGGTGACTTATGGTGGTGCCCAGGCGCAACCCTAATTTCCTCTTGAACTTTAAACTTTACCAATCTTGAAGCTGATGCAAAACTGTTCGTAAAAAATCCTTTCGAACTGGCTCTTCTTCATCGGTAAACTTACAGCTTCTCGATCCCTGGAAGAAATCCCTTCAAGAACTCAACACCATCGTGCGCGAGCCCCACGGTGGGCGCCAACTGTCGTGGAATTAACACGTCAGATGTCCTAACATGAGGACTTAGTCGTGAGGCCAACGCATCTATGTGGTAGCTTGAAAGGGGTTGAGTGGAATCGAGAAACACAACACAAGACAAGGATTTAGACAGCTTCGGGCCCCGGAAAACATCATCCGATAAAAACCCTACATGCTGTTTGAGGCTAGATCTCATTATCATCACGAGGGAGTCGTCGTAAACCGGCTCTCCTCTTTGTGTCTAGCCCTAAGATTGTTTCTTGTTGCCTGTAGCTTGTCCCTCTTTGGGGAGCCCTGCCCCTCCTTATATAAGTTAGAGGGGCGGGTTACATGTGGATTCCAACTCGGACTAAGACTTAAACTATTTTGACTTCCTTTCCTGGGCTTCTTAACGTCTGCCGGTTTAACATTGTCCGCCGGTTTACCACCTGCCGGTTTACCGTTTGTCATAGCCATCTGTCTTAACTGTCTGTCTTGACTGTCCGCCGGTTTACCAAGTTCCAGCCGGTTTACAACTCCAGCTGGGTCATACCACGGGGTATATCCCCGACAGATGGTCTGATACAACGCCCGCTACTCATTCAGGAAGCCAGGATCATCGGACACCTATGAGCACCTTCGAGAAACTGAGACGGCATGAAATGGTAAGGCTGCGTTTGGGAGCTCTGGTTTATTTCAAACCTGTATTAACATACAAGTGTAATTTACTCGTCATCGAAAACAACATGTAAAATACAGGCGTAATGAAACTGAGGGCCCGAGGTCTGTAAGTAAAACCGGTGGGTTACGCGTGTACTTTGAGAGACCAGTGTATATTTTACGAGCACTGCTACATGGACGACATTACTAGACGATACATGCATGACGTGCGTATCATGCCATCCATGGGCAAGGCTGAAACAGCAGCTAACGGCTGGATTAGCAATTGTCCGAGTGTCGTTCAGCGTTTTTATCGTGTGTCAAGTACTTCTGATATTTTACTAGTCGAAATCGACCAACCAAGCGCCTTCGCCCGAGACCATCTGCTTTAATTTACAAGCGTCAGTTTTACAAGCGGTTTTGGTTGGAAAACGATGATCCAATCACGGCCTAATATCATGAGTTGGTCGGAAGATCATATGGTTTCACGTCTAACCTACCCGACTTGTCGTATAGGCTATGAATGAAACATCAGACGATGAACTTCTTAATCACGGAAACAACAGAAGAGGATGATCTTCTTAACAAGCAAATCACTGGCATTAGATCGACATGCAAAACAATACGAAGCATTATTCTCAGGAGGCATGGTGAACAGCTCGTGATGCCGCATGCCACAACATTCCAAGTAGGGATGACAACGGGGCCCCATACCCGCCAAACCCATGGGGATTTCATCTATTAGGGGGTGGGGATGGGCGAAAAACATCCCCATGGGGATATTTACCAAACTATTTTATTCCCCATAGGGTACAATGGGGATGAGGACGATATCCTATTCCCCAGACCCAATACCCATCGGGGACCCAGTTAGTAACTGTGATACTGCGGTCAACCTTAAAATATCCACAAACAAACTTGCGAAAACAAAAAGAAACTCTGAAAAAAACCTTGAACCTATCTCACATCCTCACCTCAGCTGCCACCATGACCAAGAAGTCAATACGACCTAGATAGGCATTAGCAGGACAAGGACAACACCATGCATGTATGTTGATTATAGGGTGTCATATTATGTATACGAGTGTTTTCTATGTGGATGGGGACCCTAATGGGGCCCCGTTCCCAAGTAGGGCATGTGTATGGGGAAATTTCATCCCCAGTCATGTAAATGGGGATGGGAATGGGATGACAGGGAATAGATGGGGATGGGGATGTTGTAGGTATCCCCATAGGGGATTGTCCCCATTTCCATCCCTAATTCCAAGCTCAACTTTGCAATCAAACACAAGGCCTGGCATTACATAGACAATATTCAGAACAAACTCTTAACACAGGAATATCTCAGTAGAGTAACTATTTACTTCTAAACTGAACATAGGAATAGGAAAAAACACTCGACGCTGCTCACAGCAAGGGCGTCCCACTCAAAAATATCAAATGCATGTCTTCTGGCTAACATCAATGAGCAAATTTTGACAAGGTTTTCCAATTCCAATATATTAAACTAACGTCTTCTTGCTAACATCAATGATTAAACTTTGACAAGCTTTTCCCATTCAAAATATGTAATACCTATGATCGTGGAGTCCTGTCGCTTCTTGCTAACATCAATGATTAAACTTTGACAAGCTTTTCCCATTCAAAATATGTAATGCCTATGATCGTGGAGTCCTGTCGCTTCTTGTACTTGTTTGGGCACTTCTTGCCCAGGGCACTCCACGTGTTCTTAAATTGCCAATGGTATCTACAAACTAGTCATGTCACCGGTGTATAATATTTATGGCACTGGCTGTAGCAATGGAAGGATTCGGTGCCAAACTAAGAAAAGGTGAAATTGGCACCTCCTTTGGCCTACATAGTGGAAGGCCTAATACTCTGTAAAGCTTCTCGGTCATTCCTTCTGTAATGTAGCGCAAACAATGACTGCTTCTTTCTGCAAAGTGGAACGACCAACTGGACCCAGTAATGCAGCAGTTTGCCTTAGACACATTGGCTCCTTTTGTGCAGTTGAACTAAAATCGAAGTCGGAATAAAACCGAGCTTTAATTTTGATATCCCTGTAAGCAACAAAAGGTATAAGGGAAACAATTACTGAGAAATAACAGTTGATGACTTGTACTCCCAGAAGAAAAACATCTACTGATCTACCTTATCTTAATGAAAAACAAAGCAGGAGAGTAGCAATTCTCAATCAGTGTGATTCATTCATATTAACTGAGACATTATCTTAACAATGCCTTGTTTCAAGATGTATAAAGAACAAAAAAGCAGAAAAGTATCATTCCTAAAACAATGCGACTGATTCATTTTAACAGACATTATCTTAACAATACCTTGGTTAAACATGTAGAAAGAACTACAAAGCAGGATTGTACCATTTGTAAAACGTTGTAAGTCTGTAACTGATATATAATAACAGAGACATTATCTGAACAATACATTTCTTAAACATGTACTCCGGCCGATCCCTAACAGAAATGGTACTCCTGCCGATCCCTAACAAGTGTTTGCAGTTTTGAACTAAGATTCAGTAGTTAATTCGTAGGAAGGTCGGTACTGACAATTCAAGACCAAGATTTGAAACAACTCGTGAGGAAGATCTCAAAGAGATCTCAACACATATACGGAAATCCGGTCTCATTTTGTGTTGTTCCACCAAAATTAAGCGAAGCAAATTGTCGCAATAGCAACAAGTTGAAAAGATATCCCTGTTTTAACAGAGGCAAAAAAGGAATCAATTACTGGCCAATAAAGGAGGATGAAACATGCTGCCACAAAAATGGTAATCCCGCCAATCCCTAACAAGTGCTGCAGTTTTGAACTAAGATTCAGTAGTTAATTAATTCTGAGAGTGGCATTGCTTAATTTTACCAGCGGCATTAGATTAACGAAAAGCATAAACAGTTCCAGGGTAGAGTGGGCGCAACAACAGTATGTGCTTCCATCTACTTATAAAGGGGGTGATGCAGAGTTTGTTGTAACAAAGCAACAAGCATCATGTCTGGGTTGGTTCCATTTTTGTTCACTACTTAATGGGAAAAGACAGCAATGCAATAGCTTCAATTCAACATTTATTTAAAACAGTACCAATACAAGTAGCACAATATCTCAAAACACACTGCACAATCATGTGGATGAAGGCCTGTACTGAACTTTCATGAAACCGCCAACGATAAAATACGAATCTGTCAACACGAATAGGAAATCCAATCTCGTTTTGTGCAGTTGTACTGAAATCAAGCAAAGTGTTTCACGTAGCGAAGCAAAATGTCGCAATAGCAACAAGTTGAATAGATATCCCTGTATAAACAGAGGCAAAAAAGGAATCAATTACTGGCTAATAAAGGAGGATGAAACATGCGGCCACAAAAATGGTAATCCCACCAATCCCTAACAAGTGTTGCAGTTTTGAAATAAGATTCAGTAGTTAATTCTGAGAGTGGCATCAATTACTGGCTTATAAAGGGGGTGATGCTGAATTTGTTGTAACAAAGCAACAAGCATCATGTCTGGGTTGGTCCCATTTTTGTTCACTACTTAATGGGAAAAGACAGCAATACAATAGCTTCAATTCATCATTTATTTAAAACAGTACCAATACAAGTAGCACAGCATCTCAAAGCACACTGCACAATCATGTGGATGAAGGCCTGTACTGACCTTTCATGAGACGACCAACATAAAATACGAATCTACCAACATGAATAGGAAATCCAATCAACTTTTGTGCAGTTGCACTGAAATCAAGCAAAGTTGCCAGTGTGACATTTATGTTTTCTATAGCAACAAGTTGAATAGATATCCCTGTTTTAAGAGGCAAAAAAGAAAAGAATTACTGGCCAATAAAGGAGGATGAAACATGCGGCCACAAAAAGAATCATCTACCTTATCTTGATGGAAAACAAAGTATAGGACAGTAGCATTTCTAAAATGGTTGCATTGATTCATATTAACAGAGAAATTCTTTTAAAACAAATCAGTAGTTAATTCTGAGATTAACAACAGCAAAATAGCTGCATGGGACATTCCAGCACCATGTGCGTCCACACGTGTAAATGGGTGATGCAGAGTATGTAGCCAAGCAGCATATATGCGCTGGTCCCATATTTGTTCTCTTTGAACCTTCTTCCTATGTGAGGGCAGCAAATCTAGTCGTGCACAAACTACCCGACCCCCCCAGTTTGTTTCCCTTTTCAACAAAGAGATCGGTTACCCCCTTTTTCCCTTTTCGACCTACAAAGCGGCTGGATAGCCAGTCTATACTACTTTCCGCCCCTCTTTCCTCATTGAACCACGTCCTAGATTCTTGCTCCAGCCCACCGCACCCTTCTTTCCTCTTTGAACCAAGACCTAGATTCGACTACAGATCGAAAAAGATCCACATGCAGCTAGAGCAACGACGGTTTCAAAGAAACTTATACCTTAGGGTCGTCGGGATGTGGCAACGCGTGCGGCGGGAGGCCGGATCTGCCCACACTACGTACGGCAGCGAGGAAGAAGGGGTCGGTGGCCCTCCCGCACAGGCATTGGGTGAAAGAGAACAGCGCAGCCGGCAGTGGATTGCCTCCCTCGCCGAAGGCGATAGAGTGAACGCTGCACCTCCTCCCCTTCCCGGTGCGACGGGATACGGACGCATCCTTCACCAGCTGTGTGGGGGAGAGAGAGACAAGAGGCCAACGCAGTCTTGTTTAGATCTGGTGAAGAGAGGGTGAGAGACTGTGAATATAGCAAACCCTAGCAAATGAACACCGAGCCTCCAGCGTGTAACATATATGTAGTGCGGCGAGCGTGTGGAGAGTGCAAACCCTAGCTAACAAGCGCTAAGGCTCTCGCTTATATATATACTACTGTAGTACGGACTGAGCTCTGGTGCCTTCACTGCACCTGCTTTTGGCTGTATGACAGGTGAGCCAGCCACATTTTGGGCCCACCTGTCGTAAATCCAAAGGCAGGTGCACTAAGTCAATGAAGATGCGTCCATATAGTACTCTCGTGTATACGACTAAAATATAGTGGAGTGGTTTTCTTATTCTCTCCATAACAATCGTTTTAAATTGTGTAAGTATGAAACGAAACTCTTTATTTAATGTACAGTGAAGAAAACTAGTACTAATTCCGATGAACTAACGATCCACGCCCACGCGTCCTGGTCGCACTTCCTGTCCTTCACGTGTGGTACACTACCCTCCCTTAAGTGAACAACCACACACGCGCCAAATTATCGGAAACGTGTGAGAGTGTGTACAAATAAAGAAATTTAATTTCAATTATCGGAAAGGTTTGAGAGTATTACAAATTTTGACTTCAGTCAAATCTAATATGCGGAGTAAATAAAAATGGAGGGCTACTACGTCCATCCGGGTTTTTAGTCCACACCATTTTTTAAATCAAAGTTAATAGCTGGACAAATAAAATTTCAGGGGAGCTGGAGACAAAGTTGTGAGAAGGCTTAGAAATCAATACAAAACGTATGCTCTTAGTACCAACATCGATCCTTCTTCAAGGAAACATTTGGTTCATAGCCAATTGTGTGATAAAATTGCACCAACGTGAAAGACGACTGCGTCTCCAACGCAACCAAGGTGAACTGACGAAGGATATCATCTTTGTGCGTAACAAGCAAAGAGCACTGATGGAAGATAGCTTGTTTTTCGTCGAAAATCGATCAGCTTCACCAGCCGACGCAACCATGAGGCGCAACCATGAGCATCGATAGGTCATCATGGTGATGCATCATCCATTTGGCATCAAGTCTGGGTGAGGCACCTAAGAAGTTCGACAAATCCTCACTGTGGTCTGTTTCTTCTCAGTAATCAAGCTCGAGGAAGGAAGAACCACGTGGCAGAGGACAGTGAAGCGGAACAACAATGGCCATCCAATTTTGTGCAGTTCCACTAAAATTGAGGAAGACATGCCCGGGTATGGAGACACGCATCGCTGTTTCCAAAAATATAAAAAAGGGTTAGCAATGACATCTCAATTGTCAATAAGAATTAATGAAAAGTACACTGACAAATAGAAGCATTATAATTATCTTGATGGGAACTAAACCAGGATACCCGATAAAAAGCATTTCTTCATTTAACCAGCGATAGTACTACCACCATATGGACAATGACCGCACAACCACCATATGGACAATGACCGCACAACCACCATGTACTTTTTGTCGAAACAACATGTATACCTCCATCGAGGCATAAATCAGGACAACTTTTCGAGTGGCATTTCCTCTATAATAGTAGTACTAGTAGGTGATGTTGGACCAGCCGACGAACCCTAGCTACTATGCATGGGGAGCTGGGGAGTAGTCGCATAGAAGAAAACCCGCACGCAGCAACCTGGGGAGCTGGACCAGTACAAGAAGTTATACCTCAGGTGGGCGAGATGTCGTTTAGGCGGGCGAGCGGGATCTGCCCACACGACGGCAGCGAACAAGGGTGCGGAGGATCTTCGTCTGCGCCAGCGCCGGCTCCGAGAGGACGGTCGGCATCGGCTTCCTCCGTCGCCGACGGAGACAACGTCAACGCTGCACCTCCTCACCTCCCGCAGCAGACGGGATTCGGACAGATCTGTGACCACCGGTGAGGAGAGAGATAGAGTGGACATTGTCATCTTGTTTTGATATGGAGAGGGTGAGAGAGCAATACGCGAGAAACTCTATCAAACAAGAGGCTATAATGGAGTAAAAAAATCTCTCCATAGCAGTGGTTTTAAATAGAATACGCGCGTTCCCGGAAAAAAGAAACGAAAACTGGCGGATAATTTTTTAAGGGTCTGTCTAGGACACATCTAGATGTGACATAGTTATGTCACATATAAGTTGATGTCCACTCTGTTTGTGGTCTTTTCATAGTTTTTTTTGTTTCTTGTTGCTACATTATATACTTGTGGGAGCTTAGATGTGATATCCTTAAATAACATCTGGATGTGAATTAGACAAACTGATTTTCTAATGTACCAAGAAAGAAAACTCGATCAAAATGTCGCCCCCTCTTCCAGGTCGCGAGAGTCGTCGCGCACACACACATAGACATAGACAGGCATATCCGTGTTTACGTAAAATTCCATTTCCATCTCCATCTCCAATCATATTTGTCCAACTGGCACATTATTTATGTTGTTAATTATATACGCAGCAATATTAACATACAACATCTCTTGTTTGCGCACGTTCGGACCGCTGCCACGGCCGGTCCTGACCAACACGAACCCTCTTCATCACCCGCGCGTGCTTCCTGCCCGAAACGGTCAGTGCCGCATTCATGCCCAGCCAAAGTGGACGCGACCTCTCACTAGCACCGGCATTGAACCGGCTTGCCGGTCGAGAGAGCGTCGTCCGCGCCGCTTCCGGGTGCACGCGGCTGCTCCGCGTTCAAAGGTCGCAATAGCCGGCTACAACATGCATGTAAAAAGTTCTTGGGAGTCCGTGCTACAACTAACTGTCCTCCCCAACTCATCAATCTCTTCCAGTAGTGCTAGTACTCCATGGCGCGATCAATCGACAAGCAGGCGGGAAAGTTATGGTATACTACTCGGTTTGCGGTGAGTGGCATGCCGAGCGACCGTGTGGGGTCGAGCCGTGGAGGAGGGTGAGACACGAACACGACAGACGTGATTTAAACGTTGGTTTTGCTCGATGGCGCGATCCAACGAAACGAAATGTTGCTTTCTCTCCGTTTCCATTTTTTGTCCGAAAAAACAGAAACTTTTCCACTCCATTTTCATTCCTATTCCAAGGTTGCCCCGTTACAACATTCCATCAAATACAAAGGAAAACTAACACGCATGCTGATGCATCTCAATGATTCACAGATCATAGCCAATATTTACTTCACAACTAAAGAAAAAAGTTGTGAGAGCGTGTACGATAGAAAAACTACTGATGGGGTCACTACGACTTAAACCCTAAACACTAAACATGATTTAATTTCCTGGCCAGGTAGAACCTGTCGAAGGAAAGACGGTTGGCACCCTCGGATCATACGATGCTTTTGTGCAGTTCCACTAAAACCGACCTGAGCATCCCTGATGGCAAAGATATTGAAGAAGTGTGATTAGAATAATAGTACTAGCACTAGTTTATGAGACATAAACTCATCACAAGTAGAAGCCGGTAGAAGTAGAGAAAGATCGACATGGAGATGGAGCTACGGCAGTGGAGCAAGCTGGCTCCAAAAGGAAGATGGACTGCCTGGGACGTCGGGCTGTAGCTAGAAGGGCGGTTGGAACGCGGCATCGACCCATACCGCGGTGACCCCCGATTGGGACGCACCGACTGTGGGTTTTCTCCCTCGCCAATGTCGACCGCGTCTATCCAGAACATTGTTCCCTTCCCCCAGCTACGGGATCAGGCCCGTCGTTCTATGCTTGTGAAGAGAGAAACCTAAGCAAGAAGGCTTGTAGCTTATGCTCCTGCTAGTGTATATATAGTGGTTTTCTTTTTCTCTCCATATCGACCATTTTATATTGCGTACGTGTCATTCAAGAGTGAAATGATGGTTGCTTCTTCCGACTAACTTACTGTGTGATTTGACTTCTCCTTAGTGGCCCCTACACGTACTCCCCCTACGTGTATGCAACAGTCACACGTACACATGGACACAAAAAACGTGCGCGACGCCCTAATGCATGCATGTCTGAGCACACGACGGAACACACACGGTCACGCTCAAGTGCTCAACCTACACGTGCATGCACACACATACTCAGTCAGGGTGAGCTAGTGACCGTATGAACACCGGAAAATATATATATTGAGCGCAATGAGCGTATTATGAAGTCCACTGACCGTATTTTTACAAATATACAATGACAGGCAGTGTATTTATCTCATTTGAAATTAAGCCATGTTAACCGGAGAGGAGGCAGCATGGACTAGCATTACTTTGCTATGTCCCGTCAACTTGCCAAACGAGGAGAAGGTTGCAGGACGGGAGAAGCTTGCGCACGGTGGCATGCAGGACAAGGAGAAACTTTTGACTAATGCAAGATCTCCCTCACTCAGGTGGTGGACGTGCAACAGTTAATTTGGTGTCAGATTGCCAGAAGTATACACTATACTACTAGTGTTATTATTGTTCGACTTCCCAAACAGCCAAGCGCAAAGTTTACTAGTACTACTACTATAGTCCATAAAGGTACGTATTATACTAGTACTAGGAACCGGATGGAGGAGCGTCTGCACTCTTATTATAATTTTAAAATGTGATAAAGCAATCTTCAACACATTTGGTTCTCTTCGAGGGTTCTCGCATGTGATAATGGAAGTTGATTGCATGGAACACTCGCCACAATTCTCGCTTAATTCTGACTCATATCCTGTTACAAATAGTAGCGCTCAGTAATATTTCCTCTTTTTTTGTTATTCAGCATGTAAACAGGTCAGCAAACCTTGCGGCGCATCTTCGTGCGAACCGTGCTTGCTGCACTTTGAATGTGGCCGAGAGCTGGCTTGATGAAACACCTCGCTTCCTACTTCTTTTTTTGCGGGGTACCTCGCTTCCTAGTGACTTGTGTCTTGACTGATCGTCCTAAGAATGCTTATATATATGAATAAAGCTCTCTCATTTACCCGCAAAAAAGACTAAGCCATATTAACCGGAAAGGAGGAAGTATGGACTAGCACTACTTTTTGGTGTGTCCCGTCAACTCGCAAAACGAGGAGAAGCTTGCAGGACAAGGTGAAGCTCGCTTACGCCTTTTGACTAATGCAACCTACCCTCGGTGGACATGCATCAGTCCACTCGGTGTCAGATTGTCAGAGGCATACACTATAGTACCCAACATGCGGAGTACCATGATTGTTCGACTTCACGAAGGGGCGAAGAGCCAAGCGCAGTAGTATGCGTACTTGGTTTTGCACCTTCATACTACTCCACCCTCCGTCACAGTTTACTGGTCGCGCTTCATTATGATGCATTTCTCTCAATGCATTTCCACCACCAGAGAGACTTTAGACGTGTTTGGTTTAATGCTCAATTAATTAGGGCGTGGTAACCGCAATCAAGTCCACAATTTTCTCTCCATGTACTGTACTACTACGGAGTGCATGCATGTGTGTACCCGGGGTGGAAGCACTCCATGCATGTGTGTACGCATTATTCCCTCTAGTAATAGACGTTGTGCTATAACTACTCAAATATTTGTCTTTTTAGAGATTTCAAATGGACTGGCACATACGGATGTATATAGACATATTTTAGAGTGTAGATTCACTCATTTTGCTCCGTATGTAGTCACTTGTTGAAATCTCTGTTAAGACGAATAGAATATTTAGGAACGGAGGGAGTACACATACGAAGCAAAATGAGTGAACCTACACTCTAAAATATGCCCGTTTGAAATTTGTAAAAAGACAAATATTTAGGAACGAAGGAGTATGATTTTGTGCATGGCACATGGACCCGGATGATGAAGAGGCTTCTGGCAATGCTATCAAGCTTCCATCATTTGTTTACATAATTGACGTACTATACAAATAATTTCCAGCGACATGAAATTGTACAATGGTGTGAGCTTTCAGCTTTTGTTTCGCATGTCTTGCCATCGATGCTCTTTTGGAAACAATAAAAAACTAACTTCCTTGCTAATGCATGTCAATTATTAGCAGATCAGAGCTAATAATTACATCACAACTGAAGACAAAGTTATGAGAAGGTGTTAAATTAAAATTGATCCATGCTTTCATTGGCAGCAACGTCCCCCCAGCTCTGTCTAAATCAACAAGGCATGTTGGGAAAAAAAGTAGCTGTCTGGAGCATGCAACATTCCGATCATTTTGTGCAGTTCCACTAAAATAGAGCTGAGCGTCCCTGTTCCAAAGATATCAAGTGTGATTACGATAATAGAGGACTGCTGATGAAACAATAAACACACAAATAGAAGCCGGTCACCTTTGCAGTCTCTCTTAAGACTAACTAGTTGGAGAAGATTAGGCTCGGAGTCGGATGAGGAGGATAGAGCAAAACCAATCTCCCTTTGTGCAGTCGCACTGAAATGTGGAGATGTTGCCCGTGTGACATTTTAGTACAATTGCACAAAACACTCTTAAGAAAAAAGTGATTTGTGAAGTTCACCAAAAGGTCGCAATAGCAACGAGGTGAAATGGATAGCCCTGTTTGCAACAAAGAGGTAGAAAGGAAACAATTATTGGCCAATAACAGTTGATGACACATGCGACGACAAAAAATAAGCATATTCCTTGCCCTAAGGGAAGATAACAACACGGTTGTGTTTGTCTAAAACGGTGTGAGGACGAGAATGCAATATGGAAAGTATACCGGACGAGCTATGTTTTGGGCAAAGAACTATGGAAGATCCACATGCAGCGACGTGGGAAAACGGACAGTGGAGCAAGGCCGGAGGGGATACCTGGAGGTCGTCGGGATGTAACTAGGTGAGCGGCGACGGGCGGAATCTGCGAGCAGGTGGCGTAGACCCTGCCGCGCCGGAGCTTGGTCAGAGAGAACGGCGTGTACCGCAGATCGGGGCGTGCTGCCTCGGTGCCGTCGAATAGAGAAACGATGCACTTCCTCCCTTTCCCCCGGCGGACGGGATGCGGCCGGATCAGTGACCAACGGTGAGAGAGAGAGAGAGAGAGAGAGAGAGAGAGAGAGAGAGGCCACCACACTCCCTTTCCCTCGGCGGACGGGATGCGGCCAGATCAGTGACCAACGGTGAGAGAGAAAGAGAGGCCACCGCACTCCTTTCCCCAGGCGGACGGGATGCGGCCGGATCAGTGACCAACGATGAGAGAGAGAGGCCAGCGAAGCCTTGTGTGAGATACTCTGAAGAGCGGACTACCTTTTCCTCCATAAAAATCATTTTATATTCTGTGTACGTGCCATTGAGCGCTATAACTTTATTTTAAAAAACGCGGCAACGCGTCAAGTCGAACTTTGTTTCGTGCACGCATGGTACACGACCTCCCTAGGTAAACAACCGCTACAGGCATTCAAATTAGCACGTGGGCTGCCATTTCGTAAAGAAATGAGCTCCACCGTGTACCCGCGCGGGTGTGGCTGGGCACGAAGCGTGAGTACGTGCACGGTGCACCTATTCTCTTCTTGTATACGTACACCACCTACGTGGGGTTGTGTGAGAGATATACAAACCTAGAGAGATATAGTGTGTGGGTTCTTGAGAGTTTTTTTGTGCGGGGGGGGGGGGTCAATAAAAAAATTTAACATATGCAATGTGTGTGAAATAGAGTCCTGGATATAACATATATATAGAGGGGGCGATCCACGAGAAGAGAGTGGAGGTATCATCGGCTTGAGGTGTCCATAGAATCGAAGAGAGGGATGATGTGTGTGTGTGTGCGCGCGCGATCGATAAAGAGTGTCATCGAATTTGTGTGTGCCCACGTCAAAGATATAGAGTGGCTAGCCTACTGGAACGTGAGATGGGGCATGTGCGGTTTGTCTCTGTGGCATGGATACCTACCTGCAGCGCTCGACTATTGGTGTGTGGTGGGGGAAGAGGGAGGCCCAATTAACTATAGAGGTACAATGGCTGGTATATGTGTGGAGGAGGAGAGAGGCCTACCTCATGTATTAAGGAGATCGATCTGCCTCATGTATTAAGGGAGATCGATCGGCATCCATGCATATGTGCAGGAGATGAATAAGGGTGGGAGAGAGACAGAGCTAGAGTGTTGGAGGGGGTGGTAGTGGAGTTGCTTCTAACAAATGGTGGGATAGGCTTGCTAGAAAAACGGAGGGCACGCCCGCAATATCAATAAGAGAGGAGATGGCTGCTTGTTGTCTGTGCACGTGCGTGTGAGAGACGGGTCAGGAGGCATGCACGAATGATGAGGGGGGACGATGTGGCTGTGGTAAGCAGACATAACTACATAGGAAGATCGATTGCCCTTTGTAAGAGAAAGGAGAGACATAACTTGTGAGGTACGTCGATCGATGGGGGGTAGTTAAAGTCGATCTAGGTATATGTTGGGAGATCGATCGGTATACATGCATGTGTGTGTTAGAAGCAAATGAGGCACGAGGAGAAAAATAGAGAGAGAGGGATGCATGTAGGAGGTGGTACGAGAGGCATACTATATCGAGGGGGAGGAGTGTGCGAGTACGAGAACGATGAAAAGAGTGGTGGGAGTGAGGCATGGACGGTGACAAGAGAAGAGGGGAAGCTTGTGTTTGTGCTAGGCACACCTGGCTAGAGAGGCATATCGATCGATGTGTGCCGTAAACAAGGAGCTGGGGGGCCTACACACGCCATGGGTGAACGACCTAAAGTGAAAAGACGAATTTGCGTGATGGAGCTAGAGAATGCTGAGGGAGGGTGAGAGGGATCCGGGCGTGTGCATGCACAAGAGAAAGTTAGCGCTAGCTACAAAGATAAGAGGGTTGTGTGGGTGTAAAAGACGAATAGAGATCATATATACTTCATTATAAAAAGCGAATTCGGATATTTTGAAGAATTTATCATAGTGTTTCAAACCGACGGATGTGTGAATATATATAACGGTGATACACATGGTGTGGTTATGAACATGGTATACTACATTTAATATATTTTATCTCTTCTCTTATAAAAAAATGGATTTGTTGATGATGGTGTGCCTGCCATCCTGCATTATAGGCCGTCTATATCTGGTGGATAGCAAGGAAACTATGATGGTTGAAGTTGGCAACAATCATGATTGTAGATTCTTAATGAAATAGAGAAACGAATTCAAATTTAGTTCGAATTGCAGCGGTAGTATAGACATTTGGAATGCACTAAAATGTTGGTATGAGTAGGTTACATGCATTATACAGCAAGCGAAAAAAATTAATCGGACATAACATGGATTCATACTCCCTCCTTCCATCTATATAGGGCGTAATGAGATTTTTAAGACCGCTTTGACTATTGACAAGATTAATAGTACATGACATGCATAATGTGAAAATTATATCATTGAAAGAACCTTTCACAGACAAATTTAACGGTGTGCTTTGTGTAAGTTGCATGTCATATATCATTGCTCTAATATTTGGTCAAAGGTAGCATCGAAAAACGCATTAGGCCCTATATAGATGGAAGGAGGGAGTAGCTTTGAATAGCATTTGTATAGTAAAACGGGGCAAGACTCTCTCTTAGTGTGGTGTGAATAGTTTTATTTTTTTTTCTTTTTGGTTGAGGGAAGTGCGAATTGATTTGGTACGTACAAGTACAATATTACGACACGTTAGGCTTGTCCCTAAAATTCAACCCGCGTCTAGTTATAGCCCGAAAATTCAGATATCGTGCTCCCCAAACTGGCGCCTTCACAACCCGCGCCTTGCTATCCTGAAATTACAACGCGCGTGAAAACTCCCTCCAGCTGCCAAATCCCGACATGCGAAATCCCCCTTCTAACCCTGACTGAAAGGGCCGCTAGTTCAAATCGATGGGGGGTACTTTTGTAACACACCCTACATTTTGGACAAGCGCGTTCCTAAGTCATGCTTCACCCCCTCCCATCGCCCCCTTTTCGCCATTCGAAATCCCAGGCCGCCATAACCTCTCCGCTCCAGCCGCGAAACCCCACCCTCCTCCGTCCGCCACGTCACTACTGCCCAGCCGGAGCCTCTTCCCCAACGATGTCGTCCACCGCAACAGCTCGACGTCCCTCGTCCACCTCCCCGGATGAGGATCCGTCGTCCATCTCGCCATACCGCCGGTTCAGACGCCCCGTCCTCCACCTCCAAGGACCTGCTCCGACGATCGCCTCATCTATCGCGGCTGCTCCATCCCCACAGCACCGCCTTAACCTGCTCCACCGGAACTGCAGCATCCTCACCGACTCCTCGGACAAAGCCGAGGCCTACTCGGCGCCACCAAAGAGGTTGTACACTCATCGCATCGCACCTTCTCCTTAACTCGACCTCCCGGCGCCGACGGTACTCCATCCCGCACCCCCATGGAGCGGCTACCTTGAAGCCGGCGCCGCGGGCGACATCTCCACGACGGCTCTCCCCCAGTGCGAGGCCCCTTCGGCGGCGGGGTCCATACCAGCCGGATCTGCTGCTGCTACTCCGGCTCTCGCTCGATCGCTCGCTCGCCCAGCTGCTGTTGCTGCTCTCCCCCTCGCTCGTGCTGCTTCTCTGCTTCGATTAAGCCACACTTCAGTCGACTGAATCGACTTTTGGGTCAGTCGATTTTCAGGGGTTGGGGGGCTCGCCGGAGTTAAGGAAGAACCACCCGCAGCGGGGACGGGGGCTCGCTGGAGAGGTACCCCACTATCTATCTTAGGGTTCAGTGTGGGGGCGGGGGGCCTAGATGGCTGGCCGGGGCGGCGGTGGCGAGTTGTTTCGGGGCGGCGAGGCGGCGCTGGGGCCGGCAGTTCGGCTGGTGGTGGCTGGCGGCTCGGGGGGGTGCAGGTTGAAGATGAACTGCAGGCCCTCCCTAAACTACATGTCAAGTGCCTCTCTGCTACCATTGCGTTCAGTTTCGACAGTAGCATTCAGATTCCACAGTAAATTTTAGTTTCGACAGTTAAGTTTAGAGTCAACAGTTTTTACCTCATCTGTTGTAGTCAGGTGGTTTTTGGTGATGTTAATTTTACATCCATTTTACATCATCTATTGGAGATGCTATTAGAATCCCACTTGAGATTGACGATGTCTGTCTTATGCTGCTTCAGCCTTGACGTCTTACGGCTCACCGGAGCTGCTCCAACGACAGAAAGATCCATCACGACAGAGCAGTGCCCTGGACGCCGTCTACAGATTCCTCAGATCTTCCTCCACACCTCTGCCAGCCACCTCTGCCTCAATTGCTTCAGCGACCAACCCAATGATGCTGAGGTCGACACGGCTACGGCAAAGAGGTTGTACACTTGTTGCATCACTTATTACTATACATTCACGTCGATCCATTAGGGATATTTTGGTTCAACGGAAAAACATCAATCCACTGGTTGTTACCATCACTCTAAATTTTTGCATGCTCTCCTTACATAATCTCACCATATTTTTTTCGTATGCATGTCAGATATTGTACACAGTCATGCTGAACATGTAGAGAAAAAGAGAAGAGTTTTGTGCGGCAATACAATGTCATGCAGACATCTCTCCATGGTGGGTTCAATGGCAAACCCTCCCCACCCCTCTCCAGATTGTAATCCAGAGGAAGATATCTGTTCTGAGGCGGATTCGGACGCCGCTGACCACTCCTATTTACCCCCAAGGTGTTTGCTCCACCTTGGCATGATGATGTTAGTCATATCATGCATATGTTGCCTTGCAGTGCCTACTTTTGACATCATATATGTCATCTGCTTAGTTTAGACATGTTCTGTAATGCCACCTGTTTAGTTTCTATATCATATATGGGAATTATGCAGTCTCATGTCTTTTAGCCAGCCATAATATATGTGAAATGTGCAATGCCATCCTGTTTAACCAGGCATCATATATTTGAATGATATCTTGCCCATCCTTTTCTTCATTACATTTCCATTTGTCGACAATGTTTGTACATCAAACTACTCTTCCTGTGAATCAGCCATTTGGGTGGGAGATGGAAAAATCTGGAGTGAAAACAAGGCCTTCAGAGCAGACAGTGCTACCTGTCGAAGCAGATCTCTTGTTGGGTCCCGATAGCTCCTCAAAGATGGATTCAGAGACATATGACCAGTCCTATTCCCCCACCGAGGTGTATGCTCTAACTTGGCATGGTTATACTGCTCATATCATGCATACGGTGTCTTGCATTGCATAGTTTAGACATCATATACACAATATTCAACACCATGTTCTTAGTTCAGACATCATATCGAATGCCCTCTGTTTAGCATATAAATCACATATGTGAATTAAATGATGCGATCCTGATTACTTAGATAACATGTAGGTGAATTATGTCATGTGATCATGTTTAGTTATTCATCATATCTTTGAATTATGTTATGCTATGCTATCCAGTTTAGATATACATCATATATGTGAAATTATGTCATGCTATACATTTTAGTTAAACAATATACATGTCAACTATTTCATGCCCTCTTTTTTCCACACTATCTATTGCATCTGTCTCTCATACAATTTCTGTACATTCAACTATGTTTCCTGTTTATCAGCCATTTGAATTGGAGCGGGTGATGCCAGTATCTAGCAGACTAAAAACACAGTCTTCAAATAAAACAGTGCTACCTCTTGGTGGAGATAGCACCCCGGTTGTACATGCACAAGAACCAACCCTACCACACATAACCCAAACTCTCGCAGATTGTACCCCTACTATGATGGACAGAGAACCAGCTTCACCCAATCTAACCCCAACCCCAGCCGATTGTAACCCAGTTCCTGTTGACACAACACCATCTCCACCACAGAGCTCCCAAACAAGAGCAGTTAGTAAGGCAGCTCCAGTGCCCAAAGGGCCAGTAGTATCACGGCGAACCCCAACTCCACCAGTTAATACGCCTATTCCTGTGGAGGAAGCACAACCAGCTAGTCGTAGTTTAGCATCTATCGCATTTGATGTTGTTAAATCATATGTGCGTATCTTCCCATCTTGGAAATATTATATTGAAGATGAAGGAAAATGCCAGCCGCAGGTGTTTATCCACGAGTTATGTGTAAGTAATGTTATTCATGGCAATTACTTTGCTTCGTCCCATACATCCTACCTCCATGATGGTTATAATACAACAAATTTTTCCCATTTTTCTCTATATAGAAGGACCGATTTGGAAATTCAGGATGAGGTAACCTGTGCTAATACCTCTGCTATCTTCAAGAATGCTTAGTGGCAGTATCGGAATTACCTGAAGAAAACGTACTTCACCGGCAAAGAAACTCATCAAATTCCCTTACGTTCTCCTGAGACACATTTACTGGACGATAACTGGGAATGCCTTGTTATGTACTGGTCCCGAACCAAGAATGTGGTAAGGTCTATGAGCTCATTTTCTATTTTTAAGTATTATATTCTTGCGTCTTACTGTACTCTGTTCATGTAGAACAAGTGCCTAAACCTGAAGAACAACTATTCTAATTTAAGATTCCATTGCTACCATAGGAGATAGATATATGTTTGTTTGATGATTTTATTATGTACTAGTACTTGGCAATAGAAGACTTGGTAGTTTAATCCTGTCCACCTTACTAATGAACTGGTTCACCAAAATGAGTTTCATATAGTAGTACATGCTAAACTTGTTATGTGTTGTAACATCCCAAAATTCTAAATTTTGGAATGTTATAATAAATAGATAGATTTGATTGTGTGTGATTGATTGATTGAAAGTGAGTGAATTCGAAACTTTTTGAAAGTTAAATGAGAGGGAATAAAAGGACTTTCCCAAACTTTCATTTTGCATTTTATGATCTCTATGAATTCAAATTCTTTTCATCACAAAACCTTGGAGAGAAGATGACATGACTTCTTTCCATTTATCTAAATGACAAGGGGTGTTGAAAATATTTGAATATCATTTGAAAATATTTCCAATTCTGAAACTTTATGCAACTCAATTATTTTCACGAGAGAAGATAAAATGACTTCTTCAAATTATATGAAATATGAGTTGGGAGTTTCAAAGAAACTCAAATTTAAAATCCATTTGAAATTATTTTTCAATTTGGGTTATTTGAGTTTCATTCAAAGTATTTTTTCTCCAAACTAAAATACATGTAAAATAGGGTAACATGATTCCCTACATAATAAAATCAGAGAGAAATAAATTTGAATTAATTTTGGTATTTTTAAAATGGTTTTATTTGGATTTTATTAGACCAGTAGCACTCTTTGATTTATCTGAATTTGTGTGGATATTATTTGGCATTATACAAATGTCCATGTTGTAGAAAATCTTTTCCTGCAAATTTTGGTATATTATATGCCTATATAACATATTTGTTTTATTCTGTTTTTATTTGTCTGAAAAAAAATGCTAAAAAAACTCTTCGAACAGTGCCAGGCCGAAGCCCAGGACTGCTCTCTCCTCTCTCTCCCCGTCGCCGACTGGGCCAGCCCAGCACCCGAGCCACGCTGTGGCCCAACAGCCCGCGCCCGCACCGCCTTCCTCCTCCTGACCGGACTCCGCCGCCCGCACGGCATCGCCGCCGCCGTACGCCGCCCGGATTCCCCTCGCGGCTGTGCCCCTCCTCCAAGCTTCGTGCCGCCCCTCTCCTCTATATAATCCGGAGCCCCGGGCCCCGCGTCTATCTCTCTCCCCGCGTCTCGCCACCTCTTGCCGCGATGCGTCGCCGCCGCTGCTCGCCTGCGATGCCGCCACTTCGCCACCGCCGCTCGCGTTGCTGTCTCGCGCCGCGCCACCGCCGCCTGAGCTGCTCCGCCGCGGACGCCACCCATCGCCGCCTCGCCCCGCTCGCCAGAGAACGCCGCCGGCACCGCCGTTGGTTTATCTCGCCGCCGGCCAAATCCGCGAGAACCGGTACAAAACCGCTCGGTTTCCTACGTTTTTTTTGTTTTCTTTTCAAAAACCCTAGATTGTTTTTTTTATAAAACCAATTTTTGTTTAGGTTTATTTAATTAGAAAACGTTCGCTGGTTAGGTTTAGAAAACGAACGTTCATTATTTTAGTCTTTTCTTTTTCTGTTAGTTTTAGTCAGGGACCTATCCGTAATTAATTTCTTCACAGATTAGTCCTTGTACTTCAAACGACCACAACTTTTTACCAGTTTATCTAAATTCAACGAAACCAACGCTCACGTCTTCGTTATAATCTCCTCTATCCAGTAATCAAACTCAAAAATGTTTTTGAAATTTTAAAATTTTAATTAGACTAAATTTGAATTCAAACTTTGTTTGATCGTAACTTGACTTTCGTAGCTCCATTTGAGTTGATTCTTTTTACAAATCGAAGCTCTTGACATAAACTCTCTGATAATGCCAAATTCACATAATTTTGGTATTGTTGGAAATTGTTTTGTGTTGCAAGAGTTATTTGATTGGTTTTGATGTTTTCCGAATCGTCTTCTTCGTTCTTTCCGATCTTTTGAGTGATTGCTTATGTGTGGTTACTATTGCTTGCTTACGATAGATTCACCGGAGTGTGACGAGTAGAACTGTCAAGAGTTTTCAGTGTGAATCATCTTCATCAACATTGCAGGCAAGTTCACATTTTGATCATATCCCCTACATACCCAGTTTTATTGCATTAGATCAATCCTCAAACAATTGCATGGTTAGGATCTGAATTAAATTGTGGGTTGGGAAGTAGTTGAGGTAGTACCTATTCACCTGTTTATTATCAAACCCTTGGGAGTTACTTCTACGTATTGCTTACATTGCCATGCTATGCTCGCAGACGTGGATTGGGTTTTGAGAGTATCCATGACACATGTGAGATTGTTAATTAACGGTTTACTTAAGGTGGCAACTTAAACACACATCTTGGTGGATTGAGGCACCTGGGTATTCTAGGATTGCCTATCTAGGCACCTGGGTAGACCAGGATTGCCTGTTTTTTAATGGACCGCCACCCAGGCTCAAAGGGATCATGAGATTATTCATACTAGAAACTTCCGTGTGCAGCCACAAGCTATTATGGGCTCTAGCATAGTTGACTAAGTCGTGCGAACTCTTACGGTGGTAGAGTAGCAGATGTAGGGGATGTAGGTTGGTACGGTCTACCCGGTCGTAAGGTGCTAGCTCTTCTGAAAGACTATGTCTCGGTCATCCGTTTCTTAAACATCATGTAGTGCGAGAAATCCAACGGAGGAGATCGAGTCTTGTGGGGAAAAGTGCGCAAACCTCTGCAGAGTGTACAAACTAATCATGATTAGCCGTGTCCCCGGTTATGGACATTTTGAGTATCTAGTTCTTGGATTATCCTGTTGATCTCATCACGTTACTTAAATAATTTGTTGGGTTTTAATGATGATGCTTAATTGGGATTGAGAATGCTGTCAACCATTCTTAATGTTTAACAACTACCATCATAGTTAAATAAAATGTATTCCTTTGTAGTAGGGAAAAATTGGCTTTACGCAAAACTGTAATCATAGAGCTTTTCCACCAGCCAAATATGCATGTAGTGATAGCCATATTTCCGCATTGCTCTACAGTGTGAATTTGCCAGTACATTCAATGTACTGACCCTTTATGGCTGCAACGTCTCATGTTGCAGGATTATCTTACGACGAGTAAGTGATACGTTAGGGTTATGATTTCTACACTCAACTTTGCCGTTGGTGTTGATGGGAATCCACAACCTTTGTTACTTCCGCTATATGGATTGAGGTAATAGTATTTACATTACTTTATACATGTGATTTACCTCTGTTATAAATCCTCGAGTACTGTGTGTGTCAGCATACCGATCGAGGGATGACACTTAAGCACAGAGACTCGTTTGAGGTCGGGTCGCTACAAGATTGTATCAGAGCACATGTTGACTGTAGGACATGACCCTAGAAACTGGCAAGCCCATTGGAAGGATTTTCTCTAAAACTTTCCTTTTCAAAAAGACCTTTTACCTCACTACTCTTCTGAGCTTATATTCCCTTTAGTGAGACCATATCCCTTTTCCCTTTTGACCACGCGAAGATTCGACTGATGAGACCACTTCAAGAAGGGTAAGATATCGGACAACTAAGATCATCCAGAAAGAAGATGATTTTTCCATACATTGTGATAATGGAAACTACAGTGGTTGAAGACTCCGAAGACTAGGAGAATTTGAAGGCTCTGAAGAATTTTCCAGATTTGTATGACCTAGGAAGGTTGCCCTTATGGAACTTGTCACACTAAGGAAGCTGTCACTACCCGAGATCAAGTTGTATCGGAGAAAGACCGGAACATGGAGCATTGGAATTCAAAGTTTTATCAAGAAGAGAGATCAACTATGGAATGATAGCTCATGGAAATGACAAGAGCAGAAACACGGATATCCATGATGTTATTGCCCGCTTATGCTATTTGTCACGGTGCTGAGTTAAGCATGCATATGCATGGAAGGAATGGATGGTAGAAGGCTAATGGAGCACCTATCAGTAAGAGATGGAGTTTTAACCTTAGCCGGAGTATCACCAGGATCTGGAGTATTACATCAAGAAGTTTAAGATGGACCTTCTGGAAGCCGTATTTGACGAGAAAGCAGTTCATGAAGAACTCAGGACCTAGAAGCTGAAAGTAGCCAAGCTGTAGGAGCAAAACCTCGAGATAGAGGAGATTCGTCAGGAACGGAAGGACCGTAGTGCCATGGTTCATGTCAAGGATGTTGAAACCCATAAGTTTGGAACGCAACTCCAGAATATTAAAGGACATCGCGAGAGACTTCGCGTCAACAGAGGTGATCTGGCAAAAAGAAACTTGAGAAAGACAAGCACGATCAGAAGAAGCCGTCGGAGACATGAACAAGACTTGAAGAGTTTGGCGACGTTGACCTTAGAAGACCAAACCCCTATTATATACCTAGGTTAGATGCGATGATTGTGAGCTGTCATTTGTTTGTTGTTTTTCTGACAGCCACAATAAAATCTTTCTTTTCAAAACTTTTGTTTGTTTTGTGTGCATCTCTCTCGATCTCTCTTATCCCACCCCAAACCCATGGACCCAATAGAGGATGTATGGAGATGAGCTTATATTTTCTGGACCAATGAGTCAATTGGAGACGGACCGATGTATTCAGAACATGGAAGGTCATATGAAGAATAACACTATAGCCGGAAAGGATATGACCCAGCATGCTCTTGAGTGATTTGAAAGAGGTGCCGCTACCTGGTAGAGGATGTACCAAACCATCAATGGATGGCAAGGAGTAACCACTTGGAAGGAATTTAAGTGGACTTTGTTAAAGTCTCGGCCTGTGTCCCAGAAATTGAAGCCTTATGGAAAGGATATGAAGAAACCTTGTGCATACAAGCTGTGTGGAGAAATAGGACACAACAATAAAGAAAACAAGGACGAATACCCTCAGAAGCGGATGATTACCAAAGGAGTTAGCCGAGGATCTCAGGGAACTTCGCTTGGAGATTGTTCCCAAAGGTTGTGTTGCAGCAATGGAAGTTCAGTCTACATTGTTGGGAAAGATCCGTGAAGCTCAGAAAGATGACAAAGAGATTGCTGAGGTAAAAGAGAGGATGAGAAAAGGAAAGGCCAAAGGTTTCGTAAGGATGAGAACAACACCTTATGGTTCGAGGACCGTGTATATGTGCCCAATAATGCAAAGATTAGGAAGTAAATACTTCAGGAGGCTCATGACTCACCATACTCTATTCGCCCTGGAAACACCAAGATGTATTTGGATTTGACGGAGCGTTTCTGGTGGACTGGTATGAAGAAGGATATTGTGGAGTATGTAGTCGTAGGTGATGTATGCCAGGGAGTAGAGGCAGAGCATCAGAAGCCAGCCGGATTATGACAGCCTATGTCGATACCCGAATGGAAGCAGGATAAGCTTGGCATGGATTTCATTACCGGATTTCCCAGAACCCGATCGGGATATGATTCTATCTGGGTAGTAGTTGATTCGCTTGACCAAAGTAGCTCACCTTATCCCAGTGAGAACCACCTATACAAGTGCGAAGTTGGCCAAGATATATTTGACCAGGACCGTATGTCTGCCTGGAGTTCCGAGGACCATCGTATCAGATAGAGGAACACAGTTTACCTCAAAGTTTTGAAATCAGCTGCACCAGACCTTGGGTACTAGGCTAGAGTTCAGTACAGCCTTTCATCCGCAGACAGATGAATAGACCGAGTGAGTCAATCAGATTCTGGAGGACATGTTGAGAGCATGTGCGCTAGATTATGGATCTAGTAGGGATGATAATCTACCTTACGCGGAGTTCCTATATAACAACAGTTACCAAGATAGTTTGAAGATGGCCCCTTTTGAAGCTTTGTATGGGAGAAGGAGCCAGACACCGTTGATGTGGGATGAAGTTGGAAACCCTCAGTTGTTTGGACCAAATGTGATCAAGGATTTAGAAGATAATGTTAAGTTGATTCGAGATAGACTGAAGGTAGCTCAGTCCAGGTAGAAGGGTTATGCAGACTCAAAAACGCAAGGAGGTAGTCTATGAAATTGGAGACAGAGCATGTCTTCGTGTGTCACCTCTGCGAGGAGTTAAACGATTTGGAGTTAAGGGAAAGTTAGCCCCTAGATTTGTAGGACCATACCGAGTTTTGGAGCGTATGGGAGAAGTGGCCAACAAGTTGGAGTCACCCAAAGGACTGTCAGGAGTTCATGATGTGTTTCACGTTTCCCAGTTGAAGAAGTGCTATGCACGAGATTGTAGTAATTGAGGACCAATAAAGCATCCTTAGTACTGATTGGATCTTATGAGTTTTTACTCCGTGAAGGAAGATTTTGACCGTTTTCGAGGATATGAGAAATATGTTATATGGATGAGTTTGTGTCATTTTAAGGGTGGTAGTACCCTGTGAGGACACTTGACCCATGGAAAGGAGAATGATATACCTCAAAGTGGATTTTTGACAAAATAAGAATGAGTCTTGTCTCGGTATGTGGGATATTCCACAAGGATGAGGAGATGAATTAATATTGGATATAAAGGAGGTATGATGTTGGAAATATCGATCAATGGAAATTCCATGATGAGTCTGAGTAATCATGTCCTAGTTTGGTGCCAATAGAACGAAGAAGGACAGTACAATTGGATGGATTTAAGAATACTAGGAAGTTGGATGTTGGACTAAGGATCAGTTGCCCCGATGATGAGTTCAAGGTTCACAAGTGATGAGATGGGCCATAACACATAGGCCCCAGGACCTGCCAAGAAGCAAGCACATTCTTGCTGAAGGAAAAACCCTGGAAGAAGTTACGATTTTATCGATGGACGACCTTATAAGAGTAACGCAAAACCTGAGAGCTATGAAGGAACGAGAGATGTTTATTTGGTTTGCAGAATCTATGGATTTATCCGAACTTGGTTCGTCGACAAGAGAAATTCTGTAATGCTTGTGAGGATGACCGAGTGTTAGAATGCGAGATTCGCTAAACTATATACAAGGTAATGATTTGGGTGCGGGATGGATTGATCATCATACCAACTTACTCTTATTATTCGCCTTGCTATATGGGATGGTAAATCTGAGTGACTTACCTATAGTAAAGAGACGACAACCAAAACCTTGTATAAACCTTAGAATGGTATAAGTATTTTTCCCATGTACAAGGCACCTTTTGCCAACCGTAGGTTATACGGTGAGGATCAACCAGACCATTTCCTGCAGGACAAACCCTAAATTGTTAACCACCATGAGATATCGATAGTTAGTTAGTATTGGCGCCAGACTCGTCAGCTCAGAAGACCCAGTCTCGAAATAACCTTACCAGGATGAAAGGACAAAAGAATTGAGGAAAGAGGTTATGCCGCTACCAGAAGAGATAGAGAAGGAATTTATCTAAAAATCTGAGAAGACCGACACTGTCAAGGATAAGGATAGAGTATATGAGTTTTGATGGAACCGTAACCATGCTTTTAAGGGTGGTAGCACCCTAGACCCCGGAGACGATTGATGGATTTTGAGGAGACCCCCAAACCTAACCTACTTCTTTCTAGCCTCTCCAAATCTCGAGGACGAGATTCATTTTAAGGGTGGTAGGTTTGTAACATCCCAAGATTCTAAATTTTGGAATGTTATAATAAATAGATAGATTTGATTGTGTGTGATTGATTGATTGAAAGTGAGTGAATTCGAAACTTTCTGAAAGTTAAATGAGAGGGAATAAAAGGACTTTCCCAAACTTTCATTTTGCATTTTATGATTTCCGTGAATTCAAATTCTTTTCATCACAAAACCCTGGAGAGAAGATGACATGACTTCTTCCATTTATTTAAATGACAAGGGGTGTTGAAAATATTTGAATTTCATTTGAAAATATTTCCAATTCTGAAACTTTATGCAACTCAATGATTTTCACGAGAGAAGGTAAAATGACTTCTTCAAATTATATGAAATATGAGTTGGGAGTTTCAAAGAAACTCAAATTTAAAATCCATTTGAAATTATTTTTCAATTTGGGTTATTTGAGTTTTATTCAAATTATTTTTCTCCAAACTAAAATACATGGAAAATAGGGTAACATGATTTCCTGCATAAGAAAATTGGAGAGAAATAAATTTGAATTAATTTTGGTATTTTTAAAATGGTTTTATTTGGATTTTATTAGACCAGTAGCACTATTTGATTTATCTGAATTTGTGTGGATTTTATTTGGCATTATACAAATGTCCATGTTGCAGAAAATCTTTTTCTGCAAATTTTGGTATATTATATGCCTATATAATATATTTGTTTTATTATGTTTTTATTTGTCTGAAAAAATGTTAAAAAAACTCTTCGAACAGTGCCAGGCCGAAGCCCAGCACTGCTCTCTCCTCTCTCTCCCCGTCGCCGACTGGGCCAGCCCAGCGCCCGAGCCGGGCCGTGGCCCAACAGCTCGCGCCCGCACCGCCTTCCTCCTCCCGACCGGACTCCGCCGCCCGCACGGCATCGCCCCCGCCGTACGCCACCCGGATTCCCCTCGCGGCTGTGCCCCTCCTCCAAGCTTCGTGTCGCCCCTCTCCTCTATATAATTCGGAGCCCCGGGCCCCCGTCTCTGTCTCTCCCCGTGTCTCGCCACCTCTCGCCGCGATGCGTCGCCGCCGCTGCTCGCCTGTGACGCCGCCACTTCGCCACCGCCTGAGCCGCTCCGCCGCCGACGCCGCCCGTCGCCGCCTCGCCCCGCTCGCCGGAGAACGCCGCCGCCACCGCCGTTGGTTTATCTCGCCGCCGGCCAAATCCGCGAGAACCGGTACAAAACCGCTCGGTTTCCTACGTTTTTTTGTTTCCTTTTCAAAAACCCTAGATTGTTTTTTTTATAAAACCGATTTTTGTTTAGGTTTATTTAATTAGAGAACGTTCGCTGGTTAGGTTTAGAAAACGAACGTTCATTATTTTAGTCTTTTCTTTTTCTGTTAGTTTTAGTCAAGGACCTATCCGTAATTAATTTCTTCATAGATTAGTCCCTGTACTTCAAACGACCACAACTTTTTACCCGTTTATCCAAATTCAACGAAACCAACGCTCCCGTCTTATTTATGAACTCCTCTATCTAGTAATCAAACTCAAACATGTTTTTGAAAATTTAAAATTTGAATTAGACTAGATTTGAATTCAAACTTCGTTTGATCGTAACTTGAGTTTCGTAGCTCCGTTTGAGTTGATTTTTTTTGTAAATCCAAGCTCTTGACATAAACTCTCTGATAAGGCCAAATTCACATAATTTTGGTACTATTGGAAATTGTTTTGTGTTGCAAGAGTTATTTGATTGGTTTTGATGTTTTCCGAATCGTCTTCTTCGTTCTTTCCGATCTTTTGAGTGATTGATTATGTGTGGTTACTATTGCTTGCTTACGATAGATTGACTGGAGTGTGACGAGAAGAACTATCAAGAGTTTTGAGTGTGAATCATCTTCATCAACATTGCAGGCAAGTTCACATTTTTATCATATCCCCTTCATAACCAATTTTTATTGCATTAGATCAATCCTCAAACAATTGCATGGTTAGGATCTGGACTAAATTGTGGGTTGGGAAGTAGTTGAGGTAGTACCTATTCACCTGTTTATTATCAAACCCTTGGGAGTTACTTCTACGTATTTCTTACATTGCCATGTTATGCTCGCAGATGTGGATTGGGTTTTGAGAGTATCCATGACAGATGTGAAATTGTTAATTAACGGTTTACTTAAGGTGGCAACTTAAACACACATCTGGGTGGATTGAGGCACCTGGGTATTCCAGGATTGCCTATCTAGGCACCTGGGTAGACCAGGATTGCCTGTTTTTTTTATGGAACGCCACCCAGGCTCAAAGGGATCATGAGATTATTCATACTAGAAACTTCCGTGTGCAGCCACAAGCTATTATGGGCTCTAGCATAGTTTACTAAGTCGTGCGAACTCTTACAGTGGTAGACTAGCAGATGTAGGGGATGTAGGTTCGTACGGTCTACCCGATCGTAAGGTGCTAGCGCTTCTGAAAGACTATGTCTCGGTCATCCGTTTTTCAAACATCATGTAGTGCGAGAAATCCAACAGAGGAGATCGAGTCTTGTGGGGAAAGTGCGCAAACCTCTGCAGAGTGTACAAACTAATCATGATTAGCCGTGTCCCCGGTTATGGACATTTTGAGTATCTAGTTCTTGGATTATCCTGTTGATCACATCACGTTACTTAAATAATTTGTTGGGTTTTAATGATGATGCTTAATTGGGATTGAGAATGCTGTCAACCATTCTCAATGTTTAACAACTACCATGATAGTTAAATAAAATTTATTCCTTTGTAGTAGGGAAAAATTGGCTTTACGCAAAACTGTAACAATAGAGCTTTTCCACCAGCCAAATATGCATGTAGTGATAGCCATATTTTAGAATTGCTCTACAGTGTGAATTTGCCAGTACATTCAATGTACCGACCCTTTGTGGCTGCAATGTCTCATGTTGCAGGATTATCTTACGACGAGTAAGTGATACGTTAGGGTTACGATTTCTACACTCAACTTTGTCGTTGGTGTTGATGGGAATCCACAACCTTTGTTACTTCCGCTATATGGATTGAGGTAATAGTATTTACGTTACTTTATACATGTGATTCACCTCTGTTATAAATCCTCGAGTATTGTGTGTGTCAGCATACCGATCCAGGGATGACACTTAAGCATAGAGACTTGACCTTTTGAGGTCGGGTCGCTACATGTGTCTGCTTGTTTCTTCTTTTAGAATGCTGGCAGAATATTGGGGAAAAGTACCTTATTAAGCAACGGTAAAGGAAGTAATGCAGATAAGGTTCAGGATAGTGACACATCCTGTCTTGGTTTAGTGTTGGAGTTACTGGCCACTACCGCTTGCACAAGCTATTCAAACTCACTGTCTGAATCAGTTCGGTTTCTTGAGTCTCAACTACAAGCTGAAAGACATCGATTAGCTGTGCTGCGACAAGAAGCGGAAGGACTGTGGAAGTCCCTGGAGCATTCAGATGCATACTTTCTGGTGCAACAGCAAGCGTTGGAGGATTTTAGTGCCAAACAGGACAAAGCTAATCAGCTTGCTAAGCTTATTGCCAGCATGGTGGATACCCAGGATAACGTTTCTTGAGGTCTTCTGAAGTTGTTTCAGTTATGCTCTTGTTTTGCTGCCGCATTTATTTGCGCTAGTGGCCAATGTACATGATATGCTGCTTTGTTCCCTATATTTGCACTGGTGGCGAACTTTGATGCCCAGTGGATGTAATATGTGTAATAGCTATGATAGCCTAGCGTTAGTTGCTTGCTTATTTATTTCCTTGTTGTCTTGTTTATTTGTTTACTTGTAGTCATTGCAGTTCTTTTTCCGCGGTTAACTAGTGGCTGCAATAACCTATTTTTTTAAAACTAGGCCACAATAACCATGGGCTAATATTTACTGTAGTGACACTGGGCCTCCTACGGGCCGTAGAAACAGTGGGCCTTCTATGGGCCGTAGAAACAGTAGGCCTTCTACGGGCCGTAGAAACAATGGGCCTTCTACAGGCCGTATCATCAATGGGCCTTATACGGGCCATATGATCGATTGGCCAAACATGGGCCAATAACAGGTCGCATTATGGTCGTAAACGGGCTAGAGTTGGAATCGTCCATTCATGGACGACCTTAACGGGCCATCGTTAATAGGTCGTATTTGATGACGCTATGAAAACGGCCCAATGTATTAACGGACCACAAACGGGTCGACTGTAACCACGGGCTGAATTTGGCCCACAAGCAGAAAATGACAGTAACGGGCCGTAAGTAAATGCTGGAAATGAGCCCAAGAATAAATGGGCTCTGAGAAGGCCGAAAGATAACATGGGCTGGAAACGGCCCAACGGAATAACGGGCCGTTAATTGGTATAAAGTGATACACTGTTCATTACGGGCCAGTTTCACCATGGGCCGTTAATGGGTGTAAAGTGATACACTGTTCATTACGGGCTAGTTTCACCACGGGCCGTTAATAGGCCAAGAGTTACATAGGGCCTCATATGGGCCGAAAGACGTCATGGGCCATACATGGGCCAGAAGTGAAAACGGGCTGGAATCATATTGGATGGCCCAGATGACGCTACTTGGCCTAATTCGGATAGGGCGTAACGGGCCTTGGGTTAGCGGGCTGTAAATGGGCTATATGCGAACAGGCTGTTAACAGGCTTTCCATGGGCCGGCCCGGCACCTTTTTACCAAGTCAAACGGGCCGTCCTTTTCACAGGAATGGGCCTCTGTTGGGCCATGCCACGTGTCGATGTATCATAGGCGCCTATCTGACCCACTAACGAGCTGACACGTGTTTCGTCCGGCCAATAAGAATTTTACACGTGGAAATTTCCCATTGGTCGGGGCTGTTAACGGGTTATCGGATCCAAAACCCGACTCAATAGCTTAACGGCATTCCCTTACGGTGGATACCACGTGTCGGTCACCCTTGACGAAAGCACTTCTGTGACACGCGATTTATCGTCATGGAAGTGGACACTTCCGTGATGATAATTTTGGTAATGTCATGGAACACTTCTACGACAGCACAGGTATGACTATCTTGATTCTGTCATAAATTTGTCATGGATGTACATGCATGAAAGAAAACGCGACCTACTGTGACAAACACGTATCATCACGGAAGTGTATTTTTTTTGTAGTGAAAAGGAGGCCTGAGGCGTACCGTGGAAGGATTCGGACTTTTTGGACTGGGCATGCACCGCAGCTAGTTCAAAAGCTCAAAGAACACCAAATATAAACAAAGGCAGGACTAGGGTTTTACGCATCATTTGCGGCCCGAACCTGGGTAAAAATCCCATCGCGCTGATCTTTTAGACCTGCTCTTTGCGCAGCTCCACGCCCCGCCAACCGTAGAAGGGATTCCCCGGGATCCCATAGGTGTCATTTCCCCCGACATTTTTGGCGCACCAGGAAGGGGCGCTGAGGCTGGGAAAATTTGGTCTAAAAGTTAGCGCATCAACTCTCATCACAATGGCTCCGAAGAAGAAAGCGGCCCCAGCGGTCGGCTCGTCTGGAGCCGGTCTGCCCGCGCCAGCATGGGCAGGCGACAGGGCAGACGCTGGCCGCAGAGGAGGTCAAAGTCATCTCCATCACTCTAGTGTCGTCAGCCAGGCGAGCGGTGTCGTCTGCAGCCACAACAACCATCCGCGTGGCGACGAAAAGCTAAGTCGCGCAAAACCTTGAGGAATTTTCCTTTTTATAGGGTTATCTTCCTCGAAAGATCTTGCTCCTTGTATGGAGAACCTACACGCAAAGGAACCCTTCCGCTATTGGCTACGCCCTTGTTCTATTTCAAGTTTGCTCAATAGTTCAAGTGGTTGCGCCGAGAATGGCAAGGTGGCTTGCCTGGCAGCAAGCGCCCCCGGCAGCCTGCTAAGGATCCGTTCCTCAAAGCGCCACAACACGGGTTTACGCGCCAGCAAACCTATCCAACTAAGCGTAGGGTGCGTACATACAAAGAAAGATCAAACACGAAGATAGCATGCACTATTTCAGAATACCGCAAAGTTATATTACATCAATAGTTGCTACGGTTCTAACTTAAGATAAAATTGTCTTGGGCATGAACTCGCAGCGGCAAGGAGAAACGGGGTGACTAGTCCTGGCACTGGCCTTCCAACCTCTTGACTCCATCAACGCAGCTGATGATGGGCTTGATATGCTCTTCGAGTGTTGTGAGGTCCACTTCCTCCGGCAAGTTCTCAAGCGCGTTGGCGAAGTCGACGCTGGGGTTCCAGAATGCCACCTTGGTGAGCACCTTGGTCAGGGCACCCCGGCAAAGCTTCCGGGCCTCATTGGCCAGATAAGTCGCTCGGTTGGAGCGGAGCTGCTCCAGGGCGTCGAGGATGTGCTCGAAGAACAAGGTTAGCCTGGCATTGGGGCTTATGTTCGCCTCCTGGGAGAACCTGAAGTCCGGTATGCCCATGACGGCTAGCTGCGTGGTGAGCTTCTCTGCAACATCGATGAGGCGGCCGATCCAGAGATTTACGCTGTCCACATAGTCCTTGTGGGCAGCGGCGTCATCCTTCCGCAGATGCCTCTCACTCTCAAGGGCCTTGTTCAGGGTCTCTTCACGGGCCCTGACCTCCGAAAGTGTCCCTTCCAAGCTTTCCAGTTTCAGCTTCAGATCGTTGATGGAGTCATTGGCCTCGGAGAGCAGCTTGGTCTTGTCGGAAATGGTGACCTGCATATCCGCCAGAGTGCGGTTAGCCGTGTCCCTATCCTTCGTCAGCTTTGAGATCTCCTTCTTCAGCTCCTCCCGGTCCAGCTCCAGCTTCTCCACCTTGCCGGCTTGGTCCAGGACCAGATCATCAAGTGCATCCTTGTGCTTCCGCTCCAGCTCCTAGGTCTGCTGTACGACAAGCTTCTTGATCTCCTCATCCTTGCCGCAAAGCATGGTGGAAAGCGCTTGTTCATGAGAAACGAGGTCTTCCTCTTGGGTGTCCAGCAGAGCTTGCTGCTGCCTTCGGTTAGCTTCGTCCTTGGCGACCTGTTCCTTTGCCGCCTCTTGGGCCTTCTCGATGTCGGCCTGCTTCAGGAGGAGCTCTCGCTTGCGCTCATCCAGCTCATACTAGGCGTTCCTCAGTTCCTGTCGGGCCTCGTCAAACCAGACTTGCGTCTGAGCGTTGCGCTCCTAGAAATCTGCTTCCGCCTTGTCCACAACCGCTATCCTGGAGTTCACCTTCTCCTTGCGGGCACGGTGGAGCGCCTGAAGCTTCAGGAAATTGGAGCTCATGGCCCGGAGGAGCTTCTCCTCTTGGAAACCGCCGGAGCTGGCGCTCGGTTCGTCAACAACCTGGAGCCCGGTGGTGGCGAGTGCCTCATCGTCGCACACCTCCCCTTCGGCTGGTGCTCTGGTGCTTGTCATCCTTGGGAGGCGGATGAACAGATCATCGCCCACCCTCAAGTACCTACCCATGGCAGGGGCTGCAGGGGAGGAAGATTGATCTTCGGCCACCCCCTCCCCGGCAGGCCCCTTGGCGGCCTCCTCGGCAGCGGCCTTGCCGGCCTCCGAGGCAGCAGCCTCGCTGGTCTCCACGGCAGGCCCGTTGCTGGCCTCCCCGGCAGCAGCCTCGCCGGTCTCCCCGGCAGGCCCCTTGGCGGCCTCCTCGGCGGTGGACTTGGCGCCTTCCCTAGCTACGATCTTGGTGGCTTCAGCTTCGGCATCCTTGGCGACCTCCTCGATGACAGTGTCGATGTCTTCCTGGTCCATCGAGGGAGGGTCTGGAAACCAGAAAGGAGAATGAAGCGAGGCCAAAATCAAAGTTCAGATCCAAGAAAAGAAAGAACATTGCATGTCAAAAATAGCAAGGGACGGGAGGCAGGTGACTTACCTGTGCCGAATTGAGAAGAAGTGGTTCCCTCCCTGCCAACGTTCGTTGCCGAGACGGAGCCACCAGCGCCCAAGCTTGCCCCCTCCTCCTCCGTGCGCGTGGGCTCAGCGATAGATTTAAAGCACAAGTGCTCCCTGGGTGGTTTTGGTAATTAATGTCAACATATCTCTTGTTGGACTAATGTTTCTATCTAGTATTTTTTAGATAAGTTCAACAATGGAGTGGCATGGACAAGAGGATGTGGAACCCCTTCAAAGTGATAAAGACAAAGGATTGGCTCAAGCTCAAAGCTCAGGACTCTACATTTTCTATTTTAGTGATCCAAGATCACATTGAGTCCATAGGAAAGCCAATATTATTAAGAGCGGATGAGGTGTTGCTTAATGGCTTGCTTGCTCAAAGTGCTAAGTGATATGCTCCAAATCCCTCAACCACTTTCTCACATCCACATATGTCCCAAACCCAAAAGTCCAACTCGGCCCCACCGATTCTTTCTATCCGGAGGCACCGAGTTCAGTTGACAAAGCCACTGCCAGAAACCCTAATCAGCTCGGTCTCACCGATGGGACCTCGGTCTCACTGAGATGGGCTTGCAAACTCTCTGTTGCCTATTGCAATATTTTCGGTCGCACCGAGATATGCAATTGGCCCCACCGAGTTTGCTTGACCAACTCTGTGTTTCGCTTATTACCCAAATCGGTCCCACCGAGTTTGAGTAATCGGTCAAACCGAGTTTTGGATTTACCCTAACCCTAATGACATCGGTCCCACCGAGTTGATCCAGTCGGTCCCACCGAAACACCTAACGGTCACATTTTGAACTAAATCGGTCTGACCGAGTTCTCTGAATCGGTCCCACCGAGTTTGGTGATTTGTGTGTAATGGTTAGATTTTGTGTGGAGGCTATATATACCCCTCCACCCACTCTTCATTCGTGGAGAGAACAATCAGAACATGCCTACACTTCCAATACATATTTTCTGAGAGAGAACCACCTACACTTGTGTTGAGGTCAAGATATTCCATTCCAACCACATAAATCTTGATCTCTAGCCTTCCCCAAGTTGCTTTCCACTCAAATCTTCTTTCTATCGAATCCAATCCTATGAGAGAGAGTTGAGTGTTTGGGAGACTATCATTTGAAGCATAAGAGCAAGGAGTTCATCATCAACACGCCATTTGTTACTTCTTGGAGAGTGGTGTCTCCTAGATTGGCTAGGTGTCACTTGGGAGCCTCCGACAAGATTGTGGAGTTGAACCAAGGAGTTTGTAAGGGCAAGGAGATCGCCTACTTCGTGAAGATCTACCCTAGTGAGGCAAGTCCCTCGTGGGCGACGGCCATGGTGGAATAGACAAGGTTGCTTCTTCATGGACCCTTCGTGGGTGGAGCCCACCGTGGACTCGCGCAATCGTTACCCTTCGTGGGTTGAAGTCTCCATCAACGTGGATGTACGATAGCACCACCTATCGGAACCACGGATAAAAAATCTCTGTGTCTCCAAATTGCATTTGCACACTCCAATCCCTTCACTTTACATTCTTGCAACTTGCATGCTTTACTTTCCGCTGCTCATATACTCTTGTATGCTTGCATGTTTGCTTGATATGTATTGTGAATGTTTAAAATTGTGCTAAAACTCCACATCAACTTAGGAGAAATTAAAAACTGCAACTTTTCTTGATTTGAGTCTATTCACCCCCCCCCTCTAGACACCTCTTCTCGATCCTTTTAATTGGTATCAGAGCTTTGGTCTACATTGCCTTGGTTTAAACACCTTTGGAGGAAGATGGATGTGTCTACTTTGGGGAGTCTTAGACGTAGAGTGCCTATTCTTGATGGAGAGTTCTTCTATGAGTGGAAAAATGAAATGCTTGAGATTTTCAATGAATATCATTTGAACAAGTACATTACTAGTCCTTGTGCACCTCATATTGATCCTTTGCATCCTACACGCGAAGAGGATCTTGACGTGATAAGCAATCTTAGAACTATCAATCTTATCATTAGAGGATTACCCAAAAATTTGATTGCTAGTTTGCCTACTCTTGATTATGCCTATAATATGTGGAGATTTCTTGAGGAACGATTTCCAAATTATTCCTTGAAAAATTTAGACGAATTTCTCCATAAGTCTATTGCCTTGAGTAAGATGAATTCTAGTGATCCTAGCTTTGGTGATTGTCTATTTGAGCTTACGAATCTCATGCGTGCCAAAGAAGATGTTGGAATCATTAGCAATATCATCTCCGAAGCTATTAGAATTCATGAAGATAACCATAGCAATGATCATTTATCTAATGAATTACCCTCTCTAGGAGTTGATCAATCACAAGGTGATGTTGAACATGGATACTATGATGAGGATGATGATAGTGACTATGATCTTGATGATGCAATGAGACACTTTGGTATTATGGCAAATCTTCGCGGCTACATGGCTGGAGGAAAGGAATGGGTCCTTGATAGTGGATGTACTGATCATATGACCGGAGATAAAGATATGTTCCATGAGCTTGTTGAAAACGACGGCCCTCGAAAGTATGTCACTTTTGGTGATAACTCAAAGGGTAAGGTGGTTGGCCTAGGTAAGGTGGCCATCTCACATGATAACTCCATACAAAATGTCATGCTCGTTGAATCTCTTGGGTACAATTTACTTTCAGTATCTAGACTTGCTGATTTCGGTTTCAATGTCCTATTTACTGAGTTAGATTGCCAAGTGTTTCGTAGAGACAATCGTAAAATGGTCTTTACCGGTATACATGGAGGTGATCTTTACATTGTTGATTTCACTAAAAAGGCTCAACCTAGAACTTGCTTAATTGCTAAATCTTCTAAAGGCTGGTTGTGGCATAGAAGACTAGGTCATGTGGGCATGCGAATCTTGATAAGCTTATTAAAGGTGATCATATCCTTGGAATAAAAGATGTCATATTTGACAAGGATAGACTTTGTAGTGCTTGTCAGGCAGGGAAACAAGTTGGAGGAAGTCATCGCGTGAAGAACATCATGACCACGAGAAGACCACTCGAGCTACTTCACATGGATCTCTTTGGTCCAAATGCCTACAAGAGTCTTGGTGGTAACTCATTTGGTCTAGTCATAGTTGATGATTTTTCAAGATTTACGTGGGTGTTCTTTCTTGATGACAAATCGCAGGTCCAAAAGATCTTCAAAAACTTCGCTAGAAAGGCCCGAAATCAATTTGACGTGAAGATCAAGAAGGTTCAGAGCGACAATGGAACGGAGTTCAAGAACGCAAATGTGGATACCTTTCTTGACATAGAGGGAATTTCACACGAGTTCTCGGCTACGTACACGCCTCAACAAAATGGAGTTGTTGAGAGGAAGAACCAGACTCTTATTGAGATGGCAAGAACGATGCTTGATGAGTACAAGACCCCAAAACACTTTTGGGCAGAAGCGGTTGAGTCAGCTTGTCATGCGACAAATCGCTTGTATCTTCACAAGCTACTCGGCAAGACTGCATACGAGCTCCTCATCGATTTCCTACTTGGTTATGGCTCAAACTCTCACACTTACCATGTCTACAACAATTTCACCCGAAAGGTTGAAGAGACGGTAGATGTGAAGTTTGATGAATCTAACGGCTCGCAAGTAGAGCAATTGCCAATTGATGTAGGAGACAAAGACCCTTCAGAAGCAATCCGAGACTTGTCTATTGGCAAGATTCGTCCAACGGAGGTGAAGGAGAGTACCTCGTCCGTCCAAGTGGAAGCTTCTACCTCACGACAAGGTGAACCAAGAATTGATACGGAAGCATCCACAAGTGGGGCACACCAAGACAAAGAAAACGAGGAAATACACCAAGATGAACATCAACAACCTCCTTCTCCACCACGACAAGAGAATGACAACGTCAACAATGAAGAAGGCCAAGAAGAAGATCAAGATGAAGAGGATGTTCCACCCCGAGCCAAGCCAAAGCTCCCACAAGTTCGAGAAAGAATTTCCAAAGACCATCCCGTCGAGCAAATCTACAATGCTATCCAAACCGGGAGAATCACTCGCTCTAAAACTCGTTTGGCTAACTTTTGTGAACATTGAACCTATGAAGGTTGAAGAAGCATTCGAAGATCCGGATTGGATTAACGCTATGCATGAAGAGCTACACAACTTTGAGAGAAACCAAGTATGGACATTGGTCGAGAAGCCCGACAACAACCACAACATCATTGGTACCAAATGGGTATTTCGCAACAAGCAAGATGAAGATGGTCAAGTCGTCTGCAACAAAGCACGCCTAGTCGCCCAAGGCTACACTCAAGTCAAAGGTATGGACTATGGTGAGACATATGCTCCCTTTGCTAGACTTGAGTCCATTCGCATCTTACTTGCTTATGCTAATCACCATGATATCACCTTGTACCAAATGGACATTAAAAGTGTTTTTCTAAATGGTGAAATTGAGGAGGAAGTTTATGTTAAGCAACCTCCTGGCTTTGTCAATCCCAAGAAACCTAATCATGTTTACAAACTTCACAAAGCCCTTTATGGTATTAAACAAGCCCCTAGAGCGTGGTATAAGTGCTCGACAAAGTTTCTTATTGAAAAAGGCTTTGAAATTGGAAATTTTGATTCTACTCTTTTTACTAAAAGGGTTAATGGAGAACTATTTGTGTGCCAAATTTATGTTGATGATATTATATTTGGTTCAACTAACCCTCATTTTAGTGAGAAGTTTGGAAAGCTAATGTCGGAGAAGTTTGAGATGTCTATGATGAGTGAACTCAATTTTTTTCTTGGTTTGCAAATCAAGCAAACTAAGGAAGGTACCTTTGTCTCTCAAACAAAGTACACCAAGGACTTATTCAAGAAGTTCAACATGCAAGAATGCAAAGGTATGTCTACACCCATGCGTACTAGTGGACATCTTGATTTGACCAAAGATGGTGAACCGGTTGATCAAAAAGTTTACCGCTCTATGATTGGATCATTGTTATATCTATGTGCCTCTCATCCTGATATTATGCTAAGTGTGTGCATGTGTGCACGATATCAAGCGGCCCCTAAAGAGTGTCATCTTAAGGTTGTGAAAAGGATAGTGAGATACTTAATACACACACCAAATTTTGGCATTTGGTATCCTAAGAGGTCTTCTTTCGATCTTGTTGGTTACTCCGATTCGGACCATGCCGGAGACAAGGTTGATAGAAAGTCCACGTCGGGTACTTGTCAATTTCTTGGTAGATCTCTTGTGTCTTGTGATACGTCTCCAACGTATCTATAATTTATGAAGTATGCATGCTATTATTTTATCCATCTTGGATGTTTAATGGGCTTTACTATGCACTTTTATATGATTTTTGGGACTAACCTATTGACCCAGAGCCCAGTGCCAGTTCCTGTTTTTCCCTTGTTTCAGTGTTTCGAAGAAAAGGAATATCAAACGGAGTCGAAATGGAATGAAACCTTCTGGAGAAGTTATTTTTGGAAGGAAAGCTACCCGATGAACTTGGAGTGCACGTCAGGAAAGAAACAAGGGAGCCACGAGGTAGGGGGCGCGCCCACCCCCCTAGGGCATGCCCTCCACCCTCGTGGGCCCCTCGTGGCTCCCCTGGCGTACTTCTTCCTCCTATATATACCCATATACCCTAAAAACTTCGGGGAACAGAATAGATCGGAAGTTCCGCCGCCGCAAGCCTCTGTAGCCACCAAAAGTCAATCGGGACCCTGTTCCGACATCCTGCCAGAGGGGGAACTGAGGGAGTCCTAGATTAGGGGGTGTTCGGCTAGCCGGACTCCAGGACTATGAAGATACGAGATGGAAGACTTCGTCCCGTGTCCTGAAGGTTCTTTCCTTGGCGTGGAAGGCAAGCTAGGCGTGCGGATATTCAAGATCTCCTACCAATGTAACCGACTCTGTGTAACCCTAACCCTATCCGGTGTCTATATAAACCGGAGGGTTGTAGTCCGTAGGACGATCATACACAAACATAACCATAGGCTAGCTTCTAGGGTTTAGCCTCCTTGATCTCGTGGTAGATCTACTCTTGTACTACCTGTATCATCAATATTAATCTAGCAGGAGTAGGGTTTTACCTCCATCGAGAGGGCCCGAACCTGGGTAAAACAAAGTGTCCCTTTTCTCCTGTTACCATCCGACCTTGACGCACAGTTCGGGACCCCCTACCCGAGATCCGCCGGTTTTGACACCGACATTGGTGCTTTCATTGAGAGTTCCTCTGTGCCGTCGCAATCAGGAAGGATGCCTTTTCCCATCTTTAAGGACGGCGCCGTCACTGAGGGAGTTTTGGCTATCGGCCAGACCCTCCGGCTAGGCGGTTTTCTCATGACCGCTCGTTCGGCCACAGCGCCGACGCTGACCTCTCGGGTCATCAAAAGCAATCTCCACATAAGTTCGGCATCTGCCGAGCAGTTGGATCCGGTGGAGCTCTCCTCCGTAAACGAGCTCCTGGATCGCATCGCCGCCTTGGGGGTCGCCACAAATTACGACCAGGTTGGGCTTAAACCCGACCTAAGGGAAATCAACTCCCCCCAAGCCACCCACCGTGTTGCGGTGGTGGAGACACAACGCGGCGACCCTTCATCGATCTTAAGGACCAATTACGTCCGAATCCCGGAACCCTCCATGCCGGACACCCGCGGAGGGGAGGATGCAATTCAAGACCTGAACTTAGAATCAGGCAAACCGGATAACATCCAAGACTCCGGATCTCCGAATCCAGAGGTTGTTCGGCTTCCGAACAGCAAACCAGGCGAGGCATCGGATTTAACGAGTTCCGCTCGCCCAATCCTAAGCGATCTCTCCCAGGTTAGGCAGAGGCCAGAAGAAACAGTACATCATTACTGGGCCAGATTCCTCCTGCTCATGCACCGGATAAAGGACTGCCACGAGGGAGATGCGATCTCAATTTTCTGCAATAACTGCACGGAAAAGGGGATACTCAATGCCGTAAGTCACCGTAATATTACGCGTTTTGCTGACTTGGCGTCCATAGTGCAAAAATACTGCGCAATGGAAAGTGCTTGGAAAACCGAAATTAAATTTTGGGATAATCCGGCCCTTAATAGCAATCCCGTCCGAATTAAAAGGGCGCACTACAGTAAGACGTCCGGATTAAACAAAAAATCAAAACCCTCAAGGGGACATGGAATCGTACTAGAAAGGTGGCTAGATGGACCCTGCAAAATTCATAGTGCAGTGGACGCCGCACCAACACACAGCCTCAGGGCATGTTAGACACTCCGGCAGGTGGCCAAAATTGGTGAAGATCTCCTAATTCCAGAGGTCGAAGAGAACCAGCCAGAGAATTTCAGTACCGTTCTTACAATCTCTAAGACTTTCGCATCAAATAATATGCGAAAAAGAGTACTTCGCAGCCTCACCGAAGTCAACCAAGTGGAGACAATAAATCCATGGGGCAATACCGCCATCACCTTCAATGCGAGCGACGAACCTAAATTCCGAATAGCCAGAGCACCAGCCGCATTGGTTCTCAGTCCCATAGTGGACGGTTGTCGCCTGGCAAAGGTACTTATGGACGGAGGCAGCGGGTTGAACCTCATATACAAGGAAACCCTTCAAAAGATGGAAATAGACTGGAACCGCATCGACCGAATCAGCACAACCTTTAGAGGTATAATCCCCAGTCAGGAAGCGCGCTGCACCGGAAAGATCACACTGGATGTGGTATTCGGCACTCCGGATAATTACAGGTCCGAACAAATCACGTTCCAAGTGGCGCCGTTCAAAAGTGGATATCACGCTATATTAGGACGGGAGGCATTCACAGTCTTCCAAGCTATACCTCATTACGGGTACATGAAGCTTAAGATGCCTGGGCCGAACGGAATCATCACTCTCGCCAGTGATCCGGACATAGCACTCCGCGCCGAAAACAAGACAGCCGCATTGGCCCTCGAGGCACTATCTGAAGCCTTAGCGGCCGAAGAACTAACGGCGCTGCGATCCATGGTTAATAGGGATGACGTGATACTCGATAAGAGATCCAAATCCACATCCTTCAAACCAGCGGACGAAATAGTCAAATTCCAGGTCCATCCAACGGACCCTAACAAAAAAGCCTCCATCGGGGCACAACTGAACCCTGATGTAGACGACGCACTGCGCGAGTTCCTACGAGAGAACTGGGACATTTTCGCTTGGCACCCTTCAGATATGCCAGGAATCCCACGCAGGCTGGCCGAGCACAGCTTAAATATCCAGAAAGGATTCAAACCTGTCAAACAAGCCCTTCGTCGTTTTTCCGAGCCAAAGAGACAGGCTATGGGAGAGGAGCTAGCCAAACTATTGGAAGACGGATTCATTAGAGATATAAAACACCCGGGTTGGCTAGCAAACCTAGTAATGGTACCAAAGAAGGACAAATCCTGGCGCCTGTGTGTCGACTTCAAAGACCTTAATAAGGCCTGCCCAAAGGATCCCTTTCCCCTCCCTCGAATTGATCAAATCATCTATGCCACTGCAGGACACGATTCCCTGTGTTTCCTCGACGCGTACTCCGGTTACCATCAAATAAAGATGACCGAACCCGACCAAGCTGCAACAGCATTCATCACGCCGTACGGCCCATTCTGCTTCAACACAATGCCCTTTGGGCTCAAAAACGCCGGCGCGACATATCAGCGCATGATTCAAACATGTCTGGCAAACCAGATCGGCAAAACAGTGGAGGCGTACGTAGACGATGTGGTCGTTAAATCAAGACACGTCGAATCTCTTGTAAACGACTTGAGACTCACATTCGACAACCTCCGAAAATACGATATCAAGCTCAATCCGGAAAAATGCGTCTTCGGCGTCCCAGCCGGAAAGCTCCTGGGCTTCATTGTATCCGGTAGAGGAATTGAAGCAAATCCAGCTAAAATCCGAGCTCTGTCACAATTGGATGTCCCAAAAGATCTCAAACAAATACAGAAACTCACCGGATGCGTGGCGGCCCTAAGCCGCTTCATCTCCCGTTTGGGAGAAAAGGCACTGCCCCTTTACCGCCTCCTAAGGCGCACCGAACACTTCGAGTGGACGGACGCAGCCACGGCCGGACTCGAGGAAATAAAGGCCATCTTGGCAACAAATCCCGTCCTGGCCGTGCCAAATACCGGCGAACCCATGTTGTTATACATTGCCGCAACTCATCAAGTTGTCAACGCCGTGCTCGTCGTCGAACGGGTAGCGAACGGACACAAACTACCCCTTCAAAGGCCGGTCTACTACGTGTCCACTGTCCTCACACCATGCAAATCACGGTACCCGCATTACCAAAAGATCGCATACGCGGTGTTTATGGCATCCCGGAAGCTACGACACTACCTTCAAGAGTGTTCTATAACAGTAGCTTCGGAAGTACCGCTCAACGATATTCTTAATAACCGCGATGCAACGGGCCGGATAGCGAAGTGGGCCATAGAGATCCTCCCATTCGATATAACCTACAAGCCACGGCGAGCCGTTAAATCACAAGTCCTAGCCGACTTCGTCGCCGAATGGACAGAAGCCGAACTCCCTAAAGAGTACGGCACGAACTCCCTAAAGAGTACGGCACGTACTCAAACTGGATCATGCATTTCGACGGCTCCAAAACGTTGGCCAGACTGGGGGCTGGCGTTGTTATGACGTCCCCTACGGGAGATATAGTCCAATACGTACTCCAAATTATGTACACAGACTCCAACAATGCAGCCGAATACGAGGCCCTTTTACATGGTCTCCGGATGGCAGTATCCATGGGCATTCAACGCCTAGAAGTACGCGGGGACTCAAACCTTGCAATATCCCAAATAAACGGCGACTTCGACGCCAAAGACCCAAAGATGGCAGCTTATCGCAACGCTGTGATAAAAATGTCCGCTCGGTTCGAGGGACTGGAGTTCCACCACATCGCCCGAGAAAACAATCAGGCAACGGATGTCCTGGCACGCATCGGAGCAAAACGAGATGCGGTCCCCCCAACATCTTCCTCGAAAGATTATTCAAACCATCTGTGACATGGGAGGGGGAACCTTCGGACTATAGACCGAACATAACCGCACAACCCGACGCCGAACAATCAGATATAATTGGTGGCCCTACCACCGAAATCACACCATCAGCCCACGTCATAATGGCGGTGATCGCCCCGTGGACAGAACCATTCCTAGCCTACCTTACCAGGCAGGAACTCCCTAAGGACCAAAATGAGGCACGCGGCATAGTACGGCGATCTAAAGCCTATAAAGTCCACGAGGGAGAGCTATATAAGAAAAGCGCTACAGGAGTCCTTCAAAGGTGTATCTACGAAGAGGAAGGGCGGAGTCTATTGGCCAAAATTCATGCCGGACTCGGTGGCCACCACGCTGCAGCTCGGTCCCTTGTAAGCAAGGCCTTCCGTATAGGCTTCTATTGGCCGACGGCCCGAGCAGACGCTCAGGACCTAGTCAAACGATGCGTCGGTTGTCAGCTCTTTGCCAACCAAAGCCATATGCCACCCAATGCCCTCCGAACTATTCCCATCACTTGGCCTTTTGCGGTCTGGGGGCTCGATATGGTGGGACCCCTTAAAGGCGGAACCCACAAGAAAAAATACTTATTGGTCATGGTGGATAAATTCACCAAATGGATAGAAGCCAAGCCTGTCAAGACGGCCGAATCCGGATCTGTGATAGACTTCATATCCGGGGTCATACACCGTTATGGTGTCCCCCACAGCATTATCACCGATAACGGCACAAACTTCACCTCTGATGAAGTGAAGCTGTGGTGCAAAAACATGGGCATTAAGCACGACCACGCTTCTGTCTATCACCCACAAACTAACGGTCAGGTCGAACGTGCAAATGGTCTCATCATGAGCGGCATCAAACCCGGAATAGTGTGGTCCCTTAAGGAATCCAATATGCACTGGGTAGAGGAGCTCGACTCCGTACTCTGGGGGCTGCGAACCACGCCAAATCGTACCACCGGATTCACACCATTCTTTATGGTGTACGGCGCTGAGGCAGTTCTACCCTGCGACATAATTCATGACTCACCTCGGTTGCGCATGTATGAAGAAAGAGAAGCCGAGCTCGATCGGCAGGACAACCTGGACGCCCTCGAAGAGGAGCGAGATGTGGCTAAAACCCGTTCCGCGTTTTATCAACAGCAAGCTCGAAGATATCAAAGCAGAGAAGTACGGGCCAAAAATTATAATGTTGGTGAACTAGTTCTACGCCTGCCGGATAAGCAAAAGAACAAACTCAAGCCCAAATGGGAAGGACCATTCATAATCTACCAAGTCCTAACTGGTGGAGCGTACCGCCTGCGAGATGCGTCGGACAACCGACTCGAGCCGAACCCATGGAACGCAACACGTCTTCGAAGATTCTACGCCTAGCGCCGGACTCTGTGTTCGTCTCCTTCCTTTGTCCATTATTTACATTTATACATTTTCATTTACTTTGTCTCCTACTCTTTTCTTTTTTAAGCCCTTAAGGGCTCATTATATGATGCGCTATCCGCGCTTCCTAAACCTGGGGGCTCCTTTAACAGAAGCTTGTTTATACGGGTTATTCACCCAATGCATGCGTCAGACTTCCGCATGCACCTTTTCTTCACCATTATATGCATCGATATGACTTAAGTTTTGGCCAAGCTGGGTTGCCTGGCTCCTGTGCTTACCCCTACGTTCCCGATTGTTCGGCTAGGTGGTAAAGGGAGCACCTCTGCGATTGTTACTGCCGGATAAGCCGGATGTGTACCTCAGACTGGGTGAAGCCGAAAGCTAGCGTTCTTAAGGGAATATTCGGTCGGTGAACTAAAGATGAACCTTTTTTATTTTCTACATGCCCCCAGATGATTTCTGCATTTGCAGTCCGGACGTGCACTTTAGGGCACGCCACCCCAGCGAAAGGAACCCTTAACGGAACTATTCTCTCTGGAAGATGTTTCTTACTAACCATATAATATAACATAACTAGTTGGGCACTTGTCTGATAAAGCACTAATGACCCCTACGCCTGGTCTCCATGCATACCGAGGTTCTTCTGTAACCATGATGGTATTCGGACACACTCCGGACCGTCAGGTCCCGAGGTCGAAGCGAAAAGGTCGGCAACGACAAACGATCTACAATCCAGCTAGAAGGCATTACATATGTCACTTTTAAATTACATAGTCATTGTGACTGATTGTATTCTTCCTCTATACCATCTAACAGGCTGTTTAATTTACAGTCCTGCTGGGAATACTTTGCGGCCAACTCTACTTGGCCGTACACTAAGCTTACAGGGATCTCCTTCCCATCAGGCCCTACAGGTCCGACCTCGGCCATATGGTTTGGGTCAGACTTGGTATAACGCGTCTTCACCATGGCCCAGGCCTCCCTAGCGCCTTGCCGGCAGGCTGATTTCTTCCACAACTGGAAGCGCCGCCGAGCTTCGTTCAGCTTCTCTGCAAGATCTCCAAGGCCTTCGGGCACGGAGTGGGAAGGCCATAATGCCCGAACGACGCCTTGCATCGCCTGCCGAACTCTATCGTGCAGTTGCGAAAGCTCGGGAAAAAGGTCGCCCGTAGAACCGGGCATCTCCTCGGCCGGACGACCTGTAAGCATACCTACAGGCATCACCCTGTTAATCGACTTCCTCGCCGAACTTCTTTTTGAGAGTTTTTCAAGCACTTACTAAAGATGCCGTGTCGAAGTCGCCGATTCTCCTTCGTGGAATCTGACAATTGGGCCCAAACATCTTTCAGTTCGACATCCAATTTGGTGTTGGCATCTTGAAGATCATTCTTCTCTTGCCTCACCCTTGTCAATATACTCTCACCAGCCTTTAACTGGCGTAGGAGTTGTTGTTTATCCGGATCAAGTCTGGCATCATCTGCAACATTAATTGTCAGATTAACATACAAGCCGTACATTACTACTCTTGAAGTATATCGTACCTGCAGGGGTCCCTTTGGGCTCCCCCGTTGCGGCTAGTGCGGCCTCTAGTTGGGCTTTGCAATTTTCCAGCTCCTGGGACAGCGCGGTGTTCTTCTCTGTAAGAACCTGCATATGATCCTTAAATCAGTTATTGTAACTGTTTCAAGTCTCGGGGGCTACTGGTATATATGTAACCAAAATTCTCTTACTCGTATGTCTTTCACATACTGTTCCGTAGCTTTGGCTAGGCCATCTTGAGCGGCACGAAGGTACGCATCTCCCGAATTAAAGGCATTTAAAGCCTCTCGGGAGAAACAAGCGTCGCGTAGAACTGTCCGGCGACGCCTATGGTTCATGGCGCTCTCCACTTCTGAATTAGTGGCAGATAGCCGGTCCGCATCCTCTGTCGAAGGAGCATTCGGCACAAGCCCGGTGTTTGTCCCCGCTTCCGGACCAGACATTGGAGCCTGGATGGTAGAGGCGCGGTTGGAGGCTCCTCCGGATATAGTCCGGCGAGGCCTCTTCGTCCTGAAAAACGGTACGGATGTTAACATGCCTTGACAGAATAACACCAGGGAGACAGGGGGTTTGTTCTAACTTTGTGCCGGACTTTCAATCCGGACTTCATTCCTTTTTGCCCCACGGGGTCCGGCGGCTCCTCGTTGGCCAGCCGCTGCAGGTTCGACCTCCCTCCTCGGAAATCTCCCCTGAAAAATACGATTGTCATCAGAAGCGCCGAAATATGTAAGGGCGGAATCTCTCTTGCGGGAATTAACACTCCGGTTTCTGTCACCTGGGAGGCCGGGATCAACCCGGGATAATCAGTCGTAATGGTCACCAAGGTATTATCCTTGCTTAACTGGTGGAACACCCCGTCGATGAGCTCCACCAATATGTTCGGATCCTCTTCGGAGTCCGGATCGAGGGACCGTTCTGGGTCCTCAGGCTGTGGAGGGTAGTTGTTGATATCCTTTACCTCCTGTCGCAGCTCCTGCATTGGGATCATCAGATTACGTATCTAGTCATGGGAGCATTAAAATAAACAGGCAAGTACAATTGTTCACTTACCCAACTTGGAGGTTCATACATAGTGAATCCAGCCCGCGGGTTGACGCGGAGGAAGTCCTCCTTTTCTCCTTGTACAAAGTTGTTAGAATCTTTACTAGAGCGGCAGCTGTGTCTGGCCCTTTGCGGCCGTAACAGGTGGCGTCATCCTCCCCGTTGAATTCCCACATGGGGTGGCTTCTGAATTGAAGTGGCTGCACCCCCCGCATAATACATGCGGCCATGACTCCAATCATGGTTAGTCCGGAATGAGCCAATAATCTTATCCGGCCTATCAAGTAAAGAACGTCTCTGTTGCTTTCTCTCTGAGAGCTCCGCGGATGCCAACTTAAGCGTTTCTTTAGGGGAGCCATGCTGAACTCAGGGAGGCCGACACGGATAGGATCCGGCAGCGGGACGTCATCTATGTAAAACCATTCTGAAGGCCAGTCCTCGGACGCCTTCTTTGGGGTTCCGGATAAATATCCGGTCCCGACGATGCGCCATATTTCGGCTCCGCCCACTTGGTATATAGACCCCTCTTGAGAACGGGGCACCAGGCAGAACAACCTCTTCCACAGCGCAAAATGAGCCTCGACGCCTAAAAATAGCTCGCAAAGGGCAACGAAGCCTGCAATATGTAGTACAGAGCCGGGTGTGAGATTGTGCAGCTGGAGGCCGTAAAACTCCAGAAGCCCGCGGAGGAATGGATGAATTGGAAATCCCAGTCCCCTTAATAAATAAGGGACGAGGCACACCCGCTCTCCTTTAGAAGGATTGGGGGTGCTCTCCGCTTGCTTTCCGCCATTGTAGGTGGCGAGTCCGGCTCGGACCAGGACCATACATGCCTGGGGAAGAAATCCCTTGGCCTGCAGCGACACTAACTCGCTGTGTGGGATGGCGCAACTCTCCCAGTATCCGGATTTAGGGCTGGAGGGGCGAGAGGAGGAGCAGCGATAGCTGGCCATGTTAGAGTGGACCTTTGCTAAAGACGCTCTGATGATAACTCGCGGAGGGGAGAAGATGTGGTCTGGATCTAAATCCCCGTCCCGTTAAATAGGCGGCTCGTTTATGTGACTTAGGGTGTGGATGTAAAAGCACCCCAGGCTTTTCGCATTCGTTCAAACACGTGGAAGACGGCCATTATTGGGCACTGAAGCCGAGGAGCGCCACATTACAAAAATCAGACATTATTCGGACAGGTACACAAGATTCGGAGGAGGAACCCGCCTTGCAATGCCGAAGACAAATTTGCGCGTCGGACTCGTCGTCATTGAAGCCTGGTTCGGGGGCTACTGAGGGAGTCCTGGATTAGGGGGTGTTCGGCTAGCCGGACTATACTCTCAGCCGGACTCCAGGACTATGAAGATACGAGATGGAAGACTTCGTCCCGTGTCCGGAAGGTTCTTTCCTTGGCGTGGAAGACAAGCTAGGCGTGCGGATATTCAAGATCTCCTACCAATGTAACCGACTCTGTGTAACCCTAACCCTATCCGGTGTCTATATAAACCGGAGGGTTGTAGTCTGTAGGACGATCATACACAAACATAACCATAGGCTAGCTTCTAGGGTTTAGCCTCCTTGATCTCGTGGTAGATCTACTCTTGTACTACCTGTATCATCAATATTAATCTAGCAGGAGTAGGGTTTTACCTCCATCGAGAGGGCCCGAACCTGGGTAAAACAAAGTGTCCCTTGTCTCCTGTTACCATCCGACCTTGACGCACAGTTCGGGACCCCCTACCCGAGATCCGCCGGTTTTGACACCGACAGGAACCCTCACCGGTGGCCATCTTCATCATCCCGGCGCTCTCCATGACGAGGAGGGAGTAGTTCACCCTCGGGGCTGAGGGTATGTACCAGTAGCTATGTGTTTGATCTCTCTCTCTCTCTTGTTCTTGATTTGGCACGATCTTGATGTATCACGAGCTTTGCTATTATAGTTGGATCTTATGTTTCTTCTCCCCCTCTACTCTCTTGTAATGGAATGAGTTTTCCCTTTGAAGTTATCTTATCGGATTGAGTCTTTAAAGATTTGAGAACACTTGATGTATGTCTTGTCATCCGTATCTGTGGTGACAATGGGATATCACGTGATTCATTTGATGTATGTTTTGGTGATAAACTTGCGGGTTCCGCCCATGAACCTATGCATAGGGGTTGGCACATGTTTTCGTCGTGATTCTCCGGTAGAAACTTTGGGGCACTATTTGAGGTTCTTTGTGTTGGATTGAATAGATGAATCTGAGATTGTGTGATGCATATCGTATAATCATACCCACGGATACTTGAGGTGACATTGGAGTATCTAGGTGACATTAGGGTTTTGGTTGATTTGTGCCTTAAGGTGTTATTCTAGTATGAACTCTAGGGCTGTTTGTGACACTTATAGGAATAGCCCAACGGATTGATTGGAAAGAATAACTTTGAGGTGGTTTCGTACCCTAACATAATCTCTTCATTTGTTCTCCGCTATTAGTGACTTTGGAGTGACTCTTTGTTGCATGTTGAGGGATAGTTATGTGATCCAATTATGTTATTATTGTTGAGAGAACTTGCACTAGTGAAAGTATGAACCCTAGGCCTTGTTTCCTAGCATTGCAATACCGTTTGTGCTCACTTTTATCGCTTGCTACCTTGCTGTTTTTATATTTTCAGTTTACAAAAACCTATATCTATCATCCATATTGCACTTGTATCACCATCTCTTCGCCGAACTAGTGCACCTATACAATCTACCATTGTATTTGGTGTGTTGGGGACACAATAGACTCTTTGTTATTTGGTTGCAGGGGTTGCTTGAGAGAGACCATCTTCATCCTACGCCTCCCATGGATTGATAAACCTTAGGTCATCCACTTGAGGGAAATTTGCTACTGTCCTACAAACCTCTGCACTTGGTGGCCCAACAATGTCTACAAGAAGAAGGTTGTGTAGTAGACATCATCTTGGTCCTCCAAGAAACAAAACTCGGTATCCTTATCCACCGCCGAAGCGGAATACATTGCTGCTGGATCATGTTGTGCTCAATTACTTTGGATGACCCAAACTCTTAAAGATTATGGGATATATGTGAAACATGTTCCATTACTTTGTGACAATGAAAGTGCTATTAAGATTGCTCACAATCCCATGCAACATTCTCGAACTAAGCATATTGAAGTTCGTCATCATTTGATTCGAGATCATGTTGCCAAAGGGGACATTGATCTTAGGCATGTCCGCACCAATAAGCAATTAGCGGATATATTTACCAAACCGCTTGATGAGAAAGTCTTTTGCCATTTGAGAGGTGAATTGAACATCATTGATGCTTCAAACTTGGAGTAGGAACTCCATTTGGATACATGCAAGGCATGAGCCTTTGACTAATCCTTGATATTTCTTTCATGATGCTATTTATATGTCTTGGATATTTTTGCACCCTTGCATGCTATCTAACCCTTGTAGGTACTTGGATGAATCTAAATCCATGAGATTGCAACTCACTCACATCTTGAGCAATCTCTACATCATCAAGTCTCTATACAATGGTGGTTGAAGACAAGGAAGCAAAAACTCTTCAAACATATCCTTAGACAAATTCTACATTAAGATTTATGATTGTCATTTTGGATACACAAGTGCTCTTTCTTGCAAAGCTAACCCACGTAGGAAGATGAACTCAAATTCCAAGTGGTGCTCCCAACTCTTGATGATCAACATCAACCTTGAGCATCCCACACAAGTTCAACTACGTGATCAAGATCAACACCACCACCCAAGGTATGTTATTCCATCTTAGAGAAGCTTTACTCCAAGACATGGGTCAAAGCAACTCAATAAGATGTCAATACATCAAGATGCTTAAACAAAAAATGGTAACCCCATTTTAAGCTTAAACGATGAGTATGACCAAAGATCAAGTGACCTCACTTGACTCTCATGTGAATATACTCTAACATAGGTGACTTTGTCACCGCCCAATTCTAGATGAAGTTCTCTTGTGTTTCCTCTTGCATTTGTCTCATGCATATGTGTTTTCCCCTTCACTTCATCTAGATCTTTTCATTTCTTCTTGTTCTGCATTTTCTGCATCCAGTTCTTTGCAAATCTTTCAGCAAATTCCTTGCAAATCCTTGTGAGATCTTAAATGCCTAGTGAGCTAAGGTGACAAGTGTTTTCTTTGTGATGGACTCGGTCACACCGGTTTGTTTCTTTTGGTCCAACCGAATTCTCTCAGTGCCATCAAAGAACACAACTCGGTGCTACCGATTTCACTACAGGAAAGGCAACTTGCCACTTATTCATGCAGTCTTTTTGCTCCAGCTCCACTCAATGACTCTTGTTCTCTACCAGCATCATATTCGACTTGCTACTTTGCTTTGTGACTCAAGGACCAAACCCTTCTACAATAAAACAAAATCCAGAAGAGCCCTTCTTGGAAATTGATGTCAAAGGGGGAGAGAGAGATCACATCAAAGCTCAGAGAGATCACATCAAAGCTCTATGCTTAATAATTTCTATAGGGGGAGAGGACACTCAGGGGGAGCGTGTGTAAGAAACCTCAGATGCTTGGTGTTCGAGAGGAGATAAATTACATGTCTTTAAGAGGGGAAGACATGTTCATATTTGATCATATTTGATTGCTTGCATTAACTTTCTTGTCTTTTCTTTTGCTCTGATTTTCTATTCCCTATCTTCTCCCAATATCCCATGACAGTTTTAGGGGGAGCAAGACACTAAGGGAAGGAAATCCTCGAATTCTTTGCACATCTTTACCTTTTGGGACATGTCTATATCCAATAGAGTACTCAATACTTACTCTCTACATGTCATCCCAGTCTTGGTACTCTTGTGGTTTATTCTGTTTGCTCTGGCTACTAGATGTATATGTGTTATCTAACCTTGTTTACTCAGGTTTATTCTTTCCAAAGCCAACTCAAAGACCACAAGGTAAGTATATGCATCTCAGTCATGTGCATGAGGATCTCTTGCTGTTGTACATACTGTTTGCAAGAAGGACTCATGAGCATGAAGGTACATTTTCTATATTTACATCATTCACTCTCATGCATATAGCCAAGATACATGTAACACATGGCTTACTCTGTCATGGTTATGCATTCACATGCACCTATGTTTCATATTTATATGATTGCATACATATAGGGGGAGCCTTTGCATGTTACATGTCTTTCAGAAGCTTTACTTGTTATTCTCTATATCTTTATCTAAAGCTTCGATGTATGTTCTCATCAATTACCGAAAATGGGGAGATTGAAAGCACAAGTACTCCCTGGGTGGTTTTGGTAATTAATGTCAACATATCTCTTGTTGGACTAATGTTTCTATCTAGTATGTTTCAGATAAGTTCAACAATGGAGTGGCATTGATAAGAGGATGTGGAACCCCTTCAAAGTGATAAAGACAAAGGATTGGCTCAAGCTCAAAGCTCGGGACTCTACATTTTCTATTTTGGTGATCCAAGATCACATTGAGTCCATAGGAAAGCCAATACTATTAAGAGGGGATGAGGTGTTGCTTAATGTCTTGCTTGCTCAAAGTGCTTAGTGATATGCTCCAAAGCCCTCAACCACTTTCTCACATCCACATATGTCCCAAACCCAAAAGTCCAACTCGGCCCCACCAGTTCTTTCTATCCGGAGCCACCGAGTTCAGTTGACATAGCCACTGCCAGAAACCCTAATCAGTTCGGTCTCACTGATGGGATCTCGGTCTCACCGAGATGGGCTTGCAAACTCTCTGTTGCCTATTACAATATTTTTGGTTGCACTGAGATATGCAATCGGCCCCACCGAGTTTGCTTGACCAACTCTTTGTTTCGCTTATTACCCAAATCGGTCCCACCGAGTTTGAGTAATCGGTCAAACTGAGTTTTGGATTTACCCTAACCCTAATGACATCGGTCCCACCGAGTTGATCCAGTCGGTCCCACCGAAACATCTAACGGTCACATTTTGAACTAAATCGGTCTGACCGAGTTCTCTGAATCGGTCCCACCGAGTTTGGTGATTTCTGTGTAACGGTTAGATTTTGTGTGGAGGCTATATATACCCCTCCACCCACTCTTCATTCATGGAGAGAGCCATCAGAACATGCCTACACTTCCAATACATATTTTCTGAGAGAGAACCACCTACACTTGTGTTGAGGTCAAGATATTCCATTCCAACCATATAAATCTTGATCTCTAGCCTTCCCCAAGTTGCTTTCCACTCAAATCTTCTTTCTATCAAATCCAATCCTATGAGAGAGAGTTGAGTGTTGGGGAACTATCATTTGAAGCACAAGAGCAAGGAGTTCATCATCAACACACCATTTGTTACTTCTTGGAGAGTGGTGTCTCCTAGATTGGCTAGGTGTCACTTGGGAGCCTCCGATAAGATTGTGGAGTTGAACCAAGGAGTTTGTAAGGGCAAGGAGATCGCCTACTTCGTGAAGATCTACCCTAGTGAGGCAGGTCCTTCGTGGGCGACGGCCATGGTGGAATAGACAAGGTTGCTTCTTCGTGGACCCTTCGTGGGTGGAGCCCACCGTGGACTCGCGCAACCGTTACCCTTCGTGGGTTGAAGTCTCCATCAACGTGGATGTACGATAGCACCACCTATCGGAACCACGGATAAAAAATCTCCGTGTCTCCAAATTGCGTTTGCACACTCCAATCCCTTCTCTTTACATTCTTGCAACTTGCATGCTTTACTTTCCGCTGCTCATGTACTCTTGTATGCTTGCATGCTTGCTTGATATGTATTGTGAATGTTTAAACTTGTGCTAAAACTCCACATCAACTTAGGAGAAATTAGAAACTGCAACTTTTCTTGATTTGAGTCTATTCACCCCCGTCTAGACACCTCTTCTCGATCCTTTCATAGATGCCCTTGCCGGCGACACCCCTCTGCATGGCATGGTTGATGGGGGCGGCGTGTTAGGGGCGGCCCTCAGCTGCTCCTCCTGTTGTCGCTCTCCTCCTGCGAACCCGGCAAGGTAAGCACCAAGGATACACACCCCAACGCCCGTCGATGGGGAGTAACTAATGAACTTACGCTGGGGGCTGAAGCGGGGGCTGCGTTGAGGGCTGTTGTCCGGGCTGATCACCACCAACGCCGGCGTGCGTGGAGCATTCGTCGGGGGCTCGTCGCCTATCGAAGCTTTGGCTCTCTTCGCCACCCTATGGGCCACCGTCTCCGTGTCACTGTGAAGATAAGATCAAGTCAGGGAAAGATGGCATGGGCGGAGGGTCAGGAAAGGATGAGGGGCAAGGTGCTTACTCGTCCTCCTCCGCTGGCCTCCTTTTCCTCTTCGAGCTAAAGGACCCAAGGTCGAAATCGGCCTCCGGGGCGACTCCCGCAAGGGGAAGAGAAGGGGGTGGAATCCTGGGACGCTTGGACGAGGAGGAGGCGGCGGTCGCGGCCTTCTTCGCCGCCGCAGCCCTCGTCTGGCGCGCGGGCTGCGCCTGGGCCCGTTCCCGTTGCACGACCTTGCCGGGCTGAACCGGCTCGCCGGAACTAGTCCACCGCAGGATGCATTTCCTCCCCGGGGCCGAAGAGTCATCCGCCTCGGTCTCCTCTTCGGCCGACTCCTCGACCGCTTCTTCAACAAAGGGAACCCCAGCGCCGGCACCGCTGGGTTCCACGGCAGACCCCGTCCTCCCGGCAAAATCCCTCTCTTCTACGGCCACGTCGGCCTCGTCCTCCACAGTGTCGAGGCTGCCGGCCTCCTCAGCAAGTGATGCCTCCTCCGCCCTGGCAGCAATGTACGCCAGCTCCTCCTTGGTAGTGTCGCGGATGAGCTGTGGCTCGTCACGAACATACCTCTCCGACAAGTTGTCAAAGAATGCCTGCACCAGCTCCGCCTTCGGCTCAGCCCAGGTTGAATCGAGGCCGTGCGCGTTGAAAACCGGCATCATGGCGATGATGGTGGTCAGGAAAGAGTTGTTGCTCAATGGAACTACCCCCGTTGGCAACCCGAACAGGCTGTCAGACTTGCCGGCTTGGCGGCCTTGTCGGTCTTCTCGGTCTTGCCGGTCCTCTCGACCCTGCCGACCTCGTCAACCTTGAGCTGGAAGAGCCTCTAACAAAGATGAGCATGCTGCAGCACCATGAAGTTGTGGTTCAGGCCGGGGCGGAGCCTCATGATATCGGCCGCATTCCTGAAGTCCCAGGCCGACCTCCCCTTATTGTGCAGTGGGGCAATCCGGCGGCGGATGAAGTCAGCCCCGATCATCTCGAGAGTGAGCCCAGCCCAGGTGAGGCGGTGGATCCTGGTGGTGGCAACCGTGAGCTTCTTGTCATCGGCGTCGAGATTGCCCCGGTCCTTGCTTCGGACTGGTGGCCTCCAGCGGACCCGGCAGAACTCCTGCGGATCTGCCTCCTCGATCCAGCACCACCGGCCCCGCCACTTGTCCCACCTCTCCTTCTGGGCACCCTCCGGGTACGTGCCCCTGCTCTGGGTCCTCGGGATCCAGGTGATGCAGCCAGAGATGGCACCGCTGGCTGGATGCGAGGGGTGAAGTAATGGCAGAAGAGCACCGTCGTGCTGGGGAGCACTCCGGCGAAGCCCTCGCAAAGATGGGCAAAGAAGGCCATGCACGCCACGGTGTTCGGCGTAAGGTCCAGAAGGTGGAAGCCGTAGGTGTGCATGATGTCATTGAAGAAATCTGAGAAAGGGGGGCAGAGCCCGTAGGAGAAATAGTTGACAAAAAAAGGATATCGATTTGGACCGGCCTTGGCGTAGGAGGCGGGGACGATGCGTGTGGCAGGATGCCCCGACGTCTCCCTTCCCCACAGGGACCTAAACTTCTCCTTGAAGGTGAGCGCGTTGACCGTCGAGGTGAAAAGGTTGTACTATGTCCCCAGCTCCACCAACTCGCTCTCTGGCGCCTCCTTCCCCCCGGCGTCCTTGGTCGCTCCCTTGCCCTTGCTTATCTTGGGCGCCATGGCTTCTCAGAAAGGGTGAGGGATCAAGGGCAATGGGGGAGCGGCGGCGGTAAGCAGTGGCAAAAGCTTCGATTTGTGCTTGAAGAAGAAGAGGGGAATGGCGGTTCCGAGATTGGAAAAGGCGTGGAGGGTAAATGAGCAGCGTCCTTGAGGTTTCCTCTTTTTATGGGGGAGACACACGCCGCCTATTTACTATTCACCATAGGGTGACGCAAGCGTGCTACGACCGTTCCACGCACGACCCCCACGTCATGCACTCAATGTGAATCATGGGGAACCGCAACTGGCAAAGAAATTACCACGGTTGAAACTCTGCCACGCGTGCCCATGCACCGTTCTAGGCCTGGCCCAACAACACTTCGCACTTATGTGTGACCCAGGCTCGGGGGCTCCTGTCGGTGTACAAAAGTAGGGGGCTTTCTGTACCCCTTTACTTGTGCGCGGTCAGTCGTAGCCTCACCTACGACCATGCTTGGCAAGGCAGAAGAAGCAAAGGTACGAGACTGCCAAAGTAGTACTCAAGCCAGAGGCGCGAAAAGCAAAGGGGAAAGATGGATTCCCCCTGGCAACACCCTTGCCGGGGCGGCCTACATAGCCCCGGCAAGGGCCTTGTCGGGGTGACTTGCCCCACACCAGCGAGGCCACCACGCTTGAGCCTGAGAGCTCTGACACCATTGACAACGTTGAGACTAAGACTCGGGGGCGCCTGCATGATGGCATGCAGATCTTCGTGAAGACCAAAGGCCTGCAAGTCTAGATAGGAACCAGAAGACGAAGACCCCCCGCAAGATCCTTGCCGGGGACGACCGAAGACTGTCGGTGTCAAAACCAGCGGATCTCGAGTAGGGGGTCCCAAACTGTGCGTCTAAGGTCGATGGTAACAGGAGACAGGGGACACAATGCTTACCCAGGTTCGGGCCCTTTCTATGGAGGTAATACCCTACTTCCTGCTTGATTGATCTTGATGAATATGAGTGTTACAAGAGTTGATCTACCACGAGATCGTAATGGCTAAACCCTAGAAGTCTAGCATGTATGACTATGGTAATGAATATGCCCCCTTCGGACTAAGTCCTCCAGTTTATATAGACACCGAGAGGATCTAGGGTTACACAAGGTTAGTTACTAAGAAAGGAATCTACATATCTGGCTGCCAAGCTTGCCTTCCACACCAAGGAGAGTCCTATCCGGACACGGGTGCAGTCTTCAGTCTTCATATCTTCATAGCCCATCAGTCCGGCCCATAGCTAACAGGCCGGACGCCCGAGGACCCCTGAGTCCAGGACTCCCTCAGTAGCCCCTGAACCTGGCTTCAATGACAAGGTATCTTGCACGCAGGTCAATCTTCGGCATTGCAAGGCGGGTTCCTCCTTCCGAACTCCAAGATAATCTTCGGACGTATTGAACGTGTTCGGACCTGTAACACACACACCACACACAACCGCAGAGAGAATATAATATTTCACGAGTCCAATCCGCTGGCAACTTTTTGTAACATGACATCACGTCTGCCCGGTCATAATTTCGAACCGTTTTTCGTCTGTCGCTCCACTTTTCGAGACACGGTGGCCATTGGCACGTCTTGTCAAAGCAGAGACGTGTCCCCTTATTGCGGGATTCTCATCAATACGGGTGTGGGTAACTCAACTATACCATTTACACAACCCTTGGGAATAGGCGAGTTTTGAGGCGAGTGGGGCGGCGTTCAATATTCACTGCCTTTATAAGGAGATAAGAATCCCGCTCCTTTACCCACGCCTTCTCTTCCTCTCTATCCTTCCATTCTCGAGCTCCAGCGCACAAGTTCCCATCTTCTCCATCTCTAGGAAGCACTCAATCATGTCCGGATCCGGAGGCCAAGGCAAGTGGATGGTCTCCTCCGTCAAGGAGAAGGACATCACCCAGCTCCGGGCGGCGGGGTATCTGGCGAAAGGTGTTGGGGAACGTAGTAGCAAATCAAAAAAATTCCTACAGATCACCAAGATCAATCTAGGAGATGCTATCAACGAGTGAGAGGGAGAGCATCTTCATACCCTCGAAGATCGCTAAGCGGAAGCATTACAAGAACATGGTTGATGGAGTCGTACTCATGGCGATTCAAATCGCAGAAGATCTGATCTAGCGCCGAACGGACGGTGCCTCCGCGTTCAACACATGTACAGCCCGGTGACGTCACCTCCTTCTTGATCCAGCAAGGGGAGAGGAGAAGTTGAGGGAGAACTCCAGCAGCATGATGGCATGGTGGCGATGGAGCTCGTGGTTCTTCGGCAGAGCTTCGCTAAGCATTACGGAGGAGGAGGAGGAGTTGGAAGAAGAGAGGGCTACGCCCGGGGAAGGGGTGCGGCTGCCCTCTCTCCCTAACTATATATAGGGGGAAGGGGGAAGGAGGATGTGCCCTAGGGTTTCCCTAGGGGAGGGGCGGCGGCCACAGGGGAAACCCTAGATGGGTTTGGGCGCCCCCACCCCTAGGAAACTTGCCCCCCAAGCCGGGACAGGTGGCTGCCCTAGGTGAGGCGCCCCCACCTCTCCACATTACGTGAGATGGGGTGGGACGGGCGCACTGCCCCTTAGTGGGCTGATGTTCCCCCTCCCCTTGGCCCATAAGGCCCCCCAACGCTTGTCGGGGCCTCCGAAACCCCTTTCAGACACGCTGGTCGTCACCCGGTACCCTTGGAACAATTCCGGACTCCAATACCTTTCGTCCAATATATCGATCTTCACCTCCGGACCATTTCGGAACTCCTCATGATATCCGGGATCTCATCCGGGACTCCGAACAACCTTCGGTAACCACATACTATTCTCATTACAACTCTAGTGTCATCGAACCTTAAGTGTGTAGACCCTACGGGTTCGGGAACCATGCAGACATGACCGAGACACCTCTCCGATCAATAACCAATAGCGGGATCTGGATACCCATATTGGTTCCCACATGTTCCATGATGATCTGATCGGATGAACCACGATGTCGGGGATTCAATCAATCCAGTATTCAATTCCCTTTGTCTATCGGTATGTTACTTGCCCAAGATTTGATCGTCGGTATCCATATACCTTGTTCAATCTCGTTACCGGCAAGTCTCTTTACTCGTTATGTAATGCATGATCCAGTGACTAACTCCTTAGTCACACTGAGCTCATTATGATGATGCATTACCGAGTGGGCCTAGAGATACCTCTCCGTCATACGGAATGACAAATCCCAGTCTCGATTCATGCCAACTCAACAGATACTTTCGGAGCTACATGTAGTGCACCTTTATAGTCACCCGGTTATGTTGTGACGTTTGATACACCCAAAGCATTCCTACGGTGTCCGGGAGTTGCACAATCTCATGGTCTAAGGAAATGATACTTGACATTAGAAAAGCTCTAGCAAACTAACTACACTATCTTGTGCTATGCTTAGGATTGGGTCTTGTCCATCACATCATTCTCCTAATGATGTGATCCCGTTATAACCGACATCTAATGTCCATGGTCAGGAAACCATAACCATCTATTGATTAACGAGCTAGTCAACTAGAGGCTTACTAGGGACATGTTGTGGTCTATGTATTCACACATGTATTACGGTTTCCGGTTAATACAATTATAGCATGAACAATAGACAATTATCATGAACAAGGAAATATAATAATAACCATTTTATTATTGCCTCTAGGGCATATTTCCAACCGTCTCCCACTTGCACTAGAGTCAATAATCTAGTTACATTGTGATGAATCAAACACCCATAGTTCACATCGCCATGTGACTAACACCCATAGAATTTACTAGAGTCAATAATCTAGTTCACATCACCATGTGATTAAGACTCAATGAGTTATGGGGTTTGATCATGTTATGCTTGTGAGAGAGGTTTTAATCAATGGGTCTACAACATTCAGATCCGTATGTACTTCGCAAATCTCTATGTTATATCGTAGATGCTGCTTCCACGCTCCACTTGGAGCTATCCCAAATGGTTGCTCCACTATACGTATCCAGTTTGCTACTCAGAGTCATCCGGATAGGTGTTAAAGCTTGCATCAACGTAACGCTTTATGCCGAAATCTTTATCACCTCCAAAACCGAGAAACATTTCCTTAGTCCTCTAAGGACAATTTTGACCGCTGTCTAATGATCCATTCCTGGATCACTTTTGTACCCCCATGCCAGACTCGTGGCAAGGCACATCTCAGGTGTGGTACACAGCATGGCATATCGTATAGAGCCTAATGCTAAGGCACAGGGGACGACCTTCATCCTTTCTCTTTCTTCTGTCGTGGTCGAGCCTCAAGTCTTAACTTCACACCTTACAACTCAGGTAAGAACTCCTTCTTTGACTGATCCATTTTAAAACTCCTTCAAAATCATGTCAAGGTATGTGCTCTGTGAAAGTCTTATCAGGCGTCTTGATCTATCTCTATAGATCTTGATACCCAATATGTAAGCAGTTTTACCCAGGTCTTTCTTTGAAAAACTTCATTCAAACAACCCTTTATGCTTTCCAGAAATTCTACATCATTTCCGATCAACAATATGTCATCCACATATACTCATCAAAATGTTGTAGTGCTCCCACTCACTTTCTTGCAAATACAAGTTTCTTGCAAACTTTGTATAAACCTAAAAGCTTTGATCACCTCATCAAAGTGTATGTTCCAACTCCAAGATGCTTGCTCCAGTCCATAGAAGGATCGCTGGAGTTTGCATACCTTTTAGCATCCTTAGGATTGACAAAACCTTCTGGTTGTATCACATACAGCCTTTCCTCACGGAAACTATCAAGGAAACTTTGTTTTGACATCCATCTGCCAGATTTCGTAAATGAAAATGCAGCAACTGCTAACATAATTCTAATAGACTTTAGCATCTCTATGATTGAGAAAGTCTCATCACAGTCAACTCCCTGAACTTGTCAGAAACTTCTTTGAGACAAGTCGAGCTTCATAAATGGTGACATTACCATCAGCGTCTGTCTTCTTCTTAAAGATCCATTTATTCTCAATGGCTTGCCGATCATCGGGAAAGTCCACCAAAGTCCATACTTTGTTCTCATACATGGATCATATCTCCGATTTCATGGCTTCCAGCCATTTGTTGGAATCCGGGCCCACCATCGCTTCTCCATAGCTCATAGGCTCATCGCTGTCCAACAACATGACCTTTAAGACAGGGTTACCACTCAGAAGTTGTACACACCCTTGTCGACCTACGAGGTTTGATAGTAACTTGATCTGAAGCTCCATGATCATCATCATTAGCTTTCTCTTCAACTGAGGTAGGTGCCACAGAAACATCTTTCTGTGCTGCGCTACTCTTTGGTTGAAGTAAAGGTTCAACAACCTCATAAAGTTCTATCTTCCTCCCACTCAATTCTTTCGAGAGAAACTCTTTATCAAGAAAGGACATGTTCCTAGTGACAAACACTTTGCCCTCAGATTTGAGATAGAAGGTATACCCAATCGTCTTGTTTGGGTATTCTATGAAGACACAATTTTCCGCTTTGGGTTCGAGCTTTTCTCTCCGAAGCCTATCGACATAAGCATCGTAGCCCCAAACCTTAAGAAACAACAACTTAGGTTCGTTGCCAAACCATAGTTCATACGGTGTCATCTCCATGAACTTAGATGGTGCCCTATTTAAAGTTAATGTAATTGTCTCTAATGCATAACCCCAAAATGATAGCGGTAGATCGGTAAGAGACATCATAGATCGTACCATATCCAATAGGGTGCGACTACGACTCTCGGACACACCATTATGCTATGGTGTTCCAGGTGGCGTCAACTATGAAAAGATTCCACCTTGTCTTTAGTGATTGCCAAACTCATAACTCAGATACTCTCCCCTTGATCAGATCGTAGGAACTTGATCTTCTTGTTATGATGATTCTCAACTTCACTCTGAAATTGCTTGAACTTTTCAAATGTTTCAGACTTATGCTACATTAAGTAAATATACCCATATCTACTCAATTCATCGGTGAAGGTGAGAAAATAACGATATCCACTGCGTGCGTCAACACTCATCGGACCGCACACATCAGCATGTGTGATTTCCAACAAGTCACTTGCCCGTTCCATTGTTCCAGAAAACGGGGTTTTAGTCATCATGCCTATGAGGCATGGTTTGCATGTGTCAGGTGATTCAAAATCAAGTGACTCCAAAAGTCCATTAGCATGGAGGTTCTTCATGCGCTTTAAACCAATATGACCTAAGCGGCAGTGCCACAAGAAAGTGGTACTATCATTGTCAACTCTACATCTTTTGGCATGAATGTTGTGAACATGTGTGACACTATGACCGAGATTCAATAAACCATTCACATTGGGTGCATGACCATAGAAGGTATTATTCATGTAAACAGAATAACCATTATTCTCTAACTTAAGTGAATAATCGTATTGCAATAAACATGATCTAATCATGTTCATGCTCAACGCATACACCAATGCTAACAACATTTATCTGGGTTCAACAATAATCCCGAAGGTAGAGGGAGCGTGTGATGGTGATCATATCATCCTTGGAAACACTTCCAACACATATCATCACCTCGCCCTTAGCTAGTCTCCGTTTATTCCATAGCTTTTGTTTTGAGTTACCAATATTAGCAACTGAACCGATATCTAATACCCATGTGCTACTAGGAGTACTAGTAAGGTACACATCAATAACACATATATCAAATATACTTTTGTTGAAGTTGCCAGCCTTCTTATCTACCAAGTATTTGAGGCAGCTCCGCTACCAGTGACCATTCCCCTAATAGAAGCACTTCGTCTCGGGTTTGGGTTCTCGGGTTTCTTCACTAGAGCGGCAACTGGCTTGCCATTCATGAAGTTTCCCTTCTTGCCCTTGCCCTTCTTTGAAACCAGTGGTCTTGTTAACCATCAAGACTTGATGATCCTTCTTGACTTCTACCTTTACGACCTTAAGCACGACGAACAGCTTCGGGATGAACTTCCCTTGCATGTTATAGTTCATCACGAAGCTCTAGTTAGCTTGGTGATAGTGACTAGAGAACTCCGTCAATCACTTCTCTTATCTAGAAGATTAACTCCCACTTGATTCAAGCGATTGAAGTACACAGACATTCTGAGCACATGCTCACTGGTTGAGCTATTCTCCTCAATCTTGTAGGCAAAGATCTTGTCAAAGGTCTCAAACCTCTCAACACGGGCATGAGCGTGAAATAACAATTTCAGCTCTTGGAACATCTCATATGTTCCATGGCGTTCAAGACACTTTTGGAGCCCCGACTCTAAGCCGCAAAGCATGGCGCACTAAACTATCAGGTAGTCATCAGAACGTGTCTGCCAGATGTTCACAACATCCACGGACGATGCCAAAGGGGTTGGCACACCTAGTGGTGCATCAAGGACAGAAACCTTCTGTGTAGCAGTGAGGACAATCCTCAGACTACGGCCCTAGTCCGCAAAATTGCTTACAATATCTTTCAACTTAGTCTTTCTCTAGGAACGTATTAAAACAGGGAGCTAAAGCACGAGCTATTAATCTACAACATATTTGCAAAGACAATTTTAGACTATGTTCATGATAATTAAGTTCATCTAATCAAATTATTTAATGAACTCCCACTCAGATAGACATCCCTCTAGTCATCTAAGTGATACATGATCTGAATCGACTAGGCCGTGTCCGATCATCACGTAAGACGGACTAGTCATCAACGGTGAAAATCTCCATGTTGATCGCATCTACTATATGACTCATGTTCGACCTTTTGGTCTCTCGTGTTCCGAGGCCATGTATGTACATGCTAGGCTCGTCAAGTCAACTAAGTGTTTCACATGTGTAAATCTGGCTTCACCCGTTGTATGCGAATGTTAGAATCTATCACACCCGATCATCATGTGGTGCTTCGAAACAACGATCCTTCGCAACGGTGCATAGTTAGGGGGGGACACTTTTCTTGAAATTTTAGTGAGGGATCATCTTACTTATGCTACCGTCGTTCTAAGCAAATAAGATGTAAACATGACAAACATCACATTCAAATCATAAAGTGACATGATATGGCCAATATCATCTTGCGCCTTTTGATCTCCATCTTCGAGGCGCGGCATGATCACCTTTGTCACCGGCATGACACTATGATCTCCATCATCATGATCCCCATCATCGTGTCATCATGAAGTTGTCTCGCCAACTATTACTTCTACTACTATGGCTAATGGTAGCAATAAAGTAAAGTAATTAAATGGCGTTTTCATTGACACGCATGTCATACAATAATTAAGACAAACTCCTATGGCTCCTGCCGGTTGTCATACTCATCGACATGCAAGTCGTGATTCCTATTACAAGAACATGATCAATCTCATACATCACATATATCATTCATCACATCCTTTTGGCCATATTACATCGCATAGCATACCCTGCAAAAACAAGTTAGACGTCCTCTAATTGTTGTTGCAAGTTTTACGTGGCTGCTATGGGTTTCTAGCAAGAACGTTTCTTACCTACGCAAAAGCCACAATGGTGATATGCCAATTGCTATTTACCCTTCATAAGGACCCTCTTCATCGAATCCGATCCGACTAAACTGGGAGAGACAGACACCCGCTAGCCACCTTATGCATCAAGTGCATGTCAGTCGGTGGAACCTGTCTCACATAAGCGTACGTGTAAGGTCGGTCCGGGCTGCTTCATCCCACAATGCCACCGAATCAAGATAATACTAGTAACGGTAAGCAAATTGAACAAATCATCGCCCACAACTACTTGTGTTATACTCGTGCATAGAATCTAAGCATAGACCTAGCTCATGATGCCACTGTTGGGGAACGTAGTAGTAAATCAAAAAAAATCCTACGAATCACAAAGATCAATCTAGGAGATGCTAGCAAGGAGTGAGAGGGAGAGCATCTTCATACCCTTGAAGATCGCTAAGCGGAAGCATTACAAGAACACGGTTGATGGAGTCGTACTCGCAGCGATTCAAATCGCAGAAGATCTGATCTAGCGCCGAACGGACTGCGCCTCCGCATTCAACACACGTACAACCCGGGGACGTCTCCTCCTTCTTGATCCAGCAAGGGGAGAAGGGAAGTTGAGGGAGAACTCCAGTAGCACGACGGCATGGTGGCGATGGAGCTCGTGGTTCTCCGACAGAGCTTCGCTAAGCATTACGGAGGAGGAGGAGGAGGAGGAGTTGGAGGAGGAGAGGGCTACGCCCGGGGAAGGGGTGCGTCTGCCCTCTCTCTCCCTAACTATATATAGGGGGGAGGGGGAAGGAGGAGGCGCCCTAGGGTTTCCCTAGGGGAGGGGCAGCGGCCATAGGGGAAACCCTAGATGGGTTTGGGCGCCCCCACCCCTAGGGAACTCGCCCCCCAAGCCGGGACGGGGTGGCTGCCCTAGGGGAGGCGCCCCCACCTCTCCATGTTACGTGAGATGGGGTTGGAGGGGTGTACAGCCCCTTAGTGGGCTGATGTGCCCCCTCCGCTTGGCCCATAAGGCCCCCCAACGCTTGCCAGGGCCTCCGAAACCCCTTTCGGACACGCTGGTCATCACCTGGTACCCCCGGACCGGACTCCAATACCCTTTGTCCAATATATCGATCTTCACCTTTGGACCATCCCAGAACTCGTGATATCCGGGATCTCATCCGGGACTCCGAACAAACTTCAGTAACCACATAGTATTCCCATTACAACTCTAGTGTCACCGAACCTTAAGTGTGTAGACCCTACGGGTTCGGGAACCATGCAGACATGACCGAGACACCTCTTTGGTCAATAACCAATAGCGGGATCTGGATATCCGTATTGGTTCCCACATGTTCCATGATGATCTGATCGGATGAACCACGATGTCGGGGATTCAATCAATCCTGTATTCAATTCCCTTTGTCTATCGGTATGTTACTTGCTGCCCGAGATTCAATCGTCGGTATCTCTATACCTTGTTCAATCTTGTTACTGGCAAGTCTCTTTACTCGTTCTGTAACGCATGATCCAGTGACTAACTCCTTAGTCACATTGAGCTAATTATGATGATGCATTACCGAGTGGGCCCAGAGATACCTCTCCGTCATACGGAGTGACAAATCCCAGTCTCGATTCGTGCCAACTCAACAGATACTTTCGGAGCTACATGTAGTGCACCTTTATAGTCACCCAGTTACGTTGTGACATTTGATACACCCAAAGCATTCCTACAGTATCCGGGAGTTGCACGATCTCATGGTCTAAGGAAATGATACTTGACATTAGAAAAGCTCTAGCAAACGAACTACACGATCTTGTGCTATGCTTAGGATTGGGTCTTGTCCATCACATCATTCTCCTAATGATGTGATCCCATTATCAATGACATCTAATGTCCATGGTCAGGAAACCATAACCATCTATTGATTAACGAGCTAGTCAACTAGAGGCTTACTAGGGACATGTTGTGGTCTATGTATTCACACATGTATTACGGTTTCCGATTAATACAATTATAGCATGAACAATAGACAATTATCATGAACAAGGAAATATAATAATAACCATTTTATTATTGCCTCTAGGGCATATTTCCAACAAAAGGAATCGCCCACCGTCTGCCCTCCAAGGGGCAAGTCATCCCCACCCCGAAGCCTACTGAGAGGGAAGTTTTCCTCCCTCACTTCATCCACAGATTGGGGTTTCCACTTCGCCCCTTCGTCCGCGGACTGATGTACTATTACGGGCTAGATTTCCATGACCTAGCCCCAAACTCCTTCGTCAACATCTCGGCATTCATTGTCGTGTGCGAGGCCTTCCTCTGCATCCAACCCCACTTCGGTCTATGGCTCAAGGTCTTCAATGTGAAGCCGAAGGTGGTGGACGGCCAGCACGCGGAGTACGGAGGCGCCATGGTGAGCAAGATGCCCAACGTCACTTGGCCCACAGGAACTTTTGTGGAGACTGTCAAGGAGTGGCAGAAGCAGTGGTTCTACATCACAGAGCCGCGCGACACCACTTGGGCGGCGGCTCCCGAGTTTAGGGCTGGAGCCCCAATGCGGCTCACCTCCTGGAAGGAGAAAGGCCCCAACTGGTCAGCGTCAGACAAGCTGATAGCACTGCAAACGCGAATTCAGAGCATGGTGGATAAAGACGTCAAGCTCGTCGACGTGATTCAAGTGATGCTGGTTCGCCGGATTCTCCCCTGCCAACGCCGAAGCTTCCCTTTATGGGAATTCGATCCGGCGAAGCACCAAACCCTGGAAGGGCTCTTCGGAACTACTCACGAAGGTGCCAGGAAGTTGCTCTTGAAGGGCAACGAGAAGCCGCCGGTCATAGATTCGGACCGTGGGCACGATCACACCCATCTTGCCAATGAGGTAAGTTCCCCTTTTCTTAAGGCGTACCTTCTACTTGTTTGTTCAAGGAGGATGCCTAACCTTTGCTGTATTTTCTTAGGAGTGGACGGAGAGAGTGTAGTGGATCCATAGTTCGACTCTGCTGCCCGAAGAACCAGTCATCCCGCTTTTGGCGAAGATGCTAGTTCCGGCACCCTATAGGCCGCCGGAAAAGAAGGCTAAGAAGAAGGCCAAGGGGGCCAAAGGCGGCCCCCGTCGAAAGGGAGCTTCGGACGTGACGTCCGAAGACGAAGTGACCCTTTCCTCCACCGCCGAGGACGACAACAATGAGGAGGAGGAGGAGAACAACCCTCCTCCTGAGGAGGGAAAGAAGAAGAGGGCGGCCTCCACGAACCTGGAGGCGGAGACGTCCAAGAAAGGGAAGGGCTCCCTCGCGGATAACTCCCCGTGGGATGTCGACAGCAGTCCGGAGCGACACCCCCGCCCTAAGCCTCGGGCTGCGTCGTAAGTGCTAGGACTCGTACATGCCCATATATCCGGCCTCTCCTATTTATTGTATCGACATGATTAATTATGAAATTGCAGTCCGGCCCACAATAACTCCCAGCGATCCTCATCAGGAGGTTCGTTGGATTCAAAGGCGATGGCCAGCGAGTCACAGCCAACCGCTCACACCCCCCCCCCAGGGCCAAGGGTGACGCGGAGGTGAGTATGGCCCTCAGCCGAATACAATTTCGGAGACCAATACGGCTCCGGAATCCGGTGTGCAGCCGCCTTCGAAAGAGGGGGGTATGCCCATTCCGCCGGTGACCCCTGTCCAACCAGGGGCACCGGATAATCTGCTGGAAGCGCTGCGAGGTGCTTCCATTGTGGATGAGCACCGTGTTCTTATGGGCACGGTAATTGAAAGGGTTCAGTCCGCCAAGAGCGGACTAACCGAAGCCTGCAGCAGCCTGCTGACAGGTTTTGAGGTAAGTGACGCAAAAAGAGAAAATCCAATATAGACAGTAGCCCCTGAGACACTGTCCGGTGTTCAGAAAGAAAAATCTGGACATAGGATCAATCCTTTATTGCAGGAAACAAACCAAATTTGTCTGAAATGAATACACAGGCGTCGCTGCTGGTCGCGGCCTCGCATACTACCGAAGTCTCCGGACTGAAGCAGAGACTGGAGCAGGCCGAGGAGGAGCTCGGCCAAGTGAGGAGGCAACTCCAGGAGAATCAAGGTATGTAATAACCTGTTAAAATGATATATATTGACTAAAGTGTCATGATATGTATAGGAGCAACGACCGAGGTCGAGGCCCTGAAGAAGGCCCTGGCCGAAGCCGAGGGGAAGGCTGTCAAGGAGCAGGCCGCCCGTAAGAAGCTCAAGGCCTGGGTCAATGAGGTCCAACAAGAGCTCCAGGACGCAATGAGGAAGTGTGAGACCTTGGAGTGCGATGCGTCGGCTAAAGAGACCAAACTCTCCAAGGCTTGTCAGAGCACGGAGACGGCCCGGAATGAGGACCAGGGCGCCGTCCAGGAGATCCAGGAGGCCAGGAAGATCGCGGCGGGTAAGGAATTCAATATGCAAAGCAAATATGTGAGGAGGAAGTATCTTTTACTAACCCGGATTCAAAGTTCTCCAGGGGCTTTTGATGATCTGCCACGAAGTGTGTCCGACGCCACGGAGTTCTTCCGAGCCGAAGAAGGGAGCTCCACGGAGAAGTTGTTCTGGTCGCAATATCTTGCGCCGGAACATCCGGTGCCCTCCAGCGATCAGCTAAAGCAGCTGGTCGAGCTGCACAGGGTGGCCGAACTGGCCATGAAGGATTTAATAATCTGGCTGTGGACAGCCGAAGCTATACCCATAAGTTACTTCAGCCTCGTGAAGCGGCTGGTGGATGCCCTGTCCTCGGCTGGACGTTGTCAAGCGGTTCGTCTGCATCGAGTGCGCGCGTATGGCCTTTGCTCGCGTCAAGGTCTGGTGGGCGAAGATGGACACCATCAAGATTATGACCGAGGGGCCACCCGAGGGCAAGGAGCACAGCACACCCGTGCGGTATTTTGGAGACGTCCTGGAGGGGTCTCGTATTGTAGTGACGCAATGTTCGCAAGACATTATCTTTGAATAAATGCTTTCAAGTTGCCTCTACCTTGTATGATAAAACAAAGTGAGTTTGTAATATAATGTTTGTTATGTTAAAAAAAATTACCTCCTGTGCAGCCGTGCTATATGAAATCTGAGGGTTGGCCAGTCGTCGGCTTCTGCCCCCACGTAGGTAGTACGGAGGTGTTCGGGATGGAATCTAAATACTCTTGGTCCAATTATATGGTCCTTGAAGGAGTTGTTTAGCGCAACGAACCAGGCAATCAGACTATGCGGCTTGAACGCCCTCACTTAGCCATAGGAGTTTGACAATAAAAAAATGTTGGCGCAGCCCCTAGTATTTGAACTAGAGCGCTATGAGCGCCTGATCGGGAAGTACCGATCCTTCGCGTAATGCGGAAGAAATCTCCAATGATTTGCAACCTCCGAAGAGCTGACCGGCTCTCGCCGCATCATGACAGTCAGTTTTTGGCTTTCTCTACTGAGGCGCTCCTATGGGCAAACCAAGGCACAATCGCAGTAGTTCTCTCTTTACTACCTTAGCCGATATAGCGGAACGTAAGGTAGCAAGTACAGGAGCCGGGCAACCCAACTATTGACCAAAGACATGATTCAGAGCCAATTCATATAGTGCTAAATTTGGGGTGCCGAACTATACTATAAAAAGGTGTTCGGACTTTTGTTGCCGTAGTGCGGGGTGCTATAAAGCCCCTGGCAAATATGAAACGTACCAAGGTGTACGGGTGCTATCTGATAAGGTTACACACATGAGGGAAAGAAAAAAAGAGAGAGGAAAACAAAGAGGGTGCAAAGATAATAGGCTAGGGCCCTAAAGCTCGGACCACGAACAGTTTCCATTGTAATTTGATTAATACGTCAAGGCGCATTTGATACAAGTGGTGCGATGAGCAACATGCTATTTAACATGCCAAACCCAAGGGAGAGCTGCACGTGGGTCCTGAAAAACAGGTAGAGTGATCGTTTAACGAAACCACCTAGAGAAGTCCCCCATATGTCTGTGTTTATTGCCGTCTTTGTGTGTTTGTCCTTCGAGAGGACTCATGATCAGGCCATCGGATGGGGCCTGTGGGATTGAGACCAGAAAGGAAAAAGTAAAAGTGAAAGTATGTGTGTATTCGGTGTCGGTTGAGCCGCACTATGGATCACAAGCTAGTTATGCCTCCGTCGATGCCCATGGAATTTTGAGTGCATAGTTATGTACGCGCGGCACGAATGCCACCACTTGATCGGGACTGAGACGGAGACTGGATTGCTAGTCGAGCTCCTGACGAATCGAGCTGTCCTGCTGCAAGGTAGTTCAGACCCTCTTAACGGTTTCCCTGGGCTCGGCAGCCGAATTAGGGTTCTGCTTGAGAAGGCCGCTCTGTACTTCTGCTGCTAAGGCAGTTGTGTGCTCTTCTGTACGGAGGGAGCGTTCTGTATTTCCGTTGACCGTGATGATGCCGCGTGGACCGGGCATCTTGAGCTTGAGATAAGCATAGTGTGGCACTTCATTGAATCGTGCGAATGCGGTTCGTCCGAGCAGTGCGTGATAGCCGCTGCGAAAGGGTCACTTAAGAAATTGTCCGGAGACCCGAAGACAACCTCTAGCGTGATTGAGCCCGTACAATGGGCTTCTACACCTGGCATGACTCCTTTAAAGGTAGTCTTTGTGGGCTTGATCCGTGATGGATTGATGCCCATTTTTCACGTTGTATCCTGATAGAGTAAGTTGAGGCTGCTACCTCCGTCCATGAGGACGCGTGTCAGGTGAAATCCATCGATGATTGGGTCAAGGACTAGTGTGGCTAAACCGCCATGACGGATACTAGTCGGATGATCCTGACGATCAAAAGTGATCGGGAATGACGACCATGGATTGAATTTTGGGGCGACTGTCTCTATCGCGTAGACGTCCCTTAGTGCGCGCTTGCGCTCCCTTTTGGGGATGTGTGTAGCATATATCATGTTTACTGTTTTGACTTGAGGGGAAACTTCTTTTGTCCCCCTGTGTTCGCTGCCGGGGCTCCTCGTCGTCGTCCTCGCTTTGTGATCCCTTTTCCCTGTTCTCGGCGTTTAATTTGCCGGCCTGTTTAAAAACCCAACAATCTCTGTTGGTATGATTGGTTGGTTTGTCTCGGGTGCCATGTATCTGGCACGGGCGATCGAGTATGCGGTCCAGGCTGGATGGTCCCTGATTGTTTCTTTTGTATGGTTTCTTCCGCTGGCTGGACTTGGAGCCACTGAATCCGGCGTTGACTGTAGTGTCGTCGGCATTATCACCATTGCTTCGGCATTTGTGTCTGTTACATCGGAGCTTGCCGTTGCTGTTTTTGGCCTCGGAGGGGCCTGCCTCGCTGGCTGTGTTTTTACTACGAGCCAGCCAACTATCCTCACCCGCGCAAAAGCGGGTCATGAGTGCCGTGAGGGCTGCCATGGATTTTGGATTTTCTTGGCCGAGGTGGTGGGCGAGCCATTTGTCGCGGATGCTATGTTTAAAGGCCGCTAGGGCTTCGGTGTCCGGACAGTCGACGATCTGGTTCTTTTTGGTTAGGAACCTAGTCCAGAATTTCCTGGCTGACTCTCCAGGTTGTTGGACTATGTGGCTTAAGTCATCGGCGTCTGGTGGCCGGACATATGTACCTTGGAAGTTGTCGAGGAAGGCCTCTTCCAAGTCCTCCCAGCTGCCAATAGAATTTTCAGGCATGCCGTTTAACCAGTGCCGAGCTGGTCATTTAAGCTTTAGTGGGAGGTATTTGATAGCGTTGGGGCCATCTCCGTGGGCAATGTGGATGTGGAGGGTAGAGTCCTCGATCCATACCGCGGGATCAGTTGTCCCGTCGTATGATTCAATATTCACGGGTTTGAACCCTTCAGGGAATTCATGGTCCATTACTTCATCAGTGAAGCAAAGAGGGTGTGCGGCGCCTCTATATCTGGCCGCATCGTGATGTAGCTCCAATAGGGCCCGTCTGCGGTTATCGGCCCGGGCGTGGCTAGGTTTGTCACGCCGGAATAGATAGCCATCATCGCGTGTCGAGGGACGTCCTCGCGATCCATAGATCGATTTGGTATATCCTGCTCTACTGTCTAGGTCCTGCCAGAGGTCGTATGTATGACCCCGAGCTGTTTTGTCTCTGTTTTTGCGTGGCGGTGGGGCAGGCTGTTGTTCCGCCTGAGTTGCCGCTCTATCCCGACCACGTGGTGGTCGGTCCGCCGCACTATCCCGACCGCATAGTGGTCGATCGGCTGCATTACGTGAGGGAGGTATGGGCTCCGGCGCCTCTTCATCGAACTGAGGTAGCAACCTTTGCTTCAGGTAACTCTTGGCTCGGCGTCTGAGGCCGTATTCTTCGGCTGCCAGCACATCAGTCCACCTGTCAACGAGCAGATCTTGGTCAGCTTGAAGCTGCTGCTGCTTCTTTTTCAGGATCCTTGCGGTGGCTATTAGCTGACGCTTGAAGCGCTCCTGCTCGAGAGGTTCCTGAGGCACGATGAAATCTTCGTTGCCGAGGCTTTCCTCATCCTTGGAGAGCGGAGATAACTACCATCCTCTGAGTCGTTGGGCCTGGCCTGTTCGTCTGGACTAGCTTGCCCGTTTTCTTGCTCCTCCTGTTCGGATGTTACCTCAGCAAGGTCTTCATTGTTTTCGGCATCGTCCGGAGTATTATTTTCTCCGGTGCCAGCATTGCTGTCTTTTGAATGACATGACTTGGAGCGGCGCCGAGGCCTCCAGCGTTTTTGCTGTGTCTCAGGAGGTTTATCCTCAACTAGATTTTCTTTGTCATCATCGTTGGTTGTTTTGGGTGTATCCACCATGTACACATCGTACGAAGAAGTGGCCGTCCAGCATCCAGGAAATGGCGGATTTTGGTCCTGCTCCTCGTCAGCATCGTCGTCCATACCGTCGATGTCTTCGGAGCCGTAATCAAGCGTGTCGATTAAATCCTCGACTGTGGCTATGAAGTGGGTGGCGGGTGGGAAGCAAGATTCTCCATCATCATCCCCTAGTTCGAACCGAACATAGTTCGGCTGTGAGTCCCCCGCCAAGGACAGGTTCTTTAATGAGTTTAGCACATCACCCAAAGGCGAGTGTTGGGAGATGTCTGTGGCGCTGAACTCGAAGATCGATAAACGATCGAGTTTAGCATCCGCGGACTCACATGGTTCAGAACTTACAGCCTGAGACGAGTCTGGAGTTTTGGTGACACAGATATCATGTGAGGTTAAGTCCATGTGCGGCTCCAACGTCGTGGAATCTGTGGCCTCCGTGGTGGGGTTGAGCCTCCCGTCCTTGGATGGCACCGTATGCTCTGGGTCTAAGGCCAGAGCAGTTATAGGAGCTATCTCCTGAACGTGGTCTGATGACAGATTTAGGTCATGTTCATCAAGGTGACCAGGAGCGGTCGTCGCAGTCTCGAGTCCAGCAAAGATCAAATCTCCACGGATGTCCGCGACGTAGTTCAAGCTCCCAAATCTGACCTAGTGGCTAGGGGCGTAGCTATCGATCTGCTCCAGATGGCCAAGCGAGTTGGCTCGCAGTGCGAAGCCGCCGAACACGAAGATCTGTCTAGGGAGGAAGGTCTCGCCTTGGACAGCATCATCGCTGATGATTGAAGGGGCCATCGAAACCTTTTTCGGGACGACACAGTGGAACTCTCAATGAAAGCACCAATGTCGGTGTCAAAACCGGCGGATCTCGGGAAGGGGGTCCCGAACTGTGCGTCTAAGGTCGATGGTAACAAGAGACAGGGGACACAATGTTTACCCAGGTTCAGGCCCTCTCTATGGAGGTAATACCCTACTTCCTTCTTGATTGATCTTGATGAATACGAGTTTTACAAGAGTTGATCTACCACGAGATCATAATGGCTACACCCTAGAAGTCTAGCCTGTATGACTATGGTAATGAATATGCCCCCTTCGGACTAAGTCCTCCGGTTTATATAGACACCGGGAGGATCTAGGGTTACACAAGGTCGGTTACTAAGAAAGGAATCTACATATCTGGCTGCCAAGCTTGCCTTCCACCCCAAGGTGTCGGCGTTCTGGGAACGGGGGTCCCCAGACTTTCATGCCTGCTGCCCACGGCGTGGCTGTGCTAGCAGGCATGTACGGCCCATCTTCATCAACAAGGCACTCAAGACCCTCGCGAGGCGGACGACACAAGACCTCCTCAGGAGCGGACTCGCTAGGTTGCCTCGCGAGGAGCGGAGAGATCAAGGCAGGGCAAACCTCGCGAGGTTCTCGTGACATGAGCCATGACGATCAAGATCAGGGGGGCGCCAACGCGTGCAGCGTCCTTATTTCCTGTTTGGTGCTAAGGGGGCAAGCGCATGCGCAGAGTACCGAGGCGTCAAGCAAAGGTTTCCATATCGGTGCAACGAGACCAAGACCAGCAGGATGGCAAGATGGAGGTCACCATGGAGCCCAAGACGGCGTCACCACCAGAGCCTTTTGCACGCGAAGACTACTTTTGTCAGGATAAGCTGTACTAGTTGTCTCCTTTCAAATTGGCCGTTGTTGGCTCCCTTCCCGCTCAATATTTGTAGAGAGGACCAGGGCCTCTATAAATAGGACTAGCCACCACAGTAGGAGGCATCGGATCTGGAGCCAACCCTTAGCCATACACCGAGCACAAGAACACCTCAACCTCAGGAGGTTGTTCTTCCCCTTGTACTGTTCATCATAAGCCCAAGAGGCAATCCACCACCACCACACTGGAGTAGGGTATTACACCACAATGGTGGCCCGAACCAATATAAATCTTGTGTACCTTGGGTTGTGAGTTCGTCGAGCTCGTTCTTGAGATCTTAGCTAGTTAGGACGTGGATCGGTAGGGAGGAAATCTTCGCGCGCACCCCAGTGTTCGAACCTTGAGGGTTTTGTCGGAACCCATGATACGACATTTGGCGTGCCAGGTAGGGGTGCGCCGGAGCCTCTTCCCCACCAGTCGATCCGCCGACGCTCCGCGGTTCCGATGTCCGGCGACCCGAGGGCTGACGCCGACCGTTGGGCAGCCTGGCCCGCCTGGGCGGCGCCGTCTGCCCAGGAAGACCTCAACCCCCCGCTCCAGGCGGCACGGGCGCCACCTAACACTGCTGGGCGCGGGCGGCGCGGCCAAGCACCGTCCACCCTTACTCCACGACAAGTGCAAGCCGCTGCAAGGGCCGTAAGCCACGCCGCAGCAACGGCGCCACACACCCGGTGGGAGCAGGCGAACATGCGGGCCGCACTCACAGTGGCGCGGGAGCTACTGCGGTGTCGGCTGATGTAGAGCGGCCGAGATGCGCTACTAGAACGCGTCACCGAGCTGCTGGACGCAGCGGCCACGGGAGCGCCGCCCTTCTGCTATCAGCTCACGTCCCAGGCGGCGGCCGGGTCCCACGGCGGGCCTTGCCGCGCCCGCGTGCTCCGGGCGCACCCGGGGGCATTTTCGACATCAACATGACCCACGGTAGGGGGCGCCCTGCCGCGCCCGCACCACCCCAGATGGGTGCGGGCACAGGTGTTGCCGCGTACGGCCCCATCGGAGCGCCGCCCTACCATCCTCAGGACAGCATGACATGCCGGGTGAGGGAGTCCTGGATTAGGGGGTGTTCGGATGGCCGAACTATACCTTCAGCCGGACTCCAGGACTATGAAGATACAAGATTGTAGACTTCGTCCCGTGTCCGGAAGGGACTTTCCTTCGCGTGGAAGGCAAGCTTGGCGATGCGGATATTCAGATCTCCTACCATTGTAACCGACTTTGTGTAACCCTAACCCTCTCCGGTGTCTATATAAACCGGAGGGTTTTAGTCCGTAGGACAGAATCTCAACATACAACAATCATATCATAGGCTAGCTTCTAGGGTTTAGCCTCCTTGATCTCGTGGTAGATCTACTCTTGTACTACCCATATCATCAATATTAATCAAGCAGGACGTAGGGTTTTACCTCTATCAAGAGGGCCCAAACCTGGGTAAAAACATTGTGTCCCTCGTCTCCTGTTACCATCCACCTAGACGCACAGTTCGGGACCCCCTACCCGCGATTCGCCGGTTTTGACACCGACACCGGGCAACATGGAGCGTGGGGCACTTCGGCGAGGTCTTCGGGGCAGCGGCCTCGGAGGCCTATGTGCCCCGCATGATGGACCAGGAGTAGACACCAGAGGATGACCCAGGCTCGTTCCTCGGGCCAGGTTGGGAGGAGGAGGCGTTAGGAGCTGAAGCCTTCCAGGAGCCGCCGGAGAGCCCCACCAACCGCGCCGTCGACAACAGACACAGGGTACCACTAATTCCTCAGGAGCAAGCTTACGCTAACCATGGGTCGCAGGGGGATCAGGTCATCACAGCGGCTGGCGGCCCTAGCTCGGCGACCTCCCTTCCACCAAGGGGATCGCGATGGGGGCTGCAGGAGATGGGTCAGGAGCCAGATCCCTCCCCGTGTCGCACGGAGCAAGGTCCCCCCTGGAGGTAGGCCCTCTGCTGGGGAGGTGCTGAAAAGCCTACCCCCAGCAGAGGACCCGTGGTCGCCGAGGGCGCCGCTAGTGTCCCCTTTGTCCCTTTGGTGAGGTCCTGGTCTCCGGTCGTCCCCAACGGTGGCCGAGGGAGGCGCAAGGCGGGGCCCTCGTCTGGCGATATGAAGTAAGGCTCACGCCTGTGAAGATCGCCGCCCGTGACACTCTCACGTAATAATGAGTGGGGATGTACACGCCCCGGAGTTTCCGGAGAGCCGCCCTCGAGCCTCGGGGGATCCCTCCCACGTCCTAGTGGCAGCACTTAGCTCCGCGCTGGTGAGAAGACTTGAAGACCAGAAGACTAGACTAGGCGCCGGACGCGGCCATTTGCTTTGGATCTCTTTTCTGTAGCCTTGCCTTCTGGATCTGGATTTATGTTGAAGTTGAATTTTCATTGATGCGCGCGGGGGGTGCCTTTTCTCGTTTGAGCGATTTCTTGCTTCCCGGTTCTCGCCTTATTTGGAGCTCACGCCATTTGCCTCCCCTCACGAGCCCCTCGTGAGCGGGACTAGGCGAAGCACACGCGTGCCACGCACGCGCTAGCATCACAACAAGTGCTTACCTCTCACGAGGCCCCCTCGGGAGGATCGGCAGGCCCCTCATGAGCCTCGGAAACGCACGACCCAATGACCCAGCTCGGAACATGCGTTGGCTAAGGTAAGCCGTACCAAAAACCCTCCATCGGACTCACGGTCACGCAAAGACGCATACCCAACTTGACATAAAAGAATAAGAGCAGCGGTTTGTTTACATGAGGGGCGACCCCTCTCAAAATGCTCTTACAATCTTCAGGGGGCGCTCCCAAGTTTTTACAGGGTAAAAAGCAGGAAAACGTAGGATCAACCGGATATGTCGCTCGCCGCATCCCCCATGTCATCTTCAGACGCACCGCTGGCGTCGCTATCACCCTCGTTGGCGTCGCCTCCACCTTCTCCGACGCCGGCATCGCCGTCGTCAACCATGTCGCCGTCGTCTACCGCGACCACCACCGCGTCGTCCTCAGAAGTGAAGGCCCTGACCAGCGCATCCACGTTGTCCTCCACCCACCACGCTAGGTCGCCCCGGACGGCCGCGGGTACGAGGGCAATGGCAGCGTTGAAGTCGAAGTCGGGGTCGGAGTACCGAAGATGGCTGAAGACGCGGGAAAACGCGCGCTCGAGCAGGCCACGACTCCTCTCTTCCACGAGCTGGCGAGCTCTATCGGACCGAGCTCCCAGGCGCGTCACCGCGTCAGCAAAGAAGCACAGATGACTGGCGTAGTCATTCGAGTGTGGGTGTGGAGCATTTTCGTTGCAGACATGGCCCAACGCCGCGTTGGCCCAGACCTTGAGGTCCTGGAGCATGGGGGCGTGCTCACACTCTAGCGTCCGCCGCTGAAGCACTTCCTCCCTACTCTGCCGCGCAACAGACTCAGCGTCATCAACCCGCTTCTGAAGAGAGAGCAGCTCGGCGCAGGCGGAGGCCAATTCCGCCTGCGATATGACCAGGGCGGCTGCCGTAGCCTCCTCGCGCCTCTCCACTTCAGCCAGCTTGGGCCTGAGGGCGGCGGCCCTACCCGCATCCTCCGTCCCCGCAAGCTTCAACCTAAAGTCATACCTACCCTCAAGATCTACGCGAGCCTTGGCCACCCGGTGATCAACCTCCTCCTGAGCCCTGGCCTCGCGCGCATCGACGGCGTCCTCCGCTTGGATGACCTGGCGCTCCCTCATCTCCAACCGCTCTAACTCGAGGATGCGCTCCACGGCTTCCAAGGCCATCACCTCCTCAAGCTTCTGGATCTCTTCCTCCTCGGCGGGTGCCCCCCTCATTGACGCAAGGGTGGCTTTGCGCGCCTCCACCTACTGCTCCAGGGACGCGCTCTAGGCCTGTAGCTCCCACGCGCGCTTCTCTGCGACCTCACGACGGCGGTCAGCCTCGCGAGCCTCCTCCAAAGCTCGGGAGCAAGCTTCACGGGAAACCTTGAGGGACGTCTCGGCCTTCGCATTACCAAGATCATGTTGGTAGCGGCCAAGGTTGATGGCCACCTTCAGCTTACGTAGCTCCTCCGCCAGCCGAAGACCCTCGGCTTTGAGGCGCGCGTCGACGTCCGCAAGCTCACCGCCAAGTCGGTTCATCATGCCCATCGCCTCCTGGAAGAGCTCATGGAGGACGATGCTCCACCCGTGCTGGAACTCAAGCGCACGGCCCACCTCGTCCTCTGGCTCGGGGGCTTCAGGCGGTACGTGAAGCGGCGCACACCCTCCCAGCAGGGGGTTGGGGGCTGGTGCTGCCCCAGTCACCAGCCGGGCCTCGTGAGGGGCCCCAGCGGTCTGGGGCCCGCTGCTTGAAGAGGAACCAAAGACCGAAGCCAACCAGCTACTGTCCACGACCACAGGAGGGGTCCTGGGCATGCCCGCCAAGCTCCACGCCAGGCCGTGGGAGAGGGACGACGAGGCCGCAGATTCGAAGCACCGTGAAGGCGAGCGCACTTCTCCGACCGGCCCTGCTCTAGGTATGACATGCAGGCTCGAGATGCTCAAGGCCAGCGGGGGAGTCGAGGAAAGCGGAGGTTGCTTCTCAGGGGACACAGCGGCCCTGACGGAAGGGGTCCTGAAGAGCCAACGTCAGGGAGGAAACGGCAATCAAGAAATCACAAGGTGCAGTACTTAATCGTCAACGGCGATGTACTTTCATCCCTTCAATGGCCCGAAGATATCGTTGCTGCTCGGGGATCCTTTCCTCTTGCGGAGCTCCTCGAAGTCCACACAACGCCGGCACGGGGTGCAGCTAGAGAAGTGGTCGAGGTGACAGCTTCAGGGGTGCCGGGCTGCGGAGAGCAATCGAGCGCCGTCCCACCGCGACCTCCCGAGGCCTCCGGAACTTCGGCCTCGGGAGCCGCGTGCTGCATCGTCTCAGCGACCGACACCCTAGAGGGAGAATCATGAGTTCCTGAGGACGATGCCCCAGGAGCCCCAGGCGGCATCTACACCTCGACACTCGAGCCACCAGCCTCCGGTGGTGCTCGCTCCTGCATCCACATTTGGGGTGAGCTCGGCGCCAGCAACGAAGAAGGGAACCACGTTGACGGGGTTCTCGCGAGGCCCCACTAGGCCGACCGAGCGCAGCCCCCACTCATCGAAACAAGGCACGTGCTCCACAAATTCTGCCTTTTTCCTGCAGCGGTACAACAGACAGCTCCTCCCGGGCATGTCGTCCGGTGATGCGACACCCGTCGGGACCTCGAGCACAGTTTGCCGCATCTCAAGAGGAAGCCCGGACTCCTGAAGTCTCATATGGTCCTGACTGTTGAGCAAGGCCCACATCGGGCGAGAATGGCACTGAAGCGGAGCGACCCGGCGCCTGACGAACTCCTTCACCACCATTGGCGCGGTCATGCTGCTGTCTTTCAGCCTGAGCCAGACGGGGACAAGACAGGGGCTCACGAGCTTCTCATGGCCCCAACCAGGGTTGGGAACAGCAGGCACCGGTGAAGAATGGAGTAAAGGGCTGAGCACTCCAGCATCGACAAATACCCACCGTGTCCGAAACTCGTTCGTAGATGGAGGAAGCTCGAAGACGATCCTCGCGCCTGCCGTCGCAGCCACAGCTTGGAAGCTCACGCATCCCGAGCTCTATCGGGGTCCATCAGGTGCAATGAGAAGAAGTGGCGAAGGAGGGCCACGAAATGGGAAATGCCCACCATGGCCTCGCACACAAAGGCGAAGACGGCAAGGAGGGTCACAGATTGGGGGTCAAGATGCATCAAGTGGATCTGATAGTGCTCCAGCACTGCGTTGAAGAAGGCGGAGAAAGGGGGGACCAGGCCAGCCCAAAGAGCATCGGTGAAGATTGGGACCTCGGTGGTTGACCGGTCGATACGAGCACGAGATGCAGGCCAAGCCGCCGTCTTTCCCCACTCATTGAAATTGGAGGCGAGCATGGGGCGCACCTTGCCCATGGCCTCATCATTGAGCACCAGCGACCGGCCAACCGCGGGCTCGATGGTCGAAGCCGCGCCGGCAGAAGATAGAGGCTCCTTACCCTTGTCAGCTTGTTTCGGCGCCATGGCGATGGAGAGGGCAGAGCGCATGACAAATTGGGAGGACGAGCAGAGTCTCGGGGAAGCAGAGGAATCGGGAAGTACGGCGGGGGCGATGGAAGAATAACTGTGTGGGTAGCGGGGGCCGCATAGCCGGGCGGACTCCAAGGCGGCGTGGGGAAGCGGAGACGCCCACGTCCAATCAACCGCCACGCGTCGACCAAGACCGCAGGCTTTTGGGGCCCGCGGCGCTCCGTGCTTGACCTTTGGCTTCGTCTTAGCCAAGCCCGAGTGCGCCTTGGACCCGGGGGCTACTGTCGGCGTTCTAGGAACGGGGGTCCCCAGACTTGCCTGCCTGCGGCCCACGGCGTGGTTGTGCTAGCAGGCCTGTACGGCCCATCTTCATCAACAAGGCACTCAAGACCCTCGCGAGGGGCCAAGCCTCGCGAGGCGGACGACGCAAGACCTCCTCAGGAGCGGCCTCACCAGGTTGCCTCGCGAGGAGCGGAGAGATCAAGGCAGGGCAAACCTCGTGAGGTTCTCGTGACATGAGCCATGACTATCAAGATCAGGCGGGTGCCAGCGAGCGCAACGTCCTTGTTTCCTCTTTGGTGCCAAGGGGGCAAGCGCAAGCGCAGAGTACCGAGGCGTCAAGCAAAGGTTTCCATATCGGTGCAACGAGACCAAGACCAGCAGGATGGCAAGATGGAGGTCACCATGGAGCCCAAGACGGCGTCACCACCAGAGCCTTTTGCACGCGAAGACTACTTTTGTCAGGATAAGCTGTACTAGCTGTCTCCTTTCAAATTGGCCATTGTTGGCTCCCTTCCCGCTCAATATTTGTAGAGAGGACCAGGGCCTCTATAAATAGGACTAGCCACCACAGTAGGAGGCATCGGATCTGGAGCCAACCCTTAGCCATACACTGAGCACAAGAACACCTCAACCTCAGGAGGTTGTTCTTCCCCTTGTACTGTTCATCATAAGCCCAAGAGGCAATCCACCACCACCACACTGGAGTAGGGTATTACACCACAATGGTGGCCCGAACCAATATAAATCTTGTGTACCTTGGGTTGTGAGTTCGTCGAGCTCGTTCTTGAGATCTTAGCTAGTTAGGACGTGGATCGGTAGGGAGGAAATCTTCGCGCGCACCCCAGTGTTCGAACCTTGAGGGTTTTGTCGGAACCCATGATACGACATTTGGCGTGCCAGGTAGGGGTGCGCCGAAGCCTCTTCCCCACCAGTCGATCCGCCGACGCTCCGCGGTTCCGATGTCCGGCGACCCGAGGGCTGACGCCGACCATTGGGCAGCCTGGCCCGCCCGGGCGGCGCCGTCTGCCCAGGAAGACCTCAACCCCCCGCTCCAGGCGGCACGGGCGCCACCTAACACTGCTGGGCGCGGGCGGCGCAGCCAAGCACCGTCCACCCTTACTCCACGACAAGTGCAAGCCGCTGCAAGGGCCGTAAGCCACGCCGCAGCAACGGCGCCACACACCCGGCGGGAGCAGGCGAACATGCGGGCCGCACTCACAGTGGCGCGGGAGCTACTGCGGTGCCGGCTGATGTAGAGCGGCCGAGATGCGCTACTAGAACGCGTCACCGAGCTGCTGGACGCAGCGGCCACGGGAGCGCCGCCCTTCTGCTATCAGCTCACGTCCCAGGCGGCGGCCGGGTCCCACGGCGGGCCTTGCCGCGCCCGCGTGCTCCGGGCGCACCTGGGGGCATTTTCGACATCAACATGACCCACGGTAGGGGGCGCCCTGCCACGCCCGCACCACCCCAGATTTAGGTCATGTTCATCAAGGTGACCAGGAGCGGTCGTCGCAGTCTCGAGTCCAGCAAAGATCAAATCTCCACGGATGTCCGCGACGTAGTTCAAGCTCCCAAATCTGACCTAGTGGCTAGGGGCGTAGCTATCGATCTGCTCCAGATGGCCAAGCGAGTTGGCTCGCAGTGCGAAGCCGCCGAACACGAAGATCTGTCTGGGGAGGAAGGTCTCGCCTTGGACAGCATCATCGTTGATGATTGAAGGGGCCATCGAAACCTTTTTCGAGACGACACAGTGGAACTCTCAATGAAAGCACCAATGTCGGTGTCAAAACCGGCGGATCTCGGGAAGGGGGTCTCGAACTGTGCGTCTAAGGTCGATGGTAACAAGAGACAGGGGACACAATGTTTACCCAGGTTCAGGCCCTCTCTATGGAGGTAATACCCTACTTCCTGCTTGATTGATCTTGATGAATACGAGTTTTACAAGAGTTGATCTACCACGAGATCATAATGGCTACACCCTAGAAGTCTAGCCTGTATGACTATGGTAATGAATATGCCCCCTTCGGACTAAGTCCTCTGGTTTATATAGACACCGGGAGGATCTAGGGTTACACAAGGTCGGTTACTAAGAAAGGAATCTACATATCTGGCCGCCAAGCTTGCCTTCCACCCCAAGGTGTCGGCGTTCTGGGAACGGGGGTCCTCAGACTTTCCTGCCTGCTGCCCATGGCGTGGCTGTGCGAGCAGGCATGTACGGCCCATCTTCATCAACAAGGCACTCAAGACCCTCGCGAGGCGGACGACACAAGACCTCCTCAGGAGCGGACTCGCTAGGTTGCCTCGCGAGGAGCGGAGAGATCAAGGCAGGGCAAACCTCGCGAGGTTCTCGTGACGTGAGCCATGACGATCAAGATCAGGGGGGCGCCAATGCGTGCAGCTTCCTTGTTTCCTGTTTGGTGCTAAGGGGGCAAGCGCAGGCGCAGAGTACCGAGGCGTCAAGCAAAGGTTTCCATATCGGTGCAACCAAGACCAGCAGGACGGCAAGACGGAGGTCGCCATGGATCCCAAGACGGCGTCACCACCAGAGCCTTTTGCAGGCGAAGACTACTTTTGTCAGGATAAGCTGTACTAGTTGTCCCCTTTCAAATTGGCTGTTGTTGGCTCCCTTTCCGCTCAATATTTGGGGAGAGGACCAGGGCCTCTATAAATAGGACTAGCCACCATAGTAGGAGGCATCGGATCTGGAGCCAACCCTTAGCCACACACCGAGCATAAGAACACCTCAACCTCAGGAGGCTGTTCTTCCCCTTGTACTGTTCATCATCAGCCCAAGAGGCAATCCATCACCACCACACTGGAGTAGGGTATTACACCACAACGGTGGCCCAAACCAGTATAAATCTTATGTCCCTTGGGTTGTGAGTTCGTCGAGCTCGTTCTTGAGATCTTAGCTAGTTAGGACGTGGATCGGTAGGGAGGAAATCTTCGCGCGCACCCTAGTGTTCGAACCTTGAGGGTTTTGCCGGAACCCGTGATCCGACACAAGGAGAGTCTTTTCCAGACACGGGTACAGTCTTCGGTCTTCGTATCTTCACAGCCCATCAGTCCGGCCCATAGCTAACAGGCCAGACGCCCGAGGACCCCCGAGTCCAGGACTCCCTCAAAGACCCCCAACAGGATCCTTGCCGGGGATGCCCGCGAGACCCCGGCAAGACCCTTGTCGGGGGCATCTGTGAGGCCGTGGCCAGGCCCACACCCACCAATGTTTTACTACCCCGCGGTCATTCCGACATGGCAACCAGCCCGCCAACTAGGAAAGCGCCTGCATGGCAGCATACAACTTCTAGGCCAACTAGTCAAGCACCTGCGTGGAGGCATGCAGATCTTTGTGAAGACCATGTCACCGCATCAGCTGAGCAGCCAGCCAGCAGCCAGCATGGCGCTGCATGCCTCGCCAGCTTGGACGCACGTCGAAGCAAGGCAAGGTGGCGACGGACGGGATGAGCTCAATTGTGGCCCCCGATAAAGTAAGAGGGCACGTAGGCAGCACATTAAATGTGTTTGTCCTGTGATGTCAGGCGATAAACTTGTACGTTGTAAATACTTTCCACCTCCTGTGTGCCATTGTGGCGACCCCTTTGACATATAAAAGGACACCCGAGGCATACCATGGAAGGATTCAGACTTTTTCGACTGGGCATGCACCACAGCTAGTTCAGAGCTCAAGAACACCAAATATACACAGAAGCAGGACTAGGGTCTTACGCATCGTTTGCGGCCCGAACCTGGGTAAAAATCCCCCCGCGTTGATCTTTTAGACTTGCTCTTTGCGCAGATCCACGCCCCGCCAACCGTAGAAGGGATTCCCCGGGATCCCATAGGTGTCGTTTCCCCCGACACCAAGACTAGCACAAACAAACATACCACATCATATAGAAAAGAGAGTGCTCGATGAAATAGTAGAAATCTGGGAAAGCGGACAACATTCGAAAGCGAGTGATAGAGTAATATTACGCCCAAACTTTGCAGAGATAAAATTTTTAAAAGCACAAACTTGTCTATATTGGAACACCTGCTCTTTTATATTGTTACACAACTGTTTTTTCGATAGTTTTTTCATCGTAATTATTGTTTGCAGCGTATACTAGATTTAAAGAATCACAAAACTACTATTAGAAAATTTAAAACTGAATTGCAAAGAACAAAGAATCAACTGGTTCCCATGTATCTCAAAGAACATCAATAGAAAAAGCTCTCAACAGCAAACATGGTAACATCCCTTTACTCCACAAAAAAATCACAAAATATGCGTTCTATCATATTACTTTATATTAAACTGTCATCTAAGCAACAAATATTTTGTACGCAGATATTCATTCCACTCGAGAAGGTTCACCGATACGTGCTATATATGCTGGACAAATATAAAAACAAAGTTCACATTACTAATCCTCGAGAAGCAACTCCAGAGGAATTTGAGAAAGAAAAGGTAGACATAGATCATTTGGATCCATTTGAAGTAGATCGAATTCTTCAAGAAAAGGAACAAGCTGAAGAGGAAAGAAAAAACAGTTTCAGAAATATCATGTTCATAAGTCGGCAATCGTAAGCATTTCTAAATAACGATTTGTTCAGTTTTACAAGTTGCAATATCAAAACAATTACAAAAGGCAATTCCCGGGTACCTACGATTAAGAAGTCTTCAACGCCATACTAGGACAAATAATGAACCCCAAGAATACAAGATGGCAGTTTCATACCATGCAAGATGTTCCAGTGGTAGAAAAGGGAAAATCACCATTTGTTGTTCTAAAGCTTGCATTCCTCTACAATGGTGAAAAGTTCATCGAAGACCTGGATGATTTGACAGTAAGGCTATGTTTGATAGCAAAGTACTAAAAAAACCAAAGTATCAAAAACTATAGTAATATAGCATGTAGGTATAAAATACCATGGTTTTGACAAAACAGAGTATTTTTAAGTATTCACGATGCAGAGGACCTGTTTGGTACACTGTTGTAAAATTAGCTGACTAGTTGTTAACACTGCCAACATTCCCCTTTTTTAGCTGTTAAGCTGGCTTGCATGCAGCAATTGATTGGCCAAAGAACAACCATGCATACGGCAATAGAGCAGTTTGTTTTTCTACCTACGTAAGAATGCATCTAGGTAGATGCAATCCATCATGCCCCCGTCGAATCATGTCATGGCCTCTAGGTAGCAGCGGCGAGCCATGCAACGCCTCCTACAAATTTGCTGCCGAGGGAGACAACTCCAAAATTGATAGGGCAGCGGCAGCATGTAAACGAGTGGAGTTGTGCCTCTCGTTTTCCCCGGTTGCTCTGATTTAAAGAAAGAGGCACGGAGCTCTTTTTTTTTATACAGAGAAAAACCATGGTTTTGTAAATACTATAGTATTTAAACTACAGTTTTTAGTTGCAACCAAACAACTCATTGTAAATAAAACTATGATAATCTTAAAAACTGTAGTATTCTGAGAATACTAAGAAAATACTTTGCTATCAAACAGGTCCTAAGTTTTCAATGATAATCTTCTACCACACAATACATAGAAAAATATTGGAATATATATTTACTTATATACACCTTTTATGCACCAACTCTAAGAATATACTTCTCTTGTCGGCAAAATTTCACAGGATGAAGTGGAAGACTGGAGGGCAGAGGCAATGTACATTCTTTTACTTAGCAATATGAATCAAGTCAAAGCTAATGAAATGGGTGACAAGATTAGTGAGATTTTCAGCAAGAATGAAGACTAAAACTTTTGATTTAGGCAGCGAGCCTAATTCCATCAGAACGTGACAAAAAGGTTTAACAATGACTCATATTTATATGTAATCTAGTTACAAATCGCGTGTTCATGTTGAACAGAGAACATCATCAGAGAGTGACACTACACTATAAACAACAGTGCCTCTTTTTAATTGTGCGACAATAGTGACTCCCAAAACGAACTCCTAGCCATGACTCTGGAGACCACCTGCCCGTGCCTCTGGAGGCTACATGGCCCCGTGCCTCCGGAGAATTCACACATGTGCATGCACGCACATACCTCTAGTGCCTCAACCGTGGCTAGCTGCTCTGCACACGTGACTGCAGATGCTTCACAGCCGTGCCTCCGGAGGATCCACACGTATGCATGCATGCACATACCTCTAGTGCCTCAACCATGGCTAGCTGCTCCTCACACGTGACTGCAGATGCTTCACAGCCATGCCTCCGGAGGATCCACACATGTGCATATGCACACACATACCTCCAGTGCCTCAACCGTGGTTAGCTACTACGCACACGTGACTGCAGATGCTTCACACTCGTGCCTCCAGAGGATCCACACATGTGCATGCACGCACATACCTTTAGTGCCTCAACCATGGCTAGCTTCTACGCACACATAACCACACATGCTTCAAACCCGTGCTTTTCCAGGCGAATGAGCTTGGCTTTTGCACGACCTGTATAAAGAATTTCTCCTGAGCTGTGAACTTCTTATAGAATATCATGAACTTCAGCAAACAACCAAATGCAAGAACCAACACGCTGCATGACCAACACACACTTCGACCTATGCACCCCCTTCAAGATGTTTATGAAAATTTAAACGAGCCACAGTTGAGCAGGAGGTTCCCCGCGCCGGAGGAACCGTGTGACACCACGACGGAGAACACGCCACACGGACCAACGCGCCGCACATACCAACACGCTGCACAACAAACACACACTTCGACCTATGCCCACCCTTCAAGATGCTTATGAAAACTAAACGAGCCAAAGGCGAGTAGGAGATTCCCCTGCGCCAGAGGCACCGTGTGACACCACGACGGACAAAGTGCTGCACGGACCAACACGCTACACGACCAACACACACTTCGACCTATGCCCACCCTTCGAGTTGTTTATGAAAAATTAAACGAGCCGAAGGCGAGCAGGAGGTTCCCCGCGCCAGAGGCACCGTGTGACAACACGACGGACAATGTGCCGCACGGACCAACACACCGCACGACTAACACACACTTCGATCGATGCCCACCCTTCAAGATGTTTATGAAAACTAAACGAGCCGAAGGCGAGCAGGAGGTTCCCCCGTGCCGGAGGCGCCGTGTGACACCACGACAGACAACACGCTACACGACCAACACACACTTTGACCTATGCCCCCCCTTCAAGATGTTTATGAAAATTAAACGAGCCGAATGCGAGCAAGAGGTTCCCCCGTGCCGGAGGCGCCGTGTGACACCACGACAGACAACACACCGCACGGACCAACACGCTGCACAACCAACACTCACTTCGACCTATGGCCACCCCCTTCAAGATGTTTACGAAAATTAAACAAGGCGAAGGCGGGCAGGAGGTTCCCCCGTGCCGGAGGCGCCGTGTGACACCATGACGGACAACGTGCCGCACGAAACCAACACGCTGCATGACCAACACACACTTCGACCTATGCCCCCCTTCAAGATGTTTATGAAAATTAAACGAGACGAAGACGAGCAGGAGGTTCCTCCGCACCGGAGGTGCCGTGTGACACCACGACGGACAACGCGCCGCGCGGACCAACACGCTGCGCGACCAACACACACTTCGACCTACGCCCCCCTTCAAGATGTTTATGAAAATTAAACGAGCCGAAGGCAAGCAGAAGGTTCCTCCCGCGCCGGATGCGCCGTGTGACAACACGACGGAGAACGCGCCGCACGGACTAACACGCTGCACAACCAACACACACTTCGACCTATGCCCCCCTTCAAGATGTTTATGAAAATTAAATGAGTCGAAGGCGAGGAGGAGTTTCCTCCGGAGGCGCAGTGTGAAGCCACGACGGATAATGCGCCGCACAGACCAACACGCCGCACAACGAACACACACTTCAATCGATGCCCACCCTTCAAGATGTTTATGAAAACTAAACGAGTCAAAGGCGAGCAAGAGGTTCGCCCGTGCTGGAGACGCCGTGTGACACCACGACAGACAACACGCTGCACGACCAACACACACTTCGACCTATGCCCCCCTTCAAGATGTTTATGAAAATTTAACGAGCCGAAGGCGAGCAGGAGGTTCCCCGTGCCGGAGGCGCCGTGTGACACCACGGCGGAGAACGCGCCGCACGGACCAACACGCTGCATGACCAACACACACTTCGACCTATGCCCATCCCCTTCAAGATGTTTACGAAAATTAAATAAGCCGAAGGCGGGCAGGAGGTTCCGCCGTGCCGGAGGCGCCGTGTGACACCATGACGGACAACGCGCCGCACGAACCAACATGCTGCATGACCAACACACACTTCGACCTATGCCACCCCTTCAAGATGTTTATGAAAATTAAACGAGTCGAAGACGAGCAGGAGGTTCCTCCGCGTCGGAGGCGCCGTGTGACACCACGACGGATAACGTGCCGCACAGACCAACATGCTGCACGACCAACACACACTTCGACCTATGCCCCCCTTCAAGATGTTTATGAAAATTAAACGAGCCGAAGGCGAGCAGGAGGTTCCCCCGCGCCGGAGGCGCCGTGTGACACTGCGACGGACAACGCGCCGCACGGACTAACATGCTGCACGACCAACTTACACTTCGACCTATGCCCCTCTTCAAGATGTTAATGAAAATTAAACGAGTCGAAGGCGAGCAGGAGGTTCCCCTGCGCCGGAGGCGCCATGTGACACCACGACGGACAACGTGCCACATAGGCCAACACGTCGCACGACCAACACACACTTCGATCGATGCCCACCCTTCAAGATCTTTATGAAAACTAAACGAGCCGAAGGCGAGCAGGAGTTTCCCCTGTGCCGGAGGCGCCGTGTGACACCACGAGAACAACACGCTGCACGACCAACACACACTTCGACATATGCTCCCCTTCAAGATGTTTATAAAAATTAAATGAGCCGAGGCGAGCAGGAGGTTCCCCCGCGCCGGAGGTGCCGTGTGACACCACGACAGACAACGCGCCGCACGGACCAACACGCTGCACATGCAACACACACTTCGACCTATGCCCACCCCTTCAAGATGTTTATGAAAATTAAACAAGCCGAAGGTGGGCAGGAGGTTGCCCCGTGCCGGAGGTGCCGTGTGACACCATGATGGACAACGCGCCGCACGAACCAACACGCTGCACGACCAACACACACTTCGACATATGCCCCCCCCCCTTCAAGATGTTTATGAAAATTAAACGAGCTGAAGGCGAGCAAGAGGTCCCCCCATGCGGGAGTAGGGACGAAAATGGAGTGGAAACTTTCCGTTATTCCGGATGAAAAATGGAAACGGAGAGGAAATATGAAAACGAAAACGGAAATTTGCAAAACGAAAGTGGAAATGGAATTTTTTTATGCGGAAATGGAAACAAAAATGGAACGGTGTTTTCCGGTGGAACATGCATGGAAATGGAACTTTCCGTTTCCGTGAATATGAAATTTCTATTTTTACTATAGACCTATAGTTGCTTTGTAGCCCAACCACCAAAGAGTACACAATGACACAATTAGTAGAATGGATTTAAGGCCCAACTTCTACTACCACACATGTACTCATCTTGACCCTATACACAATTGTCCGGTACTACTACAATACTACGCTAAGTTGCTAACATAATGATATTATTTTGTAGCCATATTAACAACTCATTAAATTTGTTTGTTTTTGTGTGTATTTCCCTATGATTCAAGGGGTTTTTAAGTTCCGATCAATGCCTATTTCTGTTTCCGTATCCGCTTTGTATTCGCTCTGTGTCCGTTTCCGGTAGTATCTGTTTCCGTATTCATTTCTGGGGTTTCCGTATTCATTTCCACTTCTGCAAAAAAATATGAAAACAAATATGATAGCACTCAGTTCCGTCCGTTTCCGCTCCGTTTTCATCCCTACGCGGGAGGGGCCGTGTGACACCACGACGGACAACGAGCCGCACGGACCAACACGCTGCACGACCAACACACACTTCGACCTATGCCCACCCCCTTTCAAGATGTTTACGAAAACTAAATAAGCCGAAGGCGGGAAGGAGGTTCCCCCGTGCTGGAGGCGCCGTGTGACACCATGACGGACAACGCGCCGCACGGACTAACACGCTTCACGAACAACACACACTTCGACCTATGCCCCACTTCAAGATGTTTATGAAAATTAAATGAGTCGAAGGCGAGCAGGAGGTTCCCCCGTGCCGGAGGCGCCGTGTGACACCACGACGGACAACGCGTCGCATAGACCAACACGCTGCACAACCAACATACACTTCGACCTATGCCCCCCTTCAAGATGTTAATGAAAATTAAACGAGTCGAAGGCGAGCAGGAGGTTCCCCCGCGCCGGAGGCGCCGTGTGACACCACGACGGACAACGTGCCGCATAGACCAACACGTGGCGCGACCAACACACACTTCGATCGATGCCCACTCATCAAGATGTTTATGAAAACTAAACGAGCCGAAGGCGAGCAGGAGGTTCCCCCGTGCTGGAGGCGCTGTGTGACACCACGACGAACGACACGCTGCACGACCAACACACACTTCGACCTATGCCCCCCTTTAAGATGTTTATAAAAATTAAAGGAGCCGAGGCGAGTAGGAGGTTCCCCCGCGCCAGAGGCACCGTGTGACACCATGACAGACAACGCGCCGCACGGACCAACACGCTGCACGACAAACACACACTTCGACATATGCCCCCCCTTCAAGATGTTTATGAATATTAAACGAGCCGAAGGTGAGCAGGAGGTCCCCCCCATGCCGGAGGCGCCGTGTGACTCCACGACGGACAACGCGCCGCATGGATCAACACGCTGCATGAGGAACACACACTTCGACCTATGCCCCCCTTCAAGATGTTTATGAAAATTAAACGAGCCGAAGGCGAGCGGGAGGTTCCCTCGCGCCGGTGGCGCCGTGTGACACCACGACGGACAACGCGCCGCACGGACTAACACGCTTCACGACCAACACACACTTCGACCTATGCCCCACTTCAAGATGTTTATGAAAATTAAACGAGTCGAAGGCGAGCAGGAGGTTCCCCCACGCCGGAGGCGCCGTGTGACACCACGACGGACAATGCGTCGCACAGACCAACACGCCGCACAACCAACATACACTTCGACCTATGCCCACCCTTCAAGATGTTTATGAAAACTAAACGAGCCGAAGGCGAGCAGGAGGTTCCCCGCGCCGGAGGCGCAGTGTCACACCACAACGGAGAATGCGCCGCACGGACCAAGACCTTGCACGACGAACACACACTTCGACCTATGCCCCCTTCAAGATGTTTATGAAAATTAAATGAGCCGAAGGCGAGCAGGAGGTTCCTCGCGTCGGAGGCGCCGTGTGACACCACGACGGACAACGCGCCACACGGACCAACACGCTGCACGCCCAACACACACTTCGACCTATGCCCACCCTTCAAGATGTTTATGAAAACTATACGAGCCGAAAGCAAGCAAGAGGTTCCCCGTGCCAGAGGCGCCTTGTCACACCACGATGGAGAACGCGCCGCACGGACCAACACACTGCACGACCAACACACACTTCGACCTATGCCCCCCGTGTAAGATGTTTATGAAAATTAAATGAGTCGAAGGCGAGCGGGAGGTTCCCCCGCGCTGGAGGCGCCGTGCGACTCCACGACGGACAACGCGCCGCACGAACCAACACACTGCACGACCAACACACGCTTCGTCCTACCCCATTCAAGATGTTTATGAAAATTAAATGAGCCGAAGGCGAGCAGGAGGTTCCCCCGCGTCGGAGGCGCTGTGTGACACCACGACGGACAACGCGCTGCACGACCACACTTCAACCTATGGCTCCACTTCAAGACGTTTATGAAAATTAAATGAGCCGAAGGCGAGTAGGAGGTGTTGGGGAACGTAGAAGAAATTCAAAATTTTCTACGCAACACGAAGATCAATCTATGGAGTAATCTAGCAACGAGGGAAGGAGAGTGCATCTACATACCCTTGTAGATCGCTAAGCGGAAGCGTTCAAGTGAACGGGGTTGATGGAGTCGTACTCGTCGTGATCCAAATCACCGATGATCCTAGTGCCGAACGGACGGCACCTCCGCGTTCAACACACGTACAGCCCGGGGACGTCTCCTCCTTCTTGATCCAGCAAGGGGAGAGGAGAAGTTGAGGGAGAGCTCCATCAGCACGACGGCATGGTGGTGGTGGAGCTCATGGTTCTCCGGCAGGGCTTCGCCAAGCACCATGGAGGAGGAGGAGAAGGTAGGAGGAGGGAGGGCTGTGTAACGCCCTAGATGTACTTGCCATATTTGTAACCCAACTCTTGCCATTTTCGGCATTATGATATGATATTTCCTCCGTGGTTGGGTTCTCTCCATTTTGCATTTTGGTCATGTCATGCATTTCATTTCATGTCATCATGTGCGTCGCATTCGCATACGTGTTCGTCTCATAAATCCGAGCATTTTTCCCGTTGTCCGTTTTGCAATCCGGCGCTCCTATGACTCCCGGCGTCCCCTTTTACATTTCTTCGTGAGCGGGTATTAAACATTCTCGGAATGGACCGAGGCTTGACATGTGGCCTCGGTATAGCACCGGAAGACCGCCTGTCAAGTTTCGGGTCAATCGGAGTTCGTTTGGTACTCCAACGGTTAACCGGGTAACCGTGAAGGCCGCGTGTGTGTTGCAGCCCAACACCCCTTCAAAACAGCCCAATAACCCATCTAAGACACTCCCATGTCCTCCGCCGTTCGATCACGATCGCGTGGCCGAAAACCGCACTCCATTTGGAGCTTCCTAGCCCCCTCTAGCTATAAATATGTGCACCCCTCCGTCAAATCCGGGTCCAAAACCCTAGCCCCGCTCCCTCCGCGCGCCGGACACGTCCGGTCCGCGCCGGACGAAACTCGCCGCCGCCCCGGGCCAATCCCGGCTTGCCACGTGTCGCCGCCGCCTCCTCCACCGCGCCCGCGCGCCGCCGGCCCGCTGGGCCCAGGCGGGGCCCTCCCCGGCCCGCGTGCCGCCCGAGCCCCTCCGCTCGCTCCGCGCCGCCTGGGCGCGCTTCGCCGCCGACCCCGTCGCCGGTCGCCGCCCCCGCGGCCCAGCCGCCGCGCCCCGCCGACCGGATCTGCGCCCTGGCCTCCTTCCGCGCCGCCGCGCCGCCCGCTCGCCGTCCCCGCCGCCTCGCCGCGCCGGATCCGGCCACCGGCGCCGCCTCCGCGCTTCCCCGGCTCAACTCCGGCGGGATCCGCCAGATCTCGGCCATCCTCGATTTCCGTGCCTGACGGTTGACTTTCTCCTCGCTCCTCGATTTCTCTAAGTCATTAAGTTTTGCATCATATTCACATGTTCCCAGTGCCATAACTTTGCATCCATAACTCCGTTTCACGCATATAATATGTCACATTGTTCGCCTCGAAGAGTACATCATTTTGTTCCATTGCATCATTCTCATTTGAGGTCATCTTGATGCCCGAAATACTGTTAGAAGAGGGCTAGTTGATGTTAGTTGCTGGATCTTATCTGAACATGCATTTTTGTCATTTTTGCCATGATTGATGTGTGCATCCTATGAAGTTGAGTCCTACATGAGTTTTGTAATATTCCATGTTACCTTTCCAGAGAAATTTGCCATGTATTTTTGTGATCTATGTGGTGACTATCACAAGCATGCAAACTAGGTCACTTGATGTTGCTGATTTCAGAGACTTAGCGATTTCACCAAGTCCCTGACTGCTGTTATTCTAATGCCATGTATTCATGTTGTTTCCGAGAGATCTATGCATAATTTGAGCATGATCAGTAAGGGTGTTTTGAACTTGAGTATTTGTCCTATCCATCCATGCCTTTGTTTGCAATTATGGACTGCCATAGCTTGAGTCAATCGAGCTCTACTTTTGCTTCAAAATGTTGCTGGCAGATTGTTTACATGTTATTCGATTTTGCCAAGCTTGGTGTAGTTGGTCCTTACATGATATGATGTTATTCTTGCTATGTGTTGTTACTATCCCATGTCTTCTTGATGTATGTACGCTTATTTTATCACGCAATGCTCTGTAGTGAGTGCATCGAGCTCACGAACATGCCTAGTCGTTATTAGTTTCTGCCATGTCCAGTTTTCTGCTAAGTCTGAAACCTGTAACGAAACTTGCTTAATTGACATGGGTGTAATCATATTTTCTGATCCTTTTTATCTTATGATCAGTAAGAGACTTTTGTCAAGTGCTATGTGTAGATTCATGCAGTGCCTTACTTTTCTATGTTCTGAACCTATAGCATGTTGTATCATTGCTCTGAACATGTCATCCTGATGTTAGTTTCTGCTTTGTTGATATTTTCGCTAAGTCTGGGAACTTGTTATCGTTTGCACTTTTGCCATGATTGTTTGGACCTGTTATGATGTGAATTAGCCGTAGCTCAGTGTTCATCTTTTGTCAAGCATCTTGAGCAGTTTACTGTCATATGCTTTGCTGTCATGTTTGGGTGCAGTAGCTTAATTAATTGTTGCTTGCTAAGTAGCATCATGCTGTTTATGGCAGATTCGTGTCATTCTTGTATTGTTTGCCATTTGCAAACCGTGCATCCGATTCCGGTGTATTTAATATCGATTTCAACCGAAATCACCTCATCTATCCAGTGGCATGCTTGGTTTGCCAAGATTATGCCCTGTTCACTCTTGTCCTTCCGGAGCATGCTTTCGCATTGCATATCACCTCTCGCATATCATGCCATGTTTTGCATCATGTTGCTTGCGCATTGCATCGTGGTTGATTTTGGTTCCTTTGCTTGTTCTCTTGTCTTGGGTAGAGCCGGGAGACGAGTACGTGAACGAGGATTCCGTTGAGAACGCTTTCGAGGACCAAGCTTTCGACAACTCTGAGAACCTTGCAGGCAAGATGACCATACCCTCGAAATCACTTCTATCTTTGCTTGCTAGTTGCTCGCTCTTTTGCTATGCCTATGCTGCGATACCTACCACTTGCTATATCATGCCTCCTATATTGCCATGTCAGCCCCTAACCATCCATGTCCTAGCAAACCGTTGTTTGGCTATGTTACTGCTTTGCTCAGCCCCTCTTATAGCGTTGCTAGTTGCAGGTAAAGATGAAGTTTGTTCCTTGTTGGAACATGATCTTGTTGTTCCTTGTTGGAAAATGTTTACTTGTTGGAATATCACAATACCTCTTATTTAATTAATGCATCTATATACTTGGTAAAGGGTGGAAGGCTCGGCCTTATGCCTGGTGTTTTGTTCACTCTTGCCACCCTAGTTTCCGTCATACCGGTGTTATGTTCCCGGATTTTTGCGTTCCTTACACGGTTGGGTGATTTATGGGACCCCCTTGACAGTTCGCTTTGAATAAGACTTTTCCAGCAAGGCCCAACATTGTTTTTACCATTTGCCACCACCTACCCTTTTTCCCCTGGGTTTTCGCGAGCCCGAGGGTCATCTTTATTTTAGCCCCCCCCCCCCCGGGCCAGTGCTTCTCTAAGTGCTGGTTCGAACTGAGCTGCCTGCGGGGCCCCCTCGTGGAAACTCGAGGCCTGCTTTTACTCGTAGCTAGTCTCATCCGGATGTGCCCTGAGACCGAGATATGTGCAGCTCCTATCAGGATTTGTCGGCACAATCGGGCGGCTTTGCTGGACTTGTTTTGTTGCTGTCGAAATGTCTTGTAGTCCGGGATTCCGAGACTGATCGGGTCTTCCCGGTAGAAGGAATATCCTTCGTTGACCGTGAGAGCTTATCATGGGCTAAGTTGGGACACCCCTGCAGGGTATTATCTTTCGAAAGCCATGCCCGCGGTTATGAGGCAGATGGGAATTTGTTGATGTCAGGTTGTAGAAAACCCGAAGTTGACCTTAACTAAAACACATCAACCGCGTGTGTAACCGTGATGGTCTCTTCTCGGCGGGGTCCGGGAAGTGAACACGGTTGTTGGAGTTATGTCTGACGTAGGTCGTTTCAGGATCACTTCTTGATCACTTCTAGCTTCACGACCGTGCTTTGCCTTCTCTTCTTGCTCTCTTTTGCGCTGTAGCCACCATATGCTAGTCGCTTGCTGCAGCTCCACCTCACTATCCTTTTCCCACCTTTAAGCTTAAATAGTCTTGATCTCGCGGGTGTGAGATTGCTGAGTCCCCGTGACTCACAGATATTATCACCATAGTTGCAGGTACCAACGATGTCAGTGCAGATGACGCGACCGAGCTCACTTGGGAGTTCGATGAGGAACGTGGCCGTTACTATGTTTCTTTTCTAGATGATCAGTAGTGGAGCCCAGTTGGGTGATCCGGGGATCTGTTTAGCATTTGGGGTAGTCTTCTTTCATTTTGGTACCGTAGTCGGACCTTGAGTGTAATCTGTATGATGGATGTTATTTATGTACTTGTGTGAAGTGGCGATTGTAAGCCAACTATGTATCTTTTCCCTTATTTATTACATGGATTGTGTGAAGATTACCTCACTTGCGACATTGCCTTCAATGCGGTTATGCCTCTAAGTCGTGCCTCGACACGTGGGAGATATAGCCGCATCGAGGGCGTTACAAGTTGGTAATCAGAGCCTTTCCCCGACCTTAGGAGCCCCCACTGTTTGATCGTCTTTAGTGGCCGAGTTGTGTCTAGAAAAATGTTTTGAGTCATTTAGGAATTATATATCGGAGAGTTTAGGAATTCTTTTTACTTCCCAGTCCCTTCGACCTTCTGGTAAGGCTTCCTGACGTAGAGTTTTGATTATTCTCTTCTCAAATTTCACTAAAAAAAATTTAGGATCACGCGGGTATATTACAATCGTTCCGATGGTTTTATGATGACAACATTGTCTTGGTTGCCTCCTGACATTTAGGGGTTGTGGCAGTGTCCCGGGAAGTTGAGCTCCGAGGTGTTGTCGTCATAATCTTATCATTGCGGTTTTGGAATACCTGAGTTTAGTACGCCGACATCGAAAATCTCTTTTGTACAGTTGTTGGTGAGATAACCCTGATAGCCCAGTACTGTGGCGAGTGCAGGGGTATTGCCATGACTTGTATAACGGATGCTTTTCGAAGGTTGAGGTAGACGATTTCCGAAGGTTTCTTGGTTATGTGTTGAAGGATGGATACGGCTGGTTGTAGGATTTGCTAGTTTGGGTGAGATATTATGCTTCCCCTGTATCCCCAACACCTGATTGCATAACCAGAAAGTTTCGGGAGTTTATAAGTGGGAATTCTTGTAGCTCTAGTATTTCTTCCGCAGATATTTGGTTTGTGATTGGGTAATCCTTTCCAAGTATTTGTTCACTTCCGTACCTTGTTGATTTTATTCCTTACCATGTTCTAAGTGACTTCTCAGCTTTGGAAGTGTGATGATTTACATTGGAATTCATTCGTTCATTCTCGTTCGAATGTTAATTGTGAAGACTATATGTTGCAATTTCGTTCCTTTGATTCAGCTTCATTATATCTCTGTCAAGATGCTAATGGATGTCACCCTCTTCAGGATGGCTCCACCAACGCGTCAGAATCCGGAACGCAATGAAGGAAATCAGGCTAACCCTCCGCCACCACCTCCGCCTCCGGAAGCTTGGCAAGCCTTGATGACTGCCACAAATGCCAATGCTCAGATTCTGATTCAGCTCTTGCAAGATCGCAACCAAGGGCAAGCTAATCAAGAGAATCAAGGCCAAGGCAACAATCAGCCGCATTTCGCTTCACTGAACCAGTTCCTTGCTAATCAGCCAAAGACCTTCAGCTACTGTGTCGAGGCCACAGACGCAGAGGATTGGCTCGTGGACATCAGCAAGCATTTCGAGTGCAGCAATGTCAGACCTGAGGACTTTGTCAAGTTTGCCTCTTTTCAACTCAAAGATCAAGCTGCTGAGTGGTTCCAGCAATACAAAGATTCCAGAGGAGGTTGTGTCATTACTTGGGATGATTTCCGCCGTGACTTCAAAGCGCACCACATTCCAGAAAGTGTTGTTGAGAGTAAGCGTGAGGAATTCCGCAATCTCAAGCAAGACACCATGTCTGTCTATCAATACAACACTCAGTTTTAGAAGCTCTCTCGTTTTGCAAGGCAAGACATTCCTAATGAGAAGAGTATGATCTACCAATTCAGGCGTGGTCTCAGAGAAGATCTGCAACTTGCTCTCGTGTTTTTCGAGCCATTAAAGTATGATGAATTCTACAACATGGCGCTGAAACAAGAAGCTGCTCAGCTCAAGTGTGAGGCATCTAAAAAGAGAGTCAGAGACGCAGTCCAGTCTTCTTCTTCCTCACTTGTGGCAGCTAAGCAACAGAAGTTCTGGTTGCCTCCTCCTCCTCCGTTCCGTCAGCCTTATCAACAGAAGAACTCAAGTGGTCGTGGATCTTCCCACCCACCCAACCCTGGTTATCAGAACAAGTCTCAGAATCAAGCTCCAAGGCCAAGTGCTCCTTATCATCGTCCGCTCTCAGAGGTGACTTGCAGGAAATGTCAGCAAAAGGGTCACTACGCGGACAAGTGCTTCAACCAAAGGCACCTTCCGCCTCCTCCTCCTGTGAAATCTTCCAGCAATGCAGTGGTCAAGCATAATCCCAAGCATGCCAAGGTGAATATGATGAATGCAGCTCAAGCAGAGGAGTCTTCTGAAGTGATCATGGGTAATCTTCCTGTTAATGATATTCCTGCAAAAGTCTTATTTGATACTGGGGCATCGCATTCTTTCATGTCATATCCTTTTGCATCGGAGCACAGTTTTGACACAGAGGTCTTACCTAAAGCTCTGCAAGTTGTTTCCCCGGCAAAACGTTTGAGTTCTACCATGTGCGTTCCCAATGTTTCCATCAAGATGGGTGATTACAAATTCTTGTCAAAACCAATTGTTCTTGGTGATTCTGATATTGATCTCATTCTCGGGATGGACTGGCTTTCTAAGCACAAGGCTTAGCTTGAGTGTGCTGCCAGGGAAATCAAATTGACTCACACTTCGAACGATGTGATCATCTATGCTTCTCGTGATGATACCATTCGGTTGTTTTCTCTCAATGAGAATGATGAATTGGAGGCTATATCTCAGATTCCAGTCGTTTGTGAGTACCAAGATGTCTTTCCAGAAGAGCTTCCGAGTATGCCTCCCCGTCGGCCAGTTGAATTCGTTATTGAGCTTGAGCCTGGCACGGAACCCGTTTGCAAGCGTCCTTACAAGCTTGGACCAGATGAGCTCAAGGAATTGAAGATTCAACTCGATAAACAAGAACGTCTGGGTCTGATCAGACCGAGTTCTTCTCCTTGGGGTTGTGGTGTTCTTTTTGTCAAGAAGAAGGATGGCACGGACCGACTTTGCGTCGATTACCGTCCATTGAACAAGAAGACTATCAAGAACAAGTACCCACTTCCCAACATCAATGAGCTATTTGAGCAACTCAAAGGTGCTAAGGTGTTCTCCAAGCTTGACCTTCGTATGGGTTATCATCAGATTCGCATTCGTGAAGAAGATATTCCCAAGACGGCTTTCAGAACAAGCTTTGGTTCTTATGAATACACTGTCATGTCTTTCGGCCTCGTCAATGCTCCTCCGTATTTCACTCGCTTGATGAATTTCATCTTCAACCCCTACATCAACGAATTTGTCTTGGTCTATCTCGATGATATTTTGGTCTTCTCCAAGAATAAGAAGGATCATGCCGAACATTTGCGATTGGTACTCGACAAGCTCAGAGAATATCAATTATATGCGAAGTTCTCCAAATGTGAATTCTGGCTTGATGAAGTTCTTTATCTTGGCCATATCATCTCCGCCAAGGGCATTGCTATTAATCCAGAGAGGGTGTCTGCAGTTTTGAATGGGCAACCCCCTCAGAATGTCAAGCAGCTTCGCAGTTTTCTTGGACTTGCAAGCTATTGCAGAAGATTCGTTGAGAATTTCTCCAAGATTGCTAAGCCTCTTTCCAACCTCCTCCAGAAGCATGTGAAATATGTCTGGTCTCCTGAGTGTGACGTTGCTTTCAACACTCTCAAAGAGAAACTCGTCACTGCTCCAGTTCTGACTCCTCCTGACGAATCCAAGCCTTATGAAGTATTCTGTGATGCTTCTCTTCAGGGCCTCGGTGCTGTGTTAATGCAAGAGAAGAAGGTTGTTGCCTATACCTCTCGCCAGTTGAAGCCCAATGAAAGGAACTACCCCACTCACGATCTTGAGTTGGCGGCAGTTGTCCACGCACTAATAACATGGAGACATCTCCTGTTGGGAAGGAAAGTCATTTTCACAGATCACAAGAGTCTCAAGTATATCTTCACTCAGCCTCATCTCAACCTCAGGCAAACTCAATGGGTCGAAATGATTCAAGAGTATAATCCGAGTATTGAATACACTCCAGGCAAGGCTAATGTGATTGCAGACGCTTTGAGCAGGAAGGCTTACTGCAACAGCTTAATCCTCAAGCCCTTTCAACCGGATCTTTGTGAAGCTTTTCGCAAGTTGAATCTCCAAGTTGTCCCTCAAGGTTTTCTTGCCAACCTCATCGTCTCTCCTACCTTAGAAGATCAAATTCGTGAGGCACAACTGTTGGATACCATGGTGAAGAAGGTGAAACGTGGTATTGATAAGGGTATGTCCAAATACAAGTGCTATCGAGTTGATGACAGAGATACTCTTTTCTTCGAGGACCGGATCGTGGTTCCAAAGGGTGATCTTCGTAAAGTCATTATGAACGAAGCGCACAATTCTCTTCTGTCAATTCATCCTGGAAGTTCGAAGATGTACCATGACCTCAAGCAGTCGTATTGGTGGACTCGAATGAAGCGTGAGATCGCTCAATTCGTGAATGAGTGTGATGTCTGCAGAAGGGTGAAAGCAGAACACCAACGACCAGCTGGTCTTCTCCAACCTCTTGCTATTCCAGAATGGAAGTTTGATCATATCGAAATGGACTTCGTGACTGGTTTTCCTAAGTCCAAGCGTGGAAATGATGCTATCTTCGTCGTCATCGACAAGCTCACCAAAGTGGCTCATTTTCTTCCTATCAAAGAGTCTATCACAGCAGCGCAGCTGGCAGAGCTCTACACCTCCAGAATTGTCTCTTTGCACGGCATTCCGCAATTGATCTCTTTAGACCGTGGCAGCATCTTTACCTCCAAGTTTTGGGATTCTTTTCAGACGGCCATGGGCACCAACATCCGCTTCAGCACAGCGTTCCACCCTCAGACTAGTGGACAAGTCGAGCGTGTCAACCAAATTCTTGAAGATATGCTCAGATCCTGTGTTATCTCTTTCGGCATGAAGTGGGAGGATTGTCTTCCTTATGCTGAATTCTCTTACAACAACAGTTTTCAAACCAGCTCGGGCAAAGCCCCATTCGAGATTCTCTATGGCAGGAAGTGTCGTACTCCTCTCAACTGGTCTGAAACCGGTGAACGCCAATTGCTCGGCAATGATTTGATCTCAGAGGCCGAGGCTATGTGCAAGGTGATTCGTGAGAACCTCAAAGCCGCGCAATCGCGCCAGAAGAGCTATTACGACAGCAAACACCGTGATGTGGCATTCGAGATCGGAGACCATGTTTACCTCCGCGTCTCTCCAATGAAAGGAACTCGTCGCTTCGGTATCAAGGGGAAACTTGCCCCGCGATACGTCGGTCCATTCAAGATCATCGGCAAACGAGGCGATCTAGCCTATCAACTTGAGCTTCCTTCCAACTTTGCAAATGTGCACGATGTCTTCCACGTGTCACAGCTTCGCAAGTGCTTCAAGACGCCTGAGCGCACCATCAACTTCGAAGAGATTGATCTTCAAGAAGATTGGTCCTATCATGAGCATCCAGTTGCCATTCTTGAGACAACTGAGCGCAAGACTCACAACAAGTCAATCAAATTCCTCAAAGTGAAATGGTCACATCATTCAGACCGAGAAGCCACCTGGGAGCGTGAAGATCACCTACGTTCCAAGTACCCGGAGTTCTTTCAGTCCTAGATCTCGGGACGAGATCCTCTCGTAGTGGTGGTGTGTTGTAACGCCCCAGATGTACTTGCCATATTTGTAACCCAACTCTTGCCATTTTCGTCATTGTGATATGATATTTCCTCCATGGTTGGGTTCTCTCCGTTTTGCATTTTGGTCATTTCATGCATTTCATTTCATGTCATCATGTGCGTCGCATTCGCATACGTGTTCGTCTCATAAATCCGAGCATTTTTCCCGTTGTCCGTTTTGCAATCCGGCGCTCCTATGACTCCCGGCGTCCACTTTTACATTTCTTCGTGAGCGGGTATTAAACATTCTCGGAATGGACCGAGGCTTGACATGTGGCCTCGGTATAGCACCGGAAGACCGCCTGTCAAGTTTCGGGTCAATCGGAGTTCGTTTGGTACTCCAACGGTTAACCGGGTAACCGTGAAGGCCGCGTGTGTGTTGCAGCCCAACACCCCTTCAAAACAGCCCAATAACCCATCTAAGGCACTCCCATGTCCTCCGCCGTTCGATCACGATCGCGTGGCCGAAAACCGCACTCCATTTGGAGCTTCCTAGCCCCCTCTAGATATAAATATGTGCACCCCTCCGTCAAATCCGGGTCCAAAACCCTAGCCCCGCTCCCTCCGCGCGCCGGACACGTCCGGTCCGCGCCGGACGAAACTCGCCGCCGCCCCGGGCCAATCCCGGCTTGCCACGTGTCGCCGCCGCCTCCTCCACCGCGCCCGCGCGCCGCCGGCCCGCTGGGCCCAGGCGGGGCCCTCCCCGGCCCGCGCGCCGCCCGAGCCCCTCCGCTCGCTCCGCGCCGCCTGGGCGCGCTCCGCCGCCGACCCTGTCGCCGGTCGCCGCCCCCGCGGCCCAGCCGCCGCGCCCGCCGCCCGGATCCGCGCCCCAGCCTCCTTCCGCGCCGCCGCGCCGCCCGCTCGCCGTCCCCGCCGCCTCGCCGCACCGGATCCGGCCACCGGCGCCGCCTCCGCGCTTCCCCGGCTCAACTCCGGCGGGATCCGCCAGATCTCGGCCATCCTCGATTTCCGTGCCCGACGGTTGACTTTCTCCTCGCTCCTCGATTTCTCTAAGTCATTAAGTTTTGCATCATATTCACATGTTCCCAGTGCCATAACTTTGCATCCATAACTCCGTTTCGCGCATATAATATGTCAAATTGTTCGCCTCGAAGAGTACATCATTTTGTTCCATTGCATCATTCTCATTTGAGGTCATCTTGATGCCCGAAATACTGTTAGAAGAGGGCTAGTTGATGTTAGTTGCTGGATCTTATCTGAACATGCATTTTTGTCATTTTTGCCATGATTGATGTGTGCATCCTATGAAGTTGAGTCCTACATGAGTTTTGTAATATTCCATGTTACCTTTCCAGAGAATTTTGCCATGTATTTTTGTGATCTATGTGGTGACTATCACAAGCATGCAAACTAGGTCACTTGATGTTGCTGATTTCAGAGACTTAGCGATTTCACCAAGTCCCTGACTGCTGTTATTCTCATGCCATGTATTCATGTTGTTTCCGAGATATCTATGCATAATTTGAGCATGATCAGTAAGGGTGTTTTGAACTTGAGTATTTGACCTATCCATCCATGCCTTTGTTTGCAATTATGGAGTGACATAGCTTGAGTCAATCGAGCTCTACTTTTGCTTCAAAATGTTGCTGGCAGATTGTTTACATGTTATTCGATTTTGCCAAGCTTGGTGTAGTTGGTCCTTACATGATATGATGTTATTCTTGCTATGTGTTGTTACTATCCCATGTCTTCTTGATGTATGTATGCTTATTTTATCATGCAATGCTCTGTAGTGAGTGCATCGAGCTCACGAACATGCCTAGTCGTTATTAGTTTCTGCCATGTCCAGTTTTCTGCTAAGTCTGAAACCTGTAACGAAACTTGCTTAATTGACATGGGTGTAATCATATTTTCTGATCCTTTTTATCTTATGATCAGTAAGAGACTTTTGTCAAGTGCTATGTGTAGATTCATGCAGTGCCTTACTTTTCTATGTTCTGAACCTATAGCATGTTGTATCATTGCTCTGAACATGTCATCCTGATGTTAGTTTCTGCTTTGTTGATATTTTCGCTAAGTCTGGGAACTTGTTATCGTTTGCACTTTTGCCATGATTGTTTGGACCTGTTATGATGTGAATTATCCGTAGCTCAGTGTTCATCTTTTGTCAAGCATCTTGAGCAGTTTACTGTCATATGCTTTGCTGTCATGTTTGGGTGCAGTAGCTTAATTAATTGTTGCTTGCTAAGTAGCATCATGCTGTTTATGGCAGATTCGTGTCATTCTTGTATTGTTTGCCATTTGCAAACCGTGCATCCGATTCCGGTGTATTTAATATCGATTTCAACCGAAATCACCTCATCTATCCAGTGGCATGCTTGGTTTGCCAAGATTATGCCCTGTTCACTCTTGTCCTTCCGGAGCATGCTTTCGCATTGCATATCACCTCTCGCATATCATGCCATGTTTTGCATCATGTTGCTTGCGCATTGCATCGTGGTTGATTTTGGTTCCTTTGCTTGTTCTCTTGTCTTGGGTAGAGCCGGGAGACGAGTACGTGAACGAGGATTCCGTTGAGAACGCTTTCGAGGACCAAGCTTTCGACAACTCTGAGAACCTTGCAGGCAAGATGACCATACCCTCGAAATCACTTCTATCTTTGCTTGCTAGTTGCTCGCTCTTTTGCTATGCCTATGCTGCGATACCTACCACTTGCTATATCATGCCTCCTATATTGCCATGTCAGCCCCTAACCATCCATGTCCTAGCAAACCGTTGTTTGGCTATGTTACTGCTTTGCTCAGCCCCTCTTATAGCGTTGCTAGTTGCAGGTAAAGATGAAGTTTGTTCCTTGTTGGAACATGATCTTGTTGTTCCTTGTTGGAACATGTTTACTTGTTGGAATATCACAATACCTCTTATTTAATTAATGCATCTATATACTTGGTAAAGGGTGGAAGGCTCGGCCTTATGCCTGGTGTTTTGTTCACTCTTGCCACCCTAGTTTCCGTCATACCGGTGTTATGTTCCCGGATTTTTGCGTTCCTTACACGGTTGGGTGATTTATGGGACCCCCTTGACAGTTCGCTTTGAATAAGACTTTTCCAGCAAGGCCCAACATTGGTTTTACCATTTGCCACCACCTACCCTTTTTCCCCCGGGTTTTCGCGAGCCCGAGGGTCATCTTTATTTTAGCCCCCCCCCCCCCCCGGGCCAGTGCTTCTCTAAGTGCTGGTTCGAACTGAGCTGCCTGCGGGGCCCCCTCGTGGAAACTCGAGGCCTGCTTTTACTCGTAGCTAGTCTCATCCGGATGTGCCCTGAGACCGAGATATGTGCAGCTCCTATCAGGATTTGTCGGCACAATCGGGCGGCTTTGCTGGACTTGTTTTGTTGCTGTCGAAATGTCTTGTAGTCCGGGATTCCGAGACTGATCGGGTCTTCCCGGTAGAAGGAATATCCTTCGTTGACCGTGAGAGCTTATCATGGGCTAAGTTGGGACACCCCTGCAGGGTATTATCTTTCGAAAGCCGTGCCCGCGGTTATGAGGCAGATGGGAATTTGTTGATGTCAGGTTGTAGAAAACCCGAAGTTGACCTTAACTAAAACACATCAACCGCGTGTGTAACCGTGATGGTCTCTTCTCGGCGGGGTCCGGGAAGTGAACACGGTTGTTGGAGTTATGTCTGACGTAGGTCGTTTCAGGATCACTTCTTGATCACTTCTAGCTTCACGACCGTGCTTTGCCTTCTCTTCTTGCTCTCTTTTGCGCTGTAGCCACCATATGCTAGTCGCTTGCTGCAGCTCCACCTCACTATCCTTTTCCCACCTTTAAGCTTAAATAGTCTTGATCTCGCGGGTGTGAGATTGCTGAGTCCCCGTGACTCACAGATATTATCACCACAGTTGCAGGTACCAACGATGTCAGTGCAGATGACGCGACCGAGCTCACTTGGGAGTTCGATGAGGAACGTGGCCGTTACTATGTTTCTTTTCCAGATGATCAGTAGTGGAGCCCAGTTGGGTGATCTGGGGATCTGTTTAGCATTTGGGGTAGTCTTCTTTCATTTTGGTACCGTAGTCGGACCTTGAGTGTAATCTGTATGATGGATATTATTTATGTACTTGTGTGAAGTGGCGATTGTAAGCCAACTATGTATCTTTTCCCTTATTTATTACATGGATTGTGTGAAGATTACCTCACTTGCGACATTGCCTTCAATGCGGTTATGCCTCTAAGTCGTGCCTCGACACGTGGGAGATATAGCCGCATCGAGGGCGTTACAGGCTGCGCCAGGGAAGAGGTCACGGCTGCCCTCCCACCCCTCCACTATATATAGGGGCAAGGGGAGAGGGGGAGGCGCCCTAGGGTTTCCCCTAGGGGGCGGCGGCTAGGCAGATTGGATCTCCCTAGGGAAAATCCTAGGGAGACTTGCCCCCCAAGCCAAGCAGGTGGAGGCTTGCCTCCCAAGCCAGGTGGAGGCGCCCCACCTCCCCAAGTAACATGGGAAAGGGTGTGGGGGGCGCACCAACCCTTAGTGGGCTGGTTTGCCCCTTCCCCTTTGGCCCATGAGGCCCTCCAACACTTGCCGGGGCTCCCGAAACACCTTTCGGTCATGCTGGGCATAGCCTGGTACCTCCGGAACACGTCCGGACTCCAATACCCTTCGTCCAATATATCGATCTTCACCGCCGGACCATTCCGGAACTCCTCGTGACGTCCGGGATCTCATCCGGGACTCCGAACTACCTTCGGTAACCACATACTATTTCCCATAACAACTCTAGCGTCACCGAACCTTAAGTGTGTAGACCCTACGGGTTCGGGAACCATGCAGACATGACCGAGACACCTCTCCGGCCAATAACCAATAGCGGGATCTGGATACCCATATTGGCTCCCACATGTTCCACGATGATCTCATCGGATGAACCACGATGTCAAGGATTCAATCAATCCCGTATACAATTCCCTTTGTCTAGCGGTATTGTACTTGCCCGAGATTCGATCGTCGGTATCGCGATACCTTGTTCAATCTCGTTACCGGCAAGTCTCTTTACTCGTTCCGTAACACATCATCCCGTAATCAACTCCTTGATCACATTGTGCACATTATGATGATGTCCTACCGAGTGGGCCCAGAGATACCTCTCCGTCACACGGAGTGACAAATCCCAGTCTTGATTCGTGCCAACCCAATAGACACTTTCGGAGATACCTGTAGTGTACCTTTATAGTCACCCAGTTACGTTGTGACGTTTGGCACACCCAAAGTATTCCTACGGTATCCGGGAGTTGCACAATCTCATGGTCTAAGGAAATGATACTTGACATTAGAAAAGCTTTAGCATACGAACTACACGATCTTTGTGCTAGGCTTAGGATTGGGTCTTGTCCATCACATCATTCTCCTAATGATGTGATCCCGTTATCAACGACATCCAATGTCCATGGTCAGGAAACTGTAACCATCTATTGATCAACGAGCTAGTCAACTAGAGGCTTACTAGGGACATGGTGTTGTCTATGTATCCACACATGTATCTGAGTTTCCTATCAATACAATTCTAGCATGGATAATAAACGATTATCATGAACAAGGAAATATAATAATAATCAATTTATTATTGCCTCTAGGGCATATTTCCAACAGTCTCCCACTTGCACTAGAGTCAATAATCCAGTTCACATCGATATGTGATTAACACTCAAAGTCACATCCCTATGTGACTAACACCCAAGAGTTCTGGGTTTGATCATGTTATGCTTGTGAGAGAGGTTATAGTCAACGGGTCTGAAACATTCAGATCCGTATGTACTTCGCAAATTTCTAAGTCATCTTGTAGATGCAACTACTACGCTACCTTTGGAGCTATTCCAAATAACTGTTCTACTATACGAATCCAGTTTACTACTCAGAATAATCTAGATTAGTGTCAAAGTTTGCATCGGCGTAACCCTTTACGACGAACTCTTTTACCACCTCCATAATCGAGAAAATTCCTTAGTCCACTAGTTACTAAGGATAACTTTGACCGCTGTCTTGTGATCCATTTCTAGATCACTCTTGTACCCCTTGATTGACTCATGGTTTGGCACACTTCAGGTGCGGTACACAACATAGCATACTTTAGAGCCTACGACTAAATCATAGGGGACGACCTTCGTCCTTTCTCTCTATTCTGCCGTGGTCATGTCTTGAGTCTTGCTCAATACTCACACCTTGTAACACAGCCGAGAACTCCTTCTTTGCTGATCTATTTTGAACTCCTTCAAAATCTCGTCGTGGTATGTGTTTGTTTGAAAGTACTATTAAGCGATTTTGATCTATCCTTATAGATCTTGATGCTCAATGTTCAAGTAGCTTAATCCAGGTTTTCATTGAAAAACACTTTTCAAACAACCCTATATGCCTTCCAGAAATTCTACATCATTTCCGATAAACAATATGTCAACAACATATACTCATCAGAAATTCTATAGTGCTCCCACTCACTTCTTTGGAAATACAAGTTTCTCATAAACTTTGTATAAACCCAAATCTCATCAAAGCGTATATTCCAACTCCGAGATGCTTACTCCAGTCCTTAGAAGGATTGCTGGAGCTTTGCATACTTGTTAGCATCTTTCAGGATTGACAAAAACTTCTGGTTGTATCACATACAACCTTTCCTCAAGAACAAGGAAACAATATTTTGACATCCTATCTGCAAGATTTCATAAATAATGCAGTACCTGCTAATTCCAACAAACTCTAAGCATCGCTACGAGTGAGAAAGTCTCATCGTAGTCAACTCCTTGAACTTGTCGGGAAACATCTTAATGACAAGTCAAGCTTTCTTAATGGTGACATTTACCATCATTGTCCGTCTTCCTTTTAAAATCCATCTGTACTCAACAGCCTCACGACCATCGAGCCGTTCTGCCAAAGTCTACACTTTGTTTTCATACATGGATCCTCTCTCGGATTTTATGGCCTCGAGCCATTCATCGGAATCCGGGCCCACCATCGCTTCTCCATAGCTCGTAGGTTCATTGTTGTCTAGCAACAAGACTTCCAAGACAGGATTACGTGCCACTTTGAAACAGCACGCATCCTTGTCGTCCTACGAGGTTTGGTAGTGACTTGATCCGAAGTTTCATGATCACTATCATAAGCTTCTACTTCAATTGATGTAGGTGCCACAGGAACAACTTCATGTGCCCTGCTACACACTAGTTGAAGTGACGGTTCAACAACCTCATCAAGTCTCCACCATCCTCCCACTCAATTCTTTCGAGAGAAACTTTTCCTCGAGAAAGGACCCGATTTGAGAAACAATCCCTATTGCTTTCGGATCTGAGACAGAGGTATACCCAACTATGAAGATGCATTTATCCGCTTTGGGTTCGAGCTTATCAGCCTGAAACCTTTTTTCACATAAGCGTCGCAGCCCCAAACTTATAAGAAATGACAGCTTAGGTTTCTCTAAACCATAGTTCATACGGTGTCATCTTATCGGAATTGCGTGGTGCCCTATTTAAAGTGAGTGCGGTTGTCTCTAATGCCTAACCCATGAACGATAGTGGTAATTTGATAAGAGACATCATGGTATGCATCATATCCAATAGGGTGCAGTTATGATGTTCGGACACACCATCACACTATGGGTTCCAGGCGGTACTAGTCGTGAAACAATTTCCACAATGTCTTAATTGTGTACCAAACTCGCAACTCAGATATTCATCTCTATGATCATATCATAGATATTTTATCCTCTTGTCACGACGATATTCAACTTCATTCTGAAATTACTTGAACCATTCAATAATTCAGACTTGTGTTTCATCAAGTAAATATGCTCAGTATCTACTCAAATCATCTATGAAGTTAGAGCATAACGATATCCACTGCGTGCCTCAGCACTCATTGGACTGCACACATCAAAATGTGTTACTTCCAACAAGTTGCTTTCTTGTTCCATTTTACTGAAACCGAAGCTTTCAGTCATCTTGCCCATGTGGTATGATTTGCATGTCTCAAGCGATTCAAAATCAAGCGAGTCCAAACGGTCCATCTGCATGGAGTTTCTTCATGCGTATATACCAATAGACATGGTTCACATGTCTCAATCCTTTTCAAAAATGAGTGAGTCCAAAGATCCATCAACATGGAGCTTCTTCATGCGTTTTATACCAATATGACTTACATGGCAGTGCCACAAGTAGGTGGTACTATCATTACTATCTTATATCTTTTGGCATGAACATGTGTATCACTACGATCGAGATTTCCATAAACCATTCATTTTAGGTGCAAGACCATTGAAGGTATTATTCAAATAAACAGAGTAACTATTATTCTCTTTAAATGAACAACCGTATTGCAATAGACATAATCCAATCATGTCTATGCTCAACGCAAACACCAAATAACAATTATTTAGGTTTAACGCCAATCTCGATGGTAGAGGGAGCGAGCGATGCTTGATCATATCAACTTTGGAAACACTTCCAACACATATCGTCAGCTCACCTTTAGCTAGTCTCCATTTATTCCGTAGCTTTTATTTCGAGTTACTAACACTTAGCAACCGAACCGGCATCTAATACCCTGGTGCTACTAGGAGTACTAGTAAAGTACACATTCACATAATGTATATCCAATATACTTCTATCGACAGCCTTCTCATCTACCAAGTATCTAGGGTAATTCTGCTTCAGTGGTTGTTCCCCTTATTATAGAAGCACTCAGTCTCGGGTTTGGGTTTAACCTTGGGTTTCTCCACTAGAGCAGCAGCTGATTTGCCGTTTCATGAAGTATCCCTTCTTGCCCTTGCCCTTCTTGAAACTAGTGGTTTCACTAACCATCAACAATTGATGCTCCTTCTTGATTTCTACTTTCGCGGTGTCAAACATCGTGAATATTTCAAGAATCATCATATCTATCCCTGATATGTTATAGTTCATCATGAAGCTCTAGCAGCTTGGTGGCAATGACTTTGGAGAAACATCACTATCTTATCTGGAAGATCAACTCCCACTCGATTCAAGTGATTGTTGTACTCAGACAATTTGAGCACAAGCTCAACGATTGAGCTTTTCTCCCTTAGTTTGCAGGCTAGGAAAATCGTCGGAGGTCTTATACCTCTTGACGTGGGCACGAACCTGAAATCCCAATTTCAGCCCTCGAAACATCTCATATGTTCCGCGACATTTCAAAAATGTCTTCGGTGCCTCAATTCTAAACCATTCAACATTACCGAACTATCACGTAGTTATCTAAACGTGTATGTCCGATGTTCGCAACATCCACAAACGATGTTTGGGCTTCAGCACACTGAGCGGTGCATTAAGGACATAAGCCTTCTACTGTCCGCATAATTGCTACTGTCAACTTTCAACTATATTTTCTCCAGGAACGTATCTAACTAGTAGAACTAAAGCGCGATCTTATGGCATAATTTGCAAAGATCTTTTGACTATGTTCAGAATAATTAAGTTCATCTTATGAACTCCCACTCAGATAGACATCCCTCTAGTCATCTAAGTGATTACATGATCCGAGTCAACTAGGCCGTATCCGATCATCACGTGAGACGAACTAGTCATCATCGGTGAAGATCTTCATGTTGATCGTATCTACCATACGACTCATGCTCGACCTTTCGGTCTCTTGTGTTCCGAGGCCATGTCTGTACATGCTAGGCTCGTCAAGTCAACCTAAGTGTTTCGCGTGTGTAAATCTGTCTTACACCCGTTGTATGTGAACGTAAGAATCTATCACACCCGATCATCACGTGGTGCTTCGAAACGACGAACTTTCGCAACGGTGCACAGTTAGGGGGAACACTTTCTTGAAATTTTAATGAGGGATCATCTTATTTACTACCGTCGTTTTAAGAAAATAAGATGTATAAACATGATAAACATCACATGCAATCAAATAGTGACATGATATGGCCATCATCACTTTGCTCCTTTCGATCTCCATCTTCGGGGCTCCATGATCATCATCGTCACCGGCATGACACCATGATCTCCATCATCATGATCTCCATCATCGTGTCTTCGTGAAGTTGTCTCGCCAACTATTACTTCTACTACTATGGCTAACGGTTAGCAATAAAGTAAAGTAATTACATGACGTTTATGTTGACACGCAGGTCATAAATAAATTAAAGACAACTCCTATGGCTCCTGCCGGTTGTCATACTCATCGACATGCAAGTCGTGATTCCTATTACAAGAACATGATCAATCTCATACATCGCATATCATTCATCACATTCTTCTTGGCCGTATCACATCACATAGCATATCCTGCAAAAACAAGTTAGACGTCCTCTAATTGTTGTTTGCATGCTTTACGTGGCTGCTATGGGTTTCTAGTAAGAACGTTTCTTACCTACGCAAAATCACAACGTGATATGCCAATTGCTATTTACCCTTCATAAGGACCCTTTTCATCGAATCCGTTCCGACTAAAGTGGGAGAGACAGACACCCGCCAGCCACCTTATGCAACTAGTGCATGTCAGTCGGTGGAACCGGTCTCACGTAAGCGTACGTGTAAGGTTGGTCCGGGCCGCTTCATCCCACAATGCCGTCGAAACAAGATTGGACTAGTAACGGTAAGCATATTGAACAAAATCAACGCCCACAACTACTTTGTGTTCTACTCGTGCATAGAATCTACGCAATAGACCTAGCTCATGATGCCACTGTTGGGGAACGTAGCAGAAATTCAAAATTTTCTATGCAACACCAAGATCAATCTATGGAGTAATCTAGCAACGAGGGAAGGAGGGTGCATCTACATACCCTTGTAGATCGCTAAGCGGAAGCGTTCAAGTGAACGAGGTTGATGGAGTCGTACTCGTCGTGATCCAAATCACCGATGATCCTAGTGCCGAACGGACGGCACCTCCGCGTTCAACACACGTACAGCCCGGGGACGTCTCCTCCTTCTTGATCCAGCAAGGGGAGAGGAGAAGTTGAGGAAGAGCTCCGTCAGCACGACGGCATGGTGGTGGTGGAGCTCATGGTTCTCCGGCAGGGCTTCGCCAAGCACCATGGAGGAGGAGGAGAAGGTAGGAGGAGGGAGGGCTGCGCCAGGGAAGAGGTCAAGGCTGCCCTCCCACCCCTCCACTATATATAGGGGCAAGGGGAGAGGGGGAGGCGCCCTAGGGTTTCCCCTAGGGGGCGGCGGCTAGGCAGATTGGATCTCCCTAGGGAAAATCCTAGGGAGACTTGCCCCCCAAGCCAAGCAGGTGGAGGCTTGCCTCCCAAGCCAGGTGGAGGCGCCCCACCTCCCCAAGTAACGTGGGAAAGGGTGTGGGGGGCGCACCAACCCTTGGTGGGCTGGTTTGCCCCTTCCCCTTTGGCCCATGAGGCCCTCCAACACTTGCCGGGGCTCCCGAAACACCTTTCGGTCATGCTGGGCATAGCCTGGTACCTCCGGAACACGTCCGGACTTCAGTACCCTTCGTCCAATATATCGATCTTCACCGCCGGACCATTCCGGAACTCCTCGTGACGTCCGGGATCTCATCCGGGACTCCGAACTACCTTCGGTAACCACATAGTATTTCCCATAACAACTCTAGCGTCACCGAACCTTAAGTGTGTAGACCCTACGGGTTCGGGAACCATGCAGACATGACCGAGACACCTCTCCGGCCAATAACCAATAGCGGGATCTGGATACCCATATTGGCTCCCACATGTTCCACGATGATCTCATCGGATGAACCACGATGTCAAGGATTCAATCAATCCCGTATACAATTCCCTTTGTCTAGCGGTATTGTACTTGCCCGAGATTCGATCGTCGGTATCGCGATACCTTGTTCAATCTCGTTACCGGCAAGTCTCTTTACTCGTTCCGTAACACATCATCCCGTAATCAACTCCTTGATCACATTGTGCACATTATGATGATGTCCTACCGAGTGGGCCCAGAGATACCTCTCCGTCACACGGAGTGACAAATCCCAGTCTTGATTCGTGCCAACCCAATAGACACTTTCGGAGATACCTGTAGTGTACCTTTATAGTCACCCAGTTACGTTGTGACGTTTGGCACACCCAAAGTATTCCTACGGTATCCGGGAGTTGCACAATCTCATGGTCTAAGGAAATGATACTTGACATTAGAAAAGCTTTAGCATACGAACTACACGATCTTTGTGCTAGGCTTAGGATTGGGTCTTGTCCATCACATCATTCTCCTAATGATGTGATCCCGTTATCAACGACATCCAATGTCCATGGTCAGGAAACTGTAACCATCTATTGATCAACGAGCTAGTCAACTAGAGGCTTACTAGGGACATGGTGTTGTCTATGTATCCACACATGTATCTGAGTTTCCTATCAATACAATTCTAGCATGGATAATAAACGATTATCATGAACAAGGAAATATAATAATAATCAATTTATTATTGCCTCTAGGGCATATTTCCAACAGGAGGTTCCCCCGTGCCGGAGGCGCCGTGTGAGACCACGACGGACAATGCGCCGCACGAACCAACACGCTGCACGACCAACACACACTTCGACCTATGCCCCCTTCAAGATGTTTATGAAAATTAAACGAGCCGAACGCGCCGTGCTTCAATTTAGTAAAGTTATACAAACCATGCCTCTGCTAGTATACACCTGTGCCTATGGAGAATTCACACATTGACATTCAGAGGATTGAGCGATGCCTCTGCAGTCATCACGACTGTGCGTCAAACCATGTCTTTTTCTTCGTGTGTGTGAAAATGTTGCTGTTTTTTCCTTACTTGAAAGGTCATATTTGATAGTGTTGGTAGCCCCGCCCGTAACTACCCCATAAATTTCCATTCACCAGAAATATAATGGGAACAAAAAGGGAAACAGAGAACCGGCGCGGTTGGCCGTTATTTTTGTTTGTGTTATCGCGTGGAAAGGAGAAATCGGAAAATTCTAGTAGTTAAAAGGTTAAACTGCAAAACACAAAAAACCATAAATCGAAAAGGGAAAACCAGGAACCAACCGCGCCGGCTGATTTTCCCTCGCAGGAGCGCTCCGCGCGTGACACTTGTCACCCGCGGAGCGCTCCCGAACCGCTTGTTTACTGGTTGCTCTCGTTTGTTTCCGGTGTCAACATAACGGTCTGGGCCGAGATGCCGAGTCACGTTTTTTCTGAAAATTATAAACCGAGTCACATAATTCGTTATACGTGTGAGTTTGGCCCACCTGAACTGTTCAACTAACGGACGGAACCCAACTGGCTGGCGCCTGAATCTAGGTTTTCTTTCCTCTTCCCCACCCTGGGGAAAGTAGGGTTCGACGGGAACAATCGAACTTGGCGAGAGCTGGTGAGATGGAGACGGAGACGATGGAGGCTGGAAGAAAGAGAGAGCGTCTGATGGAGACGGCGAAATCGGGGAGAAAGCGGGCGGGGAAAAAGAAGGCGTCGAATGCGGTGTCGTTTTTTATGCAATTGACGATTGATTCAGCGAAGATGGTCGAAGAGGGAAGGCTGAAGCGAGCGGTGGCGAGGAGGAACGAGGAGAACCCCGGCGTGGAGCCGATCGTGCCGGAGGCGCTCACGGAGCAGGAGCGGGCGGCGCTGCTGCAGGAAGAGATGGCGAGGGAGAAGATATTGTCGCGCGAGCGCTCCCTGCAGATGCACGCGGAGAGGCAAAGAGAAAAAGAGGGGAGGCCCCGGGCGCCGCCGGGTCCGAACCAAGAAGACGAGTCTGAACAGGATTACAACAAGTACCGGCAGATCTGGGACATGAAGTGGTCCAAACAGTACGGCTCTTTCGAGGACACCAGTGAGCACTTCTCTTTCGTTTCTTCTTTGTTTTATCTATTTTGATCGATTGATGTTCCTACAAAGTTCATAAGCTGGGTTTCAAGTTTTAACATTCTGTAGATATATAGATGTATAATTGACAATTGTATTGTAGGATTATTAGAACCTGACAACAATTGTAGATTGGATTATGTAGATTAGTTCCTGCCAATTTTGTTCTTTTACTGAATTTAAATCTCCTGTACACAGCATCGATCCCCGCCATGTGTTTCACGGACAATCCTATGCCCCATTTCACTGTCCACCAGACTACCATGCAGATCTTCTCAGTCAAGGTCACGGAAATAACTGGCGGTTTACAGTGGCCCCTCGATGTATTTGGCATGATCGCCATGCGCGACGACCTGGATCATAATCGCAATATTATCTTTAACCGCTCAAGGGACAACTGCCAAACCCTCACCCAACAGGTTATATATTTGGTCCTTCCTGTCATGTGTAATGCAATCTTTGCTACTCCCTCCGATCCATATTATTATTTGCTTGTCGCTGCTTAAGTACAAAGTTAACCGCAGAACACATATCGGAGTGAGTATTAATAATATCACAATGCAGACCACAGAACACATATAAGTAACCACCTTGTAGCAGACTAAAAGCTTGCCAATGAACATAAACATGTGCATAAGAAAAGTTCAACATGGGAAAGTACAACACACAGATATTTGGTTTAGGGAAATCCATTGAACATTGCTAATGTATAAATTAAAAAGAGGCTAAATACAAGCAACCAGCATGTTCATGTACATCACATCACATATAAGCATGTGTGACATTCAACCTTGTTTTTGTATGTTGACTTAAGTTGATTCTTCCATAAACTGTATTTGCGTCTTCCATTCGTTGGTGAAAGAGTTTGAATAATGCTTTGGATGCCAACTTGGTAAAAAAATCTATGAGACCGGGTCTCATTCTAAGGCCGGTGAGACCCATCCGGAAGTGGATCAAGTGTAAGCACATCCAGACTTGGGGACAGATGCGTGTAGTTCAGTTATAGAGGGATCCAGTGAGCCATATGGAAAAGTCTTTGCACTTTTTACCTGACCCTGACCTTAAGAATCACAGGCCTTCTACATGGCACAGTGCATTAGCAGACATTTGTGTCCCTCAATCTGTTTGAGACTAACGTTGTTCTCATTTCTGTTTGATAGTTTCTGGCGTTACTGTCTGAAATTTGGCAATTTACCTTGACAGTGTATTATGAATTGTAAGTATGACTTGCCAGTAGTGTTTTCATATCTGAATGCCTGCATGTTATACGGGAATATAGAAAGATGCCTAATCATGTCACACATCCGTCTCTATACAAATTTAATGGCCATGAATACTATATTTTAGTTAGACAAGGCAAAGCATCTTGCGCCATATAGGAAATAGGAAACAGTAAACTCATCATATGACATAATTTGCAAACCTTAAAGTAAATGACGAAAATTGTGGGGAGATGGCACCACCAACCAGAAACATATGTTCGATCGTGGGGAGGTCGATTGCCAGGCTCACCATCACAACCAGCTCAAATGTTTGCATTGAGTAAATACAAAAGATATGCGGTGTGCACATCTGAACCACAACAACTATCATTTTTCTGTGTTACTAAGGGTGTGTTTGGTTTGTGCCCCAATTAGCTGCACCAATTTTTTTGCATGACCAATGCTAGGGCATGTCCAATTTTTTGGTAAGTTGATCTTGTTTGGTTTAGATCCATTATACTGACATTTTTTTTTGGCAAAATCAGTAAGCTTCCATTTGGTTTACATCCAACTAACTTGGCACACTTTGGTAACAAGGATTGATCAGTGTTTAGTGTGATTGCAATTAAGTTTTAATTAAAAAGAAGGGATACCTGTTAAGAACACACTTAATTAACTACAATGTGCCAAGTGAAAAACGGACGTGTAAAAGTACACACTGCGCATCACATATGTCGGTGGAAATAATGCTGACATCCTTTACTGAAGACAAAGTCGTCGCCATAGTATAGTATTTTGATCCACGGTCTTTTGTTGAAACTGGGATGACTTGGGGAATACTAGCTAGTGTTTGGTACTTTGGGTTGTTATTCGGTTAAGCAGGATTGGTTACCGGCCTCTACACGGGATTAATCGATCCAGAGGTCTGGTAGTACAACGCACGTGCATGATTTTCCCAGCCATTTAACCTGCTACATTAATTGTGTTGGATAATCACCGAACACAATGAAAAGCATGCGAGGGCAACACTCCCAGTTTTTTGGCGAGCATTTTCTGCGCCCCTGGAGCGCCTGCTGCGACTTGGCAAAATTTACATGGGAGCTACCTGGGCTGGCTGGGCACGCCAAGTATTTGGCACCGATCCAAGCAATGACCAAATCTTATGGGACAACCCATTTTTTGGTAGGGTCACCGTTGGTTGTAAACCAAACGTACCCTAAAGCCTAAGGCTATTATCCTCTGCCAGCACCTAACATCATTCATGGTATGCACTTCACATCGATAAACCATTTTGTGATGTTTTGAATATTGTGCTGTTTACTGTTTACCTAGTTTCGGCTTCAGTTTACTTTTAGTTTGAATGGCTAGTTTAAATATTCTTGTCGACGCAACCCAATTTATTTGCGCTTCTCAAATTGTCTTCCTGTAGTTTCTTCTGGCCATCTTCCACCCATCTTCCACTTGATGAACGGATTAATAATCCATGGCTAATCGCTTATTACTTCAATAGATGTGTTCCATAGGAGCATTGTTATTTACTTAATTTGATGGTGTTGTGGTGTTGCATTGCATGCAGGATCAACGTTTGGTTCTTACAGGTCCTGCTCGTGCTGTTGTGCATGAGGGGCATCCGTCTGTGTACTTTGAGGCCATTCTAAAAGTTAAGGGCGCTACCTGTTCGGAGGACAGAGATCTAAGCCTCCTGATCAGCCGCTGTAATATCCGTCAATCGCCATCCAAATCGCTTGTGGGCACCAGATGCTACACAAGTAAGCTGAGCACACTGGAGCTGGCATATGGTATCATCGTCGCTTGCGCCGAGGCCACCATCACAATCGAGGTGGTTGAGGGGTCATGGCCGCAAGGGTTCCACGGCCAGTTAACTGCATGTACTGCCAGTGTTCCCCACATGAAAGTATTGCTGCTCGATTCAGGCGAGAAAGAGGCCGTCGCTGGCGACGGCGGCAAGATGGAACTCTCGCGCCGTGTTGTCTCTGTTGAAAGGTCTGGGCGGCTCATGGTTTGTGCTCTGTTGTCTCGTGGTGGTGAGAAGGTCGTGGAGGCTGAGACGTCCTTTGCACCATTGGAGGCTGGCAGAAGCCATGGCATGCTTGATGTTGGGTCGTGTAAGCTGCGGGTCACGGTGGCCTGGTCGCCAATTCTGAAAGGCTATCCACTTCGTGGTTTTTCTCTACCTTCCAGCGAGGCTGTTGCTAGCTAGTGGGGAGTTCATGTTCATCCCATGGATCTTAATAGTGCTTTTTTTTGCGATCTAACAGTGCTATGTTAAATATATTCTTTCTGGAACAAAGGATAGCAGCTATTGCTTAGAGCAACTCTAGCAGATGCTGTATATTTCCGCCCCGCAAAACCAATTTGCAGCTCTCCCTAAAACGGATTTGTGGTATCATGAGACTTCAAGCGGAACAGATGCCGCAAACCCGTACTGCAGTACTCCTCTTGACCCCGCGCGGTACCGTAAATCTGTTTTAGTTAGATAGGCAAAATCATACCGTAAATCCGTTTTAGTTAGATAGGCAAAATCATGATTTTGAACAATATGATTTAAATAAAACAGCAATATAAATCAAACTTATTAATTCTTTAACATCATACAATACAATAATCCTCTTAATTACAACAAATGTTTAAATCTAAATAATTAAAAAAATAACAACATGGTTTGGAATTAAAAGAATTGTTGAAATCACACATGAATACAAGTAAGATCAAATAAATAAAATGGAAGTGACATAAACCTGGCAGGAACAAGGTTCCCATTACCTAAAGCGTTTTTTTTTAGAAAAATCCCTAAACCGATACAATAGGGAATCGCCTGCCTGACTGAGGGCTGGATCACGAACTCCCTCGGAACGACAGGGCCCAAATCGATCCCTCAAGCCAGTCCCCACATCTCCTCCCCCGCGCCACCGCCGCCGACCGCCGTCCGCCGTCGCCGCGCGCCGGGTGCCCAAGATGGACGGGGAGGAGGAGAACCCGGGGCCCTTCCGCCGCACGAGCTCGCGGACGCGGCGGATGGCCTCGCGCATGGCCTCCGCCCTCTCCAGCTCCGACAACCGCGCTCAGGTAACAATTCCTACCTCCTTGGATTCCACTCCCACCCGTGGAACCTCCATATCAGCAACCGCTGCTCCTTCATTTTTCTTCTCATTTCGGCTTCACCTTACCACCGAGGGGGAACTCGCTGCTTCTGATCAATGTGGTGGTTTCAACTTCAAACGGCTTCAACCCTAGCAGAACTCCCAAAGAAAATAATGTGTGTTGATTCGCCTGTTTTTTTGTTTCTGAGGCAGTCTGTCGTTGATTTAAGACCACTAGTTACTGCTAGTTCCTGCAAATTTCTGTGCGTCTTATCAGTTCAGCTGCTACCCCTTGTGTCAGTTTCACTAAATATGTGTCTTCATATCTGTAATGTCATGCAGGCTGCTTTGGCTCGTCTTGATGCACTTGAGAGTGATAATGCTGGGGTTGAGGTGGTGGATCTCAACGATGATGAGTATGGATCTACAGATGAGGAAGACCATGGTTGGTTCCTTTCTCTATTATATTTTCAGGGGAGTTATTCCCTTGTGTGGTTTTCTGAAGTTTCAAGGAAGTTGCAATGCAGTGTGTACATAAACAAACTTTGCAATCTACTCCTAGTAAATAGCAAAATGGCTTTGTGCCTGTGCCTCAGGTATTGGTATTGGTATTGCTTCTAGTATCGGAGATAACACATTCACATACATAAATTTTAAGGAAGAGGCAACACTTTCTATTTCCGTTTCTCGCAAAGAAAATGATGAACTGGATCATTAAATTGATCTTTGTAACAGCATTCCAATTTTTTTTTTTTTTTGAAGTTGTGTGCCTCGAATGCATTTGATAAGAACAAGAACCCAAGTTATGCACGGGTGGATTGAATTATTGACCCCTGTCATGCCCTGTTAGATTATCTCATATTGAGCATCAGGTTTGTACTTGTCTGTAAAGCATTCCGATTACCATGCTGATTTAGCATTTCGGTGTAAAATTACTCACTCCATTCTAAATAATTGAAGTTCTAGGATTGAACGTTTTAAAGTTTGCCCAAGTCTTTTCTTTTTTGCAAGGATCTACAATATCAAATATATTTAATATGAAAATATATTTCATAATGAATCTAATGAAGCAAATTTGGTGTTGTAGATGTTGATATATTTGTATGTAGACTTGGTCAACCTAGAACTTCATTTATCTTGAAACCGAGGGAGTATTTTTAACACCGAGGGAATATTTTTTAAATACAGAAAAGTTATGTACACTAATTTAGGACGTTTTAGATCACTAAAGTAGTGATCGAAAATGTCTTCCTCCCTCAGTTCCTAAATATAAGTCTTTTTAGCGATTTCAGTACGGACTACATACAGATGTATATAGACATATTTTAGAGTGTAGATTCACTCATTTTGCTCCGTATGTAGTCCGTAGTAGAATCTCTAAAGACTTATATTTAGGAACGGAGGGAGTATATTACTTTACAGAGGGAGTATGTTGCTAGCTTTTGAGACTGTGCATGCCAAAAGAAAATTATTAAAAACTATACAATGTGAGTGCTAATTTTTATTTTGTTTCTTACTTGGCCCTGTGTAGTTTTGATGCAAAAGAAGCAGTCAAAGAACATGAAACGCAAGACAAGGCAAGGAAAAGCTTTAGAGAAGAGGGCGGTCAGATCTTTCATGGATGTTTTACAGGAGGTGAGTAGAATAGAAGAGTTTGATGGTAACTAGGAAATTGTGATGCAAATTTCTTTCTTGACATATATCTTTCTCAGTAGGGTACTTAGAGAAGATTTTTACCCCTGAACTGTTACAGGCAAATCTGGAGGCCTTGCCACCTCATGTCCCAACATATTTGAGAGCTGCTGTGGGTCCACCGAGCACTTCATCCCGTCGCCATTACTGCTCTGTTTGTGGGAATTCTTCAAATTACACATGCCTCAGGTGTGGAACACGGTTCTGTTCTTGCCGCTGCCAAGTCATACACAATGACACTCGCTGCCTGAAATTTGTGGCTTGACACATCTGCAAGTCTGTGGAGCCTGGAATTATGTTCAATGCAGTCGTGCCCTGTGGGCATGTGGCACCTAATGATCTGTGCTTTTATCAGAAAGAAATGCTTATTGTACAGCTAGCCAAGTAGTAGATCTTTTTGCAGACCGACACCATTTCTCCTTTAGAAATGTTGTGTGGCTGGTGGTTTTGTACTTCAACGCAGTGCAGTGGTAAATGATAGCTGTACTTTATTTAGCACTAAGATTGATTTAGTGTACCACTGGATCTCATAATGCAGGACATTTTACTGCAAGTGTCCCTCTAGTGTTCAACAGTATCTGAATAACATTTTTCTGACTGAAAAGTATCTGAATTACATTGAAGATATTTCTTAATGAATCAAATGTAAATAACTAGGACGCGGCAACAAATGTGAGAATGGTACATTGCCCCAAATAATCAGTAGAATTGAGCAAAAAAAAAAAAAGACTTTGATTTCTTCAGCAAATTGGCAGGTCTGGTGGGGGTGCCCCCAGGGACTGCAGCTCTCCTACTCCATCCTCGACCAGGAAGGCCATGGCGAGCCCCCAGGTGATGTGCACATCCAGATGGCAGTGCATCAGCCACACCCCGGGGTTGTCGGCGACGAACCGGATGACAGCCCACCCATTCACCGGGACGCCCACCGTGTTCCTCATTGGTGGGTCGTCGAGGTTGAACTTTGTGGTGTCGGTAGCGGCATCGAAGTTGCCGAAGCCCTCAGCGAGGATGAAGAAGTCGTAGCCATGGGTGTGGATAGGGTGGTTCTCCCCGGCGAAGATGTTGGTGCCCTGGAGCACGATCTGCACCACGGAGCCGTACTTGAGCTTGTACACCTTGGTGCCTGGCACGGGCTGCCAGAGCGCGCGGCTCACATTCTGCGCCGTGTAGTCGAACTGCACCGGCGGGTTGGCGGGGAAGTCGGTGGTGAAGACGCCGGTGGCGGCGGCGTCGCCCTGGTAGTGTGCCTGGAGGATGGAGACGGTGGAGGGGAGCACGAAGGAGGCGTTGTTGATGCTCGCCACGAACCGCGTGTTGTTGGGGCCGCCGCAGTTCTGTCCGCTGGAGCAGTTGAAGAGGCCGACGCCGACGGTGAAGAAAAGGTCCTCGTCGACCGCCGAGGGGAGGCCCACCGAGTGGAGGTTGCGCAGGCTCGTCGTGAACGTGGTCACCGTAGCCGTGTCATTGTACGCCGGGAGGGTCGGCATCGCCGGGCTCGCCGTGCCACCGGCGCCGTAGTCGAAGATGGCGGTGGTGGTGGTGTTGTCGAAAGGCACACCCTGCGCGCTGGCGTAGGCGCGGGCGGCGAGGTAGTACCGGCCTGGTGGCTGGTCGAAAGTGACGAGGACGTCCGTGGTCTGGCCGGGCCCGAGCACGATGACAGTGGTGTTGTACGGCTTGAGGTAGGAGGCGTCGGCGCCCACGACGGTCATGGTGTGGCCGGCGAGGGAGACGAAGAGCTCGGTGTTGAGCGCGGCGTTGATGAAGCGCAACAGGTTGGTCTCGCCGGACTTGACCGGGAATACGGCCGTGTCTTGGGAGGAGCAGTTGTAGAGGTCGCCGGGTTGGCCGTTGACGGTGATGGCGTCGGAGATGTTGGGAGCTGCACCAGTGCGCGTGGCGGTGCGGATGACGTCGATGGGGTTCATGTCCCACCACTCACCTGTGCACATGCAGCCAGATTATTAGTTACAGAAAATGGTACTGTACTATCTATCTAGCTCTTCCTTTTCCCCCTTAAACAATAGTAGTAGTGGAAAATAATAGAGAAAACATCTCTCATTCATATAGGAAGAAGGCGTACTACTCCACATACTGAACAGCTGAAAATGCTAAAAGGGAAAAAAAGTTAATTAGCTAGCATGCTGTACCACATGGTATTTTAGGCATGCTGTACTACATGTTAGGCCTATTGTTCCATGTCGGCCACACACGCAACAACCTAAATAAACAGCCAAATTATGAAATAAATGACAGACATTTTGATTATTATGCAATTAGAGGCTGTTCATTGTGAATCTATGCAATTACCGACTCGCATTTTCAGAGACAATTACATGTTGGTCATTAGGTTGACTATAAATGACATGACAACAAAATATAGCCAACACTTGGCTCTACTATTAAAAGTACTTCTCTAAAGATTTTTCTTTTCTTTCAAACCCGTTTGGAGAGAACATTAGAACATGTTGAAACTGATCTTTGTGCATACTTTCTCTCTTTAGAATTCCTTTTGAGGAAATAATGTATAAGAGCCTCAGCCAACTAGACATGGAACATTTTCATGATGATGCATGCATACTCCTTTGATTTGTCTGAATATTTTTGAAAGCTAGCTAGAAAGGTGCCAGTATCTGAATTTCTTAAGGCAGAAGCAAGTATATTTGGTTCCAAGACCAAGAGTGAGATATATATGCACATGTTTCTTAGCTAGCATGTGCATGTCATGAGTAAAGAAGGATCTCACATACATGCATACACGCACAATGATCTTGCTCCATGGTAGCTATCCTTTTTTTTTTCTTTGTCATGGGTCATGCATGCATGGTTCTCGTTCTTCTTGGACGTGATAGTAGTATAAATTTTGGTGCTAAATTGCACATGTAATCCTGGACGTTTGACTCTGGGGTAAGCAGGTGGTGCCAACAACCAACCAACCAACCGAAAGCATGCATGCATGGGAATGATGACAGCCGTTAACACGCGGGAAAAGCAAAGCCCCTCCTAATTTCGCTACTTTGAAACAATGCACTGCACGGGATCCATCTAAATTCCTTTCTGTCATTTCAAGATTCCACTACTACTACTTGTAATTATACACCAGTACTATGTATAATTAGTTTCTGTGTATGAGCATCACTGCCTATTTCAAGAACGGCATTGCATGTTGTCGGGAGTATGACAATTTCTTCAAACGAACGCATTCATTTTCACAGCAAATCATTTGTTTGTCGGACTTTGCCATGTGTGCTTGAGGAAATTACCATAATAAAACAATCGCATTTGCCATGCTCCCCAGCGAACGTTCGCTGATTAAGCCGGTTCTTTGTCAACTAGGATACGGTACACGACAATTGTACGACACCGCCGTGTCAAACGCAGAATCGAACATCGGCTATGCTATGCTATTCTATGCACTGGGTACTGATGTAAAGTGCAATGCTATTATTGTGCCGAGGACTTGATCGTGAAAACTATTGATTGCAATATATCTTCTGGTGCGAAAGCAAATTTGTGAAGTGCGTACCGAGCATGATGGGGGCGACCTCGGCGTGGAAGTCGAAGGGGTAGGGGACGGGGTCGCGCGGGCGGACGATGAGCGCGCCGTAGACGGTGGCCCGGAGCCAGGAGCTGTGCGCGTGCCACCACAGCGTGCCCTCCTGCCCGGCCACAGTGAAGCGGTACGTGTAGCTGCCCCCCGGCCGGATCGGGCACTGCGTCACGAACTCCGGCCCGTCCGACCACCCCGTCCGCATCTGCCGCACGCCGTGCCTGCACGCCACCCATTGCCTCCGTTGATCAGCAATTGCCATTACTGATCATGCATGCATGCTTTTTCATATAGGTATATGATGAGAGGTAGTACGTACCAGTGGATGGTGACGTTGTAGGTGGCGTTGTTGACGACGCTGACGACGAGGGAGTCACCCTCGTTCACCTCCACCGCCGGCCCCGGGAACTGCCCGTTCGCCGTCACGATGCTCCGCGTGTTGCACAGCCTCGTCATCGCCGCCTCCTGGATCTGCAAATACAAACACATAGTATGCACCAACACCATCCATCAGAATTCAGACAGAGCCGCCATTACTGAATCTGCATCAACAAGGGAAGAGACCGACTGCGCGCGCATTACTCACCACGAACTCGTGGCGTTGCTCTTTGGCGGTCGCAGGCCGGGAGCAGCAGAGAAGAAGAGCGGCAGCAAGGCCAAGGAGCGACAGGGAGCAGACTGAACTCGACATCCTGACCAAACACTGCTCTGCTCCCTCCTGCTCACTGGCGCTTGATTTGTGTGCAATGCAATTCATGCAAGGGACCAGCTCCCCTTATATAGGGGCAGGCAGTCCACTTGTTTCTGTGGTTGGAATTGGAAAGCAAACAACCAGCTGATTAAAATGACTGCGTTGATTCTGAAGAGTAAATTTTTTTGCTTGCCAACTTTTCTTTTGGCTTACCTACCGATCAATGTGGTGGAATGTTAAGTCGGCGCGGTTAGCTTTAGTAAACCTGTGATGTGATGATGCTTCCATCACAAGTTAACCTTTCCCCAAGGATGATGAGACCTACTCAACTCCATCATAAGATCTACCCTTCCGAGATCAGCTAGCGATGAGTGCCACATTGACTGTGATAACGATCTCTGCTTTGCTAAATAGACTCATTAAACAAAGGCGGTTGCGAGCTAGAGGTTGCTTTCATCTGCATTATTAATCAGTCTCAAATTGTGCCGAGCTTCCTTCCAATTATGCTGATTCCCAGTGGAGCCACTAGCTAGTCCCACACTCCCACTCCCACTCCCACATAGTACGTCCTGATTAATCAACGATTAAAAGGATCCTTAGCTTTCGTTTCATGTTATTTACAGCCAATGTCAGGCTTGATTCAGAAATCTGTTCCAGCAAGAAACCTTTCCGAATCCAAGGCCCCTCATGACAACAAAGGGTTGTCTGTTCTACACCTTTACTTTTTCCTTCTTTTTGACTATTTAAATGAATTTTTCTCTTTGCATCCATGCTTTTCTGGCATAACTAGCTAGCTAACTAACCAACCATGGGTTCTTACTGCTAGGGTAATTGGTCTTTGGTTTGGCACGAGTTGTTCGGTTTGTGCCTGCAAATTTTTGGATACTGTAAATTCATTACCTGACCATTGCCATTTGTGAGGTGAAATGTACTAGTGCATCTAGATGGTCTTCCTCTGTTGCTTGTACTACTTGAGCAAAGAACATAGATGTGATGCACATCAGCAAATAGTAAGTAGTGACAAAGGGCATGGATTGGTTCTAAACGTGCCGCGTCGTGAATTGTGGATTCGGCTCGATGAATTATACTTAAATGTTACTACTTATGAGTAAAGTAATTCTGACTGGGTAACTAAGGCCCCGTTCGGAGTCACTCCAGCTCCTAAAAATACGAGGAGCTGGATCATCCATTTCCTAGCTCCGTGCTTTTTAACTCCAGCTCCGGGAGCGGAGTGGTGGAGTGTCGGGTCTCCGAACAGGGGCTAAATCATCTCTGATTCAGAATGTTGAAGAATTGCAAAAGATTGCCCTCTTCAGCAAACAAAGTCCTGGCACATCAAATGATTCACTTCCAAAGAGCTGCGATTGGCTGGCAAGTGCCAACCACCACAAATGCAAGTGAAAGTACTGTTCATAGCTTCAGTAGGAAAGGAAAACACCCAACCCCCTTTTGCTTCAGCTGGTTTCTTGCAATTCAAGGCAATTTAAAGTCAAAATGTCAAGAAAAGCATCAATCTTGACATGGAAGGAACATGCTATTTCCATTAAAAAGTGTTTTTCTTGGTGGAAAGATCCACAAATATTCTAGGGTATTGCTTAGGTGTAGCATGATAGTTTGGAGGCATTTAACAACTCCCTGGCACCCCACTCCTCGTCCTTTAAACTGAAAGGATGTTTCACATGTTGGTGCATGTATTGCATGGCCCAGAACCATTTGCTTCAACCTCTACCTGCCAGCAATCTGTGTTGTAACTTAGTGTACCATAATCATAGGGCATGTTTTGTATCCTGAACAATCGACAAAGTTGCGGGGTCAACATATGTGGAAGATCTTGGGCAAGCAACATTGAGTGAGGTAGCGTAAATGATTGATTGAATTGGTGTGGTGGTGAGCTCAAATAGCTGAATGCAAATTATGATGCAGTAGTGTTGGCAACGAGCAAGCAGATGGTGACCACATGGCAAACACCAGTCGTCCAGTGATTTTTTGATTTTAAACACTAGAGGCACTAATTAATGACCAAACTAAATGGCAGCTTAAACTTTCCTGATTGAAATAATCGAAGCAATGGCACCATCAAGTTTAACAGATTGTCATATTTGTTGCAAAGCTTGATATAATGATCACTGCTTTTGTGATGGACCAAACTTAAATGATCCACCAAACTTGCATGGGAGTGCTAGAATTGGTTCAGGGAGTTGCATATGGCTGTCAGTACCATCATGCCTTTGAGTAAGCTAGACCACACGGCATCATTTGAAGACAGTGCTTTACTGGAGCTTTGTTGCTAAAACCTCAACATCAATGAGGTAGAAAGCATTTGCATTGACTCATTGCAGCGGCCCACACAATTACCATTTGCAACCAAGTACATTGCGGTTTATTAGAGAACAAAATCTTGTTGATGAGTAGTGCACAGTTGACGAGGATACGGCACCCGGACTCCGCAGGTCCAGGAAAGATAAGGAAGACCATCTCCTATTCGGCCGTGCCAACCACTCGGACCGAGCATATAAGGCGAGCTAGGGAAGGTACGACGGAGAGAACAAGATTCTAGAGCCATCTAGATAGTGATTTATTCTAACATTTGCATTGACCCAGTAATAGTGCACTTCTTTTGATCAAACAGGATTCAGAGCTGGGAGCACTCGGCTTGGCAAAATGCAACATTAGCTGGTGGGTTTAAGGAAAAGGATGGTGATAGGTTCAGAGTTGGGAGCTTCGACGATCTATTCATGCTTTTACAGAACTTTTAGGCACAATTTATTCGTGTGTTTTGGTCTGCATTCGCTGCTTTTATCTGAAAATAACTTGAGAAATATCGTCTCAAAGTTATACTATGACAGGCTTTGAGCAGGTGAAAAACTAAATTCATTATAACTTGAGTTTCTTTCATGAGAGAAAAGGTCATACAGTACTTTTCTTCTCTTCTGGCAATAATTTCAACCATGTGATGTTACAGGTGAAGTCCTTATCAAACGGTTACTTCTTGCAGAAACCTTTGTTATCTGCAGGAAATGCTTTCTGTTAGGTTGCTTGAGTTGACAGACAAGTGTGCAGACAGCTCTAACAACCCAAGCCTTTTCCGGCCAACAGAAAAAAGAACAAAGCTGTGTGTTTTGACAAACTGCCATGTTTTTTTTTGAAAGATCCAGCAACTGCTGGCTTTTCAAACTGTCATGTTTTAGCCTGAAATACTACAACACCTTCAGAAAGGCTCTTCAGTGGTTGGCTGCGATTTCGGTTGTTCAGTTGCTGATTGATGGACAGTTCAGCTAATCACTAATCGTGGCATGGAATTTCCGGAGTCGCTTTATTGTTAACCGAGTCATTGTTAGCTAAAAAAGGGGTACATACACACAGGAGCATTCTTCCTTGTCAGTTGGTATATCTGGGCATTGTCCATACCTGAATATGTTGTTACTCTTGATTAACCCAAGTTACTAGTGATCTAAACACTCTTATATTTCTTTACGGAGGGAGTACTGTTTACTGGACATTATTAGGACTTGCAGCGACTTCTGAGTTTTGGGTTGTGCAGAGTGCTTGGCACAGAGTGTATCCTCGAGTTTCATGAGTGGAAGAAGGTAGAGCCACAGGGCAAGCCTCTTACTCAGGTTTGGTTAGGATTCTCGGGGGCTCCATCGAAGCCGCTGCAGGATGCTCGGGTCGCTGCTAGCTTGGGGATACTGGTCGGGAAATCTGAGAGGGTGGATATGGCCTTTACCCGAGCTAACGGGGTGGTCAAATTGCTGATGAGTATCCTGGACATTGAGTTTGTGCCAGACGTGGTTAAGTGGACACATAGGGGCCAGATATACAACCTTGAGATTGAGTTTGAGGACACCGAGCTTTTCGCTGAGGCTCTGGCAGGGACTGATGTGGATATGCATGACAAGGATGATGGTTCGGGTAATAAGAAGGTGCGAGTGGAGGATGATGGGCGAGAGTTGTCCAATGGTCCGGGTTTCGCCTCACAGACGCCCGAAATGGGGCTGCACCATCATCTACGATGCCTATGAACACTTTGAGATTTGGTTCGTTTGAGCCAGCTTCTACTCCTCCCAGACTTTGGAGCGATCGGGTCGAGTGTGATGATGTGCTAGAGCGCACACTCCCTCCCCTAGACTTTGCAGAGGCACATGGCGCTGTGGATGGGTGCTTGGATGCGATTGTCACTGTGATGACTCCGGTCGAGGGGGGAGAGGATCATGGGCAGGCGACCCCCCGTTCCCACACTCCTCCTGTTGTTTCGCCACGGGTGAGGACTCCAATGTTGCCGGGTGCGGTAATGACTGTGCCGCAGATCAGTGTTGGGACCGGTTTGGGAGAGGGACCCGGGCAGGCGGCCTCGGGTCCTACGTCTCCTGTGGCGGTCAGGGTGGCCACTCCTGCGGCGTCCACGGGCCCCGAGAGCCGGCCGACGCCCGCTGAGCAGCAGGTGTTGATCCAGGCGACGCCGGCCATGGTGGCCGCGTCACCCTCCAGTTGAAGGGCCGGGTCGGGTGGGGAGCGTGGGCAGGCGGCCCTCGCACCCACTTCCCCTCGCGCGCCTTTGGATGGGGCGCCCCTCGCTGTGTCCCCGGGCGCCGGTTGCCGGCAGACGACGCCGGGTGCGTTGGGTACCTCGCCGATGCTTGTGACAGCTCTTGGCGCTTCTTCGGGTGTTGCAGCCCGACTGTGCGTTGGGGGTGGGGCTGGAGGCCTTACCCCAAACAGGGCCACTCGGGAGGGGATCATCGCTTTGGGAGGGATTCCGGATCCTGCATGAGCTGCCGCCTCCAGGATCAGCCGGATGTTGATGACATGCAGCTGAGGTGCGCCATGCGGGCAGCCAAGCTTCGTGACATTGAGGTCACTACTGGTATGTCGGTCAACACTTCCAATTCAATTATGCATTTTTCTAATGATGAGATTATTCATAATGCAAATCAGTTAGGAGTTTCACTAGGTAGTAATGATAGTGAAATCTCTAAATCCGTTAATGATATCCTGGATCTTGAAGCGGAACACGCTTTAGAACTGATTCGAAACTTAGCAGCAGTCAAACCTATGAACGATTCCGACATAGATGCGTTGGGAGTCAGGGTGCTTGATAATTTTTGTGCGGATCTTGCCCCATCCCTTCCTGAGACAGAGGATGATGATGGTTCTATATCCCTAGGGGACATTACTGAAGGAAATATGCCCTAGAGGCAATAATAAAGTTATTATTTATTTCCTTATATCATGATAAATGTTTATTATTCATGCTAGAATTGTATTAACCAGAAACATAATACTTGTGTGAATACATAGACAAACTAAAACGTCACTAGTATGCCTCTACTTGACTAGCTCGTTAATCAAAGATGGTTATGTTTCCTAACCATAGACATGTGTTGTCATTTGATTAACGGGATCACATCATTAGGAGAATGATGTGATTGACATGACCCATTCCACTAGCTTAGAACCCGATCGTTTAGTATGTTGCTATTGCTTTCTTCATGACTTATACATGTTCCTATGACTATGAGATTATGCAACTCCCGTTTATCGGAGGAACACTTTGTGTGCTACCAAACGTCACAACGTAACTGGGTGATTATAAAGGTGCTCTACAGGTGTCTCCAAAGGTACATGTTGGGTTGGCGTATTTCGAGATTAGGATTTGTCACTCTGATTGTCGGAGAGGTATCTCCGGGCCCTCTCGGTAATGCACATCACTTAAGCCTTGCAAGCAATGCAACTAATGAGTTAGTTGCGAGATGATGTACTACGGAACGAGTAAAGAGACTTGCCAGTAACGAGATTGAACTAGGTATTAAGATACCGACGATCGAATCTCGGGCAAGTAACATATCGATGACAAAGGGAACAACGTATGTTGTTATGCGGTTTGACCGATAAAGATCGTCGTAGAATATGTGGGAGCCAATATGAGCATCCAGGTTCCGCTATTGGTTATTGACCGGAGACGTGTCTCGGTCATGTCTACATTGTTCTCGAACCCGTAGGGCCCGCACGCTTAACGTTACGATGACAGTTTCATTATGAGTTTATATGTTTTGATGTACCGAAGGTTGTTCGGAGTCCCGGATGTGATCACGGACATGACGAGGAGTCTCAAAATGGTCGAGACATAAAGATTGATATATTGGACGACTATATTCGGACACCGGAAATGTTCTGGGTGATTTCGGAGAAAACCGGAGTGCTGGAGGCGTTACCGGAACCCCCCGGGGAAGTATTGGGCCTTAGTGGGCCTGAGGGGAGAGAGAGAGGGCAGCAGCCCAGGAGGTGGCGTGCCCCCTCCCATGGGGAGTCCGAATTGGACTAGGGGAGGGGGCGCGGCCCCTCTTTCCCTCTCCCTCTCCCTCTCTTTCCTTCCCCCTTCTCTCCTCCTAGTTGGACTAGGAAAGGGGAGTCCTACTCCTACTAGGAGGAGGACTCCCCCCTCCTTCACGCGCCCCAAGGGCCGGCCGGCCTCCCCCCTTGCTCCTTTATATACGGGGGCAGGGGGGCACCTCTAGACACACAAGTTGATCTTCGTGATCGTTCTCTTAGCCGTGTGCGGTGCCCCCCTCCACCATAATCCTCGATAATATTGTAGCGGTGCTTAGGCGAAACCCTGCGACGGTAGAACATCAATATCGTCACCACGCCGTCATGCTGACGGAACTCATCCCCAACACTTTGCTGGATCGGAGTCCGGGGATCGTCATCGAGCTGAACGTGTGCTAAAACTCGGAGGTGTCGTAGTTTCGGTGCTTGATCGGTCGGGACGTGAAGACGTACGGCTACATCAACCGTGTTGTCATAACGCTTCCGCTATCGGTCTACGAGGGTACGTAGACAACACTCTCCCCTCTCGTTGCTATGCATCACCATGATCTTGCGTGTGCGTAGGAATTTTTTTGAAATTACTACGTTCCCCAACAGTGGCATCCGAGCCTAGGTTTTATGTGTTGATGTTATATGCATGAGTAGAACACAAGTGAGTTGTGGGCGATATAAGTCATACTGCTTACCAGCATGTCATACTTTGGTTCGGCGGTATTGTTGGATGAAGCGGCCCGGACCGACATTACGCGTACACTTACGCGAGACTGGTTCTACCGACGTGCTTTGCACACAGGTGGCTGGCGGGTGTCAGTTTCTCCAACTTTAGTTGAACCGAGTGTAGCTACGCCAGGTCCTTGCGAAGGTTAAAACAGCACCAACTTGACAAACTATCGTTGTGGTTTTGATGCGTAGGTAAGATTGGTTCTTGCTCAGCCCGTAGCATCCACGTAAAACTTGCAACAAACAAAGTAGAGGACGTCTAACTTGTTTTTGCAGGGCATATTGTGATGTGATATGGTCAAGGCATGATGTTAAATTTTATTGTATGAGATGATCATGTTTTGTAACCGAGTTATCGGCAACTGGCAGGAGCCATATGATTGTCGCTTTATTATATGCAATGCAATCGCCCTGTAATGCTTTACTTTATGACTAAGCGGTAGCGATAGTCGTAGAAGCATAAGTTTGGCAAGACGACAACGATGCTACGATGGAGATCAAGGTGTCGCGCCGGTGACGATGGTGATCATGACGATGCTTCGAAGATGGAGATCACAAGCACAAGATGATGATGGCCATATCATATCACTTATATTGATTGCATGTGATGTTTATCTTTTATGCATCTTATCTTACTTTGATTGACGGTAGCATTATAAGATGATCTCTCACTAAATTTCAAGATAAAAGTGTTCTCCCTAAGTATGCTCCGTTGCCAAAGTTTGTCGTGCCCAGATACCACGTGATGATCGGGTGTGATAAGCTCTACGTCCATCTACAATGGGTGCAAGCCAGTTTTGCACACGCAGAATACTCAGGTTAAACTTGACGAGCCTAGCATATGCAGATATGGCCTCGGAACACTGAGACCGAAAGGTCGAGCGTGAATCATATATAGATATGATCAACATAGTGATGTTCACCATTGAAAACTACTCCATTTCACGTGATGATCGGTTATGGTTTAGTTGATTTGGATCACGTGATCACTTAGAAGATTAGAGGGTTGTCTTTCTAAGTGGGAGTTCTTAAGTAATATGATTAATTAAACTTAAATTTATCATGAACTTAGTACCTGATAGTATCTTGCTTGTTTATGTTTGATTGTAGATAGATGCCCGTGTTGTTGTTCCGTTGAAATTTTAATGCGTTCCTTGAGAAAGCGAAGTTGAAAGATGATGGTAGCAATTACACGGACCGGGTCCGTAACTTGAGGATTATCCTCATTGTTGCACAGAAGAATTACGTCCTGGAAGCACCGCTGGGTGACAGGTGTTGGGGAACGTTGCAGAAAATTAAAATTTTTCCTACGGTTTCACCAAGATCCATCTATGAGTTCATCTAGCAACGAGTCATGGGAGAGAGAGATTGCATCTACATACCACTTTGTAGATCGCGAGCGGAAGCGTTCAACGAACGGGGATGAAGTAGTCGTACACACCGTGATCCAAATCACCGGAGATCCTAGCACCGAAAGCACGGCACCTCCGCGTTCAACACACGTACGGTCAGCGTAACGTCTCCTTCTTCTTGATCCAGCAAGGCAAAGGAGAGGTTGGGGAAGAAGACTCCAACAACAGCACAACGGCGTGGTGATGGTGGAGCCGCAGTTCTCCGACAGGGCTTCGCCGAGCTCTTACAGAGGAGGAGGAGGTGTTGGAGAGGGAGAGGGAGGCGCCAGGGCATAGGGTGTTCATCCCCCCTCCCCTACCCTCTTTATATAACCCCTTGGAGGGGGGCGCCGGCCCTAGGAGAAGGAATCTCCTAGGGGGAGGGGGCGGCGGCCAGGGAGGGGGGCTTGCCCCCCAAGCAAGGGGGGCGCCCCCTTTAGGGTTTCCCCCCCCCCAAACCCTAGGCGCATGGGCCTTTGGGGGGGAGGCGCACCAGCCCACTATGGGCTGGTTCCCTCCCTCATACAGCCCATGGGGCCCTCCGGGATAGGTGGCCCCACCCGGTGGACCCCCCGGGACCCTCCGGTGGTCCCGGTACAATACCGATAACCCCGAAACTTGTCCCGATGTCCGTATGATGACTTTCCATATATAAATCTTTACCTCCGGACCATTCCGAAACTCCTCGTGACGTCCGGGATCTCATCCGGGACTCCGAACAACATTCGGGTTACTGCATATACATATCTTCACAACCCTAGCGTCACCGAACCTTAAGTGTGTAGACCCTACGGGTTCGGGAGACATGCAGACATGACCGAGACGGCTCTCGGGCAATAACCAACAGCGGGATCTGGATACCCATGTTGGCTCCCACATGCTCCACGATGATCTCATCGGATGAACCACGATGTCGAGGATTCAATTAATCCCGTATACGATTCCCTTTGTCAATCGGTATTTTACTTGCCCGAGATTCGATCGTCGGTATCCCAATACCTCGTTCAATCTCGTTACCGGCAAGTCACTTTTCTCGTACCGTAATGCATGATCCTGTGATCAAACACTTTGATCACATTGAGCTCATTATGATGATGCATTACCGAGAGGGCCCGGTGATACCTCTCCGTCAAGCGGAGTGACAAATTCGAGTCTCGATCCATGTCAACCCAACAGACACTTTCAGAGATACCCGTAGTATACCTTTATAGTCACCCAGTTACGTTGTGACGTTTGGCACACCCAAAGCACTCCTACGGTATCCGGGAGTTACACGATCTCATGGTCTAAGGAAAGGATACTTGACATTGGAAAACTCTAGCAAACGAACTATGCGACCTTATGCTATGCTTAGGATTGGGTCTTGTCCATCACATCATTATCCTAATGATGTGATCCCGTTATCGATGACATCCAATGTCCATAGTCAGGAAACCATGACTATCTGTCAATCAACGAGCTAGTCAACTAGAGGCTCACTAGGGACATGTTTGTTGTCTGTTATTCACACATGTATTATGATTTCCGGATAACACAATTATAGCACGAATAAAGACAATTATCATGAACAAGGAAATATAATAATAATGCTTTTATTATTGCCTCTAGGGCATATTTCCAACAGTCTCCCACTTGCACTAGAGTCAATAATCTAGTTACATTGTGATGAATCGAACACCCATAGAGTTCTGGTGCTGATCATGTTTTGCCTTAGGGAGAGGTTTAGTCAACGGATCTGCGACATTCAGATCCGTGTGCACTTTACAAATCTCTATGTCTCCATCTTGAACATTTTCGCGAATGGAGTTGAAGCGACACTTGATGTGCCTTGTCTTCTTGTGAAACCTGGGCTCCTTTGCAAGTGCAATAGCTCCAGTGTTGTCACAGAAGAGCTTGATTGGCCCCGACGCATTGGGTATGACTCCGAGGTCGGTGATGAACTCCTTCACCCAAATTGCTTCATGTGCTGCCTCCGAGGCTGCCATGTACTCCGCTTCACATGTAGATCCCGCCACGACGCTTTGCTTGCAACTGCACCAGCTTACTGCCCCACCATTCAAAATATACACGTATCCGGTTTGTGACTTAGAGTCATCCAGATCTATGTCGAAGCTAGCGTCGACGTAACCCTTTACGACGAGCTCTTCGTCACCTCCATAAACGAGAAACATTTCCTTAGTCCTTTTCAGGTACTTCAGGATATTCTTGACCGTTGTCCAGTGTCCCTTGCCGGGATTACTTTGGTACCTTCCTACCAAACTTACGGCAAGGTTTACATGAGGTCTGGTACACAGCATGGCATACATAATAGAACCTATGGCTGAGGCATAGGGGATGGCACTCATCTCTTCTATATCTTCTGCCGTGGTCGGACATTGAGCTGAGCTCAATTTCACACCTTGTAACACAGGTAAGAACCCCTTCTTAGATTGATCCATATTGAACTTCTTCAATATCTTATCAAGGTATGTGCTTTGTGAAAGACCTATGAGGCGTCTCGATCTATCTCTATAGATCTTGATGCCTAATATATAAGCAGCTTCTCCAAGGTCCTTCATTGAAAAACTTTTATTCAAGTAGGCCTTAATGCTGTCCAAGAGTTTTATATCATTTCCCATCAAAAGTATGTCGTCTACATATAATATGAGAAATGCTATAGAGCTCCCACTCACTTTCTTGTAAACACAGGCTTCTCCATAAGTCTGTGTAAACCCAAACGCTTTGATCATCTCATCAAAGCGAATGTTCCAACTCCGAGATGCTTGCACCAGCCCATAAATCGAGCGTTGGAGCTTGCACACCTTGTCAGCATTCTTAGGATCGACAAAACCTTCCGGCTGCATCATATACAATTCTTCCTTAAGGAAACCATTAAGGAATGCCGTTTTGACGTCCATTTGCCATATTTCATAATCGTAGAATGCGGCAATTGCTAACATGATTCGGACGGACTTCAGCTTCGCTACCGGTGAGGAAGTCTCATCGTAGTCAACCCCTTAAACTTGTCGATAACCCTTAGCGACAAGCCGAGCCTTATAGATGGTCACATTACCATCCGCGTCTGTCTTCTTCTTAAAGATCCATTTATTTTCTATGGCTCGCCGTTCAACGGGCAAGTCAGTCAAAGTCCATACTTCGTTTTCATACATGGATCCTATCTCGGATTTCATGGCTTCCAGCCATTTGTCGGAATCCGGTCCCGCCATTGCTTCCTCATAGTTCGAAGGTTCACCGTTGTCTAACAACATGATTTCCAAGACAGGGTTGCCGTACCACTCTGGTGCGGAACGTGTCCTTGTGGACCTTCGAATTTCAGTAGGGGCTTGATTAGAAGTATCTTGATCATCATCATTAATTTCCTCTCTAGTCGGTGCAGGCACCTCAGGAACGTTTTCTTGAGTTTTGCCATTTTCCGGTTCAAGAGGTAACACTTCATCAAGTTCTACTTTCCTCCCACTTACTTCTTTCGAGAGAAACTCTTTCTCTAGAAAGGATCCATTCTTGGCAACAAAGATCTTGCCTTCCGATCTGAGGTAGAAGGTATACCCAATAGTTTCTTTAGGGTATCCTATGAAGACGCATTTTTCCGACTTGGGTTCGAGCTTTTCAGGTTGAAGTTTCTTCACATAAGCATCGCATCCCCAAACTTTTAGAAACGACAACTTAGGTTTCTTCCCAAACCATAATTCATACGGTGTCGTCTCAACGGATTTCGACGGAGCCCTATTTAAAGTGAATGCGTCAGTCTCTAAAGCATAGCCCCAAAAAGATAGCGGTAAATCGGTAAGAGACATCATAGATCGTACCATATCTAATAGAGTGAGATTACGACGTTCGGACACACCATTACGCTGAGGTGTTCCAGGCGGCGTGAGTTGTGAAACTATTCCACATTTTCTTAAGTGTGTGCCAAATTCGTGACTCAAGTATTCTCCTCCACGATCTGATCGTAGAAACTTGATCTTTCTATCACGTTGATTTTCAACCTCACTCTGAAATTCCTTGAACTTTTCAAAGGTTTCAGACTTGTGTTTCATTAAGTAGATATACCCATATCTACTCAAGTCATCAGTGAGGGTGAGAACATAACGATAGCCACCGCGAGCCTCAACACTCATTGGACCGCACACATCGGTATGTATGATTTCCAATAAGTTGGTTGCTCGCTCCATTGTTCCTGAGAACGGAGTCTTGGTCATTTTACCCATGAGGCATGGTTCGCACGTGTCAAATGATTCATAATCAAGAGACTCTAAAAGTCCATCTGCATGGAGCTTCTTCATGCGTTTGACACCTATGTGACCAAGGCGGCAGTGCCACAAATATGTTGGACTATTGTTATCAACTTTAAGTCTTTTGGTATTCACACTATGAATATGTGTATCATCACGTACGAGATTCATTAAGAATAAACCATTAACCATCGGAGCATGACCATAAAACATATCTCTCATATAAATAGAACAACCATTATTCTCAGATTTAAATGAGTAGCCATCTCGAATTAAACGAGATCCAGACACAATGTTCACGCTCAAATTTGGCACTAGATAACAATTATTGAGGTTTAAAACTAATCCCGTAGGTAAATGTAGAGGTATTGTGCCGGCGGCGATCACATCGACCTTGGAACCATTCCCGACGCGCATCGTCACCTCGTGCTTCGCCAGTCTCCGTTTATTCCGCAGCTCCTGCTTTGAGTTACAAATGTGAGCAACTGCACCGGTATCAAACACCCAAGAGCTACTACGAGTACTGGTAAGGTACACATCAATTACATGTATATCACATATACCTTTTGTTTTGCCGGCCTTCTTGTCCGCTAAGTATTTGGGGCAGTTCCGCTTCCAGTGACCACTTCCCTTGCAATAAAAACACTCAGTCTCGGGCTTGGGTCCATTCTTTGGCTTCTTCCCGGCAACTTGCTTACCGGGCGCGGCAACTTCCTTGCCGTCCTTCTTGAAGTTCTTCTTACCCTTGCCCTTCTTGAACTTAGTGGTTTTATTCACCATCAACACTTGATGTTCCTTCTTGATTTCTACCTCTGCCGATTTAAGCATAGCATATACCTCAGGAATGGTCTTTACCATCCCCTGCATATTATAGTTCATCACAAAGCTCTTGTAGCTAGGTGGAAGCGACTGGAGGATTCTGTCAATGACCGCTTCATCCGGGAGATTAACTTCCAGTTGAGTCAAGCGGTTGTGCAACCCAGACATTTTGAGTATGTGCTCACTGACAGAGCCATTTTCCTCCATCTTACAGCTAAAGAATTTGTCGGAGACTTCATATCTCTCGACCCGGGCATGAGCTTGGAAAACCATTTTCAGCTCTTCGAACATCTCATATGCTCCATGTCTCTCAAAACGCTTTTGGAGTCCCGGCTCTAAGCTGTAAAGCATGCCGCACTGAACGAGGGAGTAATCATCGCAGCGTGACTGCCAAGCGTTCATAACGTCTTGTTCTGCAGGGAGAATAGGTGCGTCACCCAGCGGTGCTCGTAGGACATAATCTTTCTTGGCAGCTATGATGATGATCCTCAGGTTCCGGACCCAGTCCGTATAGTTGCTACCATCGTCTTTCAGCTTGGTTTTCTCTAGGAACGCGTTGAAGTTGAGGACTACGTTGGCCATTTGATCTACAAGACATATTGTAAATATTTAGACTAAGTTCATGATAATAAAGTTCATTTAATCAAATTATTTAATGAAATCCCACTTAGATAGACATCCCTCTTCTAGTCATCTAAGTATTACATGATCCGAGTCAACTAGGCCGTGTCCGATCATCACGTGAGACGGACTAGTCAACATCGGTGAACATCTTCATGTTGATCGTATCTTCTATACGACTCATGCTCGACCTTTCGGTCTTCTGTGTTCCGAGGCCATGTCTGTACATGCTAGGCTCGTCAAGTCAACCTAAGTGTTTCACGTGTGTAAATCTGTCTTACACCCGTTGTATGTGAACGTTAGAATCTATCACACCCGATCATCACGTGGTGCTTCGAAACAACGAACTGTCGCAACGGTGCACAGTTAGGGAGAACACTTTCTTGAAATTATTATGAGGGATTATCTTATTTACTACCGTCGTTCTAAGTAAACAAGATGCAAAACATGATAAACATCACATGCAATCAAATAATAAACGTGACATGATATGGACAATATCACATAGCTCCTTCGATCTCCATCTTGGGGCTCCATGATCATCTTGTCACCGGCTTGACACCATGATCTTCATCATCATGATCTTCATCATCGTGTCTCCATGAAGTTGCTCGCCAACTATTACTTCTACTACTATGGCTAACGCGTTTAGCAATAAAGTAAAGTAATTTACATGGCGTTTCTCAATGACACGCAGGTCATACAAAAAATAAAGACAACTCCTATGGCTCCTGCCGGTTGTCATATTCATCGACATGCAAGTCGTGATTCCTATTACAATAGCATGAACATCTCATACATCACATATAGATCATTCATCATTCATCACAACTTTGGCCATATCATATCACAAAGCACTTGCTGCAAAAACAAGTTAGACGTCCTCTAATTGTTGTTGCAAGTTTTTACGTGGCTGAATTAGGGTTCTAGCAAGAACGTTTTCTTACCTACGTGAAAACCACAACGTGATTTGTCAACTTCTATTTACCCTTCATAAGGACCCTTTTCATCGAATCCGCTCCAACTAAAGTGGGAGAGACAGACACCCGTCAGCCACCTTATGCAACTAGTGCATGTTAGTCAGTGGAACCGGTCTCACGTAAGCGTACGTGTAAGGTTGGTCCGGGCCGCTTCATCCCACAATACCGCTGAAGCAAGATAAGACTAGTAGCGGCAAGAAGAGTTGACAACATCTACGCCCACAATAAATTGCGTTCCACTCGTGCAATAGAGAACTACACATAGACCTAGCTCTGATACCACTGTTGGGGAACGTTGCAGAAAATTAAAATTTTCCTACGATTTCACCAAGATCCATCTATGAGTTCATCTAGCAACGAGTCATGGGAGAGAGAGATTGCATCTACATACCACTTTGTAGATCGCGAGTGGAAGCGTTCAACGAACGGGGATGAAGTAGTCATACACACCGTGATTCAAATCACCGGAGATCCTAGCACCGAAAGCATGGCACCTCCGCGTTCAACACACGTATGGTCAGCGTAACGTCTCCTTCTTCTTGATCCAGCAAGGCAAAGGAGAGGTTGGGGAAGAAGACTCCAACAACAGCACGACGGCGTGGTGATGGTGGAGCCGCAGTACTCCGACAGGGCTTCGCCGAGCTCTTACAGAGGAGGAGGAGGTGTTGGAGAGGGAGAGGGAGGCGCCAGGGCATAGGGTGTTCAGCCCCCCTCCCCTCCCCTCTTTATATAACCCCTTGGAGGGGGGCGCCGGCCCTAGGAGAAGGAATCTCCTAGGGGGGGCGGCGGCCAGGGAGGGGGGCTTGCCCCCCAAGCAAGGGGGGCGCCCCCTTTAGGGTTCCCCCCAAACCCTAGGCGCATGGGCCTTTGGGGGAGGCGCACCAGCCCACTATGGGCTGGTTCCCTCCCTCATGCAGCCCATGGGGCCCTCCAGGATAGGTGGCCCCACCCGGTGGACCCCCCGGGACCCTCCGGTGGTCCTGGTACAATACCGATAACCCCGAAACTTGTCCCGATGTCCGTATGATGACTTTCCATATATAAATCTTTACCTCCGGACCATTCCGAAACTCCTCGTGACGTCCGGGATCTCATCCAGGACTCCGAACAACATTCGGGTTACTGCATATACATATCTTCACAACCCTAGCATCACCGAACCTTAAGTGTGTAGACCCTACGGGTTCGGGAGACATGCAAACATGACCGAGACGGCTCTCGGGCAATAACCAACAGCGGGATCTGGATACCCATGTTGGCTCCCACATGCTCCACGATGATCTCATCGGATGAACCACGATGTCGAGGATTCAATTAATCCCGTATACGATTCCCTTTGTCAATCGGTATTTTACTTGCCCGAGATTCGATCGTCGGTATCCCAATACCTCGTTCAATCTCGTTACCGGCAAGTCACTTTTCTCGTACCGTAATGCATGATCCTGTGATCAAACACTTTGATCACATTGAGCTCATTATGATGATGCATTACCGAGAGGGCCCGGTGATACCTCTCCGTCAAGCGGAGTGACAAATTCCAGTCTCGATCCATGTCAACCCAACAGACACTTTCAGAAATACCCGTAGTATACCTTTATAGTCACCCAGTTACGTTGTGACGTTTGGCACACCCAAAGCACTCCTACGGTATCCGGGAGTTATACGATCTCATGGTCTAAGGAAAGGATACTTGACATTGGAAAACTCTAGCAAACGAACTATGCGATCTTATGCTATGCTTAGGATTGGGTCTTGTCCATCACATCATTCTCCTAATGATGTGATCCCGTTATCGATGACATCCAATGTCCATAGTTAGGAAACCATGACTATCTGTCGATCAACGAGCTAGTCAACTAGAGGCTCACTAGGGACATGTTTGTTGTCTGTTATTCACACATGTATTACGATTTCCGGATAACACAATTATAGCACGAATAAAGACAATTATCATGAACAAGGAAATATAATAATAATGCTTTTATTATTGCCTCTAGGGCATATTTCCAACACCAGGCCTGCTGCTGATGCAACTGACGACGTTAAGAACGTCTGGCAGAGCAAAGCTGATGACTACTCGATAGTTCAATGTGCCATGCTTTACGGCTTAGAATCGGGACTTCAACGACGTTTTAAACGTCATGGAGCATATGAGATGTTCCAGGAGTTGAAGTTGATATTTCAAGCTAATGCCCGGATTGAGAGATATGAAGTCTCCAATAAGTTCTATAGCTGCAAGATGGAGGAGAACAGTTCTGTCAGTGAGCATATACTCAAAATGTCTGGGTATAATAATCACTTGATTCAACTGGGAGTTAATCTTCCGGATGATTGCGTCATTGACAGAATTCTCCAATCACTCCCACCTAGCTACAAGAGCTTCGTGATGAACTATAATATGCAAGGGATGGATAAAACAATTCCCGAGCTCTTCGCAATGCTGAAAGCTGCGGAGGTAGAAATCAAGAAGGAGCATCAAGTGTTGATGGTCAACAAGACCACTAGTTTCAAGAAAAAGGGCAAAGGGAAGAAGAAGGAAAACTTCAAGAAGAACAGCAAGCAAGTTGCTGCTCAGGAGAAGAAACCCAAATCTGGACCTAAGCCTGAAACTAAGTGCTTCTACTGCAAGCAGACTGGTCACTGGAAGCGGAACTGCCCCAAGTATTTGGCGGATAAGAAGGATGGCAAGGTGAACAAAGGTATATGTGATATACATGTTATTGATGTGTACCTTACTAGAGCTCGCAGTAGCACCTGGGTATTTGATACTGGTTCTGTTGCTAATATTTGCAACTCGAAACAGGGACTACGGATTAAGCGAACATTGGCCAAGGACGAGGTGACGATGCGCGTGGGAAATGGTTCCAAAGTCGATGTGATCGCGGTCGGCACGCTACCTCTACATCTACCTTCGGGATTAGTATTAGACCTAAATAATTGTTATTTGGTGCCAGCATTGAGCATGAACATTATATCTGGATCTTGTTTGATGCGAGACGGTTATTCACTTAAATCAGAGAATAATGGTTGTTATATTTATATGAGTAATATCTTTTATGGTCATGCACCCTTGAAAAGTGGTCTATTTTTTGATGAATCTCGATAGTAGTGATACACATATTCATAATGTTGAAGCCAAAAGATGCAGAGTTGATAATGATAGTGCAACTTATTTGTGGCACTGCCGTTTAGGTCATATCGGTGTAAAGCGCATGAAGAAACTCCATACTGATGGACTTTTGGAACCACTTGATTATGAATCACTTGGTACTTGCGAACCGTGCCTCATGGGCAAGATAACTAAAACGCCGTTCTCCGGTACTATGGAGAGAGCAACAGATTTGTTGGAAATCATACATACAGATATGTGGTCCAATGAATGCTGAAGCTCGTGGCGGATATCGTTATTTTCTCACCTTCATAGATGATTTAAGCAGATATGGGTATATCTACTTAATGAAACATAAGTCTGAAACATTTGAAAAGTTCAAAGAATTTCAGAGTGAAGTTGAAAATCATCGTAACAAGAAAATAAAGTTTCTACGATCTGATCGTGGAGGAGAATATTTGAGTTACGAGTTTGGTCTACTTTTGAAACAATGCGGAATAGTTTCACAACTCACGCCACCCGGAACACCACGGCGTAATGGTGTGTCCGAACTTCGTAATCGTACTTTACTTGATATGGTACGATCTATGATGTCTCTTACAGATTTACCGCTATCGTTTTGGGGTTATGCTTTAGAGACGGCCGCATTCACGTTAAATAGGGCACCATCAAAATCCGTTGAGACGATGCCTTATGAACTGTGGTTTGGCAAGAAACCAAAGTTGTCGTTTCTGAAAGTTTGGGGTTGCGATGCTTATGTTAAAAAACTTCAACCTGATAAGCTCGAACCCAAATCGGAGAAATGTGTCTTCATAGGATACCCAAAGGAGACTGTTGGGTACACCTTCTATCACAGATCCGAAGGCAAGACATTTGTTGCTAAGAATGGATCCTTTCTAGAGAAGGAGTTTCTCTTGAAAGAAGTGAGTGGGAGGAAAGTAGAACTTGATGAGGTAACTATACCTGCTCCCTTATTGGAAAGTAGTACATCACAGAAACCGGTTTCTGTGACACCTACACCAATTAGTGAGGAAGCTAATGATAATGATCATGAAACTTCAGAACAAGTCACTACTGAACCTCGTAGATCAATCAGAGTAAGATCCGCACCAGAGTGATATGGTAATCCTGTTCTGGAAGTCATGCTACTAGATCATGGCGAACCTACGAACTATGAAGAAGCGATGGTGAGCCCAGATTCCGCAAAATGGCTTGAAGCCATGAAATCTGAGATGGGATCCATGTATGAAAACAAAGTATGGACTTTGGTTGACTTGCCCGATGATCGGCAAGCAATTGAGAATAAATGGATCTTCAAGAAGAAGACTGACGCTGACGGTAATGTTACTGTCTACAAAGCTCGACTTGTTGCAAAAGGTTTTCGACAAGTTCAAGGGATTGACTATGATGAGATCTTCTCACTCCTAGCGATGCTTAAGTCTGTCCGAATCATGTTAGCGATTGCCGCATTTTATGATTATGAAATTTGGCAGATGGATGTCAAAACTGCATTCCTGAATGGATTTCTGGAAGAAGAGTTGTATATGATGCAGCCAGAAGGTTTTGTCGATCCAAAGTGAGCTAACAAAGTGTGCAAGCTCCAGCGATCCATTTATGGACTGGTGCAAGCCTCTCGGAGTTGGAATAAATGCTTTGATAGTGTAATCAAAGCATTTGGTTTTATACAGACTTTTGGAGAAGCCTGTATTTACAAGAAAGTGAGTGGGAGCTCTGTAGCATTTCTGATATTATATGTAGATGACATATTACTAATCGGAAATGATATAGAATATCTGGATAGCATAAAGGGATACTTGAATAAGAGGTTTTCAATGAAAGACCTCGGTGAAGCTGCTTACATATTGGGCATTAAGATCTATAGAGATAGATCAAGACGCTTAATTGGACTTTCACAAAGCACATACCTTGACAAAGTTTTGAAAAAGTTCAAAATGGATCAAGCAAAGAAAGGATTCTTGCCTGTGTTACAAGGTGTGAAATTGAGTAAGACTCAATGCCCGACCACTACAGAAGATAGAGAGAAAATGAAAGATGTTCCCTATGCTTCAGCCATAGGCTCTATCATGTATGCAATGTTGTGTACCAGACCTGATGTGTGTCTTGCTATAATTCTAGCAGGGAGGTACCAAAGTAATCCAGGAGTGGATCACTGGACAGCAGTCAAGAACATCCTGAAATACCTGAAAAGGACTAATGATATGTTTCTCGTATATGGAGGTGACAAAGAGCTCATCGTAAATGGTCATGTTGATGCAAGCTTTGACACTGATTCAGACGATTCTAAATCACAAACCGGATACGTATTTACATTAAACGGTGGAGCTGTCAGTTGGTGCAGTTCTAAACAAAGCGTCGTGGCGGGATCTACATGTGAAGCGGAGTACATAGCTGCTTCGGAAGCAACAAACGAAGGAGTATGGATGAAGGAGTTCATATCCGATCTAGGTGTCATACCTAGTGCATCGGGTCCAATGAAAATCTTTTGTGACAATACTGGTGCAATTGCCTTGGCAAAGGAATCCAGATTTCACAAGAGAACCAAGCACATCAAGAGACGCTTCAATTCTATCCGGGATCTAGTCCAGGTGGGAGACATAGAGATTTGCAAGATACATACGGATCTGAATGTAGCAGACCCGTTGACTAAGCCTCTTCCACGAGCAAAACATGATCAGCACCAAAGCTCCATGGGTGTTAGAATCATTAGTGTATAATCTAGATTATTGACTCTAGTGCAAGTGGGAGACTGAAGGAAATATGCCCTAGAGGCAATAATAAAGTTATTATTTATTTCCTTATATCATGATAAATGTTTATTATTCATGCTAGAATTGTATTAACCGGAAACATAATACTTGTGTGAATACATAGACAAACTAAAACGTCACTAGTATGCCTCTACTTGACTAGCTCTTTAATCGAAGATGGTTATGTTTCCTAACCATAGACATGTGTTGTCATTTGATTAACGGGATCACATCATTAAGGAATGATGTGATTGACATGACCCATTCCACTAGCTTAGCACCCGATCGTTTAGTATGTTGCTATTGCTTTCTTCATGACTTATACATGTTCCTATGACTATGAGATTATGCAACTCCCGTTTACCGGAGGAACACTTTGTGTGCTACCAAACGTCACAACGTAACTGGGTGATTATAAAGGTGCTCTATAGGTGTCTCCAAAGGTACATGTTGGGTTGGCGTATTTCGAGATTAGGATTTGTCACTCCGATTGTCGGAGAGGTATCTCTGGGCCCTCTCGGTAATGCACATCACTTAAGCCTTGCAAGCAATGCAACTAATGAGTTAGTTGCGAGATGATGTATTACGGAACGAGTAGAGAGACTTGCTGGTAACGAGATTGAACTAGGTATTAAGATACCGACGATCGAATCTCGGGCAAGTAACATACCGATGACAAAGGGAACAACGTATGTTGTTCGTAGAATATGTGGGAGCCAATATGAGCATCGAGGTTCCGCTATTGGTTATTAACCGGAGACGTGTCTCGGTCATGTCTACATTGTTCTCGAACCCGTAGGGTCCGCACGCTTAACGTTACAATGACAGTTTCATTATGAGTTTATATGTTTTGATGTACCGAAGGTTGTTCGGAGTCCCGGATGTGATCACGGACATGACGAGGAGTCTCGAAATGGTCGAGACATAAAGATTGATATATTGGACGACTATATTCGGACACCGGAAATGTTCTGGGTGATTACGTAGAAAACCGGAGTGCCGGAGGGGTTACCGGAACCCCCCGGGGAAGTATTGGGCCTTAGTGGGCCTGAGGGGAGAGAGAGGGCAGCAGCCCAGGAGGTGGTGCGTCCCCTCCCATGGGGAGTCCGAATTGGACTAGGGGAGGGGGGCGCGGCCCCTCTTTCCCTCTCCCTCTCCCTCTCTTTCCTTCCCCCTTCTCTCCTCCTAGTTGGACTAGGAAAGGGGAGTCCTACTCCTACTAGGAGGAGGACTCCCCCCTCCTTCGCGCGCCCCAAGGGCCGGCCGGCCTCCCCCCTTGCTCCTTTATATACGGGGGCAAGGGGGCACCTCTAGACACACAAGTTGATCTTCGTGATCGTTCTCTTAGCCGTGTGCGGTGCCCCCCTCCACCATAATCCTCGATAATATTGTAGCGGTGCTTAGGCGAAACCCTGCGACGGTAGAACATCAATATCGTCACCACGCCGTCATGCTGACGGAACTCATCCCCGACACTTTGCTGGATCGGAGTCCGGGGATCGTCATCGAGCTGAACGTGTGCTAAAACTCGGAGGTGTCGTAGTTTCGGTGCTTGATCGGTCGGGACGTGAAGACGTACGGCTACATCAACCGCGTTGTCATAACTCTTCCGCTATCGGTCTATGAGGGTACGTAGACAACACTCTCCCCTCTCGTTGCTATGCATCACCATGATCTTGCGTGTGCGTAGGAATTTTTTTGAAATTACTACGTTCCCCAACAATTACCCCTATCGAGTCTCAGGCAGTTAGGTCCATGGTGTCCGGTTCTGAGGACCGGGTGGAGGATCAAACAAGCTTAAACACAAATGGAAGCGAAAGATTTATCCAGCTTCGGCGGTGCGTAGAATTGTTAGGAACCGTACTACTAAAACATTTCATGATGAAATATGAGAGGAATCTTTTGGAATAGCAGAGGTCTGACAGACTTGGCTAAAAGAAGGTTTCTAGGGTATGCTTCTATTGAACATAGGTTGGATTTTATCGCCCTCTCTGAAACTGGAAGGGACAATTTCTCTCCATAGTTTCTAAGTACTTTATTAGGAGGTATCGATTTTGATTGGCACTGCCTACCGCCAAGAGGAAGACAGATGAGATCTTACTTGGGGTTAGATGCGAGTCCTTGGAAGTCCGAAGTGTGGTCATGAGAGATTTCACCGTTAAGTTTCGGGTTAGATCGAAGGCCGGCGGGTTTAATTGGGCACTGGTGGCGGTATATGGCGCCACGCAGCCAGAACTCAAACCAGATTTTTGGCGGATCTTGTCCGTATTTGCGGCTCTGAGCAGCTTCCAATCTTGGTTGGGGGCGACTTTAATATTATTAGAAGGAGAGAGGAAAAGAACAATGATAATTTTGACGGCAGGTGGTCGTTTATGTTTAATACCATTATTGAAAGCTTGGATCTGAGAGAGATAGAGCTTTCGGGTAGAAAATTCACTTGGGCTAATACTTTGCCAAACTCAACATTTGAGAAGCCGGATCGAGTCCTCGCGAGCGTCAAATGGGAGTAGAAATTTCCCCTGGTAACAGTCCAAGCGTTATCGCGCGCAATCTTCGACCACACCCCTTTGCTGGTTGACTCTGGTGAGGCTACGCATGTGGGGAATAAAAATACCTTTTCTTTCGAATTGGCATGGTTTGAAAGAGAAGGGTTCTTCGATCTGATAACCAGGGAATGGGCTAAAGATGCAGGAGGGAGGACTTCTGTTGAAAGATGGCAGAATAAGACAAGGCACTTAAGAAATTTCTTACGTGGGTGGGCTAAGCATCTTAGTGGGATTTATAAGGTGGAAAAGGAAAGGCTCCTTACACTTATTCAGTCCCTAGATTTAAAAGCCGAGTCCACAATTCTAGAGACCACGGAGCTACATGCTAAAGTAGACGCGGAGATGAGATTGAAAGAACTCTTGTGAGAGGAGGAATTGAAGTGGGTATTGCGAGCTAAGGTCCGCAAAGTTTTCCAAGGGTCTTTCATATGATATGGCAAGCACAGAAAGAAAAGAATCTTTTAGCTTGAGCAAGACGAGGGGACGATTTTAGGACAGGAAAACCTAAAATTATACATAACCAATTACTACAAGCAGCTGTTTGGGCCTCCGGAGGATAATTCCGTATCCTTGGATGAGTCGAAGGTTGAGGATGTTCCTCAACTTGCCGCGGATGAGAATGATATTTTGACCGCCCCATTTTTGGAGAAAGATGTGTTTGAAGCTATTTCACAGATGAAGAATAATAAAGCTCCAGGGGGGATGGATTTCCGGCGGAGTTTTATAAAAAGTGCTGACATATTATTAAAGGAGATTTGATACCGAGGTTCCATGATTTATTCTCTGGATAGCTTCAGTTGTTTCATCTGAATTTTGGAACAATTACTTTGCTTCCTAAGAAAACAGAGGCTGTGAGAATTGAGCACAGGCCGATCTGTCTTCTTAACGTAAGTTTCAAAAAATTTACCAAGGTTGGGACTAATAGACTCACGCAGATTGCGCACTCTGCGGTGCAGCCGTCCCAAACTTCTTTCATGCCGGACAGAAACATCCTTGAAGGGGTTGTGGTCCTTCATGAAACGCTCCATGAAATTCACACAAAAAAACTAGACAGGGTTGTTTTCAAAGTGGATTTCGAGAAAGTGTACGATAAAGTCAAATGGTCATTTCTTCAACATGCCTTGTGTATGAAAGGTTTTGATCAGGCCTAGAGACACCAGGTAGAATCTTTTACGCAAAAAGGGAGTGTTGGAATTAAAGTGAATGACGACATAGGTCACTACTTCCAGACACATAAGGGCCTGAGACAAGGAGATCCGATGTCCCCTATTCTGTTCAACATAGTAGTCGACATATTAACGATTCTAATAGGAAGGGCTAAAGATGCTGGTCAAGTAGGTGGCCTGGTTCCTCATCTAGTTGATGGAGGTGTGTCTATCCTACAGTACGCGGATGATACTATCATCTTCATGGAGCATGACTTGGCAAAAGCGAGAAACATGAAGCTGGTGTTATGCTTATTCGAACAATTGACCGGGTTAAAGATTAACTTCCATAAAAGCGAATTGTTCTGTTGTGGAAGAGCTAAAGAGGAACACGATGCTTACAAACAATTGTTCTAGTGCGAATTGGGGGCTTTACCTTTCACGTATTTGGGTATATCAATTCACCATCGTAAGCCGACAAACAGAGAATGGAAGTGCATTGAGGATCGATTTGAGAAGAAACTGAACTGCTAGAAGGGCAAGCTGATGTCATACAGAGGTCGATTAATTCTCATTAATTTGGTTCTCACGAGTATGCCCATGTTTCTCTTGTCCTTTTTCGAGGTACCAGTTGGAGTTCGGAAAAGGCTGGACTTCTATCGTTCCCGCTTCTTCTGGCAGAGTGATGAACTTAAGCGAAAATACAGACTCGCTAAATGGGATATTATTTATCGATCGAAGGAACAAGGGGGGTCTAGGTATTGAAAATCTTGAGGTGAAGAACATATGCCTTCTCAGCAAGTGGCTGTATAAGTTATCTGTAGAGACGGAGGCCACATGTGCGCAGATTCTGCGTAATAAGTACCTTAATTCCAAAACTTTGTCCCAGGTGACAGTGAGGCCGAGGAACTCGCCTTTTTTGGAAAGGACTGATGAGTGTTAAATCAGTTTTTTTCAACAGGACAAAGTTTATAGTCGAAAACGGTACCACTACGAGATTCTGGGAGGATACATGGCTAGGGGAAACACCCCTCGCGCTTCAATATTCTCCACTTTATAGCATTGTTCAACGAAGAGACGCTTACGTTGCGACAGTACTTCAGTCCACTCCTCTCAATATTCACTTTAAGAGGACGCTAGCCGGAAGCCGTTGGGAAGCCTGGCTCCATCTTATGCGTAGACTGATGGATGTTCAGCTTTCTCAACGGCCCGATCAGTTGTGCTGGAAGCTAACTAGGAATGGAGACTTTACGGTTAAATCCATGTATCTGGATGTTATCAATTCTAACTCTATTCCTAGTTCGAAACATGTTTGGAAAGTCAAAGTATCTTTGAAAGTTTAAGTGTTTATTTGGTTTGTACATAAATAAGTCATTTTAACTAAGGACAACTTGGCTAAACGCAACTGGACAAGATCTACAAGATGGAGTTTTTGTGATCGGGATGAATCCATCAAACAACTCTTTCTTGATTGCCCGTTGGCAAAAAAATTATGGCGGACCGTTCACATAGCCTTTAATATTACTCCTCCGAATACTATCAACATGTTATTTGGGACGTGGCTTGACGGGATAGAGTCCGAAACAGCGAGACACATTCGTGTAGGAGTATGTGCTTTATTATGGGTAGTCTGGAACTGCAGAAATGATTTGGTCTTTAACAGAACAACAAATACTCATTTTTTGTAGGTTATCTTCCGAGCCACTGCGTTGATCCATATGTGGTCGCTACTCACTCCGACGGAGGCCAGGTATCGTATGGTTACTGAATCTATCCGATGGGAGATGGTAGCATGGGCTATTTTCAACCGGTTTGAACGACGGTCATGTAATAGGACAGGCAATTAGTTTTCCTATCTTTTCTTATGCCAGCCGGTTGTGGCTTTACTTTTATTTTTCTGCTCTTTGTGAGCATTTTTGTTCTTTTGTTTGAGACATCAAGACTTAAGTTGAACTTATTTGCTTATTAATAATATGGCTGTATGCATCGTTCTGATGCAGAGGCCGGGAAGCTCCTCTTTTTTTTAAAAAAATTAGGTTATAGGAAGAGACTGTGAGGTTTACTGAAACCGCTTCTAATGTATAGTATTGAACTCAGTTTGAAATTGACATGACGAAGAAGCAGGCTCGGAGAAATTCAGAAGTACGATCAACAGTTTCTGTTCCCTGCTTCGCCGTGCAGCGTTGTAAGCCGAGGTCCCCTCCTTCGCCATGTGTCCTAGGGTTTGTACTCGGCTTACATTGGTATGAGCCGAGAGGCCGACAAATTACACTCAGCTTATGGCGAAACACAAAGGCAACAAATGTTTTTTCCTTTAGTGTCTGTAGTAGTAGTAGCGGGGTTGACATCGATCATGGTGGATTTTATTAATGAACGCTACTCGATCTGTTGACAGTGACACCAAGCTAGAACATCGAACATAGACATACGGCGCAGTGAAAAGCCCCGATGACAAACGCGCGACGATCATTCGTCCATTAACCCCCACTGTTGTAAACATGGTGACCGACAGCTGATTGGAGATGACCTCGTCCGCTGGCCATCCTTGTCGACGGGCGACGGCCGGACCACCATGACGGGGCAACTCGCGTGGTGCGCGCAGTAGTCGCTCACGCTCCCCAGGAACGCCCTGCAGCCAAAAGAACGAGCACATAGGTAGAGCGGTTATAATCACGTGTATCGCGCGCGATCAATCGTGAGACGGGCACACGTTCGTACGTACCTCCCGACGGCGCCGAGCCCGCGGCTGCCGACGACGAGCAGGCCGGCGCCCGCGTCCTCCGCGGCGCGGCACAGCGCCTCCCTGGACTCCCCCTCCACCAGCACCGCCGCCGCGCTCACCTGCGCAGCAGCCACGGTATAAGTTGATGGGCCGACGGCGTGCGTCACAAGGACCTATACTGCTGTACTGTACATACCCCTCGTCTGTGGCAGACCCGCCTGCCCCTGTCGAGCAGGCTGCGCGCGCTCTCCTTCCGCGCAGCTCGCACCGACTGCATGATCGACGGCGCGCCGTACACCGCGGACCCTGCGTGCATGCGTGGTCAATCATATTCATATCAGCTCCGCTGGTGTGCAGCAATGTCGCGCGAGGTGTGCCGTGATGCTGGCCGTCGGCTCACCTGGCCCGCCGACCGGGCACATGGCGTGGTGGAGCGGCTCCAGGGCGTGGACGAGCACCAGTTCATGCCGGGCCTCCTCCGTCGCCGGCTGATCGCCGGCGGGGAAAAGGCAGCGTATCACCCAGTCTAGCGCGTGGCGGCTTCCGCCGCTGTCGTCCAGCGCGACCAGCACCTTCATCTCTCGCCTCTCTTGTTCTTGGTGTTTATTGATTCAGGTTGTCGCCGATGCGCCCGGTGCGGGAGCGCGTGGATCATATATACGTGAATCCAAACCACGTAGTGCCGTGGAGAGGTAGAACGGACGGAGCTGTCGAGCGGTGGGTCATGGATGGCGGCGGCGAGAGGACGAGGCGCCGTGCGCGCGTGGCATATCCATGCAGGAGCAAACGGCCGCGCGCCGCCCTAGCCCCGTAACGCCAAGCCGGCGCCACGCCACATCTTGCTAGCTCGAGCCCTGGAGCGGTACGGCCATATGCCTCCATGTGCCAAAAGTGAATTTCCCCGAATAATGTATGTATAAGATTGGAAGCGTTCCTACTCCTCGATGAGAAGCCGCGTTGGTTTATATTGAACGAGGCAGAACAGCCCTATCGTGGCTTACAAGAAGAGAAAACCTATCGCAAGGAATCGGTTGTAATGAGGACTCCTAAACAGCTACGAGAGGGAGAGAGATAGAATAGAGTTGGGATTACAATGTGGAGATAAACATGAATTCTAACCCCCTCCTTTAATCTCAACTATTCTATGTTTAGATTCCTCTTGAACTCTTCAAATGGTTTTGCCGGCAGTGCCTTGGTGAACCCATCAGCCACTTGATCTTTGGAAGGGATGAACCGTATCTCAATTTTCTTTGCTGCAACCCTTTCACGCACAAAGTGAAAATCAATCTCTATATGCTTGGTTCTTGCATGAAACACTGGGTTTGCATACAAGTATGTTGCTCCCAAATTATCACACCATAAGCATGAAATGTGATTCTGCTTGACCCCCATTTCATCCAGTAGTGACTCAATCCAAATGATCTCTGCAGTGGCATTAGCTAAGGGTTTATACTCAGCCTCTGTACTTGACCTTGATACAGTGGCTTGTTTCCTAGCACTCCAAGAAACAAGATTAGGCCCAAAAAACACTGCAAAGCCTCCAGTTGATTTTCTATCATCACTGCAACCTGCCCAATCAGCATCAGAGAATGCACTCACAAGAGAGAATTAGAGCGTCTGAAATGCAGTCCTACTTCCATAGTATGTTTGACATATCTTACAATTCTCTTAACAGCTGTCCAATGTGCAGTACTGGGTGCATGCAGATATTGACAAACTTTGTTAACAACAAATGAGATATCTGAGCGAGTAAGAGTCAAGTACTGTAATGCTCCAACAATACTTCTATACTTTGTGCTATCTTCCTCATGAAGTGGCTCACCTTCATATGCTGAAAGTTTCTCTGAGGAGGACAACAGTGTAGGTACATGCTTGCGGTTTTTCATCCACATACGAGATAGAAGCTCAGTAACATATTTCTCTTGTTTTAGTACTATGCCATCTTGAGTCTTCTTAACTTTGATGCCTAGAAAGAAGTGCAAATCACCTAGATCTTTCAAGGCAAACTTTGAGCTTAAATCATGCAGAAGAGCATTAGTAGCACTTTATGATGAACTTGCAACTATGATGTCATCCATAATATGAGAACAAAGATAACTACTTTTCCCTTGTTATAAATGAACAGAGATGTATCAGCTTTGGAAGCAATAAAACCAAGACATTTCAATTGTGAGCTCAACCTGGAGTACCATGCTCTAGGTGCTTGTTTCAATCCATAGAGTGCTTTGTCAAGCTTGCACACATAATGTGGTGTTTTCTTACTCTCATATCCTGGTGGTTGTCTCATGAACACCTCCTCTTCCAGAACACCATGTAAAAACGCGTTCTGTACATCTAGATGTCTCAAGCTCCATCCCCTGAACACAATAATATAGCTAACCCAAGTCTTATAGTTGCAGCTTTTACAACCGGACTAAAAGTATCCTCATAGTCTATGCCACAGCGTTGTTTAAAGCCCTTTGCAACTAGACGTGCCTTATATCTGTCAATGGAGCCATCGGCTTTCTTTTTAATTCTATACACCCACTTGCAATCAATAATATTTTTACCTCTCTGATCAGGCACAAGATGCCAAGTTTTGTTCCTCATAAGTGCAGAATATTCCTCATGCATTGCTTTCTTCCATTTAGGGTCACCAAGTGCGTCATTCAGTGTCGTTGGTTCCCTTGAAATACATAGCATGCCATACCATATAGTACCATCACTTTGTATTTTGGGATTACGTATACCTTTTTGTAACCTGGTCATAACTCGCAAAGGAGCTTCTTGTTGCATGTGTACAGGAACAGGATCCATTGGCGCAGAAGATTCGCCTCTTGCTGCTGAATCTACTGGTGATGCAGAAGATCCACCGGACACTGGCGCAGAAGATCCAGTGGACCTTGGTGTGGCCCCCTTGCCACTGGATGCCCGGGAAACCACAGGGCTTGCAGGCACAGACGATCCGCTGCCAAGTTGCATGTGCGCGGGTTGCGAGGAGGAGCCGACCGCGCGACTGGTCCCGCTAGGCTCGCTATCGGGTGATGTGTCAGTGTGCGAGTGGCCCTCCCAGGAATCTGGGCCACTGCCGCCTTGGACGCGATCCAAGAAGGATCTGTGCGCACGATTCGAGGCCTGCAACTGCGCAGGAGTGCCAGTCGTCGCCATATCATCATCGGGATCAGCGGCAGGCTCGTCTTCTTCTGGAGCATGAAATAACACAGCATCTTGAGCTATATTTTTATGATTTTGACCGTTTTGAACGCCGTTTTCCTCAGGAACCTGCACGGGCATAAGAGTAGAGATGGGACTAGCAGGATTATCATCATATTGGTCAGTACAATTGTCTTCCACGTGATCAAAGTTTCGAAGATGTGATGGAAGAAGGAGAATTTCCTTTCGAAGAAGAGAACCGGCATTGGGATGAAGAGATGCAAAGGGAAACACAGATTCATCGAAGACAACATCTCTGGATATGTAAACCCTACCAGTGGGAACATCTAGACATTTAACCCCCTTGTGCATATGGCTATAGCCTAAGAAAACACATTTTTTAATGAAATGCGAGTTTGTGTGTGTTGTAGGGTCTAAGATTTGGCCAACATGCGCACCCAAAAATACGGAGAGATGTGTAATCGGGTGTGACACCAAGAAGCCGCGTGATGGGTGTTTCTAGTTTGATAACTTTGCTTGGGAGCAAGTTGATAAGATATGTAGCAGTTAGACAAGCTTCATCCGAGAACTTGAGTGGCATGGATGCATTTGCTAGTAATGCGAGTCCTACATCAACAATATGACGGTGCTTTCTTTCAGCTGATCCGTTTTGTTGGTGAGCATGAGGGCAAGAGACATGATGCGAAATACCAGGTTTTTGAAAAAAGGAATTTAGCTTCTCATACTCATCACCCCAGCCAGTCTGCATAGCAATGATCTTAGAGTTCAGTTTGCGTTCAACAAGATTTTGAAAGTTGATGAAAACATGAAAGACAGATCGCTTCTTCAATAAGTAAATCCAAGTAAATTTACTATAATCATCAATGAAGCTTACATAATAGGAAAATCTATCAACTGAAGTAGGGGCTGGCCCCCATACATCTGAAAAAATAAGTTGCAATGGAGCGGTAGATACACTAGTAGAAATAGGATAAGGTAACTGATGACTTTTGGCCTGTTGACACGGATCACAAACTGACTCAACACTAGAATCATATGAGAGTTTATTTTTGCTAAGAACATATCTAACAATAACTGAAGATGGATGACCTAAGCGACTATGCCACTTTGCTGAAGATGGCTTAGTGACGACATATGCTTGTTTATTGGACCATGATGATGATGATGATGATGATGATATGAGTGGATAGAGACCTCCCACGCACCGTCCTCAAAGAATGACTCTCCTCGTGGCTAGGTCCTTTACCAAGAAAAGAAAGGATAAAACTCTATAAGAACATTATTGTCAAGAGTGAATCGATGAACAGAAACAAGGTTTTTGGATGTTTCAGGAACATGTAAGATATTTTTCAAGTGTAAATTTTTTACGGTTTTTTAACAATTGAACTACCAATATGCAAGATTTCCATACCAGAACCACTCGCCGTGTGGATTTGATCGCCTCCATTGTATCTCTCCCGCATGGTCAGCTTGTCAAGCTCTCCGGTAATGTGGTTTCTAGCTCCGGTGTCAGCATACCAATTGGTATCCACACCGTAGGAGACAACATGTGCCCCCTTCTCCTCTTGATCGTTTTCCTCATAGCGCCACCGGCATGAGCGTGCACCCCCGGATAATGTTTGAGACAAATCTAGCATTCAGGATAGTCACGCTGTTGCTGTTGTTCACGCCCTTGTTGCTGTTGTTGTCGAGGGCGCCCTCTGTTTCCGCCGCCGCTACCTGCAGGAGAGGGCTGACGATCACCACGGCCGCGCCCCCTTCCTCCTCGCCCGCGATAGGATCTCCCGCGGGTCTGTCCACGGCCTCTGTACGCCGCTTTTGCAGATGTGTGGAAACTCCCTGATGATGAGTCACCTAACATCTCCATCCTTTGATCAAAAGCGGAGATTTGGGTGAAGAGGTCATCTGGCGTGATCTGGTTCTTGACAACTCCTATTGCCGCAACTACTGGATCGTAATTGCGATCAAGGCCTGCAAGAATATAGTCAACCATCTCTGGATCTGACACCGGGCGGCCAGCAGCGGCCAACTAATCTGCGAGGTTCTTCATCTTCGCCATGAAGACGGAGCTTGACATGGAGCCCTTCTTGGCTATGGTGATTGCAATTCTTAGGTTTGTGATCCTAGATTGGGACTGAGAGGCAAAGAGAGTTGTTACCGTCGTCCATAGCTCGAAGGTTGATTCCTTCCCGACGACTTTTTCAAGGATTTCTGGTGTCATAGAGTTGAGTAAGTATGAGAGGACCTGTTGATCTTTGGCGATCCATGGCCCATACAGCGGGTTCGGCTCCATGGCTGAAGTTTTGTCCGCCTTGATGATCTCCACCATCTTGGGTGGGGCAGCGTCGGAGTTGTCCAATAGCCCAGTCACCTGTGCACCTCGCAAGGTTGGGAGTACTTGCGCTCTCGAGAGGATGAAGTTTCCTCTCGCAAGTTTCTCTGATGGAGGCGCACCGAGGTTGAGGGCAACTCCTGTTGACGACGACATGAGGGCGACGCCGACGTGCTTCTGGTTTGATTTTTGTGGCTAGATGTGTAGGGGAGAGGTAGCTCTGATTACCATGTAAGATTGGAAGCGTTCCTACTCCTCGATGAGTAGCCGCGTTGGTTTATATTGAACGAGGCAGAATAGCCTTGCCGTGGCTTACAAGAAGAGGAAACCGATCACAAGGAATCGGTTGTAATGAGGACTCCTAAACAGCTACGAGAGGGAGAGAGATATAATAGAGTTGGGATTACAATGTGGAGATAAACATGAATTCAAACAGTATGACAAATCAAAATCAGGTGTATCTTTGATTTGTTGATTCTGGAAACGTAAGAATAGAATAAGTGCTCTTCCACTAACTAGAGAGAACCATGCCTGAAGTAGAAAGAACCAATTACAAGTGTTCATAGTGGTCTAATAAAATCAACCATGGCCGTGAAGGTTCCTAGTGTTGATCCCAGTTGTTGGAGATAATGAAAGGAAGCAACAAAACAGAGGAGAAGGAGTTCCAGGTTCTTTTTCCCCTGGTTTGTATCAGTTACTGATTACGCGTCATGTCCATTCGAATCGTAGATGGATTGTTTGCACCAAAGTTTGATTTGTTTCGAAAAGAAGGATTACCCTTGCCTCTGCATCGAGCGATGCACCAAAGTTTGATTGATTACACCACATGAGAAACCAATAATTCATTTCATGAGATTTGAAAAGATGAAACATTTCCTACAAACATAATGCAAATAAATTCTTAGAAAAAATAATATATGATTCGATTCTAGGATCAAATAATCCACAGAGAAATAATTCATAAATAGTGTGTTTCTCTAAATTTCCTATAATTTTTTTTTGAATCGTATAAAATCCTAAATGTAATGGTGTAGCTAACTAGCAACACATATGGGGTCTCGTGTATTTCTCGAGAATGAATCAGTCGACGGCATGACGTGGGGCGCCTCAGCCGCGTCCACCTCCTCCTCCGGCGGCGTTGGTGAAGAAGGAGAGCAGGTCGACGGAGGAGCCCGCTCTTCCTCCAGCGCCAGGCTGCAGGTCGTCGTCGAGGAAGAGCTGTTCCTCGGGCACCCGGAACGCGCCGTGCGCGCAGGCGAGCGCGGCGCCGGCCGCGAGGGCGGAGAAGACGATGGACCCGACGGAGGTCACGAAGACGACGAACGCCGACGCCGCCAGGAGCCCGCCCAGCGTCTCCCTCTCGGAGAAGGTCTTCCCGAAGGCCGCGAGCGGGGGCGCGTCGGCGGGGCGGAGGAGGTAGAGCGCGCACCAGGCGGCGAGGAGCGCCAGCAGGGCGGCGAGCGCGAACGGGTGCGCGAGGAGGGAGGCGGCGAGGGAGAGCGCGACGAGGAGGGCGTAGTTGACGCGGAAGTAGGCGAGGTTCCTGCGGACGCGGGCGGTGGCGTCGGCGAGGGAGTCCGGGCGGCTGAGCGCCGCGCGGTCGAGGAGCTCCGCCCACGGGCGCGCGCCGGAGAGGGAGCGCTTGACGGAGTCGAGGAGGCGGGCGAGGTAGGCGCGCTGGTCGGCCGCCGAGGAGGTGTCCGGAACGGGGAGAACGATGGTGGTGGTCGCGGTGGTGGCCGCCGGGAGAACGGAGACGGGGAGGAGGGGAGGCGAAGCCGCGGCCATGGCGTCGGTGGATGCCACCGTAGAGAATAAATGTTTTATTTATCTGGGACAGAAGAATGTTTAGGAGCGATGAACGATGGCGCGCGTTTCCCTCTCTGTTAACAAGCAAAGGTCAACCGTCAACGGTCAGCCTCGTCTCTCTCTCTATGTCTCCTAATTTGACCTGAACTGGTGGATACATTCAAGCTGAATTTGTAAACGCTGATAAGTAAGTAGTACTCCCTCCGTTTCTTTTTAGTCAAGGTTTGGTCAAATTCAAACTTTATAGAGTTTGACTAATTTTATATTAAAAACTACAAACATTTAAAATATGAAATCAATATTATCAGATGCATCATGAAACATATTTTCATACTATGTAGTTTTAGTATTGTAGATGTTCGTTTTTTTTTTATATAAATTTGGTCAAACTTTGTGTAGTTTGACTTTGACCAAATCTTATATGCGGAGTAAAAAGAAACGGAGGGAGTACTAGTTTGGCTAGACCAGGGATCAGTTTGAGATTGCTGGTGAAATACAAGACTGGTCAACTTACCACTCCGGTAGGTAAAGATGGTATTTTTCTTAATAAAAATAATTGTCAAGAAAAACAACGGTCCATACAACCGGAATACATCAAGACACAAAATGACATATAAAATAAAATAAAATTACAACCAAAACAAAATTGGTTCTCTTCCTGTTCGATGGTAAGAGCAACTATAGCAGACCCCGCAAAAACTTGACCCGCAAAATGCATTTGCGGTTTCACGAAGATCGCGTTTGCGGGTCGAAAACTAGCATGGCCGAACAGATACCGTATCTAAACCTGCATAATTTGAAAAAACACTTTCGCGAAAGAAATTGCACAAACATAGTTCATCACATCACATACTACATAGTTCATACAAGCATAGATCATACTACATGCTACTTTAACTAGTACTAGAGGGGGTCGGATCTGACGGCAGTGAGGACGACGCCGTGGAGGCCGAGCGACGCTCAATCCTCCTTGCCGGAGCTGCACAGGTCGACGTACTTCGCCGTCTGCTCCGCGCGGATGCGGCGCCACTCCTCGGCCTTCTAGTTGTCGGCGACCACCTGCCGCCACTCGAGGTCTTCGAGCTCGTCGGCGTGGCGCCGACGCTCCTCCTCCTCGCGCACCCTCCGCTCGTCGATGGCGGCCGCAACGGCATCGACGTCCGCGACGTAGTCCTCGGGCCCGACGACTCCGCGGCGGCCGAGCGGAGCGGGCTCCTCCTTCACGGGGACGAAGGCGAACGGCGCCGGCTCCTCCGGCTCCTCCTCGTCCTCCGACCACTCCCTCTTCACGGGGAGAAAGCCCGCGCCGGAGGACGAGGAGCTCGCGGCGAACGAAGACCTCGCAGAGGAGAAGGATGCGCGCCGGCGGTCGTACTCTTCCGTCTCGCTCCGCTGGAAGCTCGGGGGCGGCGACATGCCGCAGTTGGTCCACTTCCGGGCGCTGCGCTTCCTCGCGCCGTCCGACCGGATGCGCCGCTCGCGCTCCGGGTCCCTTCCGCCACCGGATCTGCTGACGGAGCCGCATCTGGAGCTCCACATTCGGCCCCACATGGCAGCTGGAGGCGGGGCGGGTGGTCGTCGGCGGCGAGAAATGTGAAGAGGGGGGAAGGGGAATCGCGTGGCTCGGTGGTGGCGGAGGATAGGGTTTGGACCCACAAACGAGTCACGGAACCACAGTTATAGCGATCGGGGCGTGCGGTTTACGGGCTGCGGCAAAAAAATTTGCGGGCCGGGTGAGTATGTGGGCTCTATTCTGGCCAAAAAAATTGGACCGAGCCCGCGTACTCGCCGGAATTTTGCGGGTCTGCGCGTTTTGCGGGGTCTGCTAGAGTTTCTCTAAGACGTTCGTCACAAATTAAAATATGCACTAAACCAACAATAAGAAAAGAAACACCCGTAAAAATCATCGTCATGTCAGTCTTTGACACACAATAATCATCCCTCGCTAGTAAACGATGAAGAACATTAGTTGTGGCATTATCCTACGCAATGCAGATTTATAATATTTGAACAACCATCTAGATGGTTGGATGAAGGAAGCCATGTTGCAGAACAAATCAAAAGAGGGGGTCCACATCACCATACCAAGAGCCAACCAACTTATAAGGGCATATTTATCCCTTAGTTGTTTTGGTGATTGATGACAATGCTTTTGCGGACTAATCGTGTGCATTGAGTATTCCAGATATATCATGACTAGACACAAGACGATTTGGTGCCCCTCAAAGACTATTGAAGATGACGTTTCTTTACGTTTCTTTTCGGTGGATTTGAGTCGTAGGAAAGCCGTACTATTAAGAGGGATCCGCTTTGGAAAGGTTTGGGTGGAATCATCACGTACACGTCTACTCATTTTGCACCACCTTTTCGTTGGCAATTTGGAGCATCCTCTGTATTTTCTTGTCTATGCAAAATGTCGTGATTGTTGCTGAACTAGGGCATACGGTAGTACTGCTCCTAGGAGCGGTAGTACCGCAGGCCCTTGCGGTAGAACCGGCCTCTGGCGCGGTAGTACCGCAAGTGCCTGATACGTCTCCAACGTATCTATAATTTTTGATTGCTCCATGCTATATTATCTATTGTTTTGAACAATATTGGGCTTTATTATCCACTTTTATATTATTTTTGGGACTAACCTATTAACCGGAGGCCCTGCCCAGATTTGCTATTTTTTTTGCCTATTTCAGTGTTTCAAAGAAAAGGAATATCAAAAGGAGTCGAAACGGAACAAAATCAACTGGAGAAGTTATTTTTGGAAGGAAAGCTACCGGATGGACTTGGCCCCCACGTCAGGAGCCAAGGGAGGTGCTCACGAGGGTGGGGGCGCGCCCACCCCCCTAGGGCGCTCCCCCTGCCTCGTGGGGCCCCCGAAGCTCCACCGACGTACCCCTTGCACCCATATATACCTACGTATCGTAAAACATCCAGAACAGAGATTAGATCTGGAGTTCCGCCACCGCAAGCCTCTGTAGCCACCAAAAGTCAATCGGGACCCTGTTCGGGCACCCTGCCGAAGGGGGGAACCCTCACCGGTGGCCATCTTCATCATCCCGACGCTCTCTATGATGAGGAGGGAGTAGTTCACCCTCGGGGCTGAGGGTATGTACCAGTAGCTATGTGTTTGACCTCTCTCTCTCGTGTTCTTGATTTGGCACGATCTTGATGTATCGCGAGCTTTGCTATTATAGTTGGATCTTATGTTTCTTCTCCCCCTCTTCTCTCTTGTAATGGATTGAGTTTTCCCTTTGAGGTTATCTTATCGGATTGAGTCTTTAATGATTTGAGAACACTTGATGTATGTCTTGCCGTGCGTATCTGTGGTGACAATGGGATATCACATGATTCACTTGATGTATGTTTTGGTGATCAACTTGCGGGTTCCGCCCATGAACCTATGCATAGGGGTTGGCACACGTTTTCGTCGTGATTCTCCGGTAGAAACTTTGGGCACTCTTTGAAGTACTTTGTGTTGGATTGAATAGATGAATCTGAGATTGTGTGATGCATATCGTATAAGCATACCCACGGATACTTGAGGTGACATTGGAGTATCTAGGTGACATTAGGGTTTTGGTTGATTTATGTCTTAAGGTGTTATTCTAGTACGAACTCTAGGTCTGTTTGTGACACTTATAGGAACAGCCCAACGGATTGATTGGAAAGAATAACTTTGAGGTGGTTTCGTACCCTACCATAATCTCTTCGTCTGTTCTCTGCTATTAGTGTCTTTGGAGTGACTCTTTGTTGCATGTAGAGGGATATTTATATGATCCAACTATGTTATTATTGTTGAGAGAACTTGCACTAGTGAAAGTATGAACCCTAGGCCTTGTTTCCTAGCATTGCAATACCATTTACGCTCACTTTTACCACTTGTTACCTTGCTGTTTTTATATTTTCAGTTTACAAAAACCTATATCTACAGTCCATATTGCACTTGTATCACCATCTCTTCGCCGAACTAGTGCACCTATACAATTTTCCATTGTATTGGATGTGTTGGGGACACAAGAGACTCTTTGCTATTTGGTTGCAGGGTTGCTTGAGAGAGACCATCTTCATCCTACGCCTCCCACGGATTGATAAACCTTAGGTCATCCACTTGAGGGAAATTTGCTACTGTCCTACAAACCTCTGCACTTGGAGGCCCAACAACGTCTACAAGAAGAAGGTTGCGTTGTAGACATCAGTGCCCACGATAGTACCACTTCCTTGGAGCGGTAGTACTGTGGCCTCAGGCCAGGCCCTCCTGCTTTTGCGGTAGTAGGGGCGGATGTAATTTTTTACATCCGCACCATACGCGGTAGTACCGCGCCAGGGGCGCGGTAGTACCGTACGCTCTGGCCAGGCTCAGCAGATGCGCGACAGTAGGGGAGGGTGTAATTTTTTTACATCTGCTCCACGCGCGGTAGTACCGCTCCTGGCTTACGGTACTACCGTGTCGGATTTTTGCATAGATCCTTATTCTCCGGAAGTTGCCACGGATGTATTTTTATACGTCCGTGCCTTCCCAAATCTAGTCTATCCCTGCCTTGCGGTAGTACCGCAAGGGGGAGCAGTAGTAACGCTGAAAGCACAAGTGCTCCCTAGGTGGTTTTGGTAATTAATGTCAACATATCTCTTGTTGGACTAACGTTTCTATCTAGCATGTTTCAGATAAGTTCAATAATGGAGTGGCATGGACTAAAGGTTGTGGGAACTCTCAAGATGCTAAGGACAAAGGATTGGCTAAAGCTTCAAGCTCAAGGCTCTTCATTTTACATTTTAGTGATCCAAGATCACATTGAGTCCATAGGAAAAGCCAATACTATCAAGGAGGGATGAGGTGTTGCTTAATGAGCCTTTTGCTTCATGTGCTTAATGATATGCTCCAAAATCCTCAGCTACCTTCCCACTTCCACATATGACCTAAACCCAAAGCCAAACTCGGACCTACCGATTCTTTCTACCCGGCGCCACCGAGTTTCACTTGTCATAGCCACTGCCAAACCCTAAGCAAATCGGTTTCACCGATAGGGATCTCGGTCTCACCGAGATGGGATTGTAATCTCACTGTGTATGTCCATTACCAAAATCGGTCTCACCGAGTTTAGGTAATCGGTACTACCGAGATTACAATGCGAACTCTCTGGTTAACTTATTAGCAAAATCGGTCCAACCGAGTTTAGTAATCGGTCCCACCGAGTTTGCCTGACCAACTCTCTGGTTAGCTAATTACCAAAATCGGTCTCACCGAGTTTGTGTAATCGGTCTCACCGAGATTACGTTATGCCCTAACCCTAACCATATCGGTCCTACCGAGTTGCATGTCAGTCCGACCAAAAATCTCTAACGGTCACTAGGTTTACTATTTCGGTCCGACCGAGTTTGTTGATTCGGTCCCACCGAGATTGGTAAATTGTGTGTAACGGTTGGATTTTGTGTGGAGGCTATATATACCCCTCCACCTCCTCTTCACTCGTGGAGAGAGCCATCAGAACACATCTACACTTCCAACTTATATGTTCTGAGAGAGAACCACCTACTCATGTGTTGAGACCAAGATATTCCATTCCTACCATATGAATCTTGATCTCTAGCCTTCCCCAAGTTGCTTTCCACTCAAATCTTCTTTCCACCAAATCCAAATCCTGTGAGAGAGAGTTGAGTGTTGGGGAGACTATCATTTGAAGCACAAGAGCAAGGAGTTCATCATCAACACACCATTTGTTACTTCTTGGAGAGTGGTGTCTCCTAGATTGGCTAGGTGTCACTTGGGAGCCTCCGACAAGATTGTGGAGTTGAACCAAGGAGTTTGTAAGGGCAAGGAGATCGCCTACTTCGTGAAGATCTACCGCTAGTGAGGCAAGTCCTTCGTGGGCGATGGCCATGGTGGGATAGACAAGGTTGCTTCTTCGTGGACCCTTCATGGGTGGAGCCCTCCGTGGACTCGCGCAACCGTTACCCTTCATGGGTTGAAGTCTCCATCAACGTGGATGTAGGATAGCACCACCTATCCGAACCACGGGAAAAACATCCGTGTCTCCAATTGCGTTTGAATTCTCCAAACCTTTCCCTTTACATTCTTGCAAGTTGCATGCTTTACTTTCCGCTGCTCATTTACTCTTTGCATGCTTGCTTGATATGTATTGTGTATGTTGAAATTGTGCCTAAAACTCCACTCAAACTGAAATAGTTCAAAAACTGCAACTTTAGCACTAAGTGTCTAATCACCCCCCTCTAGACACATCTACTTCAAGGTCCTACAAGTGGTATCAGAGCATTGGTCTCCATTGCCTTGGTTTAATCACCATTGGAGGAAGATGGATGTGTCTACTTTAGGGAGTCTTAGACATATAGTGCCTATTCTTGATGGAGAGTATTTTCATGAGTGGAAAAATGAGAAGCTTGTAATTTTAAATCAATATCATTTGAATCAGTATATTGCTAGTCCTTGTGCACCTCATGTTGATCCTATGCATCCCACCCTAGATGAAGATATTGACATGATTCGCAATCTTAGAACCGTTGAGCTCATCATTAGAGGATTGCCCAAAAACTTGATTGCTAGTTTACCTACTCTTAATTGTGCCTATACTATATGGAAATTTCTTGAGGAACGATTTCCCGATTATTCCTTGAAAAATTTGGATGAAATTCTCCATAAATCTATTGCCTTGAGTAAGATGAACTCTAGTGATCCTAGCTTTGGTGATTGTCTATTTGAGCTTACTAATCTCATGCATGCTAAAGGAAATGTTGGAATCATTAGTGATATTATATCCAAAGCTATAAGAATTCATAAAAGTGACCACTTTGATGATCATTTATCTAACGAATTACTCTCTCTAGGAAATGATGAGTCACAAGACCATGTTGAACATGGATACTATGATGAGGATGATGATAGTGACTTCGATCTTGATGATGCAATGAGACATTTTGGTCTCATGGCAAATCTTCGGGGATACGTGTCAGGAGTAAAGGAATGGGTTATCGACAGTGGATGTACTGATCATATGACCGGAGACGAAGAGATGTTCCGTGAGCTTGCTGAAAATGACGGCCCTCGAAAATATGTCACCTTTGGTGATAATTCAAAGGGTAAGGTGGTTGGCCTTGGTAAGGTGGCCATCTCACATGATAGCTCCATTCAAAATGTCATGCTCGTTGAATCTCTCGGCTATAACTTACTTTCAGTATCTAGACTTGCTGATTTCGGTTTGAATGTCCTATTTACTAAGGTAGATTGCCAAGTGTTTCGTCGAGACAATCATAAAATGGTCTTTACCGGTATACGTAGAGGTGATCTTTACATTGTCGATTTGTCTAAAAAGGCACAACCTAAAACTTGCTTTATTGATAAATCCTCAAAAGGTTGGTTGTGGCATAGACGACTAGGTCACGTTGGCATGAGAAACCTTGACAAGCTTATTAAAGGAAATCATATCCTTGGAGTTAACGATGTCATATTTGATAAGGATAGACTTTGCAGTGCTTGTCAAGCAGGTAAACAGGTTGGAGGAAGGCATCCCGTGAAGAACATCATGACCACAAGGAGGACACTCGAGCTACTTCATATGGATCTTTTTGGTCCCAGCGCCTACAAGAGTCTCCGTGGAAATTCTTTTGGTCTAGTTATAGTTGATGATTTTTCAAGATTTACGTGGGTGTTCTTTCTTGATGACAAATCGCAGGTCCAAAAGATCTTCAAAAACTTCGCTAGGAAGGCCCAAAATCAATTTGAAGTGAAGATCAAGAAGGTTCGCAGTGACAACGGAACGGAGTTCAAGAACGCAAATGTGGACACCTTTCTTGACGAAGAAGGGATTTCACACGAGTTCTCGGCTACGTACACACCTCAACAAAATGGAGTTGTTGAGAGGAAGAACCGGACGCTCATCGAAATGGCGAGAATGATGCTTGATGAGTACAAGACGCCGAAGCACTTTTGGGCAGAAGCGGTTGAGACAGCTTGTCATGCAACAAATCGCTTGTATCTTCACAAGCTACTCGGCAAGACGGCATACGAGCTCCTCACCGGTAACAAACCCCAAGTTGGATACTTTCAAGTATTTGGCTCAAAGTGCTACATTCCTGATAAGCATCGTCGTTCAAAGTTTGCTCCTAAATCTCATGAAGATTTCCTACTTGGTTATGGCTCAAACTCTCATACTTACCGTGTCTACAACAACTTCACCCGAAAGGTTTAAGAAACGGTAGATGTGAAGTTTGATGAATCTAACGGCTCGCAAGTAGAGCAATTGCCAATTGATGTAGGAGACAAAGACCCTTCAGAAGCAATCCAAGACTTGTCCATTGGCAAAGTTCGTCAAACGGAGGTGAAGGAGAGTACTTCGTCCGTCCAAGTGGAAGCTTCTACTTCACGACAAGGTGAACCAAGAATTGATACGGAAGCATCCACAAGTGGGACACACCAAGAAGAAGACGAGGAAATGCATCAAGACGAACATCAACAACCTCCTTCTCCACCACGACAAGAGAACGACAACGTCAACAATGAAGAAGGCCAAGAAGAAGAACAAGATGAAGAAGATGTTCAACGAAGACCCAAGCAAAAGCTCTCACGAGTTCGAGCAAGAATTGCCAAAGATCATCCCGTCGAGCAAATCTACAATTATATTCAAACCGGGAGAATCACTCGCTCTAAAACTCGTTTAGCTAACTTTTGTGAAAACTATTCATTCATCTCTAGCGTTGAACCTATGAAGGTCGAAGAAGCATTGGACGATCCGGATTGGATAAACGCTATGCATGAAGAGCTACACAACTTTGAGAGAAGCCAAGTTTGGACATTGGTTGAGAATCCCGACAACAACCACAGCATCATTGGTACCAAATGGGTGTTTCGCAACAAGCAAGATGAAGATGGACAAGTGGTTCGCAACAAAGCACGTCTCGTCGCCCAAGGGTACACACAAGTCGAAGGTATGGACTATGGTGAGACATATGCTCCCGTTGCTAGACTTGAGTCCATTTGCATCTTACTTGCCTATGCTAATCACCATAATATCACCTTGTACCAAATGGACATTAAAAGTGCTTTTCTAAATGGTGAAATAGAGGAGGAAGTTTATGTCAAACAACCTCCCGGCTTTGTCAATCCTAAGAAGCCAAATCATGTTTACAAACTTCATAAAGCTCTTTATGGTCTTAAACAAGCTCCTAGAGCATGGTATAAATGCTTGACCAAGTTCCTTATTGCAAGTGGTTTTGAAATTGGAAAAACTGATTCCACACTTTTTACTAAAAGAGTTAATGGAGAACTATTTGTATGCCAAATTTATGTTGATGATATCATATTTGGTTCAACTAACCCTCTTTTTAGTGAAAAGTTTGGAAAGCTAATGTCAAAGAAATTTGAGATGTCTATGATGAGTGAACTCAAATTCTTTCTCGGTTTGCAAATCAAGCAAACTAAGGAAGGTACATTTGTCTCTCGAACGAAGTACACCAAAGACTTATTCAAGAAGTTCAATATGCAAGAATGCAAAGGTATGCCTACACCCATGCCTACTAGTGGACATAATGATTTGACCAAAGATGGTGAACCCGTTGATCAAAAGGTTTATCGCTCTATGATTGGTTCATTGTTATACCTATGTGCTTCACGTCTCGATATTATGCTAAGTGTGTGCATGTGTGCACGATATCAAGCTGCTCCTAAAGAATGTCATCTTAAGGCTGTGAAAAGGATAGTGAGATACTTAATCCATACACCAAATTTTGGCATTTGGTATCCTAAGAGGTCCTCTTTTGATCTTGTTGGCTATTCCGACTCCGATTATGCCGGAGACAAGGTTGATAGAAAGTCCACTTCGGGTACTTGTCAATTTCTTGGTAGATCTCTTGTGTCTTGGTCCTCCAAGAAACAAAACTCGGTATCCTTATCCACCGCCGAAGCGGAGTACATTGCCGCTGGTTCATGTTGTGCTCAATTACTTTGGATGACCCAAACTCTTAAAGATTATGGGATCTTTGTGAAACATGTTCCATTGCTTTGTGACAATGAAAGTGCTATCAAAATTGGTCATAATCCTGTACAACATTCTCGAACTAAGCACATTGAAGTTCGTCATCATTTCATTCGAGATCATGTTGCTAAGGGTGACATTGATCTTAAGCATGTTCGCACCGATAAGCAATTAGCGGATATATTCACTAAACCACTTGATGAGAAAGTGTTTTGCAGGTTGAGAGGTGAATTGAACATCATTGATGCTTCGAACTTGGAGTAGAAACTACATTGTATACATGCAAGACATGAGCTTATGACTAATCCATGATATATCTCTTATGATGATTATCTTATGTCTTGGACAAATTTGCATCTTGCATGTTATCTAACTCATGTAGGTACTTTGTTGGATCCAATCTTATGAGATTGCAACTCACTCACATCTTGAGCAATCTCTACATCACCAAGTCTCTACACAACGGTGGTTGACGACAAGGAAGCACAAAACCATTCAAACATATCCTTTGACAAATTCTATGTTGAGCTTCATGATTGTCATTCTTGGATACACAAGTGCTCTTCCTTGCAAGAACTAACCCATGTAGGTATAATGGACTTAAGTTCCAAGTGGTGCTCCAAATTCTTGATAAGCTACATCAACCTTGAGCACCCACACAAGGTCAACTACATGAGCAAGATCCACACCACCACCCAAGGTATGTTATTCCATCTTAGAGAAGCTTTACTCCAAGTCATGAGTCAAAGCAACTCCACAAGATGTGAATACATCAAGATGCTTAAACGAAAAATGGTAACCCCATTTTGAGCTTAAACAATGAGTATGACCTATGATCAAGTGTTCTCACTTGACTCCTAAGTCAATATACTCTAACATAGGTGACTATGTCACCGCCCAACTCTAGATGAAGTTCTCTTGTGTTCTTTTCTGCGTTATTGCATTTGTCCCTTGCATATTTGTTTCCCTCTTTTTCAAACAACAACAAAAAAAACTTCATCTAGAACCCTCATTCTTTTCTTTTTGCTTCTTGTTATGCATATTTCTGCATCTAATTCCTTACAAATCCTTCAGTTAATTCATTGCAAATCTTTGTGAGATCTTATTTGACTAGTGAGCTGAGGTGACAAGTGTTTTTCTCTGTGATGAACTCGTTTTCACCGAAGTGTAGTTTTCGGTCCAACCGAATCCTTTCAGTACCACCGAAACGTGCCACTCGGTGCCACCGATTTCACAACAGGAAAAACAGTTTGCCACTCGTTCTCTATTTCTTCTGATCCAGCTCCACTCAATGAATCTTGTCCTCTACAAGCATCACATTTTTATCCATTGCTTTGTGCTGAGTCTCAAGGACCAAACCCATTCGACAGATTCCAGAAAGCCCTTCTTGGAAATTGATGTCAAAGGGGGAGAGAGAGATCACATCAAAGCTTATCACCTACAAGGGAGAGAGTATTAAGGGGGAGAAAGAGTACTCAAGGATCCCAGATGCTTGATGTTCAAGAGGAGAGATGCCACATGTCTCTTTGGGGGAAAGACATGTTCATATGTGCTTATTTGCATTAAGTTCTATCCATTTATATCTTTCAGCTTTGATTTTCTGTTCCCTATCTTCTCCCAATATCCCATGTCAGATTCAGGGGGAGCAAGACATCTAAGGGAAAGAAATCATTCAAATTCATTGCATATCTTTACTCTTGGGGACATGTCTAATCCAATGTGGTACCTTGTACTCACTCTCTACATGTCATCCCAGTCTTGGTATTCTTGTGGTTTCTTTTGGTTTGCTCTGGCTAGTGGATGTACCTGTGTTATCTAACCTTGTTTGTGCAGGTTCATTCCATCCTAAGCCAACTCAAGACTACAAGGTAAGTATATGCATCAGAATCATGAGGATGAGGAATTCTTGCTTATGTACATACTGTTTGCAAGAAGGACTCATGAGCATGAAGGTATTTTCCTTAATGATCTTTTGCTCTGATGCATATGGCCAAGATACATGTAACACATTGCCTACTCTGTCATGATTATGCTCTCACATGCTTATATATTTTATATTCATATGATTGCATACATGTAGGGGGAGCCTATGTTTGTTAAATGTCCTTATAAAGCTTTACTTGCTATTCTATGTATCTTTACCTAAAGCTTTGATGTATGTTGCCATCAATTACCAAAAAGGGGGAGATTGAAAGCACAAGTGCTCCCTAGGTGGTTTTGGTAATTAATGTCAACACATCTCTTGTTGGACTAACGTTTCTATCTAGCATGTTTCAGATAAGTTCAACAATGGAGTGGCATGGACTAAAGGTTGTGGTAACTCTCAAGATGCTAAGGACAAAGGATTGGCTAAAGCTTCAAGCTCAAGACTCTTCATTTTACATTTTAGTGATCCAAGATCACATTGAGTCCATAGGAAAAGCCAATACTATCATGGAGGGATGAGGTGTTGCTTAATGAGCCTTTTGCTTCATGTGCTTAATGATATGCTCCAAAATCCTCAGCTACCTTCCCACTTCCACATATGACCTAAACCCAAAGCCAAACTTGGACCTACCGATTCTTTCTACCTGGCGCCACCGAGTTTCACTTGTCATAGCCACTGCCAAGCCCTAAGCAAATCGGTTTCACCGATAGGGATCTCGGTCTCACCGAGATGGGATTGTAATCTCACCGTGTATGTCCATTACCAAAATCAGTCTCACCGAGTTCAGGTAATCGGTACTACCGAGATTACAATGCAAACTCTCTGGTTAACTTATTACCAAAATCGGTCCAACCGAGTTTAGTAATCGGTCCCACCGAGTTTGCCTGACCAACTCTCTGGTTAGCTAATTACCAAAATCGGTCTCACCGAGTTTGTGTAATCGGTCTCACCGAGATTACGTTATGCCCTAACCCTAACCATATCGGTCCTACCGAGTTGCATGTCAGTCCGACCAAAAATCTCTAACGGTCACTAGGTTTACTATTTCGGTTCGACCGAGTTTGTTGATTCGGTCCCACCGAGATTGGTAAATTGTGTGTAACGGTTGGATTTTGTGTGGAGGCTATATATACCCCTCCACCTCCTCTTCACTCGTGGAGAGAGCCATCAGAACACATCTACACTTCCAACTCATATGTTCTGAGAGAGAACCACCTACTCATGTGTTGAGACCAAGATATTCCATTCCTACCATATGAATCTTGATCTCTAGCCTTCCCCAAGTTGCTTTCCACTCAAATCTTCTTTCCACCAAATCCAAATCCTGTGAGAGAGAGTTGAGTGTTGGGGAGACTATCATTTGAAGCACAAGAGCAAGGAGTTCATCATCAACACACCATTTGTTACTTCTTGGAGAGTGGTGTCTCCTAGATTGGCTAGGTGTCACTTGGGAGCCTCCGACAAGATTGTGGAGTTGAACCAAGGAGTTTGTAAGGGCAAGGAGATCGCCTACTTCGTGAAGATCTACCGCTAGTGAGGCAAGTCCTTCGTGGGCGATGGCCATGGTGGGATAGACAAGGTTGCTTCTTCGTGGACCCTTCATGGGTGGAGCCCTCCGTGGACTCACGCAACCGTTACCCTTCATGGGTTGAAGTCTCCATCAACGTGGATGTAGGATAGCACCACCTATCCGAACCACGGGAAAAACATCCGTGTCTCCAATTGCCTTTGGATTCTCCAAACCTTTCCCTTTACATTCTTGCAAGTTGCATGCTTTACTTTCCGCTGCTCATTTACTCTTTGCATGCTTGCTTCATATGTATTGTGTATGTTGAAATTGTGCCTAAAACTCCACTCAAACTGAAATAGTTCAAAAACTGCAACTTTAGCACTAAGTGTCTAATCACCCCCCTCTAGACACATCTACTTCAAGGTCCTACAACCGCGCCAGCGGTTCTATCGCCCTCCGCCTCATCGCTTCAGGGCTAGTTTAGATATTGCTGCATGGGCGGTACTACCGCATGCCCTTGCGGTAGTACCGCGTCCCCGGCGCGGTAGTACCGTGCTTCGCAGGCTGAGTTGGTGGATAACGGTTGGATTTGTTCTTCCACTATATAAGGGGTGTCTTCTTCTCCGAGTTGACCACCTCTTCCATCCCCAAGCTCCATTGTTGCTCCAAGCTCCATTTTCGCCCAATCTCTCTCCCTAGCCAATCAAACTTGTTGATTTTCTAGGGATTGGTTGAGAAGGCCCCGATCTACACTTCCACCAAGAGAAATTTATTCCCCCTACTAATCCCTTGCGGATCTTGTTACTCTTGGGTGTTTGAGCACCCTAGACGGCTGAGGTCATCGCGGAGCCATATTCCATTGTGGTGAAGTTTTGTGGTGCCATTGGGAGCCTCCAATTAAGTTGTGGAGATAGCCCCAACCTTGTTTGTAAAGGTCCGGTCGCTGCCTCCAAGGGCACCAATAGTGGAATCATGGCATCTCGCATTGTGTGAGGGCGTGAGGAGAATACGGTGGCCCTACTGGCTTTTTGGGGAGCATTGTGCCTCCACACCGCTTCAACGGAGACGTACTTCCCAACAAAAGGAAGGAACTTCGGTAACACATCCTCGTCTTCACCTGCTCCACTCTTGGTTATCTCGTGCCTTTTCTTGTGCAAGCTTATTTGTGTTATATCCCTTCCTTACTTGTGTGCTTGTTGTTGTTGCATCATATAGGTTGCTCACCTAGTTGCATATCTAGACAACCTACTTTGATGCAAAGTTTAAATTGGTAAAGAAAAGCTAAAAATTGTTAGTTGCCTATTCACCACCCTCTAGTAAACTATATCGATCCTTTCAATTGGTATTAGAGTCTCATCTCTTTATTAAGGAATTTTCCATCCTAAGAGTATGGTTGACATCGTAGACGGCGTGGAGGAGCACTCCGGTGTGAATCCGGTCTCGTCTACGGCCGATGGGGGAACCGCGGTCTCTCGTGAGGAATTCAATGTGGCTTTGGACACATTAAAAGCATGTTTAATAAATTCTTAGAAGGGCTTAAACTATCTACCACACCGATGAAAGTGGGTGATCCCACTAACAAGGTGACGGATGCTAGTCTGTGGGAAGGCGATGTAGAGGTTGTTGATCATGCTGGCAAAGAAGGTGTGTTGTTCAACACATATAAAGAACGCTTGGGGGCTTCTAAACCCACAAACATGCGCTTTGATATCAACCGTATCATCAGAAGGGTGGAGGGTTTGGAGATGCTACCGGCCCCCTTTTCTAACAAACAGATCAACGTAGTGATCAAAGAGATGCCTAGCAACAGGGCCCCCGGTCCTGATGGTTTCAATGGTTGTTTTCTAAAAAATTGTTGGCACATTATCAAGGAAGATATCTACAAAATGTGCCATGACTTTCATGACGTCAACCTTGACATAACCAACATTAGTGAGGGATATATCACCGTGATACCGAAAACATCCTCTCCTGTGACAACTAATGACTTCAGACCCATAACTCTGCTCAACTGTTGTCTGAAAATCATCACGAAAATCCTGGCCAACCGTCTGCAGAAAGTCATTCTTAAAATCATCCATAGGAATCAGTATGGTTTCCTCAAAGGGAGAACCATTCAGGATTATCTGGCATGGTCATTTGAATACACCCATCAGTGCCAAGCATTTTTGCGAGAGATAGTGCTCCTCAAACTTTATTTTGCCAAAGAATTTGACACAATAGAACATGATCTGATGTTGCAGATCATGAAACATATGGGCTCTGATGACAAGTGGTTTGGCTGGATGAAATCAATATTTACCTCTGGAGTTTCTTCAGTTCTCTTGAATGGAGTCCCAGGCAGAAAATTTTTGTGCAAATGTGGAGTGAGGCAGGGAGACCCATTGTCACCTCTCATCTTTGTCTTAGCTGCTGATCTTCTTCAAGCGGCGATTAATGATGCTTACGTCCAAGGCTTAATTGAACTACCTTTTCCATGCAATCGGAGGGGAGACTACCCGGTGATTCAATACGCCGATGACACGATCCTGGTCATGGCAGCTTGCCCCGATCAAGCCGCTCGCATGAAATCCATCTTGGTTGCTTATGCTGATTCTGTTGGTCTGAAAATAAACTTCCATAAGTCAAAGTTGATTCCCATCAATCTTGACCTGCAACAAGCTTCTGTCCTGGCCCAAATTTTTGGTTGCGTTGTCGGAATGCTCCCATCTACATACCTAGGCCTTCCCATGGGAACGACAGAACCAACGCTGCTTGAGCTCATGCCGTTGGTGTGTGGGATTGAGAGGAAATTGTCCATGGCCTTGTCACTGCTCTCAGCCAGCGCCAAACTCACGTTGGTAAACTCCACCATCACCTCCATGATGATCTATGCTATGTGCACACTTAAACTGCACCCAAAAGTGATTGATCACATTGACAAGCTGCGTAGATATTGTTTGTGGGCCAAAAACATGGAGACAGGGGTAAAAAATAACTCTTTGGCTGCTTGGGAGCTGGTATGTAGGCCAAAGTGCAAAGGTGGTCTTGGGGTGATTGTCGGCGTTCTGGGAACGGGGGTCCCCAGACTTGCCTGCCTGCGGCCTGCGGCGTGGCTCAAAGGGGGGCCCAGCACGACCCATCTTCATCAACACAGACCCAAGACCCTCGCGAGGGGCCAAGCCTCGCGGGGCGGATGACACGGAGCTTCCTCAGGCACGGCCTCATCAGGTTGGTTCGCGAGGAGGCGGAGAGATCAAGGCGGGGTACCTCACGACGTGCCCGTGACGCAAGCCATGACGACCAAAGGCGCCAGGCGGGCGCCAGCCCGCGCAGTGTCCTCCCTTCCTCTTTGGTGCAAAGGGAGCAAGCGCAGGCGAGACATCAAGCAAAGGCACCCGTTTCGGTGCAAAGAGACCAAGACCAGCCCAACGGCAAGGAGGAGGTCATTGTGGAGCCCAAGCCAGCGTCACCACCAGAGCCTTTGGCAGGCGAGGACCAACTTTAGTTAGGATAAGTGTACCAGATGTTCCCCTTCAAAATGGCCAATTGTTGGCGCCCTTCCCGCTCAATATTTGGGAAGAGGCCCAGGGCCTTTGCCTATAAATAGGACTAGCCCCCCCCAGGGTAGAGCAGATGGGAGGATAGAGGCAATCAGAGGAGAGAGATAGAAGATAGGGAATCGGCCAACCCAGAAACAAGCTGGGATCAGATCGAGTAGCATCATAGAGAGAGAGAGAGAGAGAGAGAAGGGTGACTGAACTCCTCCTAGCAGTTCATCGCCCCAGCCAAGAACAGACCCTTGCGAGGCTGTTCTTCCTTGTATTGCTCATCATCATCAGCCCAAGAGGCAATCCACCTCATCCCTACCTCCGCCGAAAGCGTGAGAAAGGTCGAGCGATGTGGGAAGACGGTAGGGCCTGCTGCCGGGCAAGGAAGTGTCTATCTTAAAGATATCAAGGGTTTGCCCCTTGACGTGGGTTCCACCCGCAAGACAAGTGACCCGACAAGCATCCCTTTTTCATTGAAAACATTCCACTCAGGTACAGTTCATGGAGAATGAAAAACATGAATGATGGGATTACAAGCTTTAAATTCAGCTAAGGCCCGAAGGCTTACAAACTAAAAGGAGATAAGGTGCCCGTAATCCCTTTCTTGTCCCTCTCTTCAGGAGGCAGGTCAAGGAGGCGAAAAGGGCAAAAGGGGCGCCTAGATGAGCTACAGGTGGCAGAAGACACCAAGAGAACATCTCGATGGTCGTCCAAAGGCTGGATGGTGATGGCAGCGCCGGAGGCAGAGCTTGAAGACGAGGCGGCAGGACGTCAGCACGCGTCGAAGGCGTCGTGCCCACGTACTCCGAGTTGACGGCCTTGCCGCCCGCCCTCTTCCTCTTCCACAGCCTCCCAACGCCAGCCGCCCAAGGAGACGACCCCGAGAAGTTCAAGGAGCCGGCGACACGGATGATGGGGTCGCCGGTGCCGCATGGAGTGGCGCCCGACACCTAGTCGGACCCGTCATCCTGCTGCCCGCTACCCTCGTCGTCGCTGCCGCTGTCCTTCTCGTCACTCCCGCTCGAGGAGGAGTCTTCGCTATCGGAGGAGCTCTCCACGCAGGACCTTGCCCGAGTCCCGAAGCACCCGAAGACCTTGACGGAGAGGAGACCGCCCTCCATCAGCTTAAAATGGAGGGTGAGCCCCTCCGTCAGGCAGTGGATACGGGAAAACGTCTTCCACCCTCGACCAAGATACATCACATTAGGGGCTGGGAAGTCGACGCGGACTCGCGTACCGCTGATTCCACAGCACCTCATGTGCAACCTCAGTGTCTCGGGCGGGTCCAGCTCCATCTCGCTCGCGAATGGAGTCGGAAGACGAAGACGACGACGAGGCGGTCGCCGCAGCCTGACAAAGAACTCACAAGGGTCGTCCCCAACGTGGCCCTCCATAGGGAGAGGAACTGCTGGCGGAGGCAAAGCCGGTGCGCCGCCCCGTCCTCCTCTTCTCCGAGCGCCTCGGCCTCGCCCACGGCCTCGCCCTCTCCCCCTTCCCCTCGCGACTGGCTCTGCCACCGTAGGTGCAGGAGAAGGAGGGACGCGTTGTCGAGCGGCGACCCTCGTCGCCACCGTTGAAGGACCAGGGTTCCCTTTCTCCATGGCGAATGAGAGGGAGGGGAGCAGAAGCTGAAGAAGTGAGATGGAGGAATGCAGGGCACTGACCCCCCCGCTCTTTATAAAGGAGCAGGGCGGGGGCTCAACTGCCCCGTTCCGCCAATGAAGACGCGAATGGCGCAGGAGACCGGGGCCGATCTGCCGCCCCAGCCCACGACGGCCCGGCTTCCCGCCTCCACCAACTGCCACCCCAGGCGCATGAGCGCCGCGTGGCGAACGTGTAGGACCGAAGCGACGGGTGAGGTGACCTCTCCCCGCCCCGTGATTAAAGGGAGTGGGCGCCTTGAAAGACCACGCCTCGGCCCCGTCCAGTAAATGGGCCGCGCCTCCACGCCTCCCTCCGTTTATGGGGAAGATGCGAGCCGCCCCCTTTTTTACTATGACGTGACGCATGCGTTCAGAGGCCAGCCTCACGCATGCCGACCACGTCATGCACGCCTCCCCACGACGCGCCACGCGCAGGAAGCGTGGGAGGCGCAGCGCGCGAAGAAACTTACCGCGGTAAAAACCGCCCTGCCTGCCCGCGCGCCGTTCTTGGGCCTGGCCCAACAACGCGTAGCGCTTATGTGTGGCCCAGGCCCGGGGGCTCCTGTCGGTGTACAAAAAGAGGGGAACACTTTTTGTACCCCTATGACTGTGCACGGGCAGTCTGAGCCACAAGCGCCGCCGCACCGAGCCCGGCAAGGGAGGTAGAACCAAGGTAAGGCCAAAGCCAAAGAGGAGCAGAACGACGCCAAGACCAAGACCACAAAGAGCAAAGGGGACGGAGCGGGCCCCCCCGGCAAGATCCTTGCCGGGAGGCGGTTTTTGCAAACCCGGCAAGACCCTTGCCGTGGCAGCTCGCCCCACACCTACGGTACGGGTCACCCTTGAGTCCACTGCCCCCATGGGGCAAGGATTCGGGAGGCATCCCCGTGGTGGTATGCAGATCTTTGTGAAGACATTCAAGATCAGATGCACACTTTAGAAGATGACGGTCCTTGGCGGGATCCCAGCCAAGGAAAACCACAAGGCCCCCGGCAAGAGCCTTGCTGAGGATGGCAGCAGGCGCCACGGCAAGACCCTTGTCGGGACCCCGACAATACCCTTGCCGGGGCCGCGGCAAGGCCCTTGCCAAGGACACCCGCGGGGCCACCAGCGGACCCGCACCAGTCACGCCTCCACCACCGTTCGCATGCAGCTGCCGACCCAACCAGCTGGGCAGGCACCTGCGTGGCGGCATGCAAATCCCCGTGGAGACCCACCGCTGCGCCACCTCAGCTGCCTGCCCGCCTACATGGCATCGCAGGCACCGCTGGCCAGGGTGCGTGTCAACGCGGAAGAGAGCGGCGACGGACGAGACAGGGCTCTCCCCCGCCCCCGATAAAGCTAGGACACATAAGCAAGGCGCATTAAATGCACCTTGTCATGTAATGCGAGGGATAACCTCGCATCACTGTACCCTTTCCACCTCCTGTGTGCCACTGTGGCAGCCCCTTTCCCTATAAAAGGAGGCCCCAGGCGACCAGGAAGAGGATTCGGCTTTTTGGAGCTCCTCACGCCCCATAGCTAGCTCAAGAACACAAGCATATAATCCACCAAAGCAGGAGTAGGGTTTTACGCATCTTCGCGGCCCGAACCTGGGTAAAGGAATCGTGTACTGCCTGCTCGATCCGCTCTTCTCACGACCCCACGCCCCGCAACCGCAGAAAGGGATTCTTGTGATCCCATAGGTGTCGTTTCCCACCGACAGAGGCCTTCGCGGCAGCATAGCCGGCCACGGGAGGCAGGAGCATGCGGCACGACCGACGCTGCTTTGGGCGGCTGGAGCAAGAAGACCAGAGGTTAAAGAAGCACTACGCCCGTTGGATGGACATCGTACGGTCACTGGAGCTAGAATCGTTCATATTGACTAAGTTGACAAAGCCCTCCGTCCCCGTCAACTTTGTTGGCCCACAAGTCATCCTCCCACTATGGTGGGTCCCAACTAGCAGGGGGGTATTCATTTTTTTGTGCGTAATAAGGAGGAACTTCCTTGCGTGCGAAGATATAGCTGGTGGGTCCGACATGTCAGCGGGGGGAACTTTTTTTTCGCGAAATACAGAGGCCCTTCCTGTGGGTCCCAGCTGTCAGGTCCTCGCAAAAAAAAGGGAAAGAAAATCAAAGACTTGGGAAGGCGTACAGAACAAGCTAGTGTACCAGTAAAGAGACGTTGTCGAGTTTTAGAAAAAAGAAAGACGTGCTCCTGTAGCTGGTTTGAATCCAAACCTAGACTATGACTATATATGGTGCTATGCTACTCTATGAGTAATGAAACTGACATGTCCAACATTCGCTTCTCCTCTTCTCTACTTACTATGCCTAGCATCAGAAGCTCTGGCTGCAGCAACCATGTCCGCTGGCTGCTCGTCCACCTGTTCTTCAGCAGGCAACAACCAGATATGCGCCAAGTCACAACCCGAACCATCGCCTGTGGGTCTCATCACACCCTCGCCGGCACGCGCACCAAAGCCGATTGCTCATCGCAACCCGCTGCCGTTGGTGTGGTGCCACTGCTGCAAATCACGCAGAGTCATCCGTCGCGTCTCAACCACAATCCGCAACCCTGGCCGAGTCTTCTACAAATGCCCGAATCATGGGGTAATAATATGTTTAAGTGTTGTTTTGCTGCTTTCAGTTGCTGATTTTTTAATAGTTTGGTTGATGATCTACCAATTTGATTCGTGGAGAAAAGGGGAGATTCGTGTGATTTGTATTTCTGGGAAGTTGCCGATGTGGGGGAATGCAACTACGCTGATTATTTGGTTAGCCGAGGAATCCCAATACCAGCAGGTTGGGGTGTTGGACAAGTAACTGAAGGAACGGTAGAAGAGGAAGATGCAGAGCAGAAGGTTAAAGATGCAGTTCCTCTGATCATGGCCAAGCAACAGCTGCTGAACGGCCTTGACATCAATGAGGAGATGAAAGAGCTTGTGAAGATAATGGGCAAAATCGATGTGCTCTGTAGGATGATTGTCTCTTTATTTGTAGTGTATGTAGCACTCGTGATGTATTCAGTGGCTACGACATGAGCACTTTGCTGAAACTAGTAATGAATGAAACCTGTGTAGCAGGCTGGGCGTAGTGTTTTGAACATCTAATGATTTCTATTAACGGAAATCAGGGGGTATCCCCTTTTGCTCATATAAATAAATAAATAAATAGCAGAGGCCCTGTCGGGTCAGCTTTGTTCTCATTCGTAGACGTCGAGCAAATTGCAGTCCAACAACAAACTATGTCATCAAATTCAATTTTCACAGCCAAATATGAGTACAACTAAACAACAATGTCATCATGTTTTAGTTGTCATACAATCACCAAACACAAATCAGCATACATAACAAGTGATGTTCTCACAGCAAAATACTAAACAACATGTTCATCAGGTTTCAGTTGTCATAGCAAACACAATTTCACATAGTAGATAAAAAAACGTCTTCTGACATGCAAATACGACAAAAGCAATGTAATTATCATCTGCAGCTGCAGCGTCAACATCTTCGCCATGTGTATCAGTCTGAATCATAATTCCCCATGGTGTCATCTTCTTCTTCGTCCTCAACGTCCTCGAACGTTGGCTTCTTCTTGATCAACTCTTGTATGTCCACAACACGACATGCAATCTTTTCGCCAGCGTCATTGACGTGATGGTTCTCAAAGATATTATGAACATCTGTGTTATCTTGTACATCAGGAGCAGTGTAAGCATCATCTTGTTGTGCAACTTCATTAAACAAATTCCTCTGCTCAAACCTTTACAATACTCTCCATTCATCGCTACGTGCAAATGTGTCTTCCAAGAAAAATATTTGTGTTGCTTGATTTGCCAAAATAAAAGGCTCGTTGGTCTGGTACGCCGCCTTGACATTGATGGATTTGAAATAATCATCAGCTCTGGGTTTTGCGATCCTGGAAAACAGGTTATACCAACGACAGCACAACAGAACCACACACCGATGATCCTCGAAACTGGAGATATACTGCAACTGAACAATGTCTGTTATGTTAGCATACATTTCAGTTATCTGTTTGTCACACATATCTGTGCTCATGATGGCACTGTTTTGTGTCTTCCTGCCTTCGTCTCGTGCAAGGGTGTTGTAGCGCACATCTCCAACAACGCAATATTCATAATGTCTTACCCGAGTATCAAGACCCATTGCTAGTGAGTAAAGGGCATCATCAACTGCCTGCCCATCCTCCCGCATCTTCTTAACCTATGGTTAGAAAATAGACAAGCTGATCATCTTATGTACTCAATACATTAAAAAAACTGACAGTGCACTTCAAAAGCTTACATGGTTCTTGAACCATTTCGCAAATCCTGCCATAACCAGTTTGTCAATGTTTCTTGGATTTTGCGACAGTAACTCCTCTTTGTAGATGCTGCACAACATAGTGATCGCTTCAAACATCTAAGTATATAAGAATGTGCTGCAAGTTTAGTAGATTACGATGTATAAGCTACAGTACCGCACTTACTTGATATAAGGTAGTATCTCAGGACAGTTATTCAACACATACCAAACCATTTTGTCCAAATCTTTAGGTTTGTCCTCTTGTCGACTCTTCCCTGTAACTCGAACAGAATAATCGAAAACATTGAGCCCGGGATTGTCTTCACCCACCTCTTTGCTAAGCTGATCAGCTATTTCAATGTATTTTGAGCAGAATGTCAACGCTTCTGTAGCAATGTAGGCCTCTGCAATGGAACCCTTGGGTCTAGCTCTGTTCCTAACATAGCCTTGAAAGTGCCTAGCCGCCTTTCAATAGGGTACATCCAGCCATACTGTACTGGACCTCTAAGTAGTGCCTCATCAGGTAGATGAACAGCCAAATGCACCATCACATCAAAGAAGGCTGGAGGATATATCTTCTCAAGGTCGCATAGAATAGTTGGTATCTTGTCTCTAAGACGCTCCAAAGCATCTATCCTGATATTCCTACTATATAGTTTCCTGAAGAATTGTCCCAACTCTGCAACTGCTCTGTATAAGTCAGGGCGGCCCAATCCTCTAAGGATAACAGGTAAAACCCTTTGAAGTAGGACGTGGCAGTCATGAGTTTTCAACCCCTGTACCTTGTTTCCATCTGCACTGACTCTCCTTTTAGGGTTGGATGCAAATCCATGTGGGAATCTCACACGTGACAGGACCTCGCATAATTCTTTTTTTTTACCTTGTCCAAGACGTAGACAGCTGGTGCCATATCCCGTGGTTTACCTTCATCTTGCACCTGCAAATCCTGTCTGATACCCAGGTGTGTCAAATCAATCCTAGATTTTAAGGTATCTTTCATCTTGCCTTCAATTAAGAAGTGTGCCGATAATGTTGTCACATATATTTTTCTCGATGTGCATCACATCAAGATTATGCCGCAGATCCAAATCTTTCCAATACTCCAAGTCCCACAAAGTGGACCTGCGGGTAACCAATAATCTCTCTTCTGCCCTGCCATGCTTCCTTTTCCCGCTACCATTATCAGGATGGTTTCCTGGTGTAATATGCCTGACCTTCTCTAATTCCACTTGCAACTCATCGGCGGTGAGCCTCTTTGGCGCATCACGGTTTTCATGCTTTGCATTGAACACATGTCTTCGGTATTTTCTAGGAAGCGGCTTGTCCTTGGCAAGGAAACGACGGTGTCCAATGTAACAGATCTTGCTAAGTATTGCGTATGACAGCGGATTCCTGTCACAGCGAACACATGCATTGTAACCATGTGTTGTTTGCCCTGACATAGTGCCCAAAGCCGGATAATCATGGATGCACCAAATTATAACAGCACGCAGAAAGAAATCAGCTGGTGGGCTGCTATATAGGTCTCGAGTGAGAACACCCTTCCATAGCTGTTGAAGTTCCTCCACAAGAGGCTCCATGAACAAATCAAAATCCTTTCCAGGACTTTTTGGACCTGGGATGAGCAAGGCCATCATGTAGTTTGATTCTTTGGTGCAGACATTTGGAGGCATGTTGTAAGGGATAACAAGCACTGGCCACATGCTATATGTGGCGCTCTGGTGGCCAAATGGGTTAAATCCATCTGAAGCTAAGCCAAGTCTAATGTTTCTCGGGTCAGCAGCAAACTCTTTGTGTTTATCATTGAAGCTTTTCCACTCACTACCATGAGATGGATGGCTCATTACATTCTGATCTCTATACTCCTGGTTCCTAGAATGCCACAGTACATCCTCTCTTGTTTCAGCATCATGAAACAACCTCTGCAATCTTGGTGTAATTGGAAAATGTCTCAGAACATTATGAGGAATCCTCTTGACAGCATCGCCATCTTTCCATCTTGATGATTTGCATTTCGGGCATTCACTTAAGTTGGCATAATCCTTCCGGAACAGAACACAATTATTCTTACAAACATGGATCATATCATATCCAATTCCAATTGCACGAAGGAAATTCTTCAATTTACTGTAGGTGTGTGGCAGCTCAGACGCATCTGGGAAAGATTCGCGGAAAGCAGCCAACATCGCATCGAACGATTTGTTGGTCATCCGCTCAGATGTCTTCACCTGAAGAAAGGTGACCCTAGCTGAGAATACTGACAGGTTATTTCCTGGGGTGACAACAACGTTGCATTGTTCCAACATGCGGGCCCACCGTTTTTCTTCTGCAGGTGAAAGTTCACGGAATGCACAAGCATTTCGTAGCATTGTTTCAATGTTGGTCAAACTCACTGGCTCCTCCACCACCTCCTCCTCCTCCTCTTCCACCTAAGCATCAGGCAGATCAAGATGGTGATCTGCCGCTTCCACGTAGTCAATAACATGGACGTTCACATCTTCACCATGATGAACCCACCTAGTATATGTGACCGACATCCCATAAAAGTGTAGATGATTTTGCACAGTTGACTGGGGTCTTGTAACTGAATTCATACAACTGCTACACGGGCAGAGCACATCTGATTTCGGACCACCGTACTCAGCTCTGATAAAGTTCATGAAGTTTTCAACCCCCTCGACATATGCAGCGGAGAATCTTCGAGCAGAAGTTATCCAAGTCCTGTCCATCTGTTAGACATACAAATTAGTTCTTCTACTAGATATTATAGGAAAAACATATATGCTTTTTTATGAAGTCCAGAAAAAATACCTAGGTCGATGTCTAAAGCTATGGCAAGATATTTGGACGAGCAGATCTAAGTAACGAAATATATGTAAAGCTAATTCAGCAAACAGATTTGAGTGCCAAATTATGGCAGGCTGTTTCAGCGGTCAATGAGGCCGAGCACACAGCCATCAAACTATCGAAGGCCATCGCAGCAACAAAGATCGAGTATAAAACGGTGTAGAGCTATTTCAGCTAACAGATTGGCTACTAGACCATGGCAATCTACGTCACAATAAATATATCGCATGATATTTTAGCAACTAATCGGCCTTGGCATGCCATCTTAGCTAACCAGATTGAGTGCAGAACAGGGCAAGGAAGCTTCTTAAGCAGAGCATATTGACAGTAAACTACTTCGGCAAACAGTGAGATGAACAGCGTCTATCAGCTAACATTCAGCGCTACACCGACATGAACGGGGCCTCAGTCTAGAATGCGTGTACCGTGGGAGAAGCCGACCTCCGTACGTCTCCACATGAACGTCGCCAGCGGTGGCGACGCTGACCACCGTGCGCCTCCACAAGAACGTAGCCAGAGGTGGCGGCGCGGCTAGAGGACGGCAGTCTACGAGAGCGTACTGTGGGAGCGAGAGGATCGCCGTACCGCGGCACCGACGTATCGGCGCGGTGGGGAGGGCGGCTTTGGCGGAGCGAATGGAGTGGAGGGGTACAGGGGGGAGGGGGTTTGGGGAATATTATTGGCTAGTTGGCCGAAGGGCGGTTGAATCGGATTTGGGGGAATTTTTGGGTGTGGGGGGAGGATTTTCGCGCGGTGGGCGGGGGGAGTCTGGCGCATGGTCGGTTTCTCCAAGTGCAGTCCCATGTGTCAGCGAAGAGGCAAACCGAAGCGCGTTCCATTTGCATGAGCCGTGTGCAGGACCGAACGTGTGTGGGGTGCAATGCAACCGCGACAGGAGTGCTGTGAGTGTACCGCATTTTTTACTTTTAAACTAGGTGCTTCGCCCCCACCAAAAAAAATCTATTGCTTCGCGCGATCCATCGATACTACTACTAGTAATCCGGTAATCCCGACTAAAACGACACGGCCGGGTCTTTTCCCGCGCGATATGCTGGGAGGTTGGCTTAGTTGGGTTTTTTAGGACAAGTAATGCTACACCTACGTAATCCCAGTTACGTAATTAACGTAATGTGAAACGTGTGAGCTGTTGATTGTAGATTGGGGGGAGGGAGGGGCCCACCACCATGAAAATCAGGGGAGGAGAGAGAGAGGCAATTTACGTTAACCCTTTCGTAGGTTCCCGTAGATGTAGAAAGATGTGTCCAATCCTGCAATATAGGTCGTCTGATCTATATCTAACGGATAGGAAGGAAACTATGCCAATTTACCCGCACTCCTCTCCACATTTGCAGATAAGGCTTTCCATCATTCATCCTTTTCTCCCACAAGATCTTGATCTTCTGTCGGGTGGTTGGTGCGACATATGCCAACGGGTGGCTTATCTGAGTGGGAGCCAGTAAGACGTCGCCGGTGCCTGGAAGCGGGATGAGGCGAAGACATGCACGCCGGCGGATCTTACCCAGCTTCGGGGCTCTCCGTGGAGATAACACCCCTACTGCTGCTCTGCGGGGTCTCCGCATGATCACTCGATGAACAAGTAGCTACAAGATGCTCCTCGAGCTGTTTGGCGAGAGGAAGAAGAAGGGCAAGGCTAGCTCTACTCTTCTCTCTATGTGTAGTAAAACCTAGATGAGATCAACCCTTTGCATGGGTGCCCCGGGGGGTTTATATAGGCCTACCCCCCGGGGATAGAATGGTAATCCGGCTGGGCGCGGGTCCCAGCCGTCAGTGTCTACACTCGTCGGCTTCCGCGCCGGCTGTTGGGGCCCGCCGGCTGGTGGGCCCCGCCGGCTGCCAGCCTCTTGGTCGACAGGCAGGCCCTACGGCCTAGGGCCCTGTTGGTGGCCGGTTACTGTTGCCTCAATCCTGATGATGAGGGCTTTATCGAGGTAAGCGTGGCTACAGCGCCGCCGCCTGGCGGGCGATCGCTGTAGCCTCACGTCGTCTTGTCTTCTTAATGTGGCGCCTCCTTCGAGGGAGGAGCAAGCCGGCTTGGGAAAGCCAGCCATGTCTTGGGCCGACTGGAGGAGGCCTGGCCGCCTTCGGATGTCTCTCTGCCCAAAGGGGCCCACCGCCCGTGGGCCGCGCTGACAGCCCGCCGTGGATGGCGCCATAGTCAACATGGCAACAGTGCCGCGCCGGACGGGTCAGGGCTAACTCGTACGGCGCACTGTGCCAAGCATGCTCCGGGTTTCGGGGGTGGCAGGCTTTACTGTATCCACGCCCCGTCCCATCGCCGTTATGTGGATGCGGGCCTCGAGGGTACGATCTTGACCGCGTCGTGGGAGCCGGCTACTTTGAGTCGGCCTTCTCGTGGCCGGCTTCTCGGAGCCGGCCCTCCCGCGGCTTTCTTCATGAGGGTTAAGGACGGGCCGCTTTCCGATAGTCGGCCTGAGAGGCAGCCGGCAGGGGGAAGGCGGCCCCACGTCTTGGTTTCTTAGAGGCCGGATCGACTCGTAATTTTTTCTGAAGTGCCAAGGGGAGCCGGCTAGGCTACCCGTGGTCATTTACCCCGACAGTAGTCCCCGAAGCTGGTCGCGCTTCAAGGTCGGCAAGGGGGACGAGAAGCTCGGTTAGCTTCCTATCTTGAGGAGTCGGCAGCTGGGAGCCGGCTCTGCTTATGCGCGCTGCCTTGGGAGGGGGCGCCGTGGCCTCGTCAATGGGAACGTGGGCCAACTTGCGCACTGACCGCGCGCCTCCCCGCGTGTCACGTAGCAGAAAGGGCCTGCCATTGCGCGTGCGCGACGGAACATCGCCGCAGGCCCGGGCCCGCCACTCCTGGCCTCGGCCCAGGCGCGGATCTTCTGCGGCCCAAGGTGGGCTGTTTGCCTTCCCGCGGCGGTTTCGCCACGCCGTCAAGGCGCAGTTATAGCGGGACATGGGGGAGTGGGCGTAGTTAATCCCACGTCCCCCACACCACGCCTCCTCGGCTCCGCCGCAAGGGTCTATAAGTAGGGGGAGGAGAGGGAGCGGCAAAGGCTCACACGCTCTCCCTCGCTCCAGCCTTTTCGCTTTCTTTTCTTACTCTCTCCGCCGCCGCAACGCCTCTTCGCCGTGCCGTTCCGCCGTCGGGCCTCTTGGTTCGCGGTTTCTCTGCCGCAGCGGGGTCGCACGCGCCTCCGCCGCCACCGCATCTTGCTTCTCAGCGCACCGCTCCAATGGCGCTGTCGAGCTCGTGGGACGGCTCCAACGTGCTCGACGAGCACATCGAGTTCCTCCGCCGGACGCGACGTCTGCCCGGCGAGAACTACGTGCGGGTCCGGCGCGCGCCGGAGGGGGAGATCTCGCCGGCACCGGAGGAGGGCTAGCGGGTGGTCTTCCACTCGCATTGCATACGCAGCTTCGACCTCCCAGCGAGCGGATTCCTCCGCTCCTTCCTTGAATTCTACCACCTTCAGCCGCATCATCTCACCCCCAATGCCGTGATGCTGCTGTCGGCCTTCGTCACCCTCTGCGAGGGTTTTCTTGGCGTTCTCCCCACCCTGGAGCTCTGGGGAGAGTTCTTCCAAAGCAAGCTCGGCACCGTCGTCGCGGGCGTGCCCGCCCCATGAGGAGCTTTCATCGCCATGTGGCGGACGGGCGAGAACAATCCGTTCCCGTCCATCCCGCTGATCCAGTCAGTGAAGCTCTGGCAGAAATCCTACTTCTATGTGAGGAACGTCGCCCCGCAAGGCGACTTTGTCAATCTGCCGGCCTACGTAACCGGCCCGCCGGCTGCGAGGCCACCCTCATGGAGCTACCGGGCCAGGACGCTGTCCCAGGCCGGGAACGCTGCCATCGCCCGACTCCGGGTGATGGTCCAGTCGGAGGGCCTGGTCGGAGCCGACCTGGTGGCCGCCTTCGTGGAGCGCCGGGTACTTCCGCTCCAAGGTCGGCCGCACATGATCTGCCAGATGAGCGACCGCTTCGACCCATGCCGGCTGAGCACCAGGGAGATGCCTCATGCCGAGGTGTCCTACCTGCTGAACTACATCGCCAACTTCAAGCTCGCCGAGGATTGGCGATTCGGCAAGGAGCCGTACTCTCGCGCCAACCCTCCGCCTGCTGTAAGTATTTCTTCTTTCCTTTCTTTTGTGTTCCCGGCTTCGATATGACCGGCCTCTGATCCGCCAGCTTGTTTTCTGCAGAATCCCCTACTTCCGCCGGCGGCGGGGGCCGCGGGGGCAGAGCGCCAGTTCCTCCCCGACCGCACGGTGGATGACGTCGACGATCTGGATCTTGGAGCGGCCGCCATGTAAGACGCCGCCGCGGGGGAAGGCAGCGAGGCAGGCAACGCAGAGCTCGGAGCTGGCCTCGAGGACAGGGCAGACGACGACGAGGTCGAAGTCGTCCCGCACCTCCAGCCGGCGCCTGATCATCAAGGCGCGGGCCCATCCGCCGCGCCGGCCGCCCGTGGTGGCGCACCGAAGCGCCGGGCCGTGTCGACCTACTTCGGCAGCCGACCGAAGAAGCCCAGGGGCACCGCCGCGGCAACCAAGCGGGATGAGGCGGCCGCGAAGGTGGCCCGCTTCCAGAAGGTCGTGAAGCGGCCGCAGGCGGTTTCGGCGTAAGTGTTAATCGTCTTGTATTCCTGTCGTGCTCTTTGATTGGAGTTCTTCTAAATTCTTTCTTGGTTGACCGGCCAGGGCGTCGCTTTCCCTCGAACGGGATCCTGCCGGCTCCGTGATTGAATCAGCCAGAGGGTCTTCGAGGTCCCGCCGCGTGGACCCCCGCGCCGACCTCATGGAGGCTACGGCGCGGAACGCGCGGGAGGCGCAGGAGGAGCGGGAAGCGTCGGAGCGGAGGGCCGCCCAGGCGGCGAAGGAGCAGGCCGACGCGGCGGCCAAGGCCCAGGCGGAGGCGACGGCCGCGGAGAGGGAGGCGGAGGCCTCGCGCAACCGGCCTCCACAACTCGTCATCCCTCTGCGCAGTGTGGCTCCCAACATCCCCGTGCCTCCATCTGAGGAAGCCAACCGTGGCCAGTCGGCGGCGGAGCGGAGGGAGGATGATGTGATTGTCTTGGAGGAGGTGCCGCGGACGGCGCCGACTGGGGCGGGCCAGGGCGGCCAGCCGGCTGCGGCGCCGGTGCAGCCGGCTGGGAGCGAGCCGGCAGCAGGAGCCGGCCTGGTGGTGCAGCCGTCATCACGCTGGCGCGCGGGGGAAGCTGCCCCCGTGCCGGAGCCGAACAGAGCTGCGAGCGCCAGCCGGACGGCGGAGGCCCTCGAGGCGGCCAGCTCCAGCACGTCCGAGTGGGCGCCCAGCGGGGGGACGGCCGAGCTGAACGTGGCGGCCCAGGAGGTCCGGAGCCGGCTTGAGGCTCATGCTACCGCGCTGCAGCGATATACCCAAGATTTCCTTGCGACGCGGGTCGTCGTCCGGGTGAGTCTTCTGGCCTTGGTTGTTTTGCTTTTTTGATTTCTTCTGTGGGGGCGCGTCAGCGCACCCACTGGGTGTAGTCCCCGAGTTCCGAGTCGGCTGCTGAGCAGGCGGCTTGGAACTTACTAGGTCCTGAAAGTCGTCTTATTCCTGCGTCCTGTCTGATCTTCCAGGAGTACCATAACCATAGCACCGCCGCCTTCGACTCCCAGGCTCAGGAGCTGCGCCAGAAGATCGAGGATCTGTTCGACAGTCGGAGTACATGCTCGGTTTTGTTCATATCCTGTGGGGGCGCGTCAGCGCACCCACTGGGTGTAGTCCCCGAGATCCGGGCCAACTGCTGAGCAGTCGGGTCGGATCTTCCCCAACGACTTCTTCCTTATTGTTTCTTCCTTTGTCTTCATGCTTGCAGGGGCCAATGCTGACTTGAGGGAGCAGCTCGGCGGGGCCCAGACCGCCCTTCGCGCCAAGGAGGCCGAGCTTAAAGCCTTAGTCCAGGAGTGCGACCGCTTGGCCAAGAAGTTGGCCAACCAGGAGGAGAGCCACAAGGCAGCCCTGAAGGAGGCGCGAGATAGCGAGGCCGCCCTCAAAGCCGAGTTCGAGACCGAAGCGGCGGGCTGGGCTGAGGCGAAACAAGCGTTGAGCGAGGGTTACAGCCGGATCGAGGATCTGATCGACGGTAAGCCGCCACCCTTACTCCTTGCTCGCCCCCTTGCCCTCTGATTCGTCTTCTGATTTGTGCTGCTTTTGTTCTCTGCGCAGACTACTTCCCCCGCCACTCCGTCATCGCCACCCAAGCCATCGAGGCCCACCGCGAGGCACGCCGGCAGGCAGCGGTTGAGATCGCGCCGGACGCGAGCCGGACACTTGAGGAGCAGCTCTTGGCGATCCAAGCCCGGCTGCAGCCGGCACACCGCATGCTCCGCCGCCTCCAGCGTGCTGGGGCGTAGGTGTTGGCCGCCCTCTGGCCAGGCGAAGCGATTCACCGCACCCCGAGCCGGACTGCCGACTAGCTGGAGGTGGCAGTCAGCCGCTTTAAGGCCTGGAAGGCCTCCGCTGCTCGATCCGGAGCCAGGCGGGCGCTGGAGTTTGTCCGGGCCTGGTACCCCGGGCTGAAATTGGAACATCTGAGGACTTGGCGGGAGGAGGCTGACGAAGAGCTGGTGGAGGTGCGGCCGGCTATCATCCAGCATGCTTCGGCTCTTGCCGATTTTACCGACACCAGCGTCTTCGCTCCTGAGGTGGACGACAACGGCGTCGCCCAGCCGGAGGAGTGGTTCGGGCTGAACCCGGTGGAGGGTGAGGACTCGGCGGAGCAGATCGCCTCCAGCGATGAAGGTGAAGACGAAGAAGGGGAGGAGGGCGAAGATGCCGAGCCGGCCGGTGAAGCAACCAGCCAGCCTCAGCATGACCGTGCCTCCAGCAACAAGGCGCGTGCTAGCGCGCCCTCTGCGGGAGGCGGTGATCATGCCGAGGTTCACCAGCCGGCCACTCCTCCAGCCGGCGCTACTGTCTCCACCGACCTGCCCGACTCGCCAGTCGTTCCCTTTGCTTGATCTGCCGTCCTTGCTTTTCCTGCTTGTTACTCTTTGAACAATTCTTATTAAGCTTGCACAGTTCCACCCACTGGGGGTGTATTCAAACTATGTTGAATGTTGGTCTTTTCAAGGCCTTTTGTGTAAATATAATCATGCATGTGTTTGGCTTCCATTCTCGTATGCTTTATATCCTTAGGCTGTTTCCTTTGCTGCCTTCCCCTGATTGCTGCCTTCCCAGCCGGTAGCTGCTCTGCAGTCTGTGGCTAAGGAAGGACTCGGCTATCTTTTTTGGGGAAGGCAAGTACTCGAGCTTTCTTAGATTGTAGCGAAGTGAATGGAAACCGGCCGACCGACTACTCTTGTAGTCGGTCGGCGGTGGGAAAAAGCCGCCTTTTGTTATATTGGTCCGTTAGTTCCTAGCCGTTTTTTGTGTTGGCGTCCTTTCCTGCCTTTGGCTCTTGCCAGCCGGACAGCCGATTATTCGAACTGTGACTTTTGGCAAGAGAGGGCTTTGGAGCCGGCACACTACTTGTCTGAACGCGGGTAGGACTTCTAATATAACTTAAGGCGGCCAGTCTGTTGACACACGAACACGTCACGTGTACCCTCGACGCCGGGGGTGATGCACCGCAGCTCACGTCGAAGGAGACCCGACCGACAGCGCGATACGCAAGACAGTCGGCGGGCGCTTTTGCAGACCCGAAACCCCACACGCCCGGGAGGGACCTCGTCAGGGAGTGCGGCGGCAATGGGCTTCCCTAGGTCGATTCGCTCGCCCCTAGAGCCTCATGGATCGCTGCCCTCCAACGCGAAGAACGAACGAAGAACGAGAAAGAAAGATACAAGGGTAAGAGATAAAGATAGATGAACACAAAAGTGTAATAGATTGATTGGTTCGATTGGTGTTGTTTCAATCGGCCGTCACCCCCAACATATATAAGAGGCGGCTGGACTTCCCGTACAAGCAAAGGATTCATCTAGGCTTTTCTTACAAAAAATTACATCAATTCACGTCCTAGAGTCCTAGTTCTATTCTAACTCGGATTCGGTCTGAATCTGGCCCAACTTCTGTCTTCCTCCTTGCGCGGGCCGCCGAGCTTGCATATGACCTCTAATCAAGACGGCCCAAATATGAAACTTGTGCGCCTCGACGAGACGAACAATTCTTATATTGAACACTTTTCCAAATAAGACCATCTTGAATATTCTACGAAGCCATCTTTAATATCCAGTCGGACTCGGTCATGTAACATACTGGATTGTCTGAGTCTCGTAGTGAACTTACAGGCCGTATACTATCTCAGATGATAATGACTCCAAATCCAAAGTTCACCGTTTTGACAATTCGCACAACTTCCGTGTTGATCACTTTTCCATCCGAGGTCATCTGGATTACCTTTCGGGCACATCTTCAGTTTCACTCGGATCCGAGCTCATCCACTCGGATATTAGAGTTTTTCGTCCGACTGGACCTTTTCACTCGGATGTTAGAGTCTTTCACTCGGAAGACAATCTTTCACTCGGATGACTATAATTTCACTCGGAAGACAATCTTTCACTCGGATGACTATATTTCACTCAGAAGGCAATATCTTATTCGATCGGCAAGTTTTCGTCCCGATGATAATCTTTTCACTCGGAATACTTTCACCTGGAGACAATTTCACTCGGATGACCACATTTCCACTTGGATGACTATATTTCCACTTGGATAATAATAAGTTCATCCGGTCAGCAAACTTTCACTCGACCGGTAAATTTTCACTCGACCGTAAACTTTCACTCGGACGGTAAACTTTTCACTCGGATTTTCCGACTGAAAACATAGCCTGATCTTGATTTGTCTCTCCAGGCCTCATACGACCTCGGATTGAGATGAACTATATATGAAAATCGATCGGCTCGACGAGACGAAACTTTTCCGTGTTGAAAGTTTTTCGATTCAGTGCCGTATTGATGTCCGAATTACTCGCGCAACCTATCAGACAAGTGTCTGACACCTCGCGCCATATTTCCGTTGAGGTTCGGTCTGCAATGTATTGCCTCTAACTTTTGCATATGAACTTGGATTGAGATGATTTATATATCAAAATCGATTGCCTCGATGATACGAAGACAATTTCGTAAGTGTGCTCCTTCATCTGAGGTCATATTGAGGGCGTAATCGGCCGAAAAGCACTCAGAACATTAAATTTTGTCACTCGGAGTATAGTTTTGGTCCGTAAGATAAGGTCGAATGAATATAACCGAAACATCAAAGTTGTTCCACTCGACGATGTTAATATTTTCATGCTGAAAACCCGTTCACTCGAGACCATCTTCATTGCAATCTTTATCTTGCCAAAATCAGGTGTCAACACAGTCCCCGGGCCGACTAGTCGAACCCGGTGCCGGACGAGAGAAGTGAATGTAATGACATAATCATAAGCATGATACTCTTCATTCATAGATGAAAGATGGAAGTCTCCGAGTTCTCCTCGGGGGGCCTATTGTCTCGTACTTAGTACAAAAGTTAGCGTGATACATACTGCATTTCAACTGTAAAATCTTCGGAGGAGGTTGGCGTTCCATGGTCGTTCCGACTCCTTGCCGGAGTCGTCTCTCTTTCGTGCCTTCGGCTTCTGTGTGTCGATCAGATAGTAGGAGTCGTTTCCTAGCACTCTGCTGATGATGAAGGGGCCTTCCCAAGGGGCCGAGAGCTTGTGCTGGCCGGCTGTTCGCTGGATCAGCCGGAGCACAAGGTCACCCTCTTGGAAGGATCTTGGATTGACCTTCCGGCTGTGGTAGCGATGCAGACCCTACTGGTAGATGGCGGACCGGCTGAGGGCTAACAGCCGGCTTTCTTCTAGCAGGTCGGCGCCATCTTCTCGTGCTTCCTTGGCCTCCGCCTCCGTGTACATGGTCACCCGAGGCGAGTCGAACTCGATGTCGGTTGGGATGACCACCTCGGCACCATATACGAGGAAGAAAGGAGTGAAGCCGGTTGACTTGTTTGGGGTAGTGCGCAGACTCCAGAGGACGGCCCACTGCTCATCGAGCCAGCAACCGGCCGAACGCTCCAGTGGCACGACCAGTCGGGGCTTGATGCCGGAAAGGATGAGGCCGTTGGCTCGTTCGACTTGGCCGTTTGACTGCGGGTGGGCAACGGACGCTAAGTCCAGTCGGATACCCTGCATCACGCAGAAACGTGCCAATGCTCCCTTGGCAAAATTTGTGCCGTTGTCGGTGATGATGTTGTGCGGCACGCCGTACCGAGTTGTTATGTCTGCGATGAATGTCACGGCAGTCGGCCCATTCAGCTTCTTGATCGGCTTTGCTTCGATCCACTTGGTGAACTTGTCCACGGCGACAAGCAGATGTGTCATGCCGCCGCGCGCCGTCTTGAATGGGCCCACCATGTCCAGACCCCAAACAGCAAAGGGCCAAGTGAGGGGAATGGTCTTGAGTGCCGAAGCCGGCAGGTGTTGCTTGGAGCTGAAGACTTGGCACCCTTTGCAATGCTTGACTAATTCCTTGGCGTCGTCCAAAGCAGTCGGCCAAAAGAATCCATGGCGGAAAGCTTTGGCGACTAGTGATCTTGAGGCCGCATGGTGGCCGCATTCACCTTGGTGGATGTCTCTGAGGATTGCTATGCCCTTCTCTTGTTCAACGCATCGCTGGAAGACTCCAGTGACGCTGTGCCTGACGAGCTCTCTGTTGACGATTGTTTATGCTCCGACTCGGCGTTGGACTTGTCTTGCCTCTGTCTCGTCAGCCGGCAGTTCTTGGTTTGTCAGGAAGTTGAGATGGGCTGGGCCCATGATGGAGCTGTGACTTCTTCTGTTGCCAACGCGGCTACTGCGACCAGGGTGGGCGGGCTGGGTTGTGAAATGCTGGAGTCGGCCGCCGCCTGCGGTGCTGGTGCAGTCCCCGGGCCGACTACCGCAGTCCCCGAGCCGGGTTCAGAAGTCCCTGGGTCGGGTGCGACTACGAAAGTCCCCGAGCCGCCTGCTGAAGTCCCCGCGCCGCCTATCGAAGTCCCCGGGCCGCCTGCTTGGCTCTTCAAGCCGGATCCGGCTGCATCGGGGCTAGGCGGCACGAAGATGGAATCGGACTCTGGAGACGGCTTGAGGAGGCGTTGCAGAGAGACGCCGGTTGGTATTGCCTGCCGAGTGGAGCCTAATCGAGCCAGGGCATCTGCTGGCCCGTTGTCGGCTCGTGGTACGTGGAGGACCTCGCATCCTTCAAAGTACCTGCTGATCTGCTGGACGAGGAAGCGGTAGCTTGCCATGTTTGCATCCTTGGCGTCCCAATCGCCGAATGACTGCTGGACTATCAAGTTTGAGTCGCCGTAACACAGGATCTGGCATATGCCGAGCTCTTTGGCAAGCCGGAGCCCATGTACGAGCGCCTCATACTCGGCCACGTTGTCGGAGGTGGCAAAGTGAATTTGCAGCGTGTATCTGAGCTTGTCGCCTTTGGGAGAGGTGAGGATGACGCCGGCTCCCAAGCCGGTGAGCATCTTGGACCCGTCGAAGTGCAGGCGCCAGTGAGTGGAGTCAGGAGCTGGCGGCAGGTACTGGGTCTCGGCCCAGTCGACAAGGAAGTCGGCCAATGCTTGGGATTTGTTGGCGGTGCGAGGCTGGTAGAAGATCGTGTAAGGGGCCAGCTCGATGGCCCATTTCGCCACCCGACCGGATGCATCCCGGCTGCCTATGATCTCGGCGAGCGGGGCGGTGCATACGACCGTGATGGGGTGCTCTTGGAAGTAGGGCTTCAGCTTCTTGGCAGCAAAGTACACGCCGTAGCACATCTTCTGGTAGTGCGGGTAGTTCTGCTTCGAGGTAGACAACACCTCGCTCAAATAGTACACCGGCCTCTGGACCGGCTGGGCTCGGCCCTCTTCTGGGCGCTGGACTACGATGACGGTGCTGACCACCCGGCTGGTTGCAGCAATATAAAGGAGCATGGGCTCTTTCTCAGTCGGCGCCGCCAGGACAGGCGGCGTGGTCAGCATCTTCTTCAGCTGGTGAAAAGCTTGGTCGGCTTGGTCGTTCCACTCGAAGTGAGTGGTCTTCTTCATGAGGCGGTAGAGGGGGAGAGCCTTCTCTCTGAGCTGGCTGATGAAGCGGTTCAGGGAAGCCAAGCATCCGGTGAACTTCTGGACGTCTTGAAGTTTGGTGGGAATCGCCATTCTCTCAATGGCCTTGATCTTCATTGGGTTGCATTCGATGCCGCGTTCGGAGACCAGGAAGCCTAGGAGTTGGCTGGCTGGCACTCCGAACACGCATTTCTCGGGGTTGAGCTTGATCCGGAATCGGCGCAGTTTCTCGAATGTTTCCTTGGGGTCATCCAGCAAGGTGCTGTGCTTCTCCATCTTCACCACAATGTCGTCCACGTAGACGTGGGCATTCCTGCCGAGCTGCTTGAGGAGTCACTTCTGCATGCAACGCTGAAAAGTGGCACCGGGATTTCTCAAGCCGATTGTCATAGTCAGGTAGCAGAAGGCTCCAAATGGCGTTATGAAGGCGGTCTTCAGGCGGTCGGCCGGGTCCAACTTTATCTGGTGGTACCCGGAGTAAGCATCCAAAAAACTCAGCAGCTCGCATCCGGCTGTGGAGTCTATCACTTGATCTATCCTTGGCAGGGCAAAAGGATCTTTGGGGCAGGCCTTGTTGAGGCTCGTGTAGTCTATACACATGCGCCCCTTGTTGTTCTTCTTCAGCACGAGGACCGGGTTGGCGAGCCACTCCGGAAAGAAAACTTCCATAATGAAGCCGGCGGCCAGAAGCCGGGCTATCTCTTCTCCTACAATCCTTCTCTTTTCCTCCGACAGTCGGCAGAGGGGTTGTTTGACTGGTTTTGCACCTTCTCGAACGTGTAATTTGTGCTCGGCGAAATCCTTCGGAACACCCGGCATGTCCTTGGGGGACCATGCAAAGATGTCCCGATTCTCATGGAGGAAATTGGCGAGCTCGCCTTCCTATTTGCTGTTTAGGTTTGCCCCAATGACGGCAAACCTTTCCGGGTGCTCGGGGTCAAGAGGTATCTTCTTCGTTTCCTTGGACGGCTGGAAGGAACCTTGGGCATCACATTCTTTGGGATCGGGGGACAGGGCCGGCTGCTTGCCAGCCATGGACACGACCCGGTCCAACTTCTTCTTCTCTTCGGCAATCACAAGGGACTCGGCCAGCCGGCTGCTGGCTGCTGCGCACTCAGCCGATTTCTTGTAATCGCCGACTATGGTGATGATGCCCTTGGTGCTCGGCATCTTCATCTTGAGGTAAGCATAGTGGGGAATAGCCATGAACTTGGCCAAGGCAGGTCGGCCAAGCAGTGCGTGGTAAGAGCTCTCATGGTCCACCACTTCAAACCAGATGGCCTCCCTGCGGAAATGATCCTTGTCCCCAAAGAGGACATCAATCTTGATCTTGCCAATGGGGGCACAGGACAGGCCGGGTACGATGCCGTGGAACATAGTACGGGTAGGTGTGAGCTGCTTTGTCTTGACGTTGAGCTTCTTCAGGGTGTCAAGGTACAGGATGTTGATGCTGCTCCCGCCGTCTATCAACACGCGGGAGAAATGGGCTACGCGTCTGTCTGTTGCAAGGGTGGCATCCAGAACCAGTGCATAAGAGCCGGGAGATGGCATCACCTCTAGGTGGTCGGCCCGGCTCCAGCTGATGGGTTTTTCTGACCAGTGCATGTGCTCGGAGGGGTTGGCGGCAATTGCGTTGACTTCCTGGTGCTCTCGGCGCCTGTTGCGCCGGTCTTCAGGCTGGCTCGTAAAGACGACATAAGCGGCATGCTCGTCGAGGAACTCGTCGTGCACAGCTCCGACTGCTGGTCGAGTGGCCGGCTGCTGCGGAGCCAGAGGCGGCGGACCAGCAGGTGGAGGCGGCACGAGCCCTTCGCCTTTGGAGATTCGGGTGAGCCAGTGGCACTTCCGGGTTGTGTGGTTGGACGGCTTCGCGCCGCTGTGGAACTTGCATGGGGCGTCGAGGGTTTGCTCATAGGAGAGGGCTGGCTGCCAAGCCGGCCTGCCGCCTTTCTGCTTCTTGGGTGTGGGCCGCCCTTCGGGCTGCTCGCCATCGACCGTGGCCACCTGCCGACTGGTGGAAGGCGGCATGGGGCCCTTGCGCTTATGGTCGTTTTGGTACGGGCGTCGGCCGGAGTCCCCAGCCAGCGTCTTGGGCGCCGGGTTGAGTACCTTCTCGGACGCGTCAACCCGAAGTTCGGTCTTCATTGAGGAGTCGGCGGTGGCGTACTCGTCCGCTATGACCAGAAGCTCGTCGAGGGTAGTCGACTCGTCGCAGAGGAGCTTGTGCTTGAGGAGGTTGCCCTCTCGGCACCCGACTGTGAAGTATTCGATGGCTTGCATCTCGTGCACTCCTTCGCAAGAGTTGGGGAGCTCGGCCCAATGCGTGAGGTAGTCGCGAGTGGACTCTGCAGGGCCTTGCACACACAAGGAGAGCTGTCTGGGCTTGGGAGCCCGCTTGTAGGTGCTGGTGAAGTTGCGGACGAAGGCTTCTGTGAAATCTAGCCAGCTGTTGACGCTGTACGGCTTGAGGCTGTTGAGCCAGGTCCGCGCCGTGCCTTGGAGCATGAGGGGCACGTACTTCACGGCAACGCGCCTGTTGCCGTTCGCGATGCGTACCGCGGTGGAGTTGTCGATCAATCAATCTTTCGGCTTCACGGAGCCGTTGTACTTGGGCGTGTCTCTTGGGAGCGAGAACCCTTTGGGGAAGGGCTCGTCGCGAATGCGGGGGCCGAAACAAGGCGGGCCAACATCATCTTCTTCTTCTAGCGCCAGGGATCGCGCTAGGCGGTCGATCCGATGGCGGGCGTCGTTCTCGCCGACTCCTTCGCGGCGACCTAGTCGGCCGCTGAGAGTCGGGTGCATGACAAGCGGTGGGGTGGGATACCTTTCCCCATGAGGCGGAGGCGGAGGCGGGTTGCCCCGCTGCTCCACGGCTCGAGGGTGCCCTTCTGCGTCTCGCTCGATGGAGACCCGAGTTCGGCTTCGGCTGGCAGCCGACTCTTTCTCGTGTCGCGCGCGGGTTTTACCCGCAGTCGGTGTCCGGGACGTCACGCCGTGCTCTCGGCACGGTGGAGGGCTTTCCTCGCGGGCGTCGGCTTCGTGCCACTGCGCGACTTCATCGATTAGCTGCTAGATGCGTCTGGTCATGTAGGGGAGCTCTTCGGCCCCCAGTCCATCCAGCTCGTCTACGGCCGCCTGGGCGGCGCGCAGGTTCTCGAGTGGGGTGGCATAGACTAGGCGGTCGACTCCAAGCATGTCGGCGATGACAGCGCCGCGCTGTCTGACGACGCCGACTTGGCTCGGCCCGCCAGGAGGTGGTGTGCCGAAGGTGGCGCGGTCGACTTCGCGCTGGTGGGCCTCGGTGAGGCGTCTCACGGAAGCTAGCTTCCGTCCCTCCGCGAGGAGGGCTAGGCAGCGAGCCTCCAGTGCTTTGGCGTCGGCGTCGGCCGGGAGGGGGACGGACAGGTCGTGGATCGCCGCTTGCGGGGCGTCGTGGGTGTTCTCGCCAGAAGAGCCGCCGTGGCTAATGACCATCACCTTGGCGGTGGCAACGTCACAGCCATCGGCTCGGGGAAGCGGGTCATCGTAGATCACGACGTTGGTGGGGAAGGCGTCGAGCGAGGCCATGTCGGAGTCGACAGGCATCGGATCGGTGGAGCCAACAGACTCCTGGTCCACAACAGGCTCGCTGGAAACATGGAGCTGGCCGAGGAGGTTGACGAGGCGGTCGGTGCCCGCGTCGTAGGCGGGCTCATCGGAGATGAGGGCCTCGCCAAGGGGATCGGCGAGGTTGCTAGCTGTGCAGGCGTTGGTGACGCCTTGCAGCGCGTCGTGGCAAGCGCCATCGGGCGTGCCGGGCTGGCTACGCTCGCTGGGGAGGAAGAGGGTTCCCGTCCAGAACAGGTCTCCGGACGACGGTGCACCTGGCCCCACGGTGGGCGCCAAATGTCGGGTGGTTAGTGCGACATATGCCAACGGGTGGCTTATCTGAGTGGGAGCCAGTAAGACGTCGCCTGTGCCTGGAAGCAGGATGAAGCAAAGACATGCACGCCGGCGGATCTTACCCAGCTTCGGGGCTCTCCGTGGAGATAACACCCCTACTGCTGCTCTGCGGGGTCTCCGCATGATCACTCGATGAACAAGTAGCTACAAGATGCTCCTCGAGCTGTTTGGCGAGAGGAAGAAGAAGGGCAAGGCTAGCTCTACTCTTCTCTCTATGTGTAGTAAAACCTAGATGAGATCAACCCTTTGCATGGGTGCCCCAGGGGGTTTATATAGGCCTACCCCCCGGGGGTACAATGGTAATCCAGTTGGGCGCGGGTCCCAGCCGTCAGTGTCTACGCTCGCCGGCTTCCGCGCCGGCTGCTAGGGCCCGCCGGCTGGTGGGCCCCGCTGGCTGCCGGCCTCTTGGTCGACAGGCAGGCCCTACGGCCTAGGGCCCTGTCGGTGGCCGGTTACTGTTGCCTCAATCCTGATGATGAGGGCTTTATCGAGGTAAGCGTGGCTACAGCGCCGCCGCCTGGCGGGCGATCGCTGTAGCCTCATGTCGTCTTGTCTTCTTAATGGGGTGCCTCCTTCGAGGGAGGAGCAAGCCGGCTTGGAAAAGCCGGCCATGTCTTGGGCCGACTGGAGGAGGCCTGGCCGCCTTCGGATGTCTCTCTGCCCAAAGGGGCCCACCGCCCGTGGGCCGCGCTGACAGCCCGCCGTGGATGGCGCCATAGTCAACATGGCAACAATGCCGCGCCGGACGGGTCAGGGCTACCCCGTACGGTGCACTGTGCCAAGCGTGCTCCGGGTTTTGGGGTGGCAGGCTTTACTATAGCCACGCCCCGTCCCATCGCCGTTATGTGGATGCGGGCCTCGAGGGTACGATCTTGACCGCGTCGTGGGAGCCGGCTTCTTGGAGTCGGCCTTATCGTGGCCGGCTTCTCGGTGCCGGCCCTCCCGCGGCTTTCTTCATGAGGGTTAAGGCCGGGCCGCCTTCCGACAGTCGGCCTGAGAGGCAGCCGGCAGGGGGAAGGCAGCCCCACGTCTTGGTTTCTTGGAGGCCGGATCGGCTCGTAATTTTTTCTGGAGTGCCAAGGGGAGCCGGCTAGGCTACCTGTGGTCATTTACCCCGACATCTTCCGTGCAACGCACGGGCATCTTGCTAGTACTCCTACAATATGTATATTATTGTGAAAGTTCATATACACCGGCCGAGATTAATGCAAACACGGCAGATTTTCATTACATTTTGAACTTTTATAGGACAAAAAATTAAAAGAAACCCGACCCTAAACCTATTCTACGGCGGCGACCGACGTCCTCCATCTGTGATCTCCATGTACGGAGGCGGGGTTCAAGACCCGTGAAGTGAAGGTGCGGTCTCCGGCGAGGAACAGTAGAACACAGGAGACGGACCGGCCAGTTGGCACACCATGCCCTGCCGCCTCCCATGCCCTACTCATCCTCGGAGGAGTCCCCGACCTCGGCGGTGCCGGACGTTGGACGGCAACAAGTAGGACGCGTGGCTGACGGTGCTCCCGTCATCGGCCGCCAGCGTGGCCACCGCTTGTGCGGCGACTTCAGCGAGGGCGGCGACCTCGAGCTCCATCCCCGAAGACAAGCTCTCCCGCAGAGCGTTCGCGCTTGCGGTCATGGCGGATGTGGTTCCAGGTAGGAGGACGATGCGCTATGGTGTGGAGGTTAGCTGGGCGTTGCCGCTTTAAGTAGCACATTCCGGTGAGGCCAAGCGTCCGGGTGCGTCATTAAGTCGCCGGAGTTGTTCCTCAGGCACTGAGCCTCTTAATGACGACATACGAATGGACGGCATGAATGCGGGCAGCTGGCGCCGGCTGGGAACGCACTGCGCGACGGTGCGAGGGACGAGGGTTTTGGTGTGCCAGGGTAGTCAGCTGCGGTCGTGGCAACGTTGGAGATGCCCTTTGCTCACATGCGATCCCCGCATGTCATTGAAAAAGCAAGACGACCCGGCATGGTCTCAGGTCCAGAGGATGCAGTTGGCCACACTACACCACTCCGCGGACGCGTCGCAGCGCCCCGTGCATCCTCGACGAGCCGGGTGTTGGGGTGTGTTTGGATTGTGGCCAAATTGCACCTTGCCAAAATTTTGGTCATGACCAAAAGATTGGTCTTTGTTTGGATGGTTGCCATTTTTTTGGCATGCCAATGAACTCTAGCCAACTCTAGTTCATTTTTCTTGCCAACATCGGCCAAATCATGGGCAATCAATACCTCAACCAAAATTTTGGTCATGACCCAAAGATTGGTCTTTGTTTGGATGGTTGCCATTTCTTTGGCATGCCAATGAACTCTAGCCAACTCAAGTTCATTTTTCTTGCCAATGTCGGCCAAATCATGGGCAACCAATGCCTCAACCAAAATTTTGGCTACCCAATGCTTTGATGGGGCAACCTTGGGCACAAACCAAACATACCCTTGGTCGTGCCACAGCACTAACGCCACCCTCGGTAAACTGAAACCGACCGTGTCTAGCGACGATATGAGCGTGTCGCTCACCACGGTCGCCGTGTCCAGAGGCGGTGCTGGAGCTGCGCCCCGTTGTTGGCCCCAACAACCCACATGAACGGTTTTCGATGGCGAGGAGGTCGTGGGCCAGCTCCTCCATTGGACTAGTCTGCGCTACGTCGTCCCGACGGGTGTGCCCCATATGTCTGTTTCCCTGTTTTCCCGGTCATATTCGAGCGTCAGTGCTCCGTGTTGCGCATTAGGCCTTTCACTATGTAGGCCACGCGAGACAACTTATTGTTTATTTGAGCCGTTCAAGTATAATCATGTGGCGTTTGCTTATTTATCATTCCTCTCCAACCCTCTTCTCCATTGATCATGTCGCCCTCTAGTCGAGTCCATCCTCCCGCATGCCTCATTTGAACATTCCACCGAGTATCATTCGCATGTACCCATCCTACTCCTCTTTCAATATATCTCCGGAACCCGAGATGAAATCGAGAGGGAACGAGTGGGGGCACGTGATACCTAAGGCGGATTCAAAATTTTGAACCGGTGATCATAGCATCCGCAAATCATATATAAAGGGTATTCAATGTTCGTTTCGTTTTTGAACGTACAATATACTCCCTCCTATCCTTTCTACTCCGCAAATCATATATAAAGAGTAGTTTACATATAAGTTTTATGTGTAGTCAAAGTATATCTACTTTGATAAAAAAAGGTATCAACATTCAACAACGCCCAATCAATATTGTTAGATTCGTACGTACTCCTAGATTTGTACTCGAGATGGTTTCCAATTTGACTATTGGCAAGATTAATAGTACATGAGATGTATATTGTGAAAATTATATCATTGGAAACTCCTTTCACATACGAATTTGACCGTATGCTTTGTGTAAGTTGCATGTCATATATTATTACTCTAACATTTGGTCAAAGTTAGCCTCGAAAAACGCATTAGACCCTGTATGCTTTGTGTAAGTTGCATGTCATATATTATTACTCTAACATTTGTGTAAGTTGCATGTCATATATTATTACTCTAACATTTGGTCAAAGTAGTATAGTGGAAGTGGATCCTCTGACGTAGGTATCCCTGCCTTACCCTCCCTTTCGGTCACTTACTGGCGGACCCCATGCTTGCTAGGCCCCGCATGTTAGTTACTCAATGGGTTCGGCCACGTTAGGGGATCCTCATCCGCAGTAATACTCCCTCTGTTTTCATTTATTCCGCATAAAACAGAGGAAGTGGTGGTATAATAAATGATGCGAGCGGGGGAGGGGGAGGGACGTCGGTTTGCTCTCAACTGCGGTCCCACAAGCGAGCGAAAATGCAAGATGAAGCGCGTTCCATTCGGTGAGCGACGTGGAGGGTCCAGCGTGCCGGGCTGCAACGCGAACGTGACAAGAGCGATGTACAGTCAAAACCGATTGACCGGTCGTCACCGGAACCACTATTCACACCAGAACCTTCGCTGCTCGGCCTACGCCAGCCACTGCCCTAAAACCACACCAAATCTCCAGCCCATTCCCCCACCTTTCGATCCCCTAGCCCGCATCAAGCGTCCCCTAGTTCGCCGGAAAGCCATGGTGCGCCGTAAGATCACTTACTACAAGATGCTGACGCCGGAGCGCCGCGCAGAAATCGCGGTGGCGGTCGGTGCGACAGACCTCCGTTCCCAAGCTCGCTTTGCGGCGGGCCAATCCCCAAGTTCTCTGGAGCCAAGCTACGAGGAGGAGGAAGCTGATCCAATGTTCATGGCGGAGGTCGCGGCGCAGAAGGCCCCCGATGGGTATGAGACGATGGACGTCGACTTCGTGCGCGCGTCCGAGTCCTGCATGGTGCAGGCGGACCAGCGGTTCAACATGGCGATACTAAAGGAGGACCAGGAGGCAGAGCCTCAACTCGACGCGGAGCGCGCGCATGCCGCTGCCATCGAGGCTCTCCTGCAGGCGGAACCAGATGTCGTGGATGTGAACCGGGCGGCGGAGGCTCAACTTGAGGCGGAGCGCGTGGATGCCGCTGCCATCAAGGCCCTCCTGCAGGCGGAACCAGACATCCTGGACTTGAACCGAGCGCTAGAGGCTCGACTCGACACAAAGCGCGCGGATGCCGCTCTCATCGACGCCCTCCTGCAGGCGGAACCGGACGTCCTGGACTTGAACCGGGCGGCGGAGGCTCGACTCGACGTAGAGCGCGCGGATGCCACTGCCATCGAGGCCCTCCTGCAGGTGGAACCGGACGTCCTCAACTTGAACCGGGTTGTGCTCTCGTCCGTGTAGAGCGCCCGCACGCTCCGCTTGAACGAGTAGCTAGAGGCCGAGGACAACCACGGTGCGGAGACACACGTCGGCAGCGACGGCTGGTTCGCGCCGGCAGCCAAAGACGACGAGGCCGTCTCTTTTCGCGAGCAGTGATAGTTTTTCTTTATGTTGTTGTTTTCATGGATCTTTTCTGTGTAAAAACATATATTTTTTATGCAAGTCGCCTGACTTGGGTCAGTCTACCATTTCAGGCGGTTGGATGAATATCCTACGTCTCCTAACCCTTCTTTCCTTCTTCCTCACCTCTTCTTCTTCCCCAACAGACCACCGCACGGGCCGTACGGGTACTCCCCAACATGCGGTTGGATAAACATACTCCATGAACGAAAACTATGTGTCAGCGATAGGATGGCTGAGTTTGGTGTGTTCACATGCGACAACACGTGTTAGTGAGGGTGCGTTCCCTTGGTTGGGTTTGCGGCGTGCAGGAGTGACTGTGTGAGGGTGCGGTGCGACCGCGGCGTGCAGGAGCGACCGTGTGAGGGTGCGGTGCAACCGCGATAGCCGTGTGCAAGTGTACCTCCTTCTCGTTTTGAAAACTTTAGGCAAGCTTGGCAAAAATGTGTGGCGAAGTTTGGCAATGCAAGGCCTAGACCCAAACAGGATAAATACGTACGTACTAGGAGTACGAGTGTTAAAAAAGAAAGGCTGGGGTTTCCTTCGCGGGATTTAATCGATACAAATCCTCGTTTGACGTGTCAATTAATGCGTATTTTCTTCTCCAAAGACCAAAGACCTAACCATCTCACTTCTCATCGCTTGATTAATGCAGCGCCATGCAAACCAACCTTCTCACTTCCGCATGCATGTAGGGGATATTAATGTCCTTGGTTGCTAACCCCATCAATTTTACCTCGATTAGTGTTAGTGGCCCTTTCCAAATTGTAATTTTGATATACTGGCCTTGTTTAAAAAACAAATGGAGGTAGTAACTATATTTGACTTCCTTCCCCATTGCGGTGACGTCGACGATATTTTTTTTGTGGTGGTTTGGCGAAGTGCGTTCGATGGAGAACACCATTGAGGGAGACCACGGTAAGTCGTTCGCAAGTGCCGCCTGCAAGCCGAGACAACCGCCTTATTTGCATCCAGGAAGTCCTTTACTAGTACTACTAGGAGTAACTAATGCGGTGAGATGGCTTCTCAAAGAAGACGATGGAGAAGCGGAGTCAGCGAAGAGTGAAATGATGGTTGCTTCGTCCGTGCTTTTGTGATTTGACGCCTCACTGCTTTGTGATTTGTGATAGAAGGGACAGGGGAGTAGACTCTTTGCTCTATACTGTAGTACTACATGCGTCCAAGCATGGGAGAAAGAGGAGAGACGTTGCATTTTTCTATTCCTTCAATCAATCAATCACGGAGCTTCGGTTCCATCTTTTTGGCTTTGGCAACACCGTCCACAATGGTTCCCACGATGCGAAAAGCTATTTTCACATTTGGCTACACATTGTGGATGACCTTAACCGTACCACTTGGTTTTGCTCCTGTGTGCTATCTATACAAATCTCAGTTATATTGATCTAAAAAATTATAGAATCGAGATTAGTAAAAAGGAGGTGATTTTGTCGCGCGGATGGCGGGGGAGGTTTCTTATTTGAGCAACTACGTAGCCCTTTGTAAGTATAGGATTAGGCTTCTTATTTTCGGAGGATGTTGTCCTGGCGGTTTCTAACATGCGGTCCCACGTGTCAGTGTTTTACCAAGTCGATCCGCGTCCCACATGAGGCAGAACAACGGCAGAAGCAACACGTGGTTAAGTTGAAGAAGATGAGGGAAAAGCGGATTCAGCAACGAGTGAAATGATGGTTGCTTCGTCCCTCCAACTTAACTGCGGGAAAGGTGCAGCTTTGTGATTTGACGCCTCATTGCTCATTACTACGCCGGCGCCATGACTAGGGTGCTTCACCCCGGCTGCTCTGCACTGTATTCCGGTATGGCACGTGGACCCGGTAGCTTGATGTCCCACATATCGGCTAAAGGGACTAGAAGATTTATGAAAGCGAGCGCTCCACTCTTACGACGGAGGAGTAGACGACACGACGGCCCAGTGAACTGTCACTTGTACTGTATAGTACTAGTTAGTTTTGCTGTTTCGCACGATCCATCGATACAAACCCGATTAAACAGGAAAGGGCGGGATTTTTCCCGCGCGGTAGATGATACTGGCCATACATTTCAAAGGCAATTTTAATGTATGCAAACTGAATAATTATAAGTAACAATATGATATCTAGTAAAACTAAAAACACATATGATTTATTGTGTTAGAGTGTAGTAGTAGTGCTGTATTGCATAGTTGTTAGATGTAACATGCGAGAACGTGTAGAGATGTAGTTTTGGAGGGCCTACAGATAGCAAAGCGTAATACGGTCACTGAACTTCAGAATAAGCTGATTACGGTCACTATATACGTTTTGCGGTGATTATACGGTCACTTGCTCACAGCTCAGCATCGGATTGCACTCTGTTGACCATCCAAATAGTCTACGTGGCGCCATGTTGACTAGTTAAATTGACCACGTTCGTTGTGGGTCCCACCTGTCAGTTCGCATAGGCAAAAGGTCAGATAAACACATATTTACGCAGGCGCGACAAGGCTCCAACCCGTGCGTGGGAATCACCTGGTTGTGTATGTGTCTGTCAGGGCCTGATGTGTGCGCATGCACTGTAGGTTGAGCACTTGAGCGTGAGAGTGTGTGTTGGTCGTGTGATGTACTGGTGTGTGCATGCATGCGTGCGTGCATGCGTGTGAGTGTTGCGTGCGTGCGTGCCTGCGTGTGTATGTGTGAGTGTTGCGTGCGTGCGTGGGTGCATGTGTTTGTGTGAGTGTTGCGTGGATGCAGTTTGTGTGCATGCGTGCATGTGTGTATAATCACCACACCAGCTCCTGTGTGTTAAAACAGACGGCTCAGCATACCAATACAAGGCCACCTTGCCCATTGTGCCCACGGTCATGACTTCTAACCACCGCCCAAATATATTTTTGTCGTTTGTTTTCATTCTTACTACTCCCGTCAGATATATTTACAAATGTGGAGAGGTGTGTGGGTACCTTTTTCCAAAATTGCTATCTTGTGAGAGTTGCACGTAACATCAAGATGCATTTGTATGACTTGTTTATCTTGTGAGAGAAGGACTTATTTGCAAATGTGGAGAGGTGTGTGGGTACCTTTTTGCAAAATTTCCATAGTTTCTTTCCTATCCGTCAGATCTAAATCGGACGGCCTATATTGCAGGATGGCAGTCACACCATCATCACCAACTCTGTTTTTTATAAGAGTGTATTTTATGTATTTTATAAGAGTGTAGATGTAGAGTAGATACAAGTCGACAGGTGGGCACGATGGTAGTGATATAATGTGATGCAACACTAGAGGTGCCACGTGGAGCGTTTAACTGGTCAACTAGTCATGTCATGAGCAAATACAGAGTTGTACGGTGAGCCCGTGACTGCATAATAACCACTAAACATAAATGGTGACCGTAATGAGTGGATTCTGAAGTCCAATGTACGTATCTGCTTTCGCTTCAAATACAATGATCGTCATTGCATATATCGCGAGAGAAAGATGAAACATGCCTGAATTTTCTGGGGGGCTTACTTTTAGAGGACCTGGAGATAGTTTTGTGTGCATACGTGAAAGGGCGTACAGGGGGGGGGGGTATGCAATGGAGAGAGAGATGCTCTTCGTTTCTCTTTATTATGACTAACTTTGTATATAGTATAAAAATATACAAATTCACAGTGCGGAATAAATATCATTGTGGGCACCATGCAATGCAAATTAGCGTTCGTACTCCTCCATATAACTTTGTAATGTTGTATATATGTAGAAACTCTAAAATATTTTTTGGACACACTTTATTCAAAAGGAATGTTGTATGCGAAATAAACGTGAAGAGAGGGCTTTTTATATCAGTGGGGTACGTGATGTAACATGTGTGAATGTGTAGTTGATGCATTTGGCGGGGCCTAGAGAGGTATGTGTGTGTATTACGTATTCGAGAGAGGCATGGATAGAGGGGCCGACCGGGGGGGGGGGGCGTGGGATAGATAGATAGAGAGAGAGACGAATATGACGTCACGACAAGAGATTCCATTCCCTTGAGTGTATATATGCAAGGGGGGAGGGAATAGAGGCACCAGGAGAAATTTTCTGTGTGTGTGTGGTGTTTGTGTTGGTATGTGTGGGTGTGAGAAGATAATGAGACGTGGGGGCAGAGGGTGTGTCACCGCGTGAGGTCCGGTGGGTCGAGGTGAGGCCCTTCGTTCTGTTCCGTCCTGCGCCACATTGGTCGGCCCGTGACGCATTTAGGAAGACCCATGGATGACTAGTCGTACAAGACAAAGATAGCAGAATTATGAAGGACTCTGTGTCCACTGACGAAGCCAGCTAGGATTTGTAACCCTAGGTTCTCGGACTAAGGTAACCCCTTTATCTCTAATATTACTATTCATCCAACCTAACTTTAAGGGGCATCCTACAGAATGCTCTGCTAGAATCATACTCGTCGATTAGGAAGAGAGGTGTGAGACAATGCGTGAGAGATAGGCGTAAAGATAATGTGCATACATGAGACACGTAGGCAGGTCCATGTATATAGAAAGGGTCGATGAGGATTGTGCGTGTGTATGTTTGCAAGAGGAAGAGTGCTTGTGATAAAGGTTGGTGAAAACAGTTGTAAATGGTTACGAGAGAGAGGGAGGGTTATATCTAGAGCATGTGTGCGAGAAAGACACCTCGGGAGAGAGTGTGTGAGCTTGTGTGAGAGACCACCGATGGAGAGTGAAACTACACATAAAATACTGCTCTACACATTGATTAAAGATATAAACTGTATCCAAATATTAGGATGGGATCATGATATTTGCGATTCGCGTAAGGAGCGGTCATTGATCCATCAGACATCTAGATTCTATAGAATTTGAGCATGTCTATGTTATTATTCGACACAATTGATCCACATAGTTAGTATTTTGAACTCCAGACAATGCATTGCTTTAGCAATCGAATATAAACGTGAGTATAGTTCATGTTGTGTGTGTAAAGCACATTATACATACGAAAGTTACACAATGGACATTATAAATAGCTACTACCTATGAACTAGCATACATTTGAATTCAAATTAAGGTGGTTTAAAAAAATCGAATTCAACATGAAGTCCATTCAATTATTTGAATTTGATATCATGGCATTTGTAAACCATACCTAAATTATGGGGGCACCAATCTTTGCTCTGATTTTGTACATAATAGCACATGTAGTCGTGTACAAAATAGATTCAAATTGAGCTCCTCCATTCCAAAATAATCGTAGTTATAGGATTTTCAAGTGTCAAAATTTCAAAAATAAGCGGATAATTTAATGAGGTTTTCAAACATACAAGGTCAAATATAACGTTGTATATTTAGGTCAATCCTCATAGTTCAAGATTACTCTAAACGCGAATGCTTGTGTTTCAAAATTTCGAACGAAGCACCAAAAGAGCCTCTACTCGCCCGAAACGGCGTGAGACCAATGTTTGGTAGTACAAGGAGATTACTTTTCTAATAACTCCGACCCGTGAAACCTACCGGCCCGACGTCCAAAGGTCTAAACCGGGGTAGGTTTGTAGCTTCATCTAGACGCCACGCAACCGCATCCGAAAAACATTCATACACAATGGTGCCTAAGCACACATGCGCGCGGCCGAAATAGCTCCCGCCCACTATTTGGGATACCTGGGATTACCATCCTACCCCCGACCCACAGTAGGTCCGAAATTTAAGAGGGGGGCAAAGTTTGTACTTCCCCCAAATTTCAAGCAAGCGCGTCCCATCTTCTGTTCAAAAAAGCCAAAAACAAGCGCGTCCCAGACCAAAACATGGTTCCCCCCACCCGTCCGATTCCCCATTCGTACTCCGTGGGCGCCAAAACTACCTCTCCACCAGCCGTGAAACCCCGACGTCCTCCGTCCGCCACCCCATCCCACCCATCAACCGCCGCCCTCCTCCATCACGCCGGTGCCGATACCCCGACATCGTCATCCATCGCAACCTCAACCGCAACGCCCTCCACGGCTAGTAGTTGAAGCCGAGGCCGAGCCGTCCGTACCCGAGCCAGTTCCACCACGCCGTTATAACGCCCTCGATGCGGCTATATCTCCCACGTGTCGAGGCACGACTTAGAGGCATAACCGCATTGAAAGCAATGTCGCAAGTGAGGTAATCTTCACACAATCCATGTAATAAATAAAGGGAAAAGATACATAGTTGGCTTACAATCGCCACTTCACACAAGTACATAAGTAACATCCATCATACAGATTACACTCAAGGTCCGACTACAGTACCAAAATGAAAGAAGACTACCCCAAATGCTAAACAGATCCCCGGATCACCCAACTGGGCTCCACTACTGACCATCTGGGAAAGAAACATAGTAACGGCCACGTTCCTCGTCGAACTCCCAAGTGAGCTCGGACGCGTCATCTGCACAGACATCGTTGGTACCAGCAACTGAGGTGATAATATCTGTGAGTCACGGGGACTCAGCAATCTCACACCCGCGAGATCAAGACTATTTAAGCTTAAAGGTGGGAAAGGGGGGTTTGTGAGGTGGAGCTGCAGCAAGCGACTAGCATATGGTGGCTACAGCGCAAAAGAGAGCGAGAAGAGAAGGCAAGGCACGGTCGAGAAGCTAGAAGTGATCAAGAAGTGATCCTGAACAACCTACGTCAGGCATAACCCCAACAACCGTGTTCACTTCCCGGACCCCGCCGAGAAGAGACCATCACGGTTACACACGCGGTTGATGTGTTTTAGCTAAGGTCAACTTCGGGTTTTCTACAACCGAACATCAACAAATTCCCATCTGCCTCATAACCGCGGGCACGGCTTTCGAAAGATAATACCCTGCAGGGGTGTCCCAACTTAGCCCATGATAAGCTCTCACGGTCAACGAAGGATATTCCTTCTACCGGGAAGACCCGATCAATCTCGGAATCCCGGACTACAAGATATTTCGACAGCAACAAAACAAGTCCAGCAAAGCCGCCCGATTGTGCCGACAAATCCTGATAGGAGCTGCACATATCTCGGTCTCAGGGCACATCCGGATGAACACTCCGTACAACTAAAACCAGCCCTCGAGTTGCCCCGAGGTGGCGCTGCAAAGGGCTCTAGTTTGGACCAGCAATCGAAGGAGAACTGGCCCGGGGGTTTAAAATAAGATGACCCTTGAGTCTGCAGAACCCAAGGGAAAAAGGCTAGGTGGCAAAAGGTAAAACCAATGTTGGGCCTTGCTGGAAAAGTCTCATTCAAAGCGAACTGTCAAGGGGGTCCCATAAATCACCCAACCGTGTAAGGAACGCAAACTCCGGGAACATAACACCTGTATGACGGAAACTAGGGTGGCAAGAGTGGAACAAAACACCAGGCATAAGGCCGAGCCTTCCACCCTTTACCAAGTATATAGATGCATTAATTAAATAAGAGGTATTGTGATATCCCAACAAGTAAGCATGTTCCAAACAAGGAACAACATCTCCATGTTCCAACAAGGAACAAGCTTCATCTTCACCTGCAACTAGCAACGCTATAAGAGGGGGCTGAGCAAAGCAGTAACATAGCCAAACAACGGTTTGCTAGGACATGGATGGTTAGGGCTGACATGGCTATATAGGAGGCATGATATAGCAAGTGGTAGGTATCGCAACATAGGCATAGCAAAAGAGCGAGCAATCTAGCAAGCAAAGATAGAAGTGATTTCGAGGGTATGGTCATCTTGCCTGCAAGGTTCTCAGAGTTGTTGAAAGCTTGGTCCTCGAAAGCGTTCTCAACGGAATCCTCATTCACGTACTCATCTCCTGGCTCTACCCAAGACAAGATAACAGGCAAAGGAACCAATATCAACCACGATGCAATGCGCAAGCAACATGATGCAAAACATGGCATGACATGCAAGAGGTGATATGCAATGCGTATGCATGCTCCGGAAGGACAAGGATGAACAGGGCATAGTCTTGGCAAACCAAGCATTCCACTGGATAGATGAGGTAATTTCGGTTGAAATCGATATAAAGATCACCGGAATCGGATGCACGGTTTGCAAATGGCAAGCAATACAAGAATGACACGAAACTGCCATAAACAGCATGATGCTACTTAGCAAGCAACAATTAATTAAGCTACTGTACCCAAACATGGCAACAAAGCATATGAAAGTAAACTACGCAAGATGCTTGATAAAAGATAAACACTGAGCTACGGCTAAATCACATCATAACAGGTCCAAACAAGCATGGCAAAAGTGCACAAGATAACAGGTTCTCAGACTTAGTGAAATATCAACATAGCAGAAACTAACATCAGGATGACATGTTCAGAGCAATGAAAAAACATGCTACAGGTTCATAACATAGCAAAGTAAGGCATGGCGTGAATCTACTCAAAGCACTTGACAAAAGTCCCTTACTAACCATAAGCCAAAAAGGACCAGAAAATATGATTACACCCATGTCAAATAAGCAAGTTTCGCTACAGGTTTCAGACTTAGCAGAAAACTGGACATGGCAGAAAACTAATAACGACTAGGCATGTTCGTGAGCTCGATGCACTCACTACAGAGCATTTCATGATAAAATAAGCATACATACATCAATAAGACATGGCATAGTAAATATAAATGGCAAGAATAACATCATATCATGCAAGGATCAACTACACCAAGCTTGGCAAAATCGAACAACACGTAAACAATCTGCCAGCAACATTTTGAAGCAAAAGTAGAGCTCGATTGACTCAAGCTATGGTACTCCATAATTACAAACAAATGCATGGATGGATAGAGAAAGTACTCAAGTTCAAAACTCCCTTACTTATCATGCTCAAATTATGCATGGATCTCTCAGAAACAACATGAACACATGGCATAAAAATAACAGCAGTCAGGGACTTAGTGAAATCACTAAGTCTCTGAAATCAGCAACATCAAGTGACCTAGTTTGCATGCTTGTGCTAGTCACCACATAGATCACAAAATACATGGCTAAATTCTATGGATAGGTAACATGGCATATTACAAAACTCATGTACGACTCAACTTCATAGGAGGTACACATAAATCATGGCAAAAAAGACAAAAGTGCATGTTCAGATAAGATCCAGCAATAAACATCAACTAGCCCTCTTCTAATAGCATTTCAGGCATCAAGATGACTTCAAATGAAAATGACGCAATGGAACAAAATTATGTACTCTTCGAGGCAAACAATTTGACTTATAATGCGCGCGAAACGGAGCTACGGATGCAAAGTTATGGCATGTCGAACATGTAAAGATATTATGAAATTCATGAGGACTTAGCAAAAAAAACGAGGGGAAAAGGGGTAACCCTAGATCTGGCCGGACTTCGAGGTCCGCCGGCGTGGGCGAACTCCGGCGAGTTCTCACGGCGCGGGGCGGAGCAGGAGGTGGCCGGCGTCGGCGGGGAACGCCGGATCCGGTCCGGCCCGACCGGATCCGCGGCGTGCGGCGGCGGGCGCGGCGGCGGAGACGGGCGATGGCGGGCGCGGCGGCGGAGCGGGCGCCGGCGGACGCGGCGGCGGACGGCGGCGGAGCGGAGGAGAGCGGGAGGAGCGCGGGCGGGGCGCCCGCGGGGCGGCGGCGGCGGAGCGGGCCGGAGGTGGCCCCGCGCGGGCCGGGCGGGCCGCGGCGGCGGAGGCGTGGGGAGGCCACGTGGCAGCCCCGGACTGGCTGCGGACGGCGGCGGCGATGCGTCCGGCGCGGACCGGACGTGTCCGGCACGCGGAGGGAGCGGGGCTAGGGTTTTGGACCCGGATTTGACGGAGGGGTGCACATATTTATAGCTAGAGGGGGCTAGGAAGCTCCAAATGGAGTGCGGTTTTCGGCCACGCGATCGTGATCGAACGGCGGAGGACATGGGAGTATCTTAGATGGGTCGTTGGGCTGTTATGAAGGGGTTTTGGGCTGCAACACACACGAGGCCTTCACGGTTACCGGTTAACCGTTGGAGTACCAAACGAACTCCGATTGACCCGAAACTCGACAGGCGGTCTACCGGTGCTTTACCAAGGCCACATGTCAAACCTCGGTCCATTCCGAGAATGTTTAATACCCGCTCACAGAGAAATGTAAAAGGGGATGCCGGGAGACATAGGAGCGTCGGATTGCAAAACGGACAACGGGAAAGATGCTCGGATTTATGAGACGAACACGTATGCGAATGCGATGCACATGATGACATGATATGAAATGCATGACATGACCAAAATGCAAAACGGAGAGAACCCAACCACGGAGGGAATATCATAACACATAGCCGGAAATGGCAAGAGTTGGATTACAATTATGGCAAGTTACATCTGGGGCGTTACAGTCGTCCTGCGCCTCACCGCTACCGCTCCAACTTCGCCACCCTCCACCGCACCAGGGTTGTTCCTGCTACGCCGTCCTTCGCCGCCTCGAATCTGCTTCCCCTCCGCCGACATACGACCACGGCAACACAGTCAACAATTCGGCCATGGGTTCGTCCAAGCATGCACCCTCCAGAACATCGGTTTCCCCGGTAAAAACAAGAAGATCGGCGTGACATGCGGGGGTGACCACACTGGCAACCGAAAAAGGTACTCCTCTTCCCTTATTCGTGCAAATTTTACGTCTCTGCTTGCATGGTATTCATCGCACAGAAGACACTAGTTGACCGCTTCTTCTTGATAGTAGATGTTCCTAGTAACTCGCGATGCACAAGGTTTCTCCTCATATACTATTTCACCTTAGCTAGAGGTCTGTCGCCCCCCTGAATTTCAATTTACGGCCAGTTGATTCCCAATTAACGGAAGCATTCCCCGGCGTAACAGGCGCTAGTACGCCTATTATGCTGGGGAAGCAGCGCCTTGGTGTTTATCTTAGGGGCATGTGCGGCCTAGAGCTACTGGCACCCGATCTGGAGGTCGGCCGGGATTAAAGGGATGGCCTAGGGGTGAAGCACGGCGGTGGTGTGAGGTCGATGGGAGGGCGGGGCGGCGGAGGCAGGGGTCTAGGCCGATGGTCGCTGGCGTTTCGAGAAAGATCGTCAACAGTGACTGGCGGGAGGTAGATGAAGGCCATCTGCCCATTCCTTATAGATCGGACGGTTCATTAAAAAAATCGACTGACCTATTTATTTTCAGTCGACTGTTATCTTAGATATGACCACATGTGGTGGTGTGCTGGAGGAGTACCTGCATTTCCTGTGCTCATATATTACAAAATCATACGGAGTAGAATCTAATTTTGTTTGCCATGCAATGTTGTAGAGCTATCATATGTCTCCTGTCATTTATTTTTCAGCCACCTGCTATCTGCTACTTTTACAGTGCGCTAGTTCTGCACACACTTCACCCTTACTCTCACTGTTGTGTTTTTATGCAAGGGTATTTCAGACTCTGCTGCCATGAGAGAAGCCGAAAAGAAAAGAGATAAGTCGCTCCAGCTTGTTGTGCGGCTAGGCAAGACACGTCTCAACGTTTTAATGGGTGCAGTGTCAGCGGATGGAGACGGGGAACGTAGCTTTGGAGTTGATGACCTCACTCGCAATGAACCACCATCCCAGGTGCTTGCTTTAACTTCGCGGTGTCATATGTGGTTGCATGTTCCATATGGTGTCTAGCTTGTATTCGAAAGGCCGAAGTCGATAAGATAAGGAAAGATATATTTTTTACATGAACCACCATCCCCGTGAGCACCAGAAGACAAATAGCTAGTCAGGGCACTGGCCGAGCCAGTGACAAGCCCATCAAAGATAGGCATCACCTGGAAGCCAACTAAAAAGCTGCGATGGTGGTGAAGCAGCCCGCCTCCCACGAGGCTCTCATGTCCTAGATGATCATGCTCACCACTCCAGCCGGATGTCTAGCTTGTATTGCTTCCAATTTGGTTAAATTGCATCTGCTTAGCTTACACATTATACCTTTGAATATGACATGCCTTTCTGTTTTTGGTACATAATAGTACATCTGTGTATTACCCATGTTCTTACATCAAACTAATGTTCTTGTGTATCCCTCATCAATCACTTATGACGAGGCAGGCAGGCAAGGGGACTACTCCTCATTTAAAGAATGCAGCGTCTGTCGGCGTTTTGGGAACGGGGGTCCCTAGACTTGCCTGCCTGCGGCCTGCGACGTGGCTCAAATGGGGGCCCATCGCGGCCCATCTTCATCAACACAAGACTCAAGACCCTCGCGAGGGGCCAAGCCTCACGGGGCGGACGACACGACGCTTCCTCAGGCGCAGCCTCCTCAGGCTGGCTCACGAGGAGGCGGAGAGATCAAGGCGGGGTACCTCGCGAGGTGCCCATGACGCAAGCCCTGACGATCAAGGGTGCCAGGCGGGCGCCAGCCCGCGCAGCGTCCCCCCTTTCCTCTTTGGTGCAAAGGGGGCAAGCGCAGGCGAGAGGATCAAGCAAAGGCACCCATTTCGGTGCAACGAGACCAAGACCAGTCCAACGGTGGGAAGGAGGTCACCATGGAGCCCAGCACGGCGTCACCACAGGGCTTTTGGCAGGCGAGGACCAACTTTAGTCAGGATAAGTGTACCAGATGTTCCCCTTCGAATTGGCCAATTGTTGGCGCCCTTCCCGCTCAATATTTGGGAAGAGGCCCAGGGCCTTTGCCTATAAATAGGACTAGCCACCCCCAGGGTAGAGGGAGGACCATTGAGCATTCAGAGCAAGCATAGAGCAAGTAGAGAGAGAGAGAAGGGCGATAGAACTCCCCCTAGCAGTTCACCCCCCCTAGCCAAGAACAGACCCTCGCGAGGCTGTTCTCCCTTGTACTGTTCATCATCGTCAGCCCAAGAGGCAATCCACCCACCACAAACTAGAGTAGGGTATTACACCACACTGGTGGCCCGAACTAGTATAAACCTTGTGTCTCTTGTGCTGTTCTTTCTGTAGTTTAGATCTTTGCGAGACGGAGAGGTAGAGGGCATAATCTCCGCGCGCACCCCAGAGTTCAAACCTTAAGGGTCTGCCGGAACCCGTGTTCCGACATTTGGCGCGCCAGGTAGGGGTGCGCCGGAATTTGTCTTCCACCGCTCCGTCCTCCTCCGGCCACCGCATCCATGTACGGCGCCAGTCGAGCCCGCGTCGCCCCAGCAGCCCTCGCCGGTGGGCGTTCTCGTCGTCCCCCATCGCCCGCCATCAACACCACCACTGGCCCGGCGGGAAACGAGCAGCAAGCACCACCCCAGCATCCGCCTATGCGACAGGGTGACTGCACCACAACATCGACGCCTCCGGTCGTTGCGGCCCTCCTGGGTGGATCGCAAGCGCCGCCCACGAGTCGCCACGTCAAGCCGTTTGCCCGCCGGGTCAGCACCATTTCCGCACGGCAGGGGGCTTCCTCGGACCGGGCGGTGCGCGGGGTCGGTCTGACCTTCAGCTCAGAGGACCACCCCACCAACTTGGCCGGCTCGGGCGCGCTCCCCCTGTTGTGCACCCCCACCATCTGCCAGGTGGCCGTCACCAGAACCCTCGTCGACGGCGGCGCGGGCCTCAACGTGCTTTCGGTCGAGACCTTCAACCTCCTCTGCATACCCCGGGAGCGGATCATCCGACTCATTGGGGCAGATCCGGCTCCCGGTAACCTTCGGCACCTATGACAACTTCCACACAGAGATGGTCGACTTCGACATCGCCCCCATCGGCCTCCCTTACAATGCCATCCTCGGCTACCCGGCACTGGCTCAGTTCATGGCCGCCACGCACCCGGCGTACAACCTCATGAAGATGCCCGGGAGCAGCGGTACCTTCACCGTACACGGAGGCACCGGGGACGCCCTGTGAGTACTCGAGCTCGCCTTCAAGACGGCGGCATCGGCATAGCACGCTGACGCGGAGACCCCTGAGCCCAAGGGGGCTGCGCCCGCCAAGAAGAAGCAGTTGTTCACCCAGGACAAGGCAGAAACCAAGCAGATACCCGTCGACGAGGATGGGTCCTCCGGTGCCACTTTCACCATAAGCGCCAACCTTGAGCCTGAGCAGGAGGAGGCCTTGGTCAGGTTCTTGCAGGCAAATAAGAAGGTGTTTGCTTGGGAGCCTGATCAGTTGGCGGGGATCCCCAGGAGTGTCATCGAGCATCACCTCAACGTGTGCCCAAATGTGCGCCCCGTGAAGCAGAAGGCCAGGCGGCAGTCCGCAGAGAAGCAGGCCTTCATTGTCCAAGAGACCCGCAAGCTAGAAGCCGCTGGGGTCATTCGCGAGGTCCGATACCCGGATTGGTTGGCCAACCCTGTCGTTGTGCCCAAGAAAGGGGGAAAGGAACGCATGTGTGTCGACTTCACCAACCTCAACAAGGCATGCCCGCAAGATCCGTTTCCGATCCCCTGCATCGACCAGATCGTCGATTCCACCACGGAGTGCGACCTTCTATGCTTCCTGGACGCCTTCTCCGGATATCACCAGATCAAGATGGCGGTAGAAGACATTGAGAAGACCGCCTTCTTGACCCCGTGCGGGGTATACTGCTATACATGCATGCCGTTTGGACTGCTTAACGCAGGGGCGACCTTTCAGCGGCTGATGCACATCACCTTGGGCCCGCAACTCGGAAAGAATGTCGAAGCTTACGTTGATGACATTGTGGTGAAATCTCGGGAGGCCAAGACCCTGATACAAGACCTGAAGGAGACATTCGCGAGCCTCGACGCAGTAAACCTGCGACTCGACCCGGAGAAATGTGTGTTTGGCATCCCCTCGGGCAAGCTCTTGGGCTTCCTCGTGTCCCATCGTGGCATCGAGGCCAACCCAGAGAAGGTCAAGGCGGTCGAGGACATGAGTCCGCCAAAGACCCTCAGAGAAATGCAGAAGCTCACTGGGCGCGTGACCGCGCTAGGGCGCTTTATCTCCAAATTGGGGGAGCGAGCGCTGCCTTTCTTTCAGCTAATGAAGAAAAAGGGGCCTTTCGAATGGACTGAAGAGGCAGATAAGGCGTTTCAAGATCTCAAGAGGTACCTGACCAGTCCCCCAGTCATGGTGGCTCCGCGCCCTCAAGAGCCCCTGCTGCTCTACCTCGCCGCCACTCCCTACTCCGCCAGCGCAGCCCTGGTGGCAGTTAGGGAGGAGCGCCAAGTCAAGATCGCAGCGGCAGACCGAGGCAAGGCAAAACGGAAACAAGGAAAGCCTGCAGAAGCCACAACCGCAGTTGAGGAGGGTCAGCTGCCGAAGAGTGCACCGGAGGCAGGAGAGGCCATACGCCCGGATGGTCCACCTCCCGAGGCCACGTCATCTCGTGAGGCGCCCTTACCTCCCGAGGGCGCCGCAACCCCAGATGCTCTCAGCCTTGTTGAGCATGCAGTCTACTTTGTTAGCACGGTGCTATGGGACGCGAGGGCACGGTACCCAATGCCTCAGAAGCTCCTCCTCGCGCTACTGGTGGCCTCGCGCAAGCTGCGTCACTACTTCTAGGCCCATCGCATCGAGGTCGTCTCATCGTAGCCCCTGGAGAGAGTGCTCAGGAGCCCTAACTCAGCTGGAAGGGTCGCCGAGTGGAACATAGAGCTGCAGGCGTTTCAGCTCGAGTTCAGCACAACTAGGGTCATCAAAGGAGAAGCGTTCGCGGATTTCGTGGCGGAATGGGTCAGAGGCACCAGGCCTCAAGGACAACAAGGATCGGTCCCTCTCTCTAGGGAGTGAGGCGCCGGAATGCTGGGTCATGTACTTTGATGGGGCGTTCTCTAGGCACGGCGCGGGGGCTGGCGCTGTGCTGATATCACCCACTCAGGATAAGCTCTACTATGCCGTACAACTCTGTTTCCAGCAAGGTGAAAAGGTCTCCAACAACATAGCAGAGTATGAGGGTCTGATAGCCGGATTAAAGGCCGCAACAGCTCTGGGGGTGAAGCGCCTCACCGTCAAGGGTGACTCGCAGCTCCTTGTCAACTTCTCCAACAAGGTGTACGAGCCGAAGGACGAGCATATGGAGGCCTATCTAGCGGAAGTCCACAGGATGGAAAAGCAGTTCTGGGGGTTGGAGCTGAAGCACGTGCCCCGTGGCACCAATCAGGAAGCTGACGACATAGCCGGGCGGGCATCCAGGCGGTTGCCGCAGGAACCCGGCGTCTTTGAATAGCGGCTCTTCAAACCTTCAGCACAGCCGACGTTATCAAACATCGCTCAGCCTCGAGAGGAGCTCCCTCGGCCGCCAGCCTCGGGAGCCCCGATCTGTGGACCGACCTCAGGAGCGCGCCTGCTCCTGACAATGGAACCTCAAGAGGAGTGCTGGATCACAGAACTCCGGAGCTATTTAACACAAGGGGCCCTACCGGAAAAGGAAGAGGAAGAGGAGCGTGTGGCGCGGCAGGCCACGGCATACTGCATCAGAGATGGAGAGCTTTACCGGAAGCGACCAAATGATGTATCTCTGCGCTGCATCTTCCGGGAGCAAGGAAAGGAACTACTGGAGGACATACACGGCGGAGACTGCGGACATCACTCATCATCACGAACCCTCGTCGGCAAGGCATTCCGTAGTGGGTTCTATTGGCCCACCGCGCTCAACGACGCAGTCGAATTGGTAAAGGATTGTGAGGCCTGCCAGTTTCATTCCAAGCAGATCCATCAACCGGCGGGGGGCCTGCAGACTATACCCCTCTCGTGGCCATTCGCAGTTTGGGGGTTGGATATTATGGGCCCGTTCCCTCAGGCGCTAGGGGGCTACCGCTACCTCTACGTCGCCATTGACAAGTTCACCAAGTGGGCAGAAGTGGAGGCCGCCCGTACCATCCCCGTGGGTTCCGCGGTCAAGTTCATCAGGGGTATCGTGAGCCGGTTCGGGGTGCCGAACCGCAACATCACAGACAACTGTTCGCAGTTCACCAGTAATCTCTTCAAAACATACTGTGCTAACCTTGGGACGCAGATATGCTACGCTTCGGTGGCACACCCGCGAAGCAATGGGCAGGCCGAACGAGCCAACGCGGAGGTCCTGAGAGGCCTCAAGACCAGGACATTCAAGAAGAAGCTGGAGGCCTGCGGCAGAAGTTGGTACGACGAGCTCCAGTCCGTGTTGTGGTCCATCCGCACGACCGCGACCAAACCAACTGGGGAGACCCCGTTCTTCCTGGTCTATGGAGCTGAAGCAGTCCTCCCTCACGAGGTCAGGCATCGCTCCGCGCGGGTCCTAGCGTTCGACGAAGCGCAGCAGGACGCCATGCGGGGGATGGACCTCGTACTGGGGGAGGAACGTCGCCGAGAAGCCGCGCTGCGAGCGGCAAGGTACCAACAGGCGCTGCGACGATATCACTACCGCAACATCCGCCCCAGGACCCTCGAGGTAGGAGACCTCGTGCTCAGACGGGTTCTCTCCAGGGAGGGGTTGCACAAGCTCTCTCCCATGTGGGAGGGCCCGTTCAAGGTTGTTCATGTTTCCAGGCCAGGCTCCGTGCGCTTGGAGACTCAAGAGGGGGAGCCGATCCAGAACGTGTGGAACATCCAGCACCTCCGGTGGTTCTACCCCTAAAAGGCCCAGAGCCTGTGAAGAAGGCGAACGCCTGTGAAGACCTTCCCTTTTTGGAAAAGGCCCAGAGCTTGTGAAGAAGGAGAACGCCTGTGAAGACCTTCCCTTTTTGGAAAAGGCCCAAAGCCTGTGAAGAAGGCGAACGCCTGTGAAGACCTTCCCTTTCTTTTAGAAAAGGCCCAGAGCCTGTGAAGAAGGCGAATGCCTGTGAAGACCTTCCCTTTTTTTTTGGAAAAGGCCCAGAGCCTGTGAAGACCTTCCCTTTTTGGAAAAGGCCCAGAGCCTGTGAAGAAGGCAAGTACTTGTGAAGCTGATCACCTCTAGGGAGAAAGGCCCAGAGCCTGTGAAGAAGGCAAGTGCCTGTGAAGCTGATTACCTCTAGGGAGAAAGGCCCGGAGCCTGTGAAGAAGGCCAATGCCTGTCAAGCTCGCCGCCCCGTGACACTCTCACGTAATAATGAGTGGGGCTGTACACGCCCCGGAGTCTCAGGAGCGCCGGCCTCAGGCCCTGGGGCTCCCTCCCACGCCCAATGGCAGCACTTAGCTCCGCGCTGGTGAGAAGACGTCGAAGACTAGATTAGGTGCCGGACGCGGCTTTTTTATTTGCTTTCCGCAGTTGACATGTTTATTTGCATCTGAAGTCTTATCGAAACTATCGCCGTCGTTGATTTGTGGTTCGTCGATTTTCGCTCCTCGTTTGGGTTTCTCTCATGAAAGGCCTCGCGAGGGATGGAACTCGAACGCCCTCGCGAGCGTTTCTGCTTTAGCCGCTTAAAGGTTTCACGGCCCGGGCTCTCTACAGGAGCACCCCTCTAGTCCGTGCCCCTTGGGCACCGCGACACGCGCATAGGGCCTGGGTCGGTCGCCCCCCCCCCCCGGCTGGGGCCGAAAACTACCTACGCGCGGGCACATAGTTGAGAAGCACAATAATAAAATCAAGGTAATAGCTACAACGGCAATGATTCTCAACACGCCCCCGCGGGGCTCCATGCAGCTGTCTTGTCTTACATAGGAAACAAAAGAAAAGGAAAAGGCGAGCCCGACGCGGCCCGCCTCACATCGGCCTGTGGGGCGACCCGGGCTACCTCCGGGCCTCAGGCAAACTCCCTCTCGCGCTTCACCGGGGCGCAACGGCGGGCGGACGAACCGCCGCCTCCCAAGCAAGCTCGACGGCGTGGGGGTTGACTGCGGCCACCGCTGGAGGAGTCGCTTGAGGAAGAGCTGACGAAGCTGGGGGAGTCACGGACGCCGCCGTCCGCGCGGGCGCTGTCTCCTCCATCACCGTCAGGGCGGGGCCCCCGGCCGCGGTCGTCTTCCTCGGGGCAACACCCCGCGCGACGACCGTCTTCCCCAAACACCCTCACGTAGAGGGTGGCGTCGCCGTCAAACCTGAAGTGCAGAGTGCACCGGCGCCCCAGGCCGCGAGCGCGGGCAAACGCCTGCCAGCCACGAGTTAAGGCCAAGCCCCCGTTGGCGGAGACCTCCAGCGCAGCCCACGAGGATCTGCAGCAGCAGCCCTCTGCCTGGAGCCAGAGGCCCCCTGGAGCACCGGCCGGGAGTTCACCAAGGAGGAAGCGAGGGAGTTGGAGCCGGGCACTAGTCGGCTTTGCCGACCAGATGACGAACTCCGGCAACACCTGCGCAGCGCGAAAGCACGGCCTGGGGGAGCGCGCAACCCAGGCGCGTCCCCCGGCCATAGCGACTCGCCCACCATCGCGCTGGGAGCCGTCCCCATGACCACTAAACGCTACCGGGGCGGCCACCGGATGCTTCCGAGGGCACCCACGACCGTGCTTGCGCGGAGGAGAGGCAGGATCAACCTGGAGGGCCTTCCCCTTTTCTGTGGCCGAGTACCTCCCCGATGGAGCCATGAAGGAGAAGGAGAAAGCGAGAAGAGATGGACTGGAAGGGCACGCGCGGTGCCGTACTTATAGCCGGCGAAGGCCAACCATCGGCCTCCACGATCACAGGTAATCATGGCACGATTTGCATGCAGGGACTTGTCCAATCCGCGCGGCCACCAAGGCATCATGGGGAAGCGGAGACGCCCACGTCCAATCACCCGCCATGCGGCGCCCAGGGCCGCAGGCTGTTAGGGCCCGCGGCGCTTCGCCCTTGCCCTTTCGCCTCTAGGCACGGCCAAGTCCATGTGCGCCTTGGGCCCGGGGGCTACTGTCGGCGTTCTGGGAACGGGGGTCCCCAGACTTGCCTGCCTGCGGCCTGCGGTGTGGCTCAAATGGGGGCCCAGCGCGGCCCATCTTCATCAACACAAGACTCAAGACCCTCGCGAGGGGCCAAGCCTCGCGGGGCGGACGACACGGCGCTTCCTCAGGCGCAGCCTCCTCAGGCTGGCTCACGAGGAGGCGGAGAGATCAAGGCGGGGTACCTCGCGAGGTGCCCATGACGCAAGCCCTGACGATCAAGGGTGCCAGGCGGGCGCCAGCCCGAGCAGCGTCCCCCCTTTCCTCTTTGGTGCAAAGGGGGCAAGTGCAGGCGAGAGGATCAAGCAAAGGCACCCATTTCGGTGCAACGAGACCAAGACCAGTCCAACGGTGGGAAGGAGGTCACCATGGAGCCCAGAACAGCGTCACCACAGGGCCTTTGGCAGGCGAGGACCAACTCTAGTCAGGATAAGTGTACCAGATGTTCCCCTTCGAATTGGCCAATTGTTGGCGCCCTTCCCGCTCAATATCTGGGAAGAGGCCCATGGCCTTTGCCTATAAATAGGACTAGCCACCCCCAGGGTAGAGGGAGGACCATTGAGCATTCAGAGCAAGCATAGATCATGTAGAGAGAGAGAGAAGGGCGATAGAACTCCCCCTAGCAGTTCACCCCCCCTAGCCAAGAACAGACCCTCGCGAGGCTGTTCTCCCCTGTACTGTTCATCATCGTCAGCCCAAGAGGCAATCCACCCACCACAAACTAGAGTAGGGTATTACACCACAATGGTGGCCCGAACTAGTATAAACATTCTGTCTCTTGTGATGTTCTTTCTGTAGTTTAGATCTTTGCGAGACAGAGAGGTAGAGGGCATAATCTCCGTGATCCGACAGCGTCAGCCTCCCGACATGAGCCTGTGAAGAAGGCGAATGCCTGTGAAGCTATCGCGTTTATAAAAGGGCCCGGAGCCTGTGAAAAGGCGAATGCCTGTGAAGCTATCGCGTTCATGAAAAGTCCCGGAGCCTGTGAAGAAGGCCAGCACCTGTGAAGCCCCTCGCTAACAGCACCTTCGCGTCCTACGATTTCAACTGGAGAACACTCAGGACACCACATCCTCCCACAAGCTGCCTCAAGGCTTGCGCGAAGCAAAGGTAAAAATGCTCGCGCAACACAATAGCTACTAATACGATCTACACAAGTTTTACATGAGGGGCTTCCCCTCCCAAAATGCTCTCACGACCATCAGGCCAAACACCTGAGTTCTATCCATGCAGGGCAAAAGACAGGAACAACACACGGTCAGTCTGACAAATCCCCCAAGGCATCCTCGGGAGCACCTTCCGAGCCGCCGCTGGCATCGCTGGAATCGCCACCGCTACCTGCACCGTCGCCAGCGGCGCCAAGGCCATCCACCACACCACCTTCGTCGGCAGCCACGATCACGTCGTCGTCATCCGAAGTGAAGGCCTTCACAAGAGCGTCCACGTTGTTTTCCACCCAGTCTGCCAGGTTGCCTCGGACGGCCTGGGGGACTGGGGCGATGGCGGCGTCGAAGTCGAAGTGGGGATCCATGTCCTGAAGATGGCTGAAGACACGGGAAAAGGCGCGCCCGAGTAGGGCGCGGCTCCTCTCCTCCACCAACCTGTCGGCCCTGACCGACCGCGCCTCCAGCTGCGTCACCACGACGGTGAAGAACTGCAGGTTGCCGGCATAGTTGATCGTGTGCGGCTCGCTGACAGTCGCCTCGCAGATGTTGGCCAAGGCTGTGTTAGCCCTCTCCCTGAGCGTGGCCAACATGGGTCCATGCACGTGCTCCAGGACCTGCCGCTGGCGTATCTCATCAGCGTTCTGGCGCTTAACGGCCTCAGCCTCTTCCACCCGCTGACGAAGACGGAGTACCTCGGCCTGAAGGGCAGCCGACTCCTTTTGCGCTGCCTCAAGGGCGGCCCGGGAAACGTCAGCCCGCCACGTCGCCTCATCCCGTTGGGCCCTCAGGGCTGCGGTTCTTCCCTCAGCCTCGACCCGGATCAACTCCAGCTTCCTCTCGAACTCACGCTCGAGGCCTTGGCGCGATGTCGCCACCCGACGACCAACCTCCTCCAGGACGCGTGCCTCCCGCACAATGACTTCATCTTCCGCCTACGTCACCAAGCGCTCCCTCGTCTCCAACCGCTCGTACTCACGGGTGCGTTCGGCGGCCTCCAGCGTCAGAGCCTCTCCGCGTCTCTGGAGCCCAGCTGGGTCGCCAGAGGCCACCCTCATCGACGCAAGGGCCGCCTCACGCAGTTCCACTTGCTCCTCTAGAAAGTTGCATCGGGCCAGGAGCTCCCGAGCCCGCTCCTCTACTGCCTCTCACCATCGGTCGGCTCCCAGGGCCTCTTCAGCGGACTGGGATCAGGCCACCCGGGAGGCCTCCAGCGACGCCTTCACTTCTTCGTCTTCAAGGTCGCGCTGGTGGCGCGCGAGGGCGACAGCGGCCTCCAGCTCGCGCCTCTCCGCGTCCAGGCACAGGCCTTCGGCCTCCAGGCGCGCGTCTTCATCAGCGAGCTCCTCCCCAAGCAAGTCTACCACGCCGCTCGCCCTTCGAAGGAATTCGTGGCGGCGAGCACGCTCGCACACGTCTCTTGCACCATCGTCTGCCCCAGGCACGCGCCTGGGAGCGCGAATCATCGCTCCCCCTCCGGGCAGGGGGCTGGGGGCTGGCGCCCCCACTACGGCCGGGCGCGCCGCACCAGAAGCTCGGCCTGGGGCCAGCACGTCTCCCGAAGAAGGGCGCAGGGGGCGCCTCAGCCAGTCGCAGCCCGCGACCAGATGAGAAGCCCACGGCAGGCTGGCCATGCCAAGAGAGGGCCCACGAAGGAATATTGCAGGGAGAGAAGGGCTGCGAGGCACCCCAGGACGATCCGCCCCTTCGCTCGTCCACACCACAAGAGTTGTGCCGCTCGGGACGTTTTGAAGCGACGGGGGAGGTGAAGCCAAAGGAGGCGGCACCTCAGCGGCTTCCACGACCTCGGCAGGAAGAGGCCTGCAGAGCAAGGATCAGTTAGACGCAACAAGGGGATCAGGAGCCAGGAAAGGGGAAGGCTTACTCGTCGGTGGCGAAGTACTTCCGGCGCTTCAGCAAGCGACAAGGGAAGTCATCCCCCAGGGCCTCCCTTTTCCTCCGAAGGACCTCAAAGTCCACACGGAAGCGACCCAAGAGAAGAGCGCAGGGATCAACCCGCGACGAGGACGAAGCAGCAACGCTATCCGCGTCAGGAGCGCCTGCCTGGCGCGTGCTGCCAATCACCTCGGCAGAAGACGCGGCCGGGGCCTCGGGAGCCTCGGCCCCAGGCGCTGGGAGCGACAGCTTGCCACCCACAGCCTCTGCAACACGGGCCTCAGGAGCTGCTTCCTCAAGGGCATCGCCAGGCGCAGTCTCCCCTTCGGGAGCCTTATCGGTCTCCGCCATCTCACGCCTCCCTGCCCCGCCACTCGAGGAGGATTCGCCTTGACCAACCGGAAGGGCGGTCACCACCACAGGATTCTCGCGAGGCCCTTAGAGGCCGGCGGGGCGTAGCCCCCACTAATCGAAGGAGGGCATCTGCTTCACGAAGTCGTCCCTGTTCTGGCAGAGGTACAGCAAGGCCCCTCCTCTCTGGATGCTGCCCAGATTGGGGTCGCCAGTCAGGACCAAGAGCATGGTCCTCAGCGCCGCAGGCGTCAGGTCTTCTTCCTGGAGCCTCATGCGATCACCATGCCCGCTGAAAGCCCACATTCAGCGACAATGGTGTTGGAGAGGGGCGATGCGGCGTAACAAGAACTCCTTCAGCACTTTGGGTGCCGTCACGCCGAGCAACCTCAAGGACGCGAAGCGACGCCAGATGAAGGCGAGCCGGGGGCTCACGAGCGTCTCCTGGCCCCAGCCCAAATTGGGTGCTGCAGGGGAAGTTGGCTTCGCCAGCAGGGGGCTGGGCACCCCGACATCAACGTACAACCACCGCTCGCGGAACCCAGCTGAAGGCGGAGGAAGCTTGAAGTCAATCCCCGAGGCCGCAGTCTCGGGCGGGGCGACAAAGCTCACACACGCTGAGCATTGAGTGGGGTCAGTAAGGCGCAAAGAGAAGAAGTGGCGCAGCAAGGCAACAGAAGGAGGGATGCCCATTATCGCCTCGCAAACAAAAGCAAAGACCGAAAGGAGGGTGATGGATTCGGGACCCAAATGCATCATGTGGATCTGATAATGAGAGAGGACAGCCTTGAAGAAATCAGAAAAGGGGGGAAACAGACCCGCCCACAAGGCATCGGCGAAATAATGGACCTCAGTGATTATCCTGTCAGTGGGGAGGTGAGACGTAGACCAGGCCGTCGTCCTCCCACACTCGTTGAAGGTGGTGGCCAGAGCCGGGCTAAGCTTACCCAGGCACTCTTGATTGAGTATGATCGATCTGCCGACGGCGGGATTCATCGACGGTGGCGAGCGGGATGGAGTCATGGGTTTCTTCCCTTTCTCCTTCTTCGTCGGAGCCATGGCGATGGAAAGGAGGGGGAAGATGAGAGATGGGATTGGAGACAAGAGTCGGAGGTCGAAGAGAGGAAGGATAGGGGACGGTCGAGCAACAGGAAGGGGAGCGGCTGTGTACAACTACGAGTCCGCATAGCAAGGCGCAAAATAAGGAAGCGTGGGGGAACAGTGCCGCCCACGTCCAATCAACCACCACGCGGCGCCCGAGGCCGCCGGCTGTTAGGGCCCGCGGCGCTTCGCCCTTGCCCTTTCGCCTCTCAGCACGGCCAAGTCTGGGTGCACCTTGGGCCCGGGGGCTACTGTCGGCGTTATGGGAACGGGGGTCCCAAGACTTGCCTGCCTGCGGCCCGCGACGTGGCTCAAAGGAGGCCCAGCACGTCCCAACTTCATCGACACAAGACCCGAGACCCTCGCGAGGGGCCAAGCCTCGCGGGGCGTACAACACAGCTCTTCCTCAGGCACGGCCTCGTCGGGCTGGCTCATGAGGAGGCGGAGAGATCAAGGCGGGGTACCTCGCGAGGTGCCCATGACGCAAGCCATGACGACCAAGGGCGCCAGACGGGCGCCAGCCCGCGCAGTGTCCTCCCTTTCCTCTTTGGTGCAAAGGGGGCAAGCGCAGGCGAGAGGATCAAGCAAAGGCATCCATTTCGGTGCAACGAGACCAAGACCAGTCCAACGGCGGGAAGGAGGTCATCGTGGAGCCCAGAACGGCGTCACCACAGGGCCTTTGGCAGGCGAGGACCAACTTTAGTTAGGATAAGTGTACCAGATGTTCCCCTTTGAATTGGCCAATTGTTGGCGCCCTTCCCGCTCAATATTTGGGAAGAGGCCCAGGGCCTTTGCCTATAAATAGGACTAGCCACCCCCAGGGTAGAGGCATCTAGAGATGAGCGAGCAATCAGGCCGAGAGAACCTAGAATCAAAGCAAGCAGAGAATAAGGGAGAAAGGGAGAGAAGGGCGGGCGAACTCCCCCTTGCAATTCATCCCCCTAGCCAAGAGCAGACCCTCGCGAGGCTGTTCTTCCCTATATTGTTCATCATCACCAGCCCAAGAGGCAATCCATCCACCACAAACTAGAGTAGGGTATTACACCACAACGGTGGCCCGAACTAGTATAAACTATGTGTTCCTTGTGCTATTCTTCCCGTAGTTAGATCCTTGCAGGACGGAGAGGTAGAGGGCATAATCTCCGCGTGCACCCCAGAGTTCGAACCTTAAGGGTCTGCCGGAACCCGAAATCCGACAATAGTACATCTGTCTATTAAGCATGTCCTTACATAAAACTATTGTTTTTTTGTATCCCGCGTCAATCGACATGACGAGACACCTTTAGTATATGCAGTGCGATATTAGTTGCATCTTTCATATGATTTATAGCATGCACTGCTTCTAATTTGTTGAAATTCCATTTATGATGGGACGCTTTTAACTTGGCAGAGTCATATTGGTTGCATCTTTCATGTGGTGTCTAGCTTGCATTGCTTCTTATTTGCTGGAATGGTTTCTGCTTAGTTTACACAAACAGTTGTGAACATGCCATGCCGTCCTGTTTTTCGTACATATTCCATCCTGGTATTATGTGTTTGCCTTACATCAAAGTAGTGATTGTCAGTATCATGCATGAATGAGTTCTGAAGAGAGAATTTTATTGCTTTTTCTTGTCGGTTTTACTTGAAAATTCAAAATGAATAAAGCGGAAGGAAGTTAGCAAGGCAGCGGATAAAGGTGCTCCTTCCGAACGGAGGGCCTCTACAGTTTCTACTCCTCCACACCCCCAAGATGATTTCCAAGACAACACATGCATAGACACTCAACAAAGCTGTGTTTATGATGAGCATGTCTCCCCTAGTGCAGCATCACCGGTGCTCCCTCTAACTTGGCACTGTTATATGTGGTTGCATGTTATGTGTGATGTCTAGCTTGTATTGCTTCTAATTTTGTTGAATTCCATCTGCTTACTTTACACATTGTACTTGAGTAAGACACGTGTTCCTGTTTCTAGAACATACAATATCTGTCTATCACACCATGTTCTTACATCATATTACTACTGTTGTGTAACCTGCAACAATCACTTATCATAAGACACATTTGACTTCGGAGTGTGATATAGGTTACATCTCACATTCTTTTCTAGCTTGTACTGCTAATTTGTTGAAATGGCACTTATGACGAGACAGTTTTAACTTGGTAGAGTGATGTTTGTTGCATCTTTCATATGGTGTCTAGCTTTCATTGCTTCTAATTTGTTGAAATGCCTTCTCCTTAGTTTACACATCATAAGCTGTGAATATCCAATGCTGTGAATATGCAATGGCACTAATGACGAGAGACCTCTAACATGGTAGTGTGATGTTGTTTGCATCTTGCATATGATTTATTTCTTGTACTGCTTCACATTTGTTTAAACACCATTTATGATGAGACATTGTTAACTTGGTAGAGCGACATTTTTAGCATCTTTCATATGGTGTCTACCTTCCATTGCATTGCTTCTAATTTGGTGAAATGTCTTCTTCTTAGTTTACACATCATAGTTCTGGTTATCTCTTCCGTCCTGTTTTTCATACATATTACATCCTCATATCATGTGGTTGTCTAACATCAAAGTTTAGTTCGTCTGCATCATGCATCAAATTGTTCTGAAGAACTAAACTGTTATTCGTTTTTCTTGTCGGCTTGACTTAACATGGCACAGAGAAAGAGGAAGAAACACAGAATGGCAGGGAATGAGAAGCGGATGAATCCTGCAGATTCTGCTGGTACTGATGGTGCAATAGAAGGTCAAAGTCCAGCAGAAAATTCTACAAACATGGCATCCCATGCTACACGAGTTGCAAAAAAAGACAAACAGAAACAAATAGCTGCCACCAAACAAGCAGGGACAGCCCTAGTTCTTGCAACACCTACCACAGTACTACCAGCTGGACGACTTACTCGTGCGTCAACTGAGCTAGCAGCACGTTCCCAAGCTCCCTTGCCACCTGACACTACTTCCCAAGTAGTCTTGACACAAGACGAGTTGGCAATATCAGATGAACCTTGTGAGCTTCAACAGCAAGAAGGTAGTTGCTGGAGTCAAGTTACAGTTGCATGCTTCTTTATATGTAGTCTCACAGTTTGATGTACACTAACACTTCCTATGTTTGTTGTTGGACTAGCACCTAGGCGCAAGAGGAAACAAACATCAGGGATAATGCTCGATAGGTTAACTAAATCTAGAGGAGGAAGAATGGAGATCCATTTTGAGGCAGGTTTAAAAAGGCCACGTGATGCTACAGAGTCAGCCAAGTTAGTATCAGAGGCAGCGGTTGCTGTTAGGTGTCATGTATGTATCCTCCCAACATGGATTTAGTACAGGAATGACAAAGACGAAACCCAGTTCAACACCTTCCTCGACCATTTATCTGTAAGTATGGTTATGTATGGAAACTACTAATATCGTCTTGCTCTGTCCAATACTTTCTAGGTTGCTGATAATGAGACTCCCATAATTTTCAACAGATGAGGTTCAAGTTGGATAGCCAAGATGATGCAACCAGACAAGCTTGAACCCATCTTTTCAAGTCTACTCTGCGACAGTATCGGTATAACTTGAGGAAAACTCACTTTGAAGGCAAGGCTAACAATGAACTTGCCCAAACATCTCTAGTGGAAAATATATCTGATGAAGACTAGAGAGGCCTCGTTAAACACTGGTCTGATCCGAAGTATCAGGTGCATTATATATATGTCATCAGATCACATGTTGAAGTCCTATTTACGCATGTGCCATACAAATCTATCTTCTTGTAGGTGAACTATTCAAAGAACAAGGCTAACCGTACGAAAGTGAAATTCCAACAGACGATAGGATCTCGTAGCTATATTGCACACTGCAAGGCTCTTGTAATTAGCTGATGTTTCACTCTTTTCGCTGTACCATATTATCAGATCTATATTGACTTGTTCCAAATGCAGAGGAAAGCATGCAAGGACCAAAAAGTACCTGAACCAAATGTTGTGGAAATCTTCAAGGACTGTCACACCAGCAAGAAGAAGGGCATGACTACACCAGTCAAAGCCGTTGTTGTAAGTCCTTAATCCTCATGCCTTTTAACTACTACTTACTCTGACTTGTGCCTTGAACTGCATGGTTTGCAGCCAATGTCTATTACTCTTTTCAATTTTATACACAATTGTCTTAGCGCATAATTGCACCTTACAAGGTTTAAAAGAGAGGAGTGATGTTCCTTTAATCTTGACCCGTAATCTAGTTCCGTGCTGGACTTGCCCACACAACGTTACAATTGCCTGTTTGTCTGTTCTCAGTTGTTTTGTGATATGAATGACGTCATACTATGCTCACCGTATTATAAACTTCGTCTCTTCATCCTTAGCCCTCAATACCATGTGAAGAAATATACAATACATTAGCGATGGTACATGGTCATATGTTTGGAACCTGGTTTTATTATGTACTTTGCAATAAAATACAACTAATATTTTACATGGGTTCACCAGAATAAGTTCTGTATATAGACCAAAGCTATTTTGTTTGGTTTTGCTGCCTCCTTAATATCTTCCGTTTTGGTACTACTAATGTAAAACCTCAACTTTTCAGCAAGCTATGGAAAAAATGGTGGAACCGCCACCTTCTGAAGGTGGCGAGGCAACTATAACCGCAATGTCAGCTCTTGCTGTAGTGGGTCAGTACATGTCCACTAACAGTGCCAAAAGCACGTTCCTGTGTAATACTGGGTTGGTTGTTAAGGCAATATCGTCCAAACTGCCTCATGATCCAGATATGCAAGCTCAAAGCAATGTTGTATCTGCGCTCCAGACACAAGTCCATTCCCTAACAGAGACCCTTTGTGAAACAAGGAGAAACATTGCTCAATGTCGTCAAGATATGCATGGTTTTGAAACCAGACTATCAGACATTTGCTATGTTGTTCAGGAGCCTAGGGGAAATGAAGGCGAGGGTTATGGTGCTCCATCGGACAATACAACATGAAAACGAAACAGTCACGTCAAATGAACTGAGCTTCTGAACTTCTGGTGGTGCATTTATCTGCTAGACTGTTAAGTTTTATGTCAACCTTCCTTTTGTTATGTAGTTGTAATTTGTTTTGGTGTGATACAAAATGTATTCTTAACGTGCAGCCACCGCCTGAAGAAAACAACAAGCCATTTTTGTATGGTGTAGGGTGTTCCCTATATTTGCACTGGTGACGATCTTTGATGCCGAGTGGATGTAATCTGTGCAATCGTGTTAATAGCCTAGCGTTAGTTCCGGCCTTATTTATTTCCTACTCTTCTTTTTCCCTGGTTTGCTAGTGGCCGCAACTACCATGGGCCATATACGGGCCGTAGGATCCATGGGTCTCCTACGGGCCGTCGATAAATGGGCCTGTAATCGGTGGGCCTTGTGCCGTCGGATAAATGTGTCTACATGGGCCATAATTGGGCGTAATTGGTATCGGCCCAGCACGGTAACACGCCGTTAACAGGCCGTAGGACAACAAAGGCTTAATTCTGTCACAGGCATAACAGGTCGTTAATGGGCCAGAATATAGGACGGGCTGGAAACGGCGCAACGGGTTAACAGGCCAAAAATGGGCCGACTCTTGCCATGGGACGATTTTGGCCCATCATGGTAACAGGCCAGTAATGGGCCGACTCTTGCCATGGACCGAATTTGGCCCATTAGTGGAACAGGCCAGTAACGGGCCGACTCTTGCCATCGGCCGAATTTGGCCCATTAGGGGAACAGGCCAGTAACGGGCCGGAAGTAATCGAGGGCCGAAAAGGAGCCCAAGAACGTATGGGCTGTCAATAGGCCGAAAGCTAACACGGGCTGGAAACAGCCCATGTAAATCACGGGCCATTAACGGGTATAAAGAAAATTACTGTTCATTATGGGCTAGACTCACCGTGGGCATGTAATGGGCCGAAAGATACGAAGGCCTCATATGGGCCGAAAGACGTCGTGGGCCGTACATGGGCCGAAAGTGAAATGGGTTGGTATTATATTCGACGGCCCACATGACGTTGTTGGGCCGATTTCCTTTAGGGCCTACCGGGCCGTGAGTTAACGGGCCATATAATGGGCTATTTAAGAAGAGACCGTTAACAGGCTTTTCATGGGCCAGCCCGTTAACTTTTGACCAAGTCAAAAGGGCCGACTTTGTAAGCTAAATGGGCCACTGTTGGGCCGTGCCACGTGTCGACATATCATAGGCGCCTATCTGACCCACTAACGAGCTGACACGTGTTTCGTCTGGCCAATAAGAATTTTACACGTGGAAATTTCCCATTGGTCGGGGCTGTTAACGGGTTATCGGATCCAAAACCCGACCCGATAGCTTAACGGCGTTCCGTTACGGTGGATGCCACGTGTCGGTCACCCTTGACGAAAGCACTTCTGTGACGCGCGATTTATCGTCATGGAAGTGGACACTTCCGTGATGATAATTTTGGTAATGTCATGGAACACATCTACGACAGCATAGGTATGACTATCTTGATTCTGTCATAAATTTGTCATGGATGTACATGCATGACAAAAAAAGCAACCTACTGTGACAAACACGTATCATCACGGAAGTGTATTTTTTTGTAGTGCATGGCTCTTGCTTCAAGGCAATTTTGGAGCAAGAAGAACACAAGGTCCAACTTCAACAAGAACAACTCAAGTGGCACGAAGGTCAAGCAACAAGTGAGGACTTGCTATAATTATGGCAATTGAGCCACTTTGTTGCGGAATGTCCTGATGAGAAGAGGGAAGACAATGGTGGCAAGTTCATCCGAAAGGACAAGGCCAAGTCTTTCCCCAAGAAGAGCAACTTCACCAAGAAGACTCCTCCCAAGGGGTTGGTGGCACAAGAAGAGTACCATGAGGATGATGATGATGATTAAGACGGTGAGTCGGTTTCCATGGCCTTCATTGCCATTGCGACAACTCCACGGGTGTCTCTCTTTGAATCACCCAATGAGAACATCACCGCCAAGTGCCTCATGGCTGAAGCCACCAACAAGGTAAATCCCAACATCAAAACTACCATCATTAATAATCCTTCTTTGATGGATTGCTTTGATGAACATGAGGGGTCCAATGTGGAGGAAAATGAATTTTAGTCTTTTATGAGTAAACTCAAGGGTAAATCCAAGAAGCACTTCGTTGCTCTCTTGGAACAACTTGGTGAAGCCAATGGCATGATTGAGGCTCACGAAGATACCATCTCTAAGATGGAGGGGCATATTCATGACTATGCCCATGAGATTTTGGATCTTTCCAATGCTCTTGAGGAAGAGCGAGGTCTTCGTTTGACTCTTGAGGAGTCATACAACGATGACCACGCTAAATTAAAGAAAGATCTTGATCATGCTCTTGTTGTATCTCGTGTGCTAAACTCCGAGAAGGCCAAGCTTGTGGTTGACCTTGCTAGAATCAAGGAGGAGTTTGATATACTTGACAAGGCTCACAAGGCCTTGAAAGGTGTCCATGCTAACCTTAAGGAGTCTCATGATCAACTCCAAGTGAAGCTAACCAAGGAGAAAGCCATTTTTCCTCACATGGTTTTCATTGATAATGCAAATGCTACTAACCCATGTTGTGACCATGTGCATCTTGTTGAGGAGAATGCTAAGTTGAAGAAGCAACTTGAGAAAGGCCTTGTCTCGTGCATACAAGGTGAGAAGAACCGCAACAACCTTTTGAGCAATCAAAAGGAAGTTGTGGCCAAGGAAGGGATTGGGTTCGCACCCGTGTCCAAGAACAAGAAGAAGAATGACAAGACCAAACGACCTCCTCCTCTCAACAAAACTTTTGTGAAGGAGGTAGAGGGTGCTTCCAAGGAGAATAAGAACAATGTGAAGGGTGGTGGTGTCAAGAAGGGCAAAGCCACCTCTTCCAACAAAGCCGGCGACTTTAACCCTTCTTATGTGTTGTGCCGTGATAGTGATGGGCATGTTTATGCCAAATTTGTTGGTTCTCCTTATGAGTACATTGAGTGGTCTATTTGGGTTCCTAATACCCTTGTCACTAACATCAAAGGACCCATTACAAAATGGGTACCTAAAACCAAGCATTGATCTCTTGTAGGTGTTTGCTTCCGGTGGGGGATCATGGTTGCTTGATAGTGGAGCTACATATCATATGACCGGAAGCAAGGACTTGGTGGTGGACGTGCACAAGATTCCATCTACGCCCACCAATGTTGAGTGGGGTGATGTCTCATACTCTAAGGTATTGGGACTCGGCAAGGTTGTCATTTCTCATGATCTCATGATCGAGAAGGTCATGCTTGTTGAGTCCCTTGCATACAATTTACTTTCCGTTTGTCAACTTGCACTCATGGGCTTTGCCACTTTCTTTGATATTGATACCGTGGCCCTCTTGTGGAGCAAGACTCTTAAAGTAGCCTTTGTTGGGCGTGTCGAGAACGGTCTCTATGTGATTAACTTTTCGGAGCGACCCACTAAGACCGCGACATGCCTAATGGCTAAAGTTGACGTGGGATGGCTTTGGCATCGCCGTTTAGCCCATGTCAATATGAGATCTTTGCAAATTCTTCTCAAGGGGGACCATGTCCGTGGACTAACAAATGTTAGTTTTGCTAAAGATCGTGCTTGCAGTGCTTGTATCGAAGGAAAGCTACATGAGAAGGCTCACCCTCCCACGACTATCATTTACTCGAAGAGGCCTTTGGAGCTCCTCCACATGGATCTCTTTGGGCCTCCATCCTTTGATAGTCTTGGGGTAGAAAGTATTGCTTGGTGATTGTGGATTATTATTCAAGATACACTTGGGTATACTTCTTCAAGAGGAAGAGCGAGACCCAACAAACCGTCATTGACTTTGCAAATGAAGCCCCACGTAAACACAATGCAAAGATCTTGGCTATAAGAAGTGACAACGGCACCGAGTTCAAGAACTACACCTTGGATGAGTTTCTTAGTGATGAGGGGATCAAGCATCAATATTCCGCACCATACACCCCTCAACAAAATGGTGTAGCGGAGAGGAAGAACCGGACGTTGATGGATGCGGCAAGTACCATGATGGCGGAGTTCAAGTGTCCATACAACTTTTCGGCCGAAGCGATCAACACCGTGTGTCATGCATCAAATCGGTTTTATATCCGCAAAGGCTTGAACAAGACTCCATATGAGATACTCACCGGTAACAAGCCCATCCTCAAGTACTTTTGGGTGTTCGGGTGTAAGTGTTTCATTCTCAAGAAAGGTGTTCGTTTGTCTAAATTGGGGGCTAGAGATCAAGAGGGCATATTTGTTGGTTATGCTACAAACTCTCATGATTAATGTGTCCTCAATAAAACCACGGGACTTATTGAGGAGACGTGTAACGTAGAGTTTGATGAGAATAACGGCTCCCAAGTGGCGCAAAGTGGCACTTGTGATGTAGGTGATGAAATTCCTCCCAAGCCATAAGAAGAATGGGAGTTGGTTTTATCCTACACATTGAGGAACCCCTTGTGGCCGAAGGAGAAGGACAATGCTCCACTCAAGTGGAGCCATCACCAACCCAAGGCCCACACACTTCTGAAGAAGAAAGTGAAGGCCCTCAACATCATGAACAAGACCAAGGGCAAGATCAACCTCAAGACGGTGTCGAATCACCAAGTGATGCCCAAGGTCAAGTTATCTCCTCCGAGCAAGTTCAAGATCAAGAGCTACCTCAAGATCAAGAACAAGCTCAAGACGGCGCTCAAGATGATCAAGTGACTGCTCCTCAACTCACCCCCGAGGAGGAATTGGAGCGTCGTGCCGCCAAGATTGCATCCAGCTCTCTACCAAGGGTCATCTCATGAAGAATGTGCTTGGAAGCATTCAAAAGGGGGTAAGCACTCGCAGAAAATCGGCAAACTATTGTGAACATCACGCATTTGTCTCTTGTGTTGAACCCCAAAAGGTATATGAGGCGCTCGAAGATCCGGATTGGCTCAATGCCATGCATGAAGAACTCAAGAACTTCGAGTACAACAAGGTGTGGAGATTGGTGCCAAGGCCAACGGGGAACCACAATGTCATTGGAACCAAGTGGATATTCAAGAACAAGCAAGATGCTCATGGGACCATTGTTCGCAACAAGGCAAGATTGGTAGCACAAGGCTACTCCCAAGTCGAGGGTATCGACTACGGTGAAACCTTTGCTCCTGCTACTCGCCTTGAATCCATTCGTTTGTTGATTGCTTATGCTTCTCATCATAACTTTAAGTTGCAACAAATGGATGTGAAGAGTGCTTTTCTTAATGGTCCTATTAATGAGTTGGTGTATGTCAAGCAACCCCCCGGGTTCGAGGATCCCTATTTCCCCGATCATGTGTATCAACTCGATACGGCACTCTATGGCCTTAAACAAGCCCCACGTGCGTGGTATGACCACCTTACCGAGTTGTTGCAAGATCGCGGATTTGAAGTTGGGAAAATCGACCCCACTCTTTTTACTAAGAAGGTTAAAGGGGAGTTGTTTGTGTGCCAACTATATGTTCATGATATTATCTTTGGTTCTCAAGCGAAGAACATCATATTTGGCCATCTGAGTAAAGGGCGGTATGGCAGAGTGAGTGCTTTGGAAACTACTAAGCTTATCTGGGATAGGTTGTCCAAAGTAAATGAAGGAGTCTCAACACAGCGTGACTCTCGAGTTGACGTTCTTCGCAATCTCTTCAACCTCTTCAAAAGACTCGACAATGAAAATGTTCAGCAAACCTTCGATCGCCTCACTGACATCTCAAATGAGCTTCAAGCACTTGGTGCCACTGACATCACCGACCATGAGGTGGTGAAGAAATTGCTGAGATCGCTTGATTCCTCATTTGACACTCTGGCACTGATGATACAAGAACGTGGAGATTACAAGTCACTTGATCCCGCTGATATCCTCGAGAGGCTAAACATTCATGAGTTCCAGCTTGCTGAGAAGACAGATTATCGGTGGGAACGACACCTATGGGATCACAAGAATCCCTACTATGGTTGCGGGGCGCGGGGTCGTGAGAAGAGCGGATCAAACAGATAGCACATGGTTCCTTTACCCAGGTTCGGGCCGCAAGGATGCGTAAAACCCTACTCCTGCTTTGGTGGATTGTATATCTGTGTTCTTGAGCTAGCTATGGGGCGTCAAGAGCTCCAAAAAGCCGAATCCCTCTCCTGGTCGCCTTGGGCCTCCTTTTATAGGGAAAGGGGTTGCCACAGTGGCACACAGGAGGTGGAAAGGGTACAGTGATGCGAGGTTATCCCTCGCATTACATGACAAGGCGCATTTAATGCGCCTTGCTTAGGTGTTCTTGCTCTATCGGGGACGGGGGAGAGCCCTGTCTCGTCCGTCGCCGCTCCCTCTTGTGTCGACATGCGCCCTGGCCAGCGGTGCCTGCGATGCCATGTAGGCATGCAGGCAGCTAAGGTGGCGCAGCGATGGGTCTCCACGAAGATCTGCATGCCGCCACGCAGGTTCGTGCCCAGCTGGTTGGGTCGGCAGCTGCATGCGAACAGTGGTAGAGGTGTGACTGGCGTGGGCCTGATGGTGGCCCTATGGGTGCTCATGGCAAGGGCCTTGCCGCGGCCCCGGCAAGGGTCTTGCCGTGGCGCCTGCTGTCATCCCCGGCAAGGCTCTTGCCGGGGGCCTTGTGGTCCTCCTTGGCTGGGATCCCACCAAGGATCATCATCTTCTAAAGTGTGCATCTGATCTTGAATGTCTTCAAAAAGATTTGCATGCCACCACGGGGATGCCTCCCGAATCCTTACCCCATGGGGGCAGTGGACTCAAGGGTGACCCGCTCCGTAGGTGTGGGGCGAGCTGCCACGGCAAGGGTCTTGCCGGGTTTGCTAAAACCGCCCCCCTGGCAAGGATCTTGCCGGGGGGTGCGCTTCGTCCCCTTCGCTCCTTGTGGTCTTGGTCTTGGCGTCGTCCTGCTTCTCTCGAGCTTCGGCCTTACCTCGGCTCACCTCCCTTGCCTTGCTCAGTGCGGTGGTGTCCGTGGCTCAGACTGCCCGTGCACAGTTATAGGGGTACAAAAAGTGTACCCCTCTTTTTGTACACCGACAGGAGCCCCGGGGCCTGGGCCACACGTAAGCACAATCGTGTCGTTGGGCTAGGCCCAAAAATGGTGCGCGGGCAGGCGGGGCGATTTTTACCACGATAAGTTTCTTCGCACGCTGGCGCGGCGTGGGGAGGTGTGCGTGACGTGGGCGGCATGCGTGGGGCTGAGCTCCGCACGCATGCGTCACGTCGTAGTAAAGGGGGCGGTTCGTGCCTTCCCCATAAACGGAGGGAGGCGTGGAGGCGCGACCCATTTACTGAACGGGGCCGAGGCGTGGTCTTCAAGGCGTCCACTCCCCACGATCACGGGGTGGGGAGAGGTCGCCTCACCTGTCGCCTCAGTCCTGCACGCCTGCCATGCGGCTCTCATGCGCTTCGGGTGGCGAACGGTGGAGGCGGGAAACCGGGCCGCCGCGGGCTGGGGCAGCGGGTCGGTCCCAGTTCCCTGCGCCTTCCGCGTCTTGATTGGCTGAGCGGGGCGACTGAGCCCCCACCCCGTTCCTTTATAAAGAGCGGGAGGGGGTGGCGTCCCGCATTCTTTCATCTCCTCCTTCCTTCAGCTTCTGCTCCCCCTTCCATCCGCCATGGAGAGAGGGAATCCTGGTCCTTCAACGGTGGCGGCGAGGGTCGCCGCTCGACAACGCGTCCCTCCTTCTCCTGCACCTGCTGTGGCAGAGCCAGCCACGAGGGGAAGGGGGAGGGGGCGAGGCCATGGGCGAGGCCGAGGCGCTCGGGGAAGAGGAGGACGGGTCGGTGCGCCGGCCTCGCCTCCACCAGCAGTTCCTCCCCCCATGGAGGGCCACGTTGGGGACGACCCTTGCGAGTTCTTCATTAGGCTGCGCCGACCGCCTCGCCGTCGCCTTCGTCTCCCGACTCCATTCGCGCGGGAGATGGAGCTGGATCCGCCGGAGTCATTGTGGCTGCACATGAGGGGCTGCGGGATCAGCGGCACGCGGGTTCGCGTCGACTTCCCAGCCCCTCACGTGATGTATCTTCGTCGGGGATGGAAGACGTTCGCTCATATCCACCGCTTGATGGAGGGGCTCACTCTCCATTTCAAGCTGATGGAGGGCGGCCTCCTCTCCGTCAAAGTCTTCGGGCTCTTCGAGACCCGTGCAAGGTGCTGCGTGGAGAGCTCTTCTGATAGCAAAGACTCCTCCTCGAGCGGGAGTGACGAGGAGGAAAGCAGCACCGACGACGAGGGTAGCAGGCTGCAGGATGATGGGTCCGACTAGGTGTTGGGCGCCGCTCTGTGCGGCACCGGCGACCCCTTCATCCGTGTCGCCGGCTCCCTGAACATCTCGGGGTCGCCTCCTTGGGCGGCTGGCGTTGGGAGGCTGCAGAAGAGGAAGAGGGCGGGCGGCAAGGCCGTCAACTCGGACTACGCGCACATCGACACCTTCGACACGTGCTGACGTCCTGCCGCCTCGTCTTCGAGCTCTGCTTCTGGCGCCGCCATCACCATCCAGCCTTCGGACAGCCACCGAGATGTTCTCTTGGTGTCTTCTGCCACCCGTAGCTCCTCTAGGCGCCCCTTTTGCCCTTTTCGCCTCCTTGACCTGCCTCCTGAGGAGAGGAACAAGAAAGGGGTCACGGGCACCTTATCTCTTTTTAGTTTGTAAGCCTTCGGGACTTAGCTGAATTTAAAACTTGTAATCCCATCATTCATGTTTTTCATTCCCTATGGGCTGTACCTGAGTGGAAGGTTTTTAATGAAAAAGGGATGCTTGTCGGGTCATTTGTTCGCGGGTAGAACCCACGTCAAGGAGTAAACCCTTGATATCTGTAAGATAAACATTTCCTTGCCCGGCAGCAGGCCTTGCCGTCTCCCCACTTCGCTCGACCTTTCTCACGCCTTTGGCGGAGGCAGGGATGAGGCGGGTTCAGGCTCCCCGTTCATCCTTTCGCTGCCGCGACTACGACCAAACCTGGCCCCAGGAACGAGCCCTAGGGCCTAGAGTCAGGGGAGAACGGTAGCTTTAGGGAGAAACGAGGTTTCACATACCTCAGTCCATAAGGGAATGCATGATAAGGGATGAAGAACTTATCTGAAGCTGTAGCCCCCTGCGACTCTGGGTTTCCATGGGTAAATCTTTGTTCTTGCAGCCCCCGGCAGTACTGGCTTGCCGGGGTCTAGATGTTGGTCTGTCCCTCTTCTCCTTTTCGTCCTCAAGTGATCCGGCAAGGATATCTGTGAGTCCTGCGAACCAAGGAAGAAAAAAGAACGGCAAAGAGACGCACACTCGACCTCTAAGCTAGGGGTTAGTCGCCGCTAAGCACTATCAACCCTAACCAAGGAAGAGACTCGACCTAGCATGCATGCTATAACTTAGGGCGCCAGCGCTTCATTTATTTATGCTCAGGGTCTGCGCCTGGCTTTGTACAAAGGGTTACATGCATCATCGGCAATGCTTGTACAAAAGGTGGCTTGCCGGGGGGCCCGGCAAGCCGCGCCTCACGGATAAAACTTACGAAGATGCTCAATGTTCCAGGAGTTACTCACCGGAACGGCATCTTCGGTCTCCAGGTAGACTGCGCCGGGCCTGGTGACTCGTATTACCTGGTAAGGGCCTTCCCACTTTGGCGTCAACTTGTTGGAATTCTTGGCCGATTGAACGCGCCGAAGGACAAGGTCGCCTTCCTCAAGGCTTCGGGCATGGACCTTGCGGCGATGGTAGTGGCGCAAGGCTTGCTGGTAGCATGCTGCTCTCACAGCCGCCCGAAGACGATCTTCCTCAAGGAGCATTGCATCATCTTGGCGCAGTTGCTCTTGCTCAAGCTCATCATAAGCAAGCACTCGAGGTGACCCGTATATGAGTTCAGTGGGGAGAACTGCTTCTGCCCCGTATACTAGGGCAAAGGGTGTCTGGCCGGTGGCTCGATTTGGCGTCGTCCTGATCGACCAAAGAACCGTCGGCAACTCATCAATCCAACGCCTTCCGCTCTTGTGCAGCCTGTCAAAGGTCTTGGTCCTTAAGCCTCGCAGTACTTCAACATTTGCCCTCTCAGCTTGACCATTGCTCCGCGGGTGAGCAACGGAAGCGAAACAGCCTTTGCTGCTGAGGTCTTGGGTATATTGCATGAAGGTGCGGCTTGTGAACTGTGTGCCGTTGTCGGTGATAACCCTGTTGGGTACGCCAAAACGGCACACTAGTCCCTTGAAGAACTTGACGGCTGACTGAGCTGTGACCTTCCTCACTGCCTCCACCTCCGGCCACTTTGTGAACTTGTCGATTGCAACGTACAAGTACTCAAAGCCCCCGACAGCGCGGGGGAAAGGGCCCAGTATGTCGAGCCCCCAGACCAAGAAGGGCCAGGAGAGAGGAATGGTTTGAAGGGCTTGAGCTGGCTGATGAAGCTTCTTTGAATGGAACTGACACGCTTCACACCTGGTGACTAGAGTCGTCGCATCCTGGAGGGCGGTGGGCTAGAAGAAGCCTTGCCGAAATGCCTTGCCGGAAAGGGCCCTTGACCCGATGTGGGATCCACATATGCCTCCGTGTATCTCCGCCAACAGCTCCAGTCCTTCCTCTCGAGGGATACACTTCAATTTCACACCGTTCGGTCTCTTCCTGTACAGGACGTCATCGACGAACTGGTACATGGTAGAGCGACGGACTACTTTTTACGCTTCTTCCTGCTCCTCAGGAAGTTCCCCTGTTTGGAGGAATCGGACGGTATGCTGTGCCTATGCTGGAGCCTGGGGCTCGACGGCGAGGACTAAAGGCATTTCCTCCGCCATAGGAGCGGCGGTCTCGACGGCAAGAGCTTGAAGCTCTGCCGGAGCTAGCCGTACCGTGGCGGGCTCGGTGTTCCCGGCAACATCCTTGCCGGCGGCTCCGGGGAGCTCGGCCGGAAAGTACTTGCCGGTCCCTGATTTCCTCCTCTTGTTCTGCTCTGTTGATGGATCAACGGATGGCTGAGTTAGCTGAAGCACAAAGGTACCTGGTTCCACAGGTAGCTTGAGGGCAGCGCGTTTTGACAGGTAATCGGCGATATCGTTCTCCGCTCGGGGAACGTGTTCAACCTGTATACCGTCGAAACGCTCTTCCAGCTTTCTCACTTCATCGACGTAGGCCTTCATCAACGGGCTCTGGTAATCCTTGTTGGCTTGCTTGACGACAAGCTGCGAGTCACCCCTGACGATGAGTTTCTTGATTCCGAGGTCCGCCGCGATCCTAAGACCGGCAAGCAGCCCTTCGTACTCTGCCGTATTGTTGGTCGACGCCTCCCTGGGGAAGTGCATCTGGATCATGTACTTGAGGTGCTCTCCGGTGGGCGCGACAAGCAGTACGCCAACCCCGACGCCCTGTAAGGAGAAAGCTCCATCAAAGTACATGATCTAATCACAACTTGCCTCCTTGCCGGGGAGAGCAGTCTCTTGGGCTTCTTCGTCAGGCGTTGCGGTCCATTCTGCAATGAACTCCGCCAGGACTCGGCTCTGAATCGTCAAAGTACTTTCAAACTTGAGGCCAAAGCTGGACAGCTCCAGTGCCCATTCCACAATTCTTCCCATTGCATCTGGATTATGCAATATCCGTTGCAGAGGGAGGCGAGTGACGACAGTGATCTTGTGTGCCTGGAAGTAATGACGGAGCTTCCTCGAGGCCATAAGTAGGCCGAAGAGCAGTTTCTGCACACCGGAGTACCTTGATCTAGCCCCCTGCAGGAGGGAACTAACAAAGTAGACCGGGCGCTGCATCATTTTCTTCTTCGGCAACACTTCAACTGGCTGTGTCGTCTCTGCATTAGTGGTGTCGGGCTCTGTTGCTGCCATTACCTCGTCGTCAACCTCTCTCTGCGCTACTAGTGCGGCGCTGACCACCTGGTTCGTTGCCGCCAGGTATAGCAGCAACGACTCCTGTGGCCTAGGCGCAACTAGTATTGGCGTGGAGGAGAGGTACTTCTTCAAATCTTGCAATGCTGCTTCGGCTTCTGGCGTCCACTCCACTGGGCCCGCCTTTTTCAGGATCTTGAAAAAGGAAAGGGCGCGCTCGGCAGACTTGGAAATGAACCTGCCCATGGCGGCGACACAACCAACAAGCCGACGCACATCCTTGATTCGCTTGGGTGCTTCAATTTGCTCTATAGCTTTGATCTTGTCCGGATTGGCCTCTATCCCACGTTGTGACACAAAGAACCTGAGAAGCTTGCTGGACGGGACGCCAAAGACGCACTTCTCAGGGTTCATCTTGAGATTGATCTTGCGCAGGTTTGCAAATGTTTCTTGCAAATCTAGTATGAGGGTTGCCCTGTCCTTGGTTTTGACCACTATGTCATCCATATAAGCTTCCATATTTCTATGGAGCTGGGGTTCAAAACCAATCTGGACCACCCTTGCAAACGTCTAACCAGCACTCTTCAACCCGAAAGGCATCCGCATGAAACAATACGTACCACATGGGGTGATGAATGTTGTTTTCTCTTCGTCTTCTCTTGTCATGAAGATCTGGTGGTAGCCGGAGTAGGCGTCAAGGAATGACAACAGATCACACCCAGCCGTGGAGTCAACAATCTGGTCGATGCGCGGCAACGGGAAGGGGTCCTTAGGACAAGCCTTATTGATATCTGTGTAATCAATACACAGTCTCCACTTCCCATTCGCCTTGCGCACTATGACGGATTGGCCAACCACGTTGGATGGAGCACTCCCCTTACCAAACCCGCTGCTTCCAGTTTCCTGATCTCTTCTGTGATGAACTCTTGTCGTTCCAAAGCTTGCTTTCTGACCTTCTGCTTGACGGGCCGCGCATGAGGTCAGACAGCAAGGTGGTGCTCAATCACCTCCCTGGGAACGCCGGGGATGTCGGAAGCTATCCATGCAAACACATCGACATTCGCCCGCAGGAAGGTGACGAGCGCGTCTTCCTATTTGTCGTCAAGGGTGGAGCGTATGGTGAAAGCTCCTCCTGTGCCGTCCTCATTGACAGAAACCTTCTTGGTTCCCAGCGGTATGGCCCTGGGCTTCTTGTTTCCGCTGGTGGAGCTCTCTGGCACGTCCTCGACGGCAGCGCCACACTCCGAAGAGGTGCGCTTGCCGGAGTGGGTGTCCGAGGTCTCGCCGGTCTTCTTCTTCTTCTTCCCTCCCAGGGTCCCAGCGGCAGGAGCAAGTTCCCTAGTGGTGGCAGCTGCTGCAACTACTTGCTGGTATAGTTGGTCAGCGCAAATCAGCGCATCTTTCTTATCGGAGGGGATGGTGATGATCGTCACAGGTCCTGGCATCTTCAGGGTGTTATAGGCGTAGTGTGACGCCGCCATGAACTTGGCCAGCGCTGGGCGGCTGTCGTGGTTTTGTCACAGCAGATGTCCTAGTGTTAGGACTTAGTCGTGGAGCCATCGCGACGGGTTAGCTTGAAGGGGTTAAAGCGGACACAGGGACGCAAGAGAATTTATACTAGTTCGGCCCCTTCGATGAAGGTAAAAGCCTACGTCTAGTTGTGATGGAATTGATGGGGTTTCGAGGGCTTAGGGAGCAAACAAGCTTCGCCTAAGTCTCAAGTTGTTGTCTGTCCTTGAACCGCCGCCGGGTCGTCCCCTTATATACACGGGTGACGCCCGTCGGTTCACAGAATCTCAACACCGGTTCATATTCATATCCGGGCTGGTCTCTTCTTATACCTAACTTACAATACAAGTTTATATACACATGCCGGTTTACGGCTACAAGTCTTAAACCGACTATGGGCCCCAGGCCCTCATCTGCCTTCTTGGGCTTTAATACTCTCGAACTACTGATGGAGTTGATCCAGCCCAGATAGGCCGGTTTACGCCCAGTAGTAATATCCCCAACATTAGGCCCCAGATTGATTTGAACGGGTTCATGTCAATCCTTAGCAAAGAATCTTTATCTTCAACATCTTATTGTAGTTTGTAGTACCGCCGTGATATCATCTTCCCTGGTAGTTGCAAACCGGAGTGACATCACCTGTCATAAAGAGAGCATCCATGATACCGTCTTGCTTAATAGATCCGCAATAACCGAGGCGACAGCTCCGCTTCCAAATTCACGATTCCTTGATTGACGCGCCTGACCCATGTCCTTTTGCCTTATAAATAGGACCGAAGGGTCATTTCTTTTCTCCCCTTCGTGCCCTTCTTCTTCGTCTTCCTCGCGTCGCCAACCTCAGAGCTCCGCCCCGCCGTCAACTTCTGCACCGACCTTGGCCGCTGCATCAACCTGAACTCACCAGAACACCGCGGCGACCTCCCGCGTCTTCCTCAACCCTGGTAAGCCTTCTGCTCTTCTCAATACAGATCTGTTCTAGGGTTTCGTGTTCTTGCGGTGTTCATCACCTGTTAATATTCATATACCAGCCCCTGGATGCATCTGTGAATCCCTGCTCTGTGCAGCGGTAACTTTTAGTATCCACCTTTAGTTTCGTGCCCAGGACCATAGATCTCACATATATTTCGGCCCATTGATTCAATACTGTCCTGCTTTGAGCTTTTTGGCTATTTTTCTTCTTTTCTGAACTTGCTTTAGATCCAATGCTGTAGAAAAATCTTGCGAAATCTGTTTGTGCATACTTATCCATCCGCAATCTCAGCTGTTTCAAACACTTAGATCAGGCGGTTTAACCTGGTGTAGAAAAAATTAACCAACCGGTATATACCATTAGTCCCCTTGTTGAACCGCCAGAACTCTTTAACCAGATGCTGTCACTTCATAGAACTCCAGTTTAGATATAGTTGTCTCCGGTTTAACAATGTTCATACCAGTGTACATTTTACCAACACATTCTTGAACCGGAATCACTTATTTTGTAGATTTCACCATGGCCAAACAAGTATATGAGTGCAACTGGGTTCCTTCCCGCGTCACAGAAACTCAACTGAATAATTTAGTCTTAACCGGCACCTTAAGCAGCAAAGACACTATCCATTGGAGGGTCCCTGGTAAAGAATGTCCTCCCACACCTCAAGAGGGAGAGGTCGTCGTTTTCGTAGATCACTTAGCCCGGGGTTTTAATCCGCCCGGTTCAAAATTCTACCGGGATGTCTTAGCCAATTTTCAACTCCGCCCGCAAGACACTGGCCCCAATTCTGTTACCAACATATGCCACTTCCAAGTGCTCTGTGAGGCGTTCTTTCAAGAGGAACCCACAGTTGAGTTGTTCAGAGATTGCTTTCATCTAAACCGCCGCACAGAGTTTACTGATGGATCTAATACGGAATTGGGTGGTGTGGCGATTCAGAAAAGAAAAGAGGTCACTTACCCTCACGCTAAACTGCACAACCATCCCAAAGGGTGGAATCAATCATGGTTCTATTGCAAAGACACCTCCCCTGCTGATGAAAATCCTTTGCCTGGCTTTCGTCCGGAGCGACTAAGCAATACCCATCCTTTTCCACAAAGGTTAACTGCCAAAGAGAGAAGTAAATATGCTCCCCAACTTTCCAAACTCACGGCCTTCATGGCTAACGGTTTAACAGGAGTTGATCTTGCTCGCTGTTGGATATCATGGAGCATACTGCCCCTCAGCCAGCGCTCCGGTTTGATGTGCGAATATACTGGCAGTGTCGATGACCCACTGCGACATGTTAACATCCATCTCACCGATGATGTAGTCACAGAAGCTGTGAAGAAAATGGTGAACGAACTGGAACATATCTGTGCTCAAACCGGCCTGCTTCCCTTCTGAGCCACCAACAAACCGCCAGCTGTAAGATTTTAATTTTGCCTTTTACTGAGCCTGTCATTGCCCTATCTGCCCATTATTTAACATCAACATCTGTTTAAACAGGGCGATGATCCGTTTTGGAGCAAGAAGCTTCCACAGGAGAAACCATAAAAAACAAACAAACCAGAAAGACCAATCCGGCCAAAGACTAAAGTCGTGAAGAGGTCCGCCCACAGGAGGAAAACCACTGCATCTTCTGATCCGGCCGCTGATGATGACGTGGGTAATCCGGACCTTGAGGTAGAGCTTGACTCACTTGGCTTATTTTTCACACGCCTTATTGATGATGATATTTGTCAGGATGATGCCGAAGCCAGCCATGCTGACGCTGCAGAGGTAATCTCTCTCTCTTCCGATTCAAACCCTTTGCCTTTGCCAAAAATCCGTCAGGCAAACCGGAAGGTTAAATTTTCTCATCCTCTTGCTTACTTGGATCCCAAATTTCTTATGAAGACCCAACAGCACGAAGCTCGCCGCACAACCCGTCACAGCGGCCAGGTAGTTACCTCCGCCGGTTTACCGAGCAGTCCGGTTCGGAAACGCCGTTCAGAGGTCTCTAATTTGCTTGTCAGTGCTTGTCCTAAAGCAGGCTGTTTTCGTCAACCTCTTAATCCCTCTGACTCCGATTGTCAGGTTACTTCCCATTCATCCTCTGGCGAGTCATCGGCTACTCAGCTGCCACCGCTCAAAACGGTGCTTGGGTAAGCTATACTTATCATAATATTTCTGGTGTATTACTTTGTAACATATGCTGTTTTTGACTTTTATTACTCCTTTCAGGGCCAAGCCTAGACCGAGCAAGAAGGCCCGCCTGGATAAAGCGTCCGAGGAGGACGCCGTCCCTGAACCGGATAAAACGCCAGACCCTGAAGCGGCAATTCGTGAAGATATACCCAACGACCCACCACTGCAAGATGATGACTTTATTGCTGAAGAAAGGCCTATTGACACCTCAGGCCCTGTCGACCATCCCACAAGCCCCATCCGGATTGAGAGATCCATCAGTCCATCCCATCCTGCTGACAAATCGACTGCCCTAGTGCGAACCGGTGATGCTAAGGATGATGATGTTGTAATTACTGGCATTGGCCGTACAGAGCCAAGCAATCCGGTTGCCTTATCCAAGCATACGGCCAAAGAGGAATTTGCTGCCATGGGCAAAGGCAAGTGGAATGTTGATCTGGCAACTTATGCTACTCTGAATACCCAAGACCTTCATTCCGGCTACCTGAACCGGCTGTATACCAGCCGTGATTATGAAGCTGGTCTGGTGAATATGATGAAAGAAAATTTTGAGGTAACTTCCCTGTGCTTTTCCTGCTTGGATATTTCAATCTTGTTAATTCTCCTAGCCCCCAAGGGCCGGTTTAAAATCCTCATTCAAACCGGGACTTGCTAATATAAATCTCCATGCTTCGGAATTCGCTGATGTAGCCCCCAAGGGCCGGTTCAACTTAGTGTAGTTAAACCGGGACTTTAAGTAATTGACATCACAGCATCATAATTTATTCGAGCAAATAGCCATTAGCCCCCAAGTGCCAAGTTAAATACTTGTATTGATATTGGGACTTTTATAATCAATTGAAAGATGAAGATCAAATATGCATTAGCCCCCAAGTGCCGAGTGCATAACTTGTTATGTGGTTGGCACTTCAATTTTTGCACTCCTTTCTGAATCATATAATTGTCTGTATGCAGGCTGAGCTGAAGACAAAAGAAAACCAAGTCGCCGATCTCCAAGAAAATCTGAAGTCTCAACAAGCTGAAACCTCAAAAGCAAAAGAGGAGTTGACCAGCGCTTTAAGCGCCATGGAACAGCTTAAGGAGGACTTCAAAAAGGAGCGGGCGGACTGGGCCACTGAGAAGTCCGCTTTAATAAAGCGAGCAGAAGACGCTGAGGCTGCGCTCAAACCGGTGGTGGACGAACTGACCGACATAAAGCGGCAAGTGCAATCCATGACTGCTGCTATCTTTGGTAAGCCGATTTAACTTCTGGAATTACTCAGTCTTCTTATGTAGCTTTCAATTTGCTGACTCTTTGTAACACTTCAGGAACACGCATTGGTCACTTGGGGTCAGATGTACGGATGAAATTGAAAGCCGCCTACACATTGATCGAGCAGCTGTACACTGGAGCACAACGGATTATCTCTACTGCATCGCATAATAATCCGGTGCCCACTTTAATTCAAGATACTTTGAAGAGGCTGTCGATGCTCCCTGCCCGGGTTGAAGAGCTAAAGAGATCTGCCGCTCGAACCGGTGCCATCAATGCCTTAATCCGGGCAAAAGCATGGGTGCCGGATTTTGACCCTGTTGAGGCAGCTCAGGGCTATCCCAGCTTGAAGGAAAACGGATCAGCATTTAGTGAAGCGGATCTGCGAGTAATAAACCGGGAGGTGCGTCCTCCAGCTTGCCAATTGGCTGAACAGGCAGATTTGTCACATTATCAAGCATAGTACAATGATCAAAACAAGCGAGTAGCCGCACCGATTCCTGAAGCGGAAAATCTTATCCCTCCAATCCGTAAGCACACTTATGCTCCTGATATTGAACCGTCACTGCTGATCCATGATGAAGCTGTCTTTCAATCATTAATGGGAATCGACTAGACAACTGTTGATTTCCAGCCACTGGGTAGAGAAGCAGAAGTTGAAGCGGCGCGGGATGACCCATAACCATCAAGCTACACTGGTGACCAAGCTTGAACCGGAAGCCGGTTTAAACTGCTCCTCCTTCGAAAAAACAATGATATTATTTGGGCACCGTGTTGCCTTGTAATAAGCTTAGCCGATACTCTTGCTTTTGTTATGCCTTCGTGCATAAATACTGCAATCTGCCCTTCCTTTGGGTGATAAAATTTCCAAAGTATTTTCTGCAATCAAGAAATCTTAAAATACCGCCGCGGTTGTACCGTCAGGCGGATTGTTATGAAATCAAAATATCTGAAATTTGAAGTATATGATCTAATCTTTGTAACACACAATACCTACCATCGTTGGGCATGAAGCTGGCTTAGCCAATCTTGAAGCGAAGGTTTCATAAACCCACACTATTGGAGGAGACAACAGCTCCTGTATATATGTAATGCCGGTTTACCTTGTAAAACCGTGTCGGGTGTTATAATAAACACCATGTTAATCCTAAATAGGATGTTAAACGAAGAAGATCAAACCGGGCAAATAAACCCCGGATTAAAAATGGACAGTGTTCCGTCAATTGACGGTTTGAACCGGTTTAAGAAACTTTGTTGGTTTAAAAACGCAACAAGAATAAAAACAATTTTTTTAGGCAAAGGTAATGATAAAAACCGTTTGCAAAAAGAGGCTTTATTGAGCCGATCAGATGGCGTTACCATGGTCGGACACGACCAAGCCCCGATAGGCGTAGCTATGGTTCAAGTCAGCCAGGTCCCCAAATGAAATCGTGGCATTTATGCCGATCAAGAGGCGTGGCAATGGTTCGGGTTCAACCAAGCCCCCAAGTAATTCTGTGGCTTTAGGCCAATCAAGAGGCGTGACTGGTTCAGACTTGACCATGTCCCCAAGTGATCTGGTGGCTTTCGCCTATCAAAAGGTGTTGCATTGGTTCGGATACGACCAAGCCCCCCAAGTGATGTCATAAATCTTTTGAAAAGCAAATTCAAGGGGTAAACCGGAGGCCGCTTTAAGACAGAACAACTCCGTGTAACCACTCATGATGTAAAAAGAACAGAGACCCCGCTTTAGCTGAGGCTCCGGTTTATTGTATTAATCATAATATATACAGTGTCATAATATGTACATAGGTAGAGCCGATGACTCAGGTATAATAAGGCCGAAGATGAGCTATGTTCCACGGCCTATTGGTCTCCTCTGATGTACGTGAGTCTTTGTGCTCTCGAATATTGATCAGATAGTATGACCCATTGTGCAGATTCTTGCTGATCATGAAAGGCCCCTCCCAAGGTGGGGATAACTTATGCATATCAGTATGATCTTGGATGAGCCGAAGCACCAAATCTCCCTCTTGAAAGGTTCTGTTCTGACTCGGCGACTGTGATAACGATGAAGATCCTGTTGGTAAATCTCCGAGCGGGCAGCAGCTATGTCACGCTCTTCATCCAACAGGTCCAAAGCATCTTGCCGTGCTGTCTCGTTGTCCGCTTCAACATAAGCCGCCACAAGAGGTGAGTCATGACAGATATCACTGGGGAGAACCGCCTCCGCTCCGTAGACCATGAAGAACGGTGTGTATCCTGTTGATCTGTTGGGTGTAGTATTGATGCTCCATAACACAGATGGTAACTCTTCTACCCAACAAACCGGTGTTCTCTGCAAAGGAACCATAAGCCGGGGTTTGATGCCTCTCAAGATCTCTTGATTAGCTCGTTCTGCTTGACCATTGGACTGTGGGTGGGCTACTGATGAAACATCAAGCCGGATGTGCTCACGTTCGAAGAACTCTTTCATGGCACCCTTGGACAAAGTAGTACCATTATCTGTGATGATACTATGTGGAAAGCCAAACCAGAAAATCACTTTTTTGATGAACTGGACCGTCGTGGCTGCATCACACTTGCTAACGGGCTCTGCCTCCACCCACTTTGTAAATTTATCAACCGCCACCAGAAGGTGGGTCTTCTTATCCTTGGACCTTTTGAAAGGCCCAACCATATCCAGCCCCCAAGTCGCAAACAGCCAAGTAATTGGAATCATTATCAATTCTTGAGCCGGCACATGAGCACGTCTTGAAAACTTTTGGCAACCGTCACATCGTCTGACCAGATCTTCCGCATCAGCATGAGCAGTTGGCCAATAGAAGCCATGGCGGAATGCTTTAGCCACCAAAGACTTTGAACCGGTGTGGTGACCACAATCTCCTTCATGGATCTCACGCAAAATTTCACAGCCTTCTTCAGGAGACACACAGCGTTGAAACGCCCCTGATACACTGCAATGATGCAATTCGCCGTTGACAATAGTCATGGACTTGGATCGCCAGATTATCTGTCGGGCCAGAATCTCATCCTCTGGTAACTCGCCCCGGTTCATGTACGCAAGGTAAGGAAGTGTCCCATCCGGAATGACATGAAGAGCTGCCACCAACTGAGCCTCCGGATCAGGAATAGCCAAATCCGCTTCACCAGGGAGCTTGACCGACGGGTTGTGCAGCACATCGAGAAAAGCATTGGGCGGCACCGGTTTGCGCTGAGAGCCCAGCCGGCTTAAAGCTTCCGCCGCTTCATTCTTCCGTCGGTCCACGTGGTCCACCTGATAGCCTTTAAAGTAACCTGCAACAGTATCCACCTCACGACGATATGCTGCCATGAGTGGGTCCTTGGAATCCCAAGTGCCAGACACCTGTTGAGCCACGAGGTCCGAGTCACCGAAGCACTTAACTCGACTTAAATTCATCTCCTTAGCCACCCGGAGACCGTGGAGCAAGGCTTCATACTCAGCTGCATTGTTAGTACAAGGGAACATTAAGCGGAGAACGTAACAAAACTTGTCACCTCGTGGGGAAGTTAATACGACTCCAGCCCCTGAGCCCTCCAATTGCCTGGATCCGTCAAAATGGATGGTCCAATATGTGTGATCCGGCTTTTCTTCCGGTGCTTGCAGTTCCGTCCAATCATAGATGAAATCAACCAGTGCTTGAGACTTAACCGCCGTCCGAGGCACATATTTTAACCCGTGCGGCCCAAGCTCTATAGCCCACTTGGCAATCCGTCCAGTCGCTTCCCGCTTCTAGATGATATCGCCCAAGGGAGCAGAAATGACCACCGTAATGGGGTGCCCTTGGAAGTATTGCTTAAGCTTTCGGCTTGCCATAAAAACTCCATATACCAGCTTCCGCCAATGTGGATACCTTTGTTTGGACTCAATAAGTACCTCGCTGATATAATAGACCGGACGCTGAACTGGATGCTCCTTGCCTGCCTCCTTTCGCTCCACCACAATAGCCGAGCATTAGCAACAACATATAGCAGCAATGGCTCCTTGTCAATGGGAGCGGCGAGCACAGGCGGATTTGGCCAATTGCCGCTTTAAGTCCTTGAATGCCTTATCAGCAGCAGAACTCCAGACGAATTGATCCGTCTTCTTTAACATCTGATACAAAGGGATTGCCTTCTCACCAAGGCGACTGATAAACCGGCTCAACGCGGCAATCCGGCCTGCCAGGCGTTGAACATCATTGATACACTTTGGTTTAGCCAAGGAGGTGATGGCTGTGATCTTCTCCGGATTGGCCTCGATTCCCCTGTTGGACACCAGAAAACCCAATAACTTGCCTGCTGGTACACCAAAGACACACTTGGCCGGATTAAGCATCATCTTGTACGTCCTCAGGTTATCAAAGGTTTCCTTCAAATCGTCCACTAGAGTCTCCTTCTCCCTTGACTTAACCACGATATCATCCACGTAAGCATGTACATTACGACCAATCTGCTTGTGAAGGCAATTTTGTACACACCGTTGATAAGTTGCCTCGGCACTCTTGAGCCCAAAAAGCATAGACACATAGCAGAAGGCTCCAAAGGGAGTTATGAATGCCGTCTTCTCCTGGTCCTTAAATGCCATTTTGATCTGATGATAGCCAGAATATGCATCCAAAAAACTCAAACGCTCACAACCCGCCGTAGCATCAATAATTTGATCAATACGGGGGAGGGCAAAAGGATCTGCTGGACAAGTCTTATTAAGATCTGTGTAATCCACACACATGCGCCAGGTGCCATTTTTCTTAAAGACCAGCACCGGATTAGCAAGCCACTCGGGGTGGAAAACTTCAATAATAAAGCCAGCTGCCAAGAGCCTGGCCACCTCCTCTCAAATAGCCTTGCGTCTTTCTTCGTTAAACCGGCGGAGGAACTGTTTCACCGGTTTGTACTTAGGATCCACATTAAGAGTGTGCTCAGCGAGTTGCCTCGGCACACCTGGCATGTCAGAGGGTTTCCATGCAAAAATTTCCCAGTTCTCACGGATGAACTTGTCGGCGTTCTGGGAACGGGGGTCCCCAGACTTGCCTGCCTGCGGCGTGGCTCGAATGGGGGCCCAGCGCGGCCCATCTCCACCAACGCAAGACTCAAGACCCTCGCGAGGGGCCAAGCCTCGCGAGGCGGACGACACAGTGCTTCCTCAGGCGCGGCCTCCTCAGGATGGCTCACAAGGAGGCGGAGAGATCAAGGCAGGGTACCTCGCGAGGTGCCCATGACACAAGCCATGACGACCAAAGGTGCCAGGTGGGCGCCAGACCGCGCAGTGTCCTCCCCTTTCCCCTTTGGTGCAACGGGGGCAAGCGCAGGCGAGAGTATCAAGAAAATGCATCCATTTCGGTGCAACAAGACCAAGTCCAGTCCAACGGTAGGAAGGAGGTCACCATGGAGCCCAGAACAGCGTCACCATAGGGCCTTTGGCAGGCGAAGACCAACTTTAGTCAGGATAAGTGTACCAGATGTTCCCCTTCGAATTGGCCAATTATTGGCGCCCTTCCCGCTCAAATATTTGGGAAGAGGCCCAGGGCCTTTGCCTATAAGTAGGACTAGCCACCCCCAGGGTAGAGGCATCTTGACATCGAGAGAACAAGTAGAGATAGAGAAGAGAGGCTGAACTCCCCCATCAGTTCATCCCCTAGCCAAGAACAGACCCTCGCGAGGCTGTTCTTCTTTGTACTGTTCTTCTTCATCAGCCCAAGAGGCAATCCACCCACCACACACTGGAGTAGGGTATTACACCACATCGGTGGCCCGAACCAGTATAAACCCTGTGTCTCTTGTGTCGTTCTTTCATCAGTTAGTTCTTTGCGAGACGGTGAGGTAGAGGGCAGAATCTCCGCGCGCACCCCAGAGTTCGAACCTTAAGGGTCTGCCGGAACCCGTCGGGCCCGCGCGGAGCGCCGGGCCGCCATCGCTTCCCGCGTCGCCCAGACGGCCCCCGTCGGTGGGCGTCCTCGTCGTTCTCCGTCGCCTGCCGTCGACGCCGCCACCGGCCCGGCGGGGGACGAGCAGCAAGCACCGCCCCAGCACCCGCCTATGCAGCAGGGCGACCGCACTGCGACATCGACGTTTCCGGTCATTGCGGCCCTCCTGGGCGGCTCGCAGGCGCCGCCCACGAGCCGCCACGTCAAGCCGTTTGCCCGCCAGGTCAACGCCGTTTCCGCATGACAGGGGGCTTCCCCGGACCGGGCGGCGCGCGGGGTCGGTCTGACCTTCAGCTTGGAGGACCACCCCGCTAACTCGGCCGGCTCGGGCGCACTCCCCTTATTGTGCACCCCCACCATCTGCCAGGTGGCCGTCACCAGAACCCTCGTCGACGGTGGCGCGGGCCTCAATGTGCTCTCGGTCGAGACCTTCAACCTCCTCTGCCTACCTCGGGAGCAGCTGCGACCTAGCCGACCTTTCTCGAGCGTCGGGGGCGGATCGTCCGACTCCTTGGGACAGATCCGGCTCCCGGTAACCTTCGGCACCTACGACAATTTCCGCACGGAGATGGTCGACTTCGACATGGCCCCCATTGGCCTCCCTTACAACGCCATCCTCGGCTACCCAACACTGGCTCAGTTCATGGCCGCCACGCACCCGGCGTACAACCTCATGAAGATGCCCGGGAGCAGCGGTACCCTCACCGTGCACGGAGACACCGGGGATGCCCTACAAGTACTCAAGCTCACCTTCAAGACGGCGACATCGGCGCAGCCCACCGATGCGGAAACCCCTGAGCCCAAGGGGGTTGCGCCCGCCAAGAAGAAGCCGTTGTTCACCCAAGACAAGGAAGAAACCAAGCAGATACCCGTTGACGAGGACGGATCCTCTAGTGCCACCTTCACCATAGGCGCCAACCTCGGGCCTGAGCAGGAGGAGGCCTTGGTCAAGTTCCTGCGCGCGAATAAGAAAGTGTTTGCTTGGGAACCCGATCAGTTGGTAGGGATCCCCAGGAGCGTCATCGAGCATCACCTCAATGTGTGCCCAAATGTGCGCCCCGTGAAGCAGAAGGCTAGGCGACAGTCCGCAGAGAAGCAGGCCTTCATCGTCCAAGAGACCCGCAAGTTATAAGCCGCTGGGGTCATCCGCGAGGTCCGGTACCCAGATTGGTTGGCCAACCCTGTCGTTGTGCCCAAGAAAGGGGGGAAGGAATGCATGTGTGTCGACTTCACCAACCTCAACAAGGCGTGCCCGCAAGATCCGTTTCTGCTCCCCCGCATCGACCAGATCGTCGATTCCACCGCCGAGTGCGACCTGCTGTGCTTCTTGGGTGCCTTCTCCGGATATCACTAGATCAAGATGGCGGTGGAAGATGTTGAGAAGACCGCCTTCTTGACCCCGTGCGGGGTATACTGCTATACATGCATGCCATTTGGACTGCGTAACGCGGGGGCGACCTTTCAGCGACTGATGCACATCACCTTGGGCCCGCAGCTCGGGAAGAACGTCGAAGCATACGTTGATGACGTTGTGGTGAAATCTCGTGAGGCCAAGACCCTGATACAAGATCTGGAGGAAACCTTCGCGAGCCTCGACGCAGTAAGCCTGCGGCTCAACCCGGAGAAATTTGTGTTCGGCATCCCCTCAGGCAAGCTTTTGGGATTCCTCGTATCCCGTTGTGGCATCGAGGCCAACCCCGAGAAGGTCAAGGCGGTCGAGGACATGAGTCCGCCAAAGACCCTCAGAGAAATGCAGAAGCTCACTGGGCATGTGACCGCATTGGAACGCTTCATTTCCAAATTAGGGGAGCGAGCGCTGCCTTTCTTTCAGCTGATGAAGAAAAAGGGGCCCTTTGAATGGACTGAAGAGGCAGACAAGGCGTTTCAGGATCTCAAGAGGTACCTAACTAGTCCCCCAGTCATGGTGGCTCCGCGTCCTCAAGAGCCCCTGCTGCTTTACCTCGCTACCACTCCCTACTCCGCCAGCGCAGCCTTGGTGGCGGTTAGGGAGGGCGCCAGGTCAAGACCGCAGCGGCTGCCCGAGGCAAGGCAAAAAGGGAACAAGGGAGGCTCGAGGAAGCCAAAACCACAGATGAGGAGGATCAGCCGCCGAAGAACACATCGGAGACAGGGGAGGCCGCACACACGGATGGTCCACCTCCCAAGGTCACGTTGTTCTGTGAGGTGCACTCACCTCCCGAGGGCGCCGCTACCCAAGATGCTCACAGCCTTGTTGAGCACCCGGTCTACTTCGTTAGCACGGTGCTACGGGACGCGAGGGCATGATACCCAATGCCTCAGAAGCTCCTCCTCGCGCTGCTAGTGGCATCGCGCAAGCTGCGTCACTACTTCCAAGCTCATCCGATCAAAGTCGTCTCATCGTACCCCCTGGAGAGGGTGCTCAGGAGCCCTAACTCGGCTGGAAGGGTCGCCGAATGGAACATAGAGCTGCAGGAGTTTCAGCTCGAGTTCAGCACAACCAGGGTCATCAAAGGAGTAGCGTTGGCGGATTTTGTGGCGAAATGTACAGAGGCACCAGGACTCAAGGACAACGAGGATCGTTCCCTCTCCCCAGGGAGCAAGGCGCCAGAAGGCTGGGTCATGTACTTCGACGGGGCATTCTCCAGGCATGGCGCGGGGGCTGGTGCGGTGCTGATATCATGCACTCAAGATAAGCTCTACTATGCAGTACAACTCTGTTTCCAGCAAGGAGAAAAGGTCTCCAATAACATAGCAGAATACGAGGGACTGATAGCCGGGTTGAAGGCCGCAGCGGCCCTGGGAGTGAAGTGCCTCACCGTCAAGGGCGACTCGCAGCTTCTGGTCAACTTCTCCAATAAAGTGTACGAGCCGAAGGACGAGCATATGGAGGCCTACCTACCGGAGGTCCACAAAATGGAAAAGCAGTTCTGGGGGCTGGAGCTGAAGCACGTGCCCCGAGGCACCAATCAGGAAGCTGACGACATAGCCGGGCAGGCATCCAGGCGGTTGCCGCAGGAACCTGGCGTCTTCAAAGAGCGGCTCTTCAAACCTTCAGCGCAGCCGACGTTATCAAACACGGCTCAGCCTCGGGAGCCCCGGTCTGTGGACCGACCTTAGGAGCACGCCTGCTCCTGACGATGGAACCTCAGGAGGAGTGCTGGATCACAGAGCTCCGGAAGTATCTGATACAGGGGGCCCTACCAGAGAAGGAAGAGGAAGCAGAACGTGTGGCGCGGCAGGCCACGGCGTACTGCATCACAGATGGAGAACTCTACCGGAAGCGACCAAACGATGTATCTCTGCGCTGCATCTCCCGGGAGCAAGGAAAGGAACTGCTGGAGGACATACATGGCGGAGACTGCGGACACCACTCATCATCAGGGACACTCATCGGCAAGGCATTCCGCAGTGGGTTCTATTGGCCCACCGCGCTCAGCGACGCAATCGAATTGGTGAAGGCTTGTGAGGCCTGCCAGTTCCATTCCAAGCAGATCCATCAACCAGCGGGAGGCCTGCAGACTATACCCCTCTCGTGGCCCTTCGCAGTTTGGGTGTTGGATATCCTGGGCCCGTTCCATCGGGCACCAGGGGGTTACCGTTACCTCTACATCGCCATCGACAAGTTCACCAAGTGGGCAGAAGTGGAGGCCGTCCGCACCATCCCTGTGGGCTCTGCGGTCAAGTTCATCAGGGGGATTGTAAGCCGGTTCGGGGTGCCGAACCGCATTATCACAGACAACGGTTCGCAGTTCACCAGTAATCTCTTCAAAACATACTGTGCTAACCTTGGAACGCAGATATGCTACGCTTTGGTGGCACACCCACGGAGCAATGGGCAGGCCGAACCAGCCAACGCGGAGGTCCTGAGAGGCCTCAAGACCAGAACATTCAAGAAAAATCTAGAGGCCTGCGGCAAGGGTTGGTACGATGAGCTCCAATCCGTGTGGTGGTCCATCCGCACAACCGCGACCAAACCAACCGGGGAAATCCCGTTCTTCCTGGTCTATGGGGCCGAGGCAGTCCTTCCTCACGAGGTCAGGCGTCGCTCCGCACGGGTCCTGGTGTTCGACGAGGCGCAGCAGGACGCCATGCGGGGGATGGACCTTGTGCTGGGGGAGGAACGCCGCCGGGAGGCCGCGCTACGAGCGGCAAGATACCAACAGGCACTACGACGATATCACTGCCGCAACATCCGCCCCAGGACCCTCAAGGTAGGAGACCTCGTACTCAGGCGGGTCCTCTCCAGGGAGGGGCTGCACAAGCTCTCTCCCATGTGGGAGGGCCCATTCAAGGTTGTTCATGTTTCCAGGCCAGGCTCCGTGCGCTTGGAGACTCAAGAGGGGGAGCCAATCCAGAACGCGTGGAACATCCAGCACCTCCGGAGGTTCTACCCCTAAAAGGCCCAGAGCTTGTGAAGAGGGCGAATGCCTGTGAAGATCGTTCTTTTTTGGAAAAGGCCCAGAGCCTGTGAAGAAGGCGAACGCCTGTGAAGATCATCTCTTTTTGGAAATGGCCCAGAGCCTGTGAAGAAGGCGAACGCCTGTGAAGATCGTCTCTCTTTGGAAAAGGCCCAGAGCCTATGAAGAAGGCGAACGCCTGTGAAGATCGTCTCTCTTTGGAAAAGGCCCAGAGCCTGTGAAGAAGGCGAACGCCTGTGAAGATCATCTCTTTCGGGAAAAGGCCCAGAGCCTGTGAAGAAGGCGAACGCCTGTGAAGATCATCTCTTTTTGGAAAAGGCCCAGAGCCTGTGAAGAAGGCGAATGCCTGTGAAGCTCATTACCTCTAAGGAGAAAGGCCCTGAGCCCGTGAAGCTCGCCGCCCCGTGCCACTCTCACGTAATAATGAGTGGGGCTGTACACGCCCCGGAGTCTCAGGAGCGCCGGCCTCAGGCCCTGGGGCTCCATCCCACGCCCAGTGGCAGCACTTAGCTCCGCGCTGGTGAGAAGACGTCGAAGACTAGACTAGGTGCCGGACGCGGCTTTTTCATTTGCTTTCCGCATTTGACGTGTTTACTTGCATCTGAAGTCTTATCGAAACTATCGCCGTTGTTGATTTGTGGTTCGTCGATTTTCGCTCCTTGTTTTGATTTTTCTCATGAAAGGCCTCGCGAGGGACGGAACTCGAACGCCCTCGCGAGCGTTTCTGCTCTAACCGCTTAAAGGTTTCACGGCCCGGGCTCTCTACAGGAGCACCCCTCTAGTTCGTGCCCCTCGGGCACCGCGACACGCACACAGGGCCTGGGTCGGTCGCCCCCCGGCTGGGGCCGCAAACTACCTACGCGAGGGCAAATAGTTGAGAAGCGCAACAACAAAGTCAAGGTAATGGCTACAACGGCAATGATTCTCAACACGCCCCCAGGGGGCTCCATGCAGCTGTTTTGTCTTACACAGGGAGCAAAAGGAAAAGAAATGGGCGAGCCCGACACGGCCCGCCTCACATAGGCCTGCAGAGGCGACGCAGGATGCCTCCAAAGCTCAGGCAGACTCCCTCTCGTGCTTCACCGGGGCGCGGCAACGGGCGAATGAACAGCCACCCCCCAAGCAAGCGCGACGGCGAGGGGGCTGGCTGCGGCCGCCGCTGGAGGAGCCGCCCGAAGAAGAGTTGGTGGAGCTTGGGGAGCATCGGGCGCCGCCATCGCACCGGGCGCCGTCTCCTCCATCGTCATCGGAGCGAGGCCCCTGGCCACGGTCGTCACCCTCGGGGCAGCATCCTGCACAACGACTATCTTCCCCAAACACCCTCACATAGAGGGTGCCGCCGCCGTCGAACTTGAAGTGCAGGGTGCACCGCTGGCCTAGGCCGCGCGCGCGGGCAAACATTTGCCAGCCGCGGGTCAGGGCCCCATTCCCAGAAGGGGAGACCTCGAGCGAAATCCAGGAGGCCCTACTGCAGCAACCGTCAGCCTGAAGCCAGAAGCCGCACCGGGCGCTGGCCGGCAGCTCGCTGATGAAGAAGCGGGGGAGCTGGAGCCAGGTGTTGGTCGGGTCCGCCGACCATACGACGAACTCCGGCAGCACCTCCGCCGAGCGAAAGCGCGGCCTGGGGAGCCGCGCAGCCACAACCTGCCTCCCCTTGGCAGCCGAGCGCTCACCACCGCGCGGAGAACCGTCCCTGTGCCCACAGGGAGCCACAGCAGGGACCGCGGGATGCTTGCAGGGACGGCCCCGGCCGCGCTTGGCCGGAGGGGAGTCGGGCCCCGCCCGACTAGCCTTCCCCTTCTCCGCGGCTGAGAACCTCTTCGGAGCCATGAGAGCGGCGGGAGGCAAAGGAGAGGAAGAAGAAGCGAAGCGTGAAGGGGTGGACTGGCGGAGCTTATGCGGCCTCGCACTTATAGCCGGAAGAGGCCAACCGTCGAGCACCACGATCGTAGGTAATAATGACCCGTATCTATGCATGCAGGGACTAGTCAAGTCACGCAGTTGCCAAGGCATCGTGGGGAAGCGGAGACGCCCACGTCTTGTCAAACCACCACGCGGCGCCCAAGGCCGCAGGCTATTAGGGCCCGCGGCGCTTCGCCCTTGCCCTTTCGCCTCTCGGTGCGGCCAAGTCCGGGCGCCTTGGGCCCAGGGGCTACTGTCGACGTTCTGGGAACGGGGGTCCCCAGACTTGCCTGCCTGCGGCCTGCGGCGTGGCTCAAATGGGGGCCCAGCGCGGCCCATCTCCACCAACGCAAGACTCAAGACCCTCGCGAGGGGCCAAGCCTCGCGAGGCGGACGACACGGTGCTTCCTCAGGCGCGGCCTCCTCAGGATGGCTCACGAGGAGGCAGAGAGATCAAGGCAGGGTACCTCGCGAGGTGCCCATGACACAAGCCATGACGACCAAAGGTGCCAGGTGGGCGCCAGACCGCGCAGTGTCCTCCCCTTTCCCCTTTGGTGCAACGGGGGCAAGCGCAGGCGAGAGTATCAAGAAAATGCATCCATTTCGGTGCAACAAGACCAAGTCCAGTCCAACGGTAGGAAGGAGGTCACCATGGAGCCCAGAACAGCGTCACCACAGGGCCTTTGGCAGGCGAAGACCAACTTTAGTCAGGATAAGTGTACCATATGTTCCCCTTCGAATTGGCCAATTATTGGCGCCCTTCCCGCTCAAATATTTGGGAAGAGGCCCAGGGCCTTTGCCTATAAGTAGGACTAGCCACCCCCAGGGTAGAGGCATCTTGACATCGAGAGAACAAGTAGAGATAGAGAAGAGAGGCTGAACTCCCCCATCAGTTCATCCCCTAGCCAAGAACAGACCCTCGCGAGGCTGTTCTTCTTTGTACTGTTCTTCTTCATCAGCCCAAGAGGCAATCCACCCACCACACACTGGAGTAGGGTATTACACCACATCGGTGGCCCGAACCAGTATAAACCCTGTGTCTCTTGTGTCGTTCTTTCATCAGTTAGTTCTTTGCGAGATGGTGAGGTAGAGGGCAGAATCTCCGCGCGCACCCCAGAGTTCGAACCTTAAGGGTCTGCCGGAACCCGTGATCCGACAGAACTCGATGAGCACGCTTTCCTATTTCGGATCCAAGTTGGCACTGATGCCGAACTGCTTGGACGAATCGCCAGGTACGAAATCAACAAGCTTAGTTTCAGCTGCTGATTTGAACTTCAGGGCCGGATCATGCTCCGTGGTTGGCTTCTTCAACGGAGTCACGTCATCTGGATCAACATTATCCTTATAGTATTTCAGCTCCTCCGTGGCACAAACCGACTCTGTGTAGGCCGCATCACCTTCTTCACACTCCAAGGCAACCTTGCGGCTTCCATGAACAATTATTGTCCCCTTGTGACCCGGCATCTTGAGCTGCAAATACACATAACAGGGCCGTGCCATAAACTTGGCGTAAGCCGGCCGCCCAAACAAGGCGTGATATGGACTCTGGATTTTTACCACCTCGAAAGTCAATGTCTCCGACCTGGAATCATGATCATCTCCAAAGGCCACTTCCAGGGCTATCTTACCAATAGGATATGCTGACTTACCAGGTACCTCACCATGGAATACCGTATTGGATGGTTTAGGATTTTTATCTGTTAGTCCCATACGACGGAAGGTCTCATAGTACAAGATATTAATACTGCTCCCTCCATCCCTGAGTACCTTGGTGAACTTATAACCTCCCACCTGAGGCGCCACCACCAATGCTAGCTGACCCGGATTATGAACCTGGGGAGGGTGATCCTCTCTGCTCCAGACGATTGGCTGTTCAGACCAGCGTAGATATTGGGGCACGGCCGGTTCAACAGAATTCACAGCCCTCCTTTGAACCTTCCGGTCTCGCTTGTCCAAACTAGTGGTGAAGACATGATATTGCCCACTATTCAACTGCTTCGGGCGACTCTGGTAACCCGACTGTTGCTGCTGCTGCTGATTGTAACCACCCTGGCTATTACTTTGATTGTTATGTCCGCCCGGATTACCATTAAATCCTGAACCGGAATTTCCTCCACCGTAACCCGGCCCGGATCCTGAGCCACCACCGGAGCCGTGATCATACCTAAAAGCATTAGAATTCTTGAACTCCTGCATAATGTAGTAGTCCTTCCAAAGGTGGTTTGCTGGCACCTCCTTCGTCCCATGCTTTGGACAGGGCTGGTTCAACAGATAATTTAAGCGGTCCGGGTTAGGGTTAGGCGATGTAATGCGATTTGGCGGTTTACCCTTGCGTCGCTGGCCCTTGTCCTGTGCATTGGTATTAGCCACGAAGTCCATGTTGCCATCCGCTTTACGCTTGCCTCCACCACCATTACCTGCCGGATTATGCTGCTGTCCTCTGGAGTTGCTGTTCTTCTTTCCCTTCCCTGTCTTATCGTCATCAGACTCGGGATCCTTGGTACTATCAGAATCAGCATACTTCACTAATGCAGCCATGAGAGTCCCCATATCCGTGCAATGACAATTCATCCGCCCCAACTTCAACTTTAGAGGCCCAAACCGGCAGTTGCCTTCCAGGGTGATGACAGCGGTGTCAGCGTTGATGCGGTCCGATGAATGCAAAACTTGCGAGACCCAGCGCACCCAATGAGTCATCGATTCTCCTTCCTCGTGGACACAGGCAGCTAAGTCCACTATCGACATAGGCTGCTTACATGTATCCTTGAAATTACTGATGAACCGGGCTCGTAACTGGGCCCATGAACTGATAGAATTGGGCGGTAAGCTTTTTAACCAAGTACGGGTCGTTCCTTCGAGCATCATGGTGAAGTACTTCGCACATGCTGCATCATCCACATCAAGCATCTCCATGGCCATCTCGTAGCTCTCCACCCAAGTCTCTGGGGGTTGATCCGCCGTGTAATTCGGTACCTTGCGCGGGCCCTTGAAATCCTTGGGCAGGCGCACATTGCGTAAAGCGGGGACAAGGCAGGGTACCCCCAAAGCACTAGAAGTAACCCCAGGTTCGACCGAGATGGTTGGACGAACTGGCGTGAGCTGACGAGCTTGATACTGCGCTGCTAACTCGGCCTCCCTGCGCGCTCGGGCCCGGTCCACCACTTCCTGAGCATTATCAGCACCGATTGCTAGGTTGTCACCACGGGGCGCTCCACATCGTGCATTGCTCGATACGGCCAGTTCATCCATATGTCTGCTATAGCTCCGGCTTGGACGAGGGGTGGAGTGGATCCGGTCGCGGTTGTACGAGTATGCTTCCTGTTGGACCAAAGCTGTCCTAAGAAGCTCTTTGACCCAGCGCGTCTGTACTGCCTGCGGCGAATCACCTTCAATCGGAATGGCCTCCAGCCGTGACGCAGCTGCAACAAGGTTGTCCATCAGGCTGGAGTAGTGACCCGGATGTGTTGGAACAACCTGGGGTACAACAGTGTTATGATGAGGCAGATCCGTCGAACGGGGCTGAACCGGCGCGCCTGTCCTGGGGGCTTCCGCCCAGTTTACCCCCGGCGGGTTACTGGTTCCCGCTCCTAGGGTGTTGAAGAGGTCTATGGCCTCGAACACCGAAGGCAAACGGGATCGGTACTTCCTCTTCATGACTTCATGCGACGCGTTCTGGTCCAACATGAGCCTGTAGGCTTGTGCATCTAAAGTGGCCCGCTCTGCAGTCATCCTGGTATTTTCGGCTGCCAGGTCCGCCTTGGCCTGAGTGATCTGTTCCCTCACCTTTGCAATCTCCGCATTGGACGTCCTGATCCGCCGGGTTAGCCTCTGCCAGAAGCGCAGCCAACGCATCAAACAGATCTGATAAAACTTGAGCCGGCGGGCGCACAGAGCCTCATGCCCCCGCAGCCGTCGCCGCTACTGAACCGGAGGTCATTGCCGCAGCGGTCGAAGAATGAAGCACTGCTTGTGTACCGGCCATGAATATTCCAACCCGATTGGGTAGATCAGAGGGGTCCGAAATACTGTCGCCATCGGAACAGCCCCCAATCCGGCCATCTTGTAGTTGATACAGAGATTCGGTTTCTCCGGTTGATGACTCGTCGCCAGAGTAAACAACGGTCTCGCCACCAGATTCCGATCCATCCTCATAACCTCCTCCATGGATGACTTCCATGAAGGCATGCTTCACGGCCGGTTTAACCTGGGCAGATCGCGCACGCTGAGCCATTTCGACAAGGTCGGTGTCGGTGTCAAAACCGGTGGATCTCGGGTAGGGGGTCCCGAACTGTGCGTCAAGGCCGGATGGTAACAGGAGACAAGGGACACGATGTTTTTACCCAGGTTCAGGCCCTCTCGATGGAGGTAATACCCAACTCCTTCTTGATTAATATTGATGATATGGGTAGTACAAGAGTAGATCTACCACGAGATCAAGGAGGCTAAACCATAGAAGCTAGCCTATGGTATGAATGTTGTGTATGGAGTTGATTGTATATCCTCTATCGACTAGCCTGGCCTCGGTTTATATAATGCACCAGAGGCCTAGGATAACAAGAGTCCTAGCCGAATACGCCGGTGGGGAGGAGTCCTTGTCTTGATCGCCAAGTCCTTGTCTTGATCGCCGAACTGGCCATGAGTATACGGCCATGGGGGTCCTCGGCCCAATCTAACAGATCCGGAGACGACGTGGTGAGTACCCCCTAGTCCAGGACACCGTCAGTAGCCCCCTGAACCGGTCTTCAAGTAAGGAACGCTCCTCGATTCTTCCGAACCGTTCTTCATCTTCGGTCGTCGGTCTTGAAAACTGGTTCAACAAATCTTCTTTATCTTTGATCTTGAGGATCGCCGAAATGCATTCGACGGGTTTACGCGTCGGGTATCCGAGGAGCCCCCTTTAAGTTTTCGGCCTTTATCAATGCCTTGTTTATTTTTATGCCACACCTCGGTTTTGAGGTTGTCCCCGGGAGGCAGTGTCCTCTTGCGTCCGCGCTCCAACGCTGGACTGCATTCGAGGTATCTTTTGCAGCCGAGCACCTATGCCGGACCACTTCCCAGCTCTAATGCCAGAATGTATCCGAGCTCCAACGCCGGACTATGTATCCGAGCTCCAACGCCAGACTGTATCCGAGCTCCAACGCCGGACTGTATCCGAGGTGTCGTAAATCACCTTGGTTCAAAGAACTTTGAAGGAGTTTAGCTGAGCTTAATGCCGGAAATGCCCTCTATGGAGCCAGCCACTAGCGCCCGAGCTTTATGCCGGACTGCTTCCGAGGTGGTGCACCACCCCGAATGTGGGCCAATTTTTGTCAATATTTTTGATTGGTGCAATTTATTCTCTGCCGAGATATATAGCCAGTAGCCCTCAAGGTGGGTATCGATTGAAAACCCGAGATGCACATGAAGGATGACATAAGACCGCTGATCCCAGTAGCCGCTGAGACTCAGGTCGATTTGCAAAATCGGCCTGAGGATCAAGTCCTAGCTCGGCAGAATACTTCCGGACACTAAAAGCGGCGTGCTCAGTCTTCGAGACTCAGGTTGGGTGCGGCCGACCAACCTGAGGATTAAAATCTCCTCGAAAACTATATTGCACATAAAATTTTCTGCATTGGACAAGCAATGCAGTAGCCCCCGAGACACTGGTCGGGTGGCAACACCAGATCAGGGGATCGATGTGCCCCTTTAATATGTTTAAATAAAAAGCCCGAAGCCCAGTAGCCCCCGAGCCTTAATGCGGGCACGGGTGGCCGAATTAAGGATCGATATCCTTAGTAGAATCACAAATTGTGTGTAATGACTCTATGTATCCAAGTACTTTACGTCATTTAATTCTCGGATCCGCATTGTACAAAACTTTGTTGACCGACCATCGGCTTCCACCTCCTCGGCCAGTAGCCGAAGAGTGTTTGTCTTACTTTATAAAGCCTTTATGAGGGCAAAGATTTACGACAAACAAGGCAATATGGCCATACGGTTTTATAAACAAAGGTATGCGGAGAGATATGTTATATTACTATTTAACAGAAGAAATGTCTTCCAAAGAAAATAGTCCCGCTATCGGTTCCTTTCTTTGGGTTGTCATGCTAAGCATGATCATAAAACCTCAGCTCCAATGTAAGAGCAAAATATCGAGGATTTAGTTTGGGAGGCTAGTTAATAGCCCCCGGTAGTGTTCGGCGACAGTCGAGGTCAAGCCGTAAACACTTCGGCCAATGTTATGAACGGCCTGTTATTTAACATAGTCATCGGATCGCTGACCAGTTTACGCTTATTGTGACAGTTAGTTTTCGGCTTTCTCCACTGAGGTGCTTAACCATGTGAGATGGAAGCACAATCGCAGTGGTTCTCCCTTTGCACGCCTAGCCGAACAAAACGGAACATCGGAAACAAGTGCAGGAGCCGGGCAACCCAACTATTGACCGAAGACACAATCGAAACCGATGCATATATAGCAATATCTGAGAATGTTTTTGCCGAATCCCTAAAAGGTGTCTGGCGTTGCACTGCGAGACTAATGCTGGAAAAGCACAAATAGTTTAAAAGTGCCAAAAAGCTTGGAAAACCAAGAAACGTCAGTAAAAACCTGACGTCCGAACAATGTCAAGTGTTCGGTGCCAATCCGAAAATTGGTCTTAGAAAAAAGAAGTGCTTCTGTCGTGCTTTAACATGATACATCCTATCTCAAGATTTCGAGCGGGTCAGCCTACGGCTTCAACCTCCTATCCCGAGGGCGGAGTACTTCTCATCAGGCCAGTTTAGCAAACTAAACTCTAGCGGCTTTGAGAGAGAAATTAGGCTCCCCGGCTAGTGACCGCACACTCGTGTCGAAAAAAGGAGTGATAAATAATAATAATAAAACTTTGCAATGACTAAGAAGAAGAACACTTATTATAAAACGGCTCAAATAAACTTAAGAGCCCCCAAGTGACTTGGGTAGGAGAATGATTGCATGTACCGAAGTACTTTATATCATATCTATGTTCAACCGAACTTTAAACGCGTCTTAACCGACCGTCGGCTTCTCCCTCTTCGGTAAAGGACCGAAAAGTGTTATGTACTCCATCGGTCGAGAATATCGACGGTGTTTCCAATAACCAGGCAATCAAGCCATAAGGCTGTAACAGACAAAGCGCGCTCAGGGAACTTATGCTATATTACTGCAAAGAGTAAGAAGCATCTTCGAAGAAAATAGTACCCCCACCGATACCTTTCTTCGGTGCTCATTGTTATTATGAGACTTGTGCAATAGATTTTTTGTACTCATGAGTTCCGTTGTGTGCCGACCATCATTGAAAACTATAAGAGCGCTAGCTTTCGGCTTCACCCAGTCTGAGGTCCGGCTCGGGCGAACCGATTGTGACAATCGTAGAGGTGCTCCCTTTACTCCCTAGCCGAACAATCGGGAACGTAGGGGTAAACACAGGAGCGAGGCAACCCAGCTTGCAAATCGCTTAAGTCAATATGGTGCATATTGTGGCGTAATACATGAACAAGGAACGAAGCCGTACAAGTATAATCATATGCAACAGGAAAAGCTTCATAAAGGAAGCCCCCAAGTGAACGGGGTATTTGAATTTATGCGTCACAAACAAAGTTTGGACAAGGAGAAAAAATTTACAAGCAACTTTTTTCCAAAAAAGTATAATGCTTGGTCGAACCGAACACAAGTTAGAAATTAAAGCTTTGAGCATGAAAGGGACTTAGTTGGTTAATGTGTTCGCAGTCCGAGCTGGATGCGGGACAAGGTTCTATCCCCCAAGCCGGTCCCGAGGTGGCGGAGCGGAGAGCTCGACACGCCGAAGTGGTGACATAGCACGGTCGATGCAGACCGGCAGAGTGACGCCGAAGTCCCCGGATCATTTTCCTATGCACAAAATAGTGCAAACGGGAGATAATAGTAATAATGATAATAAAAAAATCGTTGCATAATGAATAATTTATGCAAAGTGAGTAATAAAAGAAATATGGCCTGGCGCCGAAGTCAATGTCGATGCTGGGCGTCGGCGTGATGCGGTGAAGGCGTGGCAAAGCCTGAATTCGCAGGTCGGTCCGAGCTCCGGATGCGGCGTTCGCCGGACTATGTATGGAAACTGACCGAACCACCATGCGACTGTCGTGAATGCGGCCACCATTTGATAGACCTATGTATATATGATGGACAAACCAGAGTAATAATTCCTTGGGAAAAATGAACCCAAACAAGCAAAAAATATTAGGGATTGATAGCACCTAGTTTATTTGTTGTAGCAATCCGAAGGAAGGTGATTCCCAAAATTGGGACTCGCTCCGCACACCCATTGCCTGATGGGCGATAAAACGACGGCATGGCAATGCTGGTAAAGGTTGGCTCGCCGAGGCAAAGCCCTCGGCCCAGCTAACGTGACGGAGCTGGTCGGCTAGTGACGCCGAAGTGTCCGGAGTAGGTTGATGAAGAGATGGCGAAGCCCCCGGTCCAGCCGAGATGTCGAAGCCCCGATGTCAGCCGATGAGTCGAAGTAGGTCGGCGTGATGGACACCAGCTTGAAGAAGCGATAGTGCGGCCCTGTCGATGCAGGTCGTGACGTGGTCGATGCCGGCTTGATGAAGCAACCGTGCGGCGATGCCGGTATGCCCGCTCCGTGTAATCCATGGGGCGGCGATGTTGGTGATGTTTTATCCTTCGCGATGCCGGACTCTTGTTCGGCTTGCTTAGATGATGATCCGAAGAAGTTGAGCTCGGCTCAACAAAGTGACGTCGTGTCCTAGCGCAGTTCGGCAGCCGTGGATTAATATTGCCGGACTGGTTTGACACCAGCATGATGTTGAAGATCATGTTCAAAAGATCTTAAAGTTAGTGGGATGTGTTCGGGAACAAAACACAATACCCCATACAAAACTTCCTTCAAAGGGGATGTCCGAAATACCGTTCATAGAAAAGATGAACTCGGGTCGGATTCGTTTTCGCGTAGAAAACAGATCCAAAAAGTGATGCAATAATCTGAAGGTTCCCGGAGTTTGGACGGTCCGATCGAGCTGAAATTTTGAGAGGTGGTAGATACGGGAATTCCGCAGCCGATCAATGGTTGGATCTTACAAAGGACGTCCGAGCTAGAAGCTGGACACCACGCCCTAAACACATCCAAATTCCCGTCCAGATTTGACAGGGCTCCGGTATATCGTGGATTGCCAGAGATTCCTCCATCGGAACTCGACGAAATTTTCCAGGGTTGTTGTAGACTCAATTCCGCACAATTCCACCAAAGCGATACTCGAGGAGATGGTGGCAGCAAATACGAGTTCGCTGTCTAGAAAAACAACACGGTCGCTTGAGGGCAATGTTGACGGTGAGCCCCCGAGCTCCATGGATGATTCCTCCGTGATCTTGATAGAGATCGGAGTTGATGTTTGATGAAGGCCCTCGTCCGAACATGGTGATCCGAACACGGGGCGCAATTCTTGGTCGAACCAAGGTGACCAGTCGAGCTGGTGACGAAGATGCCGAAGTCGCAGTTGATCTACAGGCGAGCCATCGATCCTTTTGTCGATCACACAGCGGAACTCTCAATGAAAGCACCAATGTCGGTGTCAAAACCGGCGGATCTCGGGTAGGGGTCCCGAACTGTGCATCAAGGCCGGATGGTAACAGGAGACAAGGGACACGATGTTTTTACCCAGGTTCGGGCCCTCTCGATGGAGGTAATACCCTACTCCTGCTTGATTAATATTGATGATATGGGTAGTACAAGAGTAGATCTACCACGAGATCAAGGAGGCTAAACCCTAGAAGCTAGCCTATGGAATGAATGTTGTGTATGGAGTTGATTGTATATCCTCTATCGACTAGCCTGGCCTCAGTTTATATAATGCACCAGAGGCCTAGGATAACAAGAGTCCTAGCCGAATACGCCGGTGGGGAGGAGTCCTTGTCTTGATCGCCAAGTCTTGTGGAATCTTCCTTGTATGCGGCAGTTGTCCGAACTGGCCATGAGTATACGGCCATGGGGGTCCTCGGCCCAATCTAACAGATCAGGAGACGACGTGGTGAGTACCCCCTAGTCTAGGACACCGTCAGTTGGTGCAAATGTCCGGCTCAGGGCCCGGTTCACCGATCTTGCCGATGAAAACATGTATGCCACCAAAGGGGACTCGGTACCCGTACTCAATTGAGCCGGCCTCGGGGCCCCAGCCTGCATCGTCGATGTAGAGCTTGCCGCGATGACTCTTAGTCATCCGGCCCACAGCATAGCCCTCGAGTCCTTCGAAGCGGCCCTCCAAGAACTTGAAACCATCGTGCGATAGCCCCACGATGGGCGCCAACTGTCGTGGTTTTGTCACAGCAGATGTCCTAGTGTTAGGACTTAGTCGTGGAGCCATCGCGACGGGTTAGCTTGAAGGGGTTAAAGCGGACACAGGGACACAAGAGAATTTATACTAGTTCGGCCCCTTCGATGAAGGTAAAAGCCTACGTCTAGTTGTGATGGAATTAATGGGGTTTCGAGGGCTTAGGGAGCAAACAAGCTTCGCCTAAGTCTCGAGTTGTTGTCTGTCCTTGAACCGCCGCCGGGTCGTCCCCTTATATACATGGGTGACACCTGTCGGTTCACAGAATCCCAACACCGGTTCATATTCGTATCCGGGCTGGTCTCTTCTTATCCCTAACTTACAATACAAGTTTATATACACATGCTGGTTTACGGCTACAAGTCTTAAACCGACTATGGGCCCCAGGCCCTCATCTGCCTTCTTGGGCTTTAATAATCTCGAACTACTGATGGAGTTGATCTGGCCCAGATAGGCCGGTTTACGCCCAGTAGTAATATCCCCAACAGCGGCCAAGGATCCCGTTGTAGGGCAAGGGGATCTTGGCAACATCAAACACGATCCTCTCCGTCCTGTAGTTCAGGTTGCTTCCAAAAGTCATGGGCAGCGCGACCTTTCCCTTGGGTTGGCTTCTTCCCGGGTTGACCCCCTGAAACGTGCCCGACTCTTCGAGGTCTCCATCAGGAATTTGCAGTTTCTCGATCATGGCAGGCGAGATCAAGTTCAGACCGGCCCCGCCATCGACTAGCATATTCGTCACGTTGAGGTTGCGTATTGTTGGTGAAACCAACAATGGCAAGCACCCGACCGCAGTAGTGCGATCAGGGTGATCCTCAGTGTCAAAAATGATAGGTGTGCTGGACCACTTCAGCGGCCTTTGGGCATCAAACGACGGCTCTGCCGCTGTAATCTCTCGCGCCCACTGTTTAAGCCGGCGGTGAGAAGTATGCAGTGAGGCGCCGCCGTCGACGCACATGGCCTCTGTAGCTTTCTGAAACTCTTGGTCGCCGGATTCGTCGTCCTCTTCGTGAACGTCGTCTTCTGGCTTTCTGTCGCGGCCCCGGGCGGGCCTCTCCTGTTGTTTATCCTTGCCGCGACGGCCCGCCTGGCTGTCATGCTTCTTGCCGGACCCCTCAGCACCGTCCTGGCCTTTCTCCTTGTCCCGCCTCTCATATTCAGCCCTCTGCTTCTTAGCGAGGAGCTCAACCTGTCGGCAGTCTTGGAGAGCATGGCCTTTGGTGCGATGGATCTTGCAGTATCGCTTGTCGGAGTTTCCTGGCTTCTCGGCAGCCGCCAAGGACCGGCAGGAGACGCATCCGGCAATTTCCTTGCTGGGGTCATCTGCCTTGGTTTTCTTGGTGGTGCCGGTGTCATCAGATCCCTCAACGGCAAGCACGGCTTTACCTTTGCGCTTCCTGTTGCGGCGCCAGCCTTTCTTCGCCGGGGCGGCAGTATCCTCATCTAAGGAGTTGGTTTGCACGCCGGCATCTTCGCCGGGGTACTTCCTTCCCCCTTCAGCTCGGGCACATCTGTCAGCAAGAACATAGAGTTCTGCCACATCTTTCACCTTGTTCATTGCCAGCTCGCGCATCTTGCGGTTACGCACGTTCTGATGGAACACGTTGATGATGGCGGCAGGGTGAACATCAAGGATGTTGTACTGTATCCGGCTGAACCTCTATATATACTTGCGAAGACTCTCGCCTCCCTTCTGGGGAATGACGTGCAGGTCGCTTGCTTGGCCATGAGCTTCGTGACCTCCAGTGAAGGCGCCCACGAACTCATGGCACAAATCCGACCAGGAGGAAATAGAGTCTACCGGCAAGTGCATCAACCATGACATGGCGTTGGGTTTAAGAGCCAACGGAAAATAATTCGCAAGCACCTTATCGTCGCGGGCTCCGGCAGCCTGCATCGCGATGGTGTAGATGCTGAGGAACTCGGACGGGTGGGTCTTGCCGCCGTACTTTTCGCCCATGTCAGGTTTGAAGGTGCGGCGAGTGGGCCACTGGAACTGCCGCAGCTCATGGGAAAAAGCCGGACAGCCTACCTTGTAAGGCAGGCCTCCAGGGCTCTCCGGTGCCGGGTGGTTCACAGCAGGCCCTGCTCGCCTGTCTGACTGGTGGCGCGCTCCGCGCCGGCGCTCGATAGTGGTTCGAGCGTCTTCATGTTCTCGATCCCGAAGGACCTGGCGCTGGTCACAGTGAGTCCGCGGGTCGGACGATGCTATGGAGATTTCGTCGCCCGTAGCGTCACGATGGGCTGGCGTCCGCGGTACCGGGCGAGGAGGAGGCGAGTGCACCGTGGTCGTGGCGCCGCCGGCTTTCCTGCCACTCGTACGCGGGACTCCGCCGGAGCGTCGACCCGGGGGCTCCGCCGGACCCGGTTCGTCTTTGTTGGCCACCGCAACAAGGCTTCGGACAGTGGCTCTCCATTCGTCGAGTTTCCCTGCAGTGGGAGGAAAATCGAGGAGCAACTGCGCGTGTGCCGGGGCTTTTGCTGGCGTCGGTGGTAGCGAAACCTGCACGGATCGCGACGCGCTTCGACTTCTGACCATGTCAGAAGGAGCTCTATCACGACCCCGTGGCCGCATGCCATCTTCACCAGCGCCTCGGCGAGCGGGCAGGTCTTCTACATCCCGGGAGTGGCGCTCGGAGCTCTTCCACGGCGACGCCCGGGGTCTTCGGTGTGATTACGCCGTTCGTCACGCGCCGCTTGAGAGGAGCGCGTCGGCGGCGCCGGCATGGGAGTCTTGGAAGCCCTCGCATCGCCTTCGGGCGGGGTGGCAGCGATCTTGGAAGGCCCCGCACCACCCGCGGAGGGCCTGGCTCCGTCTTTGGATTTGGCGGCGTGCGGCCCGTTACCAGGCGCACGAACATCGCGGCCTCCCAAACTCCGGCTGCTGGGACGGTGTTGGTGTTCGCGAACGGCGCCCGGGTCCTTTCTGCGACCGGTCCGCTACTCGCCCGCGTCGGGACGGGGTGTCCGGCTTTCGACGGGCCAACCGCCACCGTCTTCTTCTTCTTGGGCGCCATGACGATGAAGAAGCGTCGACTAACTGCTAAAGCCGATTCTCACAACTGCGCCCCCTACCTGGCGCGCCAAAGATGTCGGTGGGAACAACACCTATGGGATCACAAGAATCCCTACTATGGTTGCGAGGCGCGGGGTCGTGAGAAGAGCGGATCAAACAGATAGCACACGGTTCCTTTACCCAGGTTCGGGCCGCAAGGATGCGTAAAACCCTACTCCTGCTTTGGTGGATTGTATATCTGTGTTCTTGAGCTAGCTATGGGGCGTCAAGAGCTCCAAAAAGCCGAATCCCTCTCCTGGTCGCCTTGGGCCTCCTTTTATAGGGAAAGGGGTTGCCACAATGGCACACAGGAGGTGGAAAGGGTACAGTGATGCGAGGTTATCCCTCGCATTACATGACAAGGCGCATTTAATGCGCCTTGCTTAGGTGTTCTTGCTCTATCGGGGACGGGGGAGAGCCCTGTCTCGTCCGTCGCCACTCCCTCTTGTGTCGACACGCGCCCTGGCCAGCGGTGCCTGTGATGCCATGTAGGCAGGCAGGCAGCTGAGGTGGCGCAGCGGTGGGTCTCCATGAAGATCTGCATGCCGCCACGCAGGTGCCTGCCCAGGTGGTTGGGTCGGCAGCTGCATGCGAACGGTGGTAGAGGTGTGACTGGCGTGGGCCTGATGGTGGCCCTACGGGTGCTCATGGCAAGGGCCTTGCCGTGGCGCCTGCTGTCATCCCCGGCAAGGCTCTTGCCGGGGGCCTTGTGGTCCTCCTTGGCTGGGATCCCGCCAAGGATCATCATCTTCTAAAGTGTGCATCTGATCTTGAATGTCTTCACAAAGATCTGCATGCCACCACGGGGATGCCTCCCGAATCCTTGCCCCATGGGGGCAGTGAACTCAAGGGTGACCTGCTCCGTAGGTGTTGGGCGAGCTGCCACGGCAAGGGTCTTGCCGGGTTTGCTAAAACCGCCCCCGGCAAGGATCTTGTCGGGGGGGTCCGCTTTGTCCCCTTTGCTCCTTGTGGTCTTGGTCTTGGCGTCGTCCTGCTTCTCTCGAGCTTCGGCCTTACCTTGGCTCACCTCCCTTGCCTTGCTCAGTGTGGTGGTGTCCGTGGCTCAGACTGCCCGTGCACAGTTATAGGGGTAAAAAATGTGTACCCCTCTTTTTGTACACCGACACAGATCTCTATGGTTCGAGCTATGGCAGATCACGCGCCTTGAAAGCCAAGGCAGTCTCTAAGTCCGAAGGTGAAGATTCTCGTAGCTGTAAGTGCATCTAGTGCCCCTTAGTGATTTTGGTGTATTGAAGACTTATAGGTTAAGGGACTAATGTGTTTATGAGTGTACACAGGTCTATAAGTCTATGAGGAGTTTGATATTTACAGAGAAAGTCGACCCCTAAAAATGAAGTTCTTCGACTTAAGACTTTGGATTTCTGAAGAGTTTCTGAAGACTTTGAAAGTGAAGAAATTGGTATGACCTTGAAGACTTGGTATTCATTCGAGGAACATGAAGCTTGAAGACTTTTGTTTTTGTAGTTTCATTTTCTCTTTCTTGAGTCATAGGAAACACCGTACTGTTAAAGGGGGTCGAGGAAATACTAAGGAAAAATTTCCATGTGATGCTCAACTCAAAATCCTACACCTACCAATCCCTTCGAGTGAAACCATTGGAAATCTCATACAGTTCAGTCATATTCTTCAGTGACAGAGACGAAGTTCTTCTGGTCTCTGAGGAATTTGTTCTGACTGAGGAGTTAGGAATTCGCCAATGCGGATTGCCTACAAAGTGAGGAACATGATAGCCCTGAGGAATTTGAGCCTCAAATATCCGACCGTTGTTGTGCTATGCGCCAGCTGTCCCAAAATATCTACCCACCAAATGGTCATATCATTGAAGGGCATTTATGTCTTATCATGTCGGGCTGCTCCCTAGGCTATAAATAGCCGCCCCCTACAACCACTAGTTGGTTAGCTGCTCCGAGAGAAACTGACACTAGTCAATTGAGAGCATCCCATCCTCCGAGGACTTTGAGCGAAAATCATCAAGTGAGGAAAACCCAAACCCAAACACATACAAACCTAAAGTGATTGAGCATCAGTGAAGAGATTGATCCTGCGTGGATCCGTCGCTTGTTACCTTTGAAGACTGTGCTTCTTCCAGACGGTTAGGCGTCATGGTCTAGAGTGTCCAACAAGAATTGTGGATCGCGAGTGACCGAGTTTGTGAAGGTTCGGAAGTCACCTGAAGACTTACCACGAGTGATTGGGCGAGGTCTGTGTGACCTTAGCTCAAGGAGAATACGGTGAGGACTGTGTGTCCGGGACTTTGTATCCTCAGGTTTAAATACCTAGCCTCTCCAACCAGATGTACAACTGAGACAGCAGTTGGAACTGGCCTACCAAATCATTGTCTTCACCAAGCCTACTAGTTCTATTTCCTCAACTCATTCATTTCCTTATCACTATGTTGTGTGCTTGTCATATCTGTGTTTGAAGACTTTGATTGAAGACTTTCTCTATTTCCTTAGTTCGATTTCTTCAGTCTGTTTGTCTTCATCTTGTGTTATCCTGTGATTACGCTTTCTGTACTCTATGCTTGTCTTCATTTCATCATGATGACTATGCTTGCGTTCTGTTATGTTTACTTTTGAGTACTTATTCCGCTGCTAGTAGTTCTTCGCTAAGGAATATCCTCACCCGTGAATTCCTTAGTGAAGAATTCATAAAAATCACCTATTCACCCCCCTCTAGTCGATATAACGCACTTTCAATTGGTATCAGAGCAACGTACTCCCTTGTTCTATGTGATTTTGGTTTAACCGCCTGGAGTTTTAGTTATGTCGACCGCATGTATGATCAAGGTCTCTGCTGGGTGTCCTACCTTCGATGGCACGGACTACCCCTACTGGAAGAATAAGATGGGAATGCACCTTGAGGCAATTGATAATGATCTCTGGTACGTTGTGGAAAATGGTGTTCCCTCAGTCACACCTTCTCTGAATGCTACTGATGTGTAGAGATTCAAGCAACTCGACTCTCAAGCGAAGAATATCATATGTGGCCATCTGAGCGAAAGACAGTATGGAAGAGTGAGTGCTTTGGAAACTGCTAAGCTTATCTGGGATAGGCTGTCCAAAGTCAATGAAGGAGTCTCAACACAGCGTGACTCTCGAGTTGATGTTCTTCACAATCTCTTCAACCGCTTCAAAAGACTCGACAATGAAAATGTTCAACAAACCTTCGATCGCCTCACTGACATCTCAAATGAGCTTCAAGCACTTGGCGCCACTGACATCAGAGACCATGAGGTGGTGAAGAAATTGCTGAGATCGCTTGATTCCTAATTTGATACTCTGGCACTGATGATACATGAGCGTGCAGACTACAAGTCACTTGATCCCGCTGATATCCTCGAGAGGCTAAATACACATGAGTTCCAGCTTGCTGAGAAGAGAGATCTCTATGGTTCGAGCTATGGCAGATCACGTGCACTGAAGGCCAAGGTAGTTTCTGAGTCTGAAGATGAAGATTCGGGCAGCAGCCTTGGTGATCCTGAAGAACTGAGCCATGAGCTAGCACTGCTCGTGAAGAAATTCCAGAAGTTCTCAAGACGTGGTCACTTTGGAAAACCCTAAAGGAGCAATGATTCCTCATCCAGTGACTACAAGAAGAGGCTTTGCCACAAATGCAAGAAACCTGGACACTACATTCAAGATTGTCCTCAATTGGAAAAGGAATCAAAGAAGAAGAAATACAAGGATTACAGTTCAGATGATGCGAAGAAAAAGAAGAAATCCTCAAAATCTTCATCATCAAAATCCTCGAAGTCTTCGTCTCACAAGAAGAGCAGCTCAAAGAAGGATCGGGCATTCATTGGCAAGAAAATGGACCCGGAGGCTGAATCTGAGGAACATGAGGAAGAGGAGGCATCTGAGGAGTCCGAGTCTAGTGTGGAAAGCCTAGCCCTCGCTACTGCATTCGTCAGCAAGTCTATCTTCAACTCTAAAGAAAATAACCTCACCAACAAGGCTGATGAAGGCAATGATGACTACGCTCCCACCTATTGCTTCATGGCAAAGGGTGCCAAGGTACTCAAATATACCTCCTCTGAATCAAGTGAGAATGAATCTGATGAAAACCTCAAACCCAGCTACTCTAACTTGCTAAGATTGTTGTGAAACAACAAAAGGCTTTTGAAAAGGTTCAAAACATGCTAGACAAAAGTGATGATATGTTGGGTGAAGAAATGGATCACACCAAAACCTTGACTCAAAGTCTTCAAAGACTTCAGTCTAGGTTTGATAACCTTCAAGGTCGTCATAACACTCTCTTATCTGATCATGAGAAGCTTTCCTATGAATTTCTTCAAAGAAAGCAAGATCTTGAAAAGCTGAGAGTGAGTTATGAAGATCTTTAGAAGGAGTGCGATTCATTACTTGCTCAACAAATCAGCGCTGCTCAGGAAGAATTTGTTCCTCCATGTTTGAAGTGCATTGAACGTGAATCTGCTAATTCTTCACCTGAATGTTCAAATGCTTCTAATGTTACAAATTCTTCACCTGCCTCTGCTATCACTAATTCCTCATCTGAGGACATTGCTAGTATCACTGATGATGCAGGGCTGAAAGAATTGTACATAACAGACATGTACAAAATTCTCAAAGGGCATCAGACTCTTTGTGATGTGCTTAAAAAGCAGATCCTCAACAGGAACCCTAGGAAAGAGGGTATAGCCTTTGAGAGGAAACTCAGTGCTGATGGTACATACTGGAAGCCTGAGCAGTACCCCTAAACCTCATGGGTTGCTGCAAAGGGACCTCCAGTTGATCCATCCAATTTATCTAGCTTTACATGTGAATCTCCTCATTCTTCTGATGAGTCATTTGACTCCAACTATAAACTGTCCAAAAATCAGAATGGTGAAGTATTTGCTAGATATGTTGGTACTAACTACAGGAACGGTTCCCCTATGAAGAAAATCTGAGTTCCCAAAAAGTGCCTTGAAAGTCTTCAGGTGAATGTCCTCATGACACCACCTGTGAAGAATAGGAACCCCAGATCAAATTCTTCATATGGACCAAATTTCCAATAGTAATATCCCCAAATGGCGACTCCCACCTCTCTCCCTCCCCACCCATGGCGACTCCCATGATCCCACCCACCACACCAAAATCCAACCAGCCAAATGTTTCTTCTCCAATGGATCCTTTCAATGATCCACTTTCCGTTGCTCATCAACTGGATTTTTCATTTGGACATCTTTTTAGATCTCAGGTTCGTGATCTATTTGCCTCGGCGGTCAACCCGGTCTCTCCTTCTTCTGGTTTTATCTTGGTGATTTATTTTGGAAGATCAACATTCAGACTTGATCCTTTGAATGTAAGTCTTGCTATCTCATCATGCACTGGTGCTGCATACGATGCTATCAATGTCACACACATCATAGGCAACGTATTTAGTTTCAAGGTTTGCTCAAAGGCAGTGGGTTTTCATCTGGTTCGTTTGAAATATTTCACTTGTGATATGTTCCAATGCTTCTTTCATCTTTGGAGCGGTGGAGGCCCTAATTGGATCTATGAAGAGAAAATTTGGATCAGAGAACAAGAGACAGAATGGACTCGTGTGAGCTATAAAAAGAAGCCTCATCATAGGCAAATCTCTGTCAACAATGTATTTCGAAGAATTCTTAATGACATATCTTCCGTGCCTCAGCTCAATCAAGGTATCAGATCCAATGACACTAATCCTACTCGGTTTCTCTCTGGTGCCAACTCCACACCATTTGGCAATGCCCAACATTCTCCATTGATGCTGGATGACCGTAACTTTTGGTCGAACGAGGTACGTTGCTCAACCAATCCCATGCATAGCGGATCGTTAGTTACTGAGCCCAACGCTATTTCAAATTTCCGCATTGAGTTGGGCCCTATTGGCCCATCTAGAGAACCCAATGACTGCAACGCCAATCCGCCCACTTGCGAGCCTGTTAAGGAGTCGTTCCAGATTCCAAATATCCCAACTGAACTTATTTTCTGCACGAAATGCTTGGGATATGGTCATTATCCTACAGGTTGTTGCAACAGTATCAGATGCAAAAAGTGTTTTGGTTATAATCCCATCGCCAGGTTTTGTCTCAACAAGAAAAACCGCACGCTGATTTATCAGATAAAAAAGTCTGCACCTGTTGAGCGCAATAAATCCCAGGAGCCGCCCCCATTTGCCTCCTCACATTCTACCCCCCTGCATAGCCGCCGCGCTCCACCAGTCGCCAGCTCCACCTCCACGAACACCATGGCCTGCTACCCGTGCAACCCATACCCTCACCTCCCCTCAGGCACTACGATCATTGCTCCAGGCCCTGAACGAGCGCAGCGAGGCTACGTCGTCCTCGGCGGTGAGCTCCCCATGGTCTGTGATGAGTGGGCGATAGCTACTCTGGTTCCGGTTGTTCCACCTGAAGATTTCCCTGCCGCCAATGCAACGATCATTGAATATCTCGAAGCCAAGGGATGGAGGATCAACTACTCTTACAGGTGTGGTATGGGTACTGCACATCCAATTTACTACTGCCTGTTCGAGAGATCCTGCCATTAATAATAGTCCATATGAGATTGGAGACTCTGTTCTTCGCACTACCAGGCACGATAGGAGCTTGAACTACCGTAGCATCACATTTACCCATGATGTTTGGCTTATGTTAATTAACTATCCGCTGGAATGCTGGGACGTTGGAGTTGTTAGCCGCACTGTTACTCAATACGATAGATTTTTGATTTGGAACAAGGACCCGAGAGACAAAACTAGGATTATTGTTAAGGTCAGAGTCATGAATGTGGATACTTTACCCATCAGTATTGTAGTTCTGCGCAATCTGGATGATGTTAGGTATGGTGATTCTTGGACTTGTCCCACCTATATTCTTTCTCGTGAGCTAATTGGCCAGCTTGGTGGTGATGAAGATCCCCTCCCCCTAGATGGAGGAAACCCACATCCTCTCCCGCACGTTCAGGAGGGTTTTTGGCATGATGAAGTTCTTGGAAACATCCCCATGGAACAGGTTGTTATCAACCCGCACAATGAGCATCTTGGAGCTCCTTATGAGGATGTTCATGCACCTGCTGCTGCTGACAATGCCAACAATAATATGAATGAGGTGTTTCCCACTGCTGTCATGCCATCTCCCATGCAGGATGACTCTGCTGCACAGGCGCTCAATGAGGTGGTGCAAGAGGATCAGATGGATTTCATCCCTGTGCCTACTGATGGATCTCAGGATATCCAAGCTAGTAGTCCAGTTTTTGTGCCAGCTAATGCATCTATGGACTATGAGGATGCACATATTACAGGAAATATGGAGCAAAACAATTATGTGTCTAACGACATATCTGCTCTTCAGGGCCTCATTGGCAGTATTGTGTCGAATGCCCATGACATCCTGCCCAAGCTGGGTGGCTCTAAAATAGTTAATGCTAAGTGCAACATTGTGGATGTTGAAGGCACTCAGGGTTTCAGCAAGAAGTGTTATCTGCAAATTATGACTGTCCAAAACCAACCTGCCCCTGTCAGTTCTGCTAGTCTTACTGAGATTACTGAAGAAGTTTTTGCTGAGGTCTGCAAGCCATCTGGTCATAACAAGAGGAAGAAGAAACCAATTGTTGATGAGGCTTTTTGCAGAAGGAGCAATAGAATTGCTCAGATGAAGATGGGCTTTAAAGACAAGTCTGATGCTATTGCTGCAATTGACAAGGCTGGCTCCGCCAACTGGCAAGCACCCATGCAGAACAAATCAGTTGAGAATATGGGGAAGAAACCAGAGGTTGCAATCAACCTTGGGACAAGATTTGAAGCTGTGGTGATGGACAAAAATGCTCCTCCACCTCCAGTGCTGCCAATGGAAACTATTCAGGCTATTGGGACTGTACCTTGCAAGATGGCACCTCATGAAGTGTCATCCTCAGCACTGAACTATGATAGCTCAGATGATTAGATGGCCTGCTCTGCTATGGGGCCTTGACAACTCCCCAATCTGTTGTCTTCTATGGTTTATTTTTAGTTCCCATCAAACTACCTGCTTTATGTTCCTCTCTGTTATGCGCCTTTGTGCACTTTTGCTTATTCTGGTCTGTAATAAGTACTTTGGCATGTGTTCCCCTGTGTGGTTCTGTACCCCTTCAGATAGACTCTCTGTTATGATCTGTAATGCCAATTATGCCTGCTATTTTGTTGTTTCTTGCTTCACATGCATGATGATCTTTATGCCACTGCTCGTGTGCTTTCATATCCCAGTGAAAAAAGCAAATGAAACAATGCCCCCATGTCATGCTAGCCATGCCATGTCTTATGCTCCCTTACACATGTATAATGAATAGAAGTCGGAATATTCTCAATTGGAATGTTAGAGGGATTAACTCAAATGACATATGGGATGATATCAGACTGAAAATTAATGAAAGCTCTTGCTGTATTATGATCTTCCAAGAAACCAAGAGAGAACAATTTGAAATGGCATATATTAGGAATTTCTGTCCTAAAAGATTCAATCAATACAACTTCATGCCCTCTGCTGGTAATTCAGGTGGTCTGATTGAAGGAAATATGCCCTAGAGGCAATAATAAAGTTATTATTTATTTCCTTATTTCATGATAAATGTTTATTATTCATGCTAGAATTGTATTAACCGGAAACATAATACATGTGTGAATACATAGACAAACAGAGTGTCACTAGTATGCCTCTACTTGACTAGCTCGTTAATCAAAGATGGTTATGTTTCCTAACCATGAACAAAGAGTTGTTATTTGATTAACGAGGTCACATCATTAGTTGAATGATCTGATTGACATGACCCATTCCATTAGCTTAGCACCCGATCGTTTAGTATGTTGCTATTGCTTTCTTCATGACTTATACATGTTCCTTTGACTATGAGATTATGCAACTCCCGTTTGCCAGAGGAACACTTTGGGTGCTACCAAACGTCACAACGTAACTGGGTGATTATAAAGGAGTACTACAGGTGTCACCAAAGGTAGATGTTGGGTTGGCGTATTTCGAGATTAGGATTTGTCACTCCGATCGTCGGAGAGGTATCTCTGGGCCCTCTCGTTAATGCACATCACTTAAGCCTTGCAAGCATTGCAACTAATGAGTTAGCTACGGGATGATGTATTACGGAACGAGTAAAGAGACTTGCCGGTAACGAGATTGAACTAGGTATTGGATACCGACGATCGAATCTCGGGCAAGTAACATACCGATGGACAAAGGGAACAACGTATGTTGTTATGCGGTCTGACCGATAAAGATCTTCGTAGAATATGTAGGAGCCAATATGGGCATCCAGGTCCCGCTATTGGTTATTGACCGGAGACGTGTCTCGGTCATGTCTACATTGTTCTCGAACCGTAGGGTCCGCACGCTTAAGGTTACGATGACAGTTATTATGAGTTTATGCATTTTGATGTACCGAAGGAGTTCGGAGTCCCGGATGTGATCATGGACATGACGAGGAGTCTCGGAATGGTCGAGACATAAAGATTGATATATTGGATGACTATATTCGGACATCGGAATGGATCCGAATGGTTTCGGATAATAACGGAGTATCGGGGGGGTTACCGGAACCCCCCGGGGGGTTAATGGGCCTCATGGGCCTAATGTGGAGAAGAGGAAGGGGCTGCCAGGGCTGGCCGCGCGCCCCCTCTCCCCCTAGTCCAAATTGGACAAGGAGGGAGGGCGGCGCCCCCCCTTTCCTATTCTCCCTCCACCTCTCCTAGTTGGACAAGGAACGGGAGGGGAGTCCTACTCCCGGTAGGAGTAGGACTCCTCCTGCGCGCCACCATAGGGCCGGCCGCACCTCCCCCCCCCCCCTTGATCCTTTATATACGGGGGCAGGGGCACCCCATAGACACACAAGTTGATCCTTGAGATCGTTCCTTAGCCGTGTGCGGTGCCCCCCTCCACCATATTCCACCTCGGTCATATTGTCGCAGTGCTTAGGTGAAGCCCTGCATCGGTAACACATCAAGATCGTCACCACGCCGTCGTGCTGACGAAACTCTTCCCCGAGAGCTTTGCTGGATCGGAGCCCGGAGAACGTCATTGTGATGTACGTGTGTCAAGAACTCGGAGGCGCCGGAGTAACGGCGCTGGGATCGGTCGGATCGTGAGGAGGACGTACGACTACTTCCTCTATGTTGTGTCAACGCTTCCGCTTCGGTCTACGAGGGTACGTAGACAACACTCTCCCCTCTCGTTGCTATGAATCACCATGATCTTGCGTGTGCGTAGAATTTTTTTTGAAATTACTACGTTTCCCAACAGTGGCATCCGAGCCTGGTTTTTATGGTTTGATGTTATTTGCACGAGTAGAACACAAGTGAGTTGGACGATACAAGTCATACTACCTACCAGCATGTCATACTTTGGGTCAGCGGTATTGTTGGATGAGACGACCCGGACCAACCTTACGCGTACGCTTACGCGAGACCGGTTCCCTCGATGTGCTTTGCACACAGATGGCTTGCGGGAGACTGTCTCACCAACTTTAGTTGAACCGAGTATGGCTACGCCCGGTCCTTGAGAAGGTTAAAACGGAGTCTATTTGACGAAGTATCATCGTGGTTTTGATGCGTAGGTGAGATTGGTTCTTGCTTCAGCCCGTAGCAGCCACGTAAAATTTGCAACAAACAAAGTAGAGGACGTCTAACTTGTTTTTGCAGGGCATGTTGTGATGTGATATGGTCAAGACATGATGCTAAATTTTATTGTATGAGATGATCATGTTTGTAACCGAGTTATCGGCAACCGGCAGGAGCCGTATGGTTGTCACTTTATTGTATGCAATGCAATCGCCCTGTAATGCTTTACTTTATCACTAAGCGGTAGCGATAGTCGTAGAAGCATAAGATTGGCGAGACGACAACGATGCTACGATGGAGATCAAGGTGTCGCGCCGGTGACGATGGTGATCATGACAGTGCTGCGGAGATGGAGATCACAAGCACAAGATGATGATGGCCATATCATATCACTTATATTGATTGCATGTGATGTTTATCTTTTTATGCATCTTATCTTGCTTTGATTGACGGTAGCATTATAAGATGATCTCTCACTAAATTATCATAGTAATAGTGTTCTCCCTGAGTATGCACCGTTGCGAAAGTTCTTCGTGCTGAGACACCACGTGATGATCGGGTGTGATAGGCTCTACGTTCAAATACAACGGGTGCAAAACAGTTGCACACGCGGAATACTCAGGTTTAACTTGACGAGCCTAGCATATAACAGATATGGCCTCGGAACACGGAGACCGAAAGGTCGAGCGTGAATCATATAGTAGATATGATCAACATAGTGATGTTCACCATTGAAACTACTCCATCTCACGTGATGATCGGACATGGTTTAGTTGATTTGGATCACGTGATCACTTAGAGGATTAGAGAGATGTCTATCTAAGTGGGAGTTCTTAAGTAATATGATTAATTGAACTTTAATTTATCATGAACTTAGTCCTGGTAGTATAAGCATATCTATGTTGTAGATCAATAGCTCGCATTGTTGCTTTCATGTGTTTATTTTGATATGTTCCTAGAGAAAATTGTGTTGAAAAGATGTTAGTAGCAATGATGCGGATTTGATCCGTGATCTGAGGTTTATCCTCACTGCTGCACAGAAGAATTATGTCCTTGATGCACCGCTAGGTGACAGACCTACTGCAGGAGCAGATGCAGACGTTATGAACGTTTTGCTAGCTCAATATAATGACTACTTAATAGTTTAGTGCACCATACTTAACGGCTTAGAATCGGGACTTCAAAGACGTTTTGAACGTCATGGACCATACGAGATGTTCCAGGAGTTGAAGTTAATATTTCAAGCAAGTACCCGAATTGAGAGATATGAAGTCTCCAACAAGTTCTATAGCTAAAAGATGGAGGAGAATCGCTCAACTAGTGAGCATGTGCTCAGATTGTCTGGGTACTACAATCGCTTGAATCAAGTGGGAGTTAATCTTCCAGATAAAATAGTGATTGACAGAATTCTCTAGTCACCATCACCAAGTTAGTAGAACTTCGTGATGAACTATAGTATGCAAGGGATGACGAAAACGACTTCCGAGCTTTTCATAATGATGAAATCGATGAAGGTAGAAATCAAGAAAGAGCATCAAGCGTTGATGGTTGACAAGATCACTAGTTTCAAGTAAAGGGCAAAGGGAAGAAGGGGAACTTCAAGAAGAACGGCAAGCAAGTTGCTGCTCAAGTGAAGAAGCCCAAGTCTGGTCCTAAGCCTGAGACTAAGTGCTTCTACTGCAAAGGGATTGGTCACTGGAAGCGGAACTACCCCAAGTATTTGGTGGATAAGAAAGGATGGCAAAGTGAACAAAAGTATATTTGATATACAGATTATTGATGTGTATTTTACTGGTGTTCGTAGCAACCCCTCGGTATTTGATACTGGTTCAGTTGCTAAGAAGTAGTAACTCGAAACGGGAGTTGTAGAATGAACAGAGACTAGTTAAGGGTGAGGTGACGATGTGTGTTGGAAGTAGTTCCAAGATTGATATGATCATCGTCGCACACTCCCTATACTTTTGGGATTAGTGTTGAACCTAAATAAGTGTTATTTGGTGTTTGCATTGAGCATGAATATGATTTGATCATGTTTATTGCAATACGGTTATTCATTTAAGTAAGAGAATAAATTGTTGTTCTGTTTACATGAATAAAACCTTATATGGTTACACACCCAATGAAAATGGTTCGTTGGATCTCGATCGTAGTGATACACATATTCATAATATTGAAACCAAAAAGATGAAAAGTTAATAATGATAGTGCAACTTATTTGTGGCACTGCAGTTTAGGTCATATTGGTGTAAAGCGCATGAAGAAACTCCATGCTGATGGGATTTTGGAATCACTTGATTATGAATCACTTGATGCTTGCGAACCATGCCTCATGGGCAAGATGACTAAGACTCCGTTCTCCGGAACAATGGAGCGAGCAACTGGCTTATTGGAAATAATACATACTGATGTATGCAATCCGATGAGTACTGAGGCTCACGGCAAGTATCATTATTTTCTGACCTTCACAGATGATTTGAGCAGATATGGGTATATCTGCTTAATGAAACAAGAAGTCTGAAACATTTGAAAAGTTCATATAATTTCAGAGTGAAGTGGAAAATCATCGTAACAAGAAAATAAAGTTTCTACGATCTGATCGTGGAGAAAAGTATTTGAGTTACGAGTTTGGTCTTCAGTTAAAACAATGTGGAATAGTTTCACAAACTCATGCCACCTGGAACACCACAGCATAATGGTGTGTCCGAAAGTCATAACCGTACTCTATTGGATATAGTGCAATCTATGATGTTTCTTACCGATTTACCAATATCGTTTTGGGATCATGCATTAGAGACAGCTGCATTCACGTTTTAAAAGGGCACCATCTAAGTCCGTTGAGACGACACAATCTGAACTGTGGTTTAGCAAGAAACCAAAGTTGTCGTTTGTTAAAGTTTGCGATTGTGATGCTTATATGAAAAAGTTTCATCCTGATAAGCTCAAACCCAAATCGGAGAAATATGTCTTCATAGGATACCCAAAGGAGACTGTCGTGTACACCTTCTATCATAGATCCAAAGGCAAGACATTCGTTGCTAAGAATGGATCCTTTCTAGAAAAGGAGTTTCTCTCGAAAGAAGTGAGTGGGAGGAAAGTAGAAAACTTGATAAGGTAATTGTACCTTCTCCCTTATTGGAAAGGAGTTCATCACAGAAATCTGTTCTTGTGAGTACTACACCAATTAGTGAGGAAGCTAATGATGATGATCATGTAACTTCATATCAAGTTACTACCGAATCTCGTAGGTAAACCAGAGTGAGATCCGCACCAGAGTGGTACGGTAATCCTGTTCTAGAAGTCATGTTACTTGACCATGACGAACCTACGAACTATGAGGAAGCGATGATGAGCCCAGATTCCGCGAAATGGTTTGAGGCCATGAAATCTGAGATGGGATCCATGTATGAGAACAAAGTATGGACTTTGGTTGACTTGCCCGATGATCGGCAAGCAATTGAGAATAAATGGATCTTCAAGAGGAAGATGGACGCTGATAGTATTATTACTATCTACAAAGCTAGAATTGTCGCAAAAGGTTTTCGACAAGTTCAAGGTGTTGACTACGATAAGAGTTTCTCACTCGTATCTATGCTTAAATCTGTCTGAATCATGTTAGCAATTGCCGCATTTATGAAATCTGGCAAATGGATAAACAAAACTGCATTCCTTAATGGATTTATTAAAGAAGAGTTGTATATGATGCAACCAGAAGGTTTTGTCAATCCTAAAGGTGCTAATAAAATATGCAAGCTCCAGCGATCCATCTATGGACTGGTGCAAGCATCTCAGAGTTGGAATATACGCTTTGATAAGTTGATCAAGGCATATAGTTTTATACAGACTTGCGGTGAAGCCTGTATTTACAAGAAAGTGAGTGGGAGCACTACAACATTTCTGATAAGTATATGTGTATGACATATTGTTGATCGGAAGTAATGTAGAATTATTCTGCAAAGCATAAAGGAGTGTTTGAAAGGAGTTTTTCAAAGAAAGACCTCGGTGAAGCTGCTTACATATTGGGCATCAAGATCTATAGAGATAGATCAAGACGCTTAATTGGACTTTCACAAAGCACATACCTTGACAAAGTTTTGAAGAAGTTCAAAATGGATCAAGCAAAGAAAGGGTTCTTGCCTGTGTTACAAGGTGTGAAATTGAGTAAGACTCAATGCCCGACCATTGCAGAAGATAGAGAGAAAATGAAAGATGTTCCCTATGCTTCAGCCATAGGCTCTATCATGTATGCAATGTTGTGTACCAGATCCATTGTATACCCTACACTGAGTTAAGCAAGGGAGTACAATGGTGATCTAGGAGTAGATCACTAGACAGCGGTCAAAAATTATCCTTAGTGGAATAAGGATATGTTTCTCGATTATGGACGTGACAGAAAGGTTCGCCGTAAAGGGTTACGTCGATGCAAGTTTTGACACTGATCTGGATGACTCTAAGTCTCGATCTAGATACATATTGAAAGTGGGAGCAATTAGCTAGAGTAGCTCTGTGCAGAGTATTGTAGACATAGAATTCGCAAAATACTTACGAATCTGTATGTGACAGACCCGTTGACTGAAATTATCTCACAAGCAAAACATGATCACACCTTAGTACTCTTTGGGTGTTAATCACATAGCGATGTGAACTAGATTACTCACTCTAGTAAACCCTTTGGGTGTTGGTCACATATCGATGTGAACTATGGGTGTTAATCACATGGTGATGTGAACTATTGCTGGTAAATCACATGGCGATGTGAACTAGATTATTGACTCTAGTGCAAGTGGGAGACTGAAGGAAATATGCCCTAGAGGCAATAATAAAGTTATTATTTATTTCCTTATTTCATGATAAATGTTTATTATTCATGCTAGAATTGTATTAACCGGAAACATAATACATGTGTGAATACATAGACAAACAGAGTGTCACTAGTATGCCTCTACTTGACTAGCTCGTTAATCAAAGATGGTTATGTTTCCTAACCATGAACAAAGAGTTGTTATTTGATTAACGAGGTCACATCATTAGTTGAATGATCTGATTGACATGACCCATTCCATTAGCTTAGCACCCGATCGTTTAGTATGTTGCTATTGCTTTCTTCATGACTTATACATGTTCCTTTGACTATGAGATTATGCAACTCCCGTTTGCCGGAGGAACACTTTGGGTGCTACCAAACGTCACAACGTAACTGGGTGATTATAAAGGAATACTACAGGTGTCACCAAAGGTAGATGTTGGGTTGGCGTATTTCGAGATTAGGATTTGTCACTCCGATCGTCGGAGAGGTATCTCTGGGCCCTCTCGGTAATGCACATCACTTAAGCCTTGCAAGCATTGCAACTAATGAGTTAGTTACGGGATGATGTATTACGGAACGAGTAAAGAGACTTGCCGGTAACGAGATTGAACTAGGTATTGGATACCGACGATCGAATCTTGGGCAAGTAACATACCGATGGACAAAGGGAACAACGTATGTTGTTATGTGGTCTGACCGATAAAGATCTTCATAGAATATGTAGGAGCCAATATGGGCATCCAGGTCCCGCTAATGGTTATTGACCGGAGACGTGTCTCGGTCATGTCTACATTGTTCTCGAACCGTAGGGTCCGCACGCTTAAGGTTATTATGAGTTTATGCATTTTGATGTACCGAAGGAGTTCGGAGTCCCGGATGTGATCATGGACATGACGAGGAGTCTCGGAATGGTCGAGACATAAAGATTGATATATTGGACGACTATATTCGGACATCGGAATGGTTCCGAATAGTTTCGGATAATAACGGAGTACCGGGGGGGTTACCGGAACCCCCCGGGGGGTTAATGGGCCTCATGGGCCTAATGTGGAGAAGAGGAAGGGGCTGCTAGGGCTGGCCGCGCGCCCCCTCTCCCCCTAGTCCGAATTGGACAAGGAGGGAGGGGCGGCGCCCCCCCTTTCCTATTCTCCCTCCACCTCTCCTAGTTGGACAAGGAACGGGAGGGGAGTCCTACTCCCGGTAGGAGTAGGACTCCTCCTGCGCGCCACCATAGGGCCGGCCGCACCTCCCCCCCTTGCTCCTTTATATACGGGGGCAGGGGCACCCCATAGACACACAAGTTGATCCTTGAGATCGTTCCTTAGCCGTGTGCGGTGCCCCCCTCCACCATATTCCACCTCGGTCATATTGTCGCAGTGCTTAGGCGAAGCCCTGCGTCGGTAACACATCAAGATCGTCACCACGCCGTCGTGCTGACGAAACTCTTCCCCGAGAGCTTTGCTGGATCGGAGCCCGGAGAACGTCATCGTGTTGTACGTGTGTCAAGAACTCGGAGGCGCCGGAGTAACGGCGCTGGGATCGGTCGGATCGTGAGGAGGACGTACGACTACTTCCTCTATGTTGTGTCAACGCTTCCGCTTCGGTCTACGAGGGCACGTAGACAACACTCTCCCCTCTCGTTGCTATGCATCACCATGATCTTGCGTGTGTGTAGAATTTTTTTTTAAATTACTACGTTTCCCAACACTGATCACAATCTGGAATGGTAATCTTTTCAATGGCAGAGAAATATCCAAAGATTTCTTTCAGATTACTATGGAGCTCACATTTAAACTGGATAATACTGTTTACTACATAACTAATGTTTATGGGCCAAACTCTGTGGAAGGCAAAATTGAATTTTCTAACTGGCTACTCAATATTAATATCCAACCTATGCAGTTGTGGCTCATTGTTGGAGACTTTAATTATATTATAGGGCCTGAGAACAGGAATAGAGGTGGAGGTGACCACAATGATATGATGCATTTCAACAATATCATTATCAACCTTGATTTAGTTGAGATCCCACTAAAAGGCAGGCAGTTCACCTGGAGTAACATGCAGAATACCCCTTTATTGGAAAAACTTGATTGGATTTTCACAAGTGCTCATTGGACCAGAAAATTCCCAAACACACTTGCAACCCCCATGGCCAAGCTTTCCTCTGATCATGTCCCTATAAATATACAGATTGACAGCAGGATCCCCAAATGCCATATATTCAGGTTAGAGGAATTTTGGTTGGACTTTGAAGGTTTTATTGACACTGTCTCTAATTATTGGAATAACTGCACTTTCTATGCTGACTCGGCTAGAAACTTGGTGGCTAGGTTTAAATCCATTAGAAAAGGTCTGAAAATTTGGAGCAAGCAACTTTCACAACTCAATAAAACCATTGAAAACTGTTGTTTTTATGTTAAGCTCCTTGATGGTATTGAAGATCAAAGAGATCTCTTTCAGCATGAAAAGAACTTCAGGAAGTTATTGATCAGGCACACCAATAAACTTCTTGAGGCCAAAAGGAAATATTGGAGAATCAGAGCCAACATTAGATGGGCTCAGCTGGGTGATGAAAACACCAAATTCTTCCATGCTATAGCCACACAGGTTTTCAAAAGTAATTATATTACTTTCCTAATTAACTATGATAACCTGATTGTTAATGATCATGAACATAAAGCAGCTATCTTGTGGAATTCCTTCAAAAACAGGATTGGCACTGCTGGCTCTTCCCAGATGAATTTCAGCATTGGTCATCTTTCTAGATCAATTAATCAAGAGGAGTTGGGACAACCATTCTGTATGAAAGAAGTGGATGATATCATTAGTTCTATGCCTAATGACAAGTCCCCTGGACCTGATGGTTTTAATGGTATTTTCATGAAAAAAATGTTGTCATATCATTAAAGAGAGCAGCTATAAATTCCCTCAGGATTTCCAATCAGGGAGTGTGGATCTTGCTCCAATTAATACTGCCTATATTGCCCTGATCCCTAAGAAAGAGAATCCTGAAACTCCCAATGATTTTAGGCCCATCTCCTTGGTAAGTATGCCTATCAAAATTCTTACTAAGCTTCTTGCAAACAAAGTCCAAAAATGCATCGTTCCTGTGTTAAGCAAGAATCAATATGGCTTCATCAAAACCAGAAATATTCAGGATTGCGTTGCTTGGTCTTTTGAGTACATACATATGTGCCACAAATCTAAGAAAGAAATTGTCATTTTCAAAGTAGACTTTGAGAAAGCATTTGACAAGATCAACTATGGGGCCATTATTTCATGCTCAAACACTTGGGATTTGGAGAGAAATGGATTAGATGGATCAATAACATCTTACAGACTGCCTCTGCTTCTGTAATTTTAAATGGTGTTCCTGGGAAAAAAATCAATTGTAAATGTGGAGTAAGACAAGGGGACCCTCTATCCCCCCTCTTATTTGTTATTGCTACTGAATTACTTCAGATCCTGATTAACCAAGCCTGGCACAATGGCCACATCAATACTCCCATTGAGCAACTTGTTTCCATGTCATATCCTATTGTCCAATATGTTGATGACACTTTAATTATTATGCCAGCTGAGCCTCATCAGATCTCACATGTCATGGAAACTCTTAAGATATTCTCTGATTTCACTGGGCTTCAGGTGAATTTCCACAAATCTTCCCTTGTACCCATTAACATATCTAATGAAAAAGCCACTCAGCTTGCTAATATCTTGGGCTGTAAAAAAGAAAGCATGCCTTTCACCTACCTGGGATTGCCAATGGGGTCCACCAGACCAAAAGTAGAGGAATTCATGCCAATGGTTTCAAGACTTGATAGAAGGCTATCTGGAATTGCAACAATGATGTCATATTCAGGCTCACCCACCTAAAGGCCATTGTCATAGCTCTGCCAATATTTGCTATGTGTTGTATCAGAGTTCCTCTCACTATCCTGGATCATTTTGAAAAATCTGGCAGAAGTTTTCTCTGGTATGGTAAGGACATCAATAAATTTGGCAAATGCCTTGTTAAGTGGGAGCAAGTTTGTTTACCCAAGGATGCTGGTGGTCTTGGTGTTCTAGATCTTAGAGCACACAACAAAGCTCTGCTAACCAATTTTTTGCATAAGTTTTTCAATAAACAGGATATCCCATGGGTTCAACTAATTTGGAGCAAATACTATGGAAATGGTGACTTACCTCAATTCCCAACTAGGATAGGATCTTTCTGGTGGAGAGACTGTTGCTCTATTCTTGACAAATACAAGAGCCTCACAACCTGTTCTACTGGTATTGGTGACACCATTTCTTTATGGCATGACAAATGGAATGATAATCCAATGAAAGACATTTTCCCACACCTATATTCCTATGCCATAAACAAAGACATCTCTCTCCAGAAGGCTTGCACTGAAAATGAGAATGATTTCTATAGCATGTTCCATCTGCCTATGTCTTCAGTGGTTGTCCAACAAAGCACAAAGCTAATAGCCCTCATTAATGATGTGATGAGTAACAGAGATGCTGACACATGGAAGTTTAAATGGGCTTCTGGACACTACAATGCTAAGAAAGTCTACCTTGAGTACTTGGGATGCCCAGAGAAACCTCCCAAGCCTTTCCAATGGATTTCGAAGTCTGGTTGCCTTCCTAAGCAAAAATTCTTTTTCTGGCTACTTCTTTTGGACAAGTTAAACACCAGAGATCTTCTCACCAGAAAAAGTTTCTACATTGAAAGCTCTGTCTCTGTGTTATGTGATGATGAGCCTAATGAGTACATGAAACATCTATTTTTTTTCATGTGACTTCAGCCAAATTTTTTGGTTATCAATTGGTTTTCAATGGAACATTGATCTGAGCTGCAATGAGATGCTTATTGAAGCCAGAAACAGAAGTCAGATTCAGCCCTTTAAAGAATGCCTAATTGCTGGTTGTTGGACCATCTGGAAACATAGAAATGGCATCATCTTTGACAACAAAAGAAGGGATTTAAGCTACTGTATCTCCTGCTTCAAGGACCATTTTGGCACCATCATGAAAAGAGTCACACCTAGTTTAAAGGAGGGAATGCAACGCTGGTTGGATTATTTGTAGTTTTTCAGTTTATGCTGTCCTCTATTGTAATCCATATGTACATAACTTCCCCCCAATATAAATGAAAAAGAGTTACAGTAGGGTTTTTACCCTACTGTGTTTTCTCAAAAAAATATGGACCAAATTTTTCATATGGATCCAAGTCCTCATACGGACCAAATTCCTCACATGGATCAAATTCCTCAAAAGGATCAAAGTCCTCATATGATCATCATCGTGCTAACCCCTTTGTTTCACAGGGTAGAGCTAAGGGCTATGAATATGAGCATTATTCTTCTAACCATTATGTTCATAAGTCCTCGAAGAATTTCTCTGGTTATTCTTATGCTTATCCTAACTCCTCTTATGTGAAACGAAATGGACTGGCTTCTATGCCACCTTTCTCATATGGAGCTCGCAGAGTGATGACCTCTTTGCCACCCCTTCAGATGTGGGTGGTGAAGAAAAAGAACTAATATCTTATGCTGGGTCAGGTCTCTAGATGCAGTAAAACGTCTGAAGAATTTGCTGGAGACCTGAAATCTTCCTGAAAGGACGCAGGCTAATCATGAAGAAATGAACTCTCATTTCTCATGTCTTGATACTGTTTAATCTGTTCTATTGCTTGATGAAATGATCTGATGAATTGATGTCATATTCTTCACTGATGAAGTATATGAGTTCGTAAGCTGCACTAATTCATCTGCAGGATGATCAACCCAAAGCCACTGAGTGGGTCCTCGATAGTGGATGTACAAATCACATGACTGGTGACAAGAATCTATTGATGGATGTACCCTTATCTCCATCACATCTGAAGCATATCATCTTCGCTGACAAAGGCAAAAGTCAGGTATTGGGTCTAGGTATGGTTGTGATCCCAAAGGATCGACACATGGACAAAGTCATTCTTGTCGAGTCCTTAGGATATAACCTCATGTCTGTCTCAATGCTTTGCGATCTTGATATGGTCGTTGTCTTTGGCAAGTATCGTTGTGTTGTGATCATGGAAGCTGACAATTCCAAAGTCTTCGAAGGCTTTAGGAGAGGAGACTTGTATATTGTTGATTTCTCTACAGGACCACAACCAGCCGTGTGCCTACTTGCAAAAGCTTCAGAAGGATGGCTATGGCATCGACGACTTGGTCATGTAGGCATGAGGAATTTGAACACGCTTGCAAAGAAGAAGCATGTCATTGGCATCGAGAATGTCAAATTCCTCAAGGATCACTTATGCGGTGCGTGTGAAGCTGGAAAGATGACCAAGGCCAAGCATCCACCGAAGACCACTATGACTACCACTCGCCCATTTGAATTGCTTCACACGGATCTCTTTGATCCTAACCATTATTCTACAGTTACAAATGATGCATCTCTATATGGCTTTGTCATTGTTGATGATTACTCTCGTTACACATGGGTACACATTGTTACTTACAAACATGAAGTCCAGGAAGTCTTCAAACGATTTTCCTCGAGGGCTTCAACCAACTTTGGTCTGAAGATCAAGCACATCAGAAGTGACAATGGAACTGAGTTCAAGAATTCTAGTCTTGATGACTATCTTGATGAACTTGGTATTACTCGTGAGTTATCTGCTCCTTATACTCCTCAACAGAATGGCTTCGTGGAGTGCAAGAATAGGACTCTCGTTGAGATGGCTCGCACTATGCTTGATGAATACAAGACGCATCATCATTTCTGGATTGATGCAATTGATACTGCGTGCCACATCATCAACAGAGTATATCTTCACAAATTCTTCAAAAAGACTGCCTATGAACTCCTCACTGACAAGAAACCCAATGTGAGTTATTTCAAAGTCTTCGGTGCTAAATATTGGATTAGAGATCCTCATCACAACTCAAAATTTGCACCAAAAGCTCATGAAGGTTTTATGCTTGGTTACGGAAAGGACTTGCACACCTACAAAGTCTTCAACAACGTTCTTCACAAGGTTGTTGAAACTGTAGATGTGCGGTTCGATGAAACTAATGGCTCGCAAAGAGAGCACCTACCTTATGTGATAGATGAACCAGCACCTGAGGAGACAATCAAGTTCGAGGCTACTGAGGATGTCATTCCTATCGAAGAATCTGCTGAAAAATTCATTCCAGAAAGTGAAGAACGTCGAGCTGAGGCACCTGAAGAAAATGGTGCTAAAGAAAATGCTGATCAAATTCCTCAACAACAACCAGCTCATCCTCGCATGGCAAAAGAAGTGCAAATTGGGAAGATCATCGATGACATTGAAGCACCAGGTCCTCTCACACGCTCAAGAGCTTCTCATTTATCTAACTTTTGTGGGCACTTTACTTTTGTCTCTATCACAGAGCCCACTAAGGTAGATGAAGCATTTTTGGAGCCTGAGTGGATTCAAGCCATGCAAGAATAATTACATCAGTTCCAGCTCAACAACGTCTGGGAACTGGTCAATCGACTAGATCCTCGCAAGCACAATATCATTGGCACAAAGTGGATCTACTGCAATAAGCAAAATGAAAATGGCCTTGTTGTGAGGAATAAGGCACGACTTGTATCTCAAGGCTACACACAGGTTGAAGGAATTGATTTCTATGAAACTTTTGCACCTGTTGCTAGACTTGAGGCTATTCGCATATTACTTGCTTACGCTAACCATCATGATATCACCTTATATCAAATGGATGTGAAAAGTGCATTCCTCAATGGTAAGCTTGAGGAAGAAGTATATGTTGCCCAACCCCCAGGTTTTGAAGATCCAAAGAATCCTGACAAAGTCTTCAGACTCAACAAGGCCCTCTATGGCCTCAAGCAGGCCCCACGGGCGTAGTATGATACTTTGAAGGAATTCCTCATGAAGAAAGGCTTCAAACCCGGTTCACTTGATCCTACTCTCTTCACTAAATCTTATGATGATGAACTATTTGTGTGCCAAATATATGTTGATGATATTATCTTTGGCTGTACTGACCAACGTTATAGTGATGAATTTGCCTATATGATGAGTGAAGAATATCAAATGTCTATGATGGGAGAATTGAAATTCTTCTTAGGTCTTCAAATTCATCAAAAACGCAATGGCATATTCATATCTCAGGAGAAATACCTCAAGGATGTACTGAGGAAATTCGGCATGCAAGATTGCAAAGTGGTCAAAATTCCAATGCCCACAAATGGCCATCTATGCACTAATGAAAATGGTATTGACTTCGATCAAAAGGTATACCGCTCCATGATTGTTTCTTTATTGTACTTATGTGCATCTAGGCCAGATATTATGCTTAGTGTTTGCATGTGTGCCCGATTTCATGCTACACCGAGGGAATCACACCATTAGGCTGTGAAGCATATTCTTCGATATCTAGCTCACACACCAACACTTGGATTATGGTACCCCTAGTTTATGTCCTCAACAGCATTCACTTATTGCTATTTCTTCAAGTTGTGTTTTTTGCTAAGTGAATGTGATCGGACCCTTCCCCCTCTATGCTATACTCAACCAAATCTATTCACAAATTCTTCATGTGCGTTCTATTTAAAACTCGTTCAAAATTTTCACTGTGTCCTTGTCAGCTGAAGAATTTGTGAACAAAACTTTTAGCTTATCTTATCTGAATTTTCGGCTTTGCCGCTCAAACTGTTCTGCATCCCACGAAAACACTTATCTATTCACCCACGATCTCCACTTCTCAGTATGTGGGTGACACATGTCAAGCGAATGAGAGGGGTCAGGGGCACGTTCGTCCTAATTCTTCGGGCGAACAATTTTTCACCGTGGCTATAAATACCCCCTCCCCTTCCTCACTTCTCTTTTACTCCGCTCAACCTCACTCCAGCTCGAGCTTCCCAAATCCTAGCACCGCTGATACTTCATCGTCGCCGGTGAGGAAGAGCTTCACTACCTTGACCTCGTCGCTGCCGTACTCACGCCGGCCGCGGATTTCCTCACTCCGCCGCCGCCGTAGCCATCTTCCTCAGCCGAGTAAGGGAGTGGAAGATCTGAACTGACGAACTTCTCATCTACACTTCAAAGTTCGTCGTGTTCTTCATCCAGGGTAATTAAAAGTTACTTATACTGCCCTCGTTGATTCAAATGATTTCTGCAAAATCTTCAACGGTGTTTTTCTTCAAATTCTCACACACTAAAACACCTCACATGTCATCTGTTCTTGATTCATTTCTCTAAGCTACGTTTTTCTTCAGGATTCCTCAGTTGTGTGGATTCTCAATCTATACAACTCTGGAATCTAAGACAAAGAATGCTTAGTGAAATTCTTCAAGACTCAACTGGTCAAATTCCTCAAACTTGTTCATTTTACAAAAACTTCTGAGAACGCATATGACCTCTCCAAATTCCTCGCAACTATACTCTGTTCACAGGTACACATGTCCGGTGCTGAATCACTAGGTTCTCATCAACTTAACTCATTTGCAGCATTCCTCCAAGAAAAGTTGCATACATCTTCAGAGAATTCCATTGTTCAAATTCCTCAGCTGAATAAAATGGTTGATGGAAAGAAGCCATAAAAGGGAGGAAAGAGGCCTGAGGTCAATACTACTTTTGAAATTCCTGATGACATATATGCTGATTACTGCACTCCTGATGAGGCCAAGTTTGGAAAAGAGGACAAAAATCAGCGCAAGGTGTTTATCCAGAGGATTGAGAGGAGATGGGCAGGAGAGTGGAGGGAGTACAGGTATGTTACTCCCAAATACATGAAGAAATTCGCTGTGAATCCTCCATGCCCAAGACCTCTGTTGGCACCTGGCCAAGAAGCGGGATGAATGGGCCAAGCGCCAGGCCAAACAAGCAATAGAAGGAGTGAGGAAATTCAATGAAGACTCTGCTACTGCTGCTGCCAATGTTGAGGCCTCTGCTAGCAAGCCGGAGAAGGCCATGGCAAAGAAGGTTGCGCATAAGCCAAGTGCTTCACCTTCAGTGCCGTCACGGCCAAGTTCCTCGGCAATGCCCTCACGGCTAGAATCTTCAAAGCCCTCACGGCCAACTCCTCATGCTGCTCCCACTCTGAAATCCTCATCTCCTCCGCCAAAGTCTTCGGCTGCTCCGACCAAATCCTCAGCACTTGTGCATCTCGCCACGTGCCAAAGGACAACTGGCATATCTATTGCCTCAGGAGCCTCTACAAGTTCCTTAGCTGCACCAAGTTCCTCAGTCGGACCCTCTCTGCTGAAGAAAAAGGCCGTTGCTGGACGAGGTCCTCGACCAAGTCCTCACAAGAAGCAGGTCGCCTTCCAAGTATCGTCTGATGAAAACGAGGCTGATGATGATGAACTTGCAGAAATCATCAGAGATAGGCAGGTCAAGGCCGCTAGAGCCAAAGGCACGAATGTGCCTCTTCTTTTGGATCCCAAGTTGATCCTCGACTACATCGATCTCTAGCACAAGGATCCCAACACTCCTTTGCCTGATTTCAAGTTGACTCCTGGCCAAAGTCATATGCTGACTGCCTTCATCCAAGAATAAAAATGGAAATTTGAGAAGGCCAGGCAGCTGAAGAAAGCTCAGTACAAGAAAGATCGCTTCCTGAAGAAAAACGTTGTCTCTATGACAACTGATGAACTTGTGAAGATCCAGTCTGAAATCAAAGTCCTCAGCGATGACTTCAATGCTTACTATGCTGATTGGCAAGGAGCCAAGGTCAGGTTTGTAAAACTGACTGAGAAATTCACTCCCAAGGTTGCAGCTCCATCGCAACCTGAAATTCCTCAAGTCGTAGCATCTGCTCAACCAACAGAAGAGCACGCCAGCACCGCTGATGAAAATCAGGCTGCTGAAGAAAATATAAGTTCCAGGGCTGATGACTGCATTCCAGCCGTTGAAGAAATTGCCAGTGCATCCACTAGTGGTGCGCCTGAAGAAAATGAAGAAGTCAGGGCAACTACATCAGTTGTGCCTGAAGAAACACAACCAAATTCCTATGCTCCGCCTGCGCCTACCCCAACTCCAATCCTTCCATCTGCATCAGATGTGAAGAAGGCCAAGGCTGCAGAGCAAGCAGCGGTGAAGAAAAGGAAAGCATCAAGTTCATCAGATTCTTCAGCTCCGAAGAAGATGAAGAAATTGACCAGCTCATTTGCAAACCCAATTGATGTTGTTCCTATCTCAACCATGCCATCGAAGAACCTTGTTCCTTTTGATGAAGAATATGTGATCCCCAGCGGATCAGATGAAGACATTCCCTCTGCTGCTTCTTCAGAGCAGATGGATGAAGAAATTGAAGCGGACACCATCCCTTCAACTCTAATTGTCTCCTCGCCCATGCCTCAGTTCATAGCTGAAGAGGCCGGCGTTGAGGAATTGGATGAACACAACTCTGACATGGACATTGGGAGTACTACTCCATTGATGAATGATGACTTTTGGGAAAGTCAGCATCCCAACTCTCCTCTGTTCACGCCATTGCAGCAAATCCCTCAGTCCCCAGCACATATTGTTCCAGTGGGCTCTGAAGAAACTCACCCCACTTCATCTGTTCATGAAGAAATTCCAGCCGCCAGTGCTGAAGAAACTGTTGCTACTGAACCATTGCAGACACAGACTGCCACTGAAGAGGAACCAGAAAACTCCTCAACCTGAAGAACTTGAGATTGCGATTCCTGAGGTTGTGATTCAACTAACTGACACTCCTCAGCCCAAGCCAAAGGACCCATTCTCAAGGAAGCAAAAATTTAAGGCTGATGATTTCTTTGGCGAGCGTGTATTCTTCATAGATTACAACCCCTATGACTCTGCTCGCATTAGTAAGAGGCATTTCTGGACTGCCAGCCAGGCCAATTTCTATTCCTTGATGTTGTTCAACAAAGACAAAGTCTTCGATCATGAGCACATTCCTCACATGGACATGGAATCTCTATCATGCTTCGTGCCACTCCTCAGTGTTCTTCACGACGCTGGACTGTTAAACATTTGCACTGATATCTGTGATTGGAATGAAGAACTCATTCTTCAATTTTATGCAACGCTGCACATCACCGGAGACTCTGAAGATGTGAACTCTTGGGTGCTGCACTGGATGTCTGAAAACACTCACTACAAGGCACCAGCTACTGAATTGATTCATGCTTTACCTCCCAGTCCTCTCCATGAAGCTGCTCATTGCGTCTACAGTGAGCCTGAGCTTACAGATCACTATATGCAAGTGTTGATGAAGCCGTTGAAGCCAGGTCAGGTCCCAAGAACCAAATTCCTCGTGAAGGAATTGCTTATGTGCCTCGGACTGTCTATCGCATTTTGACGAAGACATTGAGTCCTATCAAGGGCCACGACTCAAATGAAGAAGAAGTCGTTGGCATCATGAAGAATCTCCTTTTCAATATCATTCATGGCGTTCCCGTCAACTTCCATGATTTCTTCATGAGGACTCTGGCCAATGTTGCAATGTCACCGTTTGAGCTGAAGCCTTATGCACCTTGGATTATGAGATTCATCAGAACAAGGTCTTCACTCAACTACAAAGCTGATACACTGAACCATTGCAGCTACTTGCCCCCGATTGAAGTCCTCAAATGGACATTTTCCTCAGCTGATGACAGGGGCAAGGCCGCTGCTGTTATAGATGAAGGCATTCATCCATTGGATGGTCAATTTTGCAATGTTGCATCTTAATCCACCAATGATGACTCTGCCACTCATGACTCTGCCGCCAACGCAACCAAACAAAATCCTCAAGGCACAGCTCCCAGGGTGATGATTGATCGTGAGCTTCTTGAAAGTGCGTTATATCGACTAGAGGGGGTGAATAGGTGATTTTTATGAATTCTTCACTAAGGAATTTGCTGGTGAGGAAATTCCTTAGCGAAGAACTACTTGCAGCGGAATAAGTACTCAGAAGTAAACATAACAGAGCACAAGCATGGTCATCATGATGAAATGAAGATAAATACAGAGTACAAAAAGCGTAATCACAGGATAACACAGGATGAAGACAAACAGACTGAAGAAATTGAACTGAGGAAATAGAGAAAGTCTTCAAACACAGATATGACAAGCACACAACACAGTGATGAGGAAATGAATGAGTTGAGGAAATAGAACCAGTAGGCTTGGTGAAGACAATGATTTGGTAGGCCAATTCCAACTGCTATCTCAGTTGTACATCTGGTTGGAGCGGCTAGGTATTTAAACCTAATGACACATAGTCCTCACCGTATTCTCATTGAACTAAGGCCACACAGACCTCGTCCAATCACTCGTGGTAAGTCTTCAGGTGACTTCTGAACCTTCACAAACTCGGTCACTCGGCGATCCACAATTCCTCTTGGATGCTCTAGACCATGACGCCTAACCGTATGGAAGAAGCACAGTCTTCAAAGGTAACAAGTGTCGGATCCACGCAGGATCAATCTCTTCAATGATGCTCAATCACTTTGGGTTTGTGGGTGTTTGGGTTTGGGTTTTCCTCACTCAATGATTTTCACTCAAAGTCCTCGGAGGATGGGATTCTCTCAAATGACAAGTGTCAGTTTCTCTTAGAGCAACCAACCAGCTAGTGGTTGTAGGGGGCGGCTATTTATAGCCTAGGGAGCAGCCCGACATGATAAGACATAAATGCCCTTCAATGATATGACCGTTAGGTGGATAAGATATTTTGGGACAGCTGGCGCGCAGCACAGCAACGGTCGGAAATTTGAGGCTCAAATTCCTCACGGCTATCATGTTCCTCACTGTGTAGGCAATCCGCACTGGTGAATTCCTAACTCCTCAGTCAGAACAAATTCCTCAGAGACCAGAAGAACTTCGTCTATGTCACTGAAGAAATTGACTGAACTGTATGAGATTTCCAATGGCTTCACTCGAAGGGATTGGTAGGTGTAGGATTTGAGTTGAGCATCACTTGGAAAATTTTCCTTAGTATTTTCTCGACCCCCTTTAACAGTACAGTGTTTCCTATGACTCAAGTAAGAGAAAATGAAACTACGAAAACAAAAGTCTTCACGCTTCATGTTCCTCGAATGAATACCAAATCTTCAAGGTCACACCAATTTCTTCACTTTCAAAGTCTTCATAAAGTCTTCAGAAATCCAAAGTCTTTAGTCAAAGAACTTCATCTTTAGGGGTCGACTTTCTCTGTAAATATCAAACTCCTCATAGACTTATAGACCTGTGTACACTCATAAGCGCATTAGATCCTTAACCTATAAGTCTTCAATACACCGAAATCACTAAGGGGCACTAGATGCACTTACAATCTCCCCCTTTTTGGTGATTGATGACAATATAGGTTAAGTTTTCAATGGGGATAAACATATGAAGTGTAAATGCTGATATTGAGGAATTTGATTGCAAGATATAGAAGAACTCCCCCTGAAGATGTGCATAGTGAGGAATTTGCTTTTGAAGCAATGCACACTTGAAGAGTTGAATCATGGAGATCTCCCCCTATATCTTGTAACTCATACACGCATTTGACATATATTATGAAGAATTTGAAATGCATGATGAAATATGGTGACTGATGTAATTCAGCATGCGTGCAATAATATTAACGAGAAATAAGCATGTAGAATAACGCATCAAAAGTATCAGAGCACCATGGGGTTTAAGTTTACAACTCGATCCAATAAAGTTTCAGAAGAACGAGAGTTGTAACTTTAGCAAAAAAACGCCCATATAGTAGACCCGCTTGAAGACTAACTCAATTTTCTCCCCCATTGTCATCGAATGACCAAAAGGATCGAAACTGAGGACTAACGCCCCTAAAGAATATCAAGTTGAGGAAGGAGCGCCAGCGTTGCCGGGGTCATTTGCCATAGTAGGGCCTGCCGCAGTGTTGTCCAAGTCTTCATGTTCATCAGTGTCGCGTGATGAAGAATTGGAGCTGGCCACCATGGAAGGAACCTTGACCTTCTTGTATTTCTTCGGTGGAGGTGCAGACCAGTCAAACTCTTCCTTGAGACCCATTTTTTTCAGATCTTCTTCGCTGTAGACATGAGACAAAGCAGCCCAGGAGCGGTTGAAGGTTTCATGGAGGTAGTATTGATTTTTCTTCACTTCATTATGGGTTGAGGTCATTTTGTGAAGAATTGAACCAAACTGTCTCTTGACCCATTTATGATTGTGATCAACCTTCTGATGAAGACTGAGGAGTAACTCACGATCAGTCATCACCCTGGGTGCTGTGCCTTGAGGATTTTGCTTGGCTGTGTTGGCGGCAGATTCATGGGTGGCAGAGTCGTCATTGGTTGAATAGGATGCAGCCTTGCGAAATTGACCATCCAATGGACGAGTGCCTTCATCTATAACAGCAGCGGCCTTGCCCTTGTCATCAGTTGAGGAAAATGTCCGTTTGAGGACTTCAATCGGAGGCAAGTAGCTGCAGTGGTTCAGTGTATCACCTTTGTAGTTGAGTGAAGACCCTGTTCTGATGAATCTCATAATCCAAGGTGCATAAGGCTCAGCTCAAATGGTGACCTAGCAATATTGGCCAAAGTCCTCATGAAGAAATCATGGAAGTTGACGGGAATGCCATGAATGATATTGAAAAGCAGATTCTTCATGATGCCAACGACTTCTTCATCATTTGAGTCGTGGACTTTGATAGGACTCAATGTCTTCGTCAGAATGCGATAGACAGTCCGAGGCACATACAGTAGTTCCTTGACGAGGAATTTGGTTCATGGGGCCAGCCCTGGCTTCAAAGGCTTCATCAGCACTTGCATGTAATGATTTTTAAGCTCAAGTTCGTTGTAGACACATCGAGCAGCTTCAAGGGGAGGACTGAGTGGTAGGGCACGAAGCAATTCAGAGGCTGGTGCCTTGTAATGAGTGTTTTCAGACATCCAGTCCAGCACCCATGAGTTCACATCTTTAGAATCTCTTATGATGTGCAGCGTCGCATAGAATTGAAGAGTGAGTTCTTCATTCCAATCACATATGTCAGTGCAGAAATTTAACAGTCCAGCGTCGTGAAGAACACTGAGGACTGGCTCGAAGCATGGCAGAGATTCGATATCCACATGAGGAATGTGTGCATGATCGAAGACTTTGTTTTTGTTGAACAGCACTGAGGAATAAAAATTAGCCTGACTGGCACTCCAGAAACGCCTCTTCCTAATGCGAGCAGAATCATATGGGTTGTAGTCTGTGAAGAATACATGCTCGCCAAAGAAATCTTCAGCCTTGAATTTTTGCTTACGTGAGAATGGATCCTTTGGCTTGGGCAGAGGAGTGTCAGTGAGTTGCATCACAACCTCAGGAATCGCAATCTCAGGTTCTTCATGCTGAGGAATTTCTTGTTCATCTGCAGTGGCAGTCTGCGTGTTCAAGTGATCAGAGCAGCAGTTTCTTCAGCACTAGTGGCTGGAATTTCTTCATGCACAGATGAGTTGGGATGAGTTTATTCAGAGCCCATTTGAACGGTTGGTGCAGGGGACTGAGGAATTTGCTGTAGAGGGGTGAAGAGTGGAGAATTGGGGTGTTGACTTTCCCAAAAGTCATCATTCATCACTGGTGTAGTACTTCCAATATCCACATCTTCATCTTCCATTTCTTCAATGCCAGCCTCTTCAGCTGTAAACTGAGGCATGGGCGAGGAGACAACAGGTGTTGAGGGGATCGCATCCACTTCAATTTCTTCATCAATCTGCTCTGACGAAGCAGCAGAATGATTTTCTTCATCAGATCCGCTAGGGATCTCATATTCTTCACCAAAACGAACAAGGTCCTTTGATGGCATGGTTGAGATCGGAACAACATCAATTGGATTTGCAAATGAACTTGTCATAGGCTTCATCTTCTTCGAAGCTGAAGAATCTGAAGCAGCTGATGTTTTCCTTTTCTTCACTGTTGCATGCTCTGCAGCCTTGGTGTTCTTCACATCTGATGCAGATGGAAGGATTGGAGTTGGTGTAGGCGCAGGAGGAGTAGAGGAATCTGGTTGATGTTCTACAGGAGAAACTGATGCAGTTGCCCTAACTTCTTCAGTTTCTTTAGGAGCACCACTAGAGGATGCCCTGGCAGTTTCTTCAGCGGCTGGAATGAAGTCATCAGCCCTGGAACTCACATTTTCTTCAGCAGCCTGAAAGTCATCGGCGGTGCTGGCATGTTCTTCAGTTTGCTGAGCAGATGCTTCAGCATGAGGAATTTCTTGTTGCGATGGGGCTGCAACATTGGTGAACTTCTCAGTCAGTTTAACAAACCTGACTTTGGCTCCTTGCCAATCAGCATAGTAGGCATTGAAATCATCGCTGAGGGTTTTGATTTCATACTGGACTTTTATGAGTTCATCAGTTGTCATGGAGACAACGTTGTTCTTTAGAAATTTCTCCTTCTTGTACTACGCTTTCTTGATCTGCCTGGCCCTCTCAAATTTCCATTTCTCTTCTTGGATGAAATGAGTCAGCATGTGATTTTGACCAGGAGTCAGTTTGAAATCAGGCATAGGAGTGTTTGGGTCCTTGTGCCAGAGATCAATGTAATCGAGGATCAATCTTGGATTCAAAAGCAGTGGCACATTTGTGCCTTTGGCCCTAGCAGCCTTGACTTGCATGTCTCTGATGATTTCAGCAAGTTCATCATCATCAGCTTCGTCTTCTTCAGACGGCACTTGGAAGGTGACCTATTTATTCTTAGGACTAGGGCGAGGACCTCGTCCAGCAGTTGCCTTTGTCTTCAGTAGAGAGGGTCCCGTTGAAGAATTTGGTGCAGCTGAGGAACTAGTTGAGACACCTGAGGCAATGGAGATGCATGTAGTCCTTTGGCATGTGGAAAGATGCACAGGTGCTGAGGACTTTGTCGGAACAGCTGAGGACTTTGGAGTAGCTGAGGATTTTGGAGGAGCAGGAGCAGCATGAGGAATTGGCCTTGAGGACTTTGAAGATTCTGGCCGTGAGGGCATAGCTGAGGAACTAGGCCTTGAGGGCACTGTTGGTGAAGCACTTGGCTTGCGCGCAGGCTTCTTTGCCATTGATTTCTTAGGCTTGATAGAGGCCTCAGTGGCAGTAGCAGCAGCAGAGTCTTCATTGAATTTCCTCACTGCTTCTTTTGCTTGTTTGGCCAACTTGGCCTGGCGCTTGGACCATTCTTCAGGAAAATCCTCACCGCGTTTAATGCTGGTGGGATCTGCTACTTGGCCATGTGCCAATGGAGCTCTTGGGCATGGAGGGTTGAGTGCGAATTTCTTCATGTACTTTGGAGTTACATACCTGTACTCCCTCCATTCTCTTGCCCATCTCCTCTCTATCTTCTGAATGCGCACCTTGCCCTGATTTTTATCTTCCTCAGGAGGTGTGGAGTACCCAGCATAGATGTCATCAGGGATCTCAAAGGCAGTCATGACCGCAGGCTTCTTTCCTCCTTTCTGTGGCCTTTTACCGTCAGCCATTTTCTTCAGTTGAGGAATTTGAACAATCGAATTCTCTGAAGAAGTATGCAATTTTTCTTCAAGGAACGCTGCAAATGAGTTAAGTTGGTGAGAACCTAGTGATTCAGCAGCGGACATGAGTACCTGTGAACAGAGTATAGTTGCGAGGAATTTGGAGAGGTCATATGCATTCTCAGAAGGTTTTTCAAAAAGAACAAGTTTGAGGAATTTAACCAGATGAGTCTTGAAGAATTTCACTAAGCGTTCTTTGTCTTAGGTTCCAGAGTTGTATAGATCGAAGATCCACACAATTGAGGAATCTTGAAGAAAAATGATGCTTAGAGAAACGAATCAAGAACAGATGACTTGTGAGGTGTTTTAGTGTGTGAGAATTTGAAGAAAAACACCTTTGAAGATTTTGGAGAAAACATCCGAATCAAAGAGGGCAGTAAAAGTAACTTTAATTTACCCTGGATGAAGAATACGACGAACAGTGAGGTGGAGAGGTTAAGTTCGTCTATGTAGATCTTCCACGCACTAACTTGGCGGAGGAAGACGTCTACGGCGGCGGCGCTAGGGTTTGAGAAGCTCGAGCGGGAGAGAGAGTTCGAGCGGAGTAAAGGAAGTGAGGAAGGGGAGAAGGGATATTTCTAGCCACGGTGAAAACTGTTCGCCCGAAGATTTTGGACGAACGTGCCCCTAACCCTTCTCCTTCGCATGACATGTGTCACCCACGTACTGTGAAGTGGAGGTCGTGTTAGATCGTGGGTGAATAGAAAAATGTATCGTGGGATGCGGAACGGTTTGAGCGGCAAAACCGAAAATTTTGGATAAGATAAGTTTTAACGTTGCGTTCGCAAATTCTTCAGCTGTCAAGGACAAAGTGAAGATTTTGAACGAGTTTCAAATAGAACACACAAGAAGAATATGTGAATAGATTGGATTGAGTATAGCATAGAGGGGGAAGGGTCCGATCACATTCACTTAGCAGAAAAACCAACTTGAAGATTTAGCCATAAGTGAATGCTGTAGAGGGCATAAACGCAAATATACATATAGCCAATGAAGAAAAACGACGGATCCAGTGAAGATTTTGAAAAGTTGAAGAATTTGTAAAACTGAGGAATTTCAAAACTGGGGAAAAACTCAAATAGAAGATTTTCAACTTTTGGTGGTGGCGTGACCCACCATATAAGAATGAAGATTTCAGACACCGCGTACAATTGTCGTAGGGTTCTGAGAATCAAATTCTTCGTTAATTCCTTCACACTTAGAGTGTTATTCTTCATTGATTGGAGAAAAACGTTTCTTCATGTGTTTCACATCTAAGTCATAAATTTTGCATAAGTGTTAGGATGAGTGTCCTTTTCAAAGAACATTCGAAGACTCTAAGATATTTAGCTCACACCGCAACTTGCTAATTCTCTTCTCATCCAAGGGCTTTGTGAAGATATCGGCTAGCTGTTCTTCGGTCTTCACATGCTCAATTGAAATGTCGCCCTTTAACACATGATCACGAAGAAAATGATGACGAATCTGGATGTGCTTTTGTCTTCGAGGGCTGAACTGGGTTGTGAGCAATCTTGATGGAACTCTCATTGTCACAGAGGAGAGGCACATTCTTCACGTTGACGCCATAGTCCTTGAGAGTTTGCTTCATCCATAGCAGTTGTGCACAGCAAGAACCAGCAGCAATGTACTCAGCTTCAGTAGTAGACAGTGACACAAAGTTCTGATTCTTCGAGGACCAACAGACCAAAGATCGTCTGAGGAAATGACATGTACCAGATGTTGACTTGCAGTCCACACGATCACCAGCATAGTCAGAGTCAGAATATTCAATGAGATCAAAAGTAGAGCCCTTGGGGTACCATAATCCTAGTGTTGGTGTGTGAGCTAGGTATCGAAGAATATGCTTCGCAGCCTTATGGTGTGATTCCTTCGGTGTAGCTTGAAATCGGGCACACATGCAAACACTAAGCATTATATCTGGCCTAGATGCACATAAGTACAATAAAGAACCAATCATGGAGTGGCATACCTTATGATCGAAGTCAATACCATTTTCATCAGTGCACAGATGGCCATTTGTGGGCATAGGAATTTTGACTCCTTTGCAATCTTGCATGCCGAATTTCCTCAGTACATCCTTGAGGTATTTCTCCCGAGATATGAATATGCCGTTGCACTGTTGACGAATTTGGAGACCTAAGAAGAATTTCAACTCTCCCACCATAGACATTTGATATTCTTCACTCATCATATAGGCAAATTCATCACTATAACGTTGATCAGTACAGCCAAAGATAATATCATCAACATATATTTGGCACACAAACAGTTCACCATCACAAGATTTAGTAAAGAGAGTAGGATCGAGTGAACCGGGTGTGAAGCCATTCTTCATGAGGAATTCCTTCAAAGTATCATACCACGCCCGAGGGGCCTGCTTGAGGCCATAGAGGGCCTTATTGAGTCTGAAGACTTTGTCAGGATTCTTTGGATCTTCAAAACCTGGGGGTTGAGCAACATATACTTCTTCCCCAAGCTTACCATTGAGGAATGCACTTTTCACATCCATTTGATATAAAGTGATATCATGATGGTTAGCATAAGCAAGTAATATGCGAATAGCCTCAAGTCTAGAAACAGGTGCAAAAGTTTCATCGAAATCAATTCCTTCAACCTATGTGTAGCCTTGAGCTACAAGCCACACCTTATTCCTCACCACAAGGCCATTTTCATCTTGCTTGTTGCGGTAGATCCACTTTGTGCCAATGATATTGTGCTTGCGAGGATCAGGACATTTAACCAGTTCCCAGACGTTGTTGAGTTTGAATTGATGTAATTCTTCTTGCATGGCCTGAATCCACTCAGGCTCCAGAAATGCTTCATCTACCTTAGTGGGCTCTGTAATAGAGACAATAGCATAGTGCCCACAAAAGTTAGATAAATGTGAAGCTTTTGATTATGTGAGAGGACCTGGTGCTTTGATGTCATCGATGATCTTTTCAACTTGCACTTCTTTTGCAACGCGAGGATGAGCTGGTTGTCGATGAGGAATTTGATCAGCATTTTCTTCAGCATTTTCCTCAGGTGCATCAGCTCGATGTTCTTCACGTTCAGGAATGATTTCTTTAGCAGATTCTTCGGTAGGAATGACATCCTCAGTAGCCTTAAACTTGATAGATTCCTCGGGTGCTGGTTCATCTATCACAGAAGGTAGGTGCTCTCTTTGTGAGCCATTAGTTTCATTGAACCGCACATCTACAGTTTCAACAACCTTGTGAAGAACATTGTTGAAGACTCTGTATGTGTGCGAGTCCTTTCCGTAACCAAGTATAAAACCTTCATGTGCTTTCGGTGCAAATTTAGCATTGTGATGAGGATCTCTAATCCAGCATTTAGCACCGAATACTTTGAAATAACTATTGGGTTTCTTGTCAGTGAGGAGTTCATAGGAAGTCTTCTTGAAGAATTTGTGAAGATATACCCTATTGATGATGTGGCACGCAGTATAAATTGCCTCAATCCAGAAGTGACGAGGAGTCTTGTACTCATCAAGCATAGTGCGAGCCATCTCAACAAGAGTTCTGTTCGTGCGCTCCACGACGCCATTTTGCTGAGGAGTATAAGGAGCAGATAACTCATGAGTAATACCAAGTTCATCAAGATAGTCATCGAGACCTGAATTCTTGAACTCAGTTCCATTGTCACTTGTGATGTGCTTGATCTTCACACCATAGTTGGTTGAAGCCCTCGAGGAAAATCGTTTGAAGACTTCCTGCACTTCATGTTTGTAAGTAACAATGTGTACCCATGTGTAATGAGAGTAATCGTCAACAATAACAAGACCATATAGAGAAGCATCATTAGTGACTGCTGAGTAATGATTAGGACCGAAGAGATCCATATGAAGCAATTCAAATGGCCGAGTAGTGGTCATGATAGTCTTCACTAGATGCTTGGCCTTGGTCATTTTTCCAGCTTCACAGGCTCCGCATAAGTGATCCTTGAGTAATTTGACATTCTCAATGCCAATGACATGCTTCTTCTTTGCAAGTGTGCGCAAATTCCTCATGCCTGCATGACCAAGTCGTCGATGCCATAGCCAGCCTTCTGAAGCTTTTGCAAGTAGGCACACGGCTGGTTGAGGTCCTTTAGAGAAATCAACAATATACAAGTCTCCTCTCCTAAAGCCTTCGAAGACTTTGGAATTGTCAGCTTCCATAATCACAACACAATGATATTTGCCAAAGACAACAACCATATCAAGATCACAAAGCATTGAGACAGACATAAGGTTGTATCCTAAGGACTCGAGAAACATGACTTTGTCCATGTGTTGATCCTTTGTGATCGCAACCTTACCTAGACCCAATACCTGACTTTTGCCTTTGTCAGCAAAGATGATATGCTTCAGATGCGATGGTGATAAGGGAGCATCCATCAATAGATTCTTGTCACCAGTCATGTGATTTGTACATCCCCTATCGAGGACCCACTCAATGGCTTTGGGTTGATCATCCTGCAGATGAATTAGTGCAGCTTACAAACTCATATACTTCATCAGTGAAGGATATGACATCAAATTCATCAGATCGATTTCATCATGTAATAGAATAGATAAAGCAGTATGAGGAAGTGAGAAATGAAAGTTCATTTCTTCATGATTAGCCTGCGTCCTTTCAGGCACCTTTCAGGTCTCCAGCAAATTCTTCAAACGTTTACGCACATCTTGAGACCTAACCCTACAGAAGAGATTAGTTCTTTTTATTCACCACCCACATCTGAAGGGGTGGCAAAGAGTTCATCACTCTACGAGCTCCATACGAGAAAGGTGGCATAGAAGCCAATCCATTTCGTTTCACATAAGAGGAGTTAGGGTAAGCATATGAATAAGTAGAGAAATTCTTCGAGGACTTATGAACATAATGGTTAGAGTAATAATGCTCATATTCATAGCCCTTGGCTCTTCCCTGTGAAACAGAGTTGTTAGCACGATGATGTTCATATGAGGACTTTGATCCTTTTGAGGAATTTGATCCACGTGAGGAATTTGGTCCGTATGAGGACTTGGATCCATATGAAGAATTTGGTCCATATGAAGAGTTTGATCTGGGGTTCCTATTCTTCACAGGTGGTGTCATGAGGACATTCACCTGAAGACTTTCAAGGCACCTTTAGGGAATCCAGATTTTCTTCATAGGGGAACCGTTCCTGCAGTCAGTGCCCACATATCTAGCAAATACTTCACCATTCTGATTTTTTAACAGTTTATAGTTGGAGTCAAATGACTCATCAGAAGAATGAGCAGATTCACATGTAAAGCCAGATAAATTAGATGGATCAACTAGAGGTCCCTTTGCAGCAACCCATGAGGTTTTGGGGTAATGCTCAGGCTTCCATTATGTACCATCAGCATTGAGTTTCCTCTCAAAGGCAATACCCTCTTTCCTAGGGTTCCTGTTGAGGATCTGCTTTTTAAGCACATCACAAAGAATCTAATGCCCTTTGAGGCTTTTGTACATGCTTGTCATGTACAATTCCTTCAGCCCTGCATCGTCAGTGATACTAGCAATGTCCTCAGATGAGGAATTAGTGATAGCAGAGGCAGGTGAAGAATTTGTAACATTAGAAGCATTTGAACATTCAGGTGAAGAATTAGCAGATTCACGTTCAATGCATTTCAAACATGGAGGAACAAATTCTTCCCGAGCAGCACTGATTTATTGAGCAAGTAATGAATCGCGCTCCTTCTGAAGATCTTCATAACTCACTCTTAGCCTCTCAAGATCTTGCTTTCTTTGAATAAGTTCATAAGAAAGTTTCTCATGATCAGATAAGAGAGTGTTATGATGACCTTGAAGGTTGTCAAACCTAGACTGAAGTCGCTGAAGATTTTCAGTCAAGGTTTTAGTGCGATCCATTTCTTTACCCAACATATCATCACTTTTGTCTAGCATGTTTTGAACCTTTTCAAAAGCCATTTGTTGTTTTACAGCAATCTTAGCAAGCTTAGAGTAGCTGGGCTTAAGATTTTCATCAGATTCATCCTCACTAGATTCAGAGGAGGTATATTTAAGTACCTTGGCACCCTTTGCCATGAAGCAATAGGTGGGAGCGTAGTCATCATTGCCTTCATCAACCTTGTTGGTGAGGTTATTTTCTTCAGAGTTGAAGATAGACTTGCTGACGAATGCATTAGCGAGGGCTAGGCTTGCCACACCAGACTCAGAGTCCTCAGATGCCTCCTCTTCCTCTTGTTCCTTAGATTCAGCTTCAGAGTCCATTTCCTTGCCAATGAATGCCCGAGCCTTCTTGGAGCTGCTCTTCTTGTGAGATGAAGACTTTGAGGACTTTGATGATGAAGATTTTGAGGATTTCTTATTTTTCTTCGCATCATCAGAACTGTAATCCTTGTATTTCTTCTTCTTTGATTCCTTTTCCCACTGAGGATAATCTTGAATGTAGTGTCCAGGTTTCTTGCACTTGTGACAAAGCCTCTTCTTGTAGTCACTGGATGAGGAATCATTGCTCCTTGAGGGTCTTCCAAAGTGACCACATCTTGAGAACTTCTGGAATTTCTTCACGAGCAGTGCTAGCTCATGGCTTAGTTCATCAGGGTCACCAAGGCTGCTACTAGAGTCTTCATCTTCGGACTCAGATACCGCCGTGGCCTTCAGTGCACGTGATCTGCCATAGCTCGAACCATAGAGATCTCTCTTTTCAGCAAGCTGGAACTCATGAGTATTTAGCCTCTCGAGGATGTCAGCGGGATCAAGTGACTTGTAGTCAACACTTTCTTGTATCATCAATGCCAGAGTATAAATGAAGAATCAAGCGATCTCAGCAACTTCTTCACCACCTCATGGTCGGTATTGTCAGTGGCACCAAGTGCTTGAAGCTCATTTGAGATGTCAGTGAGGCGATCGAAGGTTTGCTGAACATTTTCATTGTCGAGTCTTTTGAAGAGGTTGAAGAGATTGCAAAGAACATCAACTTGAGAGTCACGATGTGTTGAGAGTCCCTCATTGACTTTGGATAGCCTATCCCAGATAAGCTTAGCAGTTTCCAAAGCACTCACTCTTCCATATTGTCCTTTGCTCACATGGCCACATATTATATTCTTCGCTTGAGAGTTGAGTTGCTTGAATCTCTTCACGTCGTTAGCGTTCAGTGAGGGTGAGACAGAAGGAACACCATTTTCCGTAACATACCACAGATCGTTATCAATTGCCTCAAGATGCATTCGCATCTTATTCTTCCAATAGGGGTAGTCCATCTCATCAAAGGTAGGACACCCAGCAGAGATCTTGATCATACCTGCGGTCGACATAACTAAAACTCTAGGCGGTTAAACCAAAATCACACAGAACAAGGGAGTACCTTGCTCTCATACCAATTGAAAGTGCGTTATACCGACTAGAGGGGGGTGAATAGGAGATTTTTATGAATTCTTCACTAAGGAATTTGCTGGTGAGGAAATCTCTTAGCGAAGAACTACTTGCAGCGGAATAAGTACTCAGAAGTAAACATAACAGAGCACAAGCATGGTCATCATCATGAAATGGAGACAAACACAGCGTACAGAAAGCGTAATCACAGGATAACACAGGATGAAGACAAACAGACTGAAGAAATTGAACTGAGGAAATAGAGAAAGTCTTCAGTCAAAGTCTTCAAACGCGGATATGACAAGCACACAACATAGTGATGAGCAAATGAATGAGTTGAGGAAATAGAACCAGTAGGCTTGGTGAAGACAATGATTTGGTAGGCCAGTTCCAACTGTTGTCTCAGTTGTACCTCTGGTTGGAGCGGCTAGGTATTTAAACCTGAGGACACACAGTCCTCACCGTATTATCCTTAAACTAAGGTCACACAGACCTCGTCCAATCACTCGTTGTAAGTCTTCAGGTGACTTCCGAACCTTCACAAACTCGGTCACTCGGCGATCCACAATTCCTCTTGGATGCCCTAGACCATGACGCATAACCGTCTGGAAGAAGCACAGTCTTCAAAGGTAACAAGCGTCGGATCCACGCAGGATCAATCTCTTCAGTGATGCTCAATCACTTTGGGTTTGTAGGTGTTTGGGTTTGGGTTTTCCTCACTTGATGATTTTCACTCAAAGTCCTCGGAGGATGGGATGCTCTCAAATGACAAGTGTCAGTTTCTCTCAGAGCAGCCAACCAGCTAGTGGTTGTAGGGGGCGGCTATTTATAGCCTAGGGAGCAGCCCGACATGATAAGACATAAATGCCCTTCAATGATATGACCGTTAGGTGGATAAGATATTTTGGGACAGCTGGCGTGCAACACAGCAACGGTCAGAAATTTGAGGCTCAAATTCCTCAGGGCTATCATTTTCCTCACTGTGTAGGCAATCCACACTGGTGAATTCCTAACTCCTCAGTCAGAACAAATTCCTCAGAGACCAGAAGAACTTCGTCTCTGTCACTGAAGAAATTGACTGAACTGTATGAGATTTCCAATGGCTTCACTCGAAGAGATTGGTAGGTGTAGGATTTGAGTTGAGCATCACTTGGAAATTTTTCCTTAGTATTTCCTCGACCCCCTTTAATAGTATGGTGTTTCCTATGACTCAAGTAAGAGAAAATGAAACTATGAAAAAAAAATTCTTCACGCTTCATGTTCCTCGAATGAATACCAAATCTTCAAGGTCACACCAATTTCTTCACTTTCAAAGTCTTCAAAAAGTCTTCAGAAATCCAAAGTCTTCAGTCGAAGAACTTCATTTTTAGGGGTCGACTTTCTCTGTAAATATCAAACTCCTCATAGACTTATAGACCTGTGTACACTCATAAACGCATTAGATCCTTAACCTATAAGTCTTCAATACACCAAAATCACTAAGGGGCACTAGATCCACTTACAATCTCCCCCTTTTTGGTGATTGATGACAATATAGGTTAAGTTTTCAATGGGGATAAACATATGAAGTGTAAATGCTGATATTGAGGAATTTGATTGCAAGATATAGATGAACTCCCCCTGAAGATGTGCATAGTGAGGAATTTGCTTTTGAAGCAATGCACACTTGAAGAGTTGAATCATGGAGATCCCCCCCTATATCTTGTAACTCATACACGCATTTGACATATATTATGAAGAATCTGAAATGCATGATGAAATATGGTGACTGATGTAATTCAGCATGCGTGCAATAATATTAACGAGAAATTAGCATGCAGAATAACGCATCAAAAGTATCAGAGCACCATCGGGTTTAAGTTTACAACTCGATCCAATAAAGTTTCAGAAGAATGAGAGTTGTAACTTTAGCAAACCTTGACCTTCTTGTATTTCTTAGGTGGAGGTGCAGACCAGTCAAACTCTTCCTTGAGACCCATTTTCTTCAGATCTTCTTTGCTGTAGACATGAGACAAAACAGCCCAAACAGCCCAGGAGCGGTTGAAGGTTTCATGGAGGTAGTATTGATTTTTCTTCACTGCATTATGGGTTGAGGTCATGTTGTGAAGAATTGAACCAAACTGTCTGTTGACCCATTTATGATTGTGATCAACCTTCTGATGAAGACTGAGGAGTAACTCACGATCAGTCATCACCCTAGGTGTTGTGCCTTGAGGATTTTGCTTGGCTGTGTTGGGGCAGAGTCATGGGTGGCAGAGTCGTCATTGGTTGAATAGGATGCAGCCTTGCGAAATTGACCATCCAATGGACGAGTGCCTTCATCTATAACAGCAGCGGCCTTTCCCTTGTCATCAGTTGAGGAAAATGTCCGTGTGAGGACTTCAATCGGAGGCAAGTAGCTGCAGTGGTTCAGTGCATCACCTTTGTAGTTGAGTGAAGACCTTGTTCTAATGAATCTCATAATCCATGGTGCATAAGGCTTCATCTCAAATGGTGGCATAGCGATATTGGCCAGAGTCCTCATGAAGAAATCATGGAAGTTGACGGGAACGCCATGAATGATATTGAAAAGCAGATTCTTCATGATGCCAACGACATCTTCATCATTTGAGTCGTGGCCTTTGATAGGACTCAATGTCTTTGTCAGAATGCGATAGACAGTCCGAGGCACATACAGTAGTTCCTTGACGAGGAATTTGGTTCGTGGGGCTAGCCCTGGCTTCAAAGGCTTCATCAGCACTTGCTTGTAATGATTTTTAAGCTCAGGTTCGCTGTAGACACATCGAGCAGCTTCAAGGGGAGGACTGAGTGGTAGGGCACGGAGCAATTCAGAGGCTGGTGCCTTGTAATGAGTGTTTTCAGACATCCAGTCCAGTACCCATGAGTTCACATCTTCAGAATCTCCAGTGATGTCCAGCATCGCATAGAATTGAAGAGTGAGTTCTTCATTCCAATCACATATGTCAGTGCACAAATTTAACAGTCCAGCGTCGTGAAGAACACTGAGGACTCGCTCGAAGCATGGCAGAGATTCCATATCCACATGAGGAATATGTGCATGATTGAAGACTTTGTCTTTGTTGAACAACACCGAGGAATAAAAATTAGCCTGACTGGCACTCCAGAAACGCCTCTTCCTAATGCGAGCAGAATCATATGGGCCTGTGAAGAATACATGCTCGCCAAAGAAATCTTCAGCCTTGAATTTTTGCTTGCGTGAGAATGGATCCTTTGGCTTGGGCAGAGGAGTGTCAGTGAGTTGCATCACAACCACAGGAATCGCAATCTCAGGTTCTTCATGCTGAGGAATTTCTGGTTCGTCTGCAGTGGCAGTCTGCGTGTTCAAGTGATCAGCAGCAGCAGTTTCTTCAGCACTAGTGGTTGGAATTTCTTCATGCACAGATGAGTTGGGATGAGTTTCTTCAGAGCTTGAAGATGAGGTGTGACCTTGAAGATTTGGTATTCATTCAAGGGACATGAAGCGTGAAGACTTTTGTTTTCGTAGTTTCATTTTCTCTTACTTGAGTCATAGGAAACACCGTACTGTTAAAGGGGGTCGAGGAAATACTAAGGAAAAATTTCCAGGTGATGCTCAACTCAAATCCTACACCTACCAATCCCTTCGAGTGAAGCCATTGGAAATCTCATACAGTTCAGTCAATTTCTTCAGTGATAGAGACGAAGTTCTTCTGGTCGCTAAGGAATTTGTTCTAACTAAGGAGTTAGGAATTCGCCAGTGCGGATTGCCTACACAGTGAGGAACATGATAGCCCTGAGGAATATGAGCCTCAAATATCCGACCGTTGTTGTGTTATGCGCCAGCTGTCCCAAAATATCTACCACCAAACGGTCATATCATTGAAGGGCATTTATGTCTTATCATGTCGGGCTGCTCCCTAGGCTATAAATAGCCGCCCCCTACAACCACTAGCTGGTTGGCTGCTTCGAGAAAAACTGACACTTGTCAATTTAGAGCATCCCATCCTCCGAGGACTTTGAGCGAAAATCATCAAGTGAGGAAAACCCAAACCCAAACACCTACAAACTCAAAGTGATTTAGCACCACTGAAGAGATTGATCCTGCGTGGATCCGACGCTTGTTACCTTTGAAGACTGTGCTTCTTCCAGACGGTTAGGCGTCATGGTCTAGAGCGTCCAAGAGGAATTGTGGATTGCCGAGTGACCAAGTTTGTGAAGGTTCGGAAGTCACCTGAAGACTTACCACGAGTGATTGGGTGAGGTCTGTGTGACCTTAGCTCAAGGAGAATATGGTGAGGACTGTGTGTCCGGGACTGTGTGTCCTCAGGTTTAAATACCTAGCCTCTCCAACCAGATGTACAACTGAGACAGCGGTTGGAACTGGTCTACCAAATCATTGTCTTCACCAAGGTTACTGGTTCTATTTCCTCAACTCTTTCATTTCCTCATTATTGTGTTGTGCACTTGTTCATATTTGTGTTTGAAGACTTTGACTGAAGACTTTCTCAATTTCCTCAGTTCAATTTCTTCAGTCTGTTTGTCTTCATCCTGTGTTATCCTGTGATTACGCTTTCTGTACTCTGTGCTTGTCTTCATTTCATCACGATGACTATACTTGTGTTCTGTTATGTTTACTTTTGAGTACTTATTCCGCTGCTAGTAGTTCTTCGCTAAGGAATTTCCTCACCCGCGAATTCCTCAGTGAAGAATTCATAAAAATTGCCTATTCACCCCCACCTCTAGTCGATATAACACACTTCCAGTTGCAGCCTTGGTGATCCTGAAGAACTGAGCCAGGAGCTAGCATTGCTAGTGAAGAAAATTCAGAAGTTCTCAAGGCGTGGTCGCTTTCGAAAATCCTCAAGGAGTGATGATTCCTCATCCCGTGACTACAAGAAGAGGCTATGCCACAAATGCAAGAAACCTGGTCACTACATTCAAGATTGTCCTCAGTGGGAAAAGGAATCAAAGAAGAAGAAATACAAGGATTACAGTTTTGATGACTCAAAGAAGAAGAAGAAATCTTCAAAGTCCTCATCATCAAAATCCTCAAAGTCTTCATCTCACAAGAAGAGCATCTCAAAGAAGGCTCGGGCATTCATTGGCAAGGAAATGAACTCTGAGGCCAAGTCCGAGGAACATGAGGAAGAGGAGGCATCTGAGGAGTCAGAGTCTGGTGTGGCGAGCCTAGCCCTCACTACTGCATTCGTCAGCAAGTCCATCTTCAACACTGAAGAAAATAGCTTCCACAACAAGGTTGATGACAATGATGACTATGCTCCCACCTATTGCTTCATGGGAAAGGGCGCCAAGATACTCAAATATCCCTCCTCTGAATTAAGTGAGGATGAATCTGATGAAAACCTCAAGCCCAGCTACTCTAAACTTGCTAAGATTGCTGTGAAACAACAAAAAGCTTTTGAAAAGGTTCAAAACATGCTAGACAAAAGTGATGATATGTTGGGTGAAGAAATGGATCGCACTAAAACTTTGACTAAAAATCTTCAAAGACTTCAGACTAAGTTTGACAACCTTCAAAGTCATCATAACACTCTCTTATCAGATCATGAAAAGCTTTCTTATGAATTTATTCAAAGAAAGCAAGACCTTGAAAAGTTAACGGAGAGTTATGAAGATCTCCAGAAGGAGCGTGATTCATTACTTGCTCAACAAATCAGCGCTGCTCAGGAATAATTCATTCCTCCATGTTTGAAGTGCATTGAACGTGAATCTACTAATTCTTCACCTGAATGTTCAAATGCTTCTAATGTTACAAATTTTTCACCTGTCTCTGCTATCACTAATTCCTCATATGAGGACATTGCTAGTATCATGATGATACAGGGCTGAAGGAATTGTATATGACAGGCATGTACAAAAGCCTCAAAGGGCATCAAGCTCTTTGTGATGTGCTTAAAAAGCAGATCCTCAACAGGAACCCTAGGAAAGAGGGTATTGCCTTTGAGAGGAAACTCAATGCTGATGGGACTTACTGGAAGCCTGAGCAGTATCCCAAAACCTCATGGGTTGCTACAAAGGGACCTCCAGTAGATCCATCTACCTTATCTGGCTTTACATGTGAATCTCCTCATTCTTATGATGAGTCATTTGACTCCAACTATAAACTGTTCAAGAATCAGAATGGTGAAATATTTGCTAGATATGTTGGCACTAACTGCAGGAACCGTTCCCCTATGAAGAAAATCTGGGTTCCCAAAAGGTGCCTTGAAAATCTTCGGGTGAATGTCATCATGACACCACCCATGAAGAATAGGAACCCCAGATCAAGTTCTTCATATGGATCCAAGTCTTCATCTGGATCAAATTCCTCAAAAGGATCAAAGTCCTCATATGAACATCATCGTGCTAACACTTCTGTTTCGCAGGGAAAATCTAAGGGCTATGAATATGAGCATTATTCTTCTAACCATTATGTTCATAAGTCCTCAAAGAATTTCTCTGCTTATTCATATGCTTACCCTAACTCCCTATTTGTGAAACGAAGTGGACTGGCTTCTATGCCACCTTTCTCTTATGGAGCTCGCAGAATGATGAACTCTTTGCCACCCCTTCCGATGTGGGTGGTGAAGAAAAAGAACTAATCTCTTATGCAGGGTCAGGTCTCCAGACGTACTTAAATGTGTGAAGAATTTGCTGGAGACCTGAATGTGCCTGAAAGGACGCAGGCTAATCATGAAGAAATGAATCCTCATTTCTCACGTCCTCATGCTGCTTTATCAGTTCTATTGCTTGATGAAATTGATGTCATATTCTTCACTGATGGAGTATATGAGTTCGTAAGTCGCACTAATTCATCTGCAGGATGATCTACCCAAAGCCACTGAGTGAGTCCTCGATAGTGGATGTACGAATCACATGACTGGTGACAATAATATATTGATGGATGTTCCCTTATCTCCATCGCATCTGAAGCATATCATCTTCGCTGATAAAGGCAAAAGCAAGGTATTGGGTCTAGATAAGGTTGTGATCTCAAAGGATCGACACATGGACAAAGTCATGCTTGTCGAGTCCTTAGGATACAACCTCATGTCAGTCTCAATGCTTTGTGATCTTGATATGGTTGTTATCTCTGGCAAGTATCGTTGTGTTGTGGTCATGGAAGATGAAAATTCCAAAGTCTTCGAAGGCTTTAGGAGAGGAGATCTGTATATTGTTGATTTCTCTACAGGACCACAACTAGCTATATGTCTACATGCAAAAGCTTCAGAAGGCTGGCTATGGCATCGACGACTTGGTCATGCTGGCATGAGGAACTTGCACACGCTCGCGAAGAAGAAGCATGTCATTGGCATTGAGAATGTCAAATTCCTTAAGGATCACTTGTGCGGAGCCTGTGAAGGTGGAAAGATGACCAAGGCCAAGCATCCAGCGAAGACTATCATGACTACCACTCAACCACTTAAAGTGCTTCACATGGATCTCTTTGATCCTAACCATTACTCTGCATTCACTAATGAAGCATCTCTATATGGCTTTGTTATTGTTGATGATTACTCTCGTTACACATGGGTGCATATTGTCACTTACAAACATGAAGTGCAGGAAGTCTTCAAACGATTTTCCTCGAGGGCTTCAACTGAAAGTGCAACTATCCCTAGGTGGTATTGGTAATTCATAACAACATATAGCTCACTGAGCTAATGCTATTCCAAGATGATTATTTCAGGAAAGCGCAATGATTGGCATGGCATGGATGATGAAAGTGGATCCCTCAAAATGCTAAGGACAAAGGATTGGCTCAAGCTCCAAAGCTCAAGACTCTTCATTTTATATTTTAGTGATCCAAGATCACATTGAGTCTTTAGGAAAAGCAAATACTATCAAGGAGGGATGAGGTGTTGCTTAATGAGCCTCTTGCTTCATGTGCTTAGTGATATGCTCCAAAATACTCAGCTACTTTCCCATATCCACACTTGACCTAAACCCAAAGCCAAACTCGGACCTACCAATTCTTTCAATCCGGCACCACCGAGTTTCACATGTCATAGCCACTGCCAAACCCTAAGCAAATCGGTTCTACCGATAGGGATCTCGGTCTCACCGAGATGGGATTGTAATCTCTCTGTTTCCTTTTCGTAACTTTTCAGTCTCACCGAAAGAGCGGATCGGTCCCACCGAGATTGCAATGTAAACTCCCTGTTTCCTTTTTGTAACATTTCGGTCTCACCGAAAGAGCAAATCGGTCCCACCGAGTTCACCTGACCAACTCTCTGGTTAGCTTATTACCAAATCGGTCTCACCGAGTTTGTGTAATCGGTCTCACCGAGATTACGTTATGCCCTATCGGTCCTACCGAGTTGCATATCGGTCCCACCGAAAATCACTAACGGTCACTAGGCTTACTAAATCGGTCCGACCGAGTTTGTCGATTCGGTCCCACCAAGATTGGTAAATTGTGTGTAACGGTTGGATTTTGTGTGGAGGCTATATATACCCCTCCACCTCCTCTTCACTCGTGGAGAGAGCCATCAGAACAGATCTACACTTGCAACTCACATGTTCTGAGAGAGAACCACCTACCCTTGTGTTGAGCTCAAGATATTCCATTCCTACCATATGAATATTGATCTCTAGCCTTCCCCAAGTTGCTTTCCACTCAAATCTTCTTTCCACTAGATCCAAATCCTATGAGAGAGAGTTGAGTGTTGGGGAGACTATCATTTGAAGCACAAGAGCAAGGAGTTCATCATCAACACACCATTTGTTACTTCTTGGAGAGTGGTGTCTCCTAGATTGGCTAGGTGTCACTTGGGAGCCTCCGACAAGATTGTGGAATTGAACCAAGGAGTTTGTAAGGGCAAGGAGATCGCCTACTTCGTGAAGATCTACCGCTAGTGAGGCAAGTCCTTCGTGGGCGATGGCCATGGTGGGATAGACAAGGTTGCTTCTTCATGGACCCTTCGTGGGTGGAGCCCTCCGTGGACTCGCGCAACCGTTACCCTTCGTGGGTTGAAGTCTCCATCAACGTGGATGTAGGATAGCACCACCTATCCGAACCACGCCAAAAACATCCGTGTCTCCAATTGCGTTTGAATTCTCCAAACCCTTCCCTTTACATTCTTGCAAGTTGCATGCTTTACTTTCCGCTGCCTATATACTCTTTGCATGCTTGCTTGAATTGTGTGATGATTGCTTGACTTGTCCTAAAGTAGCTAAAATCTGCCAAACTCTAAAATTGGGAAAAGGTTAAGTTTTTATTGGTCAAGTAGTCTAATCACCCCCCCCTCTAGACATACTTAAAGGTCCTACAAGTGGTATCAGAGCTTTGGTCTCCATTTGTGTCGGGGTAAATAACCATGGGTAGCCTAGCCGGCTCCCCTTGGCACTTCAGAAAAAATTACAAGCCAATCCGGCCTCCAAGACACCAAGACGTGGGGCCACCTTCCCCCTGCCGGCTGCCTCTTAGGCCGACTGTCGGGAGGCGGCCCGGCCTTAACCCTCATGAAGAAAGCCGCGGGAGGGCCGGCTCCAAGAAGCCGGCCTCGAGAAGGCCGACTCCAAGAAGCCGGCTCCCACGGCACGGTCAAGATCGTACCCTCGAGGCCCGCAACCACATAACGGCGATGGGACGGGCGTGGCTACAGTGGAGCCTGCCACCCCCGAAACCCGGAGCACGCCTGGCACAATGCTCCGTACGGGATAGCATGTCTCGTCCGGTGCGGCACTGTTGCCATGATGACTATGGCGCCATCCACGGCGGGTTGTCAGCGCAGCCCATGGGCGGTGGGCCCCTTTGGGCAGAGAGACACCCGAAGGCGGCCAGGCCTCCCCCAGTCGGCCCAAGACATGGCCGGCTTTCTCAAGCCGGCTTGCTCCTTCCCTCGAAGGAGGCGCCCCATTAAGAAGACAAGACGATGTGAGGCTATAGCGATCGCCCGCCAGGCGGCGGCGCTGTAGCCACGCTTACCTCGATAAAGCCCTCATCATCAGGATTGAGGCAACAGTAATCGGCCGCTGACAGGGCCCTAGGCAGTAGGGCCTGCCTGTCGACCAAGATGCCGGCAGCCGGTGGGGCCCACCAGCAGGCGGGCCCCAGCAGCCGGCGCGGAAGCCGGCGAGCGTAGACACTGACGGCTGGGACCCGCTCCTAGCCGAATTACCATTGTACCCCCGTGGGGTAGGCCTATATAAACCCCCCGGGGCACCCATGCAAAGGGTTGATCTCATCGAGGTTACCAAACACATAGAGAGAAGAATAGATCTAGCCTTGCCCTTCTTCTTCCTCTCGCCAAACAGCTCGAGGAGCACCTTGTAGCTACTTGAACTTGTTCATCGAGTGATCATGCGGAGACCCCGCAGAGCAGCAGTAGGGGTGTTATCTCCACGGAGAGCCCCGAAGCTGGGTAAGATTCGTCGGCGTGCATGTCTTCGCCTTATCCCGCTTCCAGGCACCGGCGATGTCTTACTGGCTCCCACACAGATAAGCCACCCATTGGCATATGTTGCACCAACCACCCGACATTTGGTGCCCACTGTGGGGCCAGGTGCACCGTCGTCCGGAGACCTGTTCTGGACGGGAACCTTCTTCCTCCCCAGCGAGCGTAGCCAGCCCGGCACGCCCGATGGCAAGGTTGTCAGAATCGTGATTTTGAATCGGATCGGAGCTCTGATGGTAGGATCGCAAATCGTAGAATCTTCACTATCAGGGTCGTAAAAACGTAGATTCTATGAACTAAAATCGTAGAATCAGAGAGGTTAGTTTGGATCGTAAAGTCGTAGAATCGTATAACAGAATCGCGATTCTGACAACCTTGCCCGATGGCGCTTGCCATGACGCGCTGCAAGGCGTCACCAACGCTTGCGCAACAAGCGACCTCGCCGATCCCCTTGGCGAGGCCCTCATCTCCGACGAGCTTGCTTTCGACGCGGGCACCGACCGCCTCGTCGACCTCCTCGGCCAGCTCCACGTCTCCGGCGAGCCTGCCGTGGACCAGGAGTCCGTTGGCTCCACCGATCCGATGCATGTCGACTCCGACACTGCCTCGCCTGACTCCTTCCCCACCAACGTTGTGATCTACGACGGCCCGCTTCCCCGAGCCGATGGCTGTGATGTTGCCACCGTCGAGGTGATGGTCATCAGCCATGGCGGCGCTTCTGGCGAGAACGCCCACGACGCCCCGCAAGCGGCGATCCACGATCTGTCCGTCCCCCTCCCGGCCGATGCCGACGCCGAAGCACTGGAGGCTCGCCGCCTCGCCCTCCTCGCGGAGGGCCGGAAGCTAGCTTCCGTGAGACGCCTCACCGAGGCCCACCAGTGCGAAGTCGACCGCGCCGCCTTCGGCACGCCACCTCCTGGCGGGCCAAGCCGAGTCGGTGTCGTCAGACAGCGCGGCGCTGTCATCGCCGACTTGCTTGGAGTCGACCGCCCAGTCTATGCCACCCCACTCGAGAACCTGCGCGCCGCCCAGGCGGCCGTAGACGAGCTGGACGGACTGGGGGCCGAACAGCTCCCCTACATGACCAGACGCATCCAGCAGCTAATCGATGCAGCCGCACAGCGGCACGAAGCCGACGTCCACGAGGAAAGCCCTCCACCGCGCCGAGAGCACGGCGCGACGTCCCGGACGCCGACTGCGGGTAGAACCCGCACGCGACACGAGAAAGAGCCGGCTGCCAGCCGAAGCCGAACCCGGATCTCCATCGAGCGAGATGCAGAACGCCACCCTCGAGCCATGGAGCGGCGGGGCAACCCGCCTCCGCCTCCGCCTCGCGGGGAGAGGTATCCCACCCCACCGCCTGTCATGCATCCGACTCTCAGCGGCCGACTAGGTCACCGCAAAGGAGTCGGCGAGAACGAAGCCCGCCATCGGATCGACCGCCTAGCGCGATCCCTGGCGCTAGAAGGAGAAGATGATGTCGGCCCGCCTTGCTTCGGCCCCCGCATCCGCAACGAGCCCTTCCCCAAAGGGTTCTCGCTCCCAAGAGACACGCCCAAGTACAATGGCTCCGTGAAGCCAGAATATTGGTTGATCGACTACTCCACTGCAGTACGCATCGCGAACGGCAATAGGCGCGTTGCCGTGAAGTACGTGCCCCTCATGCTCCAAGGCACGGCGCGGACCTGGCTCAACAGCCTCAAGCCATACAGCGTCAACAGCTGGCTAGACTTCACAGAAGCCTTCGTCCGCAACTTCACCAGCACCTACAAGCGGGCTCCCAAGCCCAGGCAGCTCTCCTTGTGCATGCAAGGCCCCGCCGAGTCCACTCGCGACTACCTCACTCATTGGGCCGAGCTCCGCAACTCTTGCGAAGGAGTGCACGAAGTGCAAGCCATAGAGTACTTCATAGCCGGGTGCCGAGAAGGCACCCTCCTCAAGCACAAGCTCCTCTGCGACGAGCCGACTACCCTCGACGAGCTTCTAGTCATAGCGGACAAGTACGCCACCGCCGACTCCTCAATGAAGACTAAACTCCGGGTTGACGCGTCCGGAAAGGTACTCAACCCGGCGCCCAAGACGCCGGCTGGGGACTCCGGCCGAAGCCCATACCAAAACGACCACAAGCGCAAAGGCCCCGTGCCGCCTTCCACCAGTCGGCAGGTGGCCACGGTCGAGGGCAAGCAGCCCGAAGGGCGGCCCGCACCTAAGAAGCACAAAGGCGGCCGGCCGGCTTGGCAGCCGGCCTTCTCCTACGAGCAAACCCTCGACGCCCCATGCAAGTTCCACAGCGGCGTGAAGCCATCCAACCACACAACCCGGAAGTGCCACTGGCTCATCCGAATCTCCAAAGGTGAAGGGCTCGCGCCGCCTCCACCTGCTGGTCCACCGCCTCCGGCTCCGTAGCAGCCGGCCGCTCGGCCAGCAGTCGGGGCGGTGCACGATGAGTTCCCCGACAAGCACGCCGTCTACGTCGTCTTTACAAGCCAGCCTGAAGACCGGCGCAGCAGGCGCCGAGAGCACCAGGAAGTCAACGCGGTTTGCCACCAACCCCTCCGATCACATGCATTGGTCAGAAAAACCCATCAGCTGGAGCCGGGCCGACCACCCAAAGGTGATGCCATCTCCCGGCTCTTATGCACTGGTTCTGGATGCCACCCTTGCAACCGACAGATGCGCAGCCCGTTTCTCCCGCGTGTTGATAGACGGCGGGAGCAGCATCAACATCCTTTACCTTACACCCTGAAGAAGCTCAACGTCAAGACGAAGCAGCTCACGCCCACCCGGACTGTGTTCCACGGCATCGTACCTGGCCTGTCCTGCTCCCCCATTGGCAAGATCAAGATTGATGTCCTCTTTGGGGACAAGGATCATTTCCACAGGGAGGCCATCTGGTTTGAAGTGGTGGACCTTGAGAGCTCTTACCATGCACTGCTTGGCCGACATGCCTTGGCCAAGTTCATGGTTGTTCCCCACTATGCTTACCTCAAGATGAAGATGCCGAGCACCAAGGGCATCACCACCATAGTCGGCGATTACAGGAAATCAGCTGAGTGCGCAGCGGCCAGCAGCCGGCTGGCCGAGTCCCTAGTGATTGCCGAAGAGAAGAAGAAGTTGGACCAGATCGTGACCATGGCTGGCAAGCAGCCGGCCCTGTCCCCCGATCCCAAAGAATGTGATGCCCAAGGTTCCTTCCAGCCGGCCAAGGAAACAAAGAAGATACCTCTTGACCCCGAGCACCCGGAAAGGTTTGCCGTCATTGGGGCAAACCTAAACAGCAAATAGGAAGGCGAGCTCGCCGATTTCCTCCGTGAGAATCGGGACATCTTTGCATGGTCCCCCAAGGACATGCCGGGTGTTCCGAAGGATTTCGCCGAGCACAAATTACACGTCCGAGAAGGTGCAAAACCAGTCAAGCAACCCCTCCGCCGACTGTCGGAGGAAAAGAGAAGGATTGTAGGAGAAGAGATAGCCCGGCTTCTGGCTGCCGGCTTCATCATGGAAGTGTTCTTTTCGGAGTGGCTCGCCAATCCGGTCCTCGTGCTGAAGAAGAACAACAAGTGGCGCATGTGCATAGACTACACGAGCCTCAACAAGGCCTACCCCAAGGATCCTTTTGCCCTGCCAAGGATAGATCAAGTGATAGACTCCACAGCTGGATGCGAGCTGCTGAGTTTTTTGGATGCTTACTCCGGGTACCATCAGATAAAGTTGGACCCGGCCGACCGCCTGAAGACCGCCTTCATCACGCCATTCGGAGCCTTCTGCTACCTGACTATGACATTCGGCTTGAGAAATGCCGGTGCCACTTTTCAGCGTTGCATGCAGAAGTGCCTCCTCAAGCAACTCGGCAGAAATGCCCACGTCTAAGTGGACGACATTGTGGTGAAGACGGAGAAGCGCAGCACCATGCTAGAAGACCTCAAGGAAACATTCGCGAACCTGCGCCGATTCCGGATCAAGCTCAACCCCGAGAAATGCATGTTCGGAGTGCCAGCCGGCCAGCTCCTAGGCTTCCTGGTCTCCGAACGCGGCATCGAATGCAACCCCGTAAAGATCAAGGCCATTGAGAGAATGGCGATTCCCACCAAGCTGCGAGACGTCCAGAAGTTCACCGGATGCTTGGCTTCCCTAAACCGCTTCATCAGCCGGCTCGGAGAGAAGGCTCTCCCCCTCTACTGCCTCATGAAGAAGACCACTCACTTCGAGTGGAACGACCAAGCCGGCCAAGCTTTTCACGAGCTGAAGAAGATGCTGACCACGCCGCCTGTCTTGGCGGCGCCGACTGAGAAGGAGCCCATGCTCCTCTAAATTGCTGCAACCAGCCGGGTGGTCAGCACCATCATCGTAGTCCAGCGCCCAGAAGAGGGCCGAGCCCAGCCGGTCCAGAGGCCGGTGTACTATTTGAGCGAGGTGCTGTCTACCTCGAAGCAGAACTACCCGCACTACCAGAAGATGTGCTACGGCATGTACTTTGCCGCCAAGAAGCTGAAGCCCTACTTCCAAGAGCACCCCATCACGGTCGCCCCGCTTGCCGAGATCATAGGCAGCCAGGATGCATCCGGCCGGGTGGCGAAATGGGACATCGAGCTGGCCCCTTATACGATCTTCTACCAGCCCCGCACCGCCATCAAGTCCCAAGCAATGGCCGACTTCCTCGTAGACTGGGCCGAGACCCAGTACCTGCCGCCGGCTCCGGACTCCACTCACTGGCGCCTGCACTTCGATGGGTCCAAGATGCTCACCGGCTTGGGAGCCGGTGTCATCCTCACCTCTCCCAAAGGCGACAAGCTCAGATACACGCTGCAAATTCACTTTGCCGCCTCCAACAACGTGGCCGAGTATGAGGCGCTCGTACACGGGCTCCGGCTTGCCAAAGAACTCGGCATACGCCGGATCCTGTGTTACGGCGACTCAGACTTGATAGTCCAGCAGTCATCCGGCGATTGGGACGCCAAGGCGCAAACATGGCAAGCTACCGCTTCCTCGTCCAGCAGATTAGCGGGTACTTTGAAGGATGCGAGTTCCTCCACGTACCACGAGCCGACAACGGGCCAGCAGATGCCCTGGCTCGATTAGGCTCCACTCGGCAAGCAATACCAACTGGCGTCTCTCTGCAACGCCTCCTCAAGCCTTCTATCAAGCCGTCTCCAGAGTCCGATTCCATCTTCGTGCCGCCTAGCCCCGATGCAGCCGGATCCGGCTTGAAGAGCCAAGCAGGCGGCTCGGGGACTTCGATAGGTGGCGCGGGGACTTCAGCAGGCGGCTCGGGGACTTTCGTAGTCGCACCAGACCCGGGGACTTCTGAACCCGGCTCGGGGACTACGGTAGTCGGCCCGGGGACTGCACCAGCACCACAGGCGGCGACCGACCCCAGCATTTCACAACCCAGCCCGCCCACCCTGGTTGCAGTAGCCGCGTTGGCAATAGAAGAAGTCACAGCTCCATCATGGGCCCAGCCCATCCTCAACTTCCTGACAAACCAAGAACTGCCGGCCGACGAGACAGAGGCAAGACAAGTCCAACGCCGAGCCGGAGCATACACAATCGTCAACAGAGAGCTCGTCAGGCGCAGCGTCACTGGAGTTTTCCAGCGATGCGTTGAACAAGAGAAGGGCATAGCAATCCTCAGAGACATTCACCAAGGTGAATGCGGCCACCGTGCGGCCTCAAGATCACTAGTCGCCAAAGCTTTCTACCATGGATTCTTTTGGCCGACTGCTTTGGACGACGCCAAGGAACTAGTCAAGCATTGCAAAGGGTGCCAAGTCTTTAGCTCCAAGCAACACCTGCTGGCTTCGGCACTCAAGACCATTCCCCTCACTTGGCCCTTTGCCGTTTGGGGTATGGACATGGTGGGCCCATTCAAGACGGCGTGCGGCGGCATGACACATCTGCTTGTCGCCGTGGACAAGTTCACCAAGTGGATCGAAGCAAAGCCGATCAAGAAGCTGAATGGGTCGACTGCCGTGACATTCATCGCATATATAACAACTCGGTACGGCGTGCCGCACAGCATCATCACCGACAATGGCACAAATTTTGCCAAGGGAGCCTTGACACGTTTCTGCGCGACGCAGGGCATCCGACTGGACTTAGCGTCCGTTGCCCACCCGTAGTCAAACGGCCAAGTCGAACGAGCCAACGGCCTCATCCTTTCCGACATCAAGCCCCGACTGGTCGTGCCACTGGAGCGTTCGGCCGGCTGCTAGCTCGATGAGCTTCCGGCCGTCCTCTGGAGTCTGCGCACTACCCCAAACAGGTCAACCGGCTTCACCCCTTTCTTCCTCGTATATGGTGCCGAGGCGGTCATCCCAACCGACATTGAGTTCGACTCGCCTCGGGTGACCATGTACACGGAGGCGGAGGCCAAGGAAGCACGAGAAGACGGCGTCGACCTGCTGGAAGAAAGCCGGCTATTAGCCCTCAGCCGGTCCGCCATCTACCAGCAGGGTCTGCGTCGCTACCACAGCCGGAAGGTCAAGCCAAGATCCTTCCAAGAGGGCGACCTTGTGCTCCGGCTGATCCAGCGAACAGCCGGCCTGCACAAGCTCTCGGCCCCTTGGGAAGGCCCCTTCGTCATTAGCAGAGCGCTAGGAAACGACTCCTACTACCTGATCGACACACAGAAGCCCAAGGCACGAAAGAGAGACGACTCCGGCAAGGAGTCGGAACGACCATGGAACGCCAACCTCCTCCGAAGATTTTACAGTTGAAATGCAGTATGTATCACGCTAACTTTTGTACTAAGTACGAGACAATAGGCTCCCCGAGGAGAACTCGGGGACTGCCATCTTTTTATCTATGAAGTGTACCATGCCTATGATTATGTCATTACATTCACTTCTCTCGTCCGGCACCGGGTTCGACTAATCGCCCGGGGACTGGCCTCCTTGAGTTATGTTAGAAGTCCTACCCGCGGTCAGACAAGTAGTGTGCCGGCTCCAAAGCCCTCTCTTGACAAAAGTCGCAGTTCGAAGAATCGGTTGTCCGGCTGGCAAGAGCCAAAGGCAGGAAAGGACGCCCACACGAAAAACGGCTAGGGGCTAACGGACCAACATAATAAAAAGCCGGCTTTTTCCCACCTCCGACCGACTACAAGAGTAGCCGGCCGGCCGGTTTCCATTCACTTCGCTATAATCTAAGAAAGCTCGAGTACTTGCCTTCTCCAAGAAAGATAGCCGAGTCCTTCCTTAGCCACAGACTGCAGAGCAGCTGCCGGCTGGGAAGGCAGCAATCAGGGGAAGGCGGCAAAGGAAACAACCTAAAGATAAAAAGCAAACGAGAATGGAAGCCAAACACATGCATGATTATATTTACACAAAAGGCTTCGAAAAAGCCAACATTCAACATAGTTTGAATACACCCCCAGTGGGTGGAACTGCGCAAACTTAATAAAAATTGTTCAAGGAGTAACAAACAGGAAAAACAAAGACGGCAGATCAAGCCAAGGGAGCGACTGGCGTGTCGGGTAGGTCGGCTGAGACAGTAGCGCCGGCTGGAGGAGTGGCCGGCTGGTGAACCTCAGCGTGATCGCCGCCTCCCGCAGAGGGCGCGCTAGCGCGCGCCTCATTGCTGGAGGCACGGTCATGCTGAGGCTGGCTGGTTGCTTCACCGGCCGGCTCGACGTCTTCGCCCTCCTCCCCTTCTTCGTCTTCACCTTCATCACTAGAGGCGATCTCCTCCGCCGAGTCTTCACCCTCCGCCGGGTTCATCCCGAACCACTCCTCCGGCTGGGCGACGTCGTTTTCGTCCACCTCAGAAGCGAAGACGCTGGTGTCGGTAAAATCGGCAAGAGCTGAAGCACGCCGGATGATAGCCGGCCGCACCTCCACCAGCTCTTCATCAGCCTCCTCCCGCCAAGTCCTCAGCTGCTCCAAATTCAGCCCGGGGTATCAGACCCGGACGAACTCCAGCGCCCGCCTGGCGCCAGATCGGGCAGCGGAGGCCTTCCAGGCCTCGAAGCGGCCGACTGCCACCTCCAGCCAGTCGGCAATCCGGCTCGGGGTGCAGGGAATCGCCTCGCCTGGCCAGAGGGCGGCCAGCACCTGCGCTCCGGCACGTTGGAGGCGGCGGAGCATGCGGTGTGCCGGCTGCAGCCGGGCTTGGATCGCCAAGAGCTGCTCCTCAACTGTCCGGCTCGCGTCCGGCGCGATCTCAACCCCCGCCTGCCGGCGTGCCTCGCGGTAGGCCTCGATGGCCTGGGTGGCTGCGACGGAGTGGCGGGGGAAGTAGTCTGCGTAGAGAACAAAAGCAGAAAAAATCAAAAGACGAATCGGAGGGCAAGGGGGCGAGCAAGGAGTAAAGGGAGGCGGCTTACCGTCGATCAGATCCTCGATCCGGCTGTAACCCTCGCTCAGCGCTTGCTTTGCCTCAGCCCAGCCTGCCGCTTCAGTCTCAAACTCAGCTTTGAGGGCGGCCTCGCTATCTCGCGCCTCCTTCAGGGCCGCCTTGTGGCTCTCCTCCTGGTCGGCCAACTTCTTGGCCAGGCGGTCGCGCTCCTGGACTAAGGCATTGAGCTCGGCCTCCTTGGCGCGAAGGGCGGTCTGGGCCCCGCCGAGCTGCTCCCTCAAGTCGGCGTTGGCCCCTGCAAGCATGAAGACAAAGGAAGAAATAGTAAGGAAGAAGTCGTCGGGGAAGATCCGACCCAACTGCTCAGCAGTTGGCCCGGATCTCGAGGACTACACCCAGTGGGTGCACTGACGCGCCCCCACAGGATATGAAGAAAACGGAGCACGCACTCCGGCTAATGGTCAGATCCTCGCTCTTCTGGCGCAGCTCCCGAGCCTGGGAGTCGAAGGCGGCAGCACTCCGGTTATGGTACTCCTGGAAGATCAGACAGGATGCAAGAATAAGATAACTATCAGGACCTAGTAAGTTCCAAGCCGCCTGCTCAGCAGCCGACTCGGAACTCGGGGACTACACCCAGTGGGTGCGCTGACGCGCCCCCACAGAAGAAATCAAAAGGGTGAAGCAGCCAGGGCCAGAAGACTCACCCGAACGACGGCCCGCGTCGCAAGGAAATCGCGAGTATATCGCTGCAGCGCGGTGGCATGAGCCTGAAGCCGGCCCCGGACCTCCTGGGCCGACGCGTTCAGTTCACCCGTCTCCTCATTGGGCGCCCACTCGGACGTGTTGGAGCTGGCCGCCTCCAAGGCCTCCGCCGTCTGACGGGTGGTCGCAACTTTGTCTGGCTCCGGCACGAAGGTGGCTTCCCCCGCGCGCGGGCGTGATGACGGCTACACCACCAGGCCGGCTCCTGCTGCCGGCTCGCTCCCGGCCGGCTGCACCAGCACCGCAGCCGACTGGCCGCCCTGGCCCGCTCCAGTCGGCGCCGTCCGCGGCACCTCCTCCAAGACGACCACATCATCCTCACTCCGCTCCGCCGCCGCCTGGCCGTGGTCGGCCTCCTCAGACGGAGGCACGGGGGCGTTGGGAGCCACACTCAACAGGGGGATCACGAGCTGTGGAGGCCGGTTGCGCGAGGCCTCCTCCTCCGCCTCCACCTCCGCCTGGGCCGTCGCGTCGGCCTGCTCCTTCGCCGCCTGGGCAGCCCTCCGCTCCGACGCTTCCCGCTCCTCCCGCGCCTCCCGCGCGTTCCGCGCCGTAGCTTCCATAAGGTCGGCGTAGGGGTCCACGCGGCGGGAGTTCGAAGACCCTCCGGCCGAGTCAATCATGGAGCCGGCAGGACCCCGTTCAAGGGAAAGCGGCGCCCTGGCCGGTCGACCAAGAAAAGATTTATAAAAGAACTTCAATCAAAGAGCACGACAAGAATGCAAGACAATTGACACTTACGCCGAAACCGCCTGCGGCCGCTTCACCACCTTCTAGAAGAGGGCCGCCTTCGCGGCCGCCTCGTCCCGCTTGGTTGCTGCGGCGGTGCCCCTAGGTTTCTTCGGCCCGCTGCCGAAGTAGGTCGACGCGGCCCGGCGCTTCGGTGCGGCGCCACGGGCGGCCGGCGCGGCAGAAGAGCCCGCGCCTTGAGGATCCGGCGCCGGCTGGCGATGTGGGGCGGTTTCGACCTCGTCGTCGTCCGCCCAGTCCTGGAGGCCGGCTCCGAGCCCAGCGCCGCCTGCCTCCCCGCCTCCCCCTCAGTGGCATCCTCCATGGCGGCCGCTCCGAGGTCCGGGTCGTCGATGTCATCTACCGTGCGGTCGGGGAGAAACGGGCGCTCCGCCCCTGCGGTCCCGGCCGCTGGCAGAAGAAGAGGATTCTGCAGAAGACAAGCCGGCTGGTCAGAGGCCGGCTACCAAGCGACCGACTACAAAATGAAAAGGAAAGAAGAGATACTTACGGCAGGCGGAGGTTTGGTGCGAGAGTACGGCTCCTTGCCGAATCGCCAATCCTCGGCGAGCTTGCAGTTGGCGATATAGTTCACCAGGTAGGACACCTCGGCGTGAGGCATCTCCCTGGTGCTTAGCCGGCACGGGTCGAAGCGGTCGCTCATTTGATAGATCATGTGCGGCCGACCTTGGAGCGGGAGAACCCGGCGCTCCACGAAGGCGGCCACGAGGTCGGATCCGACCAGGCCCTCCGACTGCGCCATCACCCGGAGTCGGGCGACGGCGGCGTTCCCGGCCTGGGACAGCGTCCTGGCCCGGTAGCTCCATGAGGCCGGCCTCGAGGCCGGCGGGCCGGCTACATAAGGCGGCAGATTGACAAAGTCGCCTTGCGAGGCGACGTTCTTCACGTAGAAGTACGACTTCTGCCAGAGCATCACCGACTGGATCAGCGGGATGGAGGGGAACGGAATGTTCTCACCTGTCCGCCTCATGGCGATGTAGGCTCCGCATGGGGCGGGCACGCCGGCGACGACGGTGCCGAGTTTGCTCTGGAAGAACTCCCCCCAGAGCTCTATGGTGGGGAGGACGCCAAGGAAACCCTCGCAGAGGGTGACGAAGGCCGACAGCAGCATGACGGCGTTGGGGGTGAGGTGATGCGGCTGAAGATGGTAAAACTCGAGGAACGAGCGGAGGAATCCGCTCGCCGGGAGGCCGAAGCCGCGTATGCAGTGCGAGAGGAAAATCACCCGCTCGCCCTCCTCCGGCGCCGGCGAGATCTCCTCCTCCGGCGCGCGCCGCACCCGCACGTAGTTCTCGTCGGGCAGACGTCGCATCCGGTGGAGGAACTCGACGTGCTCGTCGAGGACGTTGGAGCCGTCCCACGAGCTCGAGAGCGCCATTGGAGCGGCGCGGTGAGAAGCAGGACGCGGTGGCGGTGGAACGGCGCGGCGGAGAGGTGCTGCGACGGCGGAAAGAGAGAAGAAATAAGACGGGGGAGGGTGGAGCAAGGGAGAGCGTGCGAGCCTCTATCGCTCCCTCTCCTCCCCCTACTTATAGGCTCTCGCGGCGGAGCTGAGGAGGCGTGGTGTGGGGGACGTGGGATTAACTGCGCCCACTCCCCCACGTCCCGCTATTATTGCGCCTTGACGGCGTGGTGAAACCGCCGCGGGAAGGCCAACAGACCACCCTGGGCCGCAGAAGATCCGCGCCTGGGCCGAGGCCAGGAGTGGTGGGCGCGGGCCTGCGGCGACGTCCCGTCGCGCACGCGCCATGGCAGGCCTTTCCTGCCACGTGACACGCGGGGAGGCGCGCGAGTTGCCCACTTTCCCGTTGACGAGACCACGGCGCCCATCCAAGGCGGCGCGCTTAAGCAGAGCCGTCTCCCAGCTGCCGGCTCCTCAAGATAGGAAGCTGACCGAGCTTCTCGTTCCCCTTGCCGACCTCGAAGCGCGACCAGCTTCGGGGACTACTGTCGGGGTAAATGACCACGGGTAGCCTAGCCGGCTCCCCTTGGCACTTCAGAAAAAATTACAAGCCAATCCGGCCTCCAAGACACCAAGACGTGGGGCCACCTTCCCCCTGCCGACTGCCTCTCAGGCCGACTGTCGGGAGGCGGCCCGGCCTTAACCCTCATGAAGAAAGCCGCGGGAGGGCCGGCTCCAAGAAGCCGGCCTCGAGAAGGCCGACTCCAAGAAGCCGGCTCCCACGGCGCGGTCAAGATCGTACCCTTGAGGCCCACAACCACATAATGGTGATGGGCGGGGCGTGGCTACAGTGGAGCCTGCCACCCCCGAAACCCGGAGCACGCCTGGAACAGTGCACCGTACGGGATAGCCCTGTCCCGTCCGGCGCGACACTGTTGCCATGATGACTATGGAGCCATCCACGGCGGGCTGTCAGCGCAGCCCACGGGCAGTGGGCCCCTTTGGGCAGAGAGACACCTGAAGGCGGCCAGGCCTCCCCCAGTCGGCCCAAGACATGGCCGGCTTTCTCAAGCCGGCTTGCTCCTTCCCTCGAAGGAGGCGCCCCATTAAGAAGACAAGACGATGTGAGGCTACAGCGATCGCCCGCCAGGCGGCGGCGCTGTAGCCACGCTTACCTCGATAAAGCCCTCATCATCAGGATTGAGGCAACAGTAATCGGCCGCCGACAGGGCCCTAGGCAGTAGGGCCTGCCTGTCGACCAAGATGCCGGCAGCCGGCGGGGCCCACCAGCCGGCGGGCCTCAGCAGCCGGCGCGGAAGCCGGCGAGCGTAGACACTGACGGCTGGGACCCGCTCCCAGCCGGATTACCATTGTACCCCCGGGGGGTAGGCCTATATAAACCCCCCGGGGCACCCATGCAAAGGGTTGATCTCATCGAGGTTACCACACACATAGAGAGAAGAATAGAGCTAGCCTTGCCCTTCTTCTTCCTCTCGCCAAACAGCTCAAGGAGCACCTTGTAGCTACTTGAACTTGTTCATCGAGTGATCATGCGGAGACCCCGCAGAGCAGCAGTAGGGGTGTTATCTCCACGGAGAGCCCCGAAGCTAGGTAAGATTCGCCGGCGTGCATGTCTTCGCCTTATCCCGCTTCCAGGCACCAGCGACGTCTTACTGGCTCCCACACAGAAAAGCCACCCGTTGGCATATGTCGCACCAACCACCCGACAATTTGCTTTGATTTCCATAGCTTTTGGTGGTCATAGCCTTGGTTTCACAACCTAGGAGAGTATGGCGTCTAGCGAGGGAAATTATCACCGTAGAGGTCCTTACTTTGATGGTACTAATTTTGCTAGTTGGAAGCATAAGATGAAAATGCATACTCTCGGACATAACCCCGCCGTTTGGGCTATTGTGTGTGTTGGTTTGCAAGGTGACTTCTTTGATGGGAAAGAACCAAACCGTGAAGCTACCGCGGAAGAGTTGAAGATGCTGCAATACAATGCTCAAGCCTGTGATATTCTCTTCAACGGATTGTGCCCCGAAGAATTCAACAACATCAGCCGTCTTGAGAATGCAAAGGAAATTTGGGATACTTTGATTGATATGCACGAAGGTACTGACTCCGTCAAGGAATCCAAATTGGATGTGCTTCAAATTCAACTTGACAAGTTCAAAATGAAGGATGGTGAAGGTGTCGCTGAAATGTACTCTAGGCTTGCTCTCATCACAAATGAGATTGCCGGCTTAGGGAGTGAAGAGATGACCGATAGATTCATCATCAAGAATATCCTAAGAGCCTTGGATGGGAAATATGATACCGTGTGCACATTGATCCAAATGATGCCCAATTACAAAGATCTCAAGCCAACGGAGGTCATTGGAAGAATTGTTGCTCATGAGATGTCACTCAAGGATAAAGAGGAACTTCACAACAAATCAAGTGGAGCTTACAAAGCCTCATGTGAAGCCCCCACATCATCAAGTGAGAAACAAACCTTCAATGAATAATTGAGCTTAATGGTGAAGAACTTCAACAAGTTCTACAAGAGTAGAAGCAAAGATAGAAGCTCCAAATCAAGGTCCTACAATGACAAAAGATCTTCTAGTCGAGAGCGAAACTGCTACAATTGTGGAAGACCCGGACACTATTCCAATGAGTGTACGGCTCCCTACAAGAGAAGAGAAGACTCTCCCAAAAGAAGAAGCAAAAGAGAAGAATCACCACCAAGAGAGAGAAGGTGTAGAGATGATCGTTATGAACGAAGATTCTCACGGAGAAGCAAGGATTCGGAAAGAAAGGAAAAGTCATCAAGGAGCTACACAAAACGAAGACTTCAAGGTCATGTTGGTGAATGGGTATCCGGCTCCGACTCCGACAACCACTCCGAGAGAAGTTATCACTCCGATTTCGAATATACTCAAGATGAAGGTGTTGCCGGTCTAGCACTTGTGTCAACCGACTCCTACGACATATTTGACTCACCAAATGAAGGAGTTGGAAGATGCTTCATGGCCAAAGGTCCTAAGGTAACACACCCCGAGTATGTTGATTTCAATAGTGATGAAGATGACTTGTTAGGTGATGATGATTTACTTGTTGACAACTCTAGTGATGAATACTATGATGAAACGTGAATTAATCATGCTAATCAAGATAAAACAAATGACAATGATAAGTAGAAGATTGAGGCTCTAACTAAAGAACTAAACACTCTTAAGTTAGCTCATGAAACTATCTTCGAAGATCATCGAGAACTTTTAAGAGCTCATGAGAAGTTACGCTTTGAAAAGCTCAATCTTGAGCAAGAGCATGAGTTTTCAAAGGCAATCAATGATGATCTCCGCAAGAAAAGTTCTTCTTACATTGCCAAGCGTTTACTCTTATCCACTTACATGCCTCAAGTCAAATATAGTAACAATAACAAGAAAGATTCTTCCTCTAGTAGTAACAATGATCATACTAAATCCAATATTGTTGCTTCTAGTAGTTCTCTTGATTCCACTAATGATTCTCTTAGCCAAGTTACACTTGAGCAAGAAAATAGCTTATTGAAGGGAATTATAGAGAAAGGAGTCTACAAGAGCCTTGCCGGAAGTAAGCAATTCGAGGAAATTGTACGCAAGCAAGGAAGGCACCGGAAGAATCAAGGTGTTGGTTTTGAACGAAAGTTCAACGCCAATGGAGTTGAGTGGGGAGAAGATCAATACCCCAAGACGAAGTTTGTTCCTCAACAAGAGAAGTATGATCCTACTTCCTTCAAGGGGACACAAGCTCAAGATGATCTTTCACCACAAGACCACAAGAACAAAGGCAAGGACAAGCTTCAAGAGGAAATAGATGCATTTGAAGAAGATCCTAAGACCTTAGTCAAGTGGATTCCCAAGACTACTTCAAGTTCCACTTCATCAAGTACGACTACAACTCCAAGGATTCCCATCAAGATGGTGTGGATCCAAAAGAAGAAGAACTAGAGAGTTCTTGAGGGTGACTCCGCCAACATACTTCACTCTTATCATTTTGGCAAGAACAAGTGCAATCAACTTCCACATCTTGCACTAGTTCAAGGAGTCACAAACCCTCTTGTTGGTAAGTCAAGGGACAAGGTAACCTAAAAGCTTTCATGGACATCATCTTGTGTGTGAATCACTCTATGTCTATGGATATTCTTGTTTGTTCCTTGTGGGACTAAACCATGTAGGTATTGAAAGTGCAATTCACTCCAATGGATAGCTCCAATTGTTCTACATCAACATTGAGCATCCACATCTTCAACATCTACGTGAAGTCATCATCGACAAAACCCAAGGTTAGTTCATCCCTCTTAGGGGGGATATCACATCTAGGGGGAGCTTTACTCTAAGACTTGAGCTAAAGCAACTCTAATGATGTGAACACAACAATGCTTTATGTAAAAGTGGTAACCCCACTTGTGCTTAAACGATGAGTATGACCTATGATCAAATGTTCTCATTTGACTCCTATGTCAATATACTCATATATAGATGACCTAGTCATCGCCAATTGCTTGATAGATGCTAGTATTGGTTGTCCATGTTTTGCCACATATTTTAATTGCCATTTTATTGTGTGAGCATGTTGGTTGCATATTTTACTCATTCGAGGACATCCACTTGTTGTTTTGATTGATTGGTTTTTCTTTTCTCTTGCCAAGTGGATGGACAAGAATTCCTAAGAACCTCCTCTAGCTATCTATGCTTTTCTCGTCTCAAACTCTATTCATGCTACATCACAAAATTTGATCAAGTCAGATTCGAACCACTCTGTGTGAGGAGCACTCGGAGTCCCCGATTCGTCAAAGACTTAAACTTCCAAAACTTCTTTGTGATTCTCGGTCTGACCAATATCTTATTTTCGGTCCTACCGAGATCATCAAGTCGATCTATGTTTTCGATCTCGGTGCAACCGATTTGAACCATTCGGTCACACCGAGTTGCAATAACTGTATACAGTTTTGCATCTCGGTGCCACCGAGTTGTTCCACTCGGTCACACCGACAGGGTGGGGCTATATATAGACACGGGCAAAAAATTGGAAATTTCTCCGAACTCCTTCGCCCGCGCGATAGCTCGCTCTGCCTACGTGGTCTCCGGATCGTCTTCTCACCGCCAGCCGCCTCCTGTCGCTAGTCTCCATCGCCATCAACGGAATTCAACCCCGCCGTCAAGGTTGTCAGAATCGCGATTCTGTTATACGATTCTACGACTTTACGATCCAAACTAACCTCTCTGATTCTAGGATTTTAGTTCATAGAATCTACGTTTTTACGACGCTGATAGTGAAGATTCTACGATTTGCGATCCTACCTTCAGAGCTCCGATCCGATTCAAAATCACGATTCTGACAACCTTGCCCGCCGTTGCCACCATAGCGAGTCTCCGCCGAACTAGGGTATGGACTCGATCTTTGTGCTATTCCCTATCTGATTCCTAGCACATTGTGATCTTATTGATTCTAGCCACGATTGAAACACTCCTATCCAGTCAATGCAATTCGTAGAATAGGTTTGATTTGAAAATTTTCGGGTTAGGTTTCCACCGAAACCATCTCGGACCCACCGAGTTGAAAAACTCGGTCCCACTGATTTGGCTCATGCCACTGCACAAGTGAGACTAGGTCTGACCGAGAATTACTAATCGGTGTGACCGATTTTGGAACTTTGTGAAACCCTAGCAGTCTCGGTGCCACCGAACTGTGACTTGGTCTGACCAAGTTCACTAGTTTAGGTTCCAAAACTGCTTCGGTATCACTGATTTCAAAAATCGGTAGATCCGAAATGATTTCTATGGGAAACTAAAACTAAGATTTTGAATCATTCTTTTGCAAAAATCTCTGCATTTTGTGATGCTCATCTACTCTACCTCATCTATAAACTCTAAACAGGGTCAGCAGTCAGCTTTTACATCATGTCTGATCAGAGTGACAACCTGAACATGTCAGAAGAGCAAGTGCACATGAGTGAAGGCACTAGTCCCTCCAGTTCTTTAGATGAAGGCAGGAGGAGCACCCCAAGCAATTTGCCAAAAGCTGCCACCAGACAAAGGAGGAAGAGAACCTCAGACTCAGAGGACAAGGATTATGTGGCAGAGGAAGAGGAAGCTACTTCCAAGAGAGTAGTGCTCAAGAAGGAGTATGGCTCAGCACAGAGCACAAAGCCAGGTATGTAGAAGAAGGCACCTGCAAGGAGAGTTCCTACTTCCAAGCCTAGGAAGGTTGTACCTGAAGAAACCATGAATCTCACCATGGAATCAGAAGAGGAAGCAAGTGGCCAGGATAAGAAAAAGAAGAGAGTCAGAACTACCACAGCCAGAGTTCTTGGCAAACCCTCTATGAGGAGAGACTCTGAAGAAGATGAAGAAGAAGAAGTTGCTGCACCAGCACCTAAGGAACCAAGGCTTATGGGTGATGCTATACAATCAGGGGCTACTGCATCCAAGCCCAAAGAAGCACCCATAGCTGCCTCCAAGGCCAAGTCAGCTCCAAAGAGAAATACAAGGAGCATACCAGCTGCTGAGAAGAACAAGGCCCCAGTGCCTGAAGCTGTTGGAGAAGATGAAGAAGGACAAGTTCTGAGAAAGCTCAAGCCCAAGATTCCAGACCAAAATGATGCTCATCCTGTGGCTGAGAACATGAAAATCAGAAGAGACTCAGGGTTAAGAAAGTGGAGAGAAGCAGATCCATATGCTTCAAGGAGAAGAACTCCTGTTGACTACAGGTTCCACACAAAGGAATAGCAGGACTTCTATGAGACAGTTTTGTTGGATAAGAAGCCTATCGTTTGTGACATGAGGTGGGTCGACTGGACCTACATCAAGGAGAATGAGTAGCACTATCCTGGAGTGCAAGACAGCTTCAGTGCTTGTGGAGTTGCTGACTTTGTTGGGCAGAAGCTCACAAAGTGGAACGAGGAGCTCATTATGCAATTCTACTCCACAGCACACTTCTACCCAGATGGAAGGATAGCATGGATGTCTGAAGGTACAAGGTACCAATCAACTGTTGAGGAATGGGCAAAGTTGATCAATGCCCCAGAGGAAAATGAAGATGACTTGGATGTCTATGCCAAGAAAAAGATGGATCATAACTCAATGGAAAATATGTACAAGGAGATTCCAGTAGATGATCTTGACACTCACCAGCTTGGGTCCGTAAAACACTTGTTGTCAGGACTGCCTATGATCAACTGGATCCTTAGGCACACACTCTTGCCCAAGTCTGGAGATCACAGAATGATCAGAGGTCATGCCATTAACTTGCAACATATATTCGATGTGCCTCAGAAATTGAAGGTCATGAGCCTCATAGTAGAGACTATCAAGAGGGCTGAAGCATATCAGAAGAGGAGCTGTGGTTATGCCCCTCAGATCCAAGAGTTGATTAACTCAAAAATGGGCACAGGCACATACTTGTTGGACAAGGAACACTTGCCTATTCATCCAGATTTTGAGGACAATCAAGTTGTGATGAATGAGAATGAACCATCATAGCTCAAGCTCAAGCAAAGAAGGAGAAGGCAAGGAAGGAGAAAGCTGCCAAGATGCCAACTCAAGAGGAGGCATCTGAGTATTTCTTGAAAACCAACCAGGAGCAGCTTAGTTACTTGATTGCATCTACACTGAGGATTAAGAAAGGACTGGCCACCCTCACTCAGAATCAGGAGAGCTTAGAGAGAATCGTGGAACAAAAGTTCTATGACTTGGATGTAAAAGTAACAGAGATTCAGTCTGCAGTGGAGCAACTTCAAGATGACATGCGGGAGAGGAAGGGGAAGACTACAACTGATGCATTTGCCAGAGTGCCACGAGCTCAGAGGTCAACTGCAGTGCCAGTTCCTGACACCAGAGCCACCACCTCAGCTCCAGCTACAGCACCAGCCCAACCAGCTCCAGCATTCACCTCAGCTCCAGCTCCAACCACTTCTACAGAAGCCTTCGTCCTTGGAGTGATCCAGACTCCACCACCACCAGAAGATCAAGCCTGAGAGTCGATCTAGCACTATGCATTTTCTAGGAACTTTTTGGTAACTTGTTGCCAAAGGGGGAGAAAAATGTATAGATCATAGGCTTCGAGAGAGAGTGTGTTGCCTTTATTCTCTCTTGCTTTATTTGGTGGTTTTTCAAACTTTGCTTGCTTTTGGTTGAGATACTATGATATGCTTGTGAGACATTGATGATCATGTGTTTGATCATAAGCTACACTTATGCATGCTTGATATTATCCTATCTATCTTATGGGATCATTCACTTTTCTTGGTGATGAGTGCATGTATTCAATTCTTATCACTTTGAGCGCTCCACCAAGATGTATGTGACATGGAAGAGTAACCTATGATTCTAACTCTTTGTGCATTTGCAGTCCAAAGCAAATTTTAAAATATGCACAAATTTAGGGGGAGCTCTTGCTTTTCACATACCTCTCAAAGCGACGATGTTCTAAAATCTTATTATCATTTATCGAAGCTTTGATCTATAAGTTGTCATCAATTATCAAAAAGGGGGAGACTGAAAGTGCAACTATCCCTAGGTGGTTTTGGTAATTCATAACAACATATAGCTCACTGAGCTAATGCTATTCCAAGATGATTATTGCAGGAAAGCGCAATGATTGGCATGGCATGGATGATGAAAGTGGATCCCTCAAAATGCTAAGGACAAAGGATTGGCTCAAGCTCAAAAGCTCAAGACTCTTCATTTTATATTTTAGTGATCCAAGATCACATTGAGTCTTTAGGAAAAGCCAATACTATCAAGGAGGGATGAGGTGTTGCTTAATGAGCCTCTTGCTTCATGTGCTAATTGATATGCTCCAAAACCCTCAACTACTTTCCCATATCCACACTTGACCTAAACCCAAAGCCAAACTCGGACCTACCGATTCTTTCAATCCGGCGCCACCGAGTTTCACATGTCATAGCCACCGCCAAACCCTAAGCAAATCGGTTCTACCGATAGGGAACTCAGTCTCACCGAGATGGGATTGTAATCTCTCTGTTTCCTTTTCGTAACTTTTTGGTCTCACCGAAAGAGCGGATCGGTCCCACCGAGATTGCAATGTAAACTCCCTGTTTCCTTTTTGTAACATTTCGGTCTCACCGAAAGAGCAAATCGGTCCCACCGAGTTTACCTGACCAACTCTCTGGTTAGCTTATTACCAAATCGGTCTCACCGAGTTTGTGTAATCGGTCTCACCGAGATTACGTTATGCCCTAACCCTAACCATATCGGTCCTACCGAGTTGCATATCGGTCCCACCGAAAATCACTAACGGTCACTAGGTTTACTAAATCGGTCTGACCGAGATTGTCGATTCGGTCCCACCGAGATTGGTAAATTGTGTGTAACGGTTGGATTTTGTGTGGAGGCTATATATACCCCTCCACCTCCTCTTCACTCGTGGAGAGAGCCATCAGAACAGATCTACACTTCCAACTCACATGTTCTGAGAGAGAACCACCTACCCTTGTGTTAAGCTCAAGATATTCCATTCCTACCATATGAATCTTGATCTCTAGCCTTCCCCAAGTTGCTTTCCACTCAAATCTTCTTTCCACCAGATCCAAATCTTATGAGAGAGAGTTGAGTGTTGGGGAGACTATCATTTGAAGCACAAGAGCAAGGAGCTCATCATCAACACACCATTTGTTACTTCTTGGAGAGTGGTGTCTCCTAGATTGGCTAGGTGTCACTTGGGAGCCTCCGACAAGATTATGGAGTTGAACCAAGGAGTTTGTAAGGGCAAGGAGATCGCCTACTTCGTGAAGATCTACCGCTAGTGAGGAAAGTCCTTCGTGGGCGATGGCCATGGTGGGATAGACAAGGTTGCTTCTTCGTGGACCCTTCGTGGGTGGAGCCCCCCGTGGACTCGCACAACCGTTACCCTTCGTGGGTTGAAGTCTCCATCAACGTGGATGTAGGATAGCACCACCTATCCGAACCATGCCAAAAACATCCGTGTCTCCAATTGCGTTTGAATTATCCAAACCCTTCCCTTTACATTCTTGCAAGTTGCATGCTTTACTTTCCGATGCCTATATACTCTTTGCATGCTTGCTTGAATTGTGTGATGATTGCTTGACTTGTCCTAAAGTAGCTAAAATCTGTCAAACTCTAAAATTGGGAAAAGGTTAAGTTTTTATTGGTCAAGTAGTCTAATCAGCCCCCCTCTAGACATACTTCAAGGTCCTACATCAACCAAATTGGGTGTGAAGATAAAACACATCAGAAGTGACAATGGAACTGTGTTAAAAAATGAAGGTCTTGATTACTATCTTGATGAACTTGGTATTACTCATGAGTTATCTGGTCCTTATACTCCTCAGCAGAACGGTGTCGTGGAGTGCAAGAATAAGACTCTTGTTGAGATGGCTCGCACTATGCTTGATGAATATAAGACGCCTCGTCATTTCTGGATTGAGGCAATTGATACTGCGTGCCACATCATCAATAGGGTATATCTTCACAAATTCTTCAAGAAGACTGCATATGAACTCCTCACTGACAAGAAACCCAATGTGAGTTATTTCAAAGTCTTCGGTGCTAAATGTTGGATTAGAGATCCTCATCACAATTCTAAATTTGCACCGAAAGCACATGAAGGTTTTATGCTTGGTTTCAGAAAGCACTCGCACACCTACAGAGTCTTCAACACCGTTCACCACAAGGTTGTTGAAATTGTAGATGTGCGGTTTGATGAAACTAATGGCTCGCAAAGAGAGCACCTACCACCTGTGCTAGATGAACAGTCACTTGAGGAAACCATCAAGTTCAAGGCCACTGAGGATGTCATTCCTATTGAAGAATCTGCTGAAGAAGTCATTCCAGAACATGAAGAACATCATGCTGATGCACCTGAGGAAAATGGTGCTGAAGAAAATACTGATCCAATTCCTCGACGACAACCCGCTCATCCTCGCGTTGCAAATGAAGTGCAGATTGAGAAAATCATCAGCGACATCAACGCACCAGGTCCTCCCACATGCTCGAAAGCTTCACAGTTGTCTAACTTTTGTGGGAACTTTGCTTTCGTCTCTATCACAGAGCCCACTAAGGTAGATGAAGTATTTCTGGAGCCTGAACGGATTCAAGCTATGCAAGAGGAATTACATCAATTCGAGCTCAACAACGTCTGGGAACTAGTTAAACGTCCTGATCCTCGCAAGCACAATATCATTGGCACAAAGTGGATCTACCGCAACAAGCAAGATGAAAATGGCCTTGTGGTGAGGAATAAGGCACGGCTTGTAGCTCAAGGCTACACACAGGATGAAGGAATTGATTTCGATGAAACTTTTGCACCTGTTTCTAGACTTGAGGCTATTCGCATATTACTTGCTTATGCTAACCATCATGACATCATCTTATACCAAATCTTTGTGAAAAGTGCATTCCTCAATGGTAAGCTTCAGGAAGAATTATATGTTGCTCAATCACCAGGTTTTGAAGATCCAAAGCATCCTGATCAAGTCTACAGACTCAATAAGGCCCTCTATGGCCTCAAGCAGGCCCCTCGAGCATGGTATGATACTTTGAAGGAATTCCTCATGAATAAATTCTTCAAACCCGGTTCAGTTGACCCAACTCATTTCACTAAATCTTATGATGGGGAATTGTTTGTATGCCAAATATATGTTGATGATATCATCTTTGGCTGTACTGACCAACGTTACAGTGATGAATTTGCCTACATGATGAGTGAAGAATATCAAATTGCTACGATGGGAGAATTGAAATTCTTCTTAGGTCTTCAAATTCGTCACAGCGCAATGACATATTCATATCTCAGGAGAAATACCTCAAGGATGTACCAAGAAAATTTGGCATGCAAGATTGCAAAGGCGTCAAAATCCCTATGCCCACAAATGGCCATCTATGCACTGATGAAAATGGTATTGACTTCGATCAAAAGGTATACCGCTCCATGATTGGTTCTTTATTGTATTTATGTGCATCTAGGCCAGATATTATGCTTAGTGTTTGCATGTGTGCCCGCTTTCAAGCTACACCGAAGGAAACACACCATAAGGCTATGAAGCATAATCTTTGATATCTAGCTCACACACCAACACTTGGATTGTGGTATCCCAAGGGCTCGGCTTTTGATCTCATTGGATATTCAGACTCTGACTATGCTGGTGATCGTGTGGACCGCAAGTCAACATCAGGCACATGTCATTTCCTCGGATGATCCTTGGTCTGTTGGTCCTTGAAGAAACAGAATTGCGTATCATTGTCTACTGCTGAAGCTAAGTACATTGTTGTTGGTTCTTGCTGTGCTCAATTGCTATGGATGAAGCAAACCCTGAAGGACTACGGCGTCAACATGAAGAATGTGCCGCTCTACTGTGACATTGAGAGTGCTATCAAGATTGCTCATAACCTAGTTCAACACTCGAAGAAAAAGCACATACAGATTCGTCATCATTTTCTTCATGATCATGTGTTGAAGGGCGACATCTCTATTGAGCATGTGAGACTGAAGAACAACTAGCCGATATTTCACAAAGCCCTTGGATGAGAAGAGATTTAGAAAGTTGTGGTGTGAGCTAAATATCCTAGAATCTTGGAATGTCCTTTGGAAAGGACACACATCCTAACACTTATGCAAAATTGATGAGTTAGATGTGCAACACACGAAGAAACGTTTTTCTTCAATCAATGAATACTAACACTCTAAGTGTGAAGAAATTAACAAAGAATTTGATTCTCAGAGCCCTACGACAATTGTACGCGGTGTTTGAAATCATCATTCTTATACGGTGGGTCACGCCACCACCAAAAGTTGAAAATCTTCAATTTGAGTTTTTTTCTTCTCTCTGAAATTCCTCAATTGTTCAATTTCTTCAACTTTTCAATGTCTTCACTCTTTCCGTTGTTGTTCTTCATTGGCTATATATATATGAGTTTATGTCCTCTACAACATTCACTTATTGCTAATTCTTCTTGTTGCCTTTTCTGCTAAGTGAATGTGATCGGACCCTTCCCCCTCTATGCTAAGATCAACCCAGTCTATTCACAAATTCTTCATGTGCGTTCTACTTGAAACTCGTTCAAAATCTTCGCTGTGTCCTTGTCAGCTGAAGCATTTGCGAACGAAACTCTAAAATTATCTTATCTGAATTTTCGGTTTTTGCCGCTCAAACCGTTCCAAATTCCACGATGGACTTAACTATTCACCCACAATCTTGCACGATCGCCACCTCTCAGTACGTGGGTGACACATGTCATGTGAATGAGAAGGGTCAGGGGCACGCTCGTCAAATTTCCTCGGGCGAGCAGTTTTTCACCACTGCTATAAATACCCCCTCCCTTCCTCAATTCGGTTTTACTCCGCTTGACCTCGCTCCCCCGCTCGAGCTCTCAAAACCTAGCGCCGCCGCTACTTCCATCGTCACTGGTGAGGAAGAGCTTTACTGCCTCGACCTCGTTGCCGTCGGACTCGCGCCGGCCGCGGATTTCTTCACTCTGCCGCCGTTGTAGCTGTCTTCCTCTGCCAAGTTAGGGCGTGGAAGATCTGAACTGGCGAACTTCTGAATCTACACTTCACAGTTCGTCATGTTCTTTGTTAAGGGTAATTAAAAGTTACTTTTACTGCCCTTGTTGATTCTGATGTTTTCTAGAAATTCTTCAAAAGGTGTTTATTCTTCAAATCTTCACACACTAAACACCTCTCACAACATGTGTTCTTGATCTGTTTCCCTAAGCAACATTTTTCTTCAAGATTCCTCAATCATGTGGATATTCAATCTGTACAACTCTGGAACCTAAGTCAAAGAACGCTTAGTGAAATTCCTCAAGACTCATCTGGTCAAATTCCTCAAACTTGTTCTTTTTGCAAAAAACTCTGAGAACGCATATAACCTCTCCAAATTCTTCGCACCTATACTCTATTCACGGGTACACATGTCCGCTGCTGAATCACTAGGTTTTCATCAACTTAACTCATTTGCAGCGTTCCTCGAAGAAAAGTTACATACCTCGTCAGAGAACTCAATAGTTCAAAATCCTCAGCTGAAGAAAATGGCTTATGGCAAGAAACCTCAGAAGGGAGGAAAGAATCTGGAAGTCAACAATGCATTTGAGATTCCTGATGACATCTATGCAGGGTACTGCACTCCTCCTCAAGAAACTAAGAATGAGCGCAAAGTGTGCATTCAGAGGATAGAGAGGAGATGGGCCAGAGAATGGAGGGAATATCGCTATGTCACTCCCAAGTACATGAAGAAATTCACAATACACCCTCCATGTCCAAGAACTCCATTGGCACCTGACGAAGTTGCTGATCCCTCTAGCATCAGAAGAGGTGAGGAATTTCCCAAGGAATGGGCCAAGCGTCAAGCTAAACTAGCCAAAATGGCTAAGGAAGCAGTGAGGAAATTCAATGAAGACTCTACTGATGCTGCCACTGCTGAGGCCTCTGCTAGCAAGCCTAAGAAGGCTATGCCCAAGAAGCCTGCTCACAAGACCAGTTCTTCAACTGCTATGCCCTCACGGCCAAGCTCCTCGGCAATGCCCTCACGGCCCAATTCTGCAAAGACCTCTCAGCAAATCCCTCATGCTGCTCCAACTCCTCCAAAGTCCTCAGCTCCTCCTTCAAAATCCTAAGCACTTGCGCATCTCGCCTCGTGCCAAAGGACAACAGGCATCTCTATTGCCTCAAGAGCCTCTGCAAGTTCTTCAGCTCCTCCAAATTCCTCAACAGGCCCCACTCTGCTAAACACTAAGGCCACTGCTGGACGAGGTTCTCGACCAAGTCCTCACAAGAAGCATGTCGCCTTCCAAGTATCGTCTGATGACGACAAAGCTGATGATGAAGAACTCACTGAGATCGTCAGTGACAGGCAGCACAGGGCTGCTAGAGCCAAAGGCAGTAATGTGCCATTGATGCTGGATCCAAAGTTAATCATCGACTTCATCGACTTATGGCACAAGGACCCCAACACACCTCTGCCTGAGATGAACCTCACTCCTGGTCAAAGTCATGTGTTGACTGCCTTCATTGATGAGGAGAAATGGAAATATGAACAGGGGAGGAAGGTGAAGAAAGCGTAGTACAAGAAAGAGCGCTTTCTGAAGCAAAATGTCTTGAAGCTTTCACCTGAAGAACTTGTAGCTCTGCAATCAGAGATCAAGAATCTAAGTGATGAATTTGATCGCTACTATGTTGACTGGCTTAGAGCCAAGGTCAGATTTGTGAAGATAACTGAGAAATTCACTACCAATGTTGCATCACCATCGTAACAAGAAATTCCTCAGGCTGAGGCATCTACCTAGCCGACTGAAGATCATGCCAGCACCGCTGATGAAAATTAGGCTGCTGATGAAACTGCTAGTACCAGGGCTGATGACTGCATTCCATCCGCTGATGAATCTGCCAGGGCAACCACTAGTGTTGCGCCTGAAGAACAAGTCAGGCCAGCTGAAGCTTCAACCGCTGTGCCTGAGGAAACTGACCATGCCAGGGCAATTGCATCAGTTGTGCCTGAAGAAAATGAGCCAATTTCCTCTGCTCCTCCTGCACCTACACCAAGTCCAATTCTTCCTTCTGCATCATATGCGAAGAAGACCAAGGTTGCGGAGCGTGCAGCTGTGAAGAAAAGGAAAGCACCAACTTCATCAGAATCTCCAGCTCCGAAGAAGATGAAGTAATTGACAAGCTCTCTTAAGAATCCAGTTGATGTTATTCCAGCCTCATGCATGCCATCAAAGAAACTCATTCCCTTTGGTGAAGACTATGCGATCCCAAGCGGATGCAATGAAGATATTCCTTCTACTGCTTCTTCAGAGCAGTTGGATGAAGAAATTGAAGTGGATACAATCCCTTCAACCCCAGTTGTCTCATCGCCCATGCCTCAGTTCACAGCTAAAGAGGCGGGCGTTGAAGAAATGAGTGAAGAAGATGAGCATGTGGACATTGGGAGCACGACACCAGTGATGAATGATAACTTTTGGGAAAGTCAGCACCCCAATTCTCCCTTGTTCACTCCTCTGCAACAAGTTCCTTAGTCCCCCATGCTTACTGAAGTTCAAATGGGCTCTGAAGAACCTCGCACCACTCCGTCTATTCACGTAGAGATTCCATCCACTAGTGCTGATGAAATTGCTACTGAAGAATTGAAGACCCAGGCTGCCACTGAAGAAGAAACTGAAATTCCTCAGCCTGTGGATCCTGAGATTGCGATTCCTGAGGTTGTGATGCAATTGACTGACCCTCCTCAGCCCAAGCCAAAGGATCCTTTCTCAAAGAAGCAAAAATTCAAGGCTGATGACTTCTTCCACGGGCACATATTCTTCAGGGATTACAACCCATATGACTCTACTCATCTTATAAGGAAGTGTTTCTGGACTGCCAGCCAAGCCACCTTCTATTCTTCACTACTTTTCAACAAAGACAAAGTCTTCGACCATGAGCATATTCCTCACATGGACATGGAATCACTGCCTTGCTTCACGCCAGTCCTCAGTGTTCTTCATGATGCTGGACTGCTCAACTTTTGCACTGATATATGTGATTGGAATGAAGAACTCATTCTTCAATTCTATGCAATGCTGCACATCACAGGAAATGCTGAAGATGTGAATCTTGGGTATTGGACTGGATGACTGAAAATACTCACTTCAAAGCAGCGGCCTCTGAATTGCTTCATGCCCTGCCTGTCAGTCCTCCCCTTGAAGGTTCTCGTTGTACATACCATGAACCTGAGCTTACAGATCATTATATGCAAGTGTTGATGAAGCCGCTGAAGCCCGGTCAAGCCCCAATGACAAAATTCCTCGTGAAGGAATTGTTGTATGTGCCTAGAACTATCTATCGCATTCTGTCGAAGACGTTGAGTCCAATAAAAGGCCACGACTTGAATGACGAAGAAGTCGTTGGCATCATGAAGAATCTGATATTCAATATCATGCATGGCATTCCTGTCAACTACCATGATTTCTTCATGAGGACTCTGGCCAATGTTGCATTATCTTCATTTGAGTTGAAGCCTTACGCTCCTTGGATTATGAGATCCCTCAGAACAAGTTCTTCACCCAACTGCAAGGCTGACTTTCAAAATCATCTCAGCTACTTGCCCCCCATTGAAGTCCTCAAACGGACATTTTCCTCAGCTTATGAAAAGGGTAAGGCCACTGCTGTTATTGATGAAGGCATTCGTCCATTGGATGGTCAGTTCCGCAAAGTTGCATCTTATTCCACCAATGATGACTCTGCCACTCATGACTCTTCCGCAAATGCCTCAACGCAAAATCATCAAGGCACGGCTCCAAGGGTGATGACTGATCGTGAGCTTATCCTCAGTCTTCACCAGAAGGTCGATCGCAACCACAAATGGGTTAAGCGTCAGTTTGGTTCTATTCTTCACAACATGAATTATACACACAATACAATGAATAAAAACCATTACTATCACCATGAAGTCTTCGGTCGCACCTTGTGACGCCCCCGATTCAATCGTACACTAATCATGCACGCAAATGTGTACGATCAAGATCAGGGGCTCACGAGAAGATATCACAACACAACTCTAAAAATATAAATAAGTCATACAAGCATCATAATACAAGCTAGGGGCCTCGAGGGCTCAAATAAATGTGCTTGATCATAGACGAGTCAGCGGAAGTAACAATATCTGAATACAGACATAAGTTAAACAAGTTTGCCTTAAGAAGGCTAGCACAAACTGGGGTACAGATCGAAAGAGGCACAGGCCTCCTGCCTGGGATCCTCCTTAACTACTCCTGGTCGTCGTCAGCGGGCTGCACGTAGTAGTAGGCACCTCCGGTGTAGTAGGAGTCGTCGTCGACGGTGGCGTCTGGCTCCTGGGCTCCGGCATCTGGTTGCGACAACCAGGTAGAAGGGAAAGGGGGAAAAGAGGAAGAAACCAACCATGAGTACTCATCCAAAGTACTCTCAAGCAAGGAGCTACACTACATATGCATGGGTATATGTGTATAGGGCCATATCGGTGGACTGAACTGCAGAATGCCAGAATAAGAGGGGGATAGCTAATACTGTCGAAGACTACACTTCTGGCCACCTCCATCTTGCAGCATGTAGAAGAGAGTAGATGGTAAGTTCACCAAGTAGCACCGTATAGCATAATCATATCCGGCGATCCCCTCCTCGTTGCCCTGTTAGAGAGCGATCATCGGGTTGTATCTGGCATTTGGAAGGGTGTGGTTTATTAAGTACCCGGTTCTAGTTGTCATAAAGTCAAGGTACAACTCCAAGTCGTCATGTTACCGAAGATCACGGCTATTCGAATAGATTAACTTCCCTGCAGGGGTGCACCACATAACCCAACACGCTCGATCCCATTGGCCGGACACACTTTCCTGGGTCATGCCCGGCCTCGGAAGATCAACACGTCGCAGCCCCACCTAGGCACAACAGAGACGTCAGCACGCCGGTCTAAATCCTATGGCACAGGGGTCTGGGCCCATCGCCCATTTCACACCTGCACGTTGCGAACGCGGCCGGAAGCAGACCTAGCAACCTCCATTACAAAGGAAGTCATGTTACGCAGTCCAAGCTGGCGCGCGCCGCTCAGTCGCTGACGTCACGAAGGCTTCGGTTAATACCACGACGTCGAGTGCCCATAACTATTCCCGCGTAGTTGGTTAGTGCGTATAGGCCAGTGGCCAGACTCAGATCAAATACCAAGATCTCGTTAAGCGTGTTATATTGAAGTAACCGCGAACGCCGACAGGGCCAGGCCCACCTCTCACCTAGGTAGTCTCAACCTGCCCTGTCGCTCCGCCACAAAGATCCACCCACAGGGCCGTCGGGACAAAGGTCCTTTCAGCCCCCAATCCGTGAATCACTCGCGGGTACTCCTCGAGCCGACCCGACTTTAGTCACCACATGTATCATGTATAAAGTATATAGTATATACTCGTGATCACCTCCCGAGTGATCACGGCCCAATAGTATAGCACAGCAGACGGACAAGAATGTAGGGCCACTGATGGAAAACTAGCATCCTATACTAAGCATGTAGGATTGCAGGTAAAGGTAACAACAGTAGTAGCAAGGACAGGCTATGCATCAGGATAGGATAAACGGAAAGCAGTAACATGCTACACTACTCTAATGCAAGCAGTATAGAGAAGAATAGGCGATATCTGGTGATCAAGGGGGGCTTGCCTAATTACTCTGGCAAGAAGGAGGGGTCGTCAACACCGTAGTCGTACTGGGTAGCAGCGGTGTCGGTCTCGGTGTCTAGCGAGAGATGAGGGGGAAGAAACAATAAATACAATGCAAACAAATGCATGAAGATGCATGACATGACAAAGCGTGATGCTAGGGGTGCCCAATCGCGGTAGTAGGTGATACCGGCGAAGGGGGGAAACATCCGGGAAAGTATTCCCGGTGTTTTGCGTTTTCGGACAGATGAACCGGAGGGGGAAAGTTGTGAGTGCGATACGTTAGGATGTGTGGCGGACGAACGGGCTGCGTATCCGGATTCGTCTCGTCGTTCTGAGTAACTTTCATGTACAAAGTTTTTCCATCCGAGCTACGGTTTATGTTATATTAATTTTAAAAGATTTAAATCATTTTTAGGATTAATTTAACTATTTTAAATTCAACATTATCCAGAACAGTGTTTGCTGACGTCATCATGACATCAGCATGACGTCAATAGTCAAATGGGCATTGACTGGGTCAAACTGACGTGTGGGTCCCAGCCGTCATACACTGTTTGGTAACTAACCAAGTTAATTAGTCTAGTTAATAGATTAGTTAAGTTAATTAGCTAATTAGATTAATTAAATAGGGTTAATTAATTAATTAACTTTTATTATATATTTTTAATCTTTTTTTTGTTTACATTATCTAACAGGGGCGGGCCCCACGTGTCAATGGCCTAGGGCCTTAGCGGGCGCTGGGCAGTGGTTACGAGCGCGGGCGCCGGGTCACCTAGACGCAGCCGCAATGGGTGCGGCCCAGCACCACGGGGCGCCGGCGGCCACGGCACCGACAGGCGGCCGGAGCGGCTCGGAGACGGAGGGGGCCATGCGGGTCAAGGCGGCGGCGATGAGAGCGCACGCGGGGCGGGGCCTGGTGCTGCGAGGCGAGGGGCAGTGGGGAGCGGCGCGATGGCATGGCCGCGAGGGGCGGGCAGCACAGAGGCGAGCGGGGGCGCAGTTGGTCGCAGCGGCGACAAGAGAAGCAGAGGCAGCGAAGGAACGGAGCAAAGCAGCAGCGGGAGGAAGCCGAGCGGTCGGCAGCGGCCACGCGCGCGCGAGCGAGGCCCGAGCATGGCAAGCACGCACGGCGGAAGCGGGCAGGCGCAAGGGAAGAACGGGGGGTGGGCGCCGGATCGTGGCTGCGGGCGCGCGACGAGCAGCTAGGTGGGGAGCAGAGCGCGTGGGCGTGCGCGCCATGGTGGGCGAGCAGGGGATGGCGACCGCGAGCGCGGCCCGTGGCGGGCGAAGCGGGACGAGGGCGTGCACGCGAGCGTGTGGGAGACAAGGGAGAGAGAGGAGGGGCACGTGCTCGGTGGCCGTAGGGGAGTGGCAGTGGGGCGCGATGAGGGCGACGGGGACGACGACATCGGAGAGGAAGCAGACCGTCGGGGAGGCGGCACGGCGTCAGGGTGGTCTTCGGGCGGCGCCGGCAAGCGGTTCCCCTCCTCGATCCCGATCCAATCGGGGGAAGAGGGGGGATATTTTGCGGGGGGGAGTGTGGGGGTGTCGGTGGTTGAGTGGGGGAATGGGGGGAGGTTATGGGGTGCGGGGTGGGCCGGCCAGGCGGTTTGGCCCAATGGTCTACTGGGCCGGAGCCCGGGTGGGTTTTCTTTTCCCTCTTTTGTATTTTTTTCTTTTATTTATGTATTTATTTATTTTAATTCATTTTAAAGTATTTAGGCATTTTCTAAAAATGTGTTTACTACACCATATTTACATATGCAAAATATGGCACCTCTCGAACAATTTTGTTTTAACTTTTGAAAAGTTTGACGTCAGACATTTATTTAAACTTTTGAATTTGAGAAGTTTTTGATCCAACGCGAGATTAGCAACAGTAACTGGGGTGACGTGGCACCGTCAGTGTGGGATTACTGTAGCATGATTATCCGGGCGTTACAAAACTTCTCCACTACAAGAAATCTCGTCCCGAGATTTAGGAGGTAGAAGGAAACATCGCGGGGTATTCATCACGCAGGCGATCCTCGCGTTCCCAAGTGGCTTCATCTTCAGAATGGTGCGACCACTGGACCTTGAGGAACTTGATCGGCTTCTGACGTGTGCGGCGTTCAGCTTGGTCGAGAATGTGGACCAGATGCTCTTTATAAGAGTGGTCCTGTTGCAATTCGAGCACTTCATGGTCCACTGCTCGGATTGGGTCCTTGAAGCATCGGCGGAGATGTGACACGTGGAACACATCGTGAACCTGAGAAAGGTTCGGCGGAAGCTCCAGTTGATATGCCACTTTTCCACGCCTGTCCAGAATAGTGAATGGGCCAATATAGCGAGGAGCTAGCTTGCCCTTGATCCCAAAGCGGTGAGCACCCTTCATTGGTGTAACTCGAAGATAAGCCTTTTTGCCAGGTTGATAGACCATGTCTTTATGTTTACGGTCATACTAACTCTTGTGACGCGACTGAGCAGTCTTGAGATTCTCGTGAATAATGCGGACTTGTTCTTCGGCATGTTGGATAATATCTGGACCAAAGAGTGGACGTTCCCCAGTTTCTGACCAGTTCAGAGGGGTTCGACACTTTCGTCCATATAACACTTTGAAGGGGGGCCATCTTCAGACTAGCTTGATAGCTATTATTATAAGAGAACTCAGCATACAGGAGAGATTCCTCCCATTTCTTGCCTAAGGAAATAACACAAGCTCGAAGCATGTCTTCGAGAACTTGGTTGACACGTTCAACTTGCCCTTGCGACTGAGGATGAAACGCAATATTGGATGACAGATGAGTTCCCATAGCTTCTTGGAAACTTGCCCAAAATCTTGAAGTGAATAAGCTGCCATGGTCCGAACTGATAACCAGTGGAATACCGTGAAGTGAAACAATTCTGGACATGTAGAGAGTTGCAAGCTGACTAGCAGTGATCGTTTCTTTGACTGCCAGAAAATGTGCAACTTTAGAAAGCCGGTCAATGACGACAAGAGTAGCATCATTACCTTTCTGTGATTTGGGAAATCCAGTGACGAAGTCCATTTCAACATGGTCCCATTTCCATTCAGGAATAGAGATAGGTTGCAGAGTTCTAGCAGGCCTTTGGTGTTCTGCTTTGATACGACGGCAAACGTCACACTCAGCAACATAACGAGCAATGTCTTGCTTCATATTAGACCACCAGAATCTCTGACGGATGTCTTGGTACATCTTTGTACTACTAGGATGGATACATAGAGGCGTATCATGAGCTTCTTTCATAACTTTCTGAGTCATATCCAGGTTTTTCTCCTTACACGACACCACTAGGCAGCCTTTGAAGTACAAGGCGCCATCATCAGCAACAGTGAAGAATGAGGGCTTTCCTTCTGCGAGGTAGCGCTTAATCTTGTGGGCTTCAGAGTCATATCCCTGTATTCTCTTGATGGAGTCCAAGAGATCTGGTTCGACAGCCAGGGTATTGAGGGAACCCTGGGAAACAACACGGAGGTTCATCTTGCGAAACTTCTTAGGAGGGGGAGTGAGTGCACCCGGAGGAACAATATGGAGGTTCAGCTTTCTGAATTCTTCAACAAGCGAGGGCTGAACTTTCCGAACCTGGATGTGGTTGCAGTAAGACTTGCGGCTCAAGGCATCAGCCATTACATTAGCCTTGCCTGGTGTATAGGAAATACCCAAGTAAAATTCTGCAACAATCTCCATCCATCTCTGCTGACGGAGGTTCAGGTCTAACTGAGTAAACAGATACTTCAGACTTTGGTGGTCAGCGCAGATCTCGCAACGATTACCGAGAAGGTAATGTCGCCACTACTTCAGTGCATGAATGACAGCATCAAGCTCGAGGTCGTGAACTGGGTAGTTCTCTTCGTGAGGGCGCAATTGACGGGAGGCATACACAATCACTTTGCGGTCTTGCATTAGGACACAGCCTAATCCTTGACGGGAAGCGTCGCAGTAAATGATGAAGTCCTTCTTAGTATCAGGTGGAGCTAGCACCGGGGCAGAAGTCAACTTGTCTTTGAGTGCCTGGAAACTTTCCCAACATTTGTCTGTCCATTGGAACTTGACGCCCTTATGCAACAGGTTAGTCAAAGGCCTGGCGATCTTGGAGAAGTTCTCGATGAATCGACGGAAATAGCTGGCAAGACCGAGAAAACTTCTGACTTGCTTAACGTTCTTGGGAGGAGTCCAATCAAGAATAGCCTGAACTCGTTCAGGGTTGACGGCAATACCATCCTTAGAGATGACATGCCCAAGATAGGTTACTTCGGGAAGCCAGAATTCACATTTGGAGAACTTGGCATATAGTTGATGCTCTCGTAGCTTTTCCAGCACAAGATGAAGATGTTCAGCATGCTCTTCTTCATTCTTGGAAAATACCAGGATATCATCCAGATAAACCACGATGAACTTGTTGAGGTAATCCATGAATATATAGTTCATCAGACGAGAGAAGGTGGCTGGAGCATTGGTTAAGCCGAATGACATGACAGTGTACTCGTATGAACCATATCGAGTCACGAAGGCGGTCTTTGGGATATCCTCTTCACGAACACGGATCTGGTGGTAACCCAACCTCAAGTCGAGTTTAGAGAACACTGATGAACCAGCCAGTTGATCATACAGATCATTGGTCTGTGGAAGAGGATATTTATTCTGAATGGTAGCTTGGTTTATAGGACGGTAGTCTTGGACTAATCGGTTTGTCCCATCCTTCTTATTGACAAAGAGAGAAGGTGCTCCCCAAGGAGAGCAACTTGGGCGAATGAAACCACTTTGAAGAGATTTGTCGATTTCCTCCTTAACCTCAAGGAGTTCATGCGGCGGCATCTTGTAGGGCCGCTTGGCTATAGGAGTGGTGCCTGGTTTCAAGTTGGTGACGAATTCGACAGCTCTAGCAGGGGGAATCCCTGGAAGTTCTTCAGGAAAGACATCGAGGAATTCACGCACGACGGGAATGTTTTCAATGCCCTCGAGTGGTGCAGCGTTCAATGCATTCAATGCATAGAGCCTTGCCTCGGCATTTTGCAATAGGTGAGCTTGGTAAGTAACTATTTCATCTCAAGGGTGTAGCAGATGGATGGTCTTAGTGGCACAAACAATTGAAGCAGTATGCGCTTTTAACCAATTCATTCCCAGAATGAGATCAATGCTACAGGACTTCAGTATGATGGGAGAGACAAGAAATTCCAGTCCTTCGATTTCAACGAGAACGTTGTGACTAACCATAGAGGTTTGACATTGGCCCGCAGGGGTGTGTACCACTAGCGGAGTGTTCATCTCTTCGTATTTAATGCCATGCTTGAATGCAAATTCTACTGATATGAATGAATGTGATGCTCCTGTATCAAATAAAACGGATGCTGGTACTGAATTTACGAGAAGAGTACCCATCACAGTAGCAGGCTGGTCCCGAGCTTCGTTGAGATCAACGTGGTTGGCATGAACACGACCATAAGACTTGGCAATGTTGTTGCGGGGCTGGTTGTTTCCACGGCCAGCTGCGGGAAGGGCCAGTTGATTCTGATTCTGATTCTGATAGCAGTTCCTGGCAAGGTGACCTGGTTGACCACACTTGTAGCACAGACCATTATTGGGAGTGGGAACAGGAGCTCTGGGTGGTGGAGCTGGAAGTCTTGGCTGCCTAGATGGTGGGGGAGGCAGACGCGATGCAGCATAGGACTGCCTTGGGGCAGGTGCGGTTGGTTGGTACATGCTGTTGGGAATCCATATCTTATGCTTCTGCGAGGGTGGGCCCGAAGATGAGCCCGTGTCACGGTTGCGCCTGTGAGAGCTCTGGTATTCCTGCAGACCAGTTTCGACATTGATGGCCTTGTTCACCAAGGTGGCGAAATCAGTAAAGTCGTGCACTAGAAGTGCGAGCTTGATGTCAGCTTGAAGGCTGTCACGGAACTTCTCCTATCTGCGTGCATCAGTTGCAATGACCTCTTCAGCATAGCGAGACAAGTCCAGAAACTCCCGCTGATAAGCTTCAACAGTTTTGTTGCCTTGGGTGAGGTTGCAAATCTCACGCTTCTTCCGGTCCATGACTCCCTGAGGAATGAAATGGGCACAGAAAGCAGCTTGGAAGTCTGGCCAGGTGATGATTGTTCCAGCTGGCAGAGTACACCTGTGGCTATCCCACCATTGAGCTGTGGGTCCCTTCAGAAAGAAGGAAGCAAAGGTGACATAGCTGGCAGGGGCTACATCAGCAGACTCCATCTCATAGGTGATGTTACTGAGCCAGTCATCAGCATCCAGCAGCTGAGTTGAGCTGCGGTACGTAGTTGGGTTGAGGCGCATGAAATCTTGCAGAGTCACTTGGGCTGGCTGCTGGTTCATATTGGGGCGAGGGAATTGAGCCATCATATTCTCCATGAATTGGCGTTTCAGTTCGAACTGTTGGATCATACCAGCCATGTACTCAGGCGGTGGTGGGGCGTTGCCACCACGACCACGACCACCTGGTCTAACCATCATGCTAATATATAACAGGGGTAGTTCAGCATTGGGAAATTCGCAAAGACAAGAATCATTCATGATGAAACATGCATAATGAAAGAAGCACGATAGATACTACATAGTAGTCGACATATCTTACGAAAGGGATCATGCATAGAGTTCGGTACACAGAGTTCAGTACATAGACTAAAGACATCATAGGTGGCACGCAGGCTCGCGGCGAATGCATCTAATACTACCAAGCAAGACTACATCAGTCCAATGCGGTACTGTGGAGGTAGCTGTAGCCTGAAAGCTGGTAGTGTCGCATCAGGAACTCCACGTCAGCAACCTGGGGTCTGCGGATACTCTGGTGCAGAACCCGACGCTCAGGTGGCAGAAGAGGACCAAGTGGGGGAGAGTAGCCTCCCACATCTGGCCAGCCGACACCCTAGGGCATCATGGTCCTGGCTGGGTAGATCGCAGAACGCGACAGCTCTCTAGATCCGACAAAGGGGTGCAACAGCGTCAGAGCACGGTAAAGGTGTTGACGGGTGGTGTACAACTCGTGGCGAAGAGCTCGGTTAGCTCGATCCAGCCCATCAGCATGCAGAACCAAGTTCTGATGGTAGAAAGGCTCTCGGGTGACAGTGGAGTAGGCAGCAGTGTAGTAATCCTTCGCACCAACATCAGATGCGATAGCAATGTGCCTGAGAGGGGAGGTGTCCAACTCCCGTACTCTCCACGAAGACGTGTCAGAGCAGCATAAGCAGCATCGTGAACTGCCATATCGATGGTCACTCTAACACCATGAGCGGTGTCCAGCACAGTACTGGAGTCATACTCCTGAGAGTAGAGGTGGACGATGGCACGATACTGCTCCTGGTTAAAGTCCTGGTACTCATCGAAGACGGTGTACTCAGGGTGCCAGCGATAACCCAGATAGGTCATCATCTCAGCTAGCACGGCAGGTGATCCCGAGGCACCAATGGTCGTCGTGTGGCGCACGACCTGCCTCGTGGGTTCCATCATGTAAGCAAAGATGTTTCAAAGGAGTCAAATGACAGTGTGGAAATTATTCAAAATACTATTCTAAGGAATAACTATGGCTTTATCCAACTTTGGGGTGAATGTCGTCACGGGATCCTAGTGTTAGAGTTAGTAAATTCATTTAACCCGAGTAGAAGAGAGTTTAGAGTCCCAGAGTAAGGGTCGAGGAGTAAAAGATCCTAGTACCACCCAATGGCGACGTGGGCCCGTAAGACACACAACCATGTCAGTAAAAGTTTTTGCAATGTCTAGACTCGACTTCGGCCAAGGAGTGTGGAAGGGGGATTCCTACAAGCAGTCGGCTCTGATACTAACTTGTGACGCCCCCGATTCAATCGTACACTAATCATGCACGCAAATGTGTATGATCAAGATCAGGGACTCACGGGAAGATATCACAACACAACTCTAAAAACATAAATAAGTCATACAAGCATCATAATACAAGCTAGGGGCCTCGAGGGCTCGAATAAAAGTGCTCGATCATAGACGAGTAAGCGGAAGTAACAATATCTGAGTACAGACATAAGTCAAACAAGTTTGCCTTAAGAAGGCTAGCACAAATTGGGGTACAAATCGAGAGAGGCGCGGGCCTCCTGCCTGGGATCTTCCTTAACTACTCATGGTCGTTGTCAGCGGCTGCACATAGTAGTAGGCACCTCCGGTGTAGTAGGAGTCGTCGTCGACGGTGGCGTCTGGCTCCTGGGCTCCGGCATCTGGTTGCGACAACCAGGTAGAAGGGAAAGGGGGAAAAGAGGAAGAAAGCAACCATGAGTACTCATCCAAAGTACTCGCAAGCAAGGAGCTACACTACATATGCATGGGTATATGTGTAAAGGGCCATATCGGTGGACTGAACTGCAGAATGCCAGAATAAGAGGGGGATAGCTAATCCTAACGAAGACTACGCTTCTGGCCACCTCCATCTTGCAGCATGTAGAAGAGAGTAGATGGTAAGTTCACCAAGTAGCACCGTATAGCATAATCCTACCCCGCGATCCCCTCCTCGTCGCCCTGTTAGAGAGCGATCACCGGATTATATCTGGCACTTGGAAGGGTGTGTTTTATTAAGTATCCGGTTCTAGTTGTCATAAAGTCAAGGTACAACTCCAAGTCGTCCTGTTACCGAAGATCGCGGCTATTCAAATAGATAAACTTCCCTGCAGGGGTGCACCACATAACCCAACACGCTCCATCCCATTTGGCCGGACACACTTTCCTGGGTCATGCCCGGCCTCGGAAGATCAACACGTCGCAGCCCCACCTAGGCACAACAGAGAGGTCAGCACACTGGTCTAAACCCTATGGCGCAGGGGTCTGGGCCCATTGCCCATTGCACACCTGCACGTTGCGAACGCGGCCGGAAGCAGACCTAGCAACCTCCATTACAAAGGAAGTCACGTTACGTGGTCCAATCTGGCGCGCGCCGCTCAGTCGCTGACGTCACGAAGGCTTCGGCTGATACCACGATGTCGAGTGCCCATAACTGTTCCCGCGTAGTTGGTTAGTGCGTATAGGCCAGTGGCCAGACTGAGATCAAATACCAAGATCTCGTTAAGCGTGTTATATTGAAGTAACCGCGAACGCCGATAGGGCCACGCCCACCTCTCACCTAGGTAGTCTCAACCTGCCCTATCGCTCCGCCACAAAGATCCACCCAGAGGGCCGTCGGGACAAAGGTCCTTTCAGCCCCCAATCCGTGAATCACTAGCGGGTACTCCTCGAGCCGACCCGACTTTAGTCACCACATGTATCATGTATAAAGTATATAGTATATACCCGTGATCACCTCTCGAGTGATCACGGCCCGATAGTATAGCACAGCAGACGGACAAGAATGTAGGGCCACTGATGGATAACTAGCATCCTATACTAAGCATATAGGATTGCAGGTAAAGGTAACAACAGTAGTAGCAAGGACAGGCTATGCATCAGGATAGGATAAACGAAAAGCAGTAACATGCTACACTACTCTAATGCAAGCAGTATAGAGAAGAATAGGCGATATCTGGTGATCAAGGGGGCTTGCGTGATTGCTCTGGCAAGAAGGAGGGATCGTCAACACCGTAGTCGTACTGGGTAGCAGCGGCGTCGGTCTCGGTGTCTAGCGAGAGAAGAGGGGGAAGAAACAATAAATACAATGCAAAACAAATGCATGATGATGCATGACATGACAAAGCGTGATGCTATGGGTGCCCAATCGCGGTAGTAGGTGATACTGGCGAAGGGGGGAAATATCCAGGAAAGTATTCCCGATGTTTCGCGTTTTTGCACGGATGAACCAGAGCGGGAAAGTTGCGAGTTTCGGTAGGTTAGGGATGTGTGGCGGATGAACGGGCTGCGTATCCGGATTCGTCTCGTCGTTCTGAGTAACTTGTTGGGGAACGTAGTAATTTAAAAAATTTCCTACGCACACGCAAGATCATGGTGATGCATAGCAACGAGACGGGAGAGTGTTGTCTACGTACCCTCGTAGACCGAAGCAGAAGCGTTGACACAACGTAGAGGAAGTAGTCGTACGTCCTCCTCCCGATCCGACCGATCCAAGCGCCGTTACTCCGGCACCTCCGAGTTCTTGACACACATACAGCTCGATGACGTTCTCCGGGCTCCGATCCAGCAAAGCTCTCAGGGAAGAGTTTCGTCAGCACGATGGCGTGGTGACGATCTTGATGAACAACCGATGCGGGGCTTCGCCTAAGCACCGCGACAATATGACCGAGGTGGAATATGGTGGAGGGGGGCACCGCACACGGCTGAGGAACGATCACGAAGATCAACTTGTGTGTCTATGGGGTGCCCCCTGCCCCCGTATATAAAGGAGTGGAGGAGCGGAGGGCCGGCCCTCTCTATGGCACGCCCTAGGGGAGTCCTACTCCCACCGGGAGTAGGATTCCCCCTTTCCTAGTCCAACTAGGAGCCCTTCCATGTAGTAGGAGTAGGAGACAAGGAAAGGGAAGAGAGAAGGAGAAGGAAGGAAGGGGGCGCCCCCCCCCCCTCCCTAGTCCAATTCGGACTAGTCCAAGGGGAGGGGTGCGGTCACCCTTTTGGCCCTTTCTCTCCTTCCCCGTATGGCCCAATGAGGCCCATTACGAATTCCCGTAACTCTCCGGTACTCCCGAAAATACACGAATCACGCAGAACCTTTCCGAAGTCCGAATATAGTCGTCCAATATATCGATCTTTACGTCTCGACCATTTCGAGACTCCTCGTCATGTCCCCAATCCCATCCGGGACTCCGAACTCCTTCGGTACATCAAAACTCATAAACTCATAATATAACTGTCATCGAAATCTTAAGCGTGCGGACCCTACGGTTCGAGAACAATGTAGACATGACCGAGACACGTCTCCGGTCAATAACCAATAGCGGGACCTGGATGCCCATAGTGGCTCCTACATATTCTACGAAGATCTTTATCGGTCAGACCGCATAACAACATACGTTGTTCCCTTTGTCATCGGTATGTTACTTGCCCGAGATTCGATCGTCGGTATCCAATACCTAGTTCAATCTCGTTACCGGCAAGTCTCTTTACTCGTTCCGTAATACATCATCCCGCAACTAACTCATTAGTTGCAATGCTTGCAAGGCTTATGTGATGTGCATTACCGAGAGGGCCCAGAGATACCTCTCCGACAATCGGAGTGACAAATCCTAATCTCGAAATACGCCAACCCAACATCTACCTTTGGAGACACCTGTAGAGCTCCTTTATAATCACCCAGTTACGTTGTGACGTTTGGTAGCACACAAAGTGTTCCTCCGGCAAATGGGAGTTGCATAATCTCATAGTCATAGGAACATGTATAAGTCATGAAGAAAGCAATAGCAACATACTAAACGATCGGGTGCTAAGCTAACGAATGGGTCATGTCAATCACATCATTCTCCTAATGATGTGATCCCGTTAATCAAATGACAACTCATGTCTATGGCTAGGAAACTTAACCATCTTTGATCAACGAGCTAGTCAAGTAGAGGCATACTAGTGACACTCTGTTTGTCTATGTATTCACACATGTATTATGTTTCCGGTTAATACAATTCTAGCATGAATAATAAACATTTATCATGAAATAAGGAAATAAATAATAACTTTATTATTGCCTCTAGGGCATATTTCCTTCAGTCTCCCACTTGCACTAGAGTCAATAATCTAGTTCACATCGCCATGTGATTTAACAGCAATAGTTCACATCACCATGTGATTTAACACCCATAGTTCACATCGATATGTGATCAACACTCAAAGGGTTTACTAGAGCCAATAACCTAGTTCACATTGCTATGTGATTAACACCCAAAGAGTACTAAGGTGTGATCATGTTTTGCTTGTGAGAGAAGCTTAGTCAACGGGTCTGCCAAAATTCAGATCCGTATGTATTTTGCAAAATTCTATGTCTACAATGCTCTGCACAGAGCTACTCTAGCTAATTGCTCCCACTTTCAATATGTATCCAGATTGAGACTTAGAGTCATCTGGATTAGTGTCAAAAACTTGCATCAACGTAACTCTTTACGACGAACCTTTTTTTCACCTCCATAATCGAGAAACATATCCTTATTCCACTAAGGATAACTTTGACCGCTGTCCAGTGATCTACTCCTAGATCACTATTGTACTCCCTTGCTAAACACAGTGTAGGGTATACAATAGATCTGGTACACAGCATGGCATGCTTTATAGAATCTATGGCTGAGGCATAGGGAATGACTTTCATTCTCTTTCTATCATCTGCCATGGTCGGGCTTTGAGTCTTACTCAATTTCACACCTTATGACACAGGCAAGAACTCTTTCTTTGACTGTTCCATTTTGAACTACTTCAAAATCTTGTCAAGGTATGTACTCATTGAAAAAACTTATCAAGCGTCTTAATCTATCTCTATAGATCTTGATGCTCAATATGTAAGCAGCTTCACCGAGGTCTTTCTTTGAAAAAAACTCCTTTCAAACACTCCTTTATGCTTTGCAGAATAATTCTACATTATTTCCAATCAACAATATGTCATTCACATATATTTATCAGAAATGTTGTAGTGCTCCCACTCACTTTCTTGTAAACACAGGCTTCACCGCAAGTCTGCATAAAACTATATGCTTTGATCAACTTATCAAAGCGTATATTCCAACTCCGAGATGCTTGCACCAGTTCATAGATGGATCACTGGAGCTTGCATATTTTTTTAACACCTTTAGGATTGACAAAACCTTCTGGTTGCATCATATACAACTCTTCTTTAATAAATCCATTAAGGAATGCAGTTTTGTTTTATCCATTTGCCAAATTTCATAAAATGCGGCAATTGCTAACATGATTCGGACAGACTTAAGCATAGATACGAGTGAGAAACTCTCATCGTAGTCAACACCTTGAACTTGTCGAAAACCTTTTGTGACAATTCTAGCTTTGTAGATAGTAACGCTACTATCGGCGTCCGTCTTCCTCTTGAGGATCCATTTATTTTCTATGGCTTGCCGATCATCGGGCAAATCCATCAAAGTCCATACTTTGTTTTTATACATGGATCATATCTCAGATTTCATGGCCTCAAACCATTTCGCGGAATCTGGGCTCATCGTCGCTTCCTCATAGTTCGCAAGTTCGTCATGTTCTAGTAACATGACTTCCAGAACAAGATTACCGTACCACTCTGGTGCGGATCTCACTCTGGTTTACCTATGAGATTTGGTAGTAACTTGATCTGACGTTACATGATCATCATCATTAACTTCCTCACTAATTGGTGTAGTAGTCACAGGAACAGATTTCTGTGATGAACTACTTTCCAATAAGGGAGCAGGTACAGTTACCACATCAAGTTCTACTTTCCTCCCACTCACTTCTTTCGAGAGAAACTCCTTCTCTAGAAAGGATCCATTATAAGCAACGAATGTCTTGCCTTAAGATCTGTGATAGAAGGTGTACCCAACAGTCTCCTTTGGGTATTCCATGAAGACGCATTTCTCCGATTTGGGTTCGAGCTTATCAGGATGAAACTTTTTCACATAAGCATCGCAACTCCAAACTTTAAGAAACGACAGCTTAGGTTTATTGCTAAACCATAGTTCATACGGTGTCGTCTCAACGGATTTAGATGGTGCCCTATTTAATGTGAATGTAGCTGTCTCTAATGCATAACCCCAAAATAATAGTGGTAGATCGGTAAGAGACATCATAGATCGCACCATATCTAATAAAGTACGATTACGATGTTCGTACACACCATTACACTGTGGTGTTTCTAGGTGGCGTGAGTAGTGAAACTATTTCACATTGTTTTAACTGAAGGCCAAACTCGTAACTCAAATATTTTACCTCTGCGATCATATCGTAGAAACTTTTATTTTCTTGTTATGATGATTCTCCACTTCACTCTGAAATACTTTGAACTTTTCAAACGTTTCAGACTTATGTTTCATCAAGTAGATATACCCATATCTGCTTAAATCATCTGTGAAGGTCAGAAAATAATGATACTTGTTGCGAACCTTAATATTCATCGGACCACACACATCAGTATGTATGATTTCCAACAAATCTGTTGCTCGCTCCATTGTTCCGGAGAACGGAGTCTTAGTCATCTTGCCCATGAGGCATGGTTCGCAAGCATCAAGTGATTCATAATCAAATGATTCCAAAATCCCATCAGCATGGAGTTTCTTCATGCGCTTTACACCAATATGACCTAAACGGCAGTGCCACAAATAAATTGCACTATCATTATTAACTTTGCATCTTTTTGGCTTCAATATTATGAATATGTGTATCACTACGATCGAGATCCAACAAACCATTTTCGTTGGGTGTATGACCATAGAAGGTTTTATTCATGTAAACAGAACAACAATTATTCTCTAACTTACATGAATAACCGTATTGCAATAAACATGATCAAATCATATTCATGCTCAACGCAAACACCAAATAACACTTATTTAGGTTTAACACTAATCCTGAAAGTATAGGGAGTGTGCGATGATTATCATATCAATCTTGGAACTATTTCCAACACACATCGTCACTTCACCCTTAACTAGTTCATGTTCATTCTGCAACTCCTGTTTCGAGTTACTACTCTTAGCAACTGAACCAGTATCAAATACCGAGGGGTTGCTACAAACACCAGTAAAATACACATCAATAATCTGTATATCAAATATAGTTTTGTTCACTTTGCCATCCTTCTTATCCGCCAAATACTTGGGGTAGTTCCGCTTCCAGTCACTAGTCTCTTTGCAGTAGAAGCACTCAGTCTCAGGCTTAGGTCCAGACTTGGGCTTCTTCACTTAAGCAGCAACTTGTTTGCCGTTCTTCTTGAAGTTCCCCTTCTTCCCTTTGCCCTTTTCTTGAAACTAGTGGTCTTGTTAACCATCAACACTTGATGTTTTTCTTGATTTCTACCTTCGTCGATTTCAGCATCATGAAGAGCTTGGGAATTACTTTCGACATCCCTTGCATATTATAGTTCATCACGAAGTTCTACTAAATTGGTGATGGTGACTAGAGAATACTATCAATCACTGTTTTATCTGGAAGATTAACTCCCACTTGATTCAAGCGATTGTAGTACCCAGACAATCTGAACACATGCTCACTAGTTGAGCGATTCTCCTCCATCTTTTAGCTATAGAACTTGTTGGAGACTTTATATCTCTCAACTCGGGTATTTGCTCGAAATATTAACTTCAACTCCTGGAACATCTCATATGGTCCATGACGTTCAAAACGTCTTTGAAGTCCCGATTCTAAGCCGTTAAGCATGGTGCACTAAACTATCAAGTAGTCATCATATTGAGTTAGCCAAACGTTCATAACGTCTGCATCTGCTCCTGCAATAGGTCTGTCACCTAGCGGTGCATCAAGGACATAATTCTTCTATGCAGCACTGAGGATAAACCTCAGATCACGGATCCAATCCGCATCATTGCTACTAACATTTTTCAACATAGTTTTTCTCTAGGAACATATCAAAATAAACATAGGGAAGCAACAACGCGAGCTATTGATCTACAACATAGATATGCTAATACTACCAGGACTAAGTTCATGATAAATTTAAGTTCAATTAATCATATTACTTAAGAACTCCCACTTAGATAGACATCCCTCTAATCCTCTAAGTGATCACGTGATCCATATCAACTAAACCATGTCCGATCATCACGTGAGATGGAGTAGTTTCAACGGTGAACATCAATATGTTGATCATATCTACTATATGATTCACGCTCGACCTTTCGGTCTCCGTGTTCCGAGGCCATATCTGTATATGCTTGGCTCGTCAAGTATAACCTGAGTATTCCGCGTGTGCAACTGTTTTGCACCCGTTGTATTTGAACGTAGAGCCTATCACACCCGATCATCACGTGGTGTCTCAGCACGAAGAACTTTCACAACGGTGCATACTCAGGGAGAACACTTCTTGATAATTAGTGATAGATCATCTTAAAATGCTACCGTCAAACTAAGCAAAATAAGATGTATAAAAGATAAACATCACATGCAATCAATATATGTGACATGATATGGCCATGATCATCTTGCGCCTTTGATCTCCATCTCCAAAGTACCGTCATGATCTCTATTGTCACCGGCATGACACCATGATCTCCATCATCTTGATCTATATCAATGTGTCGTCACGTGGTCGTCTCGCCAACTATTGCTCTTGCAACTATTGCTATCGCATAGCGATAAAGTAAAGCAATTATTTGGCACTTGCATCTTATGCAATAATGAGACAACCGTAAGGCTTCTGCCAGTTGCCGATAACTTCAACAAAACATGATCATCTCATACAACAACTTATATCTCATCACATCTTGACCATATCACATCACAACATGCCCTGCAAAAACAAGTTAGACGTCCTCTACTTTGTTGTTGCAAGTTTTACGTGGCTGCTATGGGCTTAGCAAGAACCGTTCTTACCTACGCATCAAAACCACAATGATAGTTTGTCAAATAGACACCGTTTTAACCTTTGCAAGGACCGGGCGTAGCCATACTCGGTTTAACTAAAGTTGGAGAAACTGACACCCGCCAGCAACCTGTGTGCAAAGCACGTCGGTAGAACCTGTCTCGCGTAAGCGTACGCGTAATGTCGGTCTGGGCCGCTTCATCCAACAATACCGCCGAACCAAAGTATGACATGCTGGTAGGCAGTATGACTTATATCGTCCACAACTCACTTGTGTTCTACTCGTGCATATAACATCAAACCATAAAAAACTAGGCTCGGATGCCACTGTTGGGGAACGTAGTAATTTAAAAAAATTCCTACGCACACGCAAGATCATGGTGATGCATAGCAACGAGACGGGAGAGTGTTGTCTACGTACCCTCATAGACCGAAGCGGAAGCGTTGACACAACATAGAGGAAGTAGTTGTACGTCCTCCTCCCGATCCGACCGATCCAAGCGCCGTTACTCCGGCGCCTCCGAGTTCTTGACACACGTACAGCTCGATGACGTTCTCCGGGCTCCGATCCAGCAAAGCTCTCGGGGAAGAGTTTCGTCAGCACGATGGCGTGGTGACGATCTTGATGAACTACCGACGCAGGGCTTCGCCTAAGCACCGCGACAATATGACCGAGGTGGAATATGGTGGAGGGGGGCACCGCACACGGCTGAGGAACGATCACAAAGATCAACTTGTGTGTCTATGGGGTGCCCCATGCCCCCGTATATAAAGGAGTGGAGGAGGGGAGGGCCGGCCCTCTCTATGGCACGCCCTAGGGGAGTCCTACTCCCACCGGGAGTAGGATTCCCCCTTTCCTAGTCCAACTAGGAGCCCTTCCATGTAGTAGGAGTAGGAGACAAGGAAAGGGAAGAGAGAAGGAGAAGGAAGGAAGGGGGTGCCCCCCCTCCCTAGTCCAATTCGGACTAGTCCAAGGGGAGGGGTGCGGTCACCCTTTTGGCCCTTTCTCTCCTTTCCCGTATGGCCCAATGAGGCCCATTACGAATTCCCGTAACTCTCCGGTACTCCCGAAAATACACGAATCACTCAGAACCTTTCCGAAGTCCGAATATAGTCGTTCAATATATCGATCTTTACGTCTCGACCATTTCGAGACTCCTCGTCATGTCCCCGATCCCATCCGGAACTCCGAACTCCTTCGGTACATCAAAACTCATAAACTCATAATATAACTGTCATCGAAACCTTAAGCGTGCGGACCCTACGGTTCGAGAACAATGTAGACATGACCGAGACACGTCTCCGGTCAATAACCAATAGCGGGACCTGGATGCCCATATTGGCTCCTACATATTCTACGAAGATCTTTATCGGTCAGACCGCATAACAACATACGTTGTTCCCTTTGTCATTGGTATGTTACTTGCCCGAGATTCGATCGTCGGTATCCAATACCTAGTTCAATCTCGTTACCGGTAAGTCTCTTTACTCGTTCTGTAATACATCATCTCACAACTAACATATTAGTTGCAGTGCTTGAAGGCTTATGTGATGTGCATTACCGAGAGGGCCCAGAGATACCTCTCCGACAATCGGAGTGACAAATCCTAATCTCGAAATACGCCAACCCAACATCTACCTTTGGAGACACCTGTAGTACTCCTTTATAATCACCCAGTTACGTTGTGACGTTTGGTAGCACCCAAAGTGTTCCTCCGGCAAACGGGAGTTGCATAATCTCATAGTCATAGGAACATGTATAAGTCATGAAGAAAGCAATAGCAACATACTAAACGATCGGGTGCTAAGCTAACGAATGGGTCATGTCAATCACATCATTCTCCTAATGATGTGATCCCGTTAATCAAATGACAACTCATGTCTATGGCTAGGAAACTTAACCATCTTTGATCAACGAGCTAGTCAAGTAGAGGCATACTAGTGACACTCTGTTTGTCTATGTATTCACACATGTATTATGTTTCCGGTTAATACAATTCTAGCATGAATAATAAACATTTATCATGAAATAAGGAAATAAATAATAACTTTATTATTGCCTCTAGGGCATATTTCCTTCATAACTTTCATGTACAAAGTTTTTCCATCCGAGCTACGGTTTATTTTATATTAATTTTAAAAGATTTAAATCATTTTTAGGATTAATTTAATTATTTTAAGTTCAACATTGTCCCGAACAGTGTTTGCTGACGTTAGCATGACGCCAGCAGTCAACAGGGCGTTGACTGGGTCAAACTGAAGTGTGGGTCCTAGCTGTCATACACTGTTTGGTAACTAACCAAGTTAATTAGTCTAGTTAACAGATTAGTTAAGTTAATTAGTTAATTAGATTAATTAAACATGGTTAATTAATTAATTAATTAATTAGTTAATTAATTTTTATTATATTTTTTAATCTTTTTTTGTTTACATTATCTAACAGGGGCGGGCCCCACGTGTCAATGGCCCAGGGCCTTAGCGGGCGCTGGGCAGTGGTTACGAGTGCGGGCGCCGGGTCACCTGGATGCAGCCGCAATGGGTGCGGCCCAGCGCCATGGGGCGCCGGTGGCCACGGCACCGGCAGGCGGCCGGAGCGGCTCGGAGGCGGAGGGGGCCGTGCGGCTCAAGGCAGCGGCGATGAGAGCGCGCGGGGCGCGGCCCGGCGCTGCGAGGCGAGGGGCAGTGGGGAGCGGCGCGATGGCATGGCCGCGAGGGGCAGGCAGCATAGAGGCGAGCGGGCGTGCAGTTGGTCGCAGGGGCGACAACAGAAGCAGAGGCAGCGACGGAACGGAGCAAAGCAGCAGCGGGAGGAAGCCGAGCGGTCGACAGCGCCCATGCGCGCTCGAGCGAGGCCCGAGCATGGCGAGCGCGCACGGCGGAAGCGGGCAGGCGCAAGGGAAGACCGGGGGGGCGCAGGATCATGGCTGCGGGCGCGCGACGAGCAGCTAGATGGGGAGCAGAGCGCGTGGGCATGCGCGCCGTGGTGTGCGAGCAGGGGATGGCGACCGCGAGCGCGGCCCGTGGCAGGCGAAGCGGGACGAGGGCGTGCGCGCGAGCATGTGGGAGACAAGGGAGAGAGAGGAGGGGCGCATGCTCATGGTGGCCGTAGGGGAGTGGCAGTGGGGCACGAGGAGGGCGACGGGAATGACGGCGTCGGAGAGGAAGCAGACCGTCGGGAAGGCGGCACGGCGTCGGGGTGGTCTTCGGGCGGCGCCGGCGAGCGGTTCCCCTCCTCGATCCCGATCCAATCAGGGGCAGAAGGGGATATTTTGTGAGGGGGAGAGTGTGGGGGTGTCGGTGGTTGAGTGGGGGAGTGGGGGGAGGTTATGGGGTGCGGGGTGGGCCGGCCAGGTGGTTTGTCCCAATGGTCTGTTGGGCCGGAGCCCGGGTGGGTTTTCTTTCCCTCTTTTATATTTTTTTCTTTTCTTTATTTATTTAACTATTTTAATTCATTTTAAAGTATTTAGGCATTTTCTAAAAATGTGTTTACTACACCATATTTACATATGCAAAATATGGCACCTCTCAAACAATTTTGTTTTAACTTTTGAAAAGTTTGACGTCTGACATTTATTTAAACTTTTGAATTTGAGAAGTTTTTAATCCAACACGAGATTAGCAACAGTAACCGGGGTGACGTGGCACCATTAACGTGGGATTACTGTAGCATGATTATCCGGGCGTTACACACCTGGGCTGTTCTGTCTCATCTCTATGGTGAAGAAGACCTGAAGCGAATGGGTCTCAAGCAGGACTTTGACTGGTCTCAGCCACCAATGAAGAAATACAAGAAGGTCAAAGTTCCCTCTTTGGTGGCCAGCTCATATTCTTCATCACGCGACACGGATGAGTACGAAGATTTGGACGACACTGCGGCAGACCCTACTACAACAACCGACCCCAACAACGCTGGCGCTCTTTCTTCATCATGATATTCTTCAGGGGCTTTAGTCCTCATTTTTCAACCCTTTTGGTCATTCGATGACAAAGGGGGAGAAATTTGAGTTAGTCTTCAAGCGGGTCTATATATGGGTGTTTTTTTGCTAAGTTACAACTCTTGTTCTTTTGAAGACTTTATTGGATCAAGTTGTAAACTTAAACCCGATGGTGGTATGATACTCTTGTTGTGTTCTTCTGCATGCTTATTCCTCATATATGTTAATGCACACATGTTGAATTACATCAGTCACCATATTTCATCATGCATTTCAAATTCTTCATATTATATGTTAAATGCGTGTATGAATTACAAGATATAGGGGGAGATCTCCATGATTCTGCTCTTCAAGTGTGCATTGCTTGAAAAGCAAAATCCTCATTATGCACATCTTTAGGGGGAGTTCTTCTATATCTTGCAATCAAATTCCTCAACTTCTGTATTTACACTTCATATGTCTATCCCCGTTGAAAACTTAACCTATATTGTTATCAATCACTAAAAATGGGGGAGATTGTAAGTGCATCTAGTGCCCCTTAGTGATTTTGGTGTATTGAAGACTTATAGGTTAAGGGACTGATGCGTTTGTGAGGGTACACAGGTCTATAAGTCTATGAGGAGTTTGATATTTATAGAGAAAGTCGACCCCTAAAAATGAAGTTCTTCGACTAAAGACTTTGGATTTCTGAAGACTTTGAAAGCGAAGAAATTGGTGTGACCATGAAGATTTGGTATTCATACGAGGAACATGAAGCGTGAAGACTTTTGCTTTCGTAGTTTCATTTTCTCTTTCTTGAGTCATAGGAAACACTGTACTGTTAAAGGGGGTCGAGGAAATACAAAGGAAAAATTTCCAAGTGCTGCTCAACTCAAAATCCTACACCTACCAATCCCTTCGAGTGAAGCCATTGGAAATCTCATACAGTTCAGTCAATTTCTTCAGTGACAGAGACGAAGTTCTTCTGGTCTTTGAGGAATTTGTTCTGACTGAGGAGTTAGGAATTCGCCAGTGCGGATTGCCTACAAGCGAGGAACATGATAGCCCTGAGGAATTTGATAGTCAAATTACCGAGCGTTGCTGTGCTACGCGCCAGCTGTCCAAAAATATCTACCCACCTAACAGTCATATCATTGAAGGGCATTTATGGCTTATCATGTTGGGCTGCTCCCTAAGCTATAAATAGCCTCCCCCTACAACCACTAGCTGGTTGGCTGCTCCAAGAGAAACTGACACTTGTCATTTGAGAGCATCCCATCCTCCAAGGACTTTGAGCGAAAATCATCAAGTGACCTTAGCTCAAGGAGAATACGGTTAGGACTGTGTGTCCGGGACTGTGTGTCCTCAGGTTTAAATACCTAGCCGATCTAACCAGATGTACAATTGTCACATCAATTGGAACTGGTCTACCAAATCATTGTCTTCACCAAGCCTACTGGTTCTATTTGCTCAACTCTTTCATTTCCTCATTACTGTGTTGTGTGCTTGTTCATATCTGTTTGAAGACTTTGACTAAAGACTTTCTCAATTCCTCAGTTCAATTTCTTCAGTCTGTTTGTCTTCATCATGTTTATCATGTGTTTACGCTTTCTGTACTTTGTGCGTGTTTTCATTTCATCATGACCATGCTTATGTTCTATTATGTTTGCATCTGAGTACTTATTCCCCTGCAAGTAGTTCTTTGCTTAGGAATTTCCTCACCCTAAAATTCCTCAGTGAAGAATTCGTAAAAATCGCATATTCACCCCCCCCCTCTAGTCGATATAACGCACTTTCAAAGACGTCTCGTCATTTCCGGATTGAGGCAATTGATACTGCATGCCACATCATCAACAGGGTATATCTTCACAAATTCTTCAAGAAGACTGCATATGAACTCCTCAATGACAAGAAACCCAATGTGAGTTATTTCAAAGTCTTCGGTGCTAAATGTTGGATTAGAGATCCTCATCACAATTCTAAATTTGCATCGAAAGCACATGAAGGTTTTATGCTTGGTTACGGAAAGGACTCGCACACCTACAGAGTCTTCAACAACGTTCACCACAAAGTTGTTGAAACTATAGATGTCTGGTTCGATGAAACTAATGGCTCGCAAAGAGAGCACCTACCTCTTGTGCTAGATGAACAGTCTCCTGAGGAAGCCATCAAGTTCAAGGCTACTGAGGATGCCATTCCTACCGAAGAATCTGCTGAAGAAGGCATTCCAGAACGTGAAGAACATCATGCTGATGCACCTGAGGAAAATGGTGCTGAAGAAAATGCTGATCCAATTCCTCGACGACAACCCGCTCATCCTCGCGTTGCAAATGAAGTGCAGATTGAGAAAATCATCAGCGACATCAACGCACCAGGTCCTCTCACACGCTCAAAAGCTTCACATTTGTCTCACTTTTGTGGGCACTTTACTTTTGTCTCTATCACAGAGCCCAGTAAGGTAGATGAAGCATTTCTGGACACTGAATGGATTCAAGCTATGCAAGAGGAATTATATCAATTCGAGCTCAACAACGTCTGGGAACTGGTCAAACGTCCAGATCCTCGCAAGCACAATATCATCGGCATAAAATGGATCTATCACAACAAGCAAGATGAAAATGGCCTTGTTGTGAGGAATAAGGCACGACTTGTACCTTAAGGCTACACACAGGATGAAGGAATTGATTTCGATGAAACTTTTGCACCTGTTGCTAGACTTGAGGCTATCCGCATCTTACTTGCTTATGCTAACCATGATGATATCAATTTATATCAAATGGATGTGAAAAGTGCATTTCTCAATGGTAAGCTTGAGGAAGAAGTATATGTTACTCAACCCCCAGGTTTTGAAGATCTAATGCATCCTAACAAAGTCTTTAGACTCAATAAGACCCTCTATGGCCTCAAGCAGGCCCCTCGGGCATGGTATGATACTTTGAAGGAATTCCTCATGAAGAAAGGCTTTAACCCGGTTCACTTGACCCAACTCTTTTCACTAAATACTTGTGATGGTGAATTGTTTGTGTGCCAAATATATGTTGATGATATCATGTTTGGTTGTACTGACCAATGTTACACTGACGAATTTGGTTATATGATGAGGGAGGAATATGAAATGTGTATGATGCGAGAATTGAAATTCTTCTTAGGTCTTCAAATTCGTCAACAACGCAATGGCACATTCATATCTCAGGAGAAATACCTCAAGGATGTATTGAGGAAATTTAGCATGCAAGACTGCAAAGGCGTCAAAATCCCTATGCCCACAAATGGCCATCTATGCACTGATGAAAATGGTATTGACTTCGATCAAAAGGTATACCGCTCCATGATTGGTTCTTTATTGTATTTATGTGCATCTAGGCCAGATATTATTCTTAGTGTTTGCATGTGTGCCCGATTTCAATCTACACCGAAGGAATCACACCATAAGGTTGTGAAGCATATTCTTCGATATCTAGCTCACACACCAACACTTGGATTATGGTATCCCAAGGGCTCGGCTTTTGATCTCATTAGATATTCAGACTCTGACTATGCTGGTGATCGTGTGGACCGCAAGTCAACATCAGGCACATGCCATTTCCTCGGATGATCCTTGGTCTGTTGGTCCTCGAAGAAACAGAATTGTGTATCACTGCCTACTGCTGAAGCTGAGTATATTGTTGCTGGTTCTTGTTGTGCTCAATTGCTATGGATGAAGCAAACCCTCAAGGACTACGGCGTCAACGTGAAGAATGTGTCTCTCTACTGTTACAATAAGAGTTCCATCAAGATTGCTCATAACCCAGTTCAGCACTAGAAGACAAAGCACATTCAGATTCGTCATCATTTTCTTCGTGATCATGTGTTGAAGGGCGACATCTCTATTGAGCATGTGAAGACTGAAGAACAACTAGCCGATATCTTCACAAAGCCCTTGGATGAAAAGATATTTAGCAAGTTGCAGTGTGAGCTAAATATCCTAGAATCTTCGAATGTCCTTTGAAAAGGACACACATCCTAACACTTGTGAAAAATTGATGACTTAGAGGTGCAACACACGAAGAAATGTTTTTCTTCAATCAATGAAGACTAACACTCTAAGTGTGAAGAAATTAACGAAGAATTTGATTCTCAGAGCCCTACGACCATTGTACATGGTGTCTGAAATCATCATTCTTATACGGTGGGTCACGCCACCACCAAAAGTTGAAAATCTTCAATTTGAGTTTTTTCTTCTCTTTGAAATTCCTCAGTTGTTCAATTTCTTCAACTTTTCAATGTCTTCTCTCTTTCCATTGTTGTTCTTCATTGGCTATATATAACAGGATATTCTACAAGTGCTTGCCACAGAACTAGTTAAGGGTTTCAACGGTGCAAAAGTTCTCAAAAATTGTGGAAAAAATACTGAACCAACACACCTATAATATAACATGATCCAACGGAGGGATTAAAAAAATACGACTGTATGTGTCCTGGACAAAAAAACAAATAGTTCAGTATATATTTATGTCGCAGTGAGCTGAAATTCTTATTATTTTTGCCGAGGATGCATAGATGCATATTTTGACAATCCCTCCGTTGGATCATCTTATTACATTAGAGAGATGCTCCCATATTTATTTCATATTTTTTTATAATATATATATATATCAGTTTATATCCTCTACAGCATTCACTTATTGTTAATTCTTCGTGTTGCCTTTTCTGCTAAGTGAATGTGATCGGACCCTTCCCCCTCTATGCTAAACTCAACCCAATCTATTCACAAATCCTTCATATGCGTTCTATTTGAAACTCGTTCAAAATCTTCACTGTGTCCTTGTCAACTGAAGAAGTTGCGAACAAAACGTTTAAATTATCTTATCTGAATTTTCAGCTTTTGCCGCTCAAACTGTTCCACATTTCATGATGGATTGATCTGTTCACCCATGATCTTGCACGATCGCCACCTCTCAGTACGTGGGTGACACATGTCACGCGAATGAGAAGGGTCAGGGGCACGTTCGCCCAATTTCAGTTTTTCACCTCGGCTATAAATACCCCTCCCCTCCTCACTTTGTTTTTACTCCGCTCGGCCTCACTCCCTCACTCGAGCTCTCCAAAACCTAGTGCCGCCACTACTTCCATCGTCGCCGGTGAGGAAGAGCTTCACTGCCTCGACCTCGTCGCCGTTGTACTCGCGCCGGCCGCGGATTTCTTCACTCCGTCGCCGCCGTAGCGGTCTTCCTCTGCCAAGTTAGGGCGTGGAAGATCCGAACTGACAAGCTTCTACACCTACACTTCACAGTTCATCACGTTCTTCGTCAAGGGTAATTAAAAGTTACTTTTACTGCCCTTGTTGATTCTGATGTTTTCTATAAAATCTTCAAAAGGTGTTTATTCTTCAAATCTTCACACACTAGACACCTCACATAACATCTATTCTTGATATGTTTCCCTAAGCAACATTTTTCTTCAAGATTCCTCAATTGTGTGGATTTTCAATCTGTACAACTCAGGAACCTAAGTCAAAGAACGCTTAGTGAAATTCCTCAAGACTCATCTGGTCAAATTCCTTAAACTTGTTCTTTTTGCAAAAACTTTTGAGAACGCATATGACCTCTCCAAATTCTTTGCAACTATATTCTGTTCACAGGTACACATGTCCGCTGCTGAATCACTAGGTTCTCACCAACTTAAATTATTTGCAGCGTTCCTCGAAGAAAAGTTGCACGCCTCATCTGAGAACTCAGTAGTTCAAAATTCTCAGCTGAAGAAAATGGCTGACGGCAAGAAACCTCAGAAGGGAGGGAAGAAACCTGAAGTCAACACTACGTTTGAAATTCCTGATGATATTTATGCAGGGCACGTTCCCTGAGGAAATAAAGAATGAGCGCAAAGTGAGCATTCAGAAGATTGAGAGGAGATGGGCCAGAGAGTGGAGGGGGTACATATATGTGACTCCAAAGTACATGAAGAAATTTGCAGTACACCCTCCATGCCCAAGACCTCCATTGGCACCTGGCCAAGAAGCTGATCACTCTAGCATCAGAAGAGGTGAGGAATTTCCAAAGGAATGGGCTAAGCATCAAACCAAGCTGGCCAAAGTGGCAAAAGAAGCACTAAAGAAATCCAATGAAGATTCTGTTGCTGCTGCCGTTGAGGCCTATGCTAGCAAGCCTAAGAAGGCCATGCCCAAGAAGTCTGCACACAAGCCCAAGGCTTCTACACCAATGTCCTCACAGCCAAACTCATCTGCAATGCCCTCACGGCCCACCTCAACAAAGCCCTCACGGCCAATTCCGCAACCTGCTCCAGCTCCTCAAGTTGCAAACTCCTCAGCTCCTCCTTCCAAATCCTCAGCACATGTGCATCTCACCTCGTGCCAAAGGACAACAGGCATTTCCATTGCCTCAGGAGCCTCTGCAAGTTCTTCAGGTCCTCTGCATTCTTCAACTGGCCCCACTCTACTGAAGACTAAGATCACTGCTGGACGAGGTTCTCGACCAAGTCCTCACAAGAAGAAGGTCGCCTTCCAAGTGTCGTCTGATGAAGACGAAGCTAATGATGAGGAACTTGCCGAAATCATTAGAGACAGGCAACAACGGGCCGCTAGAGCCAAAGGCAGTAATGTGCCATTGATTTGGATCCAAAGTTGATCCTCAACTTCATCGACTTGTGGCACAAGGACCCCAACACACCTCTGCCTGAGATGAACCTCACTCCTGGTCAAAGTCATGTGTTGACTGCCTTCATTGATAAGGAGAAATGGAAATATGAACAGGGGAGGAAGGTGAAGAAAGTGCAGTATAAGAAAGAGTGCTTTCTGAAGCAAAACGTCTTGAAACTTTCACCTGAAGAACTTGTAGCTCTGCAATCAGAGATCAAGAACCCGAATGATGAATTTGATCGCTACTATGCTGACTGGCTTGGACCCAAAGTTAGTTTTGTGAAGTTAACTAAGAAATTCACTACCAATGTTGTAGCTCCATCGCAACAAGACATTCCTCATGCTGAGGCATCTACTCAGCCTACAAAAGAGCATGCCAGCACCGCTGATGAAAATCAGGCTGCTGATGAAACTGCTAGTACCAGGGCTGATGACTGCATTCCAGCCGCTGATGAATCTGCCAGGGCAACCACTAGTGTTGCGCCTGAAGAACAAGCCAGGCCAGCTGAAGCTTCAACCACTGTGCCTGAAGAAACTGTCCATGCCAGGGCAACTGCATCAGTTATGCCTGAAGAAATTGAACCAATTTCCTCTGCTCCTCCTGCACCTACACCAAGTCCAATTCTTCCTTCTGCATCAGAAGCTAAGAAGACCAAGGCTGCGAAGCGTGCAGCAGTGAAGAAAAGGAAAGCATCAACTTCATCAGAATCTTTAGCTTCAAAAAAGATGAAGAAACTGACAAGCTCATTTGAGAATCCTATTGATGTTGTTCCAGTCTCATGCATGCCATCAAAGGAACTTGTTCCTTTTAGTGAAGAATATGAGATCCCAAGTGGATCCGATGAAGATATTCCTTCTGCTGCTTCTTCAGAGCAGTTGGATGAAGAAATTGAAGTGGATACAATCCCTTCAACCCCAATTGTCTCATCGCCCATGCCTCAGTTCACAGCTGAAGAGGTCGGCGTTGAAGAAATGAGTGAAGAAGATGAGGATGTGGACATTGGGAGCACAACACCTGTGATGAATGATGACTTTTGGGAAAGTCAGCACCCCAATTCTCCCTTGCTCACGCCTCTGCAACAAATTCCTCAGTCCCTAGTGCATACTGAAGTTCATATGGGCTCTGAAGAACCTCACACCACTCCGTCCATTCATGAAGAAATTCCAGCCACTAGTGCTGATGAACAAGCTGCTGAAAAATTGAAGACCCAGGCTACAGCTGAAGAAGGAACTGAAATTCCTCAGCCTGTGGATCCTGAGATTGCGATTCCTGAGGTTGTGATGCGATTGACTGACACTCCTCAGCCCATGCCAAAGGATCCTTTCTCAAAGAAGCAAAAATTCAAGACTGATGACTTCTTTCACGAGCATGTATTCTTCAGGGATTACAACCCATATGACTCTGCTCGTCTTAGAAGGAAGAGTTTCTCGACTGCCAGCCAAGCCAACTTCTATTCTTCGCTGCTTTTCAACAAGGACAAAGTCTTCGACCATGAGCATATTTGTCATGTAGACATGGAACCGTTGTCGTGCTTCGCCCCAGTCCTCAGCGTTCTTCATGATGCTAGACTGCTCAACTTTTGCACTGACAGTTGTGATTGGAATGAAGAGTTAATTCGTCAATTCTATGCAACGCTGCACATCAGAGGAGATGCTACAAATTTGAACTCTTGGGTGCTGGATTGGATGACAAAGAATACTCATTTCAAAGCACAGGCCTCTGAATTGCTTCATGCCCTGCCTGTCAGTCCTCCCCTTGAAGGTGCTCGTTACATATACCATGAACCTGAGCTTACCGCTCACTACATGCAAGTGTTGATGAAGCGACTGAAGCCAGGTCAAGCCCCAAGGACCCAATTCCTCATGAAGGAATTGTTGTATGTGCCTCGGACTGTCTATCGCATTCTGACAAAGACATTGAGTCCAATCAAAGTCCATGACTCGAATGATGAAGAAGTCATTGGCATCATGAAGAATCTTCTATTCAATATCATGCATGGCATTCCTGTCAACTACCATGATTTCTTCATGAGGACTCTGGCAAATGTTGCACTATCTCCATTTGAGTTGAAGCCTTATGCTCCCTGGATTATGAGATTCCTCAGAACAAGGTCTTCACTCAACTACAAGGCTGACACACTCAACCATGTCAGTTACTTGCCCCCCCCCCCCATTAAAGTCCTCAAGCGGACATTTTCCTCAGCTGATGAAAAGGGCAAGGCCACTGCTGTTATTGATGAAGGCATTCGTCCATTGGATGGTCAGTTCCGCAAAGCTGCTTCTTACTCCACCAATGATGACTCTGCTACTCATGACTCTGCCGCCAATGCCTCAAAGCAAAATCCTCAAGGCACAGCTCCAAGGGTGATGACTGATCATGAGCTTCTCCTCAGTCTTCACCAGAAGGTCAATCGCAACCACAAATGGGTTAAGCGTCAGTTTGGTTCAATTCTTCACAACATGACTGCTACACACAATGCAGTGAAGAAGAACCACTACTACCTTCATGAAGTCTTCAGTTGCACTTGGGCTGTTCTGTCTCATCTGTATGGTGAAGAAGATCTGAAGCAAATGGGTCTCAAGCAGGACTTTGACTAGTCTCAACCACCAGCGAAGAAATTCAAGAAAGTCAAAATTCCTTCCTTGGTGGCCAACTCATATTCTTCATCGCGCGACACGGATGAGCATGAAGATTTGGACGACACTGCAGCAGGCCCTTCTACAACAACCGACCCCAACAACGCTGGCGCTCCTCCATCAACATGATATTCTTCAGGGGCGTTAGTCCTCATTTTTCGACCCTTTTGGTCATTCGATGACAAAGGGGGAGAAATTTGAGTTATTCTTCAAGTGGGTCTATATATGGGCATTTTTTTGCTAAATTACAACTCTCGTTCTTTTGAAGACTTTGCTGGATCGAGTTGTAAACTTAAACCCGATAGTGGTCTGATACTTTTGTTGTGTTCTTCTGCATGCTTATTACTCATATATGTTAATGCACGCATGCTGAATTACATCAGTCACCATATTTCATCATGCATTTCAAATTCTTCATATTATATGTTAAGTGCGTGTATGAATTACAAGATATAGGGGGAGATCTCCATGATTGCACTCTTCAAATGTGCATTGCTTCAAAAGCAAATTCCTCACTATGAACATCTTCAGGGGGAGTTCTTCTATATCTTGCAATCAAATTCCTCAATATCAGTATTTACACTTCATTTGTTTTATCCCCATTGAAAACTTAACCTATATTGTCATCAATCACCAAAAAGGGGGAGATTGTAAGTGCATCTAGTGCCCCTTAGTGATTTTGGTGTATTGAAGACTTATAGGTTAAGGGATTGATGCGTTTGTGAGTGTACACAGGTCTATAAGTCTATGAGGAGTTTGATATTTACAGAGAAAGTTGACCCCTAAAAATGAGGTTCTTCGACTAAAGACTTTGGATTTCTGAAGACTTTGAAAGTGAAGAAATTGGTGTGACCATGAAGACTTGGTATTCATGCGAGGATCATGAAGCGTGAATACTTTTGTTTTCATAGTTTCATTTTCTCTTTCTTGAGTCATAGGAGACACCGTACTGTTAAAGAGGGTCGAGGAAATACTAAGGAAAAATTTCCAAGTGATGCTCATCTCAAAATCCTACACCTACCAATCCTTTCGAGTGAAGCCATTGAAAATCTCATACAGTTTAGCCAATTTCTTCAGTGACAGAGACGAAGTTCTTCTGGTCTCTGAGGAAATTGTTCTGAGTGAGGAGTTAGGAATTCGTCAGTGCGGATTGCCTACAAGTGAGGAACATGATAGCCCTGAGGAATTCGAGCCTCAAATTTCCGACCGTTGCTGAGCTACGAGCCAGTTGTCCCAAAATATCTACCCACCTAATGGTCATATCATTAAAGGGCATTTATGTCTTATTATGTCGGGCTGCTCCCTAGGCTATAAATAGCTTCGAGAGAAATTGACACTTGTCATCTGAGGACTTTGAGCGAAAATCATCAAGTGAGGAAACCCAAACCCAAACACCTACAAACCCAAAGTGATTGAGCATCACTGAAGAGATTGATCTTGTGTGGATCCGATGCTTGTTACCTTTGAAGATTGTGCATCTTCCAGACGGTTAGGCGTCATGGTCTGAGCATCCAAGAGGAAATTATGGATCGTCGAGTGACTGAGTTTGTGAAGGTTTGGAAGTCACCTGAAGACTTACCACGAGTGATTGGGAGAGGTCTATGTGACCTTAGCTCAAGGAGAATACGGTGAGGACTGTGTGTCCTCAGGTTTAAATACCTAGCCGCTCCAACCAGACGTACAACTGTCACAACAGTTGGAACTGGTCTACCAAATCATTGTTTTCACCAAGCCTACTAGTTCTATTTCCTCAACTCTTTCAGTTTCTCATTACTGTGTTGTGTGCTTGTTCATATCTGTTTCAAGACTTTGACTGAAGACTTTCTCAATTTCCTCAGTTCAATTTCTTCAGTCAGTTTGTCTACATCTTGTGTATCTTGTGTTTATGCTTTTTGTACTATGTGCTTGTTTTCATTTCATCATGATGATCGTGCTTATGTACTGTTATGTTTGCATCTGAGTACTTATTCCGCTGCAAGTAGTTCTTTGCTTATGAATTTTCTCACCCTGAAATTCCTCAGTGAAAAATTCATAAAAAAACGCGTATTCACCCCCCCCCCCTCTAGTCGATATAACGCACTTTCAAAAAGCAAAGACCTATAAAAACTAAGAAAATCAAAAGGGACAGATCGAAGATGCCGCTCGAGAATGTCAGCGGCATGCTCCCTGATGCTAGAACGTCAAACTTCACTAGGGAAACAATAGCCCTAAGGGCATCTTCAAAGTGGACCCTCAAGCAGCCCTCATTCGCCCGGACCGTGTGGTATGGATGTGTTTTGCCATCCAAGGCGGGCCTGTATCAGTTTGTCGACCGGTCAAGACGTGATTTTTCCCTTAAATTGGAAGCAAACTAAGGGGCGTTGCGGGAGTCCGGACCACCGCCACGTAAGAATCTGACACCCCTAACCCACTGAAAACCCCCTCTCTCGGTCCCATTCTCTTCCACTCCACCCCTGCCCCCTTGCTTTGCATCCGCGTCTTCCACCTCCGACGCCACCGTTGTACCTCTCCGACTGCCACATAGGCATTACCGGACGTCCGCAACTACCACCCACGAGCCCGCTCGCCTTGTACTATGGTGTCGTCCACCTAGGATCTATTCGTAGCCATGTACCTCTGTCCCCCTGTCAACAATGACAACCATGGTTGATACCACGCCCGACAAGTGTTTGGTCAAATGCCATTGAGCTTATTTTTGAACTCCATATCGTTTTTTAGAGTAAGAAGGATGGTGGGGTACTCGACCATGAAGAATGAGTTGTTGTGCGATGTATGGTTTAGCTGTATCTGTGAACTTCATAGGCAGGAGCAGAAGGGGGCTCTTTTGGCAGCACGTGCATGGTTCGTTTCATGCATGAAAGCACATTGCACTCTACGACATACGCATTATCCATGAGCGCAAATGTGAAGTCGTTAGCCTATTGATGGTACACCATCCAGAACTCCATCATAAAGTATTAAGGCGCAGTTGATTGGAGGCAACGTAGCCATTACGCTCAACAGCCATGGAGATTGTAAGTTTTGATTTCTTGCTCTACATGTTGATTGGTTCATTCACTCACTCATTGTTGCTCTACACGTTGTGTAACCTGCACGCATTGTTGTGGTGTACTACATGTCGAAGGGCAAACCATTCACACATATGCATTGTTGGGTTAATCTCAAGGGACAATATGTGCCGGAACTGGAGTTAGAGCATCTCCAACAGCCGCACAAAAATTTCGCGCCCAATAAAAGTTATAGCGCATCACTGTAGCACTTTTGATGTGTCGGGACCAACATTGCTTTAGTAGACGCCCAAAAACGCGCGCCCATAAAAGCACACAGTGCAAACAGTGAAGCGCATGCAATCCGGAGCCCAAAATATGCTGCACGCGATAGTGTTTTTCAGCGCGTGCCCAAAACTTTTTAGCGCGCGTAATATTTTACAGCATCTGTTGGAGCTGTTCGACGCCCAAAAAAACAATTTTTTAGCGCGGGGAGCTCTTTTTGGGCGCCTGTTGGAGATGCTCTTAGTATCATTGAATTTGATCTATCCATAAAAAACTTGTCGAACACCCGGTTGAATTGAAACTATTGTTGTACTAAACATATTTGCATGTTATTTCTGGATGATGTGTGCTATTTCTATCCGAATTTTTATGAATCACGTCGTGTTTGATGAAATTCGCCCGGTTAGTTAAAACCGGGTTTGAAATGTATGTTATTAGCTTTGGATGACCGGCCCACATCCGTGATCGCAGACTGGTCCCTGTCCGCGTTCAGATATGATGTTCAGTTTACAGGTCAGCGTTGGAGATGCCCTAACACTGCTATACACAAGGGCACAACAAGCACCTCTCACATATCCAACAGGGGCAGAGGAGAGGAGAAGAGAATTCCTTTCTAGAGGTTGTATGTAGTGATGCAGACCAGGAATAGAGTTCCGTGACATATTTGGTCCTCGGCCATGATCGCTCCCATTTTCATCTCAAATTGGGGTATATGTTTTGCAGCGTGCAACCTCTTTAAAGGAAAACGAACGCCCAATCAAACAAATTTGCATATCAAAAGCAGCTAAGTCGACGAAAAACAGAGCCTATTTCCTCCAAGGGCATGTACTCCACAGTTGCAGGGTGCACCTAACGCAAATCCTAAATTTTAGTTCATGCAGCAAATCACTGGAACTCAACAACCAGCATAATTGGACAAACACAGAGGACACCAGAAAGGATTCATGATTACGAATCGAACCGAGCAGTTGCAACATTTCCTTGCCATGGCAAGTCCGAACCAAACCAACTAGATCACACAAGTACTCCAGCACTCATAAACACTGGCCATTAAACTGACACGACGTCTTACTGCAGCAGTTTCTCCTTAAATAGGCAATGGACAGAATATTAGGAACTCTGAAGTTCATACAGGACTCCACGCCATACGACGCGTCTAAAAGGTGGATCCGTTCCATCCAAAGTCCGAGCGCTGCATGGTAAAGAAAAAAAAGGTTAATTAGAGTTCATATAATCAGCATCTAGCATAGAAAGGAAGCCACTGTGGAAGCTAACACGACGACTACGAGTTCAAACGACAGATGGACAATTACATGATCTACCCTTGATGCAAAGCATGCAAACATTGAGCATGTTCTTGTGCAGGATGGGCCTAACAAACAGCAGAAATGCAATGAGAACATGATGATGTCTGATGAAGACCCATGGATGAGCACTATAATGTCTGCTTGCCTTTGAATCATGGAACTTGAGGTAGAAGCGGGACTTGGGGATGGACAGCTTTGACTCCAGGATGGAAGCAATGCCGGCACTCAGCTTCTTGTTCACATCAGGGTTCAGCCCTCCGATGGAAACCAGCTCGCCGTAGGCTGCAGGCTCCTGGGTACCTCCAAATGCCATGGGCACTGAACCCTTGAGAACAACCATCACATACTGTTGGAAGCACTCAAGTTAGTATCTGAATGATAAAGACGGTGAGAAAGAACTCCGGTATACCCGCTACTCAGTCAGCTATAAACCAGAAAACAGTCACAGCCTAATTTTCAGTAGTTTGAGTGTCTGACATTGTCTACAATCATATCATATCTCCAAATCTACCGAAAGAAACGCTAACTAAGAGCTTCATTACAATTGGCTTCGGTCTCGTAAATATTAATAACCAGGCAAGTCATTTTGATCATAAATATGTCTGATATAACAACAAAAGTAGCTTTTCTATTAAAATCGATGTATTTCTACACTTAAAAACAACCAACCTAAGTACAGTTAGCTTTCCAAAATAATACTCCAGTATATTTAGAAAAGAACAACTTGAGAAACAAGGAAATGGCCTGTATTTCTGTAAAAACATAACAAATGAAGTTCTGAGCAGCCCAGATTTAAAACAGATTAATGGTACTGCATAAATTTTATAATTTTCCAATACACGAGGTTCTGAATTAGCAGTTATAGAGGAACACACAGAAAACAGCCATATCTTGTTGATGTGAAATACCTCTACATGCAAAAGACAAGCAGAGCAAGTAAACATGTATTTCTGGAAAGACTTTAAGATATTGCCTCCCAAAGCAAATCTCTAAAACAGAATAAACCGTTCACTCTCTTCTTGCTATAGACACTAATCATAACCTCCTAATCAACTCATTTTGGTGTCGCAATGACCAAGAAAAATGGAACATATGAAGGTTTGAAAGTTCTTTTGAGAGAAAGATACACACAAATTTCATGATACTCTTAAGGTTTCCCATCTTATGCTATGTTACAGAGAAACCCGTAAATGTAAAGATATCGATGTTCATTATCTGATTTGTTTCTGTAGAGAGACAGGGTTCTACTTTATCCCTTTACCAAGTAACTTGTCCATCCATTTCAAGTTTCAGCATAGTAACATATGCTTACCATATACTGGGACGGTTAGATACAAAAATGCTACTCCTAACTGGTTTGAAGAATATATCCAAACCAAGAAGACAACTACTTGAGCACCAAACTTCAAGAAATCAAACCTTGATTCCATTCGGGTTCAGTCCAAGTTTTCAATTTTCACGTCCATGCTAATTGATACACACTCTGCTCCTAATTATAAGATGTTTTGGCAGTTCAAATTAAACTGCCAAAACGTGTTACATATAGAAAGAGAGTACGTAGTAAATAACAAGAACTAGTACAAAGTTTATTTGACAAGAATCTGATTTTTTTTCGTCTGTGTGGTCTGCATTCACCAACAAACAAACACATGACCATAAGAAACACATTCCTAAACTGGACATAACCCCAGATTACAACCTTGAACTTGCTCCACACATGAAAATGCCATACAAACCTACAGATCAAAACCCCGTATCCACAATTTCAGCAGCCGCGGGACAAAGATCTCCAGGGCAAAGCAAACATGAATAGCCGCCCAAAGGAAGGGGAACAAACCCCCGGCATCGAATCGATTCCCCAAAACCCTAACAGATTGAAGGGCCAGACCGAAGAGACGGACGGAATCCAGGGGACGGCCACGCCTATATGGATCGACAACGAGATACGGACGCCGCGACAAGAGGGAAGATGGCCTAGGCAAGATGTTGAGGAAAGGGGGGGGGGGGGGGGGGGGGATGGGTTAAGGAGCGTACGTTCTCCGGCTTGCCGATGATGGTTGCGACGGTGCTGGAGGCGTCGGCGAGGACGGCGGAGGTGTCCACCCCCTCCAGGTTCACGTTCGTCGACACGTTCAGGCAAGGCATCTTCCTTCCCCTCCGCTTCTTCTTCTTCTCCCCTCTCGGCGCCTTGGTGGATGGGTGGGGAAGTGTGTAATGGAGAGTTGGAGACCTCACTCGACCTTGCCGAGGAAGGACAAAACCCTGACCACTCGTTCCTCGACCGGTCGACCCTATGTGTCCGTGTGTGTGTCAAAAAATAAAAGTTTTTATTTATTAAATAGGATAATTATAATGCCTACTCTTTAAACCTATAAACGTCTTACATTTCTTTTGTCCAACTATGCTTCTTTTACATAGCAACATGTACTAAATGTGCGACAACATTAGAGCAACTCTAGCAGACCCCGCATCCCGCTGGCCCGCAAAACACGTTTGCGCTTCGTAGAAAACGGCCTTTGCGGGCCGGCAAGGAGGGCCGCAGATGCAGACCCCCAAAACGGACCCGTATAAAAGTATATTCGCCGAATATGCTTTTATACAGGTCGGCTTTACGGTGTCTGTTTTTGCACCGCTGCATACCGCATCTCATCGGCTCGCAAATATCAAATCCAACATAATACCACAAACGAAAGCAAACTAAATAATTATTCAAATCCAACATAATACAACAATCATCCATATTATAAATAATTATTCAAATGACCGAATTAAACTTAAATAATGCAATACAAAACTTGTGATGAATACAAATACAAATGAATACAAAAATGAGTCACTGTCCACCCTTTGCCAATGATGCTCAATGAGATCCTCCTGAAGTTGAAAGTGTGTGTTTGCATTTTCAATCTCCTTGCATGTCTGAAGAAAAAACTCTAATGCGGTTAGGGTCTCTAGCTGGTTTGACACGGCTACCCACATTGTCGTAGAAGAATTCCAAGTTCATTCCTCTCTCATCTTCAAGAATCATATTGTGAAGGATAACACAGCATGTCATGATATTTTTTAAGGTTCTCTTATCCCAAAAACGAGCAGGACCACAGACAATGGCAAACCTAGATTACAAAACACCGAATGCTCTTTCAGTGTCTTTTCGGGCTGCCTCTTGCACCCTTGCAATTCACACTGTTTTTTAGTTTTGGGCTCTTTGATGCTCTTGACAAATATGCACCAAGAAGGGTATATACCATCCGCACAATAGTACCCTTTTGTGTATTCATGCCCATTGATAGTGTAGTTGCAAGCAGGAGCATCACCACTAGCAAGCCTAGCAAATAAATGAGACCGTTGCAACACATTGATATCATTGGGAGTGCCCGGCATATCAAAGAAGCAATACCAAATCCATAAATTCTCTGATGCTACAGCCTCTAGCACAATTGTTGCGTCTCCCATGAGACTTGCCACAATACATTCCTTGGCATGCCTTTGGGCAATATTTCCAAGTCCAATGCATACAATCAATGCTACCTAGCATGCCAGGCCAACCTCTCCTCTCATTAGATGCCATCAATTTCTTTGTGTCATCCTCGTTGGGTGCCGAAGGGACTCAGGACCAAAGACACGGATGATCACTTTTACAAATCTACGCACTTACTCCATTGTAGTATCTTCACCAATGCGAAGATGCTCATCGGCATAGTCAGCCGGAACGCCATATGCAATCACCCGCATAGCTGCGGAATTTTTTTTTGATATGCACTAAATTCCTTTAAGCCCGCAACATTTCTTCTTTGAGTAAAATACCAGCAATTTGCCTCGCAAGCTTGAACAATTTTCACAAAGAGGGATCAGCGCATTCGGTACCTTCTCCGGAAGAGGTGCGGTGGATATGTAGGATTCTCCGCGAAGTAGTCTTGCATCAACATCTCGTTCCCAAGATGGTGATTCCGAGGAATGCAAAGACGCCCGGCGGTCGATCCTCGCCTCCTCTTCCGGTTCTCGTCTTCGTGCTCCTTCACGGTAAGCGCCATGACTAACGTTTGCTGCCGAAAGTTTGCAAGCATGGTCTCAACATCCGAGTCGTCCGAATCGGACGAATCGGAGAGCAAGAACTTCTCGCACGGGCTCAACACCACCTACATGGACAAGAATCGCACGCCGCGTCAATCAAGTAGGCATGCCGCTCGCAAATATCACAAAGCAACCACTAACCGGGCGGCGACAAGGGGTGGGTGATCCCGGGCGGCGACGAGGGGCGGGCTCGACGGCGGTCGAACCCCGGCGGCGGCAGCGGCGAGGGGCGGCTCTTCTCATCGGATCTGGAGGGGTTGGGTGGGGGACGGCCCCGCGGCGCGATTCCGCCCGCAGATTTGGCCGGAATCGCCGGCGGCGGACGGGCGGAAGCAAGGGCGGTCAGCGGCGGAAGGAGGTGGGGAAAGGAGCGCGGGCTGAAATGTCCCTCCCGCCAACTGCTTCTCTGTGATGCAGGGCACCGCAGCGGCGAGGGGGAAACCCGCGAATACGCGGGTTGGGGCTGAGATTTTGCCGCGTCCCTTAAAAAAGTTTGTGTGTCGGGGCGGGATGCGGGGTCTGATCATGCAGCTTTTCCCGCCTCGACCCGCATTTTGGCGGTTATTTTGCAGATCGGGGCGGGATGCGGGGTTTGCTAGAGTTGCTCTTACTAACCTGTTCCTCTGAAACAAGCTTGTGACACAAACATTCTATTTTTGTTAATATTACTATAAACTATGCTTCCTAACTTTTAAGTCCTCACACTAACTGAGGTCTCCGATTAAAACTAGGTCACCCGATTTTCACCGGGTCACCAAATACATTACATGCAACCACCTTCGTAGAAATTTCCTCACATAAATATAGGGTGGATAACACATAATCACATCGCAAAAGGGCCACCAGATCACCGCATAATAAATAAAAATAAAACACGATCCATCATCTCTCCCACCCGCCAAACTAAATATTTCATCAATTCCAAAATATATATGAGGGGTATTAGTTTTTTTAAGAGTCAAATCCCTTCTACTTTGACCAGGTCCACAGCCAAAAATATCGATAGTCACAATATTAGACAAAAATATGGAAACTCGAATCTAATGATACCGTTTGATATTATGGATTTAATATATTTCTCTACAAATTTGATCAAACTTAAAGAGGTTTGATTTTTTCAAAGAGTAATTGGTAGGAACTTGTACCCTACCAGGCCTAGGGCGTAAGCAGTAAGGGAAGGAGGGGTCTGGGCGAGGCGATGAGCGGCCACGCCGGCGGTTGGGCGTCATCGCGGGAGAGGAGGGTGGCGGCAGCGGCGCAAGGGCAGGGGGCGGCTAGGGTTCCGGATCCCCTGGGAGCTGGGCAATAGAGATAATATTATTATTGCTTGATTTCAAGAAGAGTCTTACAGCCTATATTTATAACCTAGATAACTTGCATAAGAATTAAACTAAGATAACTTGCATAAGAATTAACCTAAGATAACTTGTGGGCTAAGATTGCCCGGTGGGCCTAGCTAAACCGACCATAACACTTCTCCCTGCCTGCACAAACAGCTCGTCCTCAAGCTGTAAGGTGGGGAAGCGCTTGCGGAACTCCTCGAGGCGATCAACCAGTGTCAAACACCTTCTCGACAGCTGGGGCAGCCAGGTCGGCGGCGACGGCGTCCTCCGGAATGTAGTCTGCAACCTCCAGGTAGAAGAGTCGCGGGCAGGCATGGCCGGGCGTGTAGGGCTCGTCGCAGTTGAAGCACAACCCTTGGCGGCGACGCTCGAGTAGCTCGGCTGAGGTGAGCCGGCGGAACGGGCACGCTGCGGTCGCGGCGAGGGGTGCCGCAGAAGCCTACGCAGGCCGACCCTGCACGGAATCCGGTCCGGGTAGCGACCCAGCGGTCCGGAACAGTGATTCCTGCTGGATGGCCACCGCACGGCGTTCGAACGCGCGGGCGTAGTACATGGCCGACTGGAGATCCTGGGGTCCCCGAAGCTCCACGTCCACGCGGATGTGATCCGGAAGTCCACCGACAAAGAGGTTGGCCCGCTGCTGCGCCGTCACACTCGACGCATGGCATGCCAGGGCCTGGAAACGGTCGGCGTAGTCCTGCACCGTGGAGGTGAAGGGAAGGTGACCGAGCTCCGCTAGGCGGCTCCCGCGAACCGGAGGCCCAAAGCGAAGGAGGCAGAGCTCGTGAAAGCGCTCCCAAGGGGGCATGGCGCCCTCGTCCTGCTCGAGGGCGTAATACCAGGTCGGTGCCGCGTCGCGGAGGTGGTACGAGGCGAGCCAGGTACGCTCCGATGCGAGGGTGCGCTGCCCGCGAAAGAACTGGTCGCACTGGTTGAGCCAGTTGAGGGGGTCCTCCGTGCCGTCATAGGTGGCGAAGTCGATCTTGGCGAACCGCGGCGGTGTCTGGGTCGGAGAGCCGTGTCGAGCTGGCTCGAAGGTGTGGAGCAGCGAGGCGGGTGGCGCCTGGTCAGAGTACTCCGGGTAGGGACCGGCGGAACCGGATGGCCCACCGAACTAGGGGAACGGAGTTGGCTGTTCGGGGGGCCGTGGTGTAGACCGACGATGGCGAAGACCCAGCCACCCACGCTGGAAGTGGCGACGGGGAGGGCGGAAACCGGACCTGATGGATTGGGAGGCCGGTTGGCGAGGGTACCCCCGAGATGGGTAGGGGCGACGCCAGTGGGTGCAGCTGCAGCAGCGGGGGTTGGACGGGGGTAGCGGCTGCCGGGGATAGCAACGGCTGCAGGTGCCAGAGGGGCGCCGTCGATGGTGGCGGCGGCAGATGCCACAGGCCCGCGGCGGCTGGTGGTGGCCCGCTGGAGTTCCCCGTCTGGAATGGCAACAACGGGGCCCCGCCGCCTGCGGGTGCGCCCGGAAACAGCCACGGCGCAGGGTGGCCGTAGGTGGCGATCGGCGTAGCCGGCGGGAGGTCGTACGCTACTGCCATGTACTGGTGGTACTGGTGCATGTGGAGCCCTTGGACGGCTGTCACGAGCTGCTACAGGGTGCTGGTCATCTGTTCCGGCGTGAAGACGGTGGCCGGCGTCGGGGCGGAAGTGATGGGGGCCGGCGGTGGTGAGGAGCCCGCGATGGTGACCGGGCCCGACAGCGTGGGGGCCCCGGCGGTGGTCATCGGGGCGGACGTCATCGACGCGGAGGTGGAGACGGGCAGCGGCGGCGATGGTGTTGACGAAGACATGATCGGACCCAAGTCTCTGGATACCAAATTGGTAGGAACTTGTACCCTACCAGGCCTGGGGCGTAAGCAGTAAGGGAAGGAGGGGGCTGGGCGAGGCGATGAGCGGCCGCGCCGGCGGTTGGGCGCCGTCGCGGGAGAGGAGGGTGGCGGCAGCGGCGCAAGGGCAGGGGGCGGCTAGGGTTCCGGCTCCTGTGGGAGCCGAGCAATAGAGATAATATTCTTATTGCTTGATTCCAAAAAAAGTCTTACAGCCTATATTTATAACCTAGATAACTTGCATAAAAATTAACTTAAGATAACTTGCATAAGAATTAACCTAAGATAACTTGTGGGCTAAGATTGCCCGATGGGCCTAGCTAAACCGGCCATAACAGTAATATACACTATATTTTGAACAGAGTGAGTAAATTGTTATAAAAAACCTAACAACACCAATGGGGCAGCAAAGCGCGCCAATCCTTCTAGTTGAAAACTAAGTCCTATGGATCTTTTCGCAAAAAGAGAAAACTAAGTCCTAATGTCAAACTACAAAGAACAAACATTGTACACGTGTGTCGCTACAAACAAGCAAGAATCCACACTACTCCCTGGTCAAAAGAGTGATGCTTTCGACATGTCACATTGTCTTCAATATTTAGCTAAAACCATCATGTTATTTTTATTGTATATGTATAATCTTTAAAATTACTGTAAGAGTAAAATTTATTTTTTACCTCATAGCGAAGATCCCATGCCAACGCTTTATACTATTTTAAGAAATTGCCACATTTTACCCCTTTTTTTTTAATTCACATTTTAGCCCTTATGTATGACCATTTGTGCTAAAATTGACAAAGCAAACCCATTTGTCGGACAACATGAAAATTATTAGAGGGCCAACTTAGACTTATGTTCGTTGGGCTTATATCTGATATGGTTGTAAGGGTTTCTTTGATTCACATGATTTCCCGCTAAAAAACGCTAAGGAAAAAAAAAGATTCACATGATTTAAGGAAGACATGAATAGGAAGAACACAGGACTACAAATGGCATGCCTTTTTGAATCCTACATGATTTTGGTTTGCTTGACTGCATCACACGAAAAAAAAGGATTATTTCCCAGAGTTTTAAGTGAATGATAAAATTCTATGGAATGTATACAAATGTATCCTGGAAATAAATCATATATGATTCATCCTACAAATCCAAACGGCCAACATAGATAAAAATCCCGAGGATTCCAATCCTTTAAAATTCATATGTATATCCTTTAAATCAAAGAGGCCCTCAGATTAGTGTGGTGCATCTAGCCATAATTGTTCATTAAATACTGGCATAATTCATAGAATTTGGCTGAATCTAATGAAAACATCTAAACAATGGCATCATTTGATATGCCCCTAATGAACATGCATCTGACTTGTCAACTCAGTCAGCTAGCATCTGTTGGTTCAAGATTTATGAAAAACTCTTACTTTTTTTGTGGATTATGAAAAATTCTACCTAGGTATGCAATTTTTTTGAGATGGGCCTAAGAAAACGAATCAGATGAGAGTATTTTCCTTTATAGTATATGTACAAAACAAAGCAAAACTGTAATGTTTTTCTGGATTACTTTTCTGAGACAATTTAACACATATAACTTTCAAGTTTCTGATCTAAATATTTAAAAACAACAATACATTTCTTGGACAGGAAAGAATACATCTTTACAAGATCAATTATTTGAATTGATTCTAGATGCTGCTCGGTGTATCAGACAATTCAAGGAAGATGGAGGTGTTTTTACAAAATAAATTTAAGCGGGTGGTGAGCAATCGAAGCTCAGTCCCAGCCACTGATAGCAGATTGATATGATCCAAGGTGAGAGGACCATCATCACCAAGTGGTTTCTTCAGAGGAATAAAGGAAACATTTCCCCCCAAAAGGCTAAAGCTTTGAGCTAATACATGAAGTAAGAAACAACCTATTTACACAAAAGAGAAAGCCAAAATGAGCAAAAAAGCGCACACAACATAGCTCATTTAGAGAAGAAGTTGCAATACTCCATGCACATAACTATATTTTTCTTGCACATGATGTGCAAAACAGCTAAACCAACTGTTTGCAGCACTTGCAATAATGGCTACAAACAAGTGGAGAATGCTTCTATGGTTACACATCATCTACGTAAGAACTACATTTCACAGACTTCATAATTATCTAGGGCAGATCTGAAGGTGTACAAAACAGCCAAACCAACTACCTGTAGCATTTGCAAAAATGCCACAACAAAGTAAGAGGTGCTTCAACGCATTGGCAGTAAATGAAGTTTGCAACTACCATTGGATATGTACATGTATTTGCCAAGTAACTGTACAAGAAAACCAAGATATGTCTTATTTTTCTATCTTTTCATCTTCTCATCAAATTATCTAGGGTATCACATTTTGTCGCGTAAGTCAGCCTCTGACAAGATTGAGTTCCAGGGTCCACCTTTGCTCCCTAACCTGCACATCAGAAAATATTACCTGAAGTCATCAAGGTTTTTTCCATTCCAACTTCCATGAGAAGGGCAATGGAAACCTATATAGTCTACACTACCTCCACAACCCAGCAACTGCTCGCAAACTCATAAAAAGAATGAGACCGGCCCAGACGCCACCAAGACCAAATTCAGGAGCGGCAACAAGTAGGAAAGCCGATGATATGGCTCCTGCAAAGAACTGAGCAAACCAGATACTTAAATATTGTTAGCTATTTTGCAGCTCAGTTAGTATTAACAGCAAGACGGGGAATAGAGTGCAAACAGAGATCCAGTTCAGACCATGGAGTAGGCAGCATATGCAAAGTCAGATACACCATAGTAGAGCCCATCGACCACAAAAGCAACAGCGTTTATTGGCTGGGAGATGGCGACGAACTGCAAGATTTAATATTGGAGCAGTGAGTATCATGGCATCAAAACTTCACTTGTCACATTAGGTGTTTATTTCAACAGTCCTAAATATCTCATTACCCAGACACCAGATTTGGCAATACCCAGAACTGCTGGATCGTCTGTGAACAGTGAGGAGAAAGACCCAAATCCAAAAAACAAGATTATAGCGAGTGCCGTACCAGTCGCCCCTCCAATCTGCGTAACAGAATATGTGAACAAACATTTTACACCTGGAGGTAAGGGAAAAAGAGAACCTCAGCAGCATTTATGAACTTCTTTTTCCATGACATATGTATCTAACCTGCAGAACTCTGTAGAGAACCATGCGCGCCTGCTTGTAATTTCTTTTCGTATATTCAGTTGCAAGCAGAGCCTGCATTGTTTTGTGGATACTTTAAGAACACATACCAAGCTAACAGGGTAGAAACGAAACGCCCTGCTGTATAAATGTACATACCTGTCCAGCAAGAGCTAATGCATCATTGAGTAAAGAGATTGTTAACCATACTTGCAAGCATAACTGATGGCCAGCCATTGGAACAGGCCCTTCCCTTGCAGCAAGAGATGTCGACAGTGTCATGGTGAGGAGCACTGCTATGGTCCTACCGATCAGCAGTCCACCTGCAGAACAGTTCACAATTTGACGTGTTTAAGAGAACGACTACTACCGAGGTCACATCACATCCATGGATAAGGTAGGCAAAACCAATGTTCTTAAGTCCTTGGAAATAAACAACATGAATATCTTCCAACCTGATTTCAGGTAGCGTATCATTCCACCACCAATGACCTTTCCTGAGAAGATTACTACTTTACTATTCAACTTCCAAAGGAGGATGCAAGCTATCACGTACCTGACAGCAGGCAATTTTTTTGCAGATAATTAGAGCCCCATGGATGCAGATGACTAAAAGTAAGAGCTCGGGGACACCAATGAGGAAAGTACATTAGATTTTCATGATAGCTTTAACATACTCAGATGTTACAGTCGCCAACGCAGCACCTCTTACTCCTAAACCAAGCGGAAAGACAAATATGGCATCAAGTATTGCATTTACTAGGTTACCAACACCTGCATGCAAAACATCCAAATCAAGAAGATAATATCTCATGTACATATTGCAGCAGGAGCCTCTCCTACTGTTTCGGGGTAAAAATAATATCTGAAGTGCATATACAGCATATGTGTTCCTGAGACTTGGTTGTTGCAGATACTCAAAATGATAAAAAAAATATCCACATGATTAAATTTATGCAATTTAGCGACAAGAAATTGCAATATCTTACCAATAGCGTACAAAGGTGTCTTTGTATCCATCAACCCACGAAATGCACCCTGTGCTGCAAGTGCTACTATGATAGGTGGAGCACCATATGCCCTAAAAGTAAGAAATTGCTCGGCTGGTATACGCACTGGGGAATCCTATTTATATGTAACAAAGAACAACTTATACTCAAGAGTAATCTGACATAAGAACAATACATGATAAAAATACTTGGCTTGAAATGACTACAACCGAATCAAAGCTTGTGTTCCAGGGGCGATTTAGTTCTAGACTACAGTTAATTCAAGAGATGAGAAAGCATGATTGACCACTAAATATGATCATATTCTAACTCACTTTTCCAGGTAGTATAATTGCTTATTTGCTTCAATCTCATCCTAACTTGGTTCATTTGTCAGGAACACAAAAAAGGCATTTATCTGAACATTAGCAGCTAAGCACATAACAAATTGAGTGCCAAAACGTAGATATAATAAATGTTCAAGCCTGGTGACTATCGATAAAGTAGTCGTACATACCACTGGTATACCGATGACATCCATCAATGTTCCAGATCCAAAAATAAGCGCCAGAGTTTCCATCAACCCAATACCAGAAGCTAGAGCCAAAGATGTGGTGACTGCCGGAAGAAACTTCCTTTCTTCACTGAACTTATTATCTGGGGATCTTCGAAATTCATCTTTTAAGTGAGATAATTAGTGTAACACAAAATATGGCAATAATTTCCACAAATCTTTGAGCTCTTTATTAGCTTACTTTCTCCTGTTCCTCTATAACTATCATCTACTGCTTGCTGCTCAGCAACAAAAGATGTGGTCACGTTAAGCAGTGGAACATTAAATAACTTGGACACCAAATTGAAGACCGAAATCGATACACCCACGGCAGCAAGTTCCGTTGAACCTGATGATACAGGTAAAAATTGATCAAGAAATCAACAAACTTTCCATTTCAAAATGTAAATTTAGAATACCAATATATTTACTTATTCATGAGATAGCTAAGTATACAGATTACTAGTATTTGAAAAATGGTAATCCTACATTCGAGAAACTTCTGCAGATTGACTACACATGAATGCCAATGGATCGAAATTCCTAGCACGAAATCTTCAGTTTATGGGTTGCAATGCTGCAAAACAATACTAGTGTAGCATAATTTGGCTGTGAATATTGTTGGTTAAGCTGCTCAAACTCAAACATGGATGACGGATCGGCCTTGTACCATAGTCCAGAGGCATCCGGCGTGTGTGTTACCTATATGGCCGACGAAGGCGGTGTCGACGAGCGCAGCGATGGGGTCGGCGGCGAGCGCGAGCACAGCGGGCGCGGCGATGCTCAGGATATCCATCCCAACCGTGTCAAGCCTGAGCCATCCCGGCAGCGTACCCGTCGCAGTCATATCCTCCTCCTCCTCCTCCTTCCTTTCAGGCTCTGACTCCCGGGAAGCGTCCTCGTCGTCGTCGACCACGCCCTTGACTGTCGGCTTCGCGCGGCATCGCGGAGCGCGCCGCCGAGGAGCGGCAGAAGTGTGGCAGGGGCAGGGGCGGCCGGAAGGCATGTGGACATGGTGGACCCTTCGATGCGGGGCCAGGGTGAGCGCCGCGGCGGCCCTCGTCGGCGCCGGCGAGGTCGCCGCCATGAGTCTGAAGCGCGCGCGCGCGCGAGCCGAGCGTGTGGGTGGGAGTACGGCACGTGGGTTCAGTCTTCAGTGGCAGAGAGATTTGCCGGTTTTGTTGGGCCTTTGGGGACTGGGCCGTAACAACCCGCTACCTCTTCTTCGACCTCGCCTCGGTCCGTCAGCTCGTGCCTCGATCCTCCGCCGCCGCCGCCGCCGCCGCCGCCGCCGCCGCCGCCTCCTCGCCCCGGCGACCGCTCCTCTGACTCCTGACTGGTACCGGCTATCTCTCCCCTTCCATTAAATTGATGTACGGTTGATCGGACTTTGTGGATGCAGCAGCTTGCGGCCAGCAGTGACGTATGAGGTTCGCGGGGTGGTACCTGAAGATCGCCGTCGGCGGCGCGGCCATAGGCGCCGCCATGGAGCTTTTCATGATCCACACCGGCTTCTGTGCGTCCCTCCATCCTCCATTCAACATCCAACCCTTTGTAATCAGCTGGTTGAAATCGTTAGGGCAGATGCACTCTAGACAAATTTCATCTCTGCGCGTGTCAAGTCTCCTCAAAATTTTACACCTAGCTCTAGCGTTAAGTTGTCAGCTGTTGCTGTGAAATCCATGGGGCCTCTAGACACCATTAACCAAGGGTCCCAGCATTCCCTCAAGTTATTAAACTGGATTTTTGAGGAAATCTTCCATCAGTAACAACACAAACTTCTATTTTAGGTGCCCAAGGAAATTTACATTGTACTATGTCATTCATTTTGTCAAGTTCTTTGGTATGTTTGGTGCATAACAACGTTAATGATGCTCTCTGTTTACTACAGATGAGAAGGTAACGGTACTGGAGTCTGAAAAACGAGCTTGGGAGAGCAGTCCAGAAGCACAAGCTATGAGAGAAGCCCTGAATCCATGGCACAAGCGTGATGAGCAAGAGAAAAAATAGGGAATGGTAGGCTCATCGGTCCTCCTTTCAAGTAATTGCATTCCCACCCTTCCATTGTATTGTAACCCCTTGAACAAGGTATTAGGGACGTGGCATTTTTGTAGTTGTTGAAACCTACTTATCTCTCTGGGGTTGCTGGATAGCTTCCAGCAATGTTCTAAAAGAGTTATGCCCATATCATATCCATATGCCTTCTTCCTAACAAGGATTCTTTTACTGTTTCCACGCATATGCGTCCATTTTGAATAAACTCAGTATCTGCTAGTGCTATGTTTAGCAATATACTCCCTCCGTCCCATAATATAAGAGCGTTTTTGACACTACACTAGTGTCAAAAAGGCTCTTATATTATGGGATGGAGGGAGTATATAACAAAGAATTTTAAACTTGCAGAGGTCAAACCAATCTATATCTTCCATTCATTGAGTGAGGACTGTCTTTTCTGTGAGTTGATGCTAAATTTTGTGATCAAAGATATCTGGGGTACCCCAGCTTGCCCCATTAATTCAAATTATAAACGTTTATTTCTCATGGAATATTGTTTAGATTTTTTTGTCTTGTTTGCTGTGTCATGTAGGTAAAGAACTGAAAGAAACTACTTTCTTATCCCCTCCGTTCGTAAATATAAGATGTTCTAACTTTTTTCTGAATCGGATGTATATAGACACGTTTTAGTGTGTTTGATCACTCATTTCAGTCCGTATATAGTCCATATTTGAATATCCAAAACATCCTATATTTGTAAACGGAGGGAGTAATTCCCAAGCCTAGCATTTTAGACAGACCCAATTTCAACTCCACCAAACTTAAAATAGCAAACATGGACAAATTGATGAGTTCATGTGAGGTCAGAAAGAAACATCAGTAAGTTAAGGCAACCGCCTTGCACCTTCAAGTTGACATTAGTGCCCTGTAAACAGAACAATAGTTCTACCTTTTACAAAGGGCTGCTAATCTCATAATCTGCTGCCCCCTTGTTGAATCTCGTGATGGTAGTAATTACATGTATTGCATCTAACCCAGTCCACCCAGAACTGAACCAAAACTTGTACAAGCTTAGCCATGACTTCAGAACAGTGAGGAACAAACAAGGAGTTCCTTTCTCAACTCAGAACTTGGCTATGGTGCTTACAACTAGATTGACCAGCAGCAGCAGCGTAAGCCTGTCTTGTTCTCAAGAATAGGGCTATGCTTGAGGCCAAGCCCAGCACTGTGATGCAACCCCACACAAAGAATGTGTTTGAGTAGCACTTCGCACCCATGCACACTATCGTGGTGTCAACCGTGCCAGTGAGGTTGTCCAGTACCGTACTCTTTCGGCCATTTGCATCATATACCAGGGCAGCAATCTGTCCGTAGAGGAGTGAGCCAAGAGGGATGTTGGTGATGAGGATGTTGTGGTTCACACCGATGCTATTTGGTCCGAAGAGCTCGGATGTCACTGACACTGCCGCAGCGAAGATGAAACCTGAGCTTAGGCCAATTACCGCCGTTCCTGCTATCAGAGTGTTTACATCGTGCAATTTCCACATTAAGAACAAAGCCACTGGCATGGGCACCAACGCAGCCGCAAGCCACCCTGTCCGAGCAAACGACACCCTCCTGCATGCAAATTGCATATATAGTATAGTTAGCTAGGAGGCTAGTTGATGAGAGTCAAGTTATCTGTATGTAGATAGATTAAGACAGACATACCTGTGAAGGAAGTCAGGGAGTGCAGAGAGAAGGCGGCCGAAGAAGGAGCAGGAGGAGTAAACTGCAAGAAGCATGGTTAGCTGTGGTTGGAGGTGCAATGACTGCGCAATCTGCCCCAAGTTGTTGCTGTACACCAGCCCAACAGTGGCACCACAGAAGTACGCTATGTAGTAGAGCCAAAAGTCGACACACCGGATGAGCTTCTTTGCACTATGCTCCTCACCAAGAACCAACACACAGCCCTTATCCAGTATCGTCCCACAGCAACAGCCCTCGGGCTGCCATTCCACTGTTTTATGCGCCACGCTGACGTTGGTCTCCGTGTGGTCATCATGGTTGAGAAGGAGCGGTTTCTGTGGATCGTTGTGGTTGAATGTCAATTCAGTGTCAGGATCATGTGTGCCCACACTAGAACAACTCGAGGCGGCAGGGATGATGAGAGGAAGTGTGAGGAGGGCCATGGCGCCCATGAGGACGGCCCTTGCAGCAGAGCTGGTTGTGGTGACAGAACCGAAGGTCACTAAATATATGCCGGTGACAAATGCGATGGTGTAGAAGCAGAGGAAGACACGCCTGTCATGCTTTGGCACAGTGCGGAGGCTGCTGTGATCATGTGGGTGGCAGAGGAGGATCGCTGGGAGCGCAATGATGGAGGCGGCGAGGGGGAGGATGGCATTGAGGAGGAGGTAGACGGACGGGGAGTAAGGGGAGAGAGCGTTGGCGAAGAGGGTGTAGAATGCGGCGCTGAGCCCGTTGAAGCTTATGGAGAGGGAGAGGGCCAGGGGGCGGTTGGCTGCGGAGAAGCTGCGTATGCAGACCACGAAGCAGACTGTGTTGAACCAGCAGATGCTGCACCCTGCTGCCAGGCAGATCAAGAACACCTGCGAACGATGCAACAACTGAGTCAGAATTGCTTGATCGTTTTGATTAAATTCAGCTCAGAAACAGTTTGCCTGTCCAAGAAAGTTTTCAAGCAATGATCAGTCCAATGTAAGCTCCTCTGGTTATTTTTTGGGGAATGCTATGTGATATGCAATGCATGGGTACAGAAGGTGGACTGGCAATACTGTTGTGCTTGTTCAAGCTGTGCCTGGAACTCGAAGTGAACATCTGATGTGAGTACTGCACAGTGATGACTAGTTAGCGACGCAATTGCTCAGGTGAACACTAGAAATAAAACCACGACAAGAATTATGGAACGGAGGGAGTAATAATCTGTTACTAAATATTCGGCATCTTATTTGCTGTGTATCTTGCATGTTATTTTCCTTGCTGGATATGGTGAAGAGGAGAAGATAAGAAGCAGGTGGACGGTGCTGTTGTGGGGATGCAACGCAGCATGCGTGTGCGATGCTGCTCCGATCTTCCGGTATCAGGTCTCGGCGATGCGGTTGTGAGTGACTTTTGCCGTGTGAGGTCCTTGTCTTGGCTGATCTCGACTTTTTGTTGTTGCTTTCTTGAGAATTTGGATCCTCTGCCTTCTTAGAGCGGGCATCGGATCTTGGAAAAAGCAGATTGACGTACCATTCTGCGGTCAATTAAATTGATGCTTTAACACCATCACACTCCCATGGATGTCATGTCACCCTCAGAATTGATGATACAGCACGCTGGATTAATTAGATTGATGCTGTCCTAGTACTGAGTGCTCCCTCCTCCTAGATATTGTTGGGGAAGTATAATTCAACAAGTAGTATAAGTAAATACTTTTGGATAACTAATCTAGCGACACCAACCATGTCACACACCAATAAATTGTTTATCAAATCTTGGTCTAACGAAATAAAATAGCACGCTTTACATATTGAAATCGAGATAGTGGTACAGACGTGAACATAAAGGCATATTTTTTTCCTGCTTTGCTCGAGCGTGATAATGCCTTTGATAAACGAACCTGGGACATGAACATAAAGGACTGGTGTTGGAGGAGCAGGTGAGCTGAGTTCTAGCTAGCTATGCACATAAACAAAGCGCAAGAAGTAAAGAAGAGGATGAATGAGAGAGGAGTTGCGGGCTGGATAAGGGATGGTCTGCATGTTGCACTTAAAAGATGCTGGGAGCCTTAGATGTCCTGCCAACCATTTTTGCAACAAAATTTGCAGCCCATCAAACGTATGGGGGCAACCTGAAGGAGCTTCCGGTGGTTGGCTTTGCGCGCGGGGCACGCGTTATAAATATGCTGCCTCCTATCGTTAGTTCACAAACTAGCTCGTTCTTCATTTGATACTAATTCTGTTATTTCTTGGGATGGTAGTCCTCCCATCCTTATTTTTGATGAGATTTTGAATGATGTAAGCTTATTCAGTGTTCAATAAAATGCGCCAGAAGGCTTTCCCGTAAAAAAAATGTTTTGTTTCAAAAAAATATGCTTTGGTCAGCATTATCAATACAGGAAATATATTAACGTTGATGTGGTGTAGATAAATTGATATGTGCGGCCCTTGTACACAAACTGCACGAATCACGTGGCAGCAGGGGATGATACCATCCTAGCGTGGCACCATTTGCACTCATGCATTTTCGGGAGTAGTATGTCATATAGGAGTATTTTGTAAGGTGGAGGGCGTGGTGTAGAAGAATGGCAGGTGTGCGTGCTGGTAGGTTGGAAGAGAAGAGGAGACAAGCATCAAGTTAAGTTGGACGAAAAAGATGGAGGCAGGATGGGCATGACGACTTGGCATGCATGGATGCCATAACCTTTTCTTTCGGTTTTATCCATTGTTTTCTTTATCTCTATTTATTTTTGTCTCGTATAAATTATGGGTCTAGATGTGCTCTAGTTATTGCACATCTAAGTGTCTTAATTAAATATAACATGAAAAGAATAAAGGATAAAGAAAATATTTACACGAATCTTTGGCGTAACATCAATGATTTAGAATTTAGATGTACAATACTTATGGCACATCTAGATGTACCTTAGCAAAACTGATAAATGATAAATTATACTCCTGTTGTTGTTGGTGGTGAGTTTCCTCCCCCACTTCACCGGTTCATCCCAATCTTCCTCATCCATCTAGAACCAACCAAACCCCTCCAATTTTTTTTTAAAAAAACATACCTTGCAATACAATTGAGTTTCTTCTCTGGGGTGTTGCACGTGCATTGGCTGTTATATACTCTAGTGCCAAGAAACGTCTTACATTATGGGACGGAGGGAGTACTGATTATCTTTCCCTTTGGGTTCCGTAATAATTCACGGTTGCTATACTAGTCTTTTGGAAAAACAAAGAAGGGCAGCAGCATTCTGGTGGTTCAGTGAGTCACGCATGATTGATGCCGCCCTGGACGCCGAGTTGGTTAACAGGGAGTATTAAAATTACTACTTGGCATAATCTAGGTAGCTAGTCTAGAATGTCAACGATTCCTGTCACCTACATCGCCCTCTAACCTTGGCTGGCTAGCACGCGGGCCCACATCTCAGCCACAAAGTCAAAGGGCAGGCTATACTCCAAAGAGTAAGCTCGGTACAAGTTGCTTGCAGTTGCAGACTTGCAGACGAGTGAAGTGGGAGTAATTCAGTTAGCAGCCACACAATCTCATGCCGCTGGTAGAGACGACAAATAAGCGAGAATGGCCGGCCGGGAAGCCATTTGATTTTGAGGCTGGCAAGCAAGAGTGGCAGCTGTAGGTCCTCAAAATAAACCTGCGGCCCCGGGCGATGGTCGACGGCAGCCACTCCCTTGGCTCCAGCCTTTCCCTCTGCATCCTTCCACCTCACGTGTGTGGCCGTGGATGGCCGACGGCGACGGCCGGGTGCGTACATCAGGCATCATGTACGATGGATGCCTTTGCCATTGATGTGCCGCTAGCGACTGCAGAAGCGGGGATCGGTTCTTCAATGGGTTTTTTTTTTGCGGGGGTTCTTCAATGGTTGATAGCTACGTGTAACTTTTGTGACAGCGTATGGCGTTCACTTAATCGACAAGGTAGATAGCTAGTACGTGCATGACGGATGAATGAGCATGGAGGTACGTTAATGGAGATGAGGAGAGTAGGGGACGAACCGCGGGGTAGGGGAGGGTGGCGGCGAGCGTGGAGGAGGGGAGGAGGATGCCGTACTGGAGCGCGTAGGAGGCGAGGCCGAGCGCGGCGGACAGGAGCAGCACCGCCGGGAGCGGCATGTAGAGCAGCGCCAGCCCCGAGGACCAGCCGAAGGCCTTGCCGAGGTCGGAGGCGGTGGCCAGGTAGTTGAGCGACTGCTGGGAGACACCCATGGACGCCTTGAGCGCCGACGAGTAGGCCGAGAAGTCGAAGTTGGTCCCCGTCAGCGCCTGCACCCACACCGTCGCCACCAGCACCGCCCACCGCCGCCACTCGCCGTCATGGCTGCCGCTCCGGCGGCCGAAGCTGCTGTCCATCGGATCGAATCGACCGGCCCCGGCACTGCCCTCGACCTCGACGGATAGGGATGGGACAGGAGGATGCTTCTTCCTCCGTCCGTCCTTGGTCCTTCCTCTACTCTCCCGGCCTTTTTCCCCTATCGCTCCCTATATATACCTGTGCCGTGCGCAGGCAGGAGAACCGATTTATGTTCGTCCTCGCTTAGCTTAGCTAGCCCAGGCTGCTACGTTAATCAATGGTCAAATCAGGGATGACTCCAGAAACAAAACAATTCGTGTCCCCCTCAACTCCTCTGTGTACACGTAAGCACACTTGAAACCGTGGGTGCTCTTGGCCCGGCTTCTCGTGGACCATGGGGCTAATAATACTCGCTGATTGAAGATTCAGTTTTCCTTACTAACGTACTAATCATGCATACGTAGTGCCTAGCTAGCGCATATGCAACCAGACCAAAAGGAAATCATGGAGGGGGCGTATATATTGTAGTACTATGTATAGGTATAAATCTGCCGACCTCTGTGACGCTCTACCATCCATCTTGGCCCATCCCTGTGGGCGTGGCTCCATCTGGCTGGCCAGCGAGCGGTCGTGATGCGTGCATGTGTGTGGTCGTCGTGGGTGACTGAAAGCCAGCGCAGGTGCAAACTCATGATTAATCTATGCCACGCCAGTATGCATACATGTGTCATCGTTGTATAGGTATGTAGTATTAAATCAGTGACGAGTAATATGGAACGAAGGGAGTAGGACATTAGAAAACCCATGATTAATCAACGATTTTGTCTGCTGACGACCGTGCCAAACCAGTAAACAAGGTGCAGGTGCAAAGTGCAAACCATAGCGGGACAAACCAGCGCGCGCAGAGCATGCATTGTGTGCCGATAATTCGCGGGGGCATGTACCTCCGCACCCATCTGCAGTCGTTGATGTGCGCCGTGATCCAAAAACTTGTTTACGCTTAAATTGTAAGGAAAAAAGATGAAAACTGGGAACTGAATACAGCATAGTATATTTGTGCTAATATTCCGTCCAAACCGTTCTTCTAAGTTGTTGAATATATGACTGTGCATGTATATTGTATATCTTGGCCCACCTCCTAGTCCTTGTATAGGTGAGGTCGAGGCCCATTTTGTACATCCATATATACATGTGTTATGCACAGATCAATACACCGAGTTGCATTGCCAAAGTAATCTCTCTCAACATGGTATCATACCTACGATCCTAACCCTAACCCCGCCGCCGCCTCGCCGCCGCCCGTGTCCATCAGCCGCCTCCCTTCTCCCTCCCTGCTTCCGCTCCCCTCCCCTAAACCCTAACCAAGCCACGCCGCCACCCCTAGCCGCCGCACCTCCCCTCCCCTCGAGCCGCATGGAGTCCCCCGGTTCCTCCGTCTCCACTCGCACCAACCCGTTTGCCGGTCCCGGCCCTGTCCTCATCCGCGATCTCAATATCCTCGGTCGGGTTCCCGTGATACTCGATCATCACACCTTCACCTACTATGCCTGGAAGACGTATTTCTCTCCCTTGTGTTCCGTGAGTACAATCTCCGGGATAACGTCGATGGCTCCGTGGACTCTCGGTTCATGGAGAACGATGATGAGTGGATGGCCGTCGACGCCACTCTCATCCGTTGGTTCTACACCACCATCTCAAAAGACCTCTTCCACACGATGGTCTCCTCCGAGGATGATGCTCACGCTGTTTGGACCAAGCTCAACGGCCTCTTCACCGACAACAAGCTTCAGCGCAAGGTTTTCTTGCACGGCGAGTTTTTTGGGTGTCAGCAGCACGACTCGTCCATTGACGACTATTGCATGCGCCTCAAGAAGCTTGTTGACGAGCTCCATGACCTCGGTGAGAAGGTCTCCGACGAGCTTCTTCTCAGCACGCTCATTGCCGGCCTGAACGACGACTTCAGGAACGCCGCCTCCAACCTCCCCCTCATCACCGATCCGAATTTTCCCAAGGTTGTGGCGTACCTGAAGCTCGAGGAACGGAGGATGAAGATGTCGCGCACTCAGGCCACTCACACGGCCCTCACCGCTGGCACCCGCGGTGGTGCCCCGCCCGCCGCCCCGGCTCCTTAGCTGCGGCCCGGGACGGACCCCTACCAGGCGCCGCCCCCGCCCGGGTTCCCCTACCCGCAGCAGCCAGCCCCCGCCGAGGGCCGCCGCGGCGGCCGCCGTGGCCACAAGCCGCAGCAGCAGCCGACCGCCCCCCAGGGCGGGGCCCCCTGCCAGCAGCAGCAGCCACTCCCGCTAGCGCCCTGGCAGGCCGGCCAAAACCCCTGGACGGGGGTTGTTCACGCGTACTACATGACCATACCGCGCGCCCCTCCCCGGCTTCTTCGGCGCCCGCCCGACCACTCATTAGGCGCTCCATGCGTCCCCTCAGCCGTACGCGCCCGCGCTGCCTTACGGCCACTCCGTGCCCTACGGGGCGCCTCCGGCCGAAGGGTACCCCTCGCTCCTCGTGGCGCCACCACCACAACTGCAGCCGTCGACTCTGGGACCCCCCGCTCCTAGAAGCTCTCCACTCCACTCCCACGCCGCAGCAGTACATCGGTGGTGCCGACTGGTACATGGACACCGGAGCCACGACTCACATGGCTTCCAACCCGGTAACCTTCTCGCCGCCCACCCCGTTCACACCGCTGCTCGCATTACTGTGGCGACGGTTCTTCCATGCCCATTACTCATGTTGGTCATGCTGCTTTTCCATCTAACTCCATGCCGTTATCACTTTCTAATATACTTGTCTCTCCTAACATTATTAAAAATCTTGTTTTCGTTCGTTCTTTTACACGTGAAAATCCCGTCACCGTTGAATTTGACATGTTTGGCTTTTCTGTTAAGGATGCCCATACCCGGATGGTGCTCCACCGATGTGACAGCCCCGACGAGCTCTACCCGGTCCACTCATCCACCTCCTCCGTCGCCACACCCATGGCGCTTTCCACTGGAGTGGACCTCTGGCATGCTCGACTAGGACATCCCAACCCAGCCACACCCTTCGTCATATTCTTCGGAGTTTTTCCTTCACGTGTAATAAGATCGACGATCACATTTGGCATGCATGTCGTCTCGGCAAACATGTTCGTCTTCCATTTAGCACTTCATCGCATGTCGCATCATACCCGTTTGAGTTAATTCATAGTGATGTTTGGACCTCTCCTGTTGCAAGCAACACGGGCTATCTTTATTATCTTGTTATACTTGATGATTGTTCGCACTATGTGTGGACCGTCGCGTTGGGGCGAAAGTCGGATGATGTTGCCACTCTCACCGCCTTTTACTCCTATGTCTCCATGCAGTTTGGACGTCCCATCCATGCGTTGCAAAACAGACAACGGGGAGGAGTTTGATAATCTTGCCATCCGCAACCTTCTCACCACACACGGCACGATCTTTCGTCTTACCTGCACGTATACTTTGCAATAGAATGGGCGCGCTGAGCGCGTGCTTCACACTCTTAATGACTGTGTCCGCACACTTCTCTTTCATGCCAACATGCCACCACGGTTTTGGCCCGACGCGCTTGCCACCGCATCACTACTCATTAACATTCGTCCTTGTTGCACTCGCGGGAATTTTGCACCTCATCACCTCTTGTTCAGCACGCCACCCTCCTACGATGAGCTATGCATCTTCGGTTGCTTGTGCTATCCTAGCATCGCTTCCACTACTCAGCATAAGCTCGCTCCTAGGTCCTTGGCCTGCATCTTTCTTGGCTATCCACCCAACACCAAAGGCTACCGCTGCTATGATCCTATCTCACATCGGGTGATTACTTCCCGACACGTTTACTTTGATGAGAAGGTTTTTCCATTTCAGCAGGTACCTTCGGATGTTGCGGCCTTGCCCGCTCCCGATGGTTCTACGGTGAGCTTTCCCAGTGATGGCCGCTCGAGAGCATCTCTTGGGCCGCCTCCCGGTTTTGAGGACGCCCCTCACGCCACGGGTCGAGTTCCTCCCCGTCTGGCTGCCTCAGGGGCCGCGCCCCTCCTCGGGTTGGCATCCCCGACTCCGGCGCCTTCAGCATCCCCGGCGCCCACGACATCTGCGCCGCCCACCGCGTCCCCGGTGTCCTCGGCGCCCCTCGCGCCCTCGGCGACCCCTGCGGCTTCGGAGGCAGCGGGTTCTTCATCATCCAGTGGTACGCGTCGGTCCTAAACAAACGGTTTAAAACCCCTTTCCGCGAAGACATTTGGAACCGTCGCCAAGTGAGTGTGGGCGATAGGGGGTGTCGGTGTCAAAACCGGCGGATCTCGGGTAGGGGGTCCCGAACTGTGCGTCTAGGCGGATGGTAACAGGAGACAAGGGACACGATGTTTTTACCCAGGTTCGGGCCCTCTCGATGGAGATAAAACCCTACTCCTGCTTGATTAATATTGATGATATGGGTAGTACAAGAGTTGATCTACCACGAGATCAGAGAGGCTAAACCCTAGAAGCTAGCCTCTGGTATGATTGTTGTTCTGTCCTACGGACTAAACCCTCCGGTTTATATAGACACCGGAGGGGGCTAGGGTTACACGAAGTCGGTTACAAGGAAGGAGATCTACATATCCATACTGCCAAGCTTGCCTTCCACGCCAAGGAAAGTCCCATCCGGACATGGGACGAAGTCTTCAATCTTGTATCTTCATAGTCCAACAGTCCGGCCAAAGGTTATAGTCCGGCTGTCCGGATACCCCCTAATCCAGGACTCCCTCAGAGGGTCCTTCCCACACGACCCAGAAATCGTCGGGGATTGGCCCTCCTGGGACCTAGGCTGGGGCCGTGTGCGATCGGGCGAGGCATGAAAACCCAATTATTTCCGTAGGTATGTACATCCCACACGGTGAATCCCAGAAATCATTTCCGTAGGTATGTACATCCCACACGGTGAATCCCAGAAATCATTTCCGTAGGTATTTACATCCCACACGGTGAATCCCAGAAATCATTTCCATAGGTATGTACATCCCACACGGTGAATCCCAGAAAATCATTTTCGTAGGTACGTACATCCCACATAGTTCTTTGTGTGGAAACGTTTGTGCAAGGTGGCCTAACACAAACAGTTCGCTGCCAGAAGCCGTGTGTGATTGTTAGTTGATCGAACATGCCTACTTGCTAGAAAACGTGCGGGTTGTTTGATTTCATCGCCCACGGTGTTGTCTAAGTAACCGTTTGCAATAGAAAACCCCAATAAGCAGGGTTATTGATAATCCATGTACTAATCAAAATGATATTTCTTATAAAACACGCCAGATATTTCATATCCGTATAAAAGCAACCAGAATTTCATAATCGAATTACATCAGATAGCTTCGGCACTCAGTTACGCCATTACACAACATCACCAAGTTTCACATGCAGCATCAAAAACCTTTGGAAAGTAGCATCATACACGATAAATAGACAGATGAATCTCATCTGGGAAACTGCAGAAGCAGAAGGCAAATATTGAGCCTTCAGTGATGTTGAATGTCCTTGCAATTTAGGGCAGTGGCTATGGATAATTGCCCGCCCAACCTTCGTCCTCTTCAGCAAGACTTAAATATTGTACCGTGGGTGTTGAATGAATACCTTCCTCGCCTCTTGACCATGCAGGTGGTTTGAGAGGTAATCATCGGTGAGCTGCTTTGAAAAGTACTGAAAACAAAGTTATGCATAAATCGCTGTTGTAAATTTTGAAATTGTGCAAGGGGTAAAAACAAGGTAAAAGAGTTGGTACCATCCTATAGTTGACCGATGTCTTCTTCATTGTGCAAACAAAGATCTTGCTGTTATTCGTCGCAAGTTTCTTCATCCTAACAATCTTTCCGAGTTTCTTGACTTGACTGATATTCATGGACATCTCATTTCCCCATATGCAAAATGGGTCGAACAGTGGGTCTAAGCCTCTGACAGCAGAACCTACATGTGCAAGACCAAATTGTAAGAAACCTAAATATTAGAATGATTTCAGCAACTGCACAATAATGTGCTATTAGCCAAAGGACCCTGCTTGAACAAACCTCGATGGTAAACCGCAGTGTCTCCCATTATTTCCCTCCAACACACATAAGGAAGATCTTGATCAGGTTAACTGAGAGTTTCCATACTATCAGTAGAATATGTATTGAGTACAACCAAATTCGATTGGTGTCACATGCATAACAATACAAAATTGTACCCACAACAAATGAAAATCAAATTGCAGAACTGAACCAAATAGTAAAATGGAGAGCAGACCAAATGAACCAAAATAGTTAACTGAGCACGACATTGCAGAATAGAAAAATGTATGAGAAGATAAGACAGTTAACAAAACAAAGAATGCTTGAGAATAGTACTACAAAATGTAGCAATTGTTGGATCAAAGTGTTAACTGAACATTACATTTCAGAGGACCAAACTGTTAACTGAATATCAGATTGCATATTAACATTACAGAGGACAAATCACTAGAAGGCACTGGCGGTGGCCTCGAGAAAACATCATGAACTGTATTTTAAAGTAGACAACCGCGTGGCGGTGTCGACGGTGTCCTCAAAGACGAGGTGCTCCTCCAAGATCTGGCGGTCGACACGCATGGCAGCCATAGCGACCTCGTTCGCGCATGCGGCCACATGCTACTGAGCTCCATGTTATAATGCGTGCAAAATGGTTGTGGGCGGCGCTTAATTGGATTAGGGGGCAGTGATTTCGGTGGAAGGTGTCGCTCCGTCGGTCGGGGCATGTGGGACGGGAAAGGAGGAGGATGGTGTGGGTGGGGTGTGGATTACCTGACCATATCGATGAGGCCGCCCAGCAAGAAGAAGGGTCGGCGGCGAGGAGGTCGCGCAGCAAGAAGAAGGGTCGCCGGCGAGGAGGCAGTGTTGCAAGAAGAAGGGTCACCGGCGAGGAGGCGGTGCTGCAAGAAGAAGGGTAGACGACGAGGAGGCGGTGCTGCAAGAAGAAGGGTAGCCGGCGAGGAGGCGGCGCTACAAGAAGAAGATTCGCCGGCGAGGAGGCGACGCTGCAAGAAGAAGGGTAGCCGGCAAGGAGGCGGCGCTGCAAGAAGAAGGGTCGCCGGTGAGGAGGCTGAGCTGCCAGTAAGCAGTAGTGAAGGTTTGAACTTGGAAAGCAAGGATGAACAGTGGAAATGTGGCTTTTGGTAGGAGGGAGGGGGCGGGGAGATAGATATTTCTGCGGTGCCAAAAAAATTTCGCTCGATGCCGCGAGAAACTGGCACGCAAGTGTGGTTCAAGCGGGGGCGGTGGACTGTAGACGACGAAGCTTCCTGCGTAAGCCAGACAAGACGGTGCGTCAAGATATTTTATATCGCATCCCACACGATTCTTTCAAGTGAACTGTTTGTGGTATACCTGATTTTTTCATTATGTTTTTAAAGACAAAATGGTGTTACGGAGGAAAAGGATGGTGTTTGAATTGCTAGAACATTTACGTACAATGAACATGCAACTAGTACATGAGTGTCGTGTCTAAATTTGGAATTATTCCGGGTTCATTTGGCATTTTTATGCATTAATTGAGTCTAGGCTTTTAATGTGCATAAGTCAAATTTGAACTACAAGCACATGCTCCAATGCACCAAAGTTTGTTGAAAATCACATGTGCATCTTTGGGTGAATTTATAGGTCCCATGCAAGAAATGGGAATGAAATTCAAACATTTGGGCGTCATGGCTCGGCCGGAATGATTGAGAAACTTGGTTTTTTAATTCCTGTAAATCCAAAACATGGCTGAAAATCATGAACTTGGCATAGTGTCATGACATGGCACCAACATGTTTGAGTAATTTTTTTGGCCGAATTGGAACAAGCTTTGGTGTAAGCTTCTTGCAAACCGGAGTTTCCGTCAAGAACGCTTGTGGTTCCGAGAGGGAACGTGCCACCTCCGTGTGCGAAACGACATACGTACACTGCCTTCTCCCGCAAAATTTTCACACTGGCAGATTAGACCAAATAGAAGTATCGTGCTAAATTTTGGATTTGTTTGGCATTTTTATGCATTAATTGAGTTTCTGGGCGTTTAATGTGCAGAATTCAAATTTGAACTACAAGCAAATTGATACGTCTCCAACGTATCTATAATTTTTGATTGCTCCATGCTATATTATCTACTGTTTCGGACTATATTGGGCTTTATTTTCCCCTTTTATATTATTTTTGGGACTAACCTATTAACCGGAGGCCCAGCCCAGAATTGCTGTTTTTGCCTATTTCAGTGTTTCGAAGAAACGGAATATCAAACGGAGCCAAAAACCTAATTCCACCACCGCAACTTTCTGTATCCACGAGATCCCATCTTGGGGCCTGTTCCGGAGCTCCGCCGGAAGGGGGATCCACCACGGAGGGCTTCTACATCAACATCATAGCCTCTTCGATGAAGTATGAGTAGTTTACCTCAGACCTTCAGGTCCATAGTTAGTAGCTAGATGGCTTCTTCTCTCCTTTTGGATCTCAATACAATGTTCTCCCCCTCTCTCGTGGAGATCTATTCGATGTAATTTTATTTTTGCGGTGTGTTTGTTGAGATCGATGAATTGTGGGTTTATGATCAAGTCTATCTATGAACAATATTTGAATCTTCTCTGAATTCTTTTATGTATGATTGGTTATCTTTGCAAGTCTCTTCGAATTATCAGTTTGGTTTGGCCTACTAGATTGGTTTTTCTTGCAATGGGAGAAGTGCTTAGCTTTGGGTTCAATCTTGCGGTGTCCTTTCCCAGTGACAGTAGGGGCAGCAAGGCACATATTGTATTGTTGCCATCGAGGATAACAAGATGGGGTTTTTATCATATTGCATGAATTTATCCCTCTACATCATGTCATCTTGCTTAAGGCGTTACTCTATTTTCTTGAACTTAATACTCTAGATGCATGCTGGATAGCGGTCAATGAGTGGAGTAATAGTAGTAGATGCAGGCAGGAGTCGGTCTACTTGTCTCAGACGTGATGCCTATATACATGATCATACCTAGATATTCTCATAACTATGCTCAATTCTGTCAATTGCTCAACAGTAATTCGTTCACCCACCGTAAAATACTTATGCTCTTGAGAGAAGCCACTAGTGAAATCTATGGCCCCCGGGTCTATCTTTATCATATTAATCTCCCAACACTTTATTATTGCTTTTGCTTCTTTACTTTGCTTTTATTTTACTTTGCATCTTTATACCAAAAATACCAAAAATAGTATCTATCATCTCTATCAGATCTCACTCTCGTAAGTGATCGTGAAGGGATTGACAACCCCTAATCGCGTTGGTTGCGTGGAGCTATTTGCTTTGTGTAGGTACGAGGGACTCGCGCGTAGCCTCCTACTGGATTGATACCTTGGTTCTCAAAAACTGAGGGAAATACTTACTCTACTCTGCTGCATCACCCTTTCCTCTTCAAGGAAATCCAACACAGTGCTCAAGAGGTAGCAGGAAGATTTCTGGCGCCGTTGCCGGGGAGTCTACGCAAAAGTCAACATACCAAGTACCCATCACAATCCTTTATCTCTCGCATTACATTATTTGCCATTTTCCTCTCGTTTTTCTCTCCCCCACTTCACCCTTACTGTTTTATTCGCCTTCTTCTCGCATGTCTTTTTGTTGGTGTTTCCACGTGCCTTCTATTTGCTTGCATCTTTGCTTGCTAAAAATCTATTGATATGGATCCACTTAAAGTGTTCTACTTGGATCATCTTCAATCCTTATGCGCTCGTGCTGAAACCCCAACTAGCCTAGTTGATGGGAAATCTTTAGATGAGCATGCTCATTTTGTGCGTCACCGTTTGTCTGAAAAAGGGAGACTCTTATGGGGTCAAATAAACAAATTACTATGTTATGCTTGGAATCTTTGTGAAATGTGTGATTTTACTTGTTGCTCTAAGAACCCTAAAAAACACCTTCCCTACCTATGTGAGTTCAATGATAACGAAATCTTATCTTCTTATGCAAAGGGTGTTTATAGTTACTATGATATCGAACAAATTGAAGAATTTGTCGTTTTTAAGGGTGCTCATGAAGTTGCTTCTTCGATTGAAAAGTATGATTTTACTCTCAACAAATCTGAAAATTCTGTCATACTTAATTATTGCAATGAAAACTATGCTCACAATGTCTATGTCAAAGAATTTATTGAGAGAATGACCGTTGCTTTGGAAGAAAATAATGATTTGCATGAATCAATAGATAATAATGATTCCGATGATTCCGATGATTTGATTGAAATATCCCTTGATGAACATGATGCTTGCTATTCTTGTGGCCATGATGCCAATATTTATGAAGAAGAATTTGCTATAGTTCCTTATGTTAAACATGAGATCGTTGCTATTGCACCCATACTTGGTAGTGCCTTTGATGAAAAGCATGATTGCAATGATGTTATTATAAATTCTCTTGATGTCAATTGTGCTAATAATATGCAAAGCCCTAAGCTTGGGGATGCTAGTTTTGCTATGTCCTCTACTTGTTGCAATGATCATGATTGGGGTGATTCTTTTTATGATCTAGAAAATTTATTTAAGCCCCATGATGAATATGAGATTGATAATAGTGTTTGCAATAATATTCAAAGTGGGTTTGGAAGAGTGTCAACTTTAGATCCCACATATTTGGAGAATGTTCAATCTTATGGTATTTTTGATAAAAGTGGGTTTGGAGAGGTCATGACTTTAGTTAATGTTAATCCCACTATTTTGGAAGAGTGTCAACTTTGCATGCATGTGGATCATGTTGAAAATATTTTATGTGATAGATATTTTGTTGAATTTGCTTATGATCCCACATGTAATTATTATGAGAGAGGGAAAAATGTTGTGGAAATTTTCATGATAATAATTTACCTCTCGTTATGTTGAGATTGTTATTGTTTCTTTCCACTTCCTTGCATATGTTAGTTTTTGTTTGCTATGATAATTTGTTTGCCTATAATATGCCTATGCATAGGAAGTATGTTAGACTTAAGTGTGTTTGTCACATGTCTTATGATGCTCTCTTTATGCTTCAATTCTTGTCTTTCACGTGGGCATCATTGAAATCTTAATGCCTAGCCAAAAAGGCTTTAAAGAAAAGCGCTTGTTGGGAGACAACCCAATATTTTTTCTTACTTCTTAGTAATAAATAATCCATCTACCTTCTGTTCAGATGTGGTTTTATGTTTTAATTAGTGTTTGTGCCAAGTTAAACCTATAGGATCTTCTTGGATGATAGTTATTTGATCTTGCTGTAATTTCCAGAAACTTTCGGTTCACGAAAACAATTGTTAAAAATCACCAGAACGTGATAAAATATTGGTTCCAATTGCTGCTGATCAACAAACAAATTTCCTAGGACGTCCTATTTTGGCTGAATTTTTGGAGTTCCAGAAGTTTGCGTTAGTTACAGATTACTACAGACTGTTCTGTTTTTGACAGATTCTGTTTTTCGTGTGTTGTTTGCTTATTTTGATGAATCTATGGCCAGTAAAATAGTTTATAAACCATAGAGAAGTTGGAATAAAGTATGTTTAACACCAATATAAATAAATAATGAGTTCATTATAGTACCTTGAAGTGGTCTTTTGTTTTCTTTCGCTAACGGAGCTCACGAGATTTCTGTTGAGTTTTGTGTTGTGAAGTTTTCAAGTTTTGAGTGAAATCTTTTGATGGACTATGGAACAAGGAGTGGCAAGAGCCTAAGCTTTGGGATGCCCATGGCACCCCCAAGATAATCTAAGGACACCAAAAAGTCAAAGCTTGGGGATGCCCCGGAAGGCATCCCCTCTTTCGTCTACTTCCATCGGTAACTTTACTTGGAGCTATATTTTTATTCACCACATGATATGTGTTTTGCTTGGAGCATCTTGTATGATTTGAGTCTTTTCTTTTTATTTTACCACAATCATCCCTGCTACACACACCTTTTGAGAGAGCCATACATGAATTGGAATTTGATAGAATACTCTATGTGCTTCACATATATCTTTTGAGCTATATAGTTTTTGCTCTAGTGCTTCACTTATATCTTTTAGAGCATGGTGGTGGATTTGTTTTATAGAAACTGTTGATCTCTCATGCTTCACTTAGATTATTTTGAGAGTCTTAAATAGCATGGTAATTTGCTTAATAATAATATGCTTGGTATTTGAGATTTGTAAAACTTTCTTTTGAGTGCGTGAATACTAAGAAAAGTTTGATGCTTGATATTTGTTTTGAGATATGGAGGTAATAATATCAAAGTCGTGCTAGTTGAGTAGTTGTGAATTTGAGAAATTCTTGTGTTGAAGTTTGCAATTCCCATAGCATGCACGTATGGTAAACGTTATGTAACAAATTTGAAACATGATGTGTTCTTTGATTGTCCTCCTTATGAGTGGCGGTCGGGGACGAGTGATGGTCTTTTCCTACCAATCTATCCCCCTAGGAGCATGCGCGTAGTGCTTTGGTTTTTGATGGCTTGTAGATTTTTGCAATAAGTATGTGAGTTGTTTATGACTAATGTTGAGTCCATGGATTATATGCACTCTCACCCTTCCATCATTGCTAGCCTCTTCGGTACCGTGCATTGCCCTTTCTCACATTGAGAGTTGGTGCAAACTTCGCCGGTGCATCCAAACCCCGTGATTTGATACGCTCTTTCACACATAAACCTCCTTATATCTTCCTCAAAACAGCCACCATACCTACCTATTATGGCATTTCCATAGCCATTCTGATATATGTTGCCATGCAACTTTCCACCATACCGTTCTTCATGACACATTCATCATTGTCATATTGCTTAGCATGATCATGTAGTTGACATAGTATTTGTGGCAAAGCCACCGTTCATAATTCTTTCATACATGTCACTCTTGATGCATTGCATATCCCGGTACACCGCCGGAGGCATTCATATAGAGTCATACTTTGTTCTAGTATCGAGTTGTAATCATTGAGTTGTAAATAAATAGAAGTGTGATGATCATCATTTTCTATAGCATTGTCCCAAGTGAGGAATATATATAAAAAAAGTCCATAAAAAAGAGAAGGCCCAAAAAAATGAGAGAAAAAGAGAGAAGCGACAATGCTACTATCCTTTGCCACACTTGTGCTTCAAAGTAGCACCATAATCTTCATGATAGAGAGTTTCTTGTTTTGTCACTTTCATATACTAGTGGAAATTTTTCATTATAGAACTTGGCTTGTATATTCCAACAATGGGCCTCCTCAAGTACCCTAGGTCTTCGTGAGCAAGCAAGTTGGATGCACTTCCACTTAGTTTCTTTTGTTGAGCTTTCATACATTTATAGCTCTAGTGCATCCATTGCATGGCAATTCCTACTCCTTGCATTAACATCAATCGATGGGCATCTCCATAGCCCATTGATTAGCCTCGTTGATGTGAGACTTTCTCCTTTTTTGTCTTCTCCACATAACCCCCATCATCATATTCTATTTCACCCATAGTGCTATATCCATGACTCGCGCTCACATACTGCGTGAAGGTTTATAAGTTTGAGATTACTAAAGTATTAAACAATTGCTTGGCTTGTCATCGGGGTTGTGCATGATGAGAGCATTCTTGTGTGACGAAAATGGAGCATGACTAAACTATATGATTTTGTAGGGATGAACTTTCTTTGGCCATGTTATTTTGAGAGGACATAATTGCTTAGTTAGTATGCTTGAAGTATTTTTATTTTTATGTCAATATGAACTTTTGTCTTGAATCTTTCGGATCTGAATATTCATACCACAATTAAGAAGAATTACATTAAAATTATGCAAAGTAGCACTCCGCATCAAAAATTCTCTTTTTATCATTTACATACTCGAGGACGAGCAGGAATTAAGCTTGGGGATGCCTGATACGTCTCCAACGTATCTATAATTTTTGATTGCTCCATGCTATATTATCTACTGTTTTGGACTATATTGGGGCTTTATTTTCCGAATAATCATGAGTAGACATGGTGGCACGCGCGGTCGGTATCAGGCCCGCTCGTTTCCACGTGATTCGTGCGGTCCTTATACGACTGACCTGTATATTGAGATGCATGCAAGCGGTATAGCATGAGTATTACCTACGCCCTGGCCAGCAGATGGCCCACAAGTCAACGTCATGCATTCAAACAAGCAGTCCATTGAGTATACTTCAATTAAGCCCGGCTTGCACCACCCAGGAACCCCCTGCAGCCCGTCAAGTCAGCCATGAAGTAATTAATGCAAACATTTCAGGGCTTTTTGTCTTTGACATCACCAACGGATACCCTTTGGCTTAGTTTGACAGGTGAGTCTGATTTTGATCGCAACGAACTTATTTTTTTTAAATGAGAGAAACATGTTTCTTGACAAGGAGTTGAAGTTTATTTTAGTAAAAATTAGTTTTATAGAAGAGCGAATGTTTTAGAAGAGTACACCGGTACTGATATCTAGGGAATGTTTCAATCTTCCTTTCTAAACAAGTGAATTATAAAAGAGTGAAATGTGTTGTTTTAAACGGGTGAATCGCTATTTGTTTTTTAAAACGATTGCATTTTTTTATTTTGAAATGATTGAAACGAGTGTAATATGTTTTGTGAAACAAGTGAAATCATTTCTTGAAAATAATTGAAATACTTAGTTTGAAACGACCGGAATCTATTTTTTAAAGGAGTTGAATGAACGACTGAAATATGTCGTTCTAAGAGAATGAAATCATTCTTTTTGAAAATGATTGACATTATTTTTTTAAATGAAGTGAAATGAGTGGAATCGGCTTTTTGAAATGAGTGCATGGAGTATGTTGTTTTAAACAAGCAGAATCAGTTTTTTAATGATTGAAAATATTTGTTTGAATAGAGTGCAATGGGTGGAATCTTTTTGTTGTTGTTGAAAGGAATGAAATAAACGAGTGAAGTAAGTCGTTCTAAATAAATTATTCAAAACAGTAGTTTGAATCGAGTGAAACGAGTGGAATCTTTTTTTTTGAAAGGAGAGAAATAGATGAGTGAAGTGTGTCGTTCTAAACTAATGAAAAAAATTGTTTTTGTAAATGATTGAAATTATTTATTTGAATTAAGTGAAATGAGTGGAATCTATGTTTTGAAACAAGTGGAATTTGTTATTTTAAAGGAGTGCAATCGTCATTTCTGAAAATCAGGTTAGGGGCCGTTTCCAGTGCTTGTTGTTCGCTCGTAATGCATCGCTGCTCTCATTTTCTTGCATGCATCGGGCAAAGATAGACATGTGAGACTAAGTTGACAAGTTCTATCACATGGTACAAAGTGGCCAGCTTGGTAAGCTGCCAACAAAAAATTGCAATAAAAAAATAATTATAACACATGGCATAATCAAATCATCCCTTTTAACTCCTGCAACTATATCATCAAGGGCTACATATCTGTTATCCACCCTCTGATGTTTAACCTCAAGTGAGTCAACCAGATCTGTTCCTGGAATAGTGTCGGTGGAAATCGGCCTCCTCGAACACCTATGGGGACGGAGCCCCTTTTCGGTTCGGCGGGGAGCGGAGGCTGCGCAAAGAGCAGATCGAGGCGACACGCACACAAACACACAGCGATTTTACCCAGCTTCGGGCCGCACGGATGCGTAAAACCCTACTGCTGCTTGTCTGGTTGATTCGAGTTCTTGCTCTGGAACTCAAGGAGCTACAGTAAGCTTGGAGCTGGACGTGGATGGATGTCTAATTGCGTCCCCCCCTACGTGCGCATGGGCCTCCTTTTATATGCTCAAGGGGTTACCCACAGGTGGCGACGTAGGCGAGGGTAAAAATGGCAAAAGACTGTGCGTACAGTGGCCGCACAGTGCTATCATACCTAACTCTGACGGCGGGGGACAAGGGCATTAGATGCCCGTCTGGGTCGCCCGAACAGTGCCGAAGTGGACCGTTAGGGGCGCCCCTGTTTGCCACGATGGCGATCCTGTCAGCGTTGCATGCCACCGCACGCCTCAGGCTGCGAGGCGCCCCGCCACGTGCCTTTGGGAGAGCCCCAGAGCGACGCGTGGGCAGGTGAGCTGGAGCGCAGGCCTGAGGTGGTGACTTGCCGCGGCAAGTAGCTTGCCGCGGCGGCTGTCCTGCCGCGCCTGAGAGCTTGCCGCTCGCCAGGCCTTGCCGGGGCGCGTGGTGCGCCGCGGCGAGCTTCTCTTGGGATGCCTTGGTTGGCCTTCCCGGCGAGCTCCTCTCGTCGGGGCCTTGGTGCTTCGGCTTGATCGTCCCGGCAAGCTCCTCTTGCCGGGGTCTTGTCTCCTCGGCCCGGCAAGCTCCTCTTGCCGGGGCCTCGGCTTCTTGACTCTAGTACTTGGCCTTCATTTGGCCCAGGAAAGGGCCGTGGAGGTTCTTGGCGTTCCCCCGGCAAGCCTTGCCGCAGGGTGCTACTACTGCCCGTGCACAAGTTCGGGGTACTAAGGTACCCCTACTTTAGTACACCGACAGGAGCCCCCGGGCCTGGGCCATACACGGTGCCGAGCGTTGTTGTGCCGGTCCCAAACAGTGCGCGGGCACGCGTGGCCTGGGTCGCGCTGCATCTTAACTCCGTGCCCGTCGCGCCTTCCCCAAGTGGCGCGCGCTTAACGCGGCGTCGTGGGGGCGAGGCGTGCGAGGCGTGCGTGACGTGGGTAGCGTGCGCGGGGCTGAGCCCCGCAGGCATGCGTCACGTCACAATAAAGAGGGTGATTCGCGCTTCCGCCATAAATGGGGGGAGACGTGGAGGCGCGGTTCGGTGAATGAACGGGGTCGAGGCGCGACTTTCGGGACGCCCGCTCCCCACGATCACGGGGTGGGGAGAGGTCGCCTCACCCGTCGCCTCGGCTCTGTGCGCCTGCCACGCGGTCTCCATGCACTTGGGGTCGCGGCGGTGGAGGCAGGAACCCGGGCCGACGCGGGTCGAGGTAGTGGGTCGGCCCCCGTCGCCTGCTCTTCCTCCGCTTCGATTGGCCGAGCGGGGCGGCCGAGCCCCCACCCCGCTCCTTTAAAAGGAGCGAAAAGGGGGGGCGACGGAAATCCACACTCCTTCATCTCTTCTCTTCTTTGGCTTCTGGTTTCCTCCCCCCATCAGCTATGGAGGAAGGGAACCCTGGTTCTTCGTCGGTAGCGGCGAGAGTTGCCGCTAGGCAGCGCGCCCCTCCTCCCCTTGTACCCGTGGTGGCGGAGCCAGCCGTAAGGGGAAGGGGAAGGGGGCGAGGTCGTGGACGAGGCCGTGGACGAGGCTGAGGCGCTCGAGGCGGACGGGGCAGCGCGCCGGCCTCGCCCCCGCTAGCGGCTCCCCTTCTCACGGCGGTTCATCTTGGGGACGACCCCTGCGAGTTCATCATCAGGTTGCGCCGGGCGCCTCGCCGTCGCCTCCGCCTCCCGGCTCCCTTCGTGAGCGCGCTGGAGGCGGAGCAACCCGAGACGCTGAGACTGCGCATGAGGGGCTGCGGGATCAGTGGTACGCGAGTCCACGTCGAGTCCCGAGCCCCCGGCGTGATGTATCTTGGCCGAGGGTGGAAGTCGTTCGCCCGGATCCACAGCTTGACGGAGGGGTTCACCCTCCATTTTAAGCTGATGGAGGGCGATCTCCTCTCCGTCAAGGTGTTCGGGGACTTCGGCACCCGGGCCCGGTGCTGCGTGGATAGCTCCTCCGACAGCGAAGGCTCCTCCTCGAGCGAGAGTGACGAGGAGGGGAGCGACAGCGACGACGAGGGCAGTAGTCGCCGGGATGACGGGTCCGACTAGGCGCCGGTCGCAGCTCTGCGTGGCACCGACGACCCCATCATCCGCGTCGCTGGCTCCGTGAACTCCTCGGGGTCGTCTCCTTGGGCGGCTGGCGTAGGGAGGCTGCGGAAGAGGAAGAGGGCGGGCGGCAAGGCCGCGAAGTCGGAGTACGCGCCGTCTTCGTCAGCGTGTTGACGTTCCGCCGCCTCATCTTCCAGCTTCGCTCCAGACGCCGTCATCACCCTTGCTCGCGGGGACGGCCACCGGGGTCTTCTCTCTGGCCCGACAAGCTCCTCTTGCCGGGGCTTTGTCTTCTCGGGCGGCCGGAGTGGCGAGGCTGCGGAAGGGGAAGAGGCTGGCGGCAAGGCCGTCAACTCGGAGTACGAGGACTAGATGCCCTCGACAGTGTGTTGACGTCCCGCTGCCTCATCTTCGAGCTCCGCTTCCGGCGCCGCCGTCTCCATCCAGCCTCCGGAGCCCCTGGCGGAGCACCGGACATTCTCTTGGTGTCTTCTGCCACCCGTAGCTCGCCTAGGCGCCCCTTTTGCCCTTCTCGCCTCCTTGCCCTACCTGCTGAGGAGAGAGACAAGAAAGGGATTTCGGGCACCTTATCTCTTTTTAGCTTGTAAGCCCTCGGGCCTTAGTTGCGTTTAAATCTTCTAATCCCATATTTCATGTTTTTCATTCTCTCTGAACTGTACTTGAGTGGAATGTTTTTAATGAAAAGGGGATGTTTGCCGGACCATTTGTCTCACGGGTACAACCCGCGGCAAGGAGCGAGCCCTTTGCATCGTTAAGATAGACACTTCTTCGCCCGGCAACAGGCCCTGCCGTCTTCCCGTGCCCCTCGACCCCCCTCGCGCCCTTGGCGGAGGCAGGGGGAAGGCGGGTTCTGGCCCCTCGCTTCCTCCCTTTGCCGCCGCAACTACTATCAGAAACGGGCCCCGGGAACGCGCTCCGGGGCTTGTCGTTTAAGATAGCACGGTAGCTTTTGAGAGGAAGCAAGGTTTTCGTATTCCGCAGTCCATAAGAGAATGCATGATAATGGATGTGAAGACTTATCTGAGGTTGTATCCCTCGGCAACTCTGGCTTGCCGCGGGAGAACCCTTGCACTTGTGGCCCCCGGCGACTTCAGCTTGCCGGGGTGTAGGTGCTGGCTCGTACTTCCCCCCTTCTTCGTCCTCGAGCGGCTCAGCTAGGATATGCAATTCCTGCGAGCCAAAGGGAAAGGACGGGAAAAAGACGCAGACTCGACCTCTAAGTTAGAGGTTAGCGACTGTTAGGCACTATCAACCCTAACCAAGGACGAGACTCGACTCAGCATGCATGCTAAAACTTAGGGCGCCAACGCTTCATTATCTGCTGCTCAGGGTCTGCGCCTGGCTTTGTACAAAGGATTAAATGCAACAGCGGCAAGACTTGTACAAATGGTTGGTTGCCGGACGGGGTCCGACAACCGCGCCTTACGGGTAAAACTTACGAAGATGCTCAATATTCCAGGAATTGCTCACCGGAGTGCCATCTTCGGTCTCGAGGCGGACGGCGCCGGGCCTCGTGACTCGTTTCACCCGGTAAGGGCCTTCCCACTTCGGCGTCAACTTGTTGTGATTCTTGGCCGACTGAACGTGCCGAAGAACAAGGTCGCCTTCCTCGAAGCTCCTGGCTTTAACTTTGCGGCTATGGTAGCGACGCAAAGCTTGCTGGTAGCGAGCGGCTCGCATAGCAGCCTGGAGACGATCTTCCTCAAGGAGCAGCGCGTCATCTTCACGCGACCGCTCTTGCTCAAGCTCATCATAAGCGAGCACTCGAGGTGACCCGTATACGAGTTCCGTGGGGGTAACTGCTTCTGCTCCATAGACTAGAGCAAATGGTGTCTGGCCGGTGGCTCGATTTGGCGTCGTTCTGATCGACCAAAGAACCACCGGCAGCTCCTCGATCCAGTTCCGTCCGCGCTTGTGCAGCCTGTCAAAACTTCTGGTCTTGAGCCCGCGCAGCACCTCGGCGTTGGCCCTCTCCGCTTGACCGTTGCTCCTTGGATGAGCAACAGAAGCGAAGCAGACCTTGGCGCCGAGGTCTTGGATATACTGCATGAAGGCGTGGCTTGTGAACTGCGTACCGTTGTCGGTGATGATCCTGTTAGGGATCCCGAAGCGGCAAACAATCGACCTGAAGAATTTGATCGCGGACTGGGTCGTCACCTTCCTCACTGGTTCCACTTTCGGCCACTTTGTGAACTTGTCGATTGCAACGTACAAGTACTCAAAGCCCCCGACAGCTCGGGGGAAGGGGCCGAGGATATCGAGCCCCCAGACCGAAAAGGGCCAGGATAAAGGGATCGTCTGGAGAGCTTGAGCTGGTTGGTGTATCTGCTTGGAATGGAACTGGCACGCTTCACACTTGGTTACTTGTGCAGTTGCATCCTGGAGGGTTGTTGGCCAGAAGAAACCTTGCCGGAACGCTTTGCCGGCAAGTGCTCTTGCACCAATGTGATGTCCACATATGCCTCCATGTATCTCCGCCAACAGCTTCTGTCCGTCTTCCCGATGGATACACTTCAATTTCACCCCATTGCGTCCTCTTCTGTACAGTGCGCTGTCAATGAACTGGTACATACTGGACTGCCGGGCTACTCTTTCCGCTTCTTCTTGTTCTTCGGGAAGCTCTCCTGTCTGGAGGAAACGGACAATCAGTTGCGCCCATGTCGGAGCTTGTGGCTCGACGACAAGGACTAAAGGCATTTCTGCGGCTGCGGGAACATCAGCTTCTACGGCGAGGACTTGGGGCTCAGCCGGAGCTTGACGATCCCCGGCAAGCTTGCCGGGGCAAAGCTTGTCGGGAGCGCCTGCTTCGTCGGAACAAACCCTGGGGCTTGCCGGAGCAGGCTGCTCCTCAGCACTCTTGGCGTCGATCTTGGGGACTCTCTTGGCGGCGGCTTCGGGAAGCTCTGCCGGGAGATAGTCGCCGGAAACCGACTTCCTCTTCTTGCTTGGCCCGGTTGACGGTGTCACGGATGGCTGAGTCAGCTTGAGCACAAAAGTCCCTGGTTCCACAGGTAGCTTTAGTGCGGCGCACTTTGACAGGCCATCGGCAATGTCGTTCTCTGCTCTTGGAACGTGTTCCATTTGCAGGCCGTCAAAGCGCTCGTCCAGCTTTCTCACTTCATCAACGTAAGCCTCCATCAACGGGCTCTGGTAATCCTTGTTTACTTGGCGGACGACGAGCTGCGAGTCACCCCTGACAATAAGCTTCTTGATCCCAAGTTCCGCCGCGATCCTGAGACCGGCGAGCAAACCTTCATACTCTGCTGTATTGTTGGTTGCCTGCTCCTTGGGAAAGTGCATTTGGACGATGTACTTGAGGTGCTCTCCGGTGGGCGCGATAAGCAGCATGCCGGCACCGGCGCCTTGCAGCAAGAAGGCACCATCAAAGTACATCAGCCACTCTTTGCTTGCCTCTTTGCCAGGGATGCTCGTCTCTGGAATTTCTTCGTCCGGTGTCGGCGTCCACTCTGCTATGAACTCTGCCAATGCTCTGCTCTGGATAGTTGAAGTGCTCTCGAACTTGAGGCCAAAGCCTGACAGTTCTAGTGCCCACTCGACAATCCTGCCTGTTGCTTCGGGATTCTGCAATATCCTCTTAAGCGGAAAGCGAGTGACCACTGTGATCTCGTGTGCTTGGAAGTAATGGCGCAGCTTCCTCGAGGCCATAAGGAGGCCGAAAAGCAATTTCTGCACACCAGAGTACCTCGATCTAGCTCCCTGCACGAGGGAACTGACGAAGTAAACTGGGCGCTGCACCATCTTCTTCTTCTGCACCTCCCCTTGCGTTTGCGCGGATCCATCCTCGTCGGGGCCAGAGCTTGTCGGGGAAGCCCCCTGCTTGTCGTCGGACGTGCTTGCCGCGGTCGCTGGCTCGTCATCAGCCTCCCTCTCCGCTACTAACGCAGCACTAACCACTTGATTGGTTGCCGCCAGATAGAGCAGCAACTTCTCTTGTGGTCTAGGCGCGACAAGTATTGGAGCGGAGGACATGTATTTCTTCAAGTCCTGCAGCGCAGCCTCTGCTTCCGGAGTCCATTTTACTGGACCCGCCTTTTTCAAGATTTTGAAAAACGGCAGGGCGCGTTCCGCAGACTTGGAAATAAACCTGCTGAGAGCCGCCACGCAGCCGGCAAGTCTTCGCACATGCTTGACACGTGTTGGTGCTTCAATCTGCTCGATGGCCTTGATCTTGTCGGGGTTGGCCTCGATCCCACGCTGAGACACGAAGAACCCGAGAAGCTTGCCGGAGGGGACTCCGAACACGCACATCTTGGGGTTGAGCTTGAGGCTGATCCTACGCAAGTTCGCAAAGGTCTCTTTTAAGTCTTGAATTAGTGTTGCCTTGTCTCTGCTCTTGACCACTATGTCGTCCATGTAGCCTCCACATTTCTGTGGATCTGTGGCTCAAAAGCAGTGTGGACAACCCTTGCAAACGTCGAACCGGCATTCTTCAGTCCAAAAGGCATCCGTACAAAATAGTGCGTGCCACATGGAGTGATGAATGCAGTCTTCTCTTCATCTTCTGCGCTCGATGCGGGTTCGAGCGTCTTCTTCCTTCCGTTCGTGAAGAACTTGGCGTTGGTCGCGACGAGTTGGCGGATTCGACGATGCAGTGGAGTCGTTGTCGTGGTGGGTCCGGCGAGTCGGCGACCGTTGCCTCTGGTGCGGGGAGTGCACGGTGGTCGCACCCCGCCAGTCTTGGCGCCATCGGTCTTCGCCTGGGCGACTGGCCGCGGCTGCGACACGCTGGGCTGCCGCGGGGTGTCGCCGTTGGCGAAGCCGATGAGGCTCTGAATGGTGGACCTCCAGCCGTCGAGCTTGTCCGCCGTCGGAGGGTAATCTAGGAGTAGCTGAGCTCGCGCGAGAGCTTCCGCCGGGGTGGTGGGCAGAGGCGGTGAATGGCGCGTGGAGCGGGATGTGCTCGAACTCCTAACCACGTTAGAAGGAGCAGCACCCAGTCCAGGCAGCCGCGCCACGCTCGTTCCGGCACGCTGGTGCGCATGCTGGCCCTGAGCGCCTTGGGACCCACCAGCCCGATCTGGGTCCAGCGAGCGTATGGTACCATGGGCACCAATACGCTGCTGGTTCCGCGCCTCCTGGGAGGGGCGCGAAGCGAGTTCGGACGCCGCGGGACCATGAATTGGTTCGACGACGCCCGTTCCTCCGCCGGCGTCTTCCCCACCACCCGCCTGCTCCAGGGGCGATGGGTTCGACGCAGACGGACCGGTCACCTCCGGAGCTTTCTTCTTCGGTGGCATGTTGACGAAGACGATGAAGATTTGGCTAGCGCGAACGCCGGATCTGGTTCACACAACCTCGACGCCCCCTACCTGGCGCGCCAAAGATGTCGGGGGAAATCGGCCTCCTCGAACACCTATGGGGATGGAGCCCCTTTTCGGTTCGGCGGGGAGCGGAGGCTGCGCAAAGAGCAGATCGAGGCGACACGCACACAAACACACAGCGATTTTACCCAGCTTCGGGCCGCGCGGATGCGTAAAACCCTACTGCTGCTTGTCTGGTTGATTCGAGTTCTTGCTCTGGAACTCAAGGAGCTACAGTAAGCTTGGAGCTGGACGTGGATGGATGTCTAATTGCGTCCCCCCCTACGTGCGCATGGGCCTCCTTTTATATGCTCAAGGGGTTACCCACAGGTGGCGACGTAGGCGAGGGTAAAAATGGCAAAAGACTGTGCGTACAGTGGCCGCACAGTGCTATCATACCTAACTCTGACGGCGGGGGACAAGGGCATTAAATGCCCGTCTGGGTCGCCCGAACAGTGCTGAAGTGGACCGTTAGGGGCGCCCCCGTTTGCCACGATGGCGATCCTGTCAGCGTTGCATGCCACCGCACGCCTCAGGCTGCGAGGCGCCCCGCCACGTGCCTTTGGGAGAGCCCCAAAGCGACGCGTGGGCAGGTGAGCTGGAGCGCAGGCCTGAGGTGGTGACTTGCCGCGTCAAGTAGCTTGCCGCGGCGGCTGTCTTGCCGCGCCTGAGAGCTTGCCGCTCGCCAGGCCTTGCCGGGGCGCGTGGTGCGCCGCGGCGAGCTTCTCTTGGGGTGCCTTGGTTGGCCTTCCCGGCGAGCTCCTCTCGCCGGGGCCTTGGTGCTTCGGCTTGATCGTCCCGGCAAGCTCCTCTTGCCGGGGTCTTGTCTCCTCGGCCCGGCAAGCTCCTCTTGCCGGGGCCTCGGCTTCTTGACTCTAGTACTTGGCCTTCGTTTGGCCCAGGAAAGGGCCGTGGAGGTTCTTGGCATTCCCCCGGCAAGCCTTGCCGCAGGGTGCTACTACTGCCCGTGCACAAGTTCGGGGTACTAAGGTACTCCTACTTTAGTACACCGACAAATAGCCTCCACAGAACCCAAAAGATCTGCAAATTTGTCGGTTTGGTCATCTTCGGTTACCTCTCGCACGATGTCAAGCCTCCCCGAATGGCTAACAAAAATAGTCGAAGCCAGGAAAACAAGCAACTCCCAAGCCCCCTAGCACCTCGATCCAGAACTCTCTCCAAAAAATACGGGCATGCTTAGGGACGAACATGATGGATATAAGTCAGCGCGTTTGTGCTTATACCCAAGAAGAAGAAAACAGGATCAAGCTCAGTGTCAATACGACTAACCTGTGCATCTCCGTTTCTGCTCTTCTTGTTCTTCTACTTATCCACAGGACGCAGCTTGAAGAAGATCTAGTACAGTGCACCACGTCCTGAGCAGTTATGACCGACCAACCCTGCAAGGGGCGCTCCTACCACACACGCTAGTATTCATACGAAAATAAATGAGACGTGGCCCACTCATGTGAGGTATATCGCTACGTATTCACTTCGGCCTGCTAATAACCCGCGCCGTATCGTGCAGGGCATATATTAAGTAGCAATCGCGACGCACATGCGGACGGGCGAGATACCGGCATCGCGTGCCATCATGTCCCAAAAATTCACGTCCTTTATTTTCCACTTTTATATTATTTTTGGGACTGACCTATTAATCAGAGGACCAACCCAGAATTGTTGTTTTTTTTGCCTATTTCAGTGTTTCGAAGAAACGGAATATCAAACGGAGCCAAAAGCCTAATTCCACTGCTGCAACTTTCTGTATCCACGAGATCCCATCTTGGGGCCTGTTCCGGAGCTCCGCCGGAAGGGGAATCCACCATGGAGGGCTTCTACATCAACATCATAGCCTCTCTGATGAAGTGTGAGTAGTTTACCTCAGACCTTCGGGTCCATAGTTAGTAGCTAGATGGCTTCTTATCTCTTTTTGGATCTCAATACAATGTTCTCCCCCTCTCTCGTGGAGATCTATTCGATGTAATCTTCTTTTTGCGGTGTGTTTGTTGAGACCGATGAATTGTGGGTTTATGATCGAGTCTATCTATGAACAATATTTGAATCTTCTCTGAATTCTTTTATGTATGATTGGTTATCTTTGCAAGTCTCTTCGAATTATCAGTTTGGTTTGGCCTACTAGATTGGTTTTTCTTGCAATGGGAGAAGTGCTTAGCTTTGGGTTCAATCTTGCGGTGTCCTTTCCCAGTGACAGTAGGGGCAGCAAGGCATGTATTGTATTGTTGCCATCGAGGATAACAAGATGGGGTTTTTATCATATTGCATGAATTTATCCCTCTACATCATGTCATCTTGCTTAAGGCATTACTCTATTTTCTTGAACTTAACACTCTAGATGCATGCTGGATAGCGGTCGATGAGTGGAGTAATAGTAGTAGATGCAGGCAGGAGTCGGTCTACTTGTCTCGGACGTGATGCCTATATACATGATCATACCTAGATATTCTCATAACTATGCTCAATTCTGTCAATTGCTCAACAGTAATTCGTTCACCCATCGTAAAATACTTATGCTCTTGAGAGAAGCCACTAGTGAAATCTATGCCCCCCGGGTCTATCTTTATCATATTAATCTCCCAACACTTTATTGCTTGTACTTTTTACTTTGCTATTATTTTACTTTGCATCTTTATACCAAAAATACCAAAAATATTATCTATCATCTCTATCAGATCTCACTCTCGTAAGTGACCGTGAAGGGATTGACAACCCCTAATCGCGTTGGTTGCGTGGAGCTATTTGCTTTGTGTAGGTACGAGGGACTCGCGCGTAGCCTCCTACTGGATTGATACCTTGGTTATCAAAAACTGAGGGAAATACCTACTCTACTCTGCTGCATCATCCTTTCCTCTTCAAGGAAATCCAACGCAGTGCTCAAGAGGTAGCACACATGCTCCAGTGCATCAAAGTTGCTTGAAAAAACACATGTGTGTCCTTGGGTGAATTTCTAGGTATCGTGCAAGAGATGGGAATGAAATTCAAACATCTGGGCGTCGTGGCTCGCCCAGAAAGATTGAGAAACTTGGTTTTTTAATTCCTGTAAATCCAAAACACGCGTGAAAATCATGAAACTTGGCATGGTGTCATGACATGGCACAAACATACTGCGATAATTTTTTTGGCTGAATTGGGACAAGCTTTGGTGTAAGCTTATTGCAAACCGGAGCTTCCGTCAAGAAGGCTTGTGGTTCCAAGAGGGAACGTGCTACCTCCGTGTGCGAAACAACATACGTACATTGCCTTCTCCCACCTTAATTTTTTTACACAGGCAGATTAGACCAAATAGAAGTATCGTGCTAAATTTTGGAATTATTCCGGGTTCGTTTGGCATTTTTATGCATTAATTGAGTTTATGCACATTTAATATGCATAATTCAAATTTGAACTACAAGCACATGCTCCAGTGCACCAAAATTGTTTGAAAAACCACATGTGTGTCCTTGGGTGAATTTCTAGGTCCTATGCAAGAGATGGGAATGAAATTCAAACATTTGGGCGTCGTGGCTCGGCCGGAAAAATTGAGAAACTTGGTTTTTTAATTCCTGTAAATCCAAAACATGCCTGAAAATTATGAAACTTGGCATGGTGTCATGACATGGCACCAACATGGTGCGGTAATTTTTTGGCCGAATTGGGACAAGCTTTGGTGTAAGCTTATTGCAAACCGGAGCTTCCGTCAAAAAGGCTCGTGGTTCCGAGAGGGAACGTGCGACCTCCGTGTGCGAAACGACATACGTACACTGCCTTCTCCCGCCTTAATTTTTTTACATAGACAGATTAGACCAAATAGAAGTATCGTGCTAAATTTTGGAATTATTCCGGGTTCGTTTGGCATTTTTATGCATTAACTGAGTTTATGCGCATTTAATATGCATAATTCAAATTTGAACTACAAGCACATGCTCCAGTGCACCAATTTTTTTTGAAAAACCACATGTGTGTCCTTGGGGTGAATTTCTAGGTCCTATGCAAGAGATGGGAATGAATTAAAACATCTGGGCGTCGTGGCTCGGCCGGAAAAATTGAGAAACTTGTTTTTTTAATTCCTGTAAATCCAAAACATGCCTGAAAATCATGAAACTTGGCATGGTATCATGACATGGCACCAACATGTTGCGGTAATTTTTTTGGCCGAACTCAGACAAGCTTTGGTGTAAGCTTCTTGCAAACCGGAGCTTCCCTCAAGAAGGCTCATGGTTCCAAGAGGGAACGTGCCACCTCCGTGTGTGAAACGACATACGTACATTGCCTTCTCCCGCCTTAATTTTTTTACACAGGCATATTAGACCAAATATAAGTATCGTTTGGAATTATTCTGGGTTCGTTTGGCCTTTTTGTACATTAATTGAGTTTATGCGCATTTAGTATGCATAATTCAAATTTGAACTACAAGCACAGGCTCCAGTGCACCAAAGTTGTTTGAAAAACCACATGTGTGTCCTTGGGTGAATTTCTAGGTCCAATGCAAGAGATGGGAATGAAATTTAAACATTTGGGCATCGTGGCTTGGGCGGAAAGATTTAGAAACTTGGTTTTTTAATTCCTGTAAATCAAAACACGCCTGAAAATCATGAAACTTAGCATGGTGTCATGACATGGCACCAACATGTTGTGCTAATTTTTCTGTCCGATTTGTCAAGGCGCACACATTAACAATCAACAAAGTCATTTTGGAACAAGTGATGTCACGTTACAAATCGGAAACACAAGTATTATTGAAATCATGGGCGTTCTACTTACCAATTACGTGCCGCCACGCGTCCCTTTTTTTATTGGCTAGGAGGTGTCGTGCGGGGTACCTATTTGAGTACGGGAGGCATGCAATCAGACCACTGCGCGTGCTCACTGGGAGGAGAGCCCTTTGACCGCTACCCGCCGCACACCTCCCTCCCAACGTCCCCATTAATGGCGCCCGAGCACCTGTTCTACGGCGTGGCTATATGTCTCACTGGACTGAGTTTTAAGAGAGAAAAATAAAAATCTGGAAAGAAAGTTTTGCACAAATCTTGATGTAAGATCCGACGGACCTATATAGCATCGACTGCGACTTATAGCAAGCATGATGAATATAAGGACGATGACAGTGGATATTAATTGTCTTACATATTTAGGAACATAATTAAAAAAGCCACATGCGACAACGCCCGAAATACACAAGGGTAAAAGAAGAAGGAAGACAACAATCTGGCTTGTTGATCTCTACTTTGTTGATGCGTTGCTGCAGGCCGCGGGAACTAGTCTCCACGGCGAGCGGCGATGAGCTCTTTCTTGTCCTCAAGATGCTGCTTGAGAGCATCCATGGATTCCTCCACCAGCCTTCTGCGCTCGATGCATAGCATGGCATTCTCATCCATAAGTTTCTCGATGATGACGCCTGTCCTCTTCAACAAGGCAGTGGTCTTCTCCTGCTGCCCCGCACTTCCGACGATCTTCGCCCTCAGCAGGTCGCGCTCGGCCTGGAGTTTCGCATTGCTCTCATTTAGTTGCCGGTTGACGCCGGTGGACTGTTCAAACGAGGCTTTCAGGTCATCCTGCAACCTCGCCCACCTGGAGATTTGATGCATCTGCCTAAGGACGAGGGCACGCATGCGCCTGTAAGAGTCCTCGCCTGCCTGCGAGACATTTCCCAGGCCACCGCAGTGCGGGAGGACATCTCTGTTGCATTCGCGGCGCAGCGGGACATCTCTTCTGCTTTCGCGGCGCGGCCGGACCAGTCTGTTGCATCGACGGCGCGGCGAGACCTCCATGATGCTTCAGCGGCGCAGCGGGACCCCTATGCGGCTATGGCCGCACGGCGGGACATGTTGGCTGCTTTCACAGCGAGGCGGGACATTTCTCGTGCTTCCGCTTCCAGGCTCGCCTCTCCCTGGTGGCAATCTCTCGACCCAGAACTCACGCTGGCCATGGCAGACACAAGGGAACGATGATGAATGACTTGTTTGTTTTTGTGGATGAGTAGTTGAGGAGGAATGTGCAGTCATCTTGGAGTAGTAGTATTTATAACTGAGTAGTAATACGCTCCTAAGTGGGAAACCGTTTAGGTTTTGATCGGTTTGAACAGGTTTGCAATTTGGAATGTGACGGGACGTGGCCTCCCTTGTCAATTCTTTCGAAGGGATACTTTTCCTCATTCGAGAGTCTCCGCCCTTCTTCCATTCCGTCCCGAAGACTAACTAAGACCAATTGAGTCACGTTTTCATGTTCTAATTGAACACTCTTCTAAAAAAATTGTGATGGGACGCATGCTCAAAATTTACTGGCGGTTATAAGTGCGACACTATTCCCAGAAGGCGTAACGTGGACATGTACGCCTTCTCGGCCGCGTACGTGGCGTTTGCACCATAGGGTGCACCGTAATAGGCAATGTCAGCACACGTCTTGTTCCAACAACCGTGCACGCTCGTTATTACCATCGCACACGCTTCTTTTAATTAGAATGTGTGTGCCCGTCTAGCACACATACATTGATCTATCGAACTATTTCAGTTTGTTGTGGCTAATCGCAAACAGTTCATTCATGTGAAGTGTATGCCATCAATCGCAGACACTTTGATCTGGCTGACCTATTTCTGTTCTGTTGCCTAATCGCAAACAGTTAATCCTTCTGAAGCGTATGCCCTCAATCACACACACCTTGATCTGGCTAACCGTTTCTTTTGTATTACCTAATCACAAACAGTTCATCCGAGTGAACCATATGCTATGTATCGCACACGCCTTCATCTGGCTACCCGTTTCTTTTGTTCCTCCTCATTGCAAACAGTTAATTGAACTAAACTGTATGCCCTTCATCGCACACGCAACTAAAACCTGAACCGTGTTTGATGCATACGTCATCGCAAACGCTTTATAAAGTTCTGACGCTTTTCATACACCACCGTTTGTGATTATTGCATCGCACACAGTTTCTCAAAGGGTCTCTGATCGTAGTGTCGCGTTAGCAGCATCCTGCAGTAGTGATCCTCACTCGTTGCTGACCCGGACCTGCTGCCCTGCCCGATGACCCGCTCTCGGGCTGGCACTCTTCGCCCGAGCATGCAGTATACCAGCGATGAGTATCTTATCGCTGCTTCCGCCTCTGAGCCGTCCCCTCTCCCATCGTCAGCTCGAGCCGCCTCTGGGATCCTCATTGGCTCGCTGATACGTCTCCAACGTATCTATAATTTTTTATTGTTCCATGCTATTATATTATGTGTTTTGGATCTTTATGGGCTTTATTAAACACTTTTATATTATTTTTGGGACTACCTATTGACCTAGAGCCCAGTGCCAGTTCCTGTTTTTCCCCTTGTTTCAGTGTTTCGAAGAAAAGGAATTTCAAACGGAGTCGAAATGGAATGAAACCTTCTGGAGAAGTTATTTTTGGAAGGAAAGCTACCCGGTAGACTTGGGGTGCACGTCAGGAAAGAAACGAGGGAGCCACGAGGTAGGGGGCGCGCCCACCCCCCTAGGGCGCGCCCTCCACCCTCATGGGCCCCTTGGGGCTCCCCTAACGTATTTCTTCCTCCTATATATATACCCATATACCCTAAAAATTCCAGAGACCAGAATAGATCGGGAGTTCCGCCGCCGCAAGCCTCTGTAGCCACCAAAAACCAATCGGGACCTTGTTCCGGCACCCTGCTGTAGCGACCTGACCCGAATGGATCAAATCTCTGTGCTTATGTGTCATCCCTGTATCGGTATGCTGACACACACAGTACTCGAAGGATTTATAACAGAGGTAAATCACATGTATAAAGTAACGTAAATACTATTACCTCAATCCATATAGCGGAAGCAACAGGGTTGTGGATTCCCATCAACACCAACGGCAAATTTGAGTGTAGAAATCGTAACCCTAACGTATCACTTACTCGTCGTAAGAAACCTACAACATGAGATGTTGCAGCCCGAAACGGGTCAGTACATTGAATGTACTGGCAAATTCACACCATAGAGAAAATGATGAACAATGGCTATCACTACATGCATATATGGCTGGTGGGAAAAGCTCTATGGTTATAAGGTTTTTGCGAAAAGCCAATTTTTCCCTACTGCAAAGGAATAAATTTTATTAACTATCATGGTGGTTGTTAAACATTGAGAATGGTTGACAACATCCTCAATCCCAATTAAAAGTAATCATTAACATCCCAACATAATTAATTAAAGTAACATGATGAGATCAACAGGATAATCCAAGAACTAGATACTCAAGATGTCCATAACCGGGGACACGGCTAATCATGATTAGTTTGTACACTCTGCAGAGGTTTGTGCACTTTTCCCCACAAGACTCGATCGCCTCCGTTTGGTTTCTCGCACTACATGGTGTTTGAGAAACGGATGACCGAGACATAGTCTTTCAGAAGCGCTAGCACCTTACGATGGAGTAGACCGTACCACCTACAACCCCTACATCTGCTAGTCTACCCCTATAAGAGTTCACACGACTTAGTCAACTATGCTAGAGCCCATAATGGCTTGTGGCTGCACATGGAAGTTTCTAGTATGAATAATCTCATGATCCCTTTGAGCTTGGGTGGTGGTCCAAAAGAAAAACAGGCAAGTCCTGGAATACCCAGGTGCCTAGACAGGCAAGTCCTGGAATACCCAGGTGCCTCAATCCACCCAGATGTGTGTTTAAGTTGCCACCTTAAGTAAACCATTAAAATTAACAAACTCACATCTGTCATGGATATCACTCACCCAATCCACGTCTACTAGCATAGCATGGCATAATAAGCAACATAGAGTAACTCCCAAGGGTTTCATAATAAAACAGGTATAGGTACTACCTCATCTACTTCCCATCCCACAATTTGATTAGATCCTAATCATGCAGTGTTTGAGGATTGATCTAATGCAATAAAAACTGGGTATGAAAGGGATATGATCAAAGTGTGAACTTGCCTGCAATGTTGATGAAGATGATTCGCACTCAACACACTCGATAGATCTACTCGTCACACTCCGGTCAATCTATCGTGAGCAAGCAATAGTAACCACACATAAGCAATCACTCAAAAGATCAGAAAGATCGAAGAAGACGATTCAGAAAACATCAAAACCAAACAAATAACTCTTGCATCTTAAAACAATTTCTAACAGTACCAAAATTATGTGTATTTGGCCTTATCAGAAAGTTTAGGTCAAGAGCTTTAATTTGCAAAAAGAATCAACTCAACGGAGCTACGAAACTCAAGTTATGATCAAACGAAGTTTGAATAGAAATCTAATCTAATTCAAATTTTAAAGCTTTCAAAAACATGTTTGAGTTGGATTACTGGATAGATGAGATCATAACGAAGACGTGAGCGTTGGTTTCGTTGAATTTGGATAGACTAGTAAAAAGTTATAGTCGTTTGAAAATCAGGGACTAATCTGTGAAGAAAATACTGCATATAGGTCCCTGGTCAGAAAAATAACATAAAAGAACAAAACTAAATAACGAACGTTCGCTACCGATTGCTAATGAATGAAAACCGTTCACTACAGAACCCTAACTCGTGAACGTTTGCTAAATAAGTTATCTAAATAAATTAAACCGGGTTTAACAAGAAAAACCGAAACAAAAAAACGAATCGGACCGGGCGGTTTTACCGGTCACGCGGGTCAACGGCGACGGCGGCTTGGATCGGCGGCGGCTCCGGCGCGACTGCGTGCGGTGAGGACAGCGGCGGTGGTGGCGGACTGCGGCGAGCAGAGGCGGCTACGCGGGCGTGGTTAGCGGCGCGGGCGCAGGCGGGCAGAGGTGCGGGCGGCGGCGCGCGGCAGCAAGCAGCGGCGGCGATGCGGCAGCGGGCGGCGAGAGGCGTGGGCGGCGGGCTGCGGATCCGGCGGCGGCGGACTGGGGTCCAGGGGCCCCGGGGTGAAATATATATAGGGGGCGGTGGACTTCGGGAGGCGTGCCCGGATCGGAGTCTGGCGGCGGCGGCGATGTACAGGAGCTGGTCTCCTGCCAGAGGTTGGTGGCGGCGCGACGTGGGCTGGGCTGCGGCCTGGCGACGCGGTCGGCTGGGCCCTGAGCCGGCCCAGTTGGCGGCGGAGTTTTTTTTAACATTTTTCCAAACAAAAGGAATAAAAGCAAAATAAATAAATATAGTATATAGGCATATAATATATCAAAATTTTCAGAAAAAGATTTTCTACGACATGAACATTTTTCTAGAGCCAAATAAAATCCATACAATTTCAAATAATTCAAAAGGTGCTACTGCCCTACTAAAATCCAATAAAAAGCATTTTAAAAAATACCAAAATGAATTCAAATTTATTTCTCTCCAAATTTCTGATGTAGGGAATCATGTTACCCTAATTTCCATATATTTTATTTTTGGAGAAAACTAATTTAAAAAAAAACTCAAATAACTCCAAATTGAAAATAAATTCAAAAGAACTTTGAATTTAATTCTTTGAAACTCCCAACTCATATTTCATAATTTGAAGAAGTCATTTTATCTTCTCTCGTGAAAATCATTGAGTTGCATAAAGTTCCTGAATTGGAAATATTTTTCCCAAATGAAATTCAAATATTTTCAACACCCCTTTTCATTTAAATAAATGGAAGAAGTCATGTTATCTTCTCTCCAGGGTTTTGTGATGAAAAGAATTTTGAATTCAAGGAGATCATAAAAGCAAAAATGAAAGTTTGGGAAAGTCCTTTTATTCCCTCTCATTTAACTTTCAAAAGTTTCGAATTCACTCACTTTCAGTCAATCAATCACACAACAAACAAGCAAACAATCAAATCTATCTATTTACTATAACATTCCAAAATTTAGAATGTTGGGATGTTACAAACCTACCACCCTTAAAATGAATCTCGTCCTCGAGATTCGGAGAGGCTAGAAAGAAAATAGGTTAGGTTTTGGGGGTCTTCTGAAAATCCATCGATCGTCTCAGGGGGTCTGGGGTGCTACCACCCTTAGAAGCATGGTTACTGTTCCATCAATACTCATATACTCCATCCTTATTCTTGACAGTGTTGATCTTCTCAGACAGTAAGGATAATTCCTTCTCTAAGCTCTTCAGGTAGTGGCATAACCTTTTCCTCAATTCCTCTATCCTTTCCTCTTGGTAAGGTTATTCCGAGATTGGGTCTTCTTAGCTGACAGGTCTGGCGCCAAAACTAAACAACTATCGATATCTCATGGTGGTCAACAATTTATGGTTTCTCCTGCAGGAAATGGGTCTGGGTTTCATCCGCACCGTGTAACCTACGGTTGGCAAAAACTGCCTTGTACAAGGGGAAAATTCTTATACCATTCTAAGGTTCAAACAAGGTTCAATATTGTCGTCTCTCTACTATAGGTAAGTCACTCAGATTTACCATCCCACATAGCAAGGCGAATAATAAGAGTAAGTCGGTATGGTGATCAATCCATCCCGCACCCAAATCATTACCTTGTATACAGTTTAGCGAATCTCGCATTCTAACACTCGGTCATCCTCACAAGCATTGCAGAATTTCTCTTGTCAACGAACTAGGTTCGGAAAATCCATTGATTCTGCAAGCCAAACAAACCATTATCGTTCCTTCACAACTCTCAGGTTTTGCGTAACTCCTATAAGATCGTCTATCGATAAAATCGTAACTTCTTCCAGGGTTTTTCCTTCAGCAAGAGTGGGCTTGCTTCTTGGCAGATCCTGGGGCCTGTGGGTTATGGCCCATCTCATCACTTGTAGTCCTTGATCTTATCATCGGGCAACTGATCATTATTCCAACTTCCAGCTTCCTAGTATTCTTAAATCCATCCAATTGTATTGTTCTCCTTTTTTCTATTGGCACCAAACTAGGACATGATTACTCAGACTCATCATGGAATTTCCATTGATCCATATTTCCAACATCATACCTCCTTTATATCCAATAGTAATTCATCTCTTCATCCTCGTGGGATATCCCACATACCGAGATAAAACTTATACTTATGAAGTCCATACTCCACTTCGTGGAACATCATTCTCCTTTCCGGGGTCAAGCGTCCTTACAGGGGAGTATTGGACATTTCTGCATGGCACTTCTTCAACTGGGAAACGTGAAACACATCATGAACTCTTGACAGTACATCGGGTAATTCCAACTTGTAGGCCACTTCTCTCATACGCTCCAAAACTCGGTATGGTCCTACAAATCTCGGGGCTATCTTTCCCTTAACTCCAAATTGTTTAACTCCTCGCAGAGGGGACGCACGAAGACATGCCTTGTCTCCACTTTCATAGACTACCCCCTTGCGTTTTTTGAGTCTGCATAACTCTTCTGCCTGGACTGAGCTACCTTCAGCCTATCTCGAATCAACTTAACATTCTCTTCTGACTCCTTGATCACATTTGGTCCAAACAACTGACAATCTCCATCTTCATCCCACACACTCTTGGGGTATCAAACATATCAAGGCAAAACTCGTATTCATTTTGTCCGAAATCCACTCAGTGGGGTATCCTTATCTTTTCCAGGGGTCAACGGTTCTTACAGGGTACTACCACCCTTAAAATGCACAAACATTCCATAGACCATATTTCTCATATCCTCAAAATGGCAAAAATTCTTCTTCATAGAGTAACAACCCATAAAATCCATATCAGTATCAATGATGCTAACTTTATTCATTCTCAAATGATTACAATCATTCGCTTTTCCATTACATGTCTCAATTCAACACCCCAATATAAAAGAAAATGCTCTCACTTCTGCTACTCCATTTCTTTTGTTGCAAACTCAACTATCTAGCACAAGTGTCCTTCTCCTTGGGGCATTCTCTGGCAAAGTGCCCTACTTCATTACAACAAAAACATAATACTTCTGACAAGTTTCGAGGTTTCCTTGTGATTATATAGCCTCCTTGGGTCCTTGGCTTCCTTTTTGGGCAATTGCTGAGGTAGTGCCCTGACTCCTTGCACCTATAACAGGTGATATGACTCAGATCCTTCCTGGAATCCAATCTATTCCTTTTCCTGGACTTTTCCGTTCCAATCAGGGCTTCTATTTCCTGTGGGTCATACTCTACTTCCTCTGTCGGGAATTCTACTAGATCTCCATTCACACAATCTTGGGAGATGTGTCCTTCTTCTCCACATGAATAGCATGACTTTGTGCGGGCTTTAATTTTGTTTCCTTTGTGTGTGTCCTCGACATCTTCCTTCGTCACAGGTTCTTCTAAAATCTCCATGAGGGCTCCTTTCATTTCTTCTTTCTTCTGCTGGATGGTTCTCTCTACCATAGGGTAAATGTGACACTGAGCAGGGTAGTGGGTAGTTCCTTCACACAAGAAACAAGTAACCTGCCTAGTTGGGCATCCTTCAGCTGGGTGACTTCCTTCACAATTAGGGCATTCATCCTTGTGTTCCTTATGGGTGTGTCCTATTTCTCCATAGAGCTTGCATGCACAAGGTTTCTTCATATCCTTTCCCGAAGGCTTCAATTTCTGGGACACAAACTGAGACTTTAGCAAAGTCAACTTAAATTCTTTCCAAGTGGTTACTCCTTGCCATCCATTGATGGTTTGGTACATCCTCCACCAAATAGCAGCACCTCTTTCAAAGCATTGAAGAGCATGCTGGGCCATATCCTTTCCGACTATAGGGTTATTCTCCATGTGATCCTCCATGTTCTGAATCCATCAGTCCGTCTCCAATTGACTCATCGGTCCAGAAAATACGAGCTCATCTCCATTCATCCTCTATTGGGTCCATGGGTTTGGGGTGGGATAAGAGAGATAGAGAGGGATGCACACAATACAAACAATGGTTTTAAAAAGACAGATTTTAGTTTGTGGCTGTCAGAAAAACATCAAACAGAATGACAGCTCACAATCGTCGCATCTAACGTAGGTATATAACAGGGGTTTGGTCTTCTAAAGTCAAGGTTGCCAAACTCTTCAAGTCTTGTTCATGCCTCCAATGGCTTCTTCCAATCATGCTTTTCTTTCTCCAGTTCTTTTGCCATATCATCTCTACCTCGTGACATCCTTTAATATTCCGGAGTAGCATTCCAAACTTCCGGGTTTCAACATCCTTGGCATGAACCACGGTCCTGACGAATCTCCTGTATCTCGAGATTTTGCTCCTCCAGCTTGGCTACTATCATCTTCAGGGTCCTGAGTTCTTCACGAAATACTTCCTTGTCAAATACGGCTTCCTGCAGATCAACCCTAAACTTCTTGATGTAACACTCCAGATCCTGGTGATACACCGGCTAAGGTTAAAACTTCATCTTGCTGATAGGTGCTCCATCAGCCTTCTTCCATCCAAATCCTTCCATGCATATGCATGCTTAACTCAACACGGTGACAATAGCATAAACGGGTGATAACATCATGGATAGCCGTGTTTCTTCCCTTGTCATTTCCATGAGCTATCTCTCCATAGTTGATATCTCCTGCATTGGGGTTTCCTTGACAAAACTTTGAGTTCTTAACTCTCCATGTTCCGGTCTTTCTCCGATACACCTTGATCTCGGGTATTGACAACTTCCATAGTCTGCCAAGTTCCATAAGGGTAGCCTTCCTAGGTCATAAAAATCTGGAAATTCTTCAGAGCCTTCAAATTCTCCTAGTCTTCAGAGTCTTCAACAATTGTAGTTTCCATTATTCAGATGCAAGGTAAAATCTCCTTCATTCCGTAGTGGTCGTGGTTGTCCGATATCTCGTCCTTCTTGGAGTGGTCTCATCTGTCGAATCTTCGAGTGGTCAAAAGGGGAAAGGGGATGGTATCACTAAAAGGGAATATTTGAATAAGCTCAGAAGAGAAGAGAGATAAAAGATCTTTTTGAAAAGAAAGTTGTAGAGTGTCGGGGGAAATCGGCCTCCTCGAACACCTATGGGGACGGAGCCCCTTCTCGGTTCGGCGGGGAGCGGAGGCTGCACGAAGAGTAGATCGAGGCAACACACACACAAACGATTTTTACCCAGCTTTGGGCCGCACGGATGCGTAAAACCCTACTGCTGCTTGTCTGATTGTATTGAGTTCTTGCTTGGGAGCGCAAGATGCTACAGTAAGCTTGAAGCTGAACGTGGATGGATGTCTACTGGGTTCCCCCCTCTCTACGAGCGCATGGGCCTCCTTTTATAGCACAAGGGGTTACCCACAGGTGGCAGCGCAGACGAGGGCAAAAATGGTAAAGGACTGTGCGTACAGTGGTCGCACAGTGCTATCACACCTAACTATGACGGCAGGGGACAAGGGCATTAAATGCCCGTCTGGGTCGCTCGAACAGTGCTGAAGTGGACCGTTAGGGGCGCCCCCGTTTGCTACGATGGCGATCTTGTCAGCGTCGCATGCCACCGCATGCCCCTCGCTGCGCAGTGCCCCGCCACGTGCCTCTGGGGAGAGCCTTAGAGCGACGCGTGGGCGGGTGAGCTGGAGCGCAGGCCTGAGGTGGTGACTTGCCGCGGCAAGTGGCTTGCTGCGGCGGCTGTCTTGCCGCGCCTGGGAACTTGCCGCTCGCCAGGCCTTGCCGGGGCGCGTGGTGCGCCGCGGCGAGATTTTCCTAAGATGCCTGGGTTGGCCTTCCCAGCAAGCTCCTCTTGCCGGGGCCTTCGTTCTTCATCTGGTCGTCCCGGCAAGCTCCTCTTGCCGGGGTCTCGTCTCTCCGGCCCGACAAGCTCCTCTTGCCGGGGCCTTGTCTTCTTGGCTCAAGTACTCTGTCTTGGGTGGCTAAAAAGGGGCCATGGAGGGTTTTGGCGTTCCCCTGGCGAGCCTTGCCGCGGGGTGCTACTACTGCCCGTGCACAAGTTCGGGGTACTAAGGTACCCCTGCTTTAGTACACTGACAGGAGCCCCCGGGCCTGGGCCACACACGGTGCCGAGCGCTGTTGGGCCAGGCCCAAAGCAGTGCACGGGCACGCGCGGCCTGGGTCACGCTGCATCTTAACTCCGCACCCGTCGCGCCTTCCCCAAGTGGCACGCGTTTAACGCAGCGTCGTGGGGGCGAGGCGTGCGTGACGTGGGTGGCGTGCGCGGGGTTGAGCTCCACAGGCATGCGTCACGTCGCGATAAAGAGGGCGGTTCGTGCTTCCTCCATAAATGGGGGGAGACATGGAGGCGCGGTTCGGTGAACGAACGGGGTCGAGGCAAGGTTTTTGGGGCGTCCGCTCCCCACGATCAGGGGGTGGGGAGTGGTCGCCTCACCCGTCGCCTCGGCTCTGCGCGCCTGCCACGTGGTCTCCATGCACTTGGGGTCGCGGCGGTGGAGGCAGGAAGCCGGGCCATCGTGGGTCGAGGTAGTGGGTCGGCCCCCAGTCGCCTGCTCTTCCTCCGCTTTGATTGGCTGAGCGGGGCGGCCGAGCCCCCACCCCGCTCCTTTATAAGGAGCGAAAGGGGGGCGACGGAAATCCGCACTCCTTCATCTCTTCTTCTCTTTGGCTTCTGGTCTCCTCTCTCCATCTGTCATGGAGAAAGGGAACCCTGGTTCTTCGTCGGTGGCGGCGAGGGTCGCCGCTAGGCAGCGCGCCCCTCCTCCACTTGCACCCGTGGTGGCGGAGCCAGCCGTAAAGGGGAAGGGGGAGGGGGCGAGGTCGTGGACGAGGCCGTGGACTGGGCCGAGGCGCTCGGGGACGAGGCGGACGGGGCGACGCGCCGGCCTCGCCCCCGCCAGCGGCCCCTCTTCTCACGGCGGTTCACCTCGGGGACGACCCCTGCGAGTTCATCATCAGGCTGCGCCGGGCGCCTCGCCGTCGCCTCCGCCTCCCTGCTCCCTTCGTGAGCGTGTTGGAGGTGGAGCAACCTGAGACGCTGAGACTGCGCATGAGGGGCTGTGGGATCAGTGGTACGCGAGTCCACGTCGAGTCCCCAGCCCCCGGCTTGATGTATCTTGGCCGAGGGTGGAAGTCGTTCGCCCGAATCCACAGCTTGATGGAGGGGTTCACCCTCCATTTTAAGTTGATGGAGGGCGATCTCCTCTCCGTCAAGGTCTTCGGGGACTTCGGCACCCGGGCTCGGTGCTGCGTGGATAGCTCCTCCGACAGCGAAGGCTCCTCCTCGAGCGAGAGTGACGAGGAGGGGAGCGACAGCGACGACGAGGGCAGTGGTCGCCGGGATGACGGGTCCGACTAGGCGCCGGTCGCAGCTCCGCGTGTCACCGGCGACCCCATCATCCGCGTCGCTGGCTCCGTGAACTCCCCGGGGTCGTCTCCTTGGGCGGGTGGCGTAGGGGGGCTACGGAAGAGGAAGAGGGCGGGCGGCGAGGCCGCGAAGTCGGAGTACGCGTCGCCTTCATTAGCGTGCCGACGTTCCGCCGCCTCATCTTCCAGCTTCGCCCCAGACGCCGTCATCACCCTTGCTCTCGGCGACGGCCACCGGGGTCTTCTCTCCGGCCCGGCAAGCTCCTCTTGCCGGGGCTTTGTCTTCTCGGGCGGCTGGAGTGGCGAGGCTGCGGAAGGGGAAGAGGCCGGCGGCAAGGCCGTCAACTCGGAGTACGAGGGCTAGATGCCCTCGACAGCGTGTTGACGTCCCGCTGCCTCATCTTCAAGCTCCGCTTCCGGTGCCGCCGTCACCATCCAGCCTCCGGAGCCCCCGGACGGAGCCCCGGACGTTCTGTTGGTGTCTTCTGCCACCCGTAGCTCGCCTAGGCGCCCCTTTTGCCCTTCTCGCCTCCTTGCCCTACCTCCTGAGGAGAGAGAGAAGAAAGGGATTACGGGCACCTTATCTCTTTTTAGCTTGTAAGCCTTCGGGCCTTAGTTGCATTTAAATCTTGTAATCCCATCTTTCATGTTTTTCATTCCCTCTGAACTGTACCTGAGTGGAATGTTTTTAATGAAAAGGGGATGTTTGCCGGACCATTTGTCTCGCGGGCACAACCTGCGGCAAGGAGCGAATCCTTTACACCGTTAAGATAGACACTTCCTCGCCCGGCAATAGGCCCTGCCGTCTTCCCGCGCCCCTCGACCTTTCTCACGCCCTTGGCGGAGGCAGGGAGAAGGCGGGTTCTGGCCCCTCGTTTCCTCCCTTTGCCGCCGCGGCTACTATCAAAAACGGGCCCCAGGAACGCGCTATGGGGCTTGTCGTTTAAGAGAGCACGGTAGCTTTTAGGAGGAAGCAAGGTTTTCGTATTCCTCAGTCCATAAGAGAATGCATGATAAGGGATGCAAAAACTTATCTGAGATTGCAGCCCCCGGCAACTCTGGCTTGCCGCGGGCGAATCCTTGCACTTGCAGCCCCCGGCAACTTTAGCTCGCCGGGATGTAGGTGCTGGCTCATCCTTCTCCCCTTCTTCGTCCTCGAGCGGCCCAGCTAGGATATGCAATCCCTGCGAACCAAGGGAAAGAACAGGAAACAGGACGCAGACTCGATCTCTAAGCTAGGGGTTAGCGACAGTTAGGCACTATCAACCCTAACCAAGGACGAGACTCGACTCAGCATGCATGCTAAAACTTAGGGCACCAGCGCTTCATTATCTGCTGCTCAGGGTCTGCGCCTGGCTTTGTACAAAGGATTACATGCAACAGCGGCAAGACTTGTACAAAAGGTTGGTTGCCGGACAGGGTCCGACAACCGCGCCTTACGGGTAAAACTTACGAAGATGCTCAATATTCCAGGAGTTGCTCACCGGAGTGCCATCTTCGGTCTCGAGGCGGACGGCGCCGGGCCTCGTGACTCGTTTCACCCGGTAAGGGCCTTCCCACTTCGGCGTCAACTTGTTGTGATTCTTGGCCGACTGAACGTGCCGAAGAACAAGGTCGCCTTCCTCGAAGCTTCTGGCTCTAACTTTGCGGCTATGATAGCGATGCAAAGCTTGCTGGTAGCAAGCGGCTCGCACAGCAGCCTGAAGACGATCCTCCTCAAGGAGCAGCGCGTCATCTTCACGCGACCGCTCTTGCTCAAGCTCATCATAAGAGAGCACTCGAGGTGACCCGTATACGAGTTCCGTGGGGGTAACTGCTTCTGCTCCATAGACTAGAGCAAATGGTGTCTGGCCAGTGGCTCGATTTGGCGTCGTTCTGATCGACCAAAGAACCACCGGCAGCTCCTCGATCCAGTTCCGTCCGCACTTGTGCAGCCTGTCAAAACTTCTGGTCTTGATCCCGCGCAGCACCTCGGCATTGGCCCTCTCCGCTTGACCGTTGCTCCTGGGATGAGCAACAAAAGCGAAGCAGACCTTGGCGCCGAGGTCTTGGATGTACTGCATGAAGGCGTGGCTCATGAATTGCGTACCGTTGTCGGTGATGATCCTGTTAGGGATCCCGAAGCGGCAAACAATCGACCTGAAGAATTTGATCGCGGACCGAGCCGTCACCTTCCTCACTGGTTCCACTTCCGGCCACTTTGTGAACTTGTCGATTGCGACGTACAAGTACTCAAAGCCCCCGATAGCTCGGGGGAAGGGGCCGAGGATATCGAGCCCCCAGACCGAAAAGGGCCAGGACAAAGGGATCGTCTGGAGAGCTTGAGCTGGTTGGTGTATCTGCTTGGAATGGAACTGGCACGCTTCACACTTGGTTACTTGTGCAGTTGCATCCTGGAGGGCTGTTGGCCAGAAGAAACCTTGCCGGAACGCTTTGCCGGCAAGGGCTCTTGCGCCAATGTGGTGACCACATATGCCTCCATGTATCTCCGCCAACAGCTTCTGTCCATCTTCCCGTTGGATACACTTCAATTTCACCCCATTGCGTCCTCTTCTGTACAGTGTGCTGTCAGCAAACTGGTACACACCGGACCGCCGGGCTACTCTTTCCGCTTCTTCTTGCTCTTCGGGAAGTTCTCCTGTCTGGAGGAAACGGACGATCTGCTGCGCCCATGTCGGAGCTCGCGGCTCGACAACAAGGACTAAAGGCATGTCTGTGGCTGCGGGAACATCAGCTTCTACGGCGAGAATCTGGGGCTCAGCCGGAGCTTGACGTTCCCCGACAAGCTTGCCGGAGCAGAGCTTGTCGGGAGCGCCTGCTTCGATGGAACAAGCCCTGGGGCTCGCCGGAGCAGACAGCTCCTCAGCACTCTTGGCGTCGATCCTGGGGACTCTCTTGGTGGCGGCTTCGGGAAGCTCTGCCGAAAGATAGTCGCCGGAGACCAACTTACTCTTCTTGTTCTGTCCAGTTGACGGTGTCACGGATGGCTGAGTCAGCTTGAGCACAAAGGTCCCTGGTTCCACAGGTAACTTTAGTGCGACACACTTTGACAGGCCGTCGGCAATGTCGTTCTCAGTCCTTGGAACGTGTTCCATTTGCAGGCCGTCAAAGCGCTCTTCCAGCTTCCTCACTTCATCGATGTAAGCCTCCATCAACGGACTCTGGTAATCCTTGTTCACTTGGCGGACGACGAGCTGCGAGTCACCCCTGACAACAAGCTTCTTGATCCCAAGTTCTGCCGCGATCCTGAGACCGGCAAGCAAACCTTCGTACTCTGCTGTATTGTTGGTTGCCTGCTCCTTGGGAAAGTGCATTTGGACTACGTACTTGAGGTGCTCTCCGGTGGGCGCGACAAGCAGCACGCCGGCACCGGCGCCTTGCAGCGAGAAGGCCCCGTCAAAGTACATCAGCCACTCTTTGCTTGCTTCTTTGCCGGGAATGCTCGTCTCTGGAATTTCTTCGTCTGGTGTCGGCGTCCACTCTGCTATGAATTCTGCCAATGCTCTGCTTTGGATAGTTGAAGTGCTCTCGAACTTGAGGCTAGAGCTTGACAGTTCCAGTGCCCACTCGACAATCCCGCCTGTTGCTTCGGGATTCTGCAGTATCCTTTTAAGCGGAAAGCGAGTGACCACTGTGATCTCGTGTGCTTGGAAGTAATGGCGCAGCTTCCTCGAGGCCATAAGGAGGCCGAAAAGCAATTTCTGCACATCAGAGTACCTTGACCTAGCCCCCTGCAAGAGGGAACTAACAAAGTAAACTGGGCGCTACACCATTTTCTTCCTCTGCACTTCCCCTTGCACTTGCGCAGATCCATCCTCGTCGGGGTCAGAGCTTGTCGGGGAAGCCCCCTGCTTGTCGTTGGACACGCTTGCCGCAGCTGCTGGCTCGTCATCAGCCTCCCTCTCCGCTACTAGCGCAACACTAACCACTTGATTGGTTGCTGCCAGATAAAGCAGCAACTTCTCTTGTGGTTTAGGCGCGACAAGTATTGGAGCGGAGGACAGGTATTTCTTCAAGTCCTGCAGCGCAGCCTCCGCTTCCGGAGTCCATTTTACTGGACCCGCCTTTTTCAAAATTTTGAAAAATGGCAGGGTGCGTTCCGCGGACTTGGAAATGAACCTGCTGAGAGCCGCTACGCAGCCGGCAAGCCTTCGCACATCCTTGACACGTGTAGGTGCTTCAATCTGCTCGATGGCCTTGATCTTGTCGGGGTTGGCTTCGATCCCACGCTGAGACACGAAGAACCCGAGAAGCTTGCCGGAGGGGACTCCAAACACGCACTTCTCGGGGTTGAGCTTGAGGCTGATCTTGCGCAAATTCGCAAAGGTCTCTTCTAAGTCTTGAATCAGGGTTGCCTTGTCCCTGCTCTTGACCACTATGTCATCCATGTAGGCCTCCACATTTCTGTGGATCTGTGGCTCAAAAGCGGTATGGACAACCCTTGCAAACGTCGAACCAGCATTCTTCTTTCCGAAAGGCATCCGTACGAAGCAGTACGTGCCACATGGAGTGATGAATGCGGTCTTCTCTTCATATTCTTCAGCCATAAAGATCTGATGGTATCCTGAGTATGCGTCAAGGAAGGAAAGCAGGTCACATCCGGCCGTGGAGTCAACAATCTGGTCAATGCGCGGCAAGGGAAATGGATCTTTGGGGCAAGCTTTGTTAATGTCGGTAAAGTCGATGCAAAGCCTCCATTTACCATTTGCTTTGCGCACGACAACAGGATTGGCCAACCACATTGGATGGAGCACGCCTCTGACGAGGCCTGCCGCTTCCAACTTCCTGATCTCTTCTGCGATGAACTCTTGGCGCTCCACTGCTTGTTTCCTGACTCTCTGTTTGACGGGCCGCGCATGAGGACAGACGGCAAGGCGGTGCTCAATCACTTTCCTGGGAACGCCGGGGATGTCAGATGGTTGCCAAGCAAACACATCGACATTCGCCCGCAGGAAAGTAACGAGCGCGCTTTCCTATTTGGGGTCCAGAGTGGCACTGATGGTGAAGGTACCACCAGTGCCGTCCTCCTTGGCGGGCACCTTCTTGGTCGCTGGTGGAGCCGCCATCGTCTTCTTGCACTTGCTGGTGGAGCTCGATGGTGCGTCCTCGATGGTAGCGCAGCACTCCGAAGAGGCGCGCTTGCCGGAGTGGGCAACAGAGCACTTGCCGGGCTTGATCTTCTTGCCGGTGGAGCTCGATGGTGCGTCCTCGACGGTAGCGCGGCACTCCGAAGAGACGCGCTTGCCGGAGTGGGCACCAGAGCACTTGCCGGACTGGGTCTTCTTCTTTCCCCCGGGAGCTTCAGCGGCAAGTGGGCCGGGATCTGCTGCGGCCGCCGCTTCCCGGTAGATTTGGTCGGCACAGATAAGGGCATCTTTCTTGTCGCCAGGGACAGAGATGAGGCTTATCGGGCCGGGCATCTTGAGCATGTTGTATGCATAGTGAGAGGCTGCCATGAACTTGGCGAGCGCCGGACGGCCGAGGATTCCATTGTAGGGCAACGGAAAATCGGCCACGTCAAAGGTAACCCTCTCAGTCCTGAAGTTCAGCTCGCTGCCAAACGTCACTGGCAACGTGATCTTCCCCTTCGGCTTTCTCCTTCCCGGGTTGATTCCTTGGAATATACCGGTCTCTTCGAGCTCGCTGTTGGGGACTTGGAGTCTCCGGAGAACAGTGGAGGAGATCAGGTTCAAGCCGGCCCCGTCGTCAACTAGCATCTTAGTGACCTTGAGGTTGCGGACCGTTGGCAAAACCAACATCGGCAAGCACCCGATCGCGGTTGTGCGATTAGGGTGGTCCTCAATATCAAAGACGATAGGCGTGCTGGACCATTTCAGAGGCTTGCGTGACTCGACGGGCGGTTCCGCGGCATTGACTTCCCGCGCCCACTGTTTAAGCTGGCGGTGAGAAGTTTGCAGGGAAGCACCGCCGTCCACACACAACACCTCTGTGGCTTTCTGAAACTCCTGCTCACTGGTCAGCGTCTTCCATGTCTTTGTCGTCGTCGTCGTCTTCGTCCTTGTCGCCGCCGCGGGGAGGTCTGTCTGCTTGCCACTGCTTGTCCTTGCCGCGGCGCTCTCCCTGGCCGGGACGCTTCATGCCGGATCCTCCGCCACCTCCTTGGGCTCTCTCCTTGTCGCGCCGTTCGTACTCGGCCTTTTGCAGCTCGACGAGCCGCTCGACCTGCTTGCAACTCCGGAGGTCGTGGCCCTTGGTGCGGTGGATCTTGCAGTACTGCTTGTTGGTGCCGTCCCGCTTGTCGGCAACCACCACTGCCTGGCAGTTGGTGCATCCGGCAACCTCCTTGCCGGAGCCACCAGCCTGGGCTTTCTTGGCGGCGCCCTCGCTGCCGGACTTCTCAACAACCAGCACTTCTTGGTTCTTCTTCTTTTTGCTATTCCGCCGCCGACCTTTTCTTGCCGGGGCGGTACCCTCACTATCAGATTCTCCTTCTCCAATATTTTCTCCGGGGAGTTTCCTTCCCTCCTCAGCGCGTGCACACTTGTCGGCCAGGGCATACAGCTCGCTGACCTCCTTGATCTTGCACATCGCCATCTCCTCCCGCATCCTGCGGTTACGCACGTTCTGGTGGAACGCGCTGATGACCGCGGCGGGGTGGACGTCTGGGATGTTGTAGTGCACACGGCTGAATCTCTGAATGAACTTGCGCAGGGACTCTCCTTCCTTTTGGGCGAGCAGATGAAGGTCGCTCGCTTGGCCATGAGGTTTGTGGCCGCCTGTGAAGGCGCCAACAAACTGATGGCATAGATCTGGCCAAGAGGATATGGAGTTGTCCGGCAAGTGCATGAGCCAGGATCTGACGTTGGGCTTGAGTACCAGCGGGAAGTAGTTGGCAAGGATCTTGTCGTCTCGTCCCTCGGCAACTTGCACCGCAATGGTGTAGATGCTGAGGAACTCTGACGGATGCGACTTGCCGTCATACTTCTCGGGTATGTCTGGCTTGAAGTTCTTTGTGCTGGGCCACTGGACTTGCCGCAGCTCACGGGTAAACGCAGGGCAGCCTACGGAATACGGTAGGTCGCCTGGTTCCCCCGGTGCATGCGTGTCACCAGAAGGCTCAGCGCGCTGGTCTGATTGACGCCGCGCTTCTCTCCTGCGCTCGATGCGGGTTCGAGCGTCTTCCTCCTTTCGTTCATGAAGAACTTGGCGTTGGTCGCGACGAGTTCGCGGATTCGACGACGCACTAGAGTCATTGTCGTGGTGGGTCCGGCGAGTCGGCGACCGTTGCCTCTGGTGTGGGGAGTGCACGATGGTCGCACCCCCACCAGTCTTGGCGCCATCGGTTCTTGCCTGAGCGGCTCGCCGCGGCTGCGACGTGCTAGGCTGCCGCGAGGTGTCGCCGTTGGCAAAACCGATGAGACTCTGGATGGTGGCCCTCCAATCGTCGAGCTTGTCTGATGATGGAGGGTAGTCTAGGAGCAGCTGAGCACGTGCGAGAGCTTCCGCTGGAGTGGCGGGCAGAGGCGGCGAACGGTGCATGGAGCGGGATGTGCTCGAACTCCTAACCACGTTAGAAGGAGCAGCACCCGGTCCAGGCAGCCGTGCCGCGCTCATGCCAGCATGCTGGTGCGTATGCTGGCCCTGAGCGCCCTGGGATTCGCCTGCTCGAGTAGGGTCCAGCGAGCGTATGGTTCCGTGGGTACCAAGACGCTGCTGGTTCCGCGCCTCCTGGGAGGGGCGCGGAGCGAGTTCGGACGCTGCGGCACCATGAACTGGTTCGACGACGCCCGTTCCTCCACCGGCGTCTTCCCCACCACCCGCCTGCTCCAGGGGCGGTGGGTTTGACGCGGACGGACTAGCCACCTCCGGAGCTTTCTTCTTCGGCGGCATGTCGATGAAGACGATGGAGATCTAGCCTGCGCGGACGCCGGATCTGGTTCACACAACCTCGACGCCCCCTACCTGGCGCGCCAAAGATGTCGGGGGAAATCGGCCTCCTCGAACACCTATGGGGACGGAGCCCCTTCTCGGTTCGGCGGGGAGCGGAGGCTGCACGAAGAGCAGATCGAGGCGACACACACACAAACGATTTTTACCCAGCTTCGGTCCACACGGATGCGTAAAACCCTACTGCTGCCTATCTGATTGTATTGAGTTCTTGCTTGGGAGCGCAAGATGCTACAGTAAGCTTGAAGCTGAACGTGGATGGATGTCTACTGGGTTCCCCCCTCTCTACGAGCGCATGGGCCTCCTTTTATAGCACAAGGCGTTACCCACAGGTGGCAGCGCAGACGAGGGCAAAAATGGTAAAGGTCTGTGCGTACAGTGGTCGCACAGTGCTATCACACCTAACTATGACGGCAGGGGACAAGGGCATTAAATGCCGTCTGGGTCGCCCGAACAGTGCTGAAGTGGACCGTTAGGGGCGCCCCCGTTTGCCACGATGGCGATCTTGTCAGCATCGCATGCCACCGCATGCCCCTCGCTGCGCAGTGCCCCGCCACGTGCCTCTGGGGAGAGCCTTAGAGCGACGCGTGGGCGGGTGAGCTGGAGCGCAGGCCTGAGGTGGTGACTTGCCGCGGCAAGTGGCTTGCCGCGGCGGCTGTCTTGCCGCGCCTGGGAACTTGCTGCTCGCCAGGCCTTGCTGGGGCGCGTGGTGCGCCACGGCGAGCTTTTCCTAAGATGCCTGGGTTGGCCTTCCCGGCAAGCTCCTCTTGCCGGGGCCTTCGTTCTTCATCTGGTCGTCCCGGCAAGCTCCTCTTGCCGGGGTCTCGTCTCTCCGGCCCAGCAAGCTCCTCTTGCCGGGGCCTTGTCTTCTTGGCTCAAGTACTCTGTCTTGGGTGGCTAAAAAGGGGCCATGGAGGGTTTTGGCGTTCCCCTGGCGAGCCTTGCCGCGCGGTGCTACTACTGCCCGTGCACAAGTTCGGGGTACTAAGGTACCCCTGCTTTAGTACACCGACATAGAGAAAATCTTTCCTATGGGCTTGCCATTTTCTAGGGTCACGTCCTACAGTCAACATGTGCTCTGATACCATCTTGTAGCGACCTGACCCTAATGGATCAAGTCTCCGTGCTTATGTGTCATCCCTGGATTGGTATGCTGACACACACAGTACTTGAAGGATTTATAACAGAGGTAAATCACATGTATAAAGTAACGTAAATACTATTACCTCAATCCATATAGCGGAAGCAACAGGGTTGTGGATTCCCATCAACACCAATGGCAAAGTTGAGTGTAGAAATCGTAACCCTAACGTATCACTTACTCGTCGTAAGAAACCTGCAACATGAGACGTTGCAGCCCGAAACGGGTCAGTACATTGAATGTACTGCCAAATTCACACCATAGAGAAAATGATGAACAATGGCTATCACTACATGCATATATGGCTGGTGGGAAAAGCTCTATGGTTATAAGGTTTTTGCGAAAAGCCAATTTTTCCCTACTGCAAAGGAATAAATTTTATTAACTATCATGGTGGTTGTTAAACATTGAGAATGGTTGACAGCATCCTCAATCCCAATTAAAAGTAATCATTAACATCCCAACATAATTAATTAAAGTAACATGATGAGATCAACAGGATAATCCAAGAACTAGACACTCAAGATGTCCATAACCGGGGACACAGCTAATCATGATTATTTTGTACACTCTGCAGAGGTTTGCGCACTTTTCCCCACAAGACTCGGTCGCCTCCGTTTGGTTTCTCGCACTACATGGTGTTTGAGAAACGGATGACCGAGACATAGTCTTTCAGAAGCGCTAGCACCTTACGATGGAGTAGACCGTACCACCTACAACCCCTACATCTGCTAGTCTACCCCTATAAGAGTTCGCACGACTTAGTCAACTATGCTAGAGCCCATAATGGCTTGTGGCTGCACATGGAAGTTTCTAGTATGAATAATCTCATGATCCCTTTGAGCTTGGGTGGCGGTCCAAAAGAAAAACAGGCAAGTCCTGGAATACCCAGGTGCTTAGACAGGCAAGTCCTGGAATACCCAGGTGCCTCAATCCACCCAGATGTGTGTTTAAGTTGCCACCTTAAGTAAACCATTAAAATTAAAAAACTCACATCTGTCATGGATATCACTCACCCAATCCATGTCTACTAGCATAGCATGGCATAATAAGCAACATAGAGTAACTCCCAAGGGTTTCATAATAAAACAGGTATAGGTACTACCTCATCTACTTCCCATCCCACAATTTGATTAGATCCTAATCATGCAGTGTTTGAGGATTGATCTAATGCAATAAAAACTGGGTATGAAAGGGATATGATCAAAGTGTGAACTTGCCTGCAATGTTGATGAAGATGATTCGCACTCAACACACTCGATAGATCTACTCGTCACACTCCGGTCAATCTATCGTGAGCAAGCAATAGTAACCACACATAAGCAATCACTCAAAAGATCAGAAAGATCGAAGAAGATGATTCGGAAAACATCAAAACCAAACAAATAACTCTTGCATCTTAAAACAATTTCTAACAGTACCAAAATTATGTGTATTTGGCCTTATCAGAAAGTTTAGGTCAAGAGCTTTAATTTGCAAAAAGAATCAACTCAAACGGAGCTACGAAACTCAAGTTATGATCAAACGAAGTTTGAATGCAAATCTAATCTAATTCAAATTTTAAAACTTTCAAAAACATGTTTGAGTTGGATTACTGTATAGATGAGATCATAACGAAGACGTGAGCGTTGGTTTCGTTGAATTTGGATAAACTTGTAAAAAGTTATAGTCGTTTGAAAATCAGGGACTAATCTGTGAAGAAAATACTACATATAGGTCCCTGGTCAGAAAAATAAAATAAAAGAAGAAAACTAAATAACGAACGTTCGCTACCGATCGCTAATGAACGAAAACCGTTCACTACAGAACCCTAACTCGTGAACGTTTGCTAAATAAGTTATCTAAATAAATTAAACCGGGTTTAACAAGAAAAACCGAAACAAAAAAACGAATCGGACCGGGCGGTTTTACCGGTCACGCGGGTCAACGGCGACGGCGGCTTGGATCGGCGGCGGCTCCGGCGCGGCTGCGTGCGGCGAGGACGGCGGCGGTGGTGCCGGACTGCGGCGGGCGGAGGCGGCTACGCGGGCGTGGTTAGCGGCGCGGGCGCAGGCGGGCAGAGGCGCGGGCGGCGGCGCGCGGCAGCAAGCAGCGGCGGCGATGCGGCAGCGGGCGGCGAGAGGCGTGGGCGGTGGGCGGCGGATCCGGCGGCGGCGGACTGGGGTCCAGGGGCCCCGGGGTGAAATATATATAGGGGGCGGTGGACTTCGGGAGGCGTGCCCGGATCGGAGTCTTGCGGCGGCGACGACGTACAGGAGCTGGTCTCCTGCCAGAGGTCGGTGGCGGCGCGACGTGGGCTGGGCTGCGGCCTGGCGACGTGGTCGGCTGGGCCCTGAGCCGGCCCAGTTGGCGGCGGAGTTTTTTTTAACATTTTTCCAAACAAAAGGAATAAAAGCAAAATAAATAAATATAGTATATAGGCATATAATATATCAAAATTTTCAGAAAACGATTTTCTACGACATGAACATTTTTCTAGAGCCAAATAAAATCCATACAATTTCAAATAATTAAAAAGGTGCTACTGCCCTACTAAAATCCAATAAAAATCATTTTAAAAAATACCAAAATGAATTCAAAATTATTTCTCTCCAATTTTCTGATGTAGGGAATCATGTTACCCTAATTTCCATATATTTTATTTTTGGAGAAAAATAATTTAAAAAAAAACTCAAATAACTCCAAATTGAAAATAAATTCAGAAGAACTTTGAATTTAATTCTTTGAAACTCCCAACTCATATTTCATAATTTGAAGAAGTCATTTTATCTTCTCTCGTGAAAATCATTGAGTTGCATAAAGTTCCTGAATTGGAAATATTTTTCCCAAATGAAATTCAAATATTTTCAACACCCCTTTTCATTTAAATAAATGGAAGAAGTCATGTCATCTTCTCGCCAGGGTTTTGTGATGAAAAGAATTTTGAATTCAAGGAGATCATAAAAGCAAAAATGAAAGTTTGGGAAAGTCCTTTTATTCCCTCTCATTTAACTTTCAAAAGTTTCGAATTCACTCACCTTCAGTCAATCAATCACACAACAAACAAGCAAACAATCAAATCTATCTATTTACTATAACATTCCAAAATTTAGAATTTTGGGATGTTACACCTGCCGGAGGGGGGGGATCCCTCACCAGTGGCCATCTTCATCATCCCAGCGCTCTCCATGACGAGGAGGGAGTAGTTCACCCTCAGGGCTGAGGGTATGTACCAGTATCTATGTGTTTGATCTCTCTCTCTCTCTCTCTCGTGTTCTTGATTTGGCACGATCTTGATGTACCGCGAGCTTTGATATTATAGTTGGATCTTATGATGTTTCTCCCCCTCTACTCTCTTGTAATGGATTGAGTTTCCCCTTTGAAGTTATCTTATGGGATTGAGTCTTTAAGGATTTGAGAACACTTGATGTATGTCTTGCATGTGCTTATCTGTGGTGACAATGGGATATCACGTGATTCACTTGATGTATGTTTTGGTGATCAACTTGCGGGTTACGCCCATGAACCTATGCATAGGGGTTGGCACACGTTTTCGTCTTGATTCTCCGGTAGAAACTTTGGGGCACTCTTTGAGGTTCTATGTGTTGGTTGAATAGATGGATCTGAGATTGTGTGATGCATATCGTATAATCATACCCACGGATACTTGAGGTGACATTGGAGTATCTAGGTGACATTAAGGTTTCGGTTGATTTGTGTCTTAAGGTGTTATTCTAGTACGAACTCTAGGGTTGTTTGTGACACTTATAGGAATAGCCCATCGGATTGATTGGAAAGAATAACTTTGAGGTGGTTCCGTACCCTACCATAATCTCTTCGTTTGTTCTCCGCTATTAGTGACTTTGGAGTGACTAATTGTTGCATGTTGAGGGATATTTATATGATCCAATTATGTTATTATTGTTGAGAGAACTTGCACTAGTGAAAGTATGAAGCCTAGGCCTTGTTTCCTATCATTGCAATACCGTTTGTGCTCACTTTTATCATTAGTTACCTTGCTGTTTTTATATTTTCAGATTACAAAAACCTATATCTACCATCCATATTGCACTTGTATCACCATCTCTTCGCCAAACTAGTGCACCTATACAATTTACCATTTTATTGGGTGTGTTGGGGACACAAGAGACACTTTGTTATTTGGTTGCAGGGCTGCTTGAGAGAGACCATCTTCATCCTACGCCTCCCACGGATTGATAAACCTTAGGTCATCCAGTTAAGGGAAATTTCATACTGTCCTACAAATCTCTGCACTTGGCGGCCCAACAACGTCTACAAGGAGAAGGTTGCGTAGTAGACATCACTCGCTATGATGCAGGAAGAGTTCGACGCTCTCCAGCGGAACCGCACCTGGCAGCTCGTCCCTCGGCCGCCTCGTGCCAACATCATCACGGGCAAGTGATAACCCACAAGTATAGGGGATCGCAACAGTTTACGATAAGTAAGAGTGTCTAACCCAACGAGGAGCTAAAGGTAGAACGAATATTCCCTCAAGTTCTATCGACCACCGATACAACTCTACGCACACTCGACGTTCGCTTTACCTAGAACAAGTATGAAACTAGAAGTACTTTGTAGGTGTTTTTGGATAGGTTTGCAAGATAATAAAGAGTGAGTAAATAAAATCTAAGGGCTGTTTAGATGAAGACACAACTAAATTAGTTTTAGTAGAGAGCTTTTTGTTACGAGAAAGTTATTTGTCCCTAGGTAATCGATAACTAGACCGGTAATCATTATTCAATTTTATTTCAGGGAGAGGAATAAGCTGACATACTTTCTCTACTTGGTTCATATGCACTTATGGTTGGAACTCTAGCAAGAATCGGCAACTACTAAAGATCATTAAGGTAAAACCCAACCATAGCATTAAAGCATCAAGTCCTCTTTATCCCATACGCAAACAACCTACATACTCGGGTCTGTGCTTCTATCACTCACGCCACCCACCATAAGCAAATCATGAACATATTGCAAACCCTACAGTGGGGATCCCTCATGCTTGCACGATACGGAGAGCACCATAGGACAACATCAATAATAAAACATGCAACTCAAACCAGTCTTGATCATCAAATAGCCCATAGGACAAAACGAATCTACTCAAACATCATAGGATAGCCATACATCATTGGGAAATAATATATAGCGTTGAGCACCATGTTTAAGTAGAGATTACAACAGGTAAGAGAGAGGTTACACCACTGCATAGAGGGGGGAAGAGTTGGTGATGATGGCGGTGGAGTTGTTGGTGAAGATTGCGGTGATGATGATGGCCACGGCAGCGTTCCGGCGCCACCAGAAGAGAAGGGGAGAGGGGGCCCCTTCTTCTTCTTCCTTGAACTCCTACCTAGACGGGAGAAGGGTTTCCCCTCTGGTCCTTGGCCTCCATGGCGTGGAAGGGGCGAGAGCCCCTTCGAGATTGGATATGTCTCTCTGTCTCTCTCTGTTTCTGCGTTCCGTTTTCTGGCCCTTCACCATTTCTTAAATTCCCGGAGATCCGTAACTCCGATTGGGCTGAATTTTGGACACGATCTCTATTCGGAAAATAGCTTTCTTGCGGCGAAAGAAGGGCTCCAACCGCCTTACGGGGTGGCCACGAGGGTCCAGGGCGCGCCTGACCCCCTGGGGCGCGCCCCCTGCCTCGTGGCCCCCTCGGGCACCATCTCGCGTTGATTTGATATCCCAAAAATCATAAATATTCCAAAATAATTCTCCGTACGTTTTTATCCTGTTTGGACTCCGTTTGATATTGGGTTTCTGCGAAACATAAGACATGCAACAAACAGGAACTGGCACTTGGATCAATATGTTAGTCCCAAAAATAGTATAAAAAGTTGCCAAAAGTATATGAAAGTTGAATAATATTGGCATGGAACAATAAAAAAATATAGATACGACGGAGATGTATCAGCATCCCCAAGCTTAATTCCTGCTCGTCCTCGAGTAGGTAAATGATAAAAAAGATAATTTTTGATGTGGAATGCTATCTAGCATAATCTTGATCATGTATCTAATCATGGCATGAATATTAAGACACGAGTGATTTAAAGCAATAGTCTATCATTTGAGATAAAAACAATTATACTTCAAGCCTACTAATAAAACAATCATGTCTTTTCAAAATAACAAGGCCAAAGAAAGTTATCCCTACAAAATCATATAGTCTGGCTATGCTCCATCTTCACCACACAAAATATTCATATCATGCACAACCCCGATGACAAGCCAAGCAATTGTTTCATACTTTTGACGTTATCACACATTTTCAACTTTCACGCAATACATGAGCGTGAGCCATGGACATAGCACTATAGGTGGAATAGATTATGATGGTGGAGGTTGTGTGGAGAAGACAAAAAGGAAGAAAGTCTCACATCGACGCGCCTAATCAACGGGCTATGGAGATGCCCATCAATTGATGTCAATGTGAGGAGTAGGGATTGCCATGCAAAGGATGCACTAAGAGCTATAAGTGTATGAAAGCTCAAACTGGAAACTAAGTGGGTGTGCATCCAACTTGCTTGCTCATGAAGACCTCGGGCATTTGAGGAAGCCCATCATCGGAATATACAAGCCAAGTTCTATAATGAAAATTTCCACTAGTATATGAAAGTGATAACTCAAGAGACTCTCTATATGAAGAACATGGTGCTACTCTGAAGCATAAGTGTGGTAAAAGGATAGTAACATTGCCCCTTGTCTCTTTTTCTCTCATTTTTTTGTTTTCTTTTTATTTTCTTTTTTTGGCCTTCTCTTTTTTATTATTATGTTTTTATTATTTTCGTCCGGAGTCTCATCCCGACTTGTGGGGGAATCATAGTCTCCATCATTCTTTCCTCACTGGGGCAATGCTCTAATAATGATGATCATCACACTTTTATTTACTTACAACTCAATATTACAACTCGATACTAGAACAAGATATGACTCTATATGAATGCCTCCGGCGGTGTACCGGGATGTGCAATGATCTAGCGTAGCAAAGATATCAAAAAACGGACAAGCCATGAAAACATCATGCTAGCTATCTTACGATCATGCAAAGCAATATGATAATAAATGCTCAAGTAATGTATATGATGATGATGGAAGTTGCATGGCAATATATCTCGGAATGGCTATGGAAATGCCATGATAGGTAGGTATGGTGGCTGTTTTGAGGAAGATATAATGAGGCTTATGTGTGATAGAGCGTATCGTATCATGGGGTTTGGATGCACCGGCGAAGTTTGGACCAACTCTCGAGGTGAGAAAGGGCAATGCACGGAACCGAAGAGGGTAGCAATGATGGAAGGGTGAGAGTGCGTATAATCCATGGACTCAACATTAGTCATAAAGAACTCACATACTTATTGCAAAAATCTATTAGTCATCGAAACAAAGTACTACGTGCATGCTCCTAGGGGATAGATTGGTAGGAAAAGACCATCGCTCGTCCCCGACCGCCACTCATAAGGAAGATAATCAATAAATACCTCATGCTCCAACTTCGTTACATAACGGTTCACCATACGCGCATGCTACGGGAATCACAAACCTCAACACAAGTATTTTTACAATCCACAACCACCCACTAGCATGACTCTAATATCACCATCTTTATATCGCAAAACTATTGTAAGGAATCAAACACATCACATTCAGTGATCTACAAGTTTTATGTAAGATTTTATGACTAACCGTGTGAATGACCAGTTCTTGTCATCTCTCTAAATATATATAAGTGAAGCAAGAGAGTTTAATTCTTTCTACAAAAGGTATGCCCACGCTCTAACAAATATAAGTGAAGCAAAAGAGCATTCTACAAATGGCGGTTGTCTAAGTGAAGAGGAACAGACAATCCAAACTTCAAATGATATAAGTGAAGCACATGAAGCATTCTATAAAGCCATACTCAAAATATATAAGTGAAGCGCAATGAGCATTCTATAAATAAACCAAGGACTATCTCATACCAGCATGGTGCATAAAAAGAAAAATAAAAACTAAATGCAAAAGACGCTCCAAGATTGCACATATCGCATGAACGAAACGAATCCGAAAATATACCGATACTTGTTGAAGAAAGAGGGGATGCCTTCTGGGGCATCCCCAATCTTAGACACTTGAGTCTCCTTGAATATTTACTTGGGGTGCCTTGGGCATCCCCAAGCTTGATCTCTTGCCTCTCTTCCTTCTTCTCACATCGAGACCTTCTCGATCATCGAACACTTCATCCACACAAAACTTCAACAAAAAACTTGGTAACATCCGTTAGTATAATAAAGCAAATCACTACTCTAAGTACTGTTGCAAAGCAATTCATATTTGTTTTGCATTCTGTATACTGTAGTATAACTTTTTCATGGCTTAATCCACTCATATAAATTGATAGTTTCATCAAAACAGGAAACTATGCATCAAAAACAGAATCTGTCAAAAACAGAACAGTGTGTAATAATCTGAACATTAACCATACTTCTGATACTTGAAAAATTCTTACAAAATTAGGAAAAATAAAAAAATTGTATATCAATACAGTGCAAAAAGAATCAGAACCATTTGAAGTTCCAGTAAAAAATGTAAAATCGCGCACTACAGCCAAAGTTTCTGTCCTGCACCGCACAAGCCAACAAGCATTGTAAACGTCCTAAAGGCAAACCTTGGCACATTATTTTTATAATACAAAGGAATTGTACAAGGGAATAATTATTTTTATTGAAAAGTTTCTGTAATCAAGATTCACAAATTTTTCGTGAGCATGAACAAAGTTCAAGGCTAGCTCCCACTTCAACAATGCTTGTCTCTCTCACTTTCACTTTCCTTTTTGCAAAAAAATTTAGGTTCCCCTCTTTATTTTTGTTGTTTTTAAACTATATGAAAGCACTCAACAGAAATAAATGACTCTCTAAAACTTCAGGGTTGTCTCCCTGGCAGTGCTTTCTTTAAAGCCATTAAGCTAGGCATATAGTGCTCAAGTAATGAATCCACCTGGATCCCAAGGTATATCAAAGCCAATTTTAATTAGCAATGATTTGTAATTTAGTAGTGAGCACAAAGCAACATATATCAAGCAATCATGAAGTCTAACTCTCTTTCTATGCATCGGCATGTCATAAAAGAACAATTCATGCACACATAGTAAAGGCCAATGCATAGTATAAACAGTTTCTTGCAATTTTTTCGTGTTGGAAACATAAAGAGGCGGAGATGTAGTTCCTCTCTCATAAAAATTGCAAGTAGAAGCAGCAAGCACATGCATATTACATTCATCAAAATCATCATGTGCAACGGTAAAAGGCAACCCATCAATATAATCCTTAATAAGTGCAAACTTCTCCGATATAGTGTAGTTTGGAGAATTCAAAAAGATAATAGGACTATCATGTGTGGGTGCAATAGCAACAATTTCATGGTTAACATAAGGAACTATAGCAAGTTCATCTCCATAAGCAGAATTAATATTGGCATCTTGGCCACAAGCATAGCAAGCATTATCAAAAAGGGATATTTCAAAAGTATCAACGAGATCATAGCAATTATCATAGCATTCATCCTTCGGTAAGCATGAAGGGAAATTAAACAATGTATGAGTTGAAGAGTTACTATCATTAGAAGGTGGGCACGGGTGATCAACCTGCTCTTCCTTCTTTTGTTCTTTGCTCTCCTCCTCATCTTTTTCATCCAATGAGCTCACAGTTTCATCAATTTCTTCTTCCATAGATTCCTACAAAATATTAGTCTCTTCTTGGACAGCGGAGACTTTCTCAATAAGTGCATTAATATAGGCATTATATTCATAATTCTCATAACAATATTTAAGTATAGCAAGATTTTCAGATCTGTAAACAGCATCATAAAGATTTTCACACTCTTTGAACATAGCTTCAATTTCATAAGCACCCATAAAAGCAACAAATTCTTCTATTAGTTCCACATCATAGTAATCATATATACCATTAGCATAAGAAGCCAAGGTTTTATCATCATTAAATTTGCATGAAAAGGGAAGGTGTGGAGCCTTCATCCTAGAGCAACAAGTATAATCATATCTCAAGCAAAGTTGCCGAGCATACCAATGCAACATATGAATTTGATCCCATAATATTTTCCCTTTTTGTGTCAAGCGATAATCCCGAAAGTATTCACGTTGATCCAACGTTACTCCCATAACATAATTGAATGGGGTTTTCTCAGGATTATCAAAGTAGTACATAATATTTTTCTCATAAACAGCATCGAGGGTTTTAGGAGGTTCCCCATCTCCATGAGTAGCAAGTACACCTAATTTTTTTGGTATTTAAAGATGAAGAACAACTAAGAACAGCAAATAAAATTTACTTAGTAATAAAGCAAACAAGCACACACGAGAATATTCACCCCACGCTATTGCTCCCCGGCAACGGCGCCAGAAAAAGGTCTTGATAACCCACAAGTATAGGGGATCGCAATAGTTTTCGATAAGTAAGAGTGTCGAACCCAACGAGGAGCTAAAGGTAGAACAAATATTCCCTCAAGTTCTATCGACCACCGATACAACTCTACGCACGCTTGACGTTCGCTTTACCTAGAACAAGTATGAAACTAGAAGTACTTTGTAGGTGTTTTTGGATAGGTTTGCAAGATAATAAAGAGCGAGTAAATAAAATCTAGGGGCTGTTTATATGAAGACACAACTAAATTAGTTTTAGTAGAGAGTTTTTTGTTACGAGAAAGTTATTTGTCCCTAGGGCAATCGATAACTAGACCGGTAATCATTATTGCAATTTTATTTGAGGGAGAGGCATAAGCTAACATACTTTCTCTACTTGGATCATATGCACTTATGATTGGAACTCTAGCATGCATCAGCAACTACTAAAGATCATTAAGGTAAAACCAACCATAACATTAAAGCATCAAGTCCTCTTTATCCCATACGCAAACAACCTACTTACTCGGGTCTGTGCTTCTGTCACTCACGCCACCCACCATAAGCAAATCATGAACATATTGCAAACCCTACAGCGGGGATCCCTCACGCTTGCGCGACACAAAGAGCACCATAGGACATCGCCAATAATAAAACATGCAACTCAAACCAGTCTTGATCATCAAATAGCCCATAGGACAAAACGGATCTACTCAAACATCATAGGATAGCCATACATCATTGGGAAATAATATATAGCGTTGATCACCATGTTTAAGTAGAGATTACAGCGGGTAAGAGAGAGGTTACACCGCTGCATATAGGGGGGAAGAGTTGGTGATGATGGCGGTGGAGTTGTTGGTGAAGATTGCGGTGATGATGATGGCCACGGCAGCGTTCCGGTGCCACCAGAAGAGAAGGGGAGAGGGGCCCCTTCGTCTTCTTCTTCCTTGACCTCCTCCCTATAAGGGAGAAGGGTTTCCCCTCTGGTCCTTGGCCTCCATGGCGTGGGAGGGGCGAGAGCCCCTCCGAGATTGGATCTGTCTCTCTGTCTCTCTCTGTTTTTGCGTTATGTTTTCTGGCCCTTCACCGTTTCTTAAAGTCCCAGAGATCCGTAACTCCGATTGGGCTGAATTTTGGACACGATCTCTATCCGTAAATTAGCTTTCTTGCGGCGAAAGAAGGGCTCCAACCGCCTTACGGGGTGGCCACGAGGGTCCAGGGCGCCTGACCCCCTGGGGTGCGCCCCCCTGCCTCGTGGCCCCCTCGGGCACCGTCTCGCGTTGATTTTACTTCCCAAAAATCTTAAATATTCCAAAATAATTCTCCGTCCGTTTTTATCCCATTTGAACTCCATTTGATATTGGGTTTCTGCGAAACATAAAACATGCAACAAACAGGAACTAGCACTGGGCACTGGATCAATATGTTAGTCCCAAAAATAGTATAAAAAGTTGCCAAAAGTATATGAAAGTTGAATAATATTGGCATGGAACAATCAAAAATTATAGATACGACGGAGACGTATCAGCAAGTGGGTCTTCTGACACAAGACTCATCCGGACGGCACTCTCGAGCGCTACAAAAGCTCACTGGGTGGTTCGGGGCTTTCGGCAACGCGCTGGCGTGGACTTCACCGACACTTTTGCCCCGGTTGTTAAATCGGGCATGATCCGCACCGTGCTCAAGTTAGCTGTCTCCCGTGCATGGCCCGAGCATCAGTTGGACATTTCCAACGCCTTCTTGTACGGCCACCTCGCTGAGCAAGTGTTCTGTTAGCAGCCCATTGGCTTCGTCGACGCCGCACATCCGACCACATGTGCTTGCTCTCCCGTTCCCTCTACGGGTTGAAGCAGTCGCCCCGGGCCTGGTACCAGCACATCGTTGCGTTCCTACAGATGCTTGGATTCACATCCACTCGCTCCGATGCGTCCCTATTCGTGTATCATCACGGAGATGCCACGGCCTACCTATTTCTCTATGTCGACGACATCATCCTGACGGCATCCACTGCCGAGCTCCTTCAGCGGCTCATTGCTCATCTTCGCGATGAGTTTTCCCTCAAGGACTTGGGGCCCCTGCACTACTTCCTTGGCATTGAGGTAGTTCGACGACCAGATGGGTTTTTCTGCACCAGCATCGGTATGCCCATGAGCTTCTTAAGCATGCTGGCATGCTTAACTGCAAGCCCGCCGCCACGCCTGTCGACACCAAGGCCAATGTTTCAGCTCTGGAGGGCTCTCCCGCATCCGATGCGGCCTTCTATTGCTCTATCATGGGCGCTCTACAGTACCTGACTCTGACGCTCCCCGATTTGCAGTATGTTGTTCAGCAGGTTTGTCTTCACATGCATGCTCCACGCGACTCTCACTGGACCTTGGTGAAGCGTATCCTCCGTTACATATGTGGCACCCCGTCCTTGGGACTCACGCTGACGGCCTCCGCCTCCACCGACCTCGTCGCCTACTCTGATGCGGACTGGGCTGGTTGCTCGGACACACCGTGCTCCAGCTCAGACTAGTGTGTCTACCTTGGGCCGTCGCTGATCTTGTGGTCGTCCAAGCGACAACCCATGGTCTCCCAATCGAGTGCCGAGGCAGAGTATCGGGTAGTGGCTAATGCCGTCGCCGAATGCTCTTGGCTTCGTTAGTTGCTACAGGAGTTGCTTTGTGAAGTTCACAAGGCCACGCTCGCCTACTGCGACAACGTCTCCGCCGTGTACCTCTCTGCCAACCCAGTCCACCATCGTCGAACGAAGCATATTGAGCTCAACATTCACTTTGTTCATGAGCAGGTGGCTCTTGGGTGCATCCAAGTCCTTCACGTCCTGACGGCGCAACAGTTCGCTGATGTGATGACGAAGGGACTGCCTACTTTCATTTTTGAGGAGTTCAGGTCCCGTCTTTGCGTCTCCGGCGATGCTTCGACTGCCGGGGGGTGTTGAATATATGGTTGTGCATGTATATTGTATATCTTGGCCCACCTCCTAGTCCTTGTATAGTTGAGGTCGAGGCCCACTTCGTACACCCATATATACGTGCGTTATGCACCGATCAATACATCGAGTTGCATTGCCAAAGTAATCTCTCTCAACATAAGTCTCTTTTCTCTAATGCTTTGTCTACCTTCCTTTGTTCTTCTCAACCGGTACCTCTTTTCAATCCGGTTTCTACTCACTGCTCATGTATCTTTTCTTTCTTGCTTGATCTACTGCAGTGTAACGTTGCACCACTCTTCTCTTTCATGTCATATGTTTTATTTCTTCCGCTCCTTTGACCATCTCCTTTCTCAATTCCATTTACATCCGTTCAACTATCTTCGTCTCCATGTTATGGGGCATTGCAAATTCATCCCATGGTTCTTCAGATTGCATCATTAACTCTTTATGTCATGCCCTTACTATAGTACGGCATATTATGCCCACCACTCGCACATAATCGTTATTTTTCCAACTTTTTTAGTTACATATACCGTTGGGGTTACATTCTTTCAGCCACAATGATTGTTGACCCGACGACCGAAGCATTTGTACATCGAATCGACCGACCCCTTCGCCCTCTCCCCTCGACAAATAGGAATAGGACAGGATGCTTCTCCTCCTTCCTTCCTCTCCTCTCATGTCCCGGCCTTTTACCATCTCCCTATATATACTTGTGCATGCACTACTGCAGGAATGCCTGGCAGTGGCGGGCCAGGCACACAGGGCTGCCCGCCACTGCTAACATGCCAACAATGACGAGCGCCCACCCACCAATGGCAGCCCATCAACAATGGCGGGCGGCCGCCAAAGAAGATTCGTGTAAAGAAAATATCACAAATGCATTATAACGATAAACATATACATGTTGTTCATCACACATAATTAATGGTTTCATGAATTGTTTAGGAGTGAAAAAGAGTGTCGGACGATGTTCAACATGTAGAGCGTTAGTAGAAGCTGCACACACCGCATGAATTTCTATTGGACGGAACGAACGATGACCAATGGGCCACTTGCTCTGGAAGCAGTGATTTGACCTCTCGAAAAGCCCATTGGACTACCTCACCCAGCATGGGTATGGCGGTTGGACTCAGATCTAGCCAGATCCTCAGCCTCTCATCCGGGGTCGCCTCCGTCAGGATGCACACCGTGAGGTCATTGAACCGCCTCTCTGCTTCGCTCGGAGAGAACACTGGGCTATTGGAACACTTCTGGCCCAAGCTAGCATCGCCTCCCTGAGGTACTCTGCCCTATACTTGTCCCGCATCCATAGATAGCGGTTCTCCATGTCCGCCGCAGATACTCCCTCCCACAATTCTTCTCGCGGACTCACCTGTTATTTTTAGCACACAATAACATTCAAAATATATACATATAGAAAGATCACAAGGTAAACATATAAACATATGACACACATACATATAAAGTAGAGATTAGAAGGTAACAAGCATTGTGTCATGACTGTCAGGACCCCGATCCTAAGCCACATCGATCTAGCATCTAACACATCATATCACTTTGCGGCCTCACGCACGGTATTCCCACGGGTGCCACCTTACCTGGCCCGGGACCGTTTGTGCCTTTTGGCTCACCTATATGATAGTGTCGCTAGCATCCATATGACAGAGAACCCGAGCCGACATGGCTAGTCGTGAACCCAAAGCGGCACTAACCCATGGGGACAGGCATACATGAATCAACCTCGAGCATGTCGGTCAACAGCGTGTGAATCCGGGCTATAGCTCTGGGCTAATAGGACTCCGGTAACCCGGGCTGTAGCAGGCTAGGCAGGACTCCGGATGTCACCGCATGACATTTCCCTGAAGGGACAGACACAGGAACGAAGTGAAACACATGCCGGCCAGTCAAGTGTCCTGAGCAGTACTGCTGGGCTAGCAGGACTCCGGTGAACCGGGCTGTAGCGGACTACTATGGCTCATGGAAGCACTAGACTACATTTCCCCATAAGAGAGGCTGCCAAGGATAAACAACTAGATTGTCGGATCCCACACATACCAAGCATTTCAATCATACACACAATATGCTCGATATGTGTAAATACAACATGGCATCACAACAAGACTCTATGACTCAAGTATTTATTCATTAGGCTCCGTAGAGCCAGATATTACAAACATGGGTCTCATGACCCAACATTCAGAGCATACAAGTCAAAGCACAAGCGGAAGCTTAACATGTCTGAGTACAGACAACTACAAATGAAAAAGGCTGAGAAGCCTGACTATCTACCAGATCCTGCCGAGGGCACAAGATCGTAGCTGAGGTATCAAGCTAAACGTCGAAGTCCATGAGGAACTACTAGCGAGACTGAGGTCTCTCTGCAAAAACATAAAATAGGCAAACGTGAGTACAAATGTACCCAGCAAGACTTACATCAGAACTATCTACATATGCACCGGTTTCAATAAAGGGGTGGTGGAGTTTAACTGCAGCAAGCCAGCTTTGACTCTGTGGCTATCCTCAACTACGACTGCAAGTAACTCTTTTGAGGTGGCGCACACGAGTCCACATATTCACCATATCAATACACCACTATGGATCCGCTCCCGTCTTCCTACGAGAATGCCATCCATAGCACTCACGCTTATCTTGCGCATTTTAGAGTATCCACTTTCACTTGTCTATGAACTATGCAAGGGGTCCAAGTTTCCATATCCGAGGAATCCGGCTATTCGAATAGATAATGATAACCCTGCAGGGGTGTACTTCTTCACACACGCTCTCGCCACTTATCGCCCTGTACACGTCATGTACCTCGGCAACCTTCAAGCGGAAGCCGGGCGAGGGAGTCGGCCACGACCTGACTAACCACACAAGTCTCTCATCCAGGTTTATCGCCTATTCGGGTTCCATCCGCAAGGAGATCCGGCTGGGGTGTCGCTCACGGCCCCAAACGATGTGAGCAGGGTTCCCAAGCCCACCAACCGGGTGCCACTTGGTACACCGTGCCACTGTGCCTAGTCTGTCCCAAGCCCACCTGTACCGGGTGCCACTTGGTAGACTACTAACACTACCTACAAACACCAGAAACTAGTTGCAACTCCTGGACAGAGATCAGGTAGATTAATAAGTCGAGAGAGCTTGGAGCGCCCGGAGCCCAATGTGTGGTAGTAACTGTTCATGGATCACAAACACATAACTCAGTTCCTGAGGGCGGCTGCAATGAGACAACCCACCATGTACTCCTACATGGCCTCTCACCGCTACCTTTACTAAATCGTGTTCACACACTTAGCTCTCAACAGTAGGACATGTTCACCACATTCCAATTCATTCCCGATGAATCAGACCCGACTCAACTCTAAGCAGTAGCAGGCATGACAACAAGCATGAATGAGTAGGCACATTAGGGCTCAAACAACTCCTACTCATGCTAGTGGGTTTCATCTATTTACTGTGGCAATGACAGGTCATGCAAAGGAAAGGGGTTCAACTACCGCAGCGTGTAACAGTTGAATCGTTGTTGTCCTAATGCAGTAAAAGAGAGCAGGAGCGAGAGAGTGGGATCGTATCGGAATGAACAAGGGGGTTTTGCTTGCCTGGCACTTTTGAACATAATATAGCTCTTCATCGGTGTCATCGATCTCATCGTCGAAACATACGTCTACCGAGGGGGAACAACCACCGGAAAACACAGAAAGAACACAATCAACACATGGCGATATGCAGCAATATGATGCATGCTATGACATGGCAATATGAATGTGTTTTGGGCAAATACAAGCTAGAACAGATTGAAATGAGTCCATTTGAACCAAATATTCAAATGCAAACCCATTTTATGAAGTCATATTAGTGCATTAACTTGTTTCACCTAAACAGCAAGGTTATTGTGTTCTGACATGCATGAAACCAATACAGATGGATAGATTGGATTTTTCTAATAATTTTTCATATATAAATTATTTCATTTGGAGTTACGGTTTAATTTATATGAATTTTTGAAGTTTGTAGCATTTTCTGGAATTTCCTGTATGAGAATAAATCCAGAAAAAGGTTAACTGCGTCAGCATGACCTCGGGGTGACGTCAGCAGGTCAACGGGTCGGTCCAGGTCAAACCTGACCAGTGGGACCCGCGTGTCACTATCTAGTCTAATTAAGAGAGTTTGTTAACGCTAAACTAATCCTGAACCTTGGTAATTAGCAGGGGCTGGCCCCACATGTCATTGACCCAGGGGAGGGTCAAACAGGGGTCAAACCCGGGTCAACTCGCCGGAGTTGACCCGCGGCTCGTCGCCGGCGGAGCCAGAGATGGCGGAGGGCGTCGGGTTCGCTCTCCCGGTGCCCAAACAAGCAGCGGAGGGCACCCGCGGGGAGCTGGAGCTCTCCCGCATCCACTCGTGGCAGCGGCTGGAGCTGAGGTGGTCGGGGCTCGCCGGAATGGAGCTCGCGGCGGTGGCCGGAGTTCGGACCTCGGCGAAATGGCGTTGTGGAGCATGGGTGAGCAAAGTGAAGCGCTGGGCAGCCTCCTGTGGTCACCAGGAGCTCGTTGCGGTGCACGGGCGCGACCCGTTCAAGCTCAGGCCACGATGGCGACAAGATGGGCGGTGGCCGGACCTCGTCTAGCACGGCCTAGGCGCTAGGGTGCGGGAACGACCGCGGGAAAAGAGGGGGAAGAATCGGGGGCTCACAACGTATCGGATGGGGTCGTCGACGAGCTCGGGGATGGACAGTTGACGGCGAATCAACGAAGACGGCCAGCGAGCAGATGCGACAGTGAAGAGCTCGAAGGCGGCGATTCCAGGCATCCGAGGACATGTGTTGCGGCGTGGAGCTTCACAGCATCGAGGCTGAATAAGGGAACACGTCCATGGGGCAAGGGGACGGCAGTGGGCACGGTGTTTTGCGGCGGCGCATTCCGGCTCGTTCGGGCGGCCGTGAGAGAGAGCAGAGGGGAGGGGAGAGGCCGCGGGTGAGAGACAGAGAGAGAGGTCAGGGGGTGTGTGGCGACTCCAGGGTCGTCTAGGCCGTCGAGGGGGCACGCAGGCAAGGTGGAGGTGGCACGGGCGCGTGCCTACGTGCGGTGACCACGCGCGCGCGTCCTCCTGGCAGGAGCTTGAGGACGGTGGCACTGGTGGGCTGGGCCTATTGGCTGGGCTGCCAGCTGGGCCGGCTTCGGGTAAGGCCAGGTAAACTCTTTCTCTCTCTTTTTATTTGTGTTTACTATTTATTTTGTTTTGTTTTGACTTAGTAAAAGTACTAAACCATTTGGTAAATTTCTGAAAATAATTGTGGGACTTGTGAAATTATTTCCAACAGCCCTCATTTAGTTTCAGAATTATTTGAGCATTTAAAATATTTATAGCATTTAAATGCTCAAATTCAAATAATTTATGATTTAATTCAAAAATCCAGGAATGACCTATAAATATGTTCATCATTTTTGGCAGAGGTTTTCACCTTTATCATAAATCACGAACATTTCCAAAGGGCATTCTGGGTCATTGAAAAATATTTTATTTGAACCTATTTGAATTTCATTTGGTGCTAGGGTTTACCAATCCCCATTTCAAATTTCTTGAATTTAAACATGATGACATGAATGCTTTCATGCAACTAGTTACAAGCAGATCTAGGGTCGTGACAACTCACCCCCACTAAACAAGAATCTTGTCCCGAGATTCAAGACGTGAGGTAAGGAGTCAGAGAGGTCACGAGCTAACACGATCTTCATGATCCAGTTGCCCTCATCGAAGATGTTGCTTCATTGCTTCAAATTGATCTTGTCGTGTTTGCTTTTGGGATCTTCATCCAACACGATGACGACAAAAGAAACTCTATAGGAATCAATCTTCTTAAAGATCGAGCAACTCACGATCAACTCACGGAATGAGATGTTGAACATCTCTCGATCTAAGACACGAAACATACATCCATAGGGATGGAGTGAATAGAGAACGAAGATTCAAGTTGATAAGCACAATTCCACGCTGAAAAAGATGGTGCATGGTTTCAAGATAACGAGGAGTTAGCTGCCATGATTCCATAACGGGGCTCCTCGGGGAAGGTGACTCGTAGAATCATTCCTTAAGTGGCAAAAAGAATTACTTTTGATTCAGACATCATTGAAACTCTTCATACCAGCCTAAGGCAATTTACGAACATTCGTTTGACGGAGTTCGGGAGAACGACACACTCGGTCTAAAATGGATGATGTGAACTACCTTGTTGAAGACAACACAAGGAATGATTTTGCTTGCGCGTGCTCTCAAGAACTTAAGCATTTCCATAGTCATCAAGGTCTTACCAACATCCGTGGCACGGATCCTGGCAGCACGACATACTACCATGATGACTAGTGATGGATGATGCGGATGCAAAGGAGGACATCACTTTCTCGGATTTTTCCTTAGCAATGCCAAAGAAGCAAATCTGGATGATTGACCGAGAGACATTTAGCACTCCGCTTCTAATGTTCTCCTTGATGTACTAGTTACCACGGTCATGCTTAAAAGCATCAACATGGCCATCAAGTAAGGTCGGACTTCGGAACACAAAAATCCATAAGGAACAACTTGTGGAATAAGTCATACCAAATCCTCATGGAGAAGATGGTTGAATTGCTCGTTCAAGATACAACAATAATAGATCTTCCAGCTAGATGTGTCGGCCAGAATATCAACCACGTCGGGACCTACATCATAGATCTTGGAAATGTTCCAACCATCATATCTGCCTGAGATTCAGATCTAGTTGGTAACAGGATATTTCAGACAGCATGTCTGGAAAAGAAAGTTTGCAACACAAACCGACGAGATGACGTTGTGAGATTCTCGGGAAATGAACTACGATAGCAAGCTCCAAAACATGAGCTGGTTCTGCTACATACATGTGAACACACTGTCCCAGACAAGCATGATCACGTAGTAGTCTTATAATAAAACACTACCGAGATCAGGTGGGGAACCATCTTCGAGGATATTGGAATCTTGTGCATGAACTAGTATTCACACAACAACTCCTTTTTCTCGAACAAATCAATTAGTGGCTTGGTGTGCTAGGAACACATATAGAATGAAGGTTGCAAGTCTCCAAACCATAGAATACTTTGCACATATGCATGACTGACTTGGGATGGTTCCGGAGGAAGCAAAAACAAGCTTTCTCGAATTCAGGGCGGCAACTTGCATCGAATGCACATGAATTAGAGGAAGTCTCTTCTTTCATCCAAACGTATGCTTCATGAACGGAGGATGAAGGCATTGTTTACAAAGTTTCCAATACTAGTGTAATGTTCAACATGAATCATGGGGGAGACAAAATGTTGCTGATGGGCTCAACAACAACTCATCGGAATTTCCATATCACTGGACTTCCACCATCATGTGAACACGGTGATAGCATTGGTCAGACCAAAAGATATAATGGTGTATGCTCGAGGGATCAACCACGAGTAAGACAACATTACGATCATTGTTGGTTCTGATTTGACTTGATGATAGCCCATACTCAAGTCAAAGTTTTGACAAGACAATAGATCCAACAACTGATCACGAGGACCAATTGGTGAAGATATCATCTTTCTTCAACACACACACACACACACAAAAGATATCCCTTAACATGAACTAAGTCAGACAAGCTTTATCTTCCAACTCTCCAAGTTGTTGTCTAGCTCAACCAACTAGCTCAGGGATATCTAACAAAGATTCTTGGATAAAGGGTGATTTATAAGAAAACCCATTTAATCACGAACTCAACATGGCGATCAGGTGACAACCAGGTAATACTTCCGAGAAGATTTTCGGAACATCACGAACCACCGATATGTTGCTAAGCTCAAGAACAATCTTGCTTTTCAAGGCAAGATGATATGATCAAAAGAGCGAAGGTTTGGCAAAATCCTAACTCATCGATCGAAGAGTGCACCAGAAATAAGGACTAGGTAGCACGATCAATCTTAGGATGATGATTTAATAACCAGCACACTAAGAATGAGGGTGTTGTCCATTAACTACCAAGTAATGGAGTTGCTAGAAGTATTGATTTCGCACATCACAGTACGCTTGTCGGCATTCCGGTTACAATAACACGGAACCGAGGAATGAACAATGATGGCAAGAAGTATTACTGCGTCAAGACTTCATAAGGGGTGGTGCAATTCTCATGACACTCCTGACATAAAGGGGGTAATACTCCGAGGTAGAACAGAACAAAAGCTGGATTGGCATTTTGATCTGCGAAGTACAATTGCTTTGACCCAATACTAGATATGGATGAGGTACTGGAGTTTGTTTCTCCTAGTCATTCTGAAATAGAATTACTTGACGGACCACTAGAGTAATAGGCATCGATAAACACGATTTCGAACTACTCCTTAATATCAATTGATAGATGAAGGTCAGAATATAACTGAAGGGGGACAACTCAAAGGAACATATAACTTTCTGAGTTGTGGATGCATAGATTAGTATGTCGAACGAGTTCAACATATTTCTTCCGGATAACCCATGCAGAAAGGTAGAACTGGCAGAGCCACAATATAGAATGGAGAACTCATCAAGAGCACCCTGGTTGTGATCCTTTGGTTCAAGAACTTCTGCCATAAGTGGTTCATAGTATTTGGAAGAAGGAAATACCACGGACCTCGAGGACTAATGAAAAGGTTACTAATATCCTAAAGGAACTAGCAACACTATCAACATGAGGTAAGTAGGGAGAATCTCGGGTTCAAGAACCCAGGAATAGAATACCTACTAACTAAATGGCATCACGGGATGCTCTCGAGAATGGTGGCCAGATTCATCACACTAGAAACACAAAACATGGATAGATTATTAGGTGGTCCTCTAAGACACCTAGGGTCATAATAATAGCTCCAACATATACGTGGAGGCAACAGAGTACCTCAACTCGATGATCAGTGTGGTTAACCTGGCCCAAAGGAACATCGAAAACGGAAGGAAGGAATTTGCGAATGCATTAGACTAGTTAGAAATCTGGGATGACTCGGACAGCATAACGGCTGTAAATGCTCAAAAATATTTGAGACATCCTGCAAAAATGGTGGCATAGCCACTCAACATCACAATATCAAGGTTCTGAGGCCAGCTATGAACATATGGAAGTGGTAGGAACTGAATTGAGGCTTGAATCCAACAATCTTAGGCAACTACGGTTTAGTAACACGTCATCCTGAGAGATAGAAGAGAAGCCTAGTTCTTAACCCTGTAGAAAAGATAAGATGACTCAGATCAGAAGGTCATGAGGATAAGGAGTAAAAAGAGCCTTACGTTCCCTTCCACAATCAATTCCCTTATATAACTAAAGCATTTCTAGACTCAACTTCGACCAGTTTGGCTTGGTAATCCTACAGGCAGTCAGGCTCTGATACCAAAGCTGTCAGGACCCCGATCCTAAGCCACATTGATCTAGCATGTAACACATCATATCACTTTGCGGCCTCACGCACGGTATTCCCACGGGTGCCACCTTACCTGGCCCGGGACCGTTTGCGCCTTTTGTCTCACGTATATGATAGTGTCGCTAGCATCCATATGACAGAGAACTCGGGCCGACATGGCTAGTCGTGAACCCAAAGCGGCACTAACCCATGGGGACAGGCATACATGAATCAACCTCGAGCATGTCGGTCAACAGCGTGTGAATCCGGGTTGTAGCTCTGGGCTAACAGGACTCTGGTAACCCGGGCTGTAGCAGGCTAGGCAGGACTCCGGATGTCACCGCGTGACATTTCCCCAAAGGGATAGACATAGGAACGAAGTGAAACACATGTCGGCCAGTCAAGTGTCCTGAGCAGTAGTGCTGGGCTAGCAGGACTCCGGTGAACCGGGCTGTAGCGGACTACTATGGCTCATGGAAGCACTAGACTACATTTCCCCATAAGAGAGGCTGCCAAGGATAAACAACTAGATTGTCGGATCCCACACATACCAAGCATTTCAATCATACACACAATATGCTCGATATGTGTAAATACAACATGGCATCACAACAAGACTCTATGACTCAAGTATTTATTCATTAGGCTTCGTAGAGCCAGATATTACAAACATGGGTCTCATGACCCAACATTCAGAGCATACAAGTCAAAGCACAAGCGGAAGCTTAACATGTCTGAGTACAGACAACTACAAATGAAAAAGGGTGAGAAGCCTGACTATCTACCAGATCCTGCCGAGGGCACAAGATTGTAGCTGAGGTATCAAGCTAAACATCGAAGTCCACGCGGAACTACTAGCGAGACTGAGGTCTCTCTGCAAAAACATAAAATAGGCAAACGTGAGTACAAATGTACCCAACAAGACTTACATCAGAACTATCTACATATGCATCGGTTTCAATAAAGGGGTGGTGGAGTTTAACTGCAGCAAGCCAGCTTTGACTCGGTGGCTATCCTGAACTACGACTGCAAGTAACTCTTTTGAGGTGGCGCACACGAGTCCACATATTCACCATATCAATACACCACTATGGATCCGCTCCCGTCTTCCTACGAGAACGCCATCCATAGCACTCGCGCTTATCTTGCGCATTTTAGAGTATCCACTTTCACTTGTCTATGAACTATGCAAGGGGTCCAAGTTTCCATATCCGAGGAATCCGGCTATTCGAATAGATAATGATAACCCTGCAGGGGTGTACTTCTTCACACACGCTCTCGCCACTTATCGCCCTGTACACGTCATGTACCTCGGCAACCTTCAAGCGGAAGTCAGACGAGGGAGTCGGCCACGACCTGACTAACCACACAAGTCTCTCGTCCAGGTTTATCGCCTATTCTGGTTCCATCCGCAAGGAGATCCGGCCGGGGTGTCGCTCATGGCCCCAAACGATGTGAGCGGGGTTCCCAAGCCCACCAACGGGGTGCCACTTGGTACACCGTGCCACTGTGCCTAGTCTGTCCCAAGCCCACCTGTACCGGGTGCCACTTGGTAGACTACTAACACTACCTACAAACACCAGAAACTAGTTGCAACTCCTGGACAGAGATCAGGTTGCTTGCCTGGCACTTCTGAAGATAATATAGCTCTTCATCGTGTCATTGATCTCATCGTCGAAACATACGTCTACCGAGGGGGAACAACCACCGGCAAACACAGAAAGAACACAGTCAACACATGGCGATATGCAGCAATATGGTGCATGCTATGACATGGCAATATGAATGTGTTTTGGGCTAATGCAAGCTAGAACAGATTGAAATGAGTCCATTTGAACCAAAGATTCAAATGCAAACCCATTTTATGAAGTCATATTAGTGCATTAACTTGTTTCATCTAAACAGCAAGGTTATTGTGTTCTGACATGCATTAAACCAATACAGATGGATAGATTGGATTTTTAATAATTTTTCATATATAAATTATTTCATTTGGAGTTACGGTTTAATTTATATGAATTTTTAAAGTTTGTATCATTTTCTGGAATTTCCTGTATGAGAATAAATCCATAAAAAGGTTAATTGCGTCAGCATGACGTCGGGGTGACGTCAGCAGGTCAACGGGTCGGTCCAGGTCAAACCTGACTAGTGGGACCCGCGTGTCACTATCTAGTCTAATTAACAAAGTTTGTTAACGCTAAACTAATCCTAAACCTTGGTAATTAGCAAGGGCTGGTCCCACATGTCAATGACCCAGGGGAGGGTCAAACAGGGGTCAAACCCGGGTCAACTCACCGGAGTTGACCCGCGGCTCGTCGCCGGCGGAGCCAGAGACGGCGGAGGGCGTCGGGTTCGCTCTCCCGGTGCCCAAACTAGCGGCGGAGGGCACCCGCGGTGTCGGTGTACTAAAGTAGGGGTACCTTAGTACCCCGAACTTGTGCACGGACAGTAGTAGCACCCTGCGGCAAGGCTTGCCAGGGGAACGCCAAGAACCTCCACGGCCCCTTTCTGGGCCAAATGAAGACCAAGTATTTGAGCCAAGAAGACGAGGCCCCGGCAAGAGGAGCTTGTCGGGCCTAGGAGACGAGGCCCCGGCAAGAGGAGCTTGCCGGGCCAAGGAGGCAAGGCCCCGGCAAGAGGAGCTTGCCGGGACGACCAAGCCGAAGCACCAAGGCCCCGGCGAGAGGAGCTCGCCGGGAAGGCCGACCAAGGCACCTCAAGATAAGCTCGCCGCGGCGCACCACGCGCCCCGGCAAGGCCTGGCGAGCGGCAAGCTCCCAGGCGCGGCAAGACAGCTGCCGCGGCAAGACACTTGCCGCGGCAAGTCACCACCTCAGGACTGCGCACCAGCTCACCTGCCCACGTGTCGCTCTGGGGCTCTCCCAAAGGCACGTGGCGGGGCGCCGCGCAGCCTGAGGCGTGCGGTGGCATGCAGCACTGACAGACTCGCCATCGTGGCAAACGGGGGCGCACCTAACGGTCCACTTCGGCACTGTTCAAGCGACCCAGACGGGCATTTAATGCCCTTGTCCCCCGCCGTCAGAAGTAGGTATGATAGCACTGTGCGGCCACTGTACGCACAGTCTTTTGCCATTTTTGCCCTCACCTACGTCGCCATCTGTGGGTAACCCCTTGAGCCTATAAAAGGAGGCCCATGCGCACGTAGGAGGGGGAGGACACCCAGTAGACATCCATCCACGTCCAGCTCCAAACTTACTGTAGCTTCTTGCGTTCCAGAGCAAGAACCCGAATTAACCAGACAAGCAGCAGTAGGGTTTTACGCATCCGTGCGGCCCGAAGCTGGGTAAAAATCGCTTGTTCGTGTGTGTGTGTGTGTCGCCTCGATCTGCTCTTTGTGCAACCTCCGCTCCCCGCCGAACCAAAAAGGGGCTTTGTCCCCATAGGTGCTCGAGGAGGCCGATTTCCCCCGACATCTTTGGCGCGCCAGGTAGGGGGCGTCGAGGTTGTGCGAACCTGATCCGGCGTCCGCGCAAGCTAGATCACCGTCGTCTTCATCGACATGCCGCCGAAGAAGAAAGCTATGGAGGTGACCGGTCCGTCTGCGTCGAACCCACCGCCCCTGGAGCAGACGGGTGGCGGGGAAGACGCCGGCGAAGGAACGGGCGTCGTCGAACCAGCCCATGGTGCCACTGTTGGGGAACGTAGTAATTTCAAAATTTTCCTACGCACACGCAGGATCATGGTGATGCATAGCAACGAGAGGGGAGAGTGTTGTGTACGTACCCTCGTAGACCGAAAGCGGAAGCGTTATATCAACGCGGTTGATGTAGTCGTACGTCTTCACGATCCGACCGATCCAAGCACCGTTACTCCGGCACCTCCGAGTTCTTGGCACACGTTCAGCTCGATGACGTTCCCCGGGCTCCGATCCAGCAAAGCTTCGGGGAAGAGTTCCGTCAGCACGACGGCGTGGTGACGATCTTGATGTACTACTGACGCAGGGCTTCGCCTAAGCACTGCGACAATATGACCGAGGTGGAATTTGGTGGCAGGGGGCACCGCACACGGCTAAGGAAAGATCTCAATGATCAATTGTGTGTCTATGGGGTGCCCCCTGCCCCTGTATATAAAGGATGGAGGAGGAGGAGGCCGCCAAGGCTTGGTGCGGCCAGGATGTGGAGTCCTACTAGGACTCCAAGTCCTAGTAGGAGTCCACCAAGAGGGGAGGAAGGGAGAAGGAAGTGGAGGAAAAGGAAAGGTGGCCGGCCCCCTTTTCCCTAGTCCAATTCGGACTAGAGGGGAGGGGGGGCGCAGCAGCCTTTTTCCTCTTCCCACTAAAGCCCATCAAGGCCCATTACTTCTCCCGTAATCCCGTAACTCCCCGATACTCCCGGAAATACCCGAATCACTCAGAACCTTTCCGATGTCCGAATATAGTCGTCCAATATATCGATCTTTACGTCTCGACCATTTCGAGACTCCTCGTCATGTCCCCGATCCCATCCGGGACTCCGAACTCCTTCGGTACATCAAAACTCATGAACTTATAATATAACTGTCATCGAAACCTTAAGCGTGCGGACCCTACGGTTCGAGAACAATGTAGACATAACCGAGATACGTCTCCGGTCAATAACCAATAGCGGGACCTGGATGCCCATATTGGCTCCTACATATTCTACGAAGATCTTTATCGGTCAGACCGCATAACAACATACGTTGTTCCCTTTGTCATCGGTATGTTACTTACCCGAGATTCGATCGTCGGTATTCAATACCTAGTTCAATCTCGTTACCGGCAAGTCTCTTTACTCGTTCCGTAATACATCATTCCGCAACTAACTCATTAGTTGCAATGCTTGCAAGGCTTAAGTGATGTGCATTACCGAGAGGGCCCAGAGATACCTCTCCGACAATCGGAGTGACAAATCCTAATCTCGAAATACGCCAACCCAACATCTACCTTTGGTGTCACCTGTAGTACTCCTTTATAATCACCCAGTTACGTTGTGACGTTTGGTAGCACCCAAAGTGTTCCTCCGGCAAATGGGAGTTGCATAATCTCATAGTCATAGGAACATGTATAAGTCATGGATAAAAGCAATAGCAACATACTAAACGATCGGGTGCTAAGCTAATGGAATGGGTCATGTCAATCAGATCATTCAACTAATGATGTGACCTCATTAATCAAATAACAACTCCTTGTTCATGGTTAGGAAACATAACCATCTTTGATTAATGAGCTAGTCAAGTAGAGGCATACTAGTGACACTCTGTTTGTCTATGTATTCACACATGTATTATGTTTCCTGTTAATACAATTCTAGCATGAATAATAAACATTTATCATGAATTAAGGAAATAAATAATAACTTTATTATTGCCTCTAGGGCATATTTCCTTCAGTCTCCCACTTGCACTAGAGTCAATAATCTAGTTCACATCGCCATGTGATTTACCAGCAATAGTTCACATCACCATGTGATTAACACCCATAGTTAACATCGATATGTGACCAACACTCAAAGGGTTTACTAGAGTCACTAATCTAGTTCACATTGCTATGTGATTAACACCCAAAGAGTACTAAGGTGTGATCATGTTTTGCTTGTGAGATAATTTTAGTCCACGGGTCTGTCACATTCAGATCCGTAAGTATTTTGCAAATTTCTATGTCAACAATACTCTGCACGGAGCTACTCTAGCTAATTGCTCCCACTTTCAATATGTATCCATATTGAGACTTAGAGTCATCTAGATCAGTGTCAAAACTTGCATCGACGTAACCCTTTACGACGAACCTTTCGTCACCTCAATCGAGAAACATATCCTTATTCCACTAAGGATAATTTTGACCGCTGTCTAGTGATCTACTCCTAGATCACTATTGTACTCCCTTGCCAAACTCAGTGGTAGGATATGCAATAGATCTGGTACACAGCATGGCATACTTTATAGAACCTATGGCTGAGGCATAGGGAATGACTTTCATTCTCTTTCTATCTTCTGCCGTGGTCGGGCTTTGAGTCTTACTCAATTTCACACCTTGTAACACAGGCAAGAACTCTTTCTTTGACTGTTCCATTTTGAACTACTTCAAAATCTTGTCAAGGTATGTACTCATTGAAAAAAGTTTTTTATCAAGCGTCTTGATCTACCTCTATAGACCTTGATGCTCAATATGCAAGCAGCTTCACTGAAGTCTTTCTTTGAAAAACTCCTTTCAAACATTCCTTTATGCTTTACAGAATAATTCTACATTATTTCTGATCAACAATATGTCATTCACATATACTTATCAGAAATGTTGTAGTGCTCCCACTCACTTTCTTGTAAATACAGGCTTCACCGCAAGTCTGTATAAAACTATATGCTTTGATCAACTTACCAAGTGTATATTCCAACTCCGAGATGCTTGTACCAGTCCATAGATGGATCGTTGGAGCTTGCATATTTTGTTAGCACCTTTAGGATTGACAAAACCTTCTGGTTGCATCATATACAACTCTTCTTTAATAAATCTATTAAGGAATGCAGTTTTGTTTATCCATTTGCCAGATTTCATAAAATGCAGCAATTGCTAATATGGTTCGGACAGACTTAAGCATAGATACGAGTGAGAAACTCTCATCGTAGTCAACACTTTGAACTTGTCGAAAACCTTTTGCGACAATTCTAGCTTTGTAGATAGTAACACTACTATCAGCGTCCGTCTTCCTCTTGAAGATCCATTTATATTCTATGGCTTGCCGATCACCGGGCAAATCCATCAAAGTCCATACTTTGTTCTCATACATGGATCATATCTCAGATTTCATGGTCTCAAACCATTTCGCGGAATCTGGGCTCATCATCGCTTCCTCATAGTTCGCAAGTTCATCATGGTCTAGTAACATGACTTCCAGAACAGGATTACCGTACCACTCTGGTGCGGATCTCACTCTGATTTACCTACGAGATTCGGTAGTAACTTGATCTGAAGTTACTTGATCATCATCATTAGCTTCCTCACTAATTGGTGTAGTAGTCACAGGAACAGATTTCTGTGATGAACTACTTTCCAATAAGGGAGAAGGTACAATTACCTTATCAAGTTCTACTTTCCTCCTACTCACTTCTTTCGAGAGAAACTCCTTCTCTAGAAAGGATCCATTCTTTAGCAACGATTTTTGCTTTTGGATCTGTGATAGAAGGTGTACCCAACAATTTCCTTTGGGTATTCTATGAAGACGCATTTCTCCGATTTGGGTTCGAGCTTATCAGGATGAAACTTTTTCACATAAGCATCGCAACTCCAAACTTTAAGAAACGACAGCTTTAGGTTTATTGGTAAACCATAGTTCATACGGTGTCGTCTCAACGGATTTAGATGGTGCCCTATTTAATGTGAATGCAGCTGTCTCTAATGCATAATCCCAAAAACGATAGTGGTAGATCGGTAAGATACATCATAGATTGTACTATATCTAATAAAGTACGGTTATGACATTCGGACGCACCATTATGCTGTGGTGTTCCAGGTGGCATGAGTTTGTGAAACTATTCCACATTGTTTTAATTGAAGGCCAAACTCGTAACTCAAATATTTTACCTCTGCGATCATATCGTAGAAACTTTTATTTTCTTGTTACGATGATTCTCTACTTCACTCTGAAATTCTTTGAACTTTTCAAACGTTTCAGACTTATGTTTCATCAAGTGGATATACCCATATCTTCTCAAATCATCTGTGAAGGTCAGAAAATAATGATACCTGCTGCAAGCCTTTAATATTCATCGGAGCACATACATCAGTACGTATGATTTCCAATAAATCTGTTGCTTGCTTCATTGTTCCGGAGAATGGCGTTTTTAGTCATCTTGCCCTTAAGGCATGGATCGCAAGCATCAAGTGATTCATAATCAAGAGATTCCAAAATTCCATCAGCATGGAGTTTCTTCATGCGCTTTACACCAATATGACCTAAACGCCAGTGCCACAAATAAGTTGCACTATCATTATTAACTTCGCATCTTTTGGCTTCAATATTATGAATATGTGTATCACTACGATCGAGATCCAACAAACCATTTTCGTTGGTGTGTATGACCATAGAAGGTTTTATTCATGTAAACAGAACAACAATTGTTCTCTAACTTAAATGAATAATTGTATTGCAATTAACATGATCAAATCATATTCATGCTCAACGCAAACACCAAATAACACTTATTTAGTTTCAACACTAATCCCGAAAGTATAGGGAGTGTGTGATGATGATCATATCAATCTTGGAACCACTTCCAACACACATCGTCACCTTGCCCTTTAACTAGTCTTTGTTCATTCTGCAACTCCCGTTTCGAGTTACTAATCTTAGCAACTTGAACTAGTACCAAATACTGAGGGGTTGCTATGAACACTAGTAAAGTACACATCAATAACATGTATATCAAATATACTTATGTTCACTTTGCCATCCTTCTTATCCGCCAATCACTTGGGGTAGTTCCGCTTCTAGTGACCAGTCCCTTTGCAGTAGAAGCACTTAGTCTCAGGCTTAGGACCAGACTTGGGCTTTTTCACTTGAGCAGCAACTTGCTTGCCGTTCTTCTTGAAGTTCCCCTTCTTTCCTTTTGCCCTTTTCTTGAAACTAGTGATCTTGTCAACCATCAACACTTGATGTTTTTCTTTGATTTCTACCTTCGCCGATTTTAGCATCGCGAAGAGCTTGGGAATATTTTCCGTTATCCCTTGCATATTATAGTTCATCACGAAGTTCTACTAACTTGGTGATGGTGACTAGAGAATTCTGTCAATCACTATCTTATCTGGAAGATTAACTCCCACTTGATTCAAGCGATTGTACTACCCAGACAATCTGAGCACATGCTCACTAGTTGAGCGATTCTCCTCCATCTTTTAGCTATAGAACTTGTTGGAGACTTCATATCTCTCAACTCGGGTATTTGCTTGAAATATTAACTTCAACTCCTGGAACATCTCATATGCTCCATGACGTTCAAAACATCTTTGAAGTCCCGATTCTAAGCCGTTAAGCATGGTGCACTAAACTATTAAGTAGTCATCATATTGAGCTAGCAAAACGTTCATAACGTCTGCATGTGCTCCTGCAATAGGTCCGTCACCTAGTGGTGCATCAAGGACATAATTCTTCTGTGCAGCAATGAGGATAAACCTCAGATCACGGATCCAATCCGCATCATTGCTACTAACATTTTTCAACACAATTTTCTCTAGGAACATATCAAAATAAACACAGGGAAGCAACAACGCGAGCTATTGATCTACAACATAGATATGCTAATACTACCAGGACTAATGTTCATGATAATATTAAAGTTCAATTAATCATATTACTTAAGAACTCCCACTTAGATAGACATCCCTCTAATCTTCTAAGTGATCACGTGATCCAAATCAACTAAACCATAACCGATCATCACGTGAAATGGCTTAGTCTTCAATGGTGAACATCATTATGTTGATCATATCTACTATATGATTCATGCTCGACCTTTCGGTCTCCCTGTTCCGAGGTCATATCTTATATGCATAGCTCGTCAAGTATAACCTGAGTATTCCGCGTGTGCAACTGTTTTGCACCCGTTGTATTTGAACGTAGAGCCTATCACACCCGATCATCACGTGGTGTCTCAGCACGAAGAACTTTTGCAACGGTGCATACTCAGGGAGAACACTTCTTGATAATTTAGTGAGAGATCATCTTATAATGCTACCGTCAATCAAAGCAAGATAAGATGCATAAAAAGATAAACATCACATGCAATCAATATAAGTGATATGATATGGTCATCATCATCTTGTGCTTGTTATCTCCATCTCCGAAGCACCGTCATGATCACCATCGTCACCGGCGCGACACCTTGATCTCCATCGTAGCATCGTTGTCGTCTCGCCAATCTTATGCTTCCATGACTATCACTACCGCTTAGTAATAAAGTAAAGCATTACATCGCGATTGCATTGCATACAATAAAGTGACAACCATATGGCTCCTGCCAGTTGCCGATAACTCGGTTACAAAACATGATCATCTCATACAATAAAATTTAGCATCATGTCTTGACCATATCACATCACAACATGCCCTGCAAAAACAAGTTAGACGTCCTCTACTTTGTTGTTGCAAGTTTTACGTGGCTGCTACGGGCTTAAGCAAGAACTCATCTTACCTACGCATCAAAACCACAACGATAGTTTGTCAAATAGACTCCGTTTTAACCTTCTCAAGGACCGGGCTTAGCCACACTTGGTTCAACTAAAGTTGGAGAGACAGTCTTCCGCAAGCCATCTATGTGCAAAGCACGTCGAGGGAACCGGTCTCGCGTAAGCGTACGCGTAAGGTTAGTCCGGATCGTCTCGTCCAACAATACCGCTGAACCAAAGTATGATATGCTGGTAGGCAGTATGACTTGTATCGTCCACAACTTACTTGTGTTCTACTCGTGCAAATAACATCAAACCATAAAAACCTAGGCTCGGATGCCACTGTTGGGGAACGTAGTAATTTCAAAATTTTCCTACGCACACGCAGGATCATGGTGATGCATAGCAACGAGAGGGGAGAGTGTTGTCTACGTACCCTCGTAGACCGAAAGCGGAAGCGTTATATCAACGCGGTTGATGTAGTCGTACGTCTTCACGATCCGACCGATCGAAGCACCGTTACTCCGGCACCTTCGAGTTCTTGGCACACGTTCAGCTCGATGACGTTCCCCGGGCTCCGATCCAGCAAAGCTTCGGGGAAGAGTTCCGTCAGCACGACGGCGTGGTGACGATCTTGATGTACTACTGACGCAGGGCTTCACCTAAGCACTGCGACAATATGACCGAGGTGGAATTTGGTGGCAGGGGGCACCGCACACGGCTAAGGAAAGATCTCAATGATCAATTGTGTGTCTATGGGGTGCCCCCTGCCCCTGTATATAAAGGATGGAGGAGGAGGAGGCCGGCCAAGGCTTGGTGCGGCCAGGATGTGGAGTCCTACTAGGACTCCAAGTCCTAGTAGGAGTCCACCAAGAGGGGCGGAAGGGAGAAGGAAGTGGAGGAGAAGGAAAGGTGGCCGGCCCCCTTTTCCCTAGTCCAATTCGGACTAGAGGGGAGGGGGGGCGCAGCAGCCTTTTTCCTCTTCCCACTAAAGCCCATCAAGGCCCATTACTTCTCCCGTAATCCCGTAACTCCCCGATACTCCCGAAAATACCCGAATCACTCAGAACCTTTCCGATGTCCGAATATAGTCGTCCAATATATCGATCTTTACGTCTCGACCATTTCGAGACTCCTCGTCATGTCCCCGATCCCATCCGGGACCCCGAACTCCTTCGGTACATCAAAACTCATAAACTTATAATATAACTGTCATCGAAACCTTAAGCGTGCGGACCCTACGGTTCGAGAACAATGTAGACATGACCGAGACACGTCTCCGGTCAATAACCAATAGCGGGACCTGGATGCCCATATTCGCTCCTACATATTCTACGAAGATCTTTATCGGTCAGACCGTATAACAACATACGTTGTTCCCTTTGTCATCGGTATGTTACTTACCCGAGATTCGATCGTCGGTATTCAATACCTAGTTCAATCTCGTTACCGGCAAGTCTCTTTACTCGTTCCGTAATACATCATTTCGCAACTAACTCATTAGTTGCAATGCTTGCAAGGCTTAAGTGATGTGCATTACCGAGAGGGCCCAGAGATACCTCTCCGACAATCGGAGTGACAAATCCTAATCTCGAAATACGCCAACCCAACATCTACCTTTGGTGTCACCTGTAGTACTCCTTTATAATCACCCAGTTACGTTGTGACGTTTGGTAGCACCCAAAGTGTTCCTCCGGCAAATGGGAGTTGCATAATCTCATAGTCATAGGAACATGTATAAGTCATGGATAAAAGCAATAGCAACATACTAAACGATCGGGTGCTAAGCTAATGGAATGGGTCATGTCAATCAGATCATTCAACTAATGATGTGACCTCATTAATCAAATAACAACTCCTTGTTCATGGTTAGGAAACATAACCATCTTTGATTAATGAGCTAGTCAAGTAGAGACATACTAGTGACACTCTGTTTGTCTATGTATTCACACATGTATTATGTTTCCTGTTAATACAATTCTAGCATGAATAATAAACATTTATCATGAATTAAGGAAGTAAATAATAACTTTATTATTGCCTCTAGGGCATATTTCCTTCAGCCACGATGTCCGAACTCGCTCCGCGCCCCTCCCAGGAGGCGCGGAACCAGCAGCGTCCTGGTACCCATGGTGCCATACGCTCGCTGGACCCCGCTCGGGCTGGCGGATCCCAGGGCGCTCAGGGCCAGCATGCTGGCACGAGCGCGGCGCGGCTGCCTGGGCCGGGTGCTGCTCCTTCTAACGTGGTTAGGAGTTCGAGCACATCCCGCTCCACACGCCATTCGTCGCCCCTGCCCGCCACCCCAGCGGAAGCTCTCACGCGAGCTCAGCTGCTCCTAGACTACCCTCCGACGGCAGACAAGCTCGACGGTTGGAGGGCCACCATTCAGAGCCTCATCGGTTTCGCCAACGGTGACACCCCGCGGCAGCCCAGCACGTCGCAGCTGCGGCCAGTCGCCCCGGCGAAGACCGATGGCGCCAAGACTGGCGGGGGTGCGACCACCGTGCATTCCCCGCACCAGGGGCAACGGTCGCCGACTCGCCGGATCCACCACGACAACGACTCCACTGCGTCGTCGAATCCGCGAACTCGTCGCGACCAACGCCAAGTTCTTCATGAATGGAAGGAAGAAGACGCTTGAACCCGCATCGAGCGCAGAAGAGAAGCGCGGCGTCAATCAGACCAGCGCGCTGAGCCCTCTGGCGACATGCATGCACCGGGGGAGCCAGGCGACCTACCGTATTCGGTAGGCTGCCCTGCGTTTACCCGCGAGCTGCGGCAAGTCCAGTGGCCCAGCACAAAGAACTTCAAGCCTGACGTACCCGAGAAGTACGACGACAAGTCGCATCCGTCGGAGTTCCTCAGCATCTACACCATTGTGGTGCAGGCTGCCGGGGGACGAGACGACAAGATCCTTGCCAACTACTTCCCGCTGGTACTCAAACCCAACGTCAGATCCTGGCTCATGCACTTGCCGGACGGCTCCATATCCTCCTGGCCAGATCTATGCCATCAGTTTGTTGGCGCCTTCACGGGCGGCCACAAACCCCATGGCCAGGCGAGCGACCTTCATCTGCTCGTTCAGAAGGAAGGGGAGTCTTTGCGCAAGTTCATCCAGAGATTCAGCCGTGTACACTACAACATCCCAGATGTCCACGCCGCCGCGGTAATCAGCGCGTTCCATCAGAACGTGCGTAACCACAGGATGCGGGAGGAGATGGCGATGTGCAAGATCAAGGAAGTCAGTGAGCTTTATGCCCTGGCCGACAAGTGTGCGCGCGCTGAGGAGGGGAGGAAACTCCCTGGAGAAATTGTTGGAGAAGGAGAATCCGTCAATGAAGGTACCGCTCCGGCAAGGAAAGGCCGGCGGCGGAACGGCAAAAAGAAGAAGAATCCAGAGGTGCTGGTTGTCGAGAAGTCCGGCAGCGAGGGCGCCGCCAAGAAAGCCCAGGCTGGTGGCTCCGGCAAGGAGGTTGTCGGATGCGCCAACTGCCAGGCAGTGGCGGTTGCCGATAAGCGGGACGGTACCGACAAGAAGTACTGCAAGATCCACAGCACCAAGGGCCACGACCTCCAGAATTGCAAGCAGGTCGAGCGACTCGTCGAGCTGCAGAAGGCCGAGTACGAGCGGCGCGACAAGGAGAGAGCCCAAGCAGGCGGCGGAGGATCCGGCACGAAGCGTCCCGGCCAGGGGGAGCGCCGCGGCAAGGACAAGCAGCGGCAAGCAGATAGACCTCCCCGAGGCCGCGACAAAGACGAAGACGACGACGACGACGAAGACATGGAAGACCCTGAGACCAGCGAGCAGGGGTTTCAGAAAGCCACCGAGGTCTTGTGTGTGGACGGCGGTGCTTCTCTGCACACTTCTCGCCACCAGCTTAAACAGTGGGCACGGGAAGTCAATGCAGCGGAACTGCCCGTCGAGTCACGCTGGCCTCTAAAATGGTCCAGCACGCCTATCATCTTCGATATTGAGGACCACCCTGATCGCACGACCGCGGTCGGGTGCTTGCCGATGTTGGTTTCCCCAACGGTACGCAACCTCAAGGTCACCAAGATGCTAGTTGACGACGGGGCCGGCTTGAATCTGATCTCCTCCGCTGTTCTCCGGAGACTCCAAGTCCCCGACAGCGAGCTCGAAGAGACCGGCACATTCCAAGGAATAAACTCGGGTAGGAGCAAGCCGAAGGGGAAGATCACGCTGCCAGTGACATTTGGCAGCGAGTTGAATTTCAGGACTGAGAGGGTCACCTTTGACGTCGCCGATTTTCCGTTGCCTTACAATGGAATCCTCGGCCGACCAGCGCTCGCCAAGTTCATGGCGGCCTCTCACTATGCGTACAACATGCTCAAGATGCCTGGCCCGATAAGCGTCATCTCTATCCCCGGCGACAAGAAGGATGCCCTTATCTGCGCCGACCAGATATACCGGGACGCAACTGCGGCAACGGTCCGCGACCCACTTGCCGCTGGAGCTCCCGGGGGAAAGAAGAAGACCAAGTCTGACGAGCGCTCTGGTGCCCACTCCGGCAAGCGCGTCTCCTCGGAGTGCTGCGCTGCCGTCGAGGACGCACCATCGAGCTCCACCGGCAAGAAGACCAAGTCCGGCAAGTGCTCTGATGCCCACTCCGGCAAGCGCGCCTCTTCGGAGTGTTGCGCTGTCGTCGAGGACGCACCATCGAGCCTCGCCGGCAAGAGCAAGAAGACAATGGCTGCTCCACCAGCGACCAAGAAGGTGCCCGCCAAGGAGGACGGCACTGGTAGTACCTTCACCATCAGTGCCACTCTCGACCCCAAATAGGAAAGCGCGCTCGTTGCTTTCCTGCGGGCGAATGTCGATGTGTTTGCCTGGCAACCGTCTGACATCCCCGGCGTTCCCAGGAAAGTGATTGAGCACCACCTTGCCGTCTGTCCTCATGCGTGGCCCGTCAAGCAGAAAGTCAGGAAACAAGCAGTGGAGCGCCAAGAGTTCATCGCGGAGGAGATCAGGAAGTTGGAAGCAGCAGGCCTCGTCAGGGGCGTGCTCCATCCGACGTGGTTGGCCAATCCTGTTGTCGTGCGCAAAGCAAACGGAAAATGGAGGCTTTACATCGATTTCACCGATGTTAACAGAGCTTGCCCCAAGGATCCATTTCCCTTGCCGCGCATCGACCAGATTGTCGACTCCACGGCCGGATGTGACCTGCTTTCATTTCTTGACGCCTACTCCGGATACCACCAGATCTTCATGGCTGAAGAAGATGAAGAGAAGACCGCGTTCATCACTCCATGTGGCACGTACTGTTTTGTACGGATGCCTTTCGGACTGAAGAACGCTGGATCAACATTTGCAAGGGTTGTCCACACTGCTTTTGAGCCACAGATCCGCAGAAATGTGGAGGCCTACATGGATGACATAGTGGTTAAGAGCAGAGACAAGGCAACCCTGATTCAAGACCTAGAAGAGACCTTTGCGAACTTGCGCAGGATCAGCCTCAAGCTCAACCCCGAGAAGTGCGTGTTCGGAGTTCCCTTCGGCAAGCTTCTCGGGTTCTTCGTGTCTCAGCGTGGGATCGAAGCCAACCCCGACAAGATCAAGGCCATCGAGCAGATTGAAGCACCAACACGTGTCGAGGATGTGCGAAGACTTGCCGGCTGCGTGGCGGCTCTCAGCAGGTTTATTTCCAAGTCTACGGAACGCGCCCTGCCGTTTTTCAAAATCTTGAAAAAGGTGGGTCCAGTAAAATGGACTCCGGAAGCGGAGGCTGCGCTGCAGGACTTGAAGAAATACCTGTCCTCTACTCCAATACTTGTCGCGCCTAGACCACAAGAGAAGTTGCTGCTCTATCTGGTGGCAACCAATCAAGTGGCTAGTGTTGCGCTAGTAGCGGAGAGGGAGGTCGATGACGAGCCAGCAACCGCGGCAAGCACATCCAACGACAAGCAGGGGGCTTCCCCGACAAGCTCTGGCCCCGACAAGGATGGATCGGCGCAAGCGCAAGAGGAGGTGCAGAAGAAGAAAATGGTGCAGCGCCCAGTTTACTTCGTCAGTTCCCTTCTGCAGGGGGCTAGATCGAGGTACTCTGGTGTGCAGAAATTGCTTTTCGGCCTCCTTATGGCCTCGAGGAAGCTGCGCCATTACTTCCAAGCACACGAGATCACAGTGGTCACTCGCTTTCTGCTTAAGAGGATACTGCAGAATCCCGAAGCAACAGGCAGGATTGTCGAGTGGGCACTAGAACTGTCAAGCTTTGGCCTCAAGTTCGAGAGCACTTCGACCATCCATAGGAGAGCATTGGCAGAGTTCATAGCAGAGTGGACACCGACACCGGACGAAGAAATTCCAGAGACAAGCATCCCCGACAAGGAAGCAGGCAAAGAGTGGCTGATGTACTTTGATGGTGCCTTCTCGCTGCAAGGCGCCGGTGCTGGCGTGCTGCTTGTCGCGCCCACCGGAGAGCACCTCAAGTACACCATCCAAATGCACTTTCCCAAGGAACAAGCAACCAACAATACAGCAGAGTATGAAGGTTTGCTCGCCGGTCTCAGGATCACGGCGGAACTTGGGATCAAGAAGCTTATTGTCAGGGGTGACTTGCAGCTCGTCGTCCGCCAAGTGAACAAGGATTACCAGAGCCCGTTGATGGAGGCTTACGTTGATGAAGTGAGAAAGCTGGAGGAGCGCTTTGACGGCCTGCAAATGGAACACGTACCAAGGGCAGAGAACGACATTGCCGACGGCCTGTCAAAGTGCACCGCACTGAAGCTACCTGTGGAACCAGGGACTTTCGTGCTCAAGCTGACTCAGCCATCCGTCACACCGTCAACTGGGCCAAGCAAGAAGAGGAAGTTGATCTCCGGCGACTATCTTCCGGCAGAGCTCCCCAGAGCCACCGCCAAGAGGGTCCCCGGGATCAACGCCAAGAGTGCTGAGGAGCCGCCTGCTCCGGCAAGCCCTAGGGTTTGTTCCGACAAAGCAGGCGCTCCCGGCAAGCTTTGCCCCGGCAAGCTTGCCAGGGATCGTCAAGCTCCGGCCGAGCCCCAGATCCTCGCCGTAGAAGCTGATGTTCCCGCAGCTGTAGACATGCCTTTAGTCCTTGTCGTCGAGCCGCAGGCTCCGACATGGGCACAGCAGATCGTCCGTTTCCTCCAGACAGGAGAGGTTCCCGAAGAACAAGAAGAAGCCGAAAGAGTAGCCCGGCAGTCCAGTATGTACCAGTTCGTCGACAGCGAACTGTACAGAAGAGGACGCAATGGGGTGAAATTGAAGTGTATCCACCGGGAAGACGGACAGAAGCTGTTGGCGGAGATACATGGAGGCATATGTGGACACCACATTGGCGCAAGAGCACTTGCCGGCAAAGCGTTCCGGCAAGGTTTCTTCTGGCCAACAGCCCTCCAGGATGCAACTGCACAAGTAACCAAGTGTGAAGCGTGCCAGTTCCATTCCAAGCAGATACACCAACCAGCTCAAGCTCTCCAGACGATCCCTTTATCCTGGCCCTTCTCGGTCTAGGGGCTCGATATCCTCGGCCTCTTCCCCCGAGCTGTCGGGGGCTTTGAGTACTTGTACGTTGCAATCGACAAGTTCACAAAGTGGCCAGAAGTGGAACCAGTGAGGAAGGTGACGGCCCAGTCCGCGATCAAATTCTTCAGGTCGATTGTTTGCCGCTTCGAGATCCCCAACAGGATCATCACCGACAACGGTACGCAGTTCACAAGCCACGCCTTCATGCAGTATATCCAAGACCTCGGCGCCAAGGTATGCTTCGCTTCTGTTGCTCATCCCAGGAGCAACGGTCAAGCGGAAAGGGCCAACGCCGAGGTACTGTGCGGGCTCAAGACCAGAAGTTTTGACAGGCTGCACAAGCGCGGACGGAACTGGATCGAGGAGCTGCCGGTGGTTCTTTGGTCGATCAGAATAACGCCAAATCCAGCCACTGGCCAGACACCATTTGCTCTAGTCTATGGAGCAGAAGCAGTTACCCCCACGGAACTCGTATACGGGTCACCTCGAGTGCTCGCTTATGATGAGCTTGAGCAAGAGCGGTCGCGTGAAGATGACGCGCTGCTCCTTGAGGAAGATCGTCTCCAGGCTGCTGTGCGAGTCGCTCGCTACCAGCAAGCTTTGCATCGCTATCACAGCCGCAAAGTTAGAGCCAGGAGCTTCGAGGAAGGCGACCTTGTTCTTCGGCACGTTCAGTCGGCCAAGAATCACAACAAGTTGACGCCGAAGTGGGAAGGCCCTTACCGGGTGAAACGAGTCACGAGGCCCAGCGCCGTCCGCCTCGAGACCGAAGATGGCACTCCGGTGAGCAATTCCTGGAATATTGAGCATCTTCGTAAGTTTTACCCGTAAGGCGCGGTTGTCGGACCCCGTCCGGCAACCAACCTTTTGTACAAGTCTTGCCGCTGTTGCATGTAATCCTTTGTACAAAGCCAGGCGCAGACCCTGGCAGCAGATAATGAAGCGCTGGCGCCCCAAGTTTTAGCATGCATGCTGAGTCGAGTCTCGTCCTTGGTTAGGGTTGATAGTGCCTAACAGTCGCTAACCCCTAACTTAGAGGTCGAGTCTGCGTCTTTTTCCCGTCCTTTCCCTTTGGCTCGCAGGAGTTGCATATCCTAGTCGAGCCGCTCAAGGACGAAGAAGGGGAGAAGGACGAGCCAGCACCTACACCCCGGCAAGCTGAAGTCGCCGAGGGCTACAAGTACAAGAGTTCTCCCGCGGCAAGCCAGAGTTGCCGGGGGCTGCAACCTCAGATAAGTCTTCACATCCCTCATCATGCATTCTCTTATGGACTGCAGAATACGAAAACCTTGCTTCCTCTTAAAAGCTGCCGTGCTCTCTTAAACGACAAGCCCCAGAGCGCGTTCTCGGGGCCCGTTTTTGATAGTAGTTGCGGCGGCGAAGGGAGGAAGCGAGGGGCCAGAACCCGCCGTCTCCCCTACCTCCGCCGAAAGCGCGGGAAGGGTCGAGGGGCGCGCGAAGACGGCAGGGCCTGTTGCCGGGCGAAGAAGTGTCTATCTTAACGGTGCAAAGTGTTCGCTCCTTGCCGCGGGTTGTACCAGCGAGACAAATGGTCCAGCAAACATCCCCTTTTCATTAAAAACATTCCACTTAGGTACAGTTCAGAGAGAATGAAAAACATGAAAGATGGGATTACAAGATTTAAACGCAACTAAGGCCCGAGGGCTTACAAGCTAAAAAGAGATAAGGTGCCCGTAATCCCTTTCTTGTCTCTCTCCTCAGGAGGTAGGGCAAGGAGGCGAGAAGGGCAAAAGGGGCGCCTAGGCGAGCTACGGGTGGCAGAAGACACCAAGAGAAGATCCGGGGCTCCGCCCGGGGGCTCCGGAGGCTGGATGGAGACGGCGGCGCCGGAAGCGGAGCTCGAAGATGAGGCAGCGGGACGTCAACATGCTGTCGAGGGCATCTAGCCCTCGTACTCCGAGTTGACGGCCTTGCCGCCAGCCTCTTCCCCTTCCGCAGCCTCGCCACTCCGGCCGCCCGAGAAGACAAAGCCCCGGCAAGAGGAGCTTGCCGGGCCGGAGAGAAGACCCCGGTGGCCGTCGCCGAGAGCAAGGGTGATGACGGCGTCTGGGGCGAAGCTGGAAGATGAGGCGGCGGAACGTCAGCACGCTGTCGAAGACGACGCGTACTCCGACTTCGCGGCCTGGCCGCCCGCCCTCTTCCTCTTCAGCAGCCCCCCTACGCCAGCCGCCCAAGGAGACGACCCCGGGGAGTTCACGGAGCCCGCGACGCGGATGATGGGGTCGCCGGTGCCACACGGAGCTGCGACCGGCGCCTAGTCGGACCCGTCATCCCAGCGACCACTGCCCTCGTCGTCGCTGTCGCTCCCCTCCTCGTCACTCTCGCTCGAGGAGGAGCCTTCGCTGTCGAAGGAGCTATCCACGCAGCACCGGGCCCGGGTGCCGAAGTCCCCGAAGACCTTGACGGAGAGGAGATCGCCCTCCATCAGCTTAAAATGGAGGGTGAACCCCTCCATCAAGCTGTGGATCCGGGCGAACGACTTCCACCCTCGGCCAAGATACATCACGCCGGGGGCTCGGGACTCGACGTGGACTTGCGTACCACTGATCCCGCAGCCCCTCATGCGCAGGTTCAGCATCTCAGGCTGCTCCACCTCCAACACGCTCACAAATGGAGCGGGAAGGCGGAGGCGGCGGCGAGGCGCCCGGCGCAGCCTGATGATGAACTCGCAGGGGTCATCCCCGAGGTGAACCGCCGGGAGCAGAGGAGCCGCTGGCGGGGGCAAGGCCGGCGCGCCGCCCCGTCCGCCTCAAGCGCCTCGGCCCCGTCCACGGCCTCGTCCACGACCTCGCCCCCTCCCCCTTCCCCTTACGGCCGGCTCCGCCACCGCGGGTGCAAGGGGAGGAGGGGCGCGCTGCCTAGCAGCAACTCTCGCCGCCACCGACGAAGAACCGGGGTTTCCTTTCTCCATAGCAGTCAGAGAGAGGGGACCAGGATTCAAGGAAAATAAGGGATGAAGGAGTGCGGATTTCCTTCGCCCCTGTCCGCTCTTTATAAAGGAGCGGAATGGGGGCTCGGCCGCCCCTCTCAGCCAATCGAAGCGGAGGAAGGGCAGGCGACGGGGGCCGGCCCACTACCTCGACCCGCGTTGGACCGGTTCCCTGCCTCCACTGCCGCGACCCCAAGTGCATGGACATCGCGTGGCAGGCGCGTAGAGCCGAAGCGACGGGTGAGGCGACCCCTCCCCACCCCGTGATCGTGGGGAGCGGACGCCCCAAAGACCGCGCCTCGACCCCGTTCGTTCACCGAACCGCGCCTCCACGTCTCCCCCCATTTATGGCGGAAGCGCAAACCGCCCCATTTATCTCGACGTGACGCATGCCTGCGGGACTCAGCCCCGCGCACGCTACCCACGCCTCGCACGCCTCGCACGCCTCGCCCCCACGATGCCGCGATAAGCGCGCGCCACTTGGGGAAGGCGCGACGGGCGCGGAGTTAAGATGCAGCTTGACCCAGGCCGCGCGTGCTCGTGCACTGTTAGGGCCTGGCCCAACAACGCTCAGCACCGTGTATGGCCCAGGCCCGGGGGCTCCTGTCGGTGTACTAAAGTAGGGGTACCTTAGTACCCCGAACTTGTGCACGGACAGTAGTAGCACCCTGCGGCAAGGCTTGCCAGGGGAACGCCAAGAACCTCCACGGCCCCTTTCTGGGCCAAATGAAGACCAAGTATTTGAGCCAAGAAGACGAGGCCCCGGCAAGAGGAGCTTGCCGGGCCAAGGAGACGAGGCCCCGGCAAGAGGAGCTTGCCGGGCCAAGGAGGCAAGGCCCCGGCAAGAGGAGCTTGCCGGGACGACCAAGCCGAAGCACCAAGGCCCCGGCGAGAGGAGCTCGCCGGGAAGGCCGACCAAGGCACCTCAAGATAAGCTCGCCGCGGCGCACCACGCGCCCCGGCAAGGCCTGGCGAGCGGCAAGCTCCCAGGCGCGGCAAGACAGATGCCGCCGCAAGACACTTGCCGCGGCAAGTCACCACCTCAGGACTGCGCACCAGCTCACCTGCCCACGCGTCGCTCTGGGGCTCTCCCAAAGGCACGTGGCGGGGTGCCGCGCAGCCTGAGGCGTGCGGTGGCATGCAGCGCTGACAGACTCGCCATGGTGGCAAACGGGGGCGCACCTAACGGTCCACTTCGGCACTGTTCAAGCGACCCGGACGGGCATTTAATGCCCTTGTCCCCCGCCGTCAGAAGTAGGTATGATAGCACTGTGCGGCCACTGTACGCACAGTCTTTTGCCATTTTTGCCCTCACCTACGTCGCCATCTGTGGGTAACCCCTTGAGCCTATAAAAGGAGGCCCATGCGCACGTAGGAGGGGGAGGACACCCAGTAGACATCCATCCACGTCCAGCTCCAAACTTACTGTAGCTTCTTGCGTTCCAGAGCAAGAACCCGAATCAACCAGACAAGCAGTAGTAGGGTTTTACGCATCCGTGCGGCCCGAAGCTGGGTAAAAATCGCTTGTTCGTGTGTGTGTGTGTGTGTGTCGCCTCGATCTGCTCTTTGTGCAACCTCCACTCCCCGCCGAACCAAAAAGGGGCTTTGTCCCCATAGGTGCTCGAGGAGGCCGATTTCCCCCGACACGCGGGGAGCTGGAGCTCTCCCGCATCCACTCGTGGCAGCGGCTAGAGCTGAGGTGGTCGGAGCTCGCCGGAATGGAGCTCGCGGCGGTGGCCGGAGTTCGTACCTCGGAGAAATGGCGTTGTGGAGCGCGGGTGAGCAAAGTGAAGCGCTGGGCAGCCTCCTAGGGTCACCAGGAGCTCGGTGCGGTGCACGGGCGCGACCCGTTCGAGCTCAGGCCACGGCGGCGATAAGACGGGCGGCGGCCGGAGCTCGGCTAGCACGGCCTAGGCGCTAGGGTGCGGGAACGACCGCAGGAAAAGAGGGGGAAGAACCGGGGGCTCACAGCGCATCGGACGGGGTCGTCGACAAGCTCGGGGATGGACGGTTGACGGCGAATCGACGAAGACGGCCAGCGAGCAGATGCGACGGTGAAGAGCTCGAAGGCGGCGATTCCAGGAATCCGAGGACATGTGTTGCGGCGTGGAGCTTCACAGCATCGAGGCTGAACAAGGGAACACGTCCACGGGGCAAGGGGACGGCAGTGGGCGCAGTGTTTTGCGGCGGCGCATTCCGGCTTGTTCGGGCGGCCGTGAGAGAGAGCAGAGGGGAGGGGAGAGGCCGCGGGTGAGAGACAGAGAGAGAGGTCAGGGGGTGTGTGGCGACTCGAGGGTCATCCAGGCCATCGAGGGGGCATGGAGGCGAGGTGGAGGTGGCACGGGCGCGTGCCTACACGCGGCGACCACACGCGCGCGTCCTCCTGGCAGGAGCTTGAGGACGGTGGCGCTGGTGGGCTGGGCCTATTGGCTGGGCTGCCAGCTGGGCCGGCTTCGGGTAAGGCCAGGTAAACTCTTTCTCTCTCTTTTTATTTTTGTTTCCTATTTATTTTGTTTTGTTTTGATTTAGTAAAAGTACTAAACCATTTGGTAAATTTCTGAAAATAATTGTGGGCACTTGTGAAATTATTTCCAACAGCCCTCATTTAGTTTCAGAATTATTTGAGCATTTAAAATATTGATAGCATTTAAATGCTCAAATTCAAATAATTTATGATTTAATTCAAAAATCCAGGAATGACCTATAAATATGTTCATCATTTTTGGCAGAGGTTTTCACCTTTATCATAAATCACGAACATTTCCAAAGGGCATTCTGGGTCATTGAAAAATATTTTATTTGAACCTATTTGAATTTCATTTGGTGCTAGGGTTTACCAATCCCCATTTCAAATTTCTTGAATTTAAACATGATGACATGAATGCTTTCATGCAACTAGTTACAAGCAGATCTAGGGTCGTGACAATGACATAATTTAATGTTTGACGTTTTTCTAGAAAGCATATATATCAATCCTTTGATGCGGCGTTGGTTGCTGCGGTGGTGGTGGCCACAGTGGTGTTGCGGTGGTGGATAGCAGCTTCGGCCGAGGGGTGCATGTCTGGTCGTGATGGATCGTGGGATCCGGCGGCCAGAATGAGGTCGCCTCAGGAGGTGGTGGCTGGTGGGCGGTGACCGGTGGTGGCAGGTGGTCGGCGCATCTCCGGGAGAAATCTTTGCTCCAGCCTTCAGCGGAGCCAGCGACGGCGATGCCCCCGGGTGCCATGATCTTTCTTGGAAGCATCGTCGTGGATGTGTGCTCCTCCTCCCCAGGGCTTTGGCTCCGGAGGGAAACCTCAGAGCCACTGGATCGGGCAATGGAGGCATCTTCGCGTCTTTCTCCTCCTTGGGGGCATTGTCTCGAAGCCGACTACGACTGGGAGACTGATGGACTATGACATCTTCGTTGTGGATGGAGGCATCTTTGCCGCACGGTTTGCTGAGGCGGGGCGCTGGTTTCTGTGTGGCAACGATGACGATGTCAGTGGAGCTTGGGTCGCGGCGTGGACTTCGGTAGTCGGTTCTTCCTGACGTGTCCAAGGTGCTGTTTTGTGGATTGCTTCGTTGCTTTGAAGTCGGAGCTGCGGTGGAGCGGGTCCTGGTGGTGACGATGACAGGCGCTCGGTGATAATTTGCGGAGGGCACGTCCGGCACAAGTCCTACATATTTCCCTGGTGAGGCTTGTCGTCAAAGTTGGAGCTGTCGATTGCTTGCACGTGTTGCCATCCGGTGGCAGGTGTCGTTGTGCATGCAACTATTTGAGGGTTGGCTTTGAGGTTGGAGCTCTATGATGAAGTTGGAGTTGCTCGTTCAAGGCAACTGGTGATGATGATGATGCTTGCGACTCCTCGGCGAATGCCTTTCTTCTTTGTAGCTTCGTGTCCCATGTCAGTGGCCAGGTTGGCGGTGGTGCCCATGTCATGTGGGTTGAGTTGTATCAGTTTGATGTCTACTACACAACCTCCTTCTTGTAGACGTTGTTGGTCCTGCAAGTGCACAGGTTTGTAGGACAGTAGCAAATTTCCCTCAAGTGGATGACCTAAGGTTTATCAATCCGTAGGAGGCGTAGGATGAAGATGGTCTCTCTCAAGCAACAATGCAACCAAATAACAAAGAGTCTCTTGTGTCCCCAACACACCTAATACAATGGTAGATTGTATAGGTGCACTAGTTCGGCGAAGAGATGGTGATACAAGTGCAATATGGATGGTAGATATAGGTTTTTGTAAACTAAAAATATAAAAACAGCAAGGTAACAAGCGATAAACGTGAGCGTAAACGGTATTGCAATGATAGGAAACAAGGCCTAGGGTTCATAATTTCACTAGTGCAAGTCCTCTCAACAATGATAACATAATTGGATCACATAACTATCCCTCAACATGCAACAAAGAGTCACTCCAAAGTCACTAATAGCGGAGAACAAACGAAGAGATTTGGTAGGGTACGAAACCACCTCAAAGTTATTCTTTCCAATCAATCCGTTGGGCTATTCCTATAAGTGTCACAAACAGCCCTAGAGTTCATACTAGAATAACACCTTAAGACACAAATCAACCAAAACCCTAATGTCACCTAGATACTCCAATGTCACCTCAAGTATCCGTGGGCATGATTATTACGATATGCATCACACAATCTCAATTCATCTACTCAATCCAACACATAAAACCTCAAAGAGTTCCCCAAAGTTTCTACCGGAGAATCACGACGAAAACGTGTGCCAACCCCTATGCATAGGTTCATGGGCGGAACCCGCAAGTTGATCACCAAAACATACATCAAGATGAATCATGTGATATCCCATTGTCACCACAGATACGCATGGCAAGACATACATCAAGTGTTCTCAAATCTTTAAAGACTCAATCCGATAAGATAACTTCAAAGGGGAAACTCAATCCACTACAAGAGACAAGAGGGGGAGAAGAAACATAAGATCCAACTATAATAGCAAAGCTCGCGATACATCAAGATCGTGCCAAATCAAGAACACGAGAGAGAGAGAGAGAGATCAAACACATCGCTATTGGTACATACCCTCAGCCCCGAGGGTGAACTACTCCCTCCTCATCATGGAGAGCGCCGGGATGATGAAGATGGCCACCGGTGAGGGTTCCCCCCCTCCGGCAGGGTGCCGTAACAGGGTCCCGATTGGTTTTTGGTGGCTACAGAGGCTTGCGGCAGCGGAACTCCCGATCTATCTTCTGTTCTGGAAGTTTTAGGGTACGACGATATATATAGGCAGAAGAAGCACGTCAGGGGAGCCACGAGGGCCCCACGAGGCAGGGGGCGCGCCCCCCCACCCTCGTGGCAGCTCCCGTATCTTCTGACGTGCACTCCAAGTTCCCTGGGTCTTATCCGGTGAGAAAATCACGTTCCAAAAAGGATTTTTCTATTTGGACTCCGTTTGATATTTCTTTTCCTCAAAACACTGAAATAGGCATAAAACAGCAAATCTGGGCTGGGCCTCCGGTTAATAGGTTAGTCCCAAAAATAATATAAAAGTGGATAATAAAGCCCAATATTGCCTAAAACAGTAGATAATATAGCATGGAGCAATCAAAAATTATAGATACGTTGGAGACGTATCAAGCATCCCCAAGCTTAATTCCTACTCGTCCTCGAGTAGGTAAATGATAAAAAGATAATTTTTTATGTGGAATGCTAGTTGGCATAATTTCAATGTAATTCTTCTTACTTGTGATATGAATATTCAGATCCGAAAGATTCAAGACAAAATTTCATATTGACATAAAAAAATAATACTTCAAGCATACTAACGAAGCAATCATGTCTTCTCAAAATAACATGGCCAAAGAAAGTTATCCCTACAAAATCATATAGTCTGGCTATGCTCTATCTTCACCACACAAAGTATTTAAATCATGCACAACCCCGATGACAAGCCAAGCAATTGTTTCATACTTTAACACTTACAAAACTTTTTCGATCTTCACGCAATACATGAGCGTGAGCCATGGATATAGCACTATAGGTAGAATAGAATGGTGGTTGTGGAGGAGACAAAAGGGAGAAGATAGTCTCACATCAACTAGGCGTATCAACGGGCTATGGAGATGCCCATCAATAGATATCAATGTGAGTGAGTAGGGATTGCCATGCAACGGATGCACTAGAGCTATAAGTATATGAGAGCTCAACAAAAGAAACTAGGTGGGTGTGCATCCAACTCGCTTGCTCACGAAGACCTAGGGCATTTTGAGGAAGCCCATCATTGGAATATACAAGCCAAGTTCTATAATGAAAAATTCCCACTAGTATATGAAAGTGATATCATAGGAGACTCTCTATCATGAAGATCATGGTGCTACTTTGAAGCACAAGGTGGTAAAAGGATAGTAGCATTGTCCCTTCTCTCTTTTCTCTCATTTTTTATTTTTTTATTTTTTTTATTTGGGACTTTTCTCTTTTTTTATGGCCTCTTTTTTTTTCTTTTTTTTTCTTTTTCGTCCGGAGTCTCATCTCAACTTATGGGGGAATCATAGTCTCCATCATCCTTTCCTCACTTGGGACAATGCTCTAAAAATGATGATCATCACACTTTTTATTTTCTTACAACTCAACAATTACAACTCGATACTTAGAACAAGATATGACTCTATATGATGCCTCTGGCGGTGTACCGGGATATGCAATGAATCAAGAGTGACACGTATGAAAGAATTATGAACGGTGGCTTTGCCACAAATACGATGTCAACTACATGATCATGCAAAGCAATATGACAATGATGGAGCGTGTCATAATAAATGGAACGATGGAAAGTTGCATGGCAATATATCTCGGAATGGCTATGGAAATGCCATGATAGGTAGGTATGGTGGCTGTTTTGAGAAAGGTATATGGTGGGTGTATGATACCGGCGAAAGGTGCGCGGTACTAGAGAGGCTAGCAATGGTGGAAGGATGGGAAAAAGTGCGTATAATCCATGGGCTCAACATTAGTCATAAAGAACTCATATACTTATTGCAAAAATCTAGAAGTTATCAAAGCAAAGTATTACGCGCATGCTCCTAGGGGGATAGATTGGTAGGAAAAGACCATCGCCCGTCCCCGACCGCCACTCATAAGGAAGACAATCAACAAATAAATTATGCTTCGACTTCATCACATAACGGTTCACCATACGTGCATGCTACGGGAATCACAAACTTTAACACAAGTATTTCTCAAATTCACAACTACTCAACTAGCATGACTCTAATATCACCATCTACATATCTCAAAACAATTATCCAGGATCAAACTTTTCTTTGTATTCAACACACTCATAAGAAAGTTTTACTATTATTGAATACCTAGCATATTAAGATTTTTAAGCACATTACCATGCTATTTAAGACTCTCAAAATAATATAAGTGAAGCATGAGAGTTCATCTATTTCTTCAAAATGAAACTACCACCATGCTCTAAAAGATATAAGTGAAGCACTAGAGCAAACAACAAACTACTCCAAAAGATATAAGTGAAGATCAATGAGTAGCCGAATAATTATGCAACTATGTGAAGACTCTCCCATTTAATAATTTAAGATCTTGGTACTTTATTCAAACAGCAAGCAAAGCTAAAGAAAATAAAATGACCCTCCAAGCAAAACACATATCATGTGGTGAATAAAAATATAGCTCCAAGTAAAGTTACCGATGAACGAAGACGAAAGAGGCATCCCCAAGCTTAGACGCTTGGTTGTCCTTGAATATTACCTTGGGATGCCTTGTGCATCCCCAAGCTTATGCTCTTGCCACTCCTTATTCCATAATCCATCGAATCTTTACCCAAAACTTGAAAACTTCACAACACAAAACTTAACAGAAAACTCGTAAGCTCCGTTAGCGAAAGAAAACAAAACACCACTTCAAGGTACTGTAATGAACTCATTATTTATTTATATTGGTGTTAAACCTAGTGTATTCCAACTTCTCTATGGTTTATAAACTATTTTACTAGCCATAGAGTCATCAAAATAAGCAAACAACACACGAAAAACAGAATCTGTCAAAAACAGAACAGTCTGTAGTAATATGTAACTAACGCAAACTTCTGGAACTCCAAAAATTCTAAAATAAATTGTTGAACCTGAGGAATTTGTCTAGTAATCATTTTCAAAAAGAATCAACTAAATATCACTCTCCAGTAAAATGTTCTAGCTAATTTCGTGAGCGCTAAAGTTTCTGTTTTTTACAGCATGATCATAAAGACTTCACCCAAGTCTTCCCAAAGGTTCTACTTGGCACAAACACTAATTAAAACATAAAACCACATCTAAACAGAAGCTATATGGATTATTTATTCCTAAACAGAACCTAAAAGCAATAAACTAAAATAAAATTGGGTTGCCTCCCAACAAGCGCTATCGTTTAACGCCCCTAGCTAGGCATGATGATTTCAATGATGCTCACATAAAAGATAAGAATTGAAACACAAAGAGAGAATCATGAATAATATGACTAGCACATTTAAGTCTAACCCACTTCCTATGCATAGGGATTTTCTGAGCAAACAACTTATGGGAACAATAATCAACTTGCATAGGAAGGTAAAACAAGCAAAACTTCAAAACTTTAAGCACATAGAGAGGAAACTTGATATTATTGCAATTCCTACAAGCATATGTTCCTCCCTCATAATAGTTTTCAGTAGCATCATGAATGAATTCAACAATATAACCAGCACCTAAATCATTCTTTTCATGATCTATAAGCATAGAAATTTTATTACTCTCCACATAAGCAAAATTCTTCTCATTCGGAATAGTGGGAGTATCATACGAGACTTGAATACTATAAATTGTTTCCACATTAAAAGAGTAATGTTCAGAGAAAGGGTACTCATAATCATGAAGAGTTTTATAAATATAATCATCACTACTCTTTATAGCATAAGTTTTATCACAATAATCATCATAAGTAGCAACTTTGTTCTCATCATAATCGATTGAAACCTCTTCCGAAATAGTGGATACATCACTAAATAAAGTCATGACCTCTCCAAATCCACTTTCATAAACATTAGAAGATTCGACATACTCCAAAATAGTGGGATCACTACTTCCTAAAGTTGACACTCTTCCAAACCCACTTTCAAAAATATTTTCATCATAGGTAGAAGGCATGCTATCATCATAACTACTTTGCATATCGAAACTTGAGAGGCTAAAAATATCATCATTATTAAACATAGCATCCCCAAGCTTGGGACTAAAATTAATTGCAGCAAATATATTCTCAAATATGTCATCCTCATCAAACATAGCTTCCCCAAGCTTGGGCCTTTTCATATCATAAGCATAATCACTCTCATCATTAATAGTATGGATAGCACCAATAGTATAGCAAACATTATTATCATATTCTTCCAAGCAAGTGCCAAAAAGATTTTCAAGATCATAAGAAGTATCATTATCTTCCCAATCATAATCATCACAACAAGCAATAGGCATAACGAGATCATCATCAAGTGTATCATCTTCATTTTCATGAGGCATAGCAATAATAGGAGCAACTTTATTTGGGAGAGATACCTTTTTACCTCTCTTCCTTTTTCTTTTCTTCTTCTTCACCACATAATGTGTGGGTTTAATCCTCTTTTTGGAGCTCCTTATTAATGAGATTGGTTGAATAGAAGGCTCCTCCTTGTTACCTGATTCATCATAAGAAATAATAGGAGGATATTGGGAAGTCTCTTCCCTTCCGTTAGCATTTTATTCATCCTCTATTTGTTTTCTTTTCTTTATGTAATTGGAAATATAAGGATTATCAATGCAATTCACGGCACAATACATATAAATTTTCTCTAGATCAAAATGAAGAACTTTATCAAGGGCAAATTTTGGAATATCCTTAATTCTACGTTTAATTTCTTCATAACCCAAAACTAAACTAAGTTCATTATGATGTGCAAGGGAAATCAAGTCATCACAATTTTTGGACACGATACGACCAGGAAACAATTTGCATTGGGCACTAAAATGATCACGTTCATTGCAAAGTTCACAAGTAGGGCTAAGAAATAATAAATTTTCAGCACATCCATCTAGCTCTTCTTGCAACAATTTGGTTTCTAAGTACTTATGCCTCTTGCAATATCTATCTTCCCCTTTTGGTGTGTACTTGCAAACATGCACTCCACAAAAATTGAAATGTTTATAGGAGGCATTTTCATCATAACTAGTGCAATCATCATTAGCATCATGGATATTCAAAGAATTCGTACTAACAACATTGCAATCATGCTCATCATTCAAATATTTAGTGCCAAACATTTTAGAGATTTCTTCTTCTAGCACTTGAGCACAATTATCCTTTCCATCATACTCACGAAAGATATTAAAAAGGTGAAGCGTATGAGACAAACTCAATTCCAGTTTTTTATAGTTTTCTTTTATAAACTAAACTAGTGATAAAACAAGAAACAAAAAGATTCGATTGCAAGATCTAAAGATATACCTTCAAGCACTCACCTCCCCGGCAACGGCGCAAGAAAAGAGCTTGATGTCTACTACACAACCTCCTTCTTGTAGACGTTGTTGGGCCTGCAAGTGCACAGGTTTGTAGGACAGTAGCAAATTTCCCTCAAGTAGATGACCTTAGGTTTATCAATCCGTAGGAGGCGTAGGATGAAGATGGTCTCTCTCAAGCAACCCTGCAACCAAATAACAAAGAGTCTCTTGTGTCCCCAACACACCCAATACAATGGTAAATTGTATAGGTGCACTAGTTCGGCGAAGAGATGGTGATACAAGTGCAATATGGATGGTAGATATAGGTTTTTGTAAATTGAAAATATAAAAACAGCAAGGTAACAAGCGATAAACGTGAGCGTAAACGGTATTGCAATGATAGGAAACAAGGCCTAGGGTTCATAATTTCACTAGTGCAAGTCCTCTCAACAATGATAACATAATTGGATCACATAACTATCCCTCAACATGCAACAAAGAGTCACTCCAAAGTCACTAATAGCGGAGAACAAACGAAGAGATTATGGTAGGGTACGAAACCACCTTAAAGTTATTCTTTCCAATCAATCCGTTGGGCTATTCCTATATGTGTCACAAACAGCCCTAGAGTTCGTACTAGAATAACACCTTAAGACACAAATCAACCAAAACCCTAATGTCACCTAGATACTCCAATGTCACCTCAAGTATCCGTGGGCATGATTATTATGATACGCATCACACAATCTCAATTCATCTACTCAATCCAACACATAGTGTTGGGGAACGTAGTAATTTCAAAAAAAATCCTACGCACACGCAAGATCATGGTGATGCATAGCAACGAGAGGGGAGAGTGTTGTCTACGTACCCTCGTAGACCGAAGCGGAAGCGTTGACACAATGTAGAGGAAGTAGTCGTACGTCTTCCCGATCCGACCGATCCAAGCACCGTTACTCCGGCACCTCCGAGTTCTTGGCACACGTTCAGCTCGATGACGCGCCCATAGCTCCGATCCAGCAAAGCTTTGGGGAGGAGTTCCGTCAGCACGACGGCGTGGTGACGATCTTGATGTTCTACCGGCGCACGACTTCGCCTAAGCACTGCAACGATATATTCGAGGTGGAATATGGTGGAGGGGGGCACCGCACACGGCTAAGAAACGATCACGAAGATCAACTTGTGTGTCATGGGGTGCCCCCCTGTCCCCGTATATAAAGGAGCAAGGGGGAGGGGGCGGCCGGCCTAGAAGGGGCGCGCCAAGGGGATTCCTACTCCCACCGGGAGTAGGATTCCACCTTTCCTAGTCCAACTAGGAGAAGGGGGGAAAGGAGGGGAGTGGAGAAGGAAGGGAGAGGGGGCCGCGCCCCCAAACCCCTTGTCCAATTCGGACTGGGCTTGGGAGGGGCGCGCGCCACCTCCTGGCTCCTTCCCACTAAGGCCCAATAAGGCCCAATACTCTTCCCCGTATTTCCGTAACTCCCCGGTACCTCCGAAAATACCCGAATCACTCAGAACCTTTCCGATGTCCGAATATAGTCGTCCAATATACCGATCTTTACGTCTCGACCACTTCGAGACTCCTCGTCATGTCCCCGATCTCATCCGGGACTCCGAACTCCTTCGGTACATCAAAACTCATAAACTCATAATATAACTGTCATCGAAACCTTAAGCGTGCGGACAAAGGGTTCGAGAACAATGTAGACATGACCGAGACACGTCTCCGGTCAATAACCAATAGCGGGACCTGGATGCCCATATTGGCTCCTACATATTCTACGAAGATCTTTATCGGTCAGACCGCATAACAACATGCGCTGTTCTCTTTGTCATCGGTATGTTACTTGCCCGAGATTCGATCGTCGGTATCCAATACCTAGTTCAATCTCATTACCGGTAAGTCTCTTTACTCGTTCTGTAATACATCATCTCACAACTAAGATATTAGTTGCAGTGCTTGCAAGGCTTATGTGATGTGCATTACCGAGAGGGCCCAGAGATACCTCTCTGACAATCGGAGTGACAAATCCTAATCTCGAAATACGCCAACCCAACATCTACCTTTGGAGACACCTGTAGTACTCCTTTATAATCACCCAGTTACGTTGTGACGTTTGATAGCACCCAAAGTGTTCCTCCGGCAAACGGGAGTTGCATAATCTCATAGTCATAGGAACATGTATAAGTCATGAAGAAAGCAATAGCAACATACTAAACGAGCGAGTGCTAAGCTAACAGAATGGGTCATGTCAATCACATCATTCTCCTAATGATATGATCCCGTTAATCAAATGACAACTCATGTCTATGGCTAGGAAACTTAACCATCTTTGATCAACGAGCTAGTCAAGTAGAGGCATACTAGTGACACTCTGTTTGTCTATGTATTCACACATGTATTATGTTTCCGGTTAATACAATTCTAGCATGAATAATAAACATTTATCATGAAATAAGGAAATAAATAATAACTTTATTATTGCCTCTAGGGCATATTTCCTTCAGTCTCCCACTTGCACTAGAGTCAATAATCTAGATCACATCACCATGTGATTAACATCGATAGTTCACATCATCATGTGATTAACACCCATAGTTCACATCGCCATGTGACCAACACCCAAAGGGTTTACTAGATTCAGTAATCTAGTTCACATCGCTATGAGATTAACACCCAACGAGTACTAAGGTGTGATCATGTTTTGCTTGTGAGATAATCTTAGTCAACGGGTCTGCCATATTCAGATCCGTATGTATTTTGCAAATTTCTATGTCAACAATACTCTGCACGGAGCTACTCTAGCTAATTGCTCCCACTTTTAATATGTATTCAGATTGAGACTTAATGTCATCTGGATTAGTGTCAAAACTTGCATCGACGTAACTCGTTACGATGAACCTTTTTGTCACCTCCATAATCGAGAAACATATCCTTATTCCACTAAGGATAATTTTGACCGCTGTCCAGTGATCTACTCCTAGATCACTATTGTACTCCCTTGCTAAACACAGTGTAGGGTATACAATAGATCTGGTACACAGCATGGCATACTTTATAGAACCTATGGCCAAGGCATAGGGAATGACTTTCATTCTCTCTCTATCTTCTGCCATGGTCGGGTTTTGAGTCTTACTCAATTTCACACCTTGTAACACAGGCAAGAACTCTTTCTTTGACTGTTCTATTTTGAACTACTTCAAAATCTTGTCAAGATATGTACTCATTGAAAAAACTTATCAAGCGTCTTGATCTATCTCTATAGATCTTGATGCTCAATATGTAAGCAGCTTCACCGAGGTATTTCTTTGAAAAACTCCTTTCAAACACTCCTTATTGCTTTGCAGAATAATTCTACATTATTTCCGATCAACAATATGTCATTCACATATACTTATCAGAAATGTTGTAGTGCTCCCACTCACTTTCTTGTAAATACAGGCTTCACCGCAAGTCTGTATAAAACTATATGCTTTGATCAACTCATCAAAGCGTATATTCCAACTCTGAGATGCTTGCACCAGTCCACAGATGGATCGCTGGAGCTTGCACATTTTGTTAGCATCTTTAGGATTGACAAACCTGCTGGTTGCATCATATACAACTCTTCTTTAATAAATCCATTAAGGATTGCAGTTTTGTTTATCCATTTGCCAGATTTCATAAAATGCGGCAATTGCTAACATGATTCGGACAGACTTAAGCATAGATACGAGTGAGAAACTCTCATCGTAGTCAACACCTTGAACTTGTCGAAAACCTTTTGCGACAATTCTAGCTTTGTAGATAGTAACACTACTATCAGTGTCCGTCTTCCTCTTGAAGATCCATTTAATCTCAATGTCTTGCCGAACATCGGGCAAGTCAACCAAAGTCCATACTTTGTTCTCATACATGGATCCTATCTCAGATTTCATGGCCTCAAGCCATTTTGCGGAATCTAGGCTTACCATCGCTTCTTAATAGTTCGTAGGTTCACCATGATCTAGTAACATGACCTCCAGAATAGGATTACCGTACCACTCTGGTGCGGATCTCACTCTGGTTGACCTACGAGGTTCGGTAGTAACTTGATCCAAAGTTACATGATCATCATCATTATCTTCCTCACTAATTGGTGTAGGTGTCACAGAAATAGATTTCTGTGATGAACTACTTTCCAATAAGGGAGAAGGTACAATTACCTTATCAAGTTTTCTACTTTCCTCCCACTCACTTCTTTCAAGAGAAACTCCTTCTCTAGAAAGGATCCATTCTTAGCAACGAATGTTTTGCCTTTGGATCTATGATAGAAGGTGTACCCAACAGTCTCCTTTGGGTATCCTATGAAGACACATTTCTCTGATTTGGGTTCGAGCTTATCAGGTTGAAGCTTTTTCACATAAGCATCGCAGCCCCAAACTTTAAGAAATGACAACTTTGGTTTCTTGCCAAACCACAGTTCAGATTGTGTCGTCTCAACGGATTTAGATGGTGCCCTTTTTAACGTGAATGCAGCTGTCTTTAATGCATAACCCCAAAACGATAGTGGTAGATCGGTAAGAGACATCATAGATTGCACTATATCCAATAAAGTACGGTTATGACGTCCGGACACACCATTATGCAGTGGTGTTCCAGGTGGCATGAGTTTGTGAAACTATTCCACATTGTTTTAATTGAAACCAAACTCGTAACTCAAATATTTGTCTCCGCGATCAGATCGTAGAAACTTTTATTTTCTTGTCACGATGATTTTCCACTTCACTCTGAAATTCTTTGAACTTTTCAAATGTTTCAGACTTATGTTTCATCAAGTAGATATACCCATATCTGCTCAAATCATCTGTGAACGTCAGAAAATAATGATACCTGCTGCAAGCCTTAATATTCATCGGACTACATACATCAGTATGTATGATTTCCAACAAATCTGTTGCTTGCTTAATTGTTCCGGAGAACGGCGTTTTAGTCATCTTCCCCATAAGGCATGGTTCACAAGTATCAAGTGATTCATAATCAAGTGATTCCAAAAGCCCATCAGCATGGGGTTTCTTCATGCGCTTTACACCAATATGACCTAAACGGCAGTGCCACAAATAAGTTGCACTATCATTATTAACTTTGCATCTTTTGGTTTCAATATTACGAATATGTGTATCACTACGATCGAGATCCAATGAACTTGTTTCATTGGGTGTATGACCATCGAAGGTTTTATTCATGTAAACAGAACAACAATTATTCTCTGACTTTAATGAATAACCGTATTGCAATAAACATGATCAAATCATATTCATGCTCAACGCAAAAACCAAATAACACTTATTTAGGTTCAACACTAATCCCGAAAGTATAGGGGAGTGTGCGATGATGATCATATCAATCATGGAACTAGTTCCAACACACATCGTCACTTCACCCTTAACTAGTCTCTGTTTATTCTGCAACTCCTGTTTCGAGTTACTACTCTTAACAACTGAACAAGTATCAAATACTGAGGGGTTGCTATAAACACTAGTAAAGTACACATCAATAACATGTATATCAAATATACCTTTGTTTACTTTGCCATCCTTTCTTATCCACCAAATTCTTGGGGTAGTTCCGCTTCCAGTGACCAGTCCCTTTGCAGTAGAAGCACTTAGTCTTAGGCTTAGGACCAAACTTAGGCTTCTTCACTCTGAGCAGCAACTTGCTTGCTGTTCTTCTTGAAGTTCCCTTTTTTCCTTTGCCCTTTTCTTAAAACTAGTGGTCTTGTTAACCATCAACACTTGATGTTTCTCTTGATTTCTACCTTCATCGATTTCAGCATCACGAAGAGCTTGGGAATCGTTTCCGTTATCCCTTGCATACTATAGTTCATCACGAAGTTCTACTAACTTGGTGATGGTGACTAGAGAATTCTGTCAATCACTATTTTATCTGGAAGATTAACTCCCACTTGATTCAAGCGATTGTAGTACCCAGACAATCTGAGCACATGCTCACTAGTTGAGCGATTCTCCTCCATCTTTTAGCTATAGAACTTGTTGGAGACTTCATATCTCTCAACTCGGGTATTTGCTTGAAATATTAACTTCAACTCCTGGAACATCTCATATGGTCCATGACGTTCAAAACGTCTTTGAAGTCCCGATTCTAAGCCGTTAAGCATGGTGCACTAAACTATCAAGTAGTCATCATATTGAGCTAGCCAAACGTTCATAACGTCTGCATCTGCTCCTGCAATAAGGTCTGTCATCTAGCGGTGCATCAAGGACATAATTCTTTTGTGCAGCAATGAGGATAAACCTCACATCACGGATCCAATCCGCATCATTGCTACTAACATCTTTCAACACAATTTTCTCTAGGAACATATCAAAATAAACACAGGGAAGCAATAACGCGAGCTATTGATCTACAACATAATTTGCAAAATACTACCAGGACTAAGTTCATGATAAATTAAAGTTCAATTAATCATATTACTTAAGAACTTCCACTTAGATAGACATCCCTCTAATCCTCTAAGTGATCACATGATCCATATGAACTAAACCATAACCGATCATCACGTGAAATAGAGTAGTTTTCAATGGTGAACATCACTATGTTGATCATATCTACTATATGTTTCACGCTCGACCTTTCGGTCTCCGTGTTCCGAGGCCATATCTGCATATGCTAGGCTCGTCAAGTTTAACCCGAGTATTCTGCGTGTGCAAAACTGGCTTGCACCCGTTGTGGATGGACGTAGAGCTTATCACACCCGATCATCACGTGGTGTCTGGGCACGACGAACTTTGGCAACGGTGCATACTCAGGGAGAACACTTCTTGATAATTTAGTGAGAGATCATCTTATAATGCTACCGTCAATCAAAGCAAGATAAGATGCATAAAAATATAAATATCACATGCAATCAATATAAGTGATATGATATGGCCATCATCATCTTCGTGCTTGTGATCTCCATCTCCAAAGCACCGTCATGATCACCATCGTCACCGGTGCGACACCTTGATCTCCATCGTAGCATCGTTGTCGTCTCGCCAATCTTATGCTTCTACGACTATCGCTACCGCTTAGTGATAAAGTAAAGCATTACAGGGTGATTGCATTGCATACAATAAAGCGACAACCATATGGCTCCTGCCAGTTGCCGATAACTCAGTTACAAAACATGATCATCTCATACAATAGAATTTAGCATCATGTCTTGACCATATCACATCACAGCATGCCCTGCAAAAACAAGTTAGACGTCCTCTACTTTGTTTGTTGCAAGTTTTACGTGGCTGCTATGGGCTTAAGCAAGAACCAATCTCACCTACGCATCAAAACCACAACGATAGTTTGTCAAATAGACTCCGTTTTAACCTTCACAAGGACCGGGCGTAGCCATACTCGGTTCAACTAAAGTTGGAGAAACTGACACCCGCTAGCCACCTGTGTGCAAAGCACGTCGGTAGAACCAGTCTCGTGTAAGCGTACGCTTAATGTCGATCCGGGCTGCTTCATCCAACAATACCGCCGAACCAAAGTATGTCATGCTGGTAGGCAGTATGACTTATATCGCCCACAACTCACTTGTGTTCTACTCGTGCAAATAACATCAAACCATAAAACCTAGGCTCGGATGCCACTGTTGGGGAACGTAGTAATTTCCAAAATTTCCTACGCACACGCAAGATCATGGTGATGCATAGCAACGAGAGGGGAGAGTGTTGTCTACGTACCCTCGTAGACCGAAGCGGAAGCGTTTACACAACATAGAGGAAGTAGTCGTACGTCTTCCCGATCCGACCGATCCAAGCACCATTACTCCGGCACCTCCGAGTTCTTGGCACACGTTTAGCTCGATGACGCGCCCCTAGCTCCGATCCAGCAAAGCTTCGGGGAGGAGTTCCGTCAGCACGACGGCGTGGTGACGATCTTGATGTTCTACCGGCGCAGGGCTTCGCCTAAGCACTGCAACGATATATTCGAGGTGGAATATGGTGGAGGGGGCACCGCACACGGCTAAGAAACGATCACGAAGATCAAATTGTGTGTCATGGGGTGCCCCCCTGCCCCCGTATATAAAGGAGCAAGGGGGAGGGGGCGGCCGGCCTAGAAGGGGCGCGCCAAGGGGAGTCCTACTCCCACCGGGAGTAGGATTCCACCATTCCTAGTCCAACTAGGAGAAGCGGGGGAAAGGAGGGGAGTGGAGAAGGAAGGGAGAGGGGGTCGCGCCCCCAAACCCCTTGTCCAATTCGGACTGGGCTTGGGAGGGGCGCGCGCCACCTCCTGGCTCCTTCCCACTAAGGCCCAATACTCTTTCCCGTATTTCCGTAACTCCCCGGTACCTCCGAAAATACCCGAATCACTCAGAACCTTTCCGATGTCCGAATATAGTCGTCCAATATACCGATCTTTACGTCTCGACCATTTCTAGACTCCTCGTCATGTCCCCGATCTCATCCGGGACTCCGAACTCCTTCGGTACATCAAAACTCATAAACTCATAATATAACTGTCATCGAAACCTTAAGCGTGCGGACCCTACGGTTCGAGAACAATGTAGACATGACCGAGACACGTCTCCGGTCAATAACCAATAGCGGGACCTGGATGCCCATATTGGCTCCTACATATTCTACGAAGATCTTTATCGGTCAGACCGCATAACAACATACGTTGTTCCCTTTGTCATTGGTATGTTACTTGCCCGAGATTCGATCGTCGGTATCCAATACCTAGTTCAATCTCGTTACCGGTAAGTCTCTTTACTCGTTCTGTAATACATCATCTCACAACTAACATATTAGTTGCAGTGCTTGAAGGCTTATGTGATGTGCATTACCGAGAGGGCCCAGAGATACCTCTCCGACAATCGGAGTGACAAATCCTAATCTCGAAATACGCCAACCCAACATCTACCTTTGGAGACACCTGTAGTACTCCTTTATAATCACCCAGTTACGTTGTGACGTTTGGTAGCACCCAAAGTGTTCCTCCGGCAAACGGGAGTTGCATAATCTCATAGTCATAGGAACATGTATAAGTCATGAAGAAAGCAATAGCAACATACTAAACGATCGAGTGCTAAGCTAACGGAATGGGTCATGTCAATCACATCATTCTCCTAATGATGTGATCCCGTTAATCAAATGACAACTCATGTCTATGGCTAGGAAACTTAACCATCTTTGATCAACGAGCTAGTCAAGTAGAGGCATACTAGTGACACTCTGTTTGTCTATGTATTCACACATGTATTATGTTTCCGGTTAATACAAGCATGAATAATAAACATTTATCATGAAATAAGGAAATAAATAATAACTTTATTATTGCCTCTAGGGCATATTTCCTTCACATAGAACCTCAAAGAGTGCCCCAAAGGTTCTACCGGAGAATCACGAAAAAAACGTGTGCCAACCCCTATGCATAGGTTCATGGGCGGAACCCGCAAGTTGATCACCAAAACATACATCAAGATGAATCACGTGATATCCCATTGTCACCACAGATATGCACGGCAAGACATACATCAAGTGTTCTCAAATCTTTAAAGACTCAATCCGATAAGATAACTTCAAAGGGAAAACTCAATCTATTACAAGAGAGAAGAGGGGGAGAAGAAACATAAGATCCAACTATAATAGCAAAGCTCGCGATACATCAAGATCATGCCAAATCAAGAACGCGCGCGCGAGAGAGAGATCGAACACATAGCTACTGGTACATACCCTCAGCCCCGAGGGTGAACTACTCCCTCCTCGTCATGGAGAGCGTCGGGATGATGAAGATGGCCACCGGTGAGGGTTCCCCCCCCCCCTCCGGCAGGGTGCCGGAACAGGGTCCCGATTGGTTTTTGGTGGCTACAGAGGCTTGCGGCGGCGGAACTCCCGATCTATCTTATGTTCTGGAAGTTTTAGGGTACGACGATATATATAGGCAGAAGAAGCACGTCAGGGGAGCCACGGGGGCCCCACGAGGTAGGGGGGCGCGCCCCCCACCCTCGTGGGCAGCTCCCGTATCTTCTGACATGCACTCCAAGTTCCCTGGGTCTTATCCGATGAGAAAATCACGTTCCAAAAAGGATTTTTCTATTTGGACTCTGTTTGATATTCCTTTTCCTCGAAACACTAAAATAGGCATAAAACAACAAATCTGGGCTGGGCCTCCGGTTAATAGGTTAGTCCCAAAAATAATATAAAAGTGGATAATAAAGCCCAATATTGCCTAAAACAGTAGATAATATAGCATGGACCAATCAAAAATTATAGATACGTTGGAGACGTATCACGGTTTTAGCCTGGTTTTCCTCCAATTAACCGGACAGTTCTGTTCTTCTTAATCAATGAAAATGGCAAATCTTTTGCCTCGTTTCAAAAAAAATATCCATCCTTTCGCCATAATATCCGTCGGCATTTTGTTGTTTAATTCTCAACTCTCGTTCTTCTTGACTCTCTGCATCGCAGTAGAACATCTCCTCATCCCTCACTACATGATGATTGATGATATCCGTGAGCATCCTTTGAAGGCGCTCATGCTTTGTCCAAAAGTGAGTTAGCATAACTTCCTTCTCATTCTCTTCGGACCATTGCTTCAACATTGAATCGCGTCTCAAAAGTGGTCCCGCGCGCACATAGTCATCCATGAGGATCATGGCATAGTAGCCAGACATGTGCATGGTTTCGTCTATCGGTTGTTGCTGACAACAGAAGCTAGTGTGAAATTTGAAATGCGAATACGACAAGTTCTTACGGTCGGACTTATGACACATCAAAAGAGCAGCATTCGGAACTGTTTTCAGAGTTGTCCAAGGCTTCTTTGGGTCTCTCTTGGAATCAAATAAATAATCTCGGTTGTCCCGGGGCATCAATGCAATGATGATCCAGTGTTCATTGCCGCACAAAAAATTCAACAATGTAACATGAATGAGATTGAAATCGAAGTGCGCAAGTGTATATGTGCAAGCATAAAGGAATGAACTTATGTTTCAAAGTAAGGCACAATAAAGTTGTGCTTGTGCCGAGGACTTTCAAGAATTGTCTTGTGGAGGTAATTCGCCTTAACACACTGACCTTTATCAGAATCAACATTGCCACAATGCATGCTATACGGATCAAGGAAGGCAACTTCTTCGTTCTGGAGTAATGGATTTGTAGCAATGCCATAGCGACCAAAGCCTCATTGAAGATGGATTGACTAGGTCGATGTTGAAAATATTGTCGTTGACCACATTATCAAACGCGAGATATATTTTATCAGGAGGGAATGCGTTAACAAATCCAACAACCTTTATAACTTTGGCGGTGTAACACATATCACCCTTTCATGACCTAGCTACTATGTCTTTGTGTAGAAGCTGAATTTCAATGCTTAGTGCTCTCAACTTGTGTTCTGGTTACATCGGTTCACAAGGCATAAACATTCGCCATAAGCGCGAACTAGTACGAACATTCACCACATTTTCTTCCGGTGCCTTACTGACGGTAGGTTCATTAACTGATTTCTTTTTTCTCTTTTTGTCCTTCTTACGACGCTGAGCTGAGGTGTCCATAGAATATGCTTCTCCGGAATCCATTTGTTGTGTTTGCTAAAATTTAGTGTGGCAATTATGAATCATAAAGTAGAAAAAATAAAAAAAATAGTGCTAAAATTTTGACATGACCTTTGCTAACAAAAGGACATAGCGAGTGCCAGAAATTCAGTGAAACAGAAATTAATCAATGTTTCACGAAAACATTGGCGCTCATGTCATAACCTGCAACTATAAGCCAACACACTACAAGGGATCCTAGGCACAAAATTAAAGAAAAATTCGACATAACCTTTCCTAACAAGAGGATATAATTAGTGCGAGAAATTCGGCGAAACGAAAGTTAATCGACGTTTCGTGAAAACATTGGCACTTAACTTGCAACTATGAGCCAACACACTAGAAGGGATCCTAGGCACAAAATTAAAGAAAATTCAACATGACCTTTGCTAACAAGAGGAGATAGTGAGTGCCAGAAATTCGGCGAAACAAAAGTTAATCGACGTTTCGCGAAGACATTGGCACTCATGTCATATCCTGCAACTATAAGCCAACACACCAGAAGGGATCCTAGGCACAAAATTAAAGAAAAAATCAACATGAACTTTACTAACAAGAGGACACAGTGAGTGCCAAAAATTTGGTGAAACAAAAGTTAATCGACGTTTAGTTAAAAAATTGGCACTCAGGTCATAACCTGCAACTATAAGCCAAACCATACTACAACAGATGTAATACACACTACTCAAAATTAGTCCATGCTAAATATGGATCAAAATGTACTTCTATTTACCCTAAAGACAAATAACACTAAGAAACATTGGCATGTATTTATAAACTACTAGTATTTACCCTAAATATAAATCTGACCATGCATACCGGAGAGGTGCGGCTCTTGATGTTCGAAGGCGGCGCGAGGTCTCCGGTGTTGGTGGGGAGGGTGACATGGCCGCAGGGTGCCTATCCATCGGGGTAGAGCTCTGCGGCGGCGACGACGGTGGCAGCGATGAGACGCCTCCTCTGGTGTTGGAGGAGGAGGTCGTGCTCGCGGTTGCGCGAGGAGGGGTGCGGCCGCCAGGAGCGGCAGCGACGACGTGGGGCGCGGCAGCGACTCGAGCGAGATTTGAGAGGGAGGAGACGGAGCGGGGGGGATGCTAGTTTTGGGGGCGAAGCGGTTTTTGGGCGAAAATTGGACCGCCAACATCGTGGGTTTAACAGTGACGGGCGTAGAATAGTGCCCGCCACCCGAAGAGTGAGAAGCTGTGGCAGGCCGTCCGGCACACCCGCCACTGCTAACATGACCTCCTTTTGGAGGGTACCACAGTTTCAGCTGTGCCGGGGCTGACAGTTGGCCTGCCACTGTTGGCTGACCGAGCAGTGGCGATGGGTAATGATTGCCCGCCACGATTAGGTTTCATGACGCGGCCAAATCTGAAAAGGCTTACCAGTCGCTTTTTTCCGCCCGCCGCTGCTTCCTACATAGCAGTGGCAGTCAAATGCTAGTACTCGCCACGTCTTTGTTTCCAAATTAGCTGTGGCGGGTGACCCACTGAGTCCGCCACTCATTTGAGTTCACATATAAGCCCTTTCCCAGTAGTGGCGAGAACGATGACGTTCGTCTCGCTTAGCTAGGCTCCTATTTTAATCAATGGTCAAATCATGGATGACTCCATGAACCAACATTTTTTCTCCCCTTTAATTCCTTTGGGTATACGTAAGCATGTGAACGTTGTTGGCCCAACAACTCAAGTGCTCATGGACCATGGGACAAATAATACTATACTGATTAAACATTTCTTTTGGTTACTAAAGATTAATTGTACGAATTGAGCGTAGCTCACATGATTAAGATGTGTCAGTTCAGTTTCTCGAAGATACTCGTAAAGATAGAGCGTACATGCATACATTCATAAAGATGAATTTACGTACTATGTAAACATTTGTATTTCGTAGTGTTACTAGAAAACTAACATACTAATCATGCACACGTACTACCTATTGCATACGCAACCAAATCGAAAGAAAAGTGTATGTATTGTACTATGTGTAAACCGGCTAACCTGTGATGCCCCGCCATCTATCTTGACCCATCTCTACGGGCGCGACTCGATCTGGATGGCCATCGCTAGTCGTCCCGGGTTATTGAAACCATATGATGTACGATCTCCCCTAGAGAAAAAATTAGGGTTATTTTGTCCTCCGCCGCTCAGCGCCGAGTCTCTTTACCCTGCCCGTCTCCCTTATCTTTTTCCGTTGCCTCTCGGGTTGATCGTGTTGAAAATATGCCCTAGAGACAATAATAAATATTATTCTTTATTTCTAAATTTTTAATTAATGTTTATGTTCTATGCTAAAATTGCAACGGTACTCGAGTCTGTATATCCAAGAGGCTTAGAAGAAAACTCATATGCACGCGTGGAATAATAAATAGTAAAATAGATTCCTAGTCTGGCCTCTAAGACTACATAGTGTTGCTTGATGATTTCGTTTTCCTGATCATGGACATAGGTAAGTGTAATGAGGATGTCGACAACTTTGAGGACACGTAGGTCTAGGAAACAATGTGTCCTTCCTTTGCAAGGCAATTTTTAAACGCCTAAATGCTCTTAGAGAAATTTCAAAGTGAAAATTGAAGATGGTTCTTCTACCTTCTCCTGGCTAGCTAGATAGAAGGGTTCTTCCTGAGATCCTCTACATTGCTGAACCTGCCTTGTTTATCCACCATACAAAACCCATGGGATTGACCTGGGCTTGAGTAGCCGGCTAACCTTAACTACCTCCGATGAATTTGCTTCCTTGAGACTTTTGCTGTAGGGTGTGACATAGGTTGATGTTCCAGATACTCACACGCTACTAAATGGAGTGACCTTCACCACCAAAGGAGCTTACGAGGCCTTGGGATCACAACTTTTCGACCCAAACATGCCATTCATTTGGGAATCGTGCGTGCCTAGCAGGGTTCGTATATTGGGTGGTTATTCTACCTTAACAGGCTAAACACCCGAGCAAATCTACACGGGAAGACACCTCTCAGCTCTGCGACATGTGAGGTCTGTGCATCGACGAACATCAAGGACAGGACTCACTTGTTCTTCAATTGCCCGACTCATACATGGATTAGGGCTGCTCTTGGGGTGCAGCCAATATTCAAACCGATCAGCTCCATTTGGTCTTGTCCGCTGCCCAATTGACTCAATGTGTCAGTTTGGCCTTTTATTCTTCTCCTGATTCTGTGCAAAAAATTGGGATGCACGAAACTCTAAGGTGTTTAGAGTCATTGGCCTACTTTTGGTACGAGTTTGGTGGAACGCTAGCAATTGACAACCATAAATGAAGTCGTTCAATTCTATGACGATGCCCGTTTGTTGGACATTCTGGAACGAAAGAAATGTGAGAGTTTTCCGGAACAAGGCACCTTTATCCACCCACGTGGTTTCATTGAGCAAGATTGAGGCGAAGATTTGGGTCATTGCCGAGGCTAAGTATTTGGGAAATTTAATTCCTGGAGAGTGATCCCTTTGTGTATTAACCTTTTGATGAGGACATGACTACCTTGGATATGACCAAATATATTGCATACATGTATATTTATGAGGTGATTTCTAATGCAAACTATCCAATAATTTATTTATGTCATCCAGGACAAAAATACTTCACAAACTTTTGTGCCATGTCTAATTGCAGGTGTATGGAACATATGTACAATCCACATATGAAGATAAGAGAGAAAGAGATGTTTACTTGCTGTTCAAAAAGTTCTCTCACGTCACTTTTGGCCCAAGAGAAGATAGAGTCCAAGTCTCCCACGTTCTGGATTCAGATTCGGACTGCACAGACATACCTGACTCAAAACGGCAATAACTTTTTTATACGGACTCCGAATTGGGTGATTCTTTTTTGTTGGAAAATAGATTTAATGCTCGTTCCAACCCAACTGGAATCACCTTAAAATCCGTCCGGAGCGTTGAGTTATGGACGAAACAATCTGACGCTGCAGCAGAATCCGAGTCAAACTACAAGTCCAAAGGTCTTACGTCACCTCCACTTGGGCCCATTGGACTTGTACGACCTAGGGTTAGTTTTAGGCTGCCTTGGGACGTCCTCCCACCTCCTTGGCCGCCACCCCTTGCTCCTATATAAGTAGATCCATCTAGTAGCTTTTTCCTTGGGATTTGTTTAGTTAAAAGTTAGCCATTGCAACTTCGTGTACTTCGTTTGTATCCAACGATCAGACCAAGACCGCTTACGGATCCCCACCTTTATCAATACTTCATACATATTCGCAATATTCAGATTGCTTTTATCATATTCTTGCTTGTTCTTCGATTGCTTGCAGGAATAGACCTTCGTGGTCAGGTTGATCGTGCTCCGGCGTTGTCAATAACCTCAGGAGATTGGTTTAGCGATTGCTAAGGCGCAACCTCGTTGCACGTTTGTAGTCGGATCGTCAAAGTCGTCTCCACCAAATCGATAGTTATCATCTCATCGAAAGATCGGGACACCCTCGCCTCTATCAAGTGGTATCAGTTTTCAGGTTGCTCGGTGAGAATTTCCAGTTTCCCCTAGATTAGATTTATTTTGTTACCTATTGTCCAAGAAAAAGCCACAAAAAAGTTAGATCTATTCATCCTTTTGTCCAAGTCAGTCTGAGCCTTTGCAATTTTCTTTTCATTGCTTGCATTATTGAATTATCGGTTGCATCGTCGTGTCGAGTTGCTGGTCTTAGTGTCTAGTTAGTTTAGAGTTTTGAGTTCTGTTCACATTAGTCACGTCGCCGCTGCATCGTTATCCCTTCCGTTGTCCACCACATCATCCATCAATTTCCACCACGTGCTACCCATAGTTCATTGTCACAATCATAGTTGAGGTCGTTCACATCTTCGATTGATCTAATCTGCATCTTATCTAGTTTGTCTTGGAAAGAGGGAGAGAAAAAAAAGAAAAAAAATTCAGAGAAAAGAAAGAGAAAAAGAAAAAGAAAAAAAAGTGTGAGAAAAAAAAGAGGGAAGAAAAAAAATTCGGATCTATCCAGACTCAATCTCGTAGTTGAATTCGGATTGGAATCTGTTTTGTGCACTGTTCAGTAAAATAGGCATAACTTTCTCATACGAAGTCCGTTTTGGCTGCGTGAGTACTCAAATAAAAGCTAGCGACGAGTCACATCTAAATAGTTGCAGAAGCTAGTTCAATATTTGACACCTCAAAATCGTCTTTTAAATAGGTCTTTTTGCCCTCCGAAGTTCGCGGACACAGCTTATTCCAGTTTTTCAGGCCAGTTTTCGAATTCTTTGACTCCTTATATCAATTCGGAATTGAGTGATTCTTTTTGCAGTGGAAAGCTTGAGCTAGTAGAATTCTTTGAAAAAAGTTATCAGAAAATTTGCTCAATCTTTTCAAGAGGAAAGTTGGAGAGAGAGTTGTTGTATATCCTGCTTGGCAGTTGTTTTTCATCTTTATCTTTATTGCCGTTGTGATCTTCACTTATATCTTGCTGTCCAGAGCTACTTAGTATCCTTCATTGATGCTAGTTGTGCTACGCCGTGACCTCATTAATGTTCTAGGCTCGCGTCTCTAGTACGGTCTAGCCTAGGACCAGCACAGTATCGTCGTTGAGCGTTTATTCAGCATTGCATCTTTGAATTGATTATTGCTAATCTTTTGCTACCATATATAGCCAACCCAACTCCACATATTTCTACACCGTGTATATGTACGTTCCCTTGGCAATCGCTTTACCCAACTTTTGGAGTTACTTGACACCGCTGGTTGCCGATCACCGCCTACTGCATGGTAAGAACTTGTAAGGCATTGATATTTGCTTTACTGTGAGCGTTTTACCACCACATCCTAGTAGTTATAGGAGCATTATTTTTGGATTTTGTTCTTGTTTCTATTAATCATGACAGGATCTAGAGTCAGTTCATGGGCTTTGTCCACCGCAGGAGACGTGCCACCACCTATGCAAATATCACAACCGTCGCGAGAGATGCACAAACATGCAGATGCACATGATCAGGTTAATGTTTCTATACCACAATTTAATGGGCGTTTTGGACCTACTTTATATATTGAATGGGAGTTCGACATAAATAATATATTTGCTTCCCATAATTTTGATGAACATAAAAAAGTTAAGGTTGCGGTTGGTTCTTTCACCGGTTATGCTTTAGTTTGGTGGAGTGAATATTGTCGGTTACACCCTGATTATATACCTACTACTTGGGATGATTTGAAACTTGCCATGCGACATACATTTGTCCCTGCTTATTATACTCGTCACATGATGAAAAAGTTGCAACATTTAAAACAAGGTAGTGACACCGTATCGAAATATTATGATGATTTACAAACTACCTTGTTGCATTCCTCTTTAGAAGAAAGTGAAGAAGATTTTATGGATAGATTTTGGGGAGGATTAAACCGTGACATTCAGGATATACTAATTCATGAAACATGTTATCCTATGGACCGTTTGTTTCGTCTTGCTTGCAAAGCTGAACAGGAGATAACAAGACGTCTTGCCCACAAGACAAACAAGCGGAAGGAGCAAATCCCAAGAGTTGCGACGGTTGTTCCTTCCACCACCACGTCTCCTGTGAAAACAACATCCATTGTTGAGAGCACTACATCACCTCCACCATGTGCCGTGTCGCCACCTAGAGTGCCTACATCGTCTTTGTTAAACATAAGAGGTAATGACAAAGGTACCGATCTTCCACCTCCACATGAGTATGACGAATGCTTTGTCAATTTAAATGAACCATGCGATGAGCTACCCACTACTTTGATCACACCAGCTATTTTAGAGGACTATGTTCATGATTTGACTTTGCCATGTGATCAAACAATTTTGAGTGAACCCATTGAATTAACTATTGACGCAAATGAATCATGTGAATCAGGGAATAAATCATATTTTGATCAAATACGTTTGAAAATAATTGTGCCATTGTTTAATCATTTTGATATGACCTCTAATCTTGGTGATGATTCATCAATGTTAGGATGGTTTAATGATAAGCATTGTCAATCTTTTGATATGAATAAGAGCTTCACTTATATGTCCAAACTGAGTTGCAATATTTTCATGCCTTTGACTTCTTGTGATAATATATTGGCTTTATTTTTCACGACTTTTGAAGGGTGCTCTTGTATAACTGTGTCATATGTGCCACAACTGAGATCAGTTAAAATGGATGACATATACATATACAACGTGTACACCTTGTCTCTATTGTTAGCCATATTTCAGATTAAGCAACGCCGAGGACGGATTTGTTTTCAAAAAGGGGAGGATGATGAGGACATGACTACCTTGGATATGACCAAATATATTGCATACATGTATATTTGTGAGGTGATTTCTAATGCAAACTATCCAATAATTTATTTATGTCATCCAGGACAAAAATACTTCACAAACTTTTGTGCCATGTCTAATTGCAGGTGTATGGGACATATGTACAATCCACATATGAAGATAAGAGAGAAAGAGATGTTTACTTGCTGTTCAAAAAGTTCTCTCACGTCACTTTTGGCCCAAGAGAAGATAGAGTCCAAGTCTCTCACGTTCTGGATTCAGATTCGGACTGCACAGACATACCTGACTCAAAACGGCAATAATTTTTTCATACAGACTCCAAATTGGGTGATTCTTTTTTTGTTGGAAAATAGATTTAATGCTCGTTCCAACCCAACTGGAATCACCTTAAAATCCGTCCGGAGCGTTGAGTTATGGACGAAACAATCTGACGCTGCAGCAGAATCCGAGTCAAACTACAAGTCCAAAGGTGTTACGTCACCTCCACTTGGGCCCATTGGCCTTGTACGACCTAGGGTTAGTTTTAGGCTGCCTTGGGATGTCCTCCCACCTCCTTGGCCGCCACCCATTGCTCCTATATAAGTAGATCCATCTAGTAACTTTTTCCTTGGGATTTGTTTAGTTAAAAGTTAGCCATTGCAACTTCGTGTATTTCGTTTGTGTCCAACGACCAGACCAAGACCGCTTACGGATCCCCACCTTTATCAATACTTCATACATATTCGCAATATTCAGATTGCTTTTATCATATTCTTGCTTGTTCTTCGATTGCTTGCAGGAATAGACCTTCGTGGTCAGGTTGATCGTGCTCCGACGTTGTCAATAACCTCAGGAGATTGGTTTAGCGATTGCTAAGGCGCAACGTCGTTGCACGTTTGTAGTCGGATCGTCAAAGTCGTCTCCACCAAATCGATAGTTATCATCTCATCGAAAGATCGGGACACCCTAGGCATGATAACTATCGATTTGATGGAGACGACTTAGGGTGTCCCGATCTTTCGATGAGATGATAACTATCGATTTGGTGGAGACGACTTTGACGATCCGACTACAAACGTGCAACGACGTTGCGCCTTAGCAATCGCTAAACCAATCTCCTGAGGTTATTGACAACGCCGGAGCACGATCAACCTGACCACGAAGGTCTATTCCTGCAAGCAATCGAAGAACAAGCAAGAATATGATAAAAGCAATCTGAATATTGCGAATATGTATGAAGTATTGATAAAGGTGGGGATCCGTAAGCGGTCTTGGTCTGGTCGTTGGACACAAACGAAGTACACGAAGTTGCAATGGCTAACTTTTAACTAAACAAATCCCAAGGAAAAAGCTACTAGATGGATCTACTTATATAGGAGCAAGGGGTGGCGGCCAAGGAGGTGGGAGGACGTCCCAAGGCAGCCTAAAACTAACCGTAGGTCGTACAAGGCCAATGGGCCCAAGTGGAGGTGACGTAACACCTTTGGACTTGTAGTTTGACTCGGATTCTGCTGCAGCGTCAGATTGTTTCGTCCATAACTCAACGCTCCGGACGGATTTTAAGGTGATTCCAGTTGGGTTGGAACGAGCATTAAATCTATTTTCCAACAAAAAAATAATCACCCAATTTGGAGTCCGTATGAAAAAGTTATTGCCGTTTTGAGTCAGGTATGTCTGTGCAGTCTGAATCTGAATCCAGAACGTGAGAGACTTGGACTCTATCTTCTCTTTGGGCCAAAAGTGATGTGAGAGAACTTTTTGAACAGCAAGTAAACATCTCTTTCTCTCTTATCTTCATATGTGGATTGTACATATGTCCCATACACCTGCAATTAGACATGGCACAAAAGTTTGTGAAGTATTTTTGTCCTGGATGACATAAATAAATTATTGGATAGTTTGCATTAGAAATCACCTCACAAATATACATGTATGCAATATATTTGGTCATATCCAAGGTAGTCATGTCCTCATCACCTTTGTGCTCATGAAACTCCCGAACCTTTGTCATTATTTTTAATTAATGAGATGAGGAAAGTCCTTTGCCTTCGTTTGAAAAAAACATTTACGACCTCACACTTGGTCACATCGCCGAAGTCAGGCCAACCTAAAGAAACATGTCCGTATGTGGTGTGGTTTCTTGTTTGCTCGTCTGTCTTGACCTTGTAAAAAACAAAAAAGAAATATGGGAGTCTTTCCCTCCCACGATGACAATTAAAAAAATGATGGGCAGGACGATCCTCGAGGCCCCATCGCAGCTCTAAAAGAATTGATTTATTCCAGCTCTAAGAAATGATTTATTCCAATAAAGCTGGGCATAATATATGACTCCAGTGCTTAGTGTTGAGCTGCTGGTCAATGGATTGTAGGGTAAACTAGCGGAACTATATGTAATATCTGGGTTAAAAGGAAAAATATATGATAAACGAGTCCCCTCAGACCCTGTTTGATTAGTCCCTCAGCAAAGGGATTGAAGAGGATTTTAACTTGCAAGGGATTTAATCCCTCTAAACATCTTGAAACCCTGCCTAACCGAACAAGCTGTCAAACGGGAAGCTGCTGGATGCTTGGGTCTAGGGTGGGAAGCGGACACGCCTGCGCCGTTCGCGTCTGTCCGCGCCGACTGGAAGTGTACTAGTAATCTTCATTACATTGGTAATCGTCTTTTTTTTAGCCGAAACCGTAGAACAATCGTTCTACGGTATTTTCTATATTAAATAAAGTAAAGTATATTTACAAATGGCTAAATAGCCTACAGCAGGACATCAGCCAACACCTGTTTTAGGAAACATAACTATCATAAGGAAATTAGAGATTATGCTCGACCCAACTGGTAATCAACTCAGCTTTCTTCGCCTTTGCTCTCAGCCTAGTCATTTCCATGCCTTCCCGGAGATAATGTTGCCAGGACCCATAACTTATTGGCACCTTTCTGAAGATTTTATCATTTCTGATCATCCAGGTGCTCCAACAGCCCATAATCACCACTTCCATTGCAATATCTTTGGGCAGCTCTCTGAGAGTGAAAAGAACTTCATCATAGGTTGATGTGCCTCTATGTTTAGCAGGAGTAATTCTATACCAGCAGTAGCTAGCAAATTGGCAATCCCAAAAAAGATGTGTGCTGGTTTCAACAGTAGAGTCTGCACAAAGGGCACAGTTGTAATCATCTAGATGCATACTTCTGCGCTGAATTATATTCCTGGTGCTCAGTCTGTCATGGAGCAAAAGCCAAAAGAAAATTTTGTGCCTGAGCCTACAAGACGTTTTCCAAACTTTCTGAAAGATCTCATGAGCATTGCTAGGACCAGACATGGCTTTATAAATGGTCATAGCTGAGAATTTTGGATTATTGCCTGCCATGATCCAAGAGTCTTTGATTGTTATGTCTGCCCTAGTTGTCAAGATGTTGTGTAGAGCATTGAACTGTTGGTATGCCTAGAGAGATAAAGATCTATGAAACATGGTGCTTAAGTCTACATTCTGCTGTGCCTCTGCCAAGGTGATGTTAGCAGAAATAGCAAAAAAAATGTAGTTCAGGGTACTGTGTGTTGAGAGGCATGCTTAACCACTTATCTGACCAGAAAAGTACTGTGTCTCCTCTGCCTACTTTGCATTTTGTATGTGCCTTTGGTAATCGTATTAGTGATAATTCTACTTGTATGGACCAATGCGAACGCCATTCGCCTGCATCCCTACCTGGATCCGGCAGCGAGACGCGTCGCCGTCAGACGGCTTGCGTGGCGGCCTATCACCCAGGCCGACGCCTAGGGTTTCTTGCTGGGCTCGAGTGTGAACGTGTGAGAAATGGCCCCCGCAAAAATCTACTACGTGTGAGGAGTGGGATAAGGTGACCGTTAGAATGGCAGATGGAACAGAATGTCCCAGAAAAAATGCAGGGCCGTGCAGAACAGGCTGTTCCCGTGTTCCGGCCAAGCTATGACGGCACCTACCGATTTAAACGAGACGGGGACCCATATTTACTACTTTATCACAGTGCGAATACAGTTGGAATACAGCTTACAGCACAAATCCCCACGCGACTGGACATGTATCAGATGCAGCTTTTTAGCCTGGGCTCAGAAACGAATTTTCGATCTAGTAACTCCAATATACTCCATGTAAGAGAGATGGAGCATCTAAAGCTGGATACAGCAAATCCGACCCTCAAAAACAATTTCCACAACTGGATACCTCAGATCCATACAGTAATATGCACATGAAACCTAATCTAAAGTGAAGCCGGCGGCAGGTTGCACCGGCCCAAATGTTATTAGTTCAATTATCGGCAAGGTAAAGTAAGACATGGAAAAGGACCGGCTCAAAGAAAGTCGAGGCACCGTCGTCTCCCATGCCATAATCTTCCTCGTTGGAGCCCGGAACCTTAACGGTGTCGGAAGATGAGATTGATGATGTATCTGTTTACCATACGGGGCACCGAAGAATGCGACTTCGCCTCGCCAACGTCCACCGCTGCAAGAGCTGCCGCCGTCTCCCCGCCCACTGCAATTTAAATTTACATTAATTTAAATTTAGGAGTACTTTCAGTAGAGTACTCCTAAAGAAATTTACAGTAATTTAAATTTAGGAGAACATTCAGTAGAGTACTCCTAAAGAAATTTACAGTAAATCCTACTTAAGCAGATATTTAAATTTACTGTACTTTCAGTTGGAGTACTACAACTTGTAAAGTTGCTCTAACTTGTAAACATGCATGTATACAACATATGATCCAGCAGCACATGAGCTAATTTTCACACTCTAGCAGCACAAGCACAAGCACTACTACTCCACTCTAGCAGCAGTAATAATCTAGCAGCACCACTAGCAGATGGAATAGAAGCACACGCAGTAGATCCAAGCAGCATGGAGTAACAAGGAGTAGCAGTACATACAGTACAAGCAGTAGCATTACAAGCTTGATATGCTTGACGTGCTGGCCTTGTCGTCCAGCAGCTCCATCTCCTCCAGCAGAGTAGCAGCTCCATGTCCTCCGGCAGCAAATTTTCTACTTGCAGTAAATTTTCCAAGTGTCACTACTAAGCAAAATCAACACTTCAGAGTACAGCACAAGCAAGGGATATGCCTACCTTTCCCTTCATGAAGTTGGAGAGGTGGCGCATGGAGAGCGGCGGGCGGTTGGTCTTGCTCTTGGTCCTCCTCAACACAACAATCACAATCCAGAAACGGTAGAGCTGCACTCCAGAAAGCAACACAACAATCACAATCAAGAAGCACACGCATCATTATACAGGAAACGTGTAGGGAGAAGCACACCCATCATTATAAAGGAAACATGTACTCTAATGAAAATACTAGTCAACATGGAGTATGATTATACACCAATCATACTTTAGTAAAAACAGTAAACAGGAAACATGTACTCTAACGAAAAAAGTAAACATGGAGTATGAGAAGCACAATCATTATACAGGAAACATGGGAGTATGATTAGTTTACCGTAATGAGAACAGTAAAGATTCTGTTTGATTTGGTACATTTATTCATGAGATTCAACTTGATGGTTCAAATTTACAGATCATAGACCCTCTCGTTTCAACTCGATGGAGTAGAAGCAATTTTGAGAGGCACACTCTGCTTCTGCAGTTCTGCTACACTAAAAGTCAGTTTACAGCCAAAAGCAGAGGCACACTCTGCTTCTGCTACACTTCATTTGGAACAAGGGATGCTGCAACACTAAAATTCAGTTTACAGCCAGAGGTTGACAAATTCCAGCAAATCAAAGCACAGGTGCGCCTAAAAAGCAAAAGCAAAAGCAAAAGCTAAGCATACCTACACACCATTGTCGGCGACTACTCCCGCCGGTGCTAAGCGAATCACAAACAGTCCATACCAATGACATCTCAAACCGAGGTCACGCTTAAGTACCTTGAAAAGGAGCTTGAGGTAGACATCGTCGAACTTGGGCGCGACACGCTTGGTCCTCTTGTTCCTTCCGCCGGCGACGAGGTCGATACCCTGAGCAGCACAGCAGCTTTAGCGCAAGTCTACAGGAAACCCGGAACGATCTGGAAGGGAGCAGGGGCTGAGAGGCTCACCATGGCTGCTTCTGCAGCAGCGGTAGGGTTTCCTCACGGGTAGTCAAACCCTCGACGATCCACCTTGCCCACTATCCTCCTAATCACCAGCGACCAAGTTTTTTGAGAGTCTGTCTCAGTAGGACAAGGAATGTTGAGGCTGGCCGCCAAGAAGCAACGCTGACAAACCTCTCTGGAACTCACGCACTGCATAAGAATGTGTTCCACAGAATCTGTCTCCTGGAGGCAAGTGTAGCAAGCAGATACATTATCCTGGAGACCATGCCACTGTCTTCGATCCGACATCCAGAGCCTGTACTGAATAGCCAGCCACAAAAAAAAATCTACATTTCAGCGGAGCCCAACACTTCAATATGCCGGATGCTTCCTTGATAGAGCGCCTTGTATACTGAACCAGCCGAGTACACACCCGAAGCAGTCCACGAAGCAGTCCACGGCCATGAGAAAACGTCCTCAGCAGAAACATCTCTGGGATGGTTCCTGATTGCGTGCCATAAAAGATTGAACTGATCCCTCTTGCGCCGAGAAAATCGGTGCAACATCCGCGACCCAACTGTGATCCCACAAAACTTGTTGAACAGTAAGCGAACAAGACACCTCGAGGTAAACCAGAGGCGCCAGGTCTTGAGTCGAACCTCCATTGATCAAGCGATCCTTCCAGAAGAACACTGCAGATCCAATTCCAACAGTAATAGAAACCAAACTCTAAGACTCTGGCTGCATCTTCGTCCTGGACCATCGTGAGACGTGCCACGGCCTGACTAGTTGGATGCGTCGAAACCATTCCCAGTGCACACGCAATGCAATCGCCTGAACCCCAGTCCTTAACACCCCAAGCCACCGAGATCAACTAGATTAGCCACATTGCTCAAGCCGCTAAACGTTTACCTCCTTGAACAGCATCATATCCTGCCAAAAAAAAAAACAATCTCACCCAGCTCTTCATGGCCTCAAAGACCCACACCAGAGCATCCATCACCATCCATCACCATCCATCACCAGGAGGTGATGCACCGGTCTTGCCGCAATCACCGCTTGAACCAGCACCAGGTGCCCAGATCTTTCCAAGAATCCTCTCTGCCAGCATGGAACAAATTCCTTGACCGCGTCCAGCATAGGCTGCAACTGCACCCTCGACAACGGGTGGATAGTCAACTGAAGCCTCAAATATTTGATAGGGAATTTTTGCAACCTCACAGTGCAATGTCTGAACTATGTGATGCTGATCTGTAGACTTGCCTCTGATCACAACAGCGGTTGATTTGCTGTAGTCAACAGGTGGATAGTCAACTGAAGCCTCAAATATTTGATAGGGAATTTTTGCAATCTCACGGTGCAATGTCTGGACTATGTGATGCTGATCTGTAGACTTCCCTCTGATCACAACAGAAGTTGATTTGCTGTAGTTGACTTTGAGCCCTGATGCCTCTCCAAAGATATTCAGGGCATCACGCACAGTCCACAAATCCGGCAAGGAAGCCTTGAGAAACATCACAACGTCATCGGCGTAGATGGCAATCCACTGCCCGACGAGATACCCAGGATCTCGCTCATCAGACCCGCAGCCGCCGCAGGATCCGCCTTGATGTCGCATCCCAGATGTAAACCATGCGACCAGCTCGCAGCACTGACCTTGCGATTGTCCAGTGACCAGCTGCACTTCAATAGTATCCTCTCAAAGCGTTGCGGGTGCATAAGGGCACAAATCCCAGACCTTGAGCTCATTGTCAATCGCATTGGTGAGGAGGTACAACCCATCAGGACTAAGCTGCATTTCGATTATCATTTCCTGATGTCCTTCGAGAGATTTTGTGACTTCATTTTTGCAAAGATGCCACCACTTGAGGTCGTTATCCAAGCCACCAATGAGAACCTTATCTGCCGTCTCTGAGAAGCTCATGGCAGTAATCTAGTACTTTTCTACGCAGATACCAGAGCTTCGTTGTACCATCATCCAATCCACTCACAACAAGAGGTGGCCACTTATGTGACCGGCAACATGAGTTGGCAAATGATGAGTGCTCAGCCATCTTCTTAACCTGATTGCCAGGTTCAACGTCCCAGACCCTTGAGTCTTGTCAAGCCTTGCAGAGATAATCTGCCTCCCTTTCGCTGGTCCACTGAAATTCAAGGAAACCATTCTCGTTCCGTCTCAGTACCATCTACCGTCACCATGAACATACCACAAGAAGATATCCTTGTCACGGGAGCCTGATGCTATCACAGTTCGAACAGCATTGAACTTCATGCAGTAGACAGGGCTCTGGTGGACTGTGAATGGCATTATCAGCGCCTCCAGGCTGGATGAGCGTTGTTTCCCACCAGGCCCAGGGCCAGGAGTCCAGTTGTGGCACATTGCCCAGCTCCATTCGTGGACGTGGGGCTGCTAGGGCCTAAGAATTGTTGCCTGGAGCGGAGTACATCTTAGTTTGTAGTGACATTTACGTTCCTGTCACAAAGAAAAAGATAAGATGGCTGCAAAAAATGACCAGATCTATACACACTGGAGTCTAGAGTCCAAATGTATGCACATAAACATCTATGCAGAAACAAAAAACATACATTCTCCAGGTTTTCAATACAGACACAAACAATACCTGATAATAATCACTGTGTCATTTCAGTAATGAGATTTAAGTAAAGCTGTAGTGATGCAACAACCAAGGTCAATATGCACAAAGTAAGGATTATTGGTACCCACTTACCCAGTGCTAGTAATCAAGCAATAAATAAAAATGCTACTACCTCCGTCCGGGATTAGAGGTCCCGTGAGCCGCGCTAGGATGTGTGAATTTACAAGGCCGCAACAAGTACTAGCCGAAGTATTTAGTCTCGGTTCCGCTTCCATTGGCTGTTGTAATTATGACCGGCAGCATGCAACCAGTAAAAGCGCTTCGGTCAGTACGCCCAACCAGCCATGCAACCTACTACAGCCAAGGGCAGTCATGCAGCCAGTTAAATTCTTGCAATCAATTTAGTCGGAGCGCGTGCACGCATGTCACTATGGCTTCGCCTTGGTCTTGCCGTTTTGGCTCATGGGACCTCTAATCCCGGATTGAGGTACTAGTTCATTAGGGATGCGTTTGGTTGCAGGGATATCCTCCGAGGGACAGGGATAGCCCTTCTATACGAGGGATGCCACCCGTTTGGATCCGAGGCGAGGGAGGACAGGGGCAACCAGATGCTTGGAATATTCGCCGAAAACGGGGCTGGGGTCAGCCGCGAAAAACTGGCGGGTCGCGCCAGCCACCCCGCGCGCGCGTCGCTGCGTTCACGCGCAAAACATTATTTTCGGGTATTGACCCCCGCTCACCCCTCGCGAAACCCTCACTTTCTCCGTTCCTCGTCTCTCCCTTTTGTGAGCGGCGGCGGCAGCGACGGCGACGCATCTAGCAGAGGCCGGCGAGAGGTGAGTCCTTCTCTACTCTTTCCCTCTCCTCTCCTTTCCTTCTATCTCCCTACCTCCATCAATCGAGTGTGCCGGCCGGCCGTTACGGAGGGTGTGCACAGGGGCGACGCGGGCTAGATTTGAGGCGGCGGCGCGACTCGATCTGAACGAGGGCGGCGGCTGGGGGCTTGAGAAGGCGCGAGCGGCACCAGGAGGTCGCCCTTGCCCACCGTGGGGAGCCTGGCCATGGGGGGATCTCACCACCAGGGTGTGCTGGCGGAGGTGGAGAAGGATTCCCCGGCGAGCGGCTGCATACGCACGACTGCGTCCGCTAGGCTGCATCGGCGTGTGTGTGTTCTGATGTGTGTGCGCTTGATGCTTTGCTGCTGTAGGCTGATGTGTAGTGTTCATGTGTGCGTGTGCTAGAGTCTGCTCATGTGTGCGTGTGCTAGACTGATGTATATTATCTGTTTTTTTGCCGGAACTGATGTACATTGTCTATTGTTGCAAGATATCTGAAGGTCACCGTGAGCACATCTAGCAGCACAACTTCAATCTGAGGTAAAACATACACTCCACCACCTACCTCCTGTTTCTTTCTCTGAAATATTTGACACTAGAACAGAACGTCGATTTACCTCTGAATAATTGGCTTCTTGTAGACAGATTTTGTGCTATTAAAGTATTCTTGTTCACATGTTAAAGTGTCATTTCTAATTGCATTGTAGATGGACAGAAAAACAAAGATGTTAATTTACGCGGCTGCGGCCCAGTGGTTTATCAACATGATAGCATTGGTTGTTCAATCCAGAAAAAGAAAAAGAAGAGAAGCAATTACGTATGCCCCAATTGATGAGAGAGATAGGATGAGAAGAGAGTATTTTGACAACAAAATATGGAAGAATGACACAATTTGTGTGAACATGCTTAGGCTTGGGAGAGAACCTTTCTTTAGGTTTTGTCAACTTGTGAACATGCTTAGGCTTGGGAGAGAACCTTTCTTTAGGTTTTGTCAACTCTTTAGGGATCGCAACTTGCTAAAGGACACAATACACTTGACTGTTGAGCAACAAGTAGCGATGTTCTTGCACACCGTTGGGCACAACATTAGAAATAGGGTAATTGGCGCCAATTTTGGTAGATCCGGTGAAGTCGTGAGCCGTTACTTCAAAATGGTACTCCATGCCATTGGTGAGCTTCGAGATGACCTTATTAGGAAGCCTTCATTGGAGACCCAAACCAAAATAGAAGGAAACTACCGGTGGGATCCATACTTTAAGGTATGAGACCAAGTGACAACTATATTTTGTCATTGTAGGCATGAATTTGTTTAGATCCTAATATTTGGGTTTTTGTTTTCACCAAATAGGATTGTATTGGAGCTATTGATGGTACACATGTGCGAGCCTCAGTTACACCTGATATGGAGGCTGCTTTTCGTGGTAGAAAGACTTATGCTACTCAAAATGTGATGGCGGCTGTAGATTTTGACCTTCGATTCACATATGTGTTGGCCGGTTGGGAGGGGACAGCACATGATGCTCTAGTTTTACGTGATGCTTTAGAACGTGAAAATGGTCTACGTGTCCCACAAGGTAATAGATGAACTATATACATCTGTCTTGTCAATGGGTTATTTATATATATATAACCAAGTAACCCAAATGTTTCTCGTTTAGGAAAATTTTATCTAGTTGATGCTGGATATGGAGCCAAACCAGGTTTTTTGCCTCCTTTTCGTGCCGTGAGGTACCACTTGAATGAGTGGGGAAACAACCCCATGCAAAATGAGAAGGAGTTGTTCAACCTTAGGCATTCTTCTCTTCGTGTGACCGTAGAACGTGCATTTGGGTCATTGAAGAGAAGATTCAAGATACTTGATGATGCCACCCCATTCTTTCCCTATCCAACACAAGTAGACATTGTTGTGGCTTGTTGCATTATTCACAATTGGGTTATAAATGATGGGATAGATGAATATATAATACCCGAGGATGAATGGGTGCCAAATATTACTCATGCTTCATCATCAAGTGGTCAAGCACATGAACATGCATACATGGCTAATTTTAGGCAAGGACTCGCTGATCAAATGTGGGAAGACCGACAAAACCATTTGCAAGGTCAACATATGTAGTGACTACTATGTCATTTAGCTTATTGTGATGAACTATTATACTTTGGAACTATTGTGTTGGAACTTATTTGTAAGGACATATTATTTTCTGAGATGGCATTTGTAATGACAATTTAAGTTGCTGAAATTGTTTTGTTATGTCCAAGTAATGTCCAATTACTTTGTGAAACTATTTTGTTATGTCCAAACACTTGCTGAAATTGTAGGGAATGGCTGCTAAGCAAGTTTCATGGACACCTACCATGTCAAAGTTCATGCTGACATGGCTAAGTGATTTAGTCTCCAATGGCAATAGAACAAGCACTGCCTTCAAGCAATCACAGTTCAACTCTTGTGCCACTGCTTTGAATGAGCATTTCCAACTTAACTTGAATGGAGATCAGATCAAAAATCATAATAGGACATGGAAGAGGAAACTTCAGAAAATAGTGAAACTCAAGGAGTTGAGTGGTGCACTATGGGATGAGGACAAGTGTATGATTGTTCTTGATCATGAGCATTACACAAATCATGTTAAGGTAACTATTTTCCTGCCCATGAGTATTTGTTGTTATTCTTCCTTTACACAAATACTTGCTGAAATTCTTTGTTCATGCTCAAATACTTGCTGAAATCAGTATCTATAAGTCGAAATACGTGTTGAAATCAGTATATACAAGTCCAAACACTAGCTGGAATTGTTTCTTTATGTCCAAATAATTGCTGTAATTGTTTCTCTATGTCCAAACACTGGCTGGAATTACCTATATTTGCTGAAAATCGTTTCTTCATGTCCAAACAATTGTTGTACATCTTTCTTTATGTCCAAACATTTTATGTACATCTTTCTTTTATGCTGAAATAATTTTTGGAATGTTACTTTATGACCAAACACTTGCTGGAATTGTTTCTTTATGTCCAAACACTTGTTGTACATCTTTCTTTTATGCTCAAATACTTGCCAGATTTATTTCTATATGCTAAAATACTTGCTGAATGTTTCTTTATGTCAAAATACTTATTGAAATTACTAATTTTGGTTCTACAAGGCTCACCCAGAGGATGAACAATACCTTAACAAGACTATTACTCATTATAAGGAGATGGTGAATATAGCTGGAGGGAGCATGGCTACAGGGCAATATGCAAAAGGCTCAAGTGACCCTCTTGCTACAGAAGTGGTAAATCTTGAAGAAGAGACAGCCAAGAAAACCACTGCCCCAAATGAGGAGGTTGCGCAATCAACCAATGTAGGTTCATCTGGTCCCAAACCAAAGAAAGCCAAACCAAATCCTTGTGCAGACGACAAGTTGCACGCGACCATACTAGCATCTAGTGAAAGAATTGCTATTGCGATAGAGAAGAGTACTAGCAGCGAGAACAATGCCATAGATGGTCTTTGGGAGAGCATGAAAGTACTTCATGGTTTCACTTTGGATCACCTTGCTCATTACTATGCATATTTGGTTGACAATCCTCGTGTTGCTATGGCATTCAAGGTGTTAGAAGAGGATCAAAGGAAGGTTTGGGTTTCTAGGTATGTCAAGAGTACCTTCCCTGAAGCGTAAGGATGGTGAGTGCATATGTGGTGAACTGGTGATTGACTTGTACTTTTGATGCAACCAAAACATGAACTATGAGTTGTATTGATTAACTCTTTTGATGCAACCAGACAATAACTATGGTTGTATAACTATTAGGTTCTAGTAGTACTCCATGGAATGTTGAACTATGAGTTCTATGCACCTGAGTTCTATATATATGAAATGTTGAATTATTATATGTGATGAAGTTCAAAGTTTGCTCTACTGTTTTGTTTTGGATGTTGTGAATAGTATAAAATTTCGAAATTATGACTGTACGCAACATATTTTCCTTGTTTCATTGAAAAAGTGCAAATTATGAGGGTAATCTCATCATCTCAAGTCAAAAAGGTTACCACAACCCTTATTCTTTGATTATCCCTCGAACCAAACACTACAATGGCTATCCCCAACCATGTTTCATCCTTCCATCCAAACAAAACATGGGATAACCTCACCCTTCCAACCAAACAGAAAAAAGGGCTATCCCTAGCCAGCTGGTTGGGGATGCCCTCAGCCACCCTAATCTGTCCCTCAAACCAAACACATCCTAGAAGGACCGGAAATATATGTTTGGACCAACATCAACAGTTTTTATCTATAGAATTGTCCACATAAGGAGATAGAGAATTATTTACCTGAGAAAATCGGTGCAACATCCGTGACCCAACTGTGATCCCACAAAACTTGCTGAACAGTAAGCGAACAAGACACCTGAGGATCCACTTTGAGGTAAACCAGAGGCGCCAGGCCTCGAGGCGAACCTCCATTGATCAAGCGATCCTTCCACAAAGAACACTGCAGATTCAATTCCAACAGTAATAGAAACCAAACTGTAAGACTGCGGCCGCATCTTCGTCCTGGACCATCGTGAGACCCTGCCACGGCTTGACTAGTTGGATGCGTCGAAACAATTCCCAGTGCACACGCAACGCAATCGCCTGAACCCCAGTCCTTAACACCCAAGCCACCGAGATCAACTGGATTAGCCACATTGCTCCAAGCCACTAAAAATTTACCACATTGAACACCATCATATCCTGCCAAAAAAAAGCAATCTCACCCAGCTCTTCATGGCCTCAAAGTCGCACACCAGAGCATCCATCACCAGGAGGTGATGCACCGGTCTTGCCGCAATCACCGCTTGAACCAGCACCAGGTGCCCAGATCTTTCCAAGAATCCTCTCTGCCAGCATGGAACAAATTCCTTGACCGCGTCCAGCATAGGCTGCAACTGCACCCTCGTCAACGGGTGGATAGTCAACTGAAGCCTCAAATATTTGATAGGGAATTTTTGCAACCTCACAGTGCAATGTCTGAACTATGTGATGCTGATCTGTAGACTTGCCTCTGTGTAGTCAACAGGTGGATAGTCAACTGAAGCCTCAAATATTTGATAGGGAATTTTTGCAATCTCACGGTGCAATGTCTGGACTATGTGATGCTGATCTGTAGATTTCCCTCTGATCACAACAGAAGTTGATTTGCTGTATTTGACTTTGAGCCCTGATGCCTCTCCAAAGATATTCAGGGCATCACGCACAGTCCACAAATCCGGCAAGGAAGCCTTGAGAAACATCACAACGTCATCGGCGTAGATGGCAATCCACTGCCCGACGAGATACCCAGGATCTCGCTCATCAGACCCGCAGCCGCCGCAGGATCCGCCTTGATGTCGCATCCCAGATGTAAACCATGCGACCAGCTCGCAGCACTGACCTTGCGATTGTCCAGTGACCAGCTGCACTTCAATAGTATCCTCTCAAAGCGTTGCGGGTGCATAAGGGCACAAATCCCAGACCTTGAGCTCATTGTCAATCGCATTGGTGAGGAGGTACAACCCATCAGGACTAAGCTGCATTTCGATTATCATTTCCTGATGTCCTTCGAGAGATTTTGTGACTTCATTTTTGCAAAGATGCCACCACTTGAGGTCGTTATCCAAGCCACCAATGAGAACCTTATCTGCCGTCTCTGAGAAGCTCATGGCAGTAATCTAGTACTTTTCTACGCAGATACCAGAGCTTCGTTGTACCATCATCCAATCCACTCACAACAAGAGGTGGCCACTTACCGGCAACATGAGTTGGCAAACGATGAGTGCTCGGCCATCTTCTTAACCTGATTGCCAGGTTCAATGTCCCAGACCCTTGAGTCTTGTCAGGCCTTGCAGAGAGATGATCTGTCTCCATTTGCTGGCCCTGCTGAAACACTTACTGTAGTAACTTCATATCGATCTTGTGTTTGATCAGTTTAATCAAAGAACTAGTTTTCAATGATACTTTCAGGGTATCAATCTCCATCTTATATTTCACATGCTTTATATATAACAGATGGTCGTACAAAACTTTATCACTCTGCACACAGGGTTCTTCGATCAACCTCTCAAGGCAGATTTCGTCCTCTTGGGTTAGATTCATCTTCCGTGACTGTTTAACCTTTGTTATATCTTGAAGAAATACGCCAACTAGTTCAGCGGAGGGAACAGTAAGGCCCAATTCAGAAGCCATTTCGTATGAACCAAATTTATAAACTTTATATATCCGACTCCCATAAGGGTTAGGATCAACGAGGCAAAATATTGGCACCTTAAGCTCTTTTTCTAGAAAAGAAGCTACTAATCTGGTACCCAGACTGGGCATACCTTTGCCAGTGAGTAGAATACATTGATTGTCAACATGAAACTTGTTCGCCGCGAGAACAGAAAAAATTTCCTCTTTTTCAACAATCAAAACGTATCGAATTCGGATGTTCCCATTTGGGGTGACCTTGGTTATTCCTCGCTGTTCTTCCACTTCCATGGGAACTTTCATACCATTACTAAGACCCATCATGCAGTCATATTCCGAATCAGCAAAACTTAACATGATTTGTCCAGCGATAGATCCTCGAGCCATACCACGGAAATACAATGATGATCGAGTTAAGCCACACATTAATCCTATTTCTCTCACTGCAGTGTTGAACTTTGGCTGCTGAGGAAAAATGTGTTCTGCTACATAATAGCCTCCCCGCAATGTCTCATATTCCTTGCGTCTGACTTGCTTGTCTACTACTAAAACAGCTTCTGATAGGAAATTGCACCTAGCAATCCCCCTGGCTTTGTAAAATCCTTGTTTTTTAAGAGAGATCTGTTTCAGGTTGTGATCATACTCACAGTACTTCGCGGAATGTCTTGGGAGCTTGAAATACGGACAATCATGAGCCAAACTCTTAAGGTATACAACCCTTGGGCTTCAAGGACCTCACTTTGTTCTCCATTTGTACATAATACGTGGGTTTCTTGTAAATTCTCCCAGTTTTTTTCTGCATATTCCCCAATTCTTCTATTCTTTAAGAGCCGGCTGCAACAAAAATATAAAAACATGGTTAAGTGAATCTAACCAAAAATAGCTTCTGCAACCACATTTTTTAGCATTTTGTCAGATTCTAGATAAAAAATTGTCTGACTACCTTTCTGCAGGTGGTGGCGCATTTATAGGATTTCCATCTCTAGGTGTTCGTAACTGGATTATGATTACTCTGATTTTCTCTGGTTCCTTTATCATGCCCATCCCATATAGGCTATTGCACACAACAGACAACTGTTTCCCCTGCAAAACATCAATTTTTATTATCTTACAAGTAGGGCTTCAGTAAATAGTGGTTCTGATAATTCCAAAAGCAGTATGAAATTATAAGAAATAAAGACATGTACATGGTAGCACAAAGTAATTAGGTGTCTATTTGCCACCCTCTAAAAAAGTAAGCATAAATCATGCACCAGACATTTGTGTGACAACAAAATAATATATGATTTACTTTTACTAGTATTACATAATTGCATTTATCGTGCAACTGCTCATGCTGGACATAGACATAAATAGAAAATAATAAGTAGATTACATTGAAGATACCAATTGTCTACAGTATTAGTAAGGGCAACAGATAAAAAAAACTAGCCATCAAGGCAAATTGGGGACCAAGCCGGTATGGCAATTAAGTAACCAATAGACCAATACCACATTCCGACTACACCTAGGATGGTCTATTCTGAAGCCCAGAACCTACAGAGATCTACCCAACAAGGAAACCATTGAAGATCATATAACACGCCGTCATTTATACCTAACCCATAGAAGCTAATCGATCGTCGAATTGAGTTTGCATTACTGCTAAGATGGCACTTACCGCTTTGATGTGATGATTGATATAAGCAATTGCAAATTGACTTGTAACTGACGACCTATAAAAAAGACAACACCAATAATCATACACACTTATAGCAGCACTAAATAGTATACATGTTGAGTTGTTAACTATAATCACAAATCATACCAAAATTGCTTGGATCCTATGGCTACAAACTCGATGTCTTCTTTAAGATCAACCTGGTTAAACAAGAAAAAATCTGAGTTAAACTCTCTTCTGATATCACATAAGTCATACAGCTTTACAATAATATGGATAGAAACTTACTTGTCTTAACGCAGGAATTGCAGTAATAATAGGAACCTTTTTAAGCATTTTTAAATCAATAAATCCTACAAAAAAAAGTAACACATAAAACTGTGTTAAAGCAGAATTGTGTTTCATTTGTTCTTAGCAAACCAATTATCAACGCTCACCATTATTTCATTCTGTTAGAGCAGAATTGGGTTTCATTTTTTTAGTGCAAGTTATTAGTTAAGTTCTTACTAGCTGCAATGGTGTTAGTTCATTTCAAGAATTGAATGGTCATCAAATGCTTTATGATATACTATATGTCAGGGGCAAGGACCAGCGCCACTGAACTTGTATTTTTCAGGACTCCAGGTAATGAATTTATTTGCATTGCCTCTATACATGCACTTGCATCTCAGAATTTTGATTTCTGGTGCTTATTGACAACAAGGTGCTAAACCACATTAATATACTGAAATTGCTGCTTAAATTTATCAAAAGATACTGAAATTTCCTTTGTTCTATTAATTCCTCTCAAGACACTCAACCTATTGTTACTGAATTACCCTTGCTACTTGTAAGTTATTTAGAAAGAAGAGGCACAAGGGAGCAATGAGAAGGGTAAGGAGTTACAACGAAGATCAGACCTGGCCTAAGTGTCATCCCGAGACTTGGACCAGCATATAAATTACTCGATAATCACTAACACACATTGGGAATATAAAGAGTTTTTTTTTATATAGTGTCTAAAGCCAGAACATGGGTGGTTCCATTCATGTTACACAAAAGTTGCTACTATAGTATGTAAAATGTTCTTTCTACTGATAAGATAAAGAAAAATAATAATTACCAATTGCCCTTGAGCATGGCAAGGCCTTTATCTCTAAGCGGTCGGCTGCAGTACAAGTATCACCATATGCAGCAACCATTATATTTAACTCTGGAGTAGTGGCAGGAACGTGAACTACCGACAGCGGAAATTCCTACAAAAGTGTACAAAGAGGTTAATTGAAAAATGAATACATAGTGAAACAATTCAAAAAAGTTAAAATCAATACCACTCCATTTCTGGATATTACGCATTGGCAAGCCCCGGCGTTTGCAACAATCAAATGATTATTTTTTATAACCACAACACAAGCTGAGCTTCCAGCAACATGTATTTCCTGTTGCAAACCCTGCAAAAAAGCGACATGTCTGAAATCTTGTCTATTAATGCTAAAAAAGATGGTGAATTAATCATCATTTAGAATATTAACCGCTGGATCATGTATTGAGTTCCAACACTCTTTATCTTGGGCCTTTGCGTCCATCCTGCATACATTTAAGACAGGTTTCAGAGAGAAGGGGAAGGGGGTGTAGAAAGATGGTAAAACAGCAAAAAACTATGTTATACAATAAAAATCCCGCTTTAATAGCACTGTGTAATTTCTCCAAATCTTCTTCAGCTTCTTCTTCTTCTTCCTTCTCCACTTCTTCCTTCTCCTCTTCTTCCTTCTCCATTTCTTCCTTCTCTTTGCCAGCATCCTCCTCGGGCCTCCATGCCTTCGCAATTACTTTGTCCAAATAGTGAGCACAAAATTTGGGCAAATCCGTCTCTGCAAAGAATTCGAAGGCATAAATGGTCAGAATAGTCCACATTAGTCTAGAGTCCAAATGTATGGACATAACATCTATGCAGAAGCAAAAAATCATATATTCTCCAGGTTTTCAATTTACAGACATATATAGGCAGTACCACTGATAATAATCATTGTTTACATTTCACTAATGAGATTACAAAATAGAACTGTCTTTAATAAGGATTGCTGGTGCTACCCAGTTACCAGCGCCAATAATCAAGCAATAATAAGAAGAGAAATTATTTTGAAAAGAAAGGTGAGAAATACCTCCTCCTTCACCTTCAAAGAGTCCACAGTAGAGTGTCTCTTCATCTAGCTGGACTACTTTGCGCTGCATTCAATTAAAGTAATTAAAGTTTTGCATTCAAACACACAATAGACGGAACTTATGTAGATAGTGACATAGGGTTACCTCAATGTTACCATATCCTGAGGAGATGGCAACTTTGACAATGCGGCTTCCCCTTGCGCCGTCAGGATGATTAAATTGAATGAATTCATTACCATCTTCTGCAATATCTGCTGTATCAGTCACTTCGGAATCTGAGTCGCGTAGAGGGCCTTCGGTCTCAGACTCGGAGAGCTCAAAATCCGAGTCTTTCGAATATTGAGAGGAGCAATCGGACATATCAGCAGGGTCTGGATCTTCTGAATCAGATGTTAAGGCAAATGGGATAGCATCCGATTCAAATGGACGAAGCGAGCGGCGAATGTTGCGTTGCTCGCGAGGCGGAATAGAAGATAATTCTGCTGCAATAAGCGAGCGCGCAACTGGCGAAGGAGGCGAAAGAGTCAGCTCGTTGTTGGCCAGACCGACACCCTGCTGTCCTGGCGCAACTGGCGAAGGAGGCGAAAGAGTCAGCTCGTTGTTGGCCAGACCGACACCCAGCTGTCCTGGCCGCACGGGTGTGGCTGCCAGAGACGCAGCCGACATGAGGTCAATCACCTTTTGCAGGTCTTGTGTTACCTTGTTGTTAAACTTGGACTGAGCTTCATAGCGCTGCTCATGTACCTTGGCCTGATCTTCCAGGCACTTCAGGATATTGTTGAGCAGCATATTGGTATCCGCCATGGCTGCGTGGCGAGAACTGATGGTTTAGACGACGGGATTTTAGGCGATTTCAATATAAGGATCGCGCAGCCGCAAGGATTTGAGGCTCGTGGTGGCAGCGGGAGAATTTTCTCAGGTCATCCTCGTGCTCGCCAGCACCTGAACAAAGGAGACCTGCCGCTCCTGCGAGGGCGGAGGGGAACGGCGGTGCCTGGAACTGCGAGGGCGGGGTAGGGGGACAGCAGGGGAGTAGGGGAACAGCGGGGGCGGAGGGGATCGTCGACGGCAACCGGAGGAGCTCCTGGGGATCAACGACTGCAGAAGTGCAGAGGGAACAGCTCCTGGCCTGCTCGGGCCACGGCGGGTAGGGCGGCGGCGGCGGGAAAACCCTATCGGACAAAGCCGCGAGTTTGGGCGCTGGATGGCGAGAGTAGGAGGCGGCGACTAGGGGCTTGTTTGGGACTGCTCCGCTTCACCAAAATGAGTTTCGCTCCACTAAATTTACTTTGGAGCAGTTTCATCCAGAAGTTGTAGCACTACCAAAGAGAATGTTTGGCTTCCATCTAGCTCCAGCTTCAAGAATGAGAAATTTGGTGGAAAAGATCTATTTGATTGGTCGAGGGGGGAGAAACGAAGGGGTATCACTTACTGGTGGCAGTGGTGGGTAATTTCCACCCAACTCCAGCTTCTGGAGTTTTTTGGAGCACCCCTTGAAGAGCTTCATAAAAAACTGAGAGTTATGCCCTAGATTCTAGTTTTTTTGTTGAGCGGCATATCGTGGAGCTACCCTGTTTGGCTTGTGTTTTCTGGAGCGGAGCTAAATTTTAAGGAGCAGAGCAGTCCCAAACAGGCTCTAGGTTTCTACAGCGGGTGGAGCAGGGTTTTATCTCTCGGGGAGAATGAAACGGACGGGGGAGATCAGAGGAGATCCGAATCGAACGGCCACCAGTACACGTGCCCTGCCTAGCCTCCATCTCCAACACGAATCTTTTTTGTTTTATGAACTTATTTTTTGAACTTATCTCCAACACGAATCTGGGAAAAGCTTACCTTCAACCGGCTGATGCGCGCGTGAGCGTCCGCCGCTTGCGTAGCCGTTAGATCAATCTTGATCAAGCAGCCAGGCTGGCCATAAGGCAGTTCCGCGCGACGAGTCGTTTTCTTGCAACAAGTGTCTTGTTTCAGTAAATTTATGCAACACAGGACTAATTTTAGAAAGAAAGAAAAAAGATTCGATGGTGAAGGTTTTTTTCCTGCAACTGGGGTCTTGTTTCAAAAGATTTCTGCAATCTATCTTTTGTTTCAGAAAGATAAGAAATGTTTCGGTTGTGAAGGTTTTTTTTCTGCAACAAGGGTCTTGTTTCAGAAACATAGCTCGAGTTACAGCGCCGCAGGAGCGCCCGACGTTAGAGTGTGAGTGGTCAGACGTTACAATATGAGGCATGTTTCAGAAACATAGCTCTGGTTGCAGAAAACGCCGAAGAAGCGTCAGGCGTGAGAGTTCGCCGCCGTCGTGCTCGACTGGAGCTAGCAACTGCTCACAGGGCTGATACGGAGGAGGAGCAGCAACTCCGGCGAACGCGGCAAGGACTAGTTCCCCGGCGCGTCGGCTGCAGCGATTTTGCGGTGGCAGCGACCGCCGCCGCGCTGGGCGGAGCTGTGGAAGGACGACGGAGAGGGGATTCTGTTTCCGAAACTAAACGGCTATCGCAGGAAGTAGGGAGGTGGTCACGCGCGTGCGGTGGTTAGATCAGACGGCTGTCAAGGCTCTCATCCAACGGTGCTCCATGCGGCGGATGTTTTTAATACATCCGCCGGAAGACGCGTAGCGGCGCCCATCTAGTTTTGTGAAGACCGTTGTTTCTTTTTTTCACTGCGGACGGCCGTGCCAGCTTAGAGCATCTCCAACAGCCTTTGTATAAACTAAACATATAGGCCCTGTTTGGTTCAGCTTTTATCGACGGATTCCGCTGCCGCGCAGCAGAATCTGAACCAAAGGGTGAACCCAGCAGAACCCAATTCCAGAAATCTGCTGTCAAAATCTGAACCAAAAGCGGAAGCAGCCCAGGACGTGCTTTTCCAAAATCTGATTCCGCTGCGGGTTAAAATCTGAAAAAACTTGTGTCAGCTGGTTTGCCAAATGACCTACATCTTTTTTGAAGGAAATATGCCCTAGAGGCAATAATAAAGTTTTTATTTATTTCCTTATTTCATGATAAATGTTTATTATTCATGCTAGAATTATATTAACCGGAAACATAATACATGTGTGAATACATAGACAAACAGAGTGTCACTAGTATGCCTCTACTTGACTAGCTCGTTAATCAAAGATGGTTATGTTTCCTAACCATAGACAAAGAGTTGTTATTTGATTAACGAGGTCACATCATTAGTTGAATGATCTGATTGACATGACCCATTCTATTAGCTTAGCACCCGATCGTTTAGTATGTTGCTATTGCTTTCTTCATAGCATATACATGTTCCTTTGACTATGAGATTATGCAACTCCCGTTTGCCGGAGGAACACTTTGGGTGCTACCAAACGTCACAACGTAACTGGGTGATTATAAAGGAGTACTACAGGTGTCTCCAAAGGTAAATGTTGGGTTGGCGTATTTCGAGATTAGGATTTGTCGCTCCGATTGTCGGAGAGGTATCTCTGGGCCCTCTCGGTAATGCACATCACATAAGCCTTGCAAGCACTGCAACTAATATGTTAGTTGTGAGATGATGTATTACCGAACGAGTAAAGAGACTTGCCGGTAACGAGATTGAACTAGGTATTGGATACCGACGATCGAATCTTGGGCAAGTAACATACCGATGACAAAGGGAACAACGTATGTTGTTATGCGGTCTGACCGATAAAGATCTTCGTAGAATATGTAGGAGCCAATATGGGCATCCAGGTCCCGCTATTGGTTATTGACCGGAGACGTGTCTCAGTCATGTCTACATTGTTCTCGAACCGTAGGGTCCGCACGCTTAAGGTTTCGATGACATTTATATTATGAGTTTTGATGTACTGAAGGAGTTCGGAGTCCCGGATGAGATCGGGAACATGACGAGGAGTCTCGAAATGGTCGAGACGTAAAGATCGATATATTGGACGACTATATTCGGACTTCGGAAAGGTTCCGAGTGATTCGGGTATTTTCGGGAGTACCGGAGAGTTACGGGAATACGAATTGGGCCTTATTGGGCCATACGGGAAAGAAGGAAAAGGGCCTCAAAGGTGGCCGCGCCCCTCCCCTTGGTCTGGTCCGAATTGGACTAGGGAAGGGGGGCGCCCCCTTCCTTCCTTCTCCTTTTCCCTTCCCTTTCCTCTCTCCTACTCCTAATACATGGAAGGACTCCTAGTTGGACTAGGAAAGGGGGAATCCTACTCCCGGTGGGAGTAGGACTGCCCTAGGGCGCGCCATTGAGAGGGTCGGCCCTCCCCTCCTCCACTCCTTTATATAGGGGGCAGGGGGCACCCCATAGACACACAAGTTGATCTTCGTGATCGTTTCTTAGCCGTGTGCGGTGCCCCCCTCCACCATATTCCACCTCGGTCGTATTGTTGCAGCGCTTAGGCGAAGCCCTGCGATAGTAGTACATCAAGATCGTCACCACGCCGTCGTGCTGACGGAACTCTCTCCCCGGAGCTTTGCTGGATCGGAGCCCGAGGAGCGTCACCGAGCTGTACGTGTGTCAAGAACTCGGAGGTGTCGGAGTAACGACACTTGGATCGATCGGATCGGGAAGACGTACGACTGCTTCCTCTACGTTGTGTCAACGCTTCCGCTTCAGTCTACGAGGGTACGTAGACAACACTCTCCCCTCTTGTTGCTATGCATCACCATGATCTTGCGTGTGCGTAGGAATTTTTTTGAAATTACTACGTTCCCCAACATTTTTCACATCAGATTTTTCACAGCAGATTTTTCATAACTGCTTTTAGAAATCCACAGCCGAACCAAACAGGTTCATAGTAATTTGGCCCAATTGCTCCAACAGTTTTTGTATAAATGGTCTTCCCATAGTTTTTTGCACCCACACTTGTAAATTTGCTGAGTGGATAGGCACGTGCTATAATATTTAGCAACCCAATTTGTGTGGTCCCCTACATCCATTTGTTCCGTTGACAAACGGACCACACCGCTCCCCTAGATTCCTGCTGACCCACACATGGCATCGGCTTCACGTGTCATTGAGAGGATTGCTAAATTTTATAGCAATGCTATGGGAGCAAAAAAACTCTTGGGTTGCTAAATTGTGACCCCCGAGACCGATGCTCCAGTTACCTTCTTTTTTCGTTGTCGCGGTGTGTTTCATTTGTTTGTTGCATCCATCGTCGCATCATTCGCATTGCATCGGCACTTCGTGTTGTCGTTCTTTTCAAAACTTGCATTCGTCCGTACTTGCCGGGTCTCTCGGTTCTCTTCCATTGACCGTTCTTAGACCACACTCGCACGTGCTCGTGGCACCTCCGAAATATTATTTTATAAGTGGGATAAAAATGTTCTCATAATGGTTTGAAAGTTGGCATGCAATCTTGTTATGTTGTAGGTAGACCGCCTGCCGAATTTTGTCGCATTCGGAGTTCGTTTGATGCCCCAACGGATAACCTATAGCGACACTATAGCCAGTTAAACGTTGGACGTTTTCGGTATTTGAAAACCCTGTCGGGCTGCTCTTCTTCCTTCTCTTCTCAGCCATAATCAGCCCATCCTACCCTCTCTCGACCGGTGTCATCCGATCGAGATCGAAGGGCTCCGAAACCCTCCTAGATCCCCAAACCCTAGGCCATGTCTATATATAGACAATCCCTCCTTTCCAAAACAGTGCAGCCCTAACCCCTAGCTTACCCCTACCTCCAGCGCCGCCTCCCATCCATTTTCGTGCCCGGCCACCTCCATACCGCCACTTGGCACCATCCCAGCGGGAAGCCGCCGCCCGCAGCCACTCAGGAGCTGCCACGTCGCCCCCTAGCGCCTCCCTCCACCGCGGCCCGCCGAGCCCATCTCATGCCCGCCCCGGGCCAGATCTGGGCTCGTAGCCGCCCGCCATCCGATCCTGCTCGCCCGCTTCTCCCCGGAGACCTGCGCCTCGACCTCGCCTCGCTGGACCCCGCTGCTCACTCCTTCGGGTCTTGAGTCACCTCCGGGTCTTGGGCCTCCAATAAACCTGCTTATAGGTCTTGTCTTCTTGGGCTTGCTTGGGCCCTTCGCTATAAGTCGCCAACTATGTAACCCGGTGAAGGAAATATACCCTAGAGGCAATAATAAAGTTGTTATTTATATTTCCTTATTCATGATAAATGTTTATTATTCATGCTAGAATTGTATTGATCGGAAACCTAAATACATGTGTGAATACATAGACAAATATTGTGTCCCTAGCGAGCCTCTACTAGACTAGCTCATTGATCAAAGATGGTTAAGGTTTTCTAACCATGGACATGAATTCTCATTTGATAATGGGATCACATCATTAGGAGAATGATGTGATGGACAAGACCCATCCGTTAGCTTAGCATATTGATCGTTCAGTTTTATTGCTATTGCTTTCTTCATGTCAAATACATATTCCTTCGACTATGAGATTATGCAACTCCCGAATACCGGAGGAATGCCTTGTGTGCTATCAAACGTCACAATGTAACTTTATGATTATAAAGATGCTCTACAGGTATCTCTGAAGGTGTTTGTTGAGTTGGCATAGATCGAGAATAGGATTTGTCACTCCGAGTTTCGGAGGGGTATCTCTGGCCCTCTCGGTAATGCACATCATAAGAAGCCTTGCAAGCAAAGTGACTAATGAGTTAGTTACAGGATGATGGATTACAAAACGAGTAAAGAGACTTGTCGGTAACGAGATTGAACTAGGTATGAAGATACCGACAATCGAATCCCGGGCAAGTAACATACCAATGGACAAAGGGAATAACATGTGTTGTCATAACGGTTCGACCGATAAGGATCTTCGTAGAATATGTAGAAGCCAATATGAGCATCCAGGTTCCGCTATTGGTTATTGACCGGAGAGGTGCCTCTGTCATGTCTACATAGTTCTCGAACCCGTAGGGTCTACACGCTTAACGTCAATGACGATTTAGTATTATATGAGTTATGTGATTTGGTGACTGAATATTGTTTGGAGTCCCGGATGAGATCACAAACATGTCGAGGAGTCTCGAAATGGTCGAGAGGTAAAGATTGATATATAGGACGATGGTATTTGGACACCATAATTGTTCTAGAGTGTATCAGGTATTTATCGGAGTACCAGAGGGGTTACCGGAACCCCCGGGGGAAAGATATGGGCCATAAGAGGGGAGCACACCAGCCCATAAGGGGTGGTGCGCCCCCCAAGGAAGGAGGTCGAGTGGAATAAGGGAAAGAGGGGGTTCGGCCCCCCTTTCCTTCTCTCCTTCCTCTTCCCTTTTCCACCTCCAGCAATTATGGAAAGGGGGGAGGCCGAATTGGGGAAGACCCCAAGTAGGATTCGGCCTACTTGGGGCGCCCCTTGGCTGCCTCTCCTCCCCTCCCACCTATATATATGTGGGAAGAGGGGCACCTAGAACACACAACATCAATTGTTAGCCGTGTGCGGCGCCCCCCTCCACAGTTTACGCCTTCGGTCATATCTTCGTAGTGCTTAGGCGAAGCCCTGCGCGGATCACTTTACCATCACTGTCACCATGTTGTCGTGCTGACGGAACTCATCTACTTCCTCGACATCTTGCTGGATCAAGAGGACGAGGGACGTCATCGAGCTGAACGTGTGCAGAACTCGGAGATGTCGTATGTTCGGTACTTGATCGGTCGGAGCTAGAAGAAGTTCGACTACATCAACCGCATTGTCAAACGCTTCCGCTTACGGTCTATGAGGGTACGTAGACACACTCTCCCCCTCGTTGCTATGCATCTCGTAGATAGATCTTGCATGAGCGTAGGATTTTTTTTTTGAAATTGCATGCTATGTTTCCCAACAATGGCATTCGAGCCAGGTCTATGCGTAGATGATATGCACGAGTAGAACACAAAGAGTTTTGGGTGGCGATCGTCATACTGCTTACCACCAGTGTCTTATTTTGATTCGGCAGTATTGTTTGATGAAGCGGCCCGGACCAACCTTACATGACCACGTTCATGACACCGGTTCCACCGATAGACATGCAACTAGTTTTGCATAAAGGTGGCTGGCAGGTATTTGTTTCTCCTACTTTAGTTGAATTGAATTTGACTGCGGCCGGTCCTTGTTGAAGGTTAAAACAACAAACTTGATAAATCATCGTTGTAGTTTTGATGCGTAGGTAAGAACGGTTCTTGCTAGAAGCCCGTAGCAGCCACGTAAAACTTGCAACAACAAAGTAGAGGATGTCTAACTTGTTTTTGCAGGGCATGTTGTGATGTAATATGGTCAAGACATGATGTGATATACGTTATTGTATGAGATGATCATGTTTTGTAAAAGTTATCGGCAACCGGCAGGAGCATTATGGTTGTCTCTTTATTGTATGAAATGCAAAAGCCATGTAATTGCTTTACTTTATCACTATGCGTTAGCGATAGTTGTAGAAGCAATAGTTGGCGAGACGACCACGACGCTACGATGGAGATCAAGGTGTCGAGCCGGTGATGATGGAGATCATGACGATGCTTTGGAGATGGAGATCAAAAGCACAAGATGATGATGGCCATGTCATGTCACATATTTTGATTGCATGTGATGTTTATGTTTTATGCATCTTATTTTGCTTAGTACGGCGGTAGCATTACAAGATGACCCCTTAAATAAATTTCAAGGTATAAGTGTTCTCCTTGAGTATGCGTTGTTGCGACAGTTCGTCGTGTTCAGACACCACGTGATGATCGGGTGTGATAGACTCTACGTTCACATACAACGGGTGCAAGACAGTTTTGCACATGCGGAATAGTCGGGCTAAACTTGACAAGCCTAGCATGTACAGACATGGCCTCAGAACACTTGAGACCGAAAGGTCGAACATGAATCATATAGTAGATATGATCAACATAGAGATATTCACCATTGATGACTACTCCATCTCACGAGATGATCGGACATGGCTTAGTTGATTGGGATCACATATCATTTAGATGACTTGAGGGATGTCTATCTAAGTGGGAGTTTTTAAGTAATTTGATTAATTGAACTTAATTTATAATGAACTTAGTCCTTATAGTATTTGCATATCCATGTTGTAGATTGCTACTTCTTGAGGTTGCGTTGGTTTTTTCCCTTGAAGAGGAAAGGGTGATGCAGCAAAGTAGAGATAAGTATTTCCCTCAGTTAGACAACCAAGGTATCAATCCAGTAGGAGACAACGCACAAATCACCAAGACCTGCACGAACAATCAAACAAACTTGCACCCGACACGATAAAGGGGTTGTCAATCCCTTCACGGATACTTGCAAAAGTGAGATCTGATAGAGATAGATAAACAATAAAGTAAATATTTTTGGTATTTTTGGTTTATAGATCGGAAAGTAAAAGATTACAAAAATAGTAGATCAGAAACTAATATTGTAGATCGGAAACTTGTACGATGGAAAATAGACCCAGGGGCCATAGGTTTCACTAGTGGCTTCTCTCAAGATAGCAAATAATACGGTGGGTGAACAAATGTAACGCCCCGAGACCGATGTGCCAGTTGTCCGCCAGTTATTCGTCGCCGTTGCCATGTCATGTGCTTGCGTGTCGCCCTTTGCCATGTCATCATCTGCATTTAATATCATGTCATCATGTGCACCGCATTCGCATACGTGTTCGTTTCATGCATCCGAGCATTTTTTCCGTTGTCCGTTTTGCAATCCGGCGCTCCTATGTTCCCCGGCGTCCCCTTTTACCTTTTTCCGTGAGCGGGTATTAAACTTTCTCGGAATGGACCGAGATTTGCCAAGCGTCCTTGGTATAGCACCGGTAGACCGCCTGTCAAGTTTCGGGTCAATCGGAGTCGGTTTGATACTCCAACGGTTAACCGGGTATCCGCAAAAGCCTCATTTGGTGCAGCCCAACACCCCCTTCAAAGTGGCCCAAAACCCATCTAAGTCACTTCCATCCTCTCGGTCGTTCGATCACGATCGCATGGACGAAAACCGCACTCCATTTGGAGCTTCCTAGCCCTCTACCTATAAATAAGTGCTCCCCCCCCGGATTCCTCGCGCAGATGAAACCCTAGCGGAATTCCCCGCGCGCCGCCGGACATTTCTCCCCCACCGACGGACATGTCCGTCCCCGCCGCCACGTCGCTCGGACCAATCCGGGGCCGACACGTCGCCCTCCCCGCCGCCGCGGCCAACCACGCCCCGCCACCTCAGCGCCGTGCCGCCCCACTTCATCGCGCGGCCCGAGGAAGCCCATCGCGGGCCCGCCCGGTCCCGGATCCGCCGCCGCCGCTCGTGCCTCTCCGCCGCGCCTCGCCCGCGGGTTCTCGCTCCGCGCCCCGCCGCCCGCCGGTCCCCACGCCCCGCCGCCGCCCGCCGCCGGCGTCGCCTCGCGCCGGCAGCCGCGCCACCCCGCCGCCTGCCTCCAGCGCCGCCCCGTCGGCCCCTCGTCGCCCGGCGCTCCGGCGCACCTCCGCCCGCCGCCTTCCACGCCCGCGACCCCGCCGGCGCCTCAGCTCCTCGCCGCCGGCCGCCGCCTTCCCCGTCGCCGGAGTTCCGCGCCCTCGCCGAAGTCTTCTCCGGTGAGATCTCATCGGGGTGGACGAGATCCACCCATCCCTCCAACCAAACGGCCGGATCCGTCCCGATCCGCTCCGTTCCGGATCCCTCCGTCCCGCGTTGACTTTCGCGGAGGTGAAAATTCCACTAAGTCATTTCTCTGTGTTAATTTTGTTGCATGTTCATCGCACCATATCTCTGAACCCGTGGCTCCGTTTTAGGCGTATAATATGTCAAATTGTTTGTCTCGAAGAGTACATCATTTCATTCCATTGCATCATTTTCATTTGAGGTCATCTTGATGCCCTAAATTCTGTTAGAAGAGGGCTAGTTGATGTTAGTGGCTGGATCTTATCTGAACATGCAATTTTGTCATTTTTACCACGATTGATGTGTACCTCCTATGAAGTTGTGTCCTACATGAGTTTTGTAATATGTCATGTCACCTATCCATAGAATTTTGCCATGTATTTTTGCGATCTATGTGGTGACTAGCACAAGCATGCAAACTAGGTCACTTGATGTTGCTGATTTCAGAGACTTAGTGATTTCACCAAGTCCCTGACTGCTGTTATTTTCATGCCATGTATTCATGTTTTTTCTGAGAGATCTATGCATAATTTGAGCATGATCAGTAAGGGAGTTTTGAACTTGAGTATTTTCTATATCCATTAATGCCTTTGTTTGCAATTATGGAGTGACATAGCTTGGGTCAATCGAGCTCTACTTTTGCTTCAAAATGTTGCTGGCAGATTGTTTACATGTTATTCAATTTTGCCAAGCTTGGTGTAGTTTATCCTTGCATGATATGATGTTATTATTGCCATGTATTGTTACTATGCCATGTCTTCTTGATGTATGTATGCTTAGTTTATCATGCAATGCTCTGTAGTGAGTGCATCGAGCTCACAAACATGCCTAGTCGTTATTAGTTTTCTGCCATGTTCAGTTTTCTGCTAAGTCTGAAACCTGTAACAAAACTTGCTTATTTGACATGGGTGTAATCATATTTTCTGATCCTTTTTGGCTTATGGTCAGTAAGAGACTTTTGTCAAGTGCTATGTGTTGATTCATGCCTTACTTTGCTATATTCTGAACCTGTAGCATGTTGTTTCATTGCTCTGAACATGTCATCCTGATGTTAGTTTCTGCTATGTTGATAATTTCTCCAAGTCTGAGAACTTGTTATCGTTTGCACTTTTGCCATGATTGTTTGGACCTGTTATGATGTGAATTAGCCGTAGCTCAGTGTTCATCTTTTATCGCGCATCTTGTGTAGATTACTGTCATATGCTTTGTTGCCATGTTTGGGTGCAGTAGCTTAATTATTTGTTGCTTGTTAAGTAGCATCATGCTGTTTATGGCAGATTCGTGTCATTCTTGTATTGCTCGTCATTTGCAAACCGTGCATCCGATTCCGGTGTTCTTTATATCGATTTCAACCGAAATCACCTCACCTATCCAGTGGCATGCTTGGTTTGCCAAGATTATGCCTTGTTCATCTTTTGTCCTTCCGAAGCATGCATACGCATTGCATATCACCTCACGCATATCATGACATGTTTTGCATCATGTTGTTTGCGCATTGCATCGTGGTTGATATGTGTTCCTTTGCTTGTTCTCTGGTCTTGGGTAGAGCCGGGAGACGAGTACGTGAACGAGGACTCCCTTGAGAACGCTTTCGAGGACCAAGCTTTCGACAACTCTGAGACTCTTGCAGGCAAGATGACCATACCCTCGAAATCACTTCTATCTTTGCTTGCTAGATTGCTCGCTCTTTTGCTATGCCTATGCTGCGATACCTACCACTTGCTATATCATGCCTCCTATATTGCCATGTTAGCCCCTAACCATCCATGTCCTAGCAAACCGTTGATTGGCTATGTTACCGCCTTGCTCAGCCCCTCTTATAGCGTTGTTAGTTGCAGGTGAAGATGAAGTTTGTTCCTTGTTGGAACATGGACTTGTTGTTCCTTGTTGGAACATGTTTACTTGTTGGGATATCACAATACCTCTTATTTAATTAATGCATCTATATACTTGGTAAAGGGTGGAAGGCTCGGCCTTATGCCTGGTGTTTTGTTCCACTCTTGCCACCCTAGTTTCCGTCATACCGGTGTTATGTTCCCGGAGTTTGCGTTCCTTACACGGTTGGGTGATTTATGGGACCCCCTTGACAGTTCACTTTGAATAAGACTCTTCCAGCAAGGCCCAACTTTGGTTTTACCATTTGCCACCACCTACTCCTTTTCCCCCGGGTTTTCGCGAGCCCGAGGGTCATCTTTATTTTAGCCCCCCCGGACCAGTGCTCCTCTGGGTGCTGGCCCGAAACGAGTAGACTGCGGGGCCACCACGGGGAAACTCGAGGCTTGGTTTTACTCGTAGGATGTCTCATCCGGATGTGCCCTGAGACCGAGATATGTGCAGCTCCTATCAGGATTTGTCGGCACAATCGGGCGGCTTTGCTGGACTTGTTTTGTTGCTGTCGAAATGTCTTGTAGTCCGGGATTCCGAGATTGATCGGGTCTTCCCGGTAGAAGGAATATCCTTTGTTGACCGTGAGAGCTTATCATGGGCTAAGTTGGGACACCCCCTGCAGGGTATTATCTTTCGAAAGCCGTGCCCGCGGTTATGAGGCAGATGGGAATTTGTTGATGTCCGGTTGTAGAAAACCCAAAGTTGACCTTAACTAAAACACATCAACCGCGTGTGTAACCGTGATGGTCTCTTCTCGGCAGGGTCCGGGAAGTGAACACGGTTGTTGGAGTCATGCCTGACGTAGGTTGTTCTAGGATCACTTCTTGATCACTTCTAGTTTCTCGACCGTGCTTTGCCTTCTCTTCTCGCTCTCTTTTGCGTTGTAGCCGCCATATGCTAGTCGCTTGCTGCAGCTCCACCTCACTTGCCCCTCTCCTACCTATAAGCTTAAATAGTCTTGATCTTGCGGGTGTGAGATAGCTGAGTCCCCGTGACTCACAGTTTCTATCACAACAGTTGCAGGTACCAACGATGCCAGTGCAGATGACGCGACCGAGCTCACTTGGGAGTTCGACGAGGAACGTGGCCGTTACTATGTTTCCTTTCCAGATGATCAGTAGTGGAGCCCAGTTGGGGTGATCCGGGGATCTGTTTAGCATTTGGGGTAGTCTTCTTTCATTTTGGTACCGTAGTCGGACCTTGAGTGTAATTCTGGATGATGCATGTTTATTTATGTACTTGTGTGAAGTGGCGATTGTAAGCCAACTATGTATCTTCCCCTTATTTATTACATGGATTGTGTGAAGATTACCTCACTTGCGACATTGCTTTCAATGCGGTTATGCCTCTAAGTCGTGCCTCGACACGTGGGAGCTATAGCCGCATCGAGGGCGTTACAACAAATTACTGTCGAGCAAGTGATAGAAAAGCGCATAATTATGACAATATCTAAGGCAATGATCATGAATATAGGCATCACGTCTGTGTCAAGTAGACCGAAATGATTCTGCATCTACTACTATTACTCCACACATCGACCGCTATCCAACATGCATCTAGAGTATTAAGTTCATAAAGAACGGAGTAACACATTAAGTAAGATGACATGATGTAGAGGAATTAACTCAAGCAATATGATGAAAACCCCACCTTTTTATCCTCGATGGCAACAATACAATACGTGCCTTGCTGCCCCTACTATCACTGGGAAAGGACACCGCAAGATTGAACCCAAAGCTAAGCACTTCTCCCATTGCAAGAAAAACCAATCTAGTAGGCCAAACTAAACCGATAATTCGAAGAGAATTGCAAAGATATCAAATCATGCATATAAGAACTCAGAGAAAATTCATATAATATTCGTAGACAATCTGATCATAAATCCACAATTGATCGGATCTCGGCAAACACCCCACAAAAAAGTATTACATCAAATAGATCTCCAAGAACATTGAGGAGAACATGGTATTGAGAATCAAAGAGAGAGAAGAAGCCATCTAGCTACTAGCTATGGACCCGTAGGTCTGTGGTAAACTACTCATGCTTCATCGGAAGGGCAATAGAGTTGATGTAGAATCGCTTCATGATCGAATCCCCCTCCGGCAGGGTGCCGGAAAAGGTCCCTAGATGGGATCTCATGGGTACAGAAGGTTGCGGCGGTGGAAAAATGTTTTCGTGGCTCCCCCTGGTGGTTGGGGGATATATGGGAATATATAGGCGAAAGAACTAGGTCAGGAGGTGCACGAGGGGCCCACAAGGGTGGTGGTGCGCCCTACCCCCCTGGGCACACCGTCTGTCCTTGTGTCTGCCTCGTGGCTCCTCCGACTATCGGGAAACGTACCATGCAATTTCAAAAAAATTCCTACGCTCACGCAAGATCTATCTAGGAGATGCATAGCAACAAGAAGGGGAGAGTGTGTCCACGTACCCTCGTAGACCGAAAGCCGAAGCATTTACTTAACGTGGTTGATGTATTCGAACGTCTTCTCGTTCCGACTGATCAAGCACCGAACATACGCTACCTCCGAGTTCTACACATGTTCAGCTCAATGACGTCACTCGACCTCTTGATCTAGCAGAGGGTCGAAGGAGTAGATGAGTTTTGTTAGCACGACGACGTGGTGACGGTGATGGTGATGGGATCCGCGCAGGGCTTCGCCTAAGCACTACGACAATATGACCGAAGGAGTAAATGGTGGAGGGGGGCACCGCACACGGCTAAGAACAATTGATGCCCTTTAGGGTGCCCGTTGCCCCCGTATATAAAGGAGGGAGAGGGAGGAGGCCGGCCTAGGCGCACCCCCAAGGGGGAGGGGTCCTACTTGGACTCCATGTCCAGTTCGGCCCCCCTCCTTCTTACGGAGGGGGAAAGGGAGAAGGAGAGGAAGAAGGAGAAGGAATGGGTGGCCGCGCCCCTCCCCTTGTCCAGTTTGGACTCCCCAATGTGGGGGGGGGGTGCCACCCCCTTGTGGTCTGTCCTCTCTCTCCCCTATGGCCCATGAGGCCCATTACCTTCCCCAGGGGGTTCCGGTAACCCCTCGGTACTCCGATAAATTCCCAAAACACTCCGGAACCATGCCGGTGTCCTAATACCACCTTCCAATATATCAATCTTTACCTCTCGACCATTTCGATACTACTCGTCATGTACGTGATCTCATCTGGGACTCCGAACAACCTTTGGTCACCAAAACACATAACTCATATAATACATATCGTCATCGAACGTTAAGCGTGCGGACTCTACGGGTTCGAGAACTATGTAGACATGACCGAGACACCTCTCCGGTCAATAACCAATAGCGGAACCTGGATGCGCATATTGGTTCCGACATATTCTACGAAGATCATTATCGGTCGAACCGCTATGCCAACGTACATTGTTCCCTTTGTCATCGGTATGTTACTTGCCCGAGATTCGATCGTCGGTATCTTCATGCCTAGTTCAATCTCATTACCGGCAAGTCTCTTTACTTGTTCCGTAATGCATCATCCAGCAACTAACTCATTAGTCACATTGCTTGCAAGGCTTCATATGATGTGCATTACCGAGAGGGCCCAGATATACCTCTCCGATACTTGGAGTGACAAATCCTAATCTCGATCTATGCCAACCCAACAAACACCTTTGGAGATACCTGTAGAGCATCTTTATAATCACCCAGTTATGTGTGACGTTTGATAGCACACAAGGTATTCCTCCGGTGTCCGGGAGTTGCATAATCTCATAGTCGGAGGAATATATAAATGACATGAAGAAAACAGTAGCAATAAAACTAAACGATCATTATGCTAAGCTAACGGATGGGTCTTGTCCATCACTCATTCTCCTAATGATGTGATCTTGTTCATCAAATGACAACACATGTCTATGGCTAGGAAACTTAACCATCTTTGATTAGCGAGCTAGTCAAGTAGAAGCATACTAGGGACTTGGTGTTTTTGTCAATGTGTTCACACATGTATCAAGTTTCCGGTTAATACAATTCTAGCATGAATAATAAACATTTATCATGATATAAGGAAATATAAAATAACAACTTTATTATTGCCTCTAGGGCATATTTCCTTCAGTCACCCATTTGCACTAGAGTCAATAATCTAGTTCACATCACCATGTGATTTAACACCAATAGTTCACATCTGTAAGTGATTAACACCCATAGTTCACATCGCCATGTGACCAACAACCAAAGGGTTTACTAGAGTCAATAATCTAGTTCACATTGCTATGTGATTAAGACCCAAAGAGTACTATGGTGTGATCATGTTTTGCTTGTGAGAGAATTTTAGTCAACGGGTCCGCCATATTCAGAGTCGTATGTATTTTGCAAATTTTCTATGTCTGCAATGCTTTGCATGGAGCTACTCTAGCTAATTGCTCCCACTTTCAATATGTATCCAGATTGAGACTCAAAGTCATCCAGATCGGTGTAAAAGCTTACATTGATATAACTCTTTACGACGAACTCTTTATCACCTCCATAACTGAGAAATATTTCCTTAGTCCTCTTAGGTAACTAAGGATAACTTTGATCGATGTATAGTGATCCACTCCTGGATCACTATCGTACCCCCTTGCCAAACTCATGATAAGTTACACAATAGGTCAGGTACACAGCATAGCATACTTTATAGAACCTATGGCTGAGGCCTAGGGAATGACTTCATTCTGTCGGCGTTCTCGGAACGGGGGTCCCCAGACTTGCCTGCCTGCGGCCCACGGTGTGGCTTTGCTGGCAGGACTGTACGACCCATCTTCATCAACAAGGCACTCAAGACCCTCGCGAGGGGCCAAGCCTCGCGAGGTGGACGACGCAAGACCTCCTCAGGAGCGGCCTCGCCAGACAGGCTCGCGAGGGGCGGAGAGATCAAGGCAAGGCAAACCTCTCAAGGTTCTCGTGATGTTAGCCATGACGATCGAGACCAGGCGGGCGCCAGCACGCGCAATGTCCTTGTTTCCTCTTTGGTGCTAAGGAGGCAAGTGCAGGCGCGGAGTACCGAGGCATCAAGCAAAGGTTTCCACATCGGTGCAATGAGACCAAGACCAGCAGGACGACAAGATGGAGGTCACCATGGAGCCCAAGGTGGCGTCACCACCAGAGCCTTTTGCAGGCGAAGACTACTTTTGTCAGGATAAGCTGTACTAGCTGTCCCCTTTCAAATTGGCCGTTGTTGGCTCCCTTCCCACTCAATATTTGGGGAGAGGACCAGGGCCTTTATAAATAGGACTAGCCACCACAGTAGGAACCATCGGGATCTGATCCTGAGTAATCCTCACGCACACAAGTTCGCCAAGCATAAGAACACCTCAACCTCAGGAGGTTGTTCTTCCCCTTGTACTGTTCATCATCAGCCCAAGAGGCAATCCACCACCACACTGGAGTAGGGTGTTACACCACAACGGTGGCTCGGACCAGTATAAATCTTGTGTCCCTTGTGTTGTGAGTTCGCGAGTTCGTTCTTCAGATCTTAGCCAGTTAGGACGTGGATCGGTAGGGAGGAAATCTTTGTGCGCACCCCAGAGTTCGAACCTTGAGGGTTTTGTCAGAACCCGTGATCCGACATTTGGCGCGCCAGGTAGGGGTGCGCTTGAGCCTCTTCCCCACCAGTCGATCCACCAACGCTCCACGATTCCGATGTCCGGTGACCCGAGGGCTGACGCCGATCGCTGGACAGCTTGCCGCCTGCCCAGGAAGACCTCAACCCCGCGCTCCAGGCGGCATGGGCGCCACCTAATGCTGCTGGGCGCGGGCGGTGCAGCCTAGCGCCGTCCACCCTTACTCCACGACAAGCGCGAGCCGCTGCAAGGGCTGCAAGCCACGCCGCAGCAACGGCGCCACACACCCGGCGGGAGCAGGCGAACATGCGGGCCGCACTCACAGTGGCGCGGGAGCTACTGCGGTGCCGACTGATGGAGAGCAGCCAGGATGCGCTGCTGGAACGCGTCGCCGAGCTACTGGACGCGGCGGCCACGGGAGTGCCGCCCTTCTGTTATCAGCCCACGCCTCGAGCGGCGGCTGGGTCCCACGGCGGGCCTCGCTGTGCCCGCGTGCTCCCGGGTGCGCCCGGGGGCCTCATCGACGTCAACATAACCCACGATGGAGGGCGCCCTGCTGCGCCCGCACCACCCCAGATGGGTGCGGACACAAGTGTTGCTACGTACGGCCCCATCGAGGCACCACCCTGCCCTCCTCAGGACGACATGTCAGGCCGGGCAACATGGAGCATGGGGCACTTCGGTGAGGTCTTCGGGGCAGCGGCCTTGGAGGCCTATGTGCCCCGCATGATGGACCAGGAGTACACGCCGGAAGATGACCCTGGGTCGTTCCTCGGGCCAGGTTGGGAGAAGGAGGCGTTAGGAGCTGAAGCCTTCCAGGAGCCGCTAGAGAGCCCCACCAACCGCGCCATCGACAACAGATACATGGTACCACTAATCCCTCAGGAGCAAGCTTACGCTAACCATGAGTCGCAGGGGGATCAGGTCACCACAGCGGCTGGCGGCCCCAGCTCTGTGGCCTCCCTTCCGCCAAGGAGATCGTGCTGGGGACTGTAGGAGAGGGGTCGGGAGCCAGATCCCTCCCCACGTCGCACGGAGCAAGGCGCCCCCGGAGGTAGGCCCTCTGCTGGGGAGGCGTTGAAAAGCCTACCCCTGGCAGAGAACGCGTGGTCGCCGAGGGCGCCGCTAGCGTCCCCTTTGCCCCTTTGGTGGCGTCCTGGTTTCCGGTCGCCCCCCAATGGTGGCCGAGGGAGGCGCAAGGCGGGGTCCTCGTCTGGCAATATGAAGTAAGGCTCACGCCTGTGAAGATCGTCACCTCTGACACTCTCACGTAATAATGAGTGGGGCTGTACACGCCCCGGGGCCTCAGGAGAGCCGCCATTGGGCCTCTGGGGCTCCCTCCCACACCCTAGTGGCAGCACTTAGCTCCGCGCTGGTGAGAAGACTTGAAGACAAGAAGACTAGACTAGGTGCCTGACGCGGCCATTTGCTTTGAATCCCTTTTTGTAGCCTTGCCTTCTGGATTTGGATTTAAGTTGAAGTTGAATTTTCATTTGATGCGCGCGGGGGTGCCTTTTCTCGTTCGAGCGATTTCTTGCTTTCCCGTTCTCGCCTTATTTGGAGCTCACGCCAGTCGCCCCCCTCACGAGCCCCTCGCGAGCGGGACTAGGAGAGGCACGCGCTTACCATGCACGCGCCAGCGTCACAGCCGATGCTTACCTCTCACGAGGCCCCCTCGGAAGGATTGGCAGGCCCCTCAGGAGCCTCGGAAACGCACAACCCCGCGACCCAGCTTGGGACATGCGCTGGCTAAGGTAAGCCGTACCAAAGACCCTCCATTGGACTCACGGTCACGCCAAGACACATACGCAACTTGACATAGAAGGATAAAAACTGCGATTTGTTTACATGAGGGGCTCCCCCTCTCAAAATGCTCTTACAATCTTCACAGGTCGTCCCCAAGTTGTTATAGCGTAAACAACAGGGAAACGTGGGGTCAGCCGGATATGTCGCTCGCCACGTCCCCCATGTAATCTTCCGATGCTCCGCTGGCGTCGCTGTCGCCATCGTTGGCGTCGCCTCCACCTTCACCGGCGCCGGCATCGCTGTCGTCGACCACGTCGCCTTCGTCTGCAGCGACCACCACCGCGTCGTCGTCAGAAGCGAAGGCCCTGACCAGCGCGTCCACATTGTCCTTGATATGTCCATTTTGCATCATGCTTTTATATAGATATTTATTGCATTATGGGCTGTTATTACACGTTATGTCACAATACTTATGCCTATTCTCTCTTATCTTACAAGGTTTACATAAAGAGGGAGAATACCAGCAGCTGGGAATCTGGGCTGGAAAAGGAGCAAATATTAGAGACCTATTTTGCACGGCTCCAAAAGTCCTCAAACTTCACGGAAGTCATTTTTGGAATTAATAAAAAATACTGGATGAAGAAAATACCAGAGGGGGGCCACACCCTGGCCACGAGGGTGGGAGGGGCGCCCTACCCGCCTGGGTGCCCCCTGCCTCATGGGCCCCCTGGTGGCCCTCCGGTGCTCATCTTCTGCTATATGAAGTCTTTCGTCCGAGGAAAAATCATAAGCAAGCTTTCGGGAAGAAACTCCGCCGCCACGAGGTGGAACCTTGGCGGAACCAATCTAGGGCTCCGGCAGAGCTGTTCTGCCGGGGAAACTTCCCTCCAGGAGGGGGAAATCATCGCCATTGTCATCACCAACGCTCCTCTCATCGGGAGGGGCCATTCTCCATCAACATCTTCACCAGCACCATCTCCTCTCAAACCCTAGTTCATCTGTTGTATCCAATCTTTGTCCCAAAGCCTCAGATTGGTACCTATGGGTTGCTATTAGTGTTGATTACTCCTTGTAGTTGATGCTAGTTGGTTTATTTGGTGGAAGATCATATGTTCAGATCCTATATGCATATCAATACCCCTCTGATTATGAACATGAATATAATTTGTGAGTAGTTACTTTTGTTCCTGAGGACATGGGAGAAGTCTTGCTATTAGTAGTCATGTGAATTTGGTATTCGTTCGATATTTTGATGAGATGTATGTTGTCTCTCCTCTAGTGGTGTCATGTGAATGTTCACTACATGACACTTCACCATTATTTGGGCCTAGAGGAAGGCATTGGGAAGTAATAAGTAGATGATGGGTTGCTAAAGTGACAGAAGCTTAAACCCTAGTTTATGTGTTGCTTCTTAACGGGCTGATTTGGATCCATATGTTTCATGCTATGGTTAGGTTTACCTTAATACTTCTTTTGTAGTTGCGGATGCTTGCAATAGGGGTTAATCATAAGTGGGATGCTTGTCCAAGTGAGGACAACACCCAAGCACCGGTCCACCCACATATCAAATTATCAAAGTACCGAACGCGAATCATATGAACATGATGAAAACTAGCTTGACGATAATTCCCATGTGTCCTCAGGAGTGCTTTTCTCTATATAAGAGTTTGTCCAGGCTTGTCCTTTGCTACGAAAATTATTGGGCCATCTTGCTGGACTTTATTTACACTTGTTACTTGTTACCCGTTACAAATTACCTTATCACAAAACTATCTGTTACCGATAATTTCAGTGCTTGCAGAGAATACCTTGCTGAAAACCGCTTATCATTTCCTTCTGCTCCTTGTTGGGTTCAACACTCTTACTTATCGAAAGGACTACGATAGACCCCCTATACTTGTGGGTCATCAAGACTCTTTTCTGGCGCCGTTGCCGGGGAGTGAAGCGCCTTTGGTAGGTGGAATTTGGTAAGGAAAAATTTATATAGTGTGCTGAAATTTACTGTCACTTTTTACTGTGGAAAGTAATCCTTTGAGGGGCTTGTTCAGGGTATCTTCACCTCGACTAGTAGAGCAAAGAGTTGCTCCTCAACCTACTGAACCTACTGAAAATGTTCACTTTGAAATTCCTTCGGGTATGATAGAGAAACTGCTAGCTAATACTTTTACAGGAGATGGAACATTGCATCCCTATTTACACTTAATCTATGTGGATGAAGTTTGTGGATTATTTAAGCTTGCAGGTATGCCCTATGATGTTATCAAGAAGAAGGTCTTCCCTTTATCTTTGAAGGGAGATGCATTGACATGGTATAGGTTATGTGATGATATGGGATCATGGAACTACAAACGATTGAAATTGGAATTTCATCAGAAGTTTTATCCTATGCATCTTGTTCATCGCGATCGTAATTATATATATAATTTTCGGCCTCGCGAAGGAGAAAGCATCGCTCAAGCCTGGGGGAGGCTTAAGTCAATATTATATTCATGCCCCAATCATGAGCTCTCAAGAGAAATGATTATTCAAAAAATTTATGCTCGGCTTTCTGACAACAATCGCTCCATGCTCGATACTTCTTGTACTGGTTCTTTTATGATGAAGACTATTGAATTCAAATGGGATTTATTGGAAAGATTTAAACGCAACTCTGAAGATTGGGATCTCGACGAAGGTAAGGAGTCAGGTATAACACCTAAGTTTGATTGTGTTAAATCTTTTATGGATACCGATGTTTTCCGTAAATTTAGCACTAAATATGGACTTGACTCGGAGATAGTAGCTTCTTTTTGTGAATCCTTTGCTGCTTATGTTGATCTCCCTAAGGAGAAGTGGTTTAAATATCATCCTCCCATAGAAGTAAAAGTAGTTAAACCTATTAAAGTTGAAGAAAAGACTATCACTTATAATGATCCTATTGTTCCTACTGCTTATGTTGAGAAACCACCTTTTCCTATTAGAATAAAGGATCATGCTAAAGCTTCAACTGTGGTTCGTAAAAGCAATATTAGAACTTATACACCCCCTGAGTAGTTAAAATTGAACCTAATATTGCTATGGTTAAAGATCTCTTGGCTGATAATATTGATGGGCATGTTATTTATTTTGTGAGGAAACTGCTAGAATTGCTAAACCTGGTGCTAAAGATAAACATAGACCTGTGGTAGGCATGCCTGTTATTTCTGTTAAAATAGGAGATCATTGTTATCATGGCTTGTGTGATATGGGTGCTAGTGCTAGTGCAATACCTATCTCTTTATATAAAGAAATTATGCATGATATTGCACCCGCTGAGTTAGAAGAAATTGATGTCACAATTAAGCTTGCCAATAGAGATACTATTTCACCGATTGGGATTGTTAGAGATGCTGAAGTCTTGTGTGGGAAAACTAAATATCCTGCTGATTTTCTTGTTCTTGGTTCCCCACAAGATAGCTTTTGTCCCATTATATTTGGTAGACCCTTCTTGAATACTGTTGATGCTAAGATAGACTGCGAAAAGGATGTTGTTACTATTGGTTTGGATGATATGTCTCATGAGTTTAATTTTTCTAAATTTCGTAAACAACCCCGTGATGAGGAATTGCCTAGTAAAGATGAAATTATTGGTCTTTCTTCTATTGCCGTGCCTCCTAGTGATCCTTTAGAACAATAATTGCTACACCATGAAAATGATATGTTTATGAATGAAAGAAGGGAAATAGATGAAGTATTCTTTAAATAGGGACCTAGTATGAAACACAATTTGCCTGTTGAAATCCTAGGGGACCCTCCTCCACCCAAGGGTGATCCCGTGTTTGAGCTTAAACCATTACCTGATACTCTTAAATATGCTTATCTTGATGAAAAGAAGATATATCATGTTATTATTAGTGCTAATCTTTCAGAGCATGAAGAAGAGAACCTATTGAAAACTCTGAAGAAGCACCGTGCTGCAATTGGATATACTCTTGATGATCTTAAGGGCATTAGTCCCACTCTATGTCAACACAAAATAAATTTGGAGAAAGACGCCAAACCAGTTATTGATCATCAATGACGGTTAAATCCTAAGATGAAAGAAGTGGTAAGAAAGGAAATATTAAAGCTCTTTGAAGCAGGTATAATTTATCCCGTTGCTGATAGTCAGTGGGTAAGTCCTGTTCATTGTGTTCCTAAGAAGGGAGGTATTACTGTCGTTCCTAATGATAAAGATGAATTGATTCCGCAAATAATTATTACAGGTTATAGGATGGTAATTGATTTCCGCAAATTAAATAAAGCTACTAAAAAAGATCATTACCCTTTGCCTTTTATTGATCAAATGCTAGAAAGATTATCCAAACATACACATTTTTGCTTTCTAGATGGTTACTCTGGTTTCTCTCAAATACCTGTGTTAGCTGATGATCAAGCAAAGACCACTTTTACTTGCCCTTTTGGTACTTTTGCTTATAGATGTATGCCTTTTGGCTTATGTAATGCACCTGCTACCTTTCAAAGATGCATGATGGCTATATTCTCTGACTTCTATGAAAAGATTTATGAGGTTTTCATGGACGATTTCTCCGTTTATGGATCCTCTTTTGATGATTGCTTGAGCAACCTTGATCGAGTTTTGCAGAGATGCGAAGAAACTAACCTTGTCTTTAATTGGGAGAAGTGCCACTTTATGGTTAATGAAGGAATTGTCTTGGGGCATAAAATTTCTGAAAGAGGTATTGAAGTTTATAAAGCTAAAGTTGATGCTATTGAAAAGATGCCATGTCCCAAGGACATCAAAGGTATAAGAAGTTTTCTTGGTCATGCCGGTTTTTATAAGAGGTTCATTAAGGACTTCTCAAAAATTTCTCGGCCTCTGAATAATCTATTACAAAAAGATATACCATTTGTCTTTGATAATGATTGTGTAGAAGCATTTGAAATACTTAAGAAAGCATTAATTTCTGCACCTATTGTTCAGCCACCTGATTGGAATTTACCCTTTTAAATTATGTGTGATGCTAGTGATTATGCTGTAGGTGTTGTTCTAGGGCAAAGAGTTGATAAGAAATTAAATGTTATTCAATATTCTAGTAAAACTCTAGACAGTGCTCAGAGAAATTATGCTACTACTGAAAAAGATTTTTTAGCAGTTGTATTTGCTTGTGATAAGTTCAGACCTTATATTGTTGATTCTAAAGTAACTATTCACACTGATCATGCTGCTATTAAATACCTTATGGAAAAGAAAGATGCTAAACCTAGACTTGTTAGATGGGTTCTCTTGCTACAAGAATTTGATTTGCATATTATTGATAGAAAGGGAGCTGAGAACCCCGTTGCAGACAACTTGTCTAGGTTAGAGAATGTTCTTGATGACCCACTACCTATTGATGATAGCTTTCCTGATGAACAGTTAAATGTCATAAATGCTTCTCGTACTACCCCATGGTATGCTGATTATGCTAATTACATTGTTGCTAAATTTATACCACCTAGTTTCACATACCAGCAAAAGAAAAAGTTTTTCTATGATTTAAGACATTACTTTTGGGATGACCCACATCTTTATAAAGAAGGAGTAGATGGTGTTATTAGACGTTGTGTACCTGAGCATGAACAGGAACAGATCCTACGCAAGTGTCATTCCGAGGCTTATGGAGGACACCACGCTGGAGATAGAACTGCACATAAGGTATTGCAATCCAGTTTTTATTGGCCTACTCTCTTCAAGGATGCTCGTAAGTGTGTCTTATCTTGTGATGAATGTCAAAGAATTGGTAACATCAGTAGACGTCAGGAAATGCCTATGAATTATTCACTTGTTATTGAACCATTTGATGTTTGGGGCTTTGATTATATGGGACCTTTTCCTTCCTCTAATGGGTATACCCATATTTTAGTTGCTGTTGATTACGTTACTAAGTGGGTAGAAGCTATTCCAACTAGTAGTGTTGATCATAACACTTCTATTAAGATGCTTAAATAAGTTATTTTTCCGAGGTTTGGAGTCCCTAGATATCTAATGACGGATGGTGGTTCACATTTTATTCATGGTGCTTTCCGTAAAATGCTTGCTAAGTATGATCTTAATCATAGAATTGCATCTCCATATCACCCACAATCTAGTGGTCAAGTAGAATTGAGTAATAGAGAGCTCAAATTAATTTTGCAAAAGACTGTTAATAGATCTAGAAAGAATTTGTCTAAGAAACTTGATGATGCATTATGGGCATATAGAACTGCATATAAAATTCCTATGGGTATGTCTCCGTATAAAATGGTTTAAGGAAAAGCATGTCACTTACCTCTCGAACTAGAACATAAGGCATATTGGGCCATTAAAGAGCTCAATTATGATTTCAAATTTGCTGGTGAGAAGAGGTTATTTGACATTAGCTCTCTTGATGAGTGGAGAACTCAAGCTTATGAGAATGCCAAACTGTTTAAAGAAAAAATTAAAAGATGGCATGACTAAAGGATACAAAAGCGTGAGTTTAATGTAGGTGATTATGTGTTGCTATACAACTCTCGGTTAAGATTTTTTGCAGGAAAACTTCTCTCTAAATGGGAAGGCCCTTACGTTATCGAGGAGGTCTATCGTTCTGGCGCCATAAAAATCAACAACTTCGAAGGCACAAATCCGAAGGTGGCGAACAGTCAAAGAATCAAACATTATATCTCAGGTAATCCTATAAATGTTGAAACTAATATTATTGAAACCGTAACCCTAGAGGAATACATAAGAGAGACTTTCCAGAACGTTTCAGACTCCGAAAAGGAATAGGTACATGGTACGGTAAGTAAACCGACTCCAAAACAGTTCTAATGGCAATTTTTCTCCGTTTTGGAATACTTAAGAAAATAGGAAAATAAGAAGCAGTCCGGGAAGGACATGAGGCCTCCACGAGGGTGGAGGGCGCGCCCCCTACCTCGTGGGCTCCTCGTGCGCTCTCCGGACTCCGTTTTCTTGCACGATACTTCTCTTGGTCGGTAAAAAATTCATTATATAATCTCCCGAAGGTTTTGACCACCGTATCACGGAAATATCCTCTATTTTTGTTTCGAGCTGTTTCTGCAGCAAATTAGAGCAAGATGTCTTTCTCAAGAGTCAGTCGGGGAGAGTCGGGTGTCTCATCCGACACCTGGTCCAGGGGCAAACAGTGATGCCTATCACTTTGGGCCCTCAAGGGAGGAAGAGATGGAAGCTGACTTGAAAATGATAGATTCCATGGAGGAGGATCAAGAAGTTACTTCTCGTTTCCGGGCAGGATTCACGATGGGGGAACTACAGAGCTCAGCTATCCCAAACTCGGTCATCCCCTCCAATGTTAAATTTCTCTCTTATGAAAATATGAAAAGGAGTGTTACTTGTTCCCCCGCAGCTATGCAGCATCCATGGGTGCAAGGAGCTCTAACCATCACGGGTAAGCTCTGTAAGGAAATAATGGATCTAAAGCAGCAAGTCAACAAGCTTGAGGAGGAGAATCGTATCCTGAAGGGTATAATAGCCAAGAATATCATATCACCACCCCTGAAGAAAGAGGCATAATCACATGGGTATGGGCACTCCCCTCGGCAACTACCAAGCTTGGGGGAGGTGCCCCGGTATCGTATCACCATCACACTCCTATCTTTACCGTTTTTCTTAGTTCGATCCTTTTAGTAATATCTTGATATAGTAGAATAAAGCTTTAGTATGATTTAGTTTTGAGTTTTGCTTTATGATCCCTCTAAGTAATCGAGTCCGTGAGCTATATATAATAAAGATTAGTGTTGAGTCAAGGGCTTGATTATTTTGCCATGATCTTGAGGGAATAAAAGAAAAGAGAAAGAATAAAAAGAAACATAGAGATCATATTGATCTTATGGAGAGTAATGACTTCACATAGAAAGAGTATGATGATTAAAAGTTGTTGAGAGTTGAAAATTTTAGTTTTGGTCATCGTTGCAATTAATAGGAAGTAATAAAGAAAGAGAGGTTTCACATATAAATATACTATCTTGGACATCTTTTATGATTGTGAGCACTCATTTAAATATGACATGCTAAAGAGTTGATGTTGGACAAGGAAGACAACATAATGGGTTATGTTTTCTTATATCTGAAATAAAGTATATGTCATGGATCATCCAACATGTTGAGCTTGCCTTTCTCCCTCATGCTAGCCAATTCTTTGCACCAAGTAGAGATAAAGCTTGTGCTTCCAAATTCCCTTAAACCCAGTTTTGCCATGAGAGTCCACCATATCTACCTATGGATTGAGTAAGATCCTTCAAGTAAGTTGTCATCGGTACAAGCAATAAAAATTGCTCTCTAAATATGTATGACTTATTAGTGCAGAGGAAATAAGCTTTATACGATCTTGTGATGTGGAAGAAATAAAAGCGACAGACTGCATAATAAAGGTCCATATCACAAGTGGCAATATAAAGTGACGTTCTTTTGCATTAAGATTTCATGCATCCAACCATGAAAGCGCATGACAACCTCTGCTTCCCTCTGCGAAGGGCCTATCTTTTACTTTTACCTTATGCAAGAGTCACGGTGATCTTCACCTTTCCTTTTTATATTTTATCCTTTGGCAAGCACAGTGTGTTGGAAAGATCCTGATACATATATCTAATTGGATGTAAGTTAGCATGAGCTATTATTGTTGACATTACCCTTGAGGTAAAAGGTTGGGAGGCAAAACTATAAGCCCCTATCTTTCTCTGTGTCCGATTAAAACTCCGTAACCACAAGTATTTCGTGAGTGTTAGCAATTCTGAAAGACTAAATGATAGTTGAGTATGTGGGCTTTCTAATGTCATGCTAAATTGCAATTGCTTCAATGACTAAGATTATAGTTTGTTGGTTTTTAATGAAGTTTCTGATTCATACTTGACATTGTGAATAGATTATTACTTGAGCATAAGAGATCATATGACAATATCCATATATGTTGTTGTTATAAGAATGATCATGATGCCCTCATGTCCGTATTTTATTTTATCGACACCCCTACCTCTAAACATGTGGACATATTTATCGTTATCGGCTTCCACTTGAGGACAAGCGAGGTCTAAGCTTGGGGGAGTTGATATGTCCATTTTGCATCATGCTTTTATATTGATATTTATTGCATTATGGGATGTTATTACACATTATGTCACAATACTTATGCCTATTATCTCTTATTTTACAAGGTTTACATAAAGAGGGAGAATGCCGGCAACTGGGATTCTGGGCTGGAAAAGGAGCAAATATTAGAGACCTATTCTGCACAGCTCCAAAAGTCCTGAAACTTCACGGAAGTCATTTTTGTAATTAATAAAAAATACTGGACGAAGAAAATACCAGAGGGGGGCCACACCCTGGCCACGAGGGTGGGAGGCGCGCCCTACCCCTGGGCGCGCCCCCTGCCTCGTGGGCCCCCTGGTGGCCCTCCGGTGCTCATCTTCTGCTATATGAAGTCTTTCGTGCGAGGAAAAATCATAAGCAAGCTTTCGGGAAGAAACTCCGCCTCCACGAGGCGGAACCTTGGCGGAACCAATCTAGGGCTCCGGCAGAGCTGTTCTGCCGGGGAAACTTCCCTCCGGGAGGGGGAAATCATCGCCATCGTCATCACCAACGCTCCTCTCATCGGGAGGGGGCCATTCTCCATCAACATCTTCACCAGCACCATCTCCTCTCAAACCCTAGTTCATCTATTGTATCCAATCTTTCTCCCAAAGCCTCAGATTGGTACCTGTGGGTTGCTAGTAGTGTTGATTCCTCCTTGTAGTTGATGCTAGTTGGTTTATTTGGTGGAAGATTATATGTTCAGATCCTATATGCATATCAATACCCCTCTGATTATGAACATGAATATGATTTGTGAGTAGTTACTTTTGTTCCTGAGGACATGGGAGAAGTCTTGCTATTAGTAGTCATGTGAATTTGGTATTCGTTCGATATTTTGATGAGATGTATGTTGTCTCTCCTCTAGTGGTGTCATGTGAACGTTGACTACATGACACTTCACCATTATTTGGGCCTAGAGGAAGGCATTGGGAAGTAATAAGTAGATGATGGGTTGCTAGAGTGACAGAAGCTTAAACCCTAGTTTATGCGTTGCTTCTTAAGGGGCTGATTTGGATCCATATGTTTCATGCTATGGTTAGGTTTACCTTAATACTTTTTTTTAGTTGCGGATGCTTGCAATAGGGATTAATCATAAGTGGGATACTTGTCCAAGTAAGGATAGCACCCAAGCACCGGTCCACCCACATATCAAATTATCAAAGTATCAAACGCGAATCATATGAACGTGATGAAAACTAGCTTGACGATAATTGCCATGTGTCCACGGAAGCGCTTTTCTCTATATAAGAGTTTGTCCAGGCTTGTCCTTTGCTACAAAAAGGATTGGCCCATCTTGCTGCACTTTATTTACACTTGTTACTTGTTACCCGTTACAAATTACCTTATCACAAAACTATCTGTTACCGATAATTTCAGTGCTTGCAGATAATACCTTGCTGAAAACCGCTTATCATTTCCTTTTGCTCCTCGTTGGGTTCGACACTCTTACTTATCGAAAGGACTACGATAGATCACCTATACTTGTGGGTCATTAGTCCTCCACCCACCACGCCAGGTCGCCCCGGATGGCCTGCGGAATTGGGGCGATGGCGGCGTCAAAGTCAACATCCTCGTAGGTGTTCTGGAGGTGGCTGAAGACACGGGAGAACGCGCGCCTGAGCAAGCCGCGGCTCCTCTCTTCGACAAGCTGGCAAGCTCTACCAGATCGAGCTTCAAGACGCGTCACCACGTCGGGGAAGAAGCGAAGATGGTTGGCGTAGTCATCCGTATGAGGATGAGGGGCATTCTCGTCAGAGATATGGCCCAATGCAGCGTTAGCCCTGTTCCTGAGAACCTAGAGCACGGGGGCGTGCTCACGCTCTAATGTCCACCGCTGAAGCACTTCCTCCCTGTTCAGTCGCGCAACGGCCTCGGCGTCATCAACCCGTTTCTGAAGAGAAAGCAGCTCGGCGCGGGCAAAGGCCAATTTTGCCTGCGCCGTCACTAGGGCGGCGGCTGTAGCCTCCTCGCGCCTCTCCACTTCAGCAAGCTTGGGCCTAAGGGCGGCGGCCCTATCCGCGGCCTTCGTCCCCGCAAGCTTCAACCTCAAGTCATACCTCCCCTCAAGATCCGTGTGAGCCTCGGCCACCCGGCGATCAACCTCCTCCTGAGCCCTGGCCTCGCCCACATTGACGGCATCTTCCGCTTGAAAAACTTGGCGCTCCCTCGTCTACAGCCGCTGGAGCTCGAGGCTGCGCTCCACAACTTCCAGCGCCATCGCCTGCCCAAGCTTTCAGATCTCTTCCTCCTCGGTGGGTGCCCCCCTCATCGACACAAGGGCGGCTTTGCGCGCCTCCACCTGCCGCTCTAGGGACGCGCTCCAGGCCTGGAGCTCCCACACATGCTTCTCTGCGACCTTGCGACGGTGGTCAGCCTCGCGAGCCTCCTCCAAAGCTCGGGAGCAGGCTTCACGGGAGACCTCGAGGGACGCCTCAGCCTTCGCATTATAAAGATCACGCTGGTAGCGGCCAAGGTTGATAGCCACCTGCAGCTTACGCGTTCCTCCGCCAGCCGAAGGCCGTCAGCCTTGAGGCACGCGTCGACGTCCGCAAGTTCACCACCAAGTCGGTTCATCGCGCCCATCGCCTCCCGGAAGAGCTCGTGGCGAACGATGCTTCATTCGCACTCAAACTCAAGCGCACGACCCACCTCGTCCTCCGCCACAGGGGCCGCGGGGGGGGGGGGGGCATGAGGCGGCGCACCCCCTCTCAGCAGGGGGCTGATGCTGCCCTGGGCGCCAGCCAGGCCTCGCGAGGAGCCCTAGCAAGTCGGGGCCCTCTGCTTGAAGAGGAGCCGAAGACCGGAGTCAACCAACTGCTATCCAAGACCAGAGGAGGGGTCCTCGGCACGCCTGCCAAGCTCCAAGCCAGTCTGTGAAGGAGGGACCACGGGACCGCAGATTCGAAGCGCCATGAAGGCAAGCGTGCCCCTCCGACCGGCCCTGCTCCAGGGACGGCATGCAGGCTCGGGGCGCTCAAGGCCAGCGGGGGAGTCGAGGAAAGAGGAGGACGCTCCTCAAGAGATGCAACGGCCTTGGTGGAAGGGATCCTGAAGGACCACCGTCAGGAAGGAAAGCATCGCTCAAGAAATCACAAAGGTACAATACTTACCCGTCAACGGCGATGTACTTCCTTCGCTTCAACGGCCCGAAGATACCACTGCTGCTCGGAGATCCTTTCCTCTTGCGGAGCTCCTCGAAGTCCATGCAAAGCCGACCGAAGCGCTGGACGTGGCGGGCGGCTCGGGGCGCGACCGGAGAAGCGCTCGAAGGGACAGCTTCAGGGGTGCCGGGCTGCGGAGAGCAGTCGGGTGCCATCTGAAGGAAATATGCCCTAGAGTCAATAATAAAGTTATTATTTATTTCCTTACATATCATGATAAATGTTTATTATTCATGCTAGAATTGTATTAACTGGAAACATAATACATGTGTGAATACATAGGCAAACAGAGTGTCACTAGTATGCCTCTACTTGACTAGCTCATTAATCAAAGATGGTTATGTTTCCTAACCATGAACAAAGAGTTGTTATTTGATTAACGAGATCACATCATTAGTTGAATGATCTGATTGACATGACCCATTCCATTAGCATAGCACCCAATCGTTTAGTATGTTGCTATTGCTTTTATCCATGACTTATACATGTTCCTTTAACTATGAGATTATGCAACTCCCGTTTACCGTAGGAACACTTTGTGTGCTACCAAACGTCACAACGTAACTGAGTGATTATAAAGGTGCTCTACAGGTGTCTCCGAAAGTATTTGTTGGGTTGGCGTATTTCGAGATTAGGATTTGTCACTCTGAATGTCGGAGAGGTATCTTAGGGCCTTCTCGGTAATGCACATCACATAAAGCCTTGCAAGCATTGCAACCAATGAGTTAGTTGCGAGATGATGTATTACGGAACGAGTAAAGAGACTTGCCGGTAACGAGATTGAACTAGGTATTGGATACTGACGATCGAATCTCGGGCAAGTAACATACCGATGACAAAGGGAACAAACATGTGTTGTTATGCGGTCTGACCGATAAAGATCTTCGTAGAATATGTAGGAGCCAATATGGGCATCCAGGTCCCGCTATTGGTTATTGACCGGAGACGTGTCTCGGTCATGTCTACATTGTTCTCGAACCGTAGGGTCCGCACGCTTAACGTTACGATGACAGTTATTATGAGTTTATGCATTTTGATGTACCGAAGGAGTTCGGAGTCCCGGATGTGATCACGGACATGACGAGGAGTCTCGAAATGGTCGAGACGTAAAGAATGATATATTGTAAGCCTATGTTTGGACATCGGATGTGTTCCAGGTGAAATCAGGATTTTACCGGAATACCGGGAGGGTTACCGGAACCCCCCGGGAGCATAATGGGCCAACATGGGCCTTGGTGGAGAGGTGAGAGGGCTGCCCTCATGGGCTGCGCGCCTCCCCCCTTCCCCTAGTCCTATTAGGACTAGGAGAGGTGGCCGGCCCCCCTCTCTCTCTCCCCCTTGGAGAATCCTAGTCCAACTAGGATTGGGGGGGGGGGGAATCCTACTCCCAGAGGGAGTAGGACTCTCCTGGCGCACCAGGCTTGGCCGGCCAGCCCCTCCCCCTTGGCTCCTTTATATACGGGGGCAGGGGGCACCCCATAGACACACAATTGATCATTGAGATCTTTCCTTTAGCCGTGTGCGGTGCCCCCTTCCACCAAATTCCACCTCGGTCATATCGTTGCAGTGCTTAGGCGAAGCCCTGCGCCGGTAACACATCAAGGTCATCACCATGCCGTCGTGCTGACGGAACTCTTCCCCGTCGCTTTGCTGGATCGGAGCCCGGGGATCGTCATCGAGCTGAACGTGTGCCAAGAACTCGGAGGTGCCGGAGTAATGGTGCTGTGATCGGTTGGATCGCGAGGAGAACGTACGACTACTTCCTCTATGTTGCGTCAACGCTTCCGCTTCGGTCTACGAGGGTACGTATACAACACTCTCCCCTCTCGTTGCTATGCATCACCATGATCTTGCGTGTGCGTAGGAATTTTTTTGAAATTACTACGTTCCCCAACAGTGGCATCCGAGCCTAGGTTTTTATGGTTTGATGTTATTTGCACGAGTAGAACACAAGTGAGTTGTGGACGATACAAGTCATACTGCCTACCAGCATGTCATATTTTGGTTCAGCGGTATTGTTGGACGAGACGATCCGGACCAACCTTACGCGTACTCTTACGCGAGACCGGTTCCCTCGACGTGCTTTGCACATAGATGGCTTGCGGAAGACTGTCTCTCCAACTTTAGTTGAACTGAGTGTGGCTACGCCCGGTCCTTGAGAAGGTTAAAACGGAGTCTATTTGACAAACTATCGTTGTGATTTTGATGCGTAGGTAAGATGAGTTCTTGCTTAAGCCCGTAGCAGCCACGTAAAACTTGCAACAACAAAGTAGAGGACGTCTAACTTGTTTTTGCAGGGCATGTTGTGATGTGATATGGTCAAGACATGATGCTAAATTTTATTGTATGAGATGATCATGTTTTGTAACCGAGTTATCGGCAACTGGCAGGAGCCATATGGTTGTCGCTTTATTGTATGCAATGCAATCGCGATGTAATGCTTTACTTTATTACTAAGCGGTAGTGATAGTCGTGGAAGCATAAGATTGGCGAGACGACAACGATGCTATGATGGAGATCAAGGTGTCGCGCCGGTGACGATGGTGATCATGATGGTGCTGCGGAGATGGAGATCACGAAGCACAAGATGATGATGACCATATCATATCACTTATATTGATTTGCATGTGATGTTTATCTTTTATGCATCTTATCTTGCTTTGACTGGCGGTAGCATTATAAGATGATCTCTCACTAAATTATCAAGAAGTGTTCTCCCTGAGTATGCACCGTTGCAAAAGTTCTTCGTGCTGAGACACCACGTGATGATCGGGTGTGATAGGCTCTACGTTCAAATACAACGGGTGCAAAACAGTTGCACACGCGGAATACTCAGGTTATACTTGACGAGCTATGCATATAAGTTATGACCTCGGAACACGGAGACTGAAAGGTCGAGCGTGAATCATATAGTAGATATGATCAACATAATGATGTTCACCATTGAAACTACTCCATCTCACGTGATGATCGGACATGGTTTAGTTGATTTGGATCACGTGATCACTTAGAAGATTAGAGGGATGTCTATCTAAGTGGGAGTTCTGAAGTAATATGATTAATTGAACTTAAAATTATCATGAACTTAGTACCTGATAGTATCTTGCTTGTCTATGTTGTGTAGATAGATGGCTCGTGCTGTTGTTCCGTTGAATTTTAATGCGTTCCTTGAGAAAGAAAAGTTGAAAGATGATGGTAGCAATTACACGGACTGGGTCCGTAACTTGAGGATTATCCTCATTGCTGCACCGCTAGGTGCCAGGCCTGGTGCAAGAGCTACGCCAGATGTTGTGAACGTCTGGCAAAGCAAAGCTGATGACTACTCTATAGTTCAGTGTGCCATGCTTTACGGCTTAGAACCGGGACTTCAACGACGTTTTGAACACCATGGAGCATATGAGATGTTCCAGGAGTTGAAGTTAATATTTCAAGCAAATGCCCGGATTGAGAGATATGAAGTCTCCAATAAGTTCTATAGCTGTAAGATGGAGGAGAACGGTTCTGTCAGTGAGCATATACTCAGAATGTCTGGGTATAACAATCACTTGATTCAACTGGGAGTTAATCTTCCGGATGATTGCGTCATTGACAGAATTCTCCAATCACTGCCACCAAGCTACAAGAGCTTCGTGATGAACTATAATATGCAAGGGATGACCAAAACTATGCCCGAGCTCTTCGCGATGCTGAAAGCCGCGGAGGTAGAAATCAAAAAGGAGCATCAAGTGTTGATGGTTAACAAAACCACTAGTTTCAAGAAAAAGGGCAAAAGGAAGAAAAAGGGGAACTTCAAAAAGAACAGAAAGCAAGTTGCTAATCAAGAGAAGAAACCCAAGTCTGGACCTAAGCCTGAAACTGAGTGCTTCTATTGCAAGCAGACTGGTCACTGGAAGCGGAACTGCCCCAAGTATTTGGCGGATAAGAAGGATGGCAAGGTTAACAAAGGTATATATGATATACATGTTATTGATGTATACCTTACTAATTCTCGCAGTAGCACCTGGGTATTTGATACTGGTTCTGTTGCTAATATTTGCAACTCAAAACAGGGGCTATGGATTAAGCGAAGATTGGCTAAGGACGAGGTGATGATGCGCGTGGGAAATGGTTCCAAAGTCGATGTGATCGCGATCGGCACGCTACCTCTACATCTACCTTCGGGATTAATATTAGATCTAAATAATTGTTATTTAGTACCAGCGTTGAGCATGAGCATTATATCTGGATCTTGTTTGATGCGAGACGGTTATTCATTTAAATCAGAGAATAATGGTTGTTCTATTTATATGAGTAATATCTTTTATGGTCATGCACCATTAAAGAATGGTTTGTTCTTACTTAATCTCGATAGTAGTGATACACATATTCATAATGTCGAAGCCAAAAGATGCAGAGTTGATAATGATAGTGCAACTTATTTGTGGCACTGCCGTTTAGGTCATATCGGTGTAAAACGCATGAAGAAACTCCATACTGATGGACTTTTGGAGTCACTTGATTATGAATCACTTGGCACTTGCGAACCGTGCCTTATGGGCAAGATGACTAAAACACCGTTCTCCGGTACTATGGAGAGAGCAACAGATTTATTGGAAATCATACATACTGATGTATGTGGTCCAATGAATGTTGAGGCTCATGGCGGATATCGTTATTTTCTCACCTTCACTGATGATTTAAGCAGATATGGGTATATCTACTTAATGAAACACAAGTCTGAAACATTTGAAAAGTTCAAAGAATTTCAGAGTGAAGTGGAAAATCATCATAACAAGAAAATAAAGTTTCTACGATCTGATCGTGGAGGAGAATATTTGAGTTACGAGTTTGGTCTACATTTGAAACAATGCAGAATAGTTTCGCAACTCACGCCACCCGGAACACCACAACGTAATGGTGTGTCCGAACGTCGTAATCGTACTTTACTGGATATGGTGCGATCTATGATGTCTCTTACCGATTTACCGCTATCGTTTTGGGGTTATGCTTTAGAGACGGCCGCATTCACGTTAAATAGGGCACCATCAAAATCCGTTGAGACGACGCCTTATGAACTGTGGTTTGGCAAGAAACCAAAGTTGTCGTTTCTTAAAGTTTGGGGCTGCGATGCTTATGTGAAAAAGCTTCAACCTGATAAGCTCGAACCCAAATCGGAAAAATGTGTTTTCATAGGATACCCAAAGGAGACTGTTGGGTACACCTTCTATCACAGATCCGAAGGCAAGATTTTTGTTGCTAAATTCGGAAACTTTCTAGAGAAGGAGTTTCTCTCGAAAGAAGTGAGTGGGAGGAAAGTAGAACTTGATGAGATAACTGTATTTACTCCCTTATTGAGAAGTAGTACGTCACAGAAATCAGTTTCTGTGACACCTACACCAAATAGGGAGGAAGCTAATGATAATGGTCATGAAACTTCAGATCAAGATTCTACTGAACTTCGTAGATCAACCAGAGTAAGATCCGCACCAGAGTGGTACGGTAATCCTATTTTGGAAGTCATGTTACTAGACCATGATAAACCCACGAACTATGAAGAAGCGATGGTGAGCCCAGATTCCGCAAAGTGGCTTGAGGCCATGAAATCTGAGATGGGATCCATGTATGAGAACAAAGTGTGGACTTTGGTTGACTTGCCCGATGATCGGCAAGCAATTGAGAATAAATGGATTTTTAAGAAGAAGACTGACGCTGATGGTAATGTTACTGTCTATAAAGCTCGACTTGTTGCAAAAGGTTTTCGACAAGTTCAAGGGATTGACTACGATGAGACTTTCTCACCCGTAGCGATGCTTAAGTCTGTCCGAATCATGTTAGCAGTTGCCGCATTTTATGATTATGAAATTTGGCAAATGGATGTCAAAACTGCATTCCTGAATGGATTTCTGGAAGAAGAGTTGTATATGATGCAACCAGAAGGTTTTGTCGATCCAAAGGGAGCTAACAAAGTGTGCAAGCTCCAGCGATCCATTTATGGACTGGTGCAAGCCTCTCGGAGTTGGAATAAACGCTTTGATAGTGTGATCAAAGCATTTGGTTTTATACAGACTTTTGGAGAAGCCTGTATTTACAAGAAAGTGAGTGGGAGCTCTGTAGCATTTCTGATATTATATGTGGATGACATATTACTGATCTGAAATAATATAGAATTTCTGGATAGCATAAAGGGATACTTGAATAAGAGTTTTTCAATGAAAGACCTCGGTGAAGCTCCTTACATATTGGGCATTAAGATCTATAGAGATAGATCAAGACGCTTAATAGGACTTTCACAAAGCACATACCTTGACAAAGTTTTGAAGAAGTTCAAAATGGATCAGGCAAAGAAAGGGTTCTTGCCTGTGTTACAAGGTGTGAAGTTGAGTAAGACTCAATGCCCGACCACCGCAGAAGATAGAGAGAAAATGAAAAATGTTCCCTATGCTTCAGCCATAGGCTCTATCATGTATGCAATGCTGTGTACCAGACCTGATGTGTGCCTTGCTGTAAGTTTAGCTGGCAGGTACCAAAGTAATCCAGAGTGGATCACTGGACAGCGGTCAAGAACATCCTTAAGTACTTGAGAAGGACTAAGGATATGTTTCTCATTTATTGAGGTGACAACGAGCTCGTCGTAAACGGTTACGTCGATGCAAGCTTTGACACTGATCTGGACGATTCTAAATCGCAAACCGGATACGTATTTACATTAAACGGTGGAGCTGTCAGTTGGTGCAGTTCTAAACAAAGCGTCGTGGCGGGATCTACATGTGAAGCTGAGTACATAGCCGCTTCGGAAGCAGCTAATGAAGGAGTCTGGATGAAGGAGTTCATATCCGATCTAGGTGTTGTACCTAGCGTATCGGGTCCAATGAAAATCTTTTGTGACAATACTGGTGCAATTGCCTTGGCAAAGGAATCCAGATTTCACAAAAGAACCAAACACATCAAAAGACGCTTCAACTCCAACCGGGATTTGGTCCAGGTGGGAGACATAGAGATATGCAAGATACATACGGATCTGAATGTTGCAGACCCGTTGACTAAGCCTCTTCCACGAGCAAAACATGATCAGCACCAAGACTGCATGGGTGTTAGAATCATTACTTTGTAATCTAGATTATTGACTCTAGTGCAAGTGGCAGACTGAAGGTAATATGCCCTAGAGGCAATAATAAAGTTATTATTTATTTCCTTACATATCATGATAAATGTTTATTATTCATGCTAGAATTGTATTAACTGGAAACATAATACATGTGTGAATACATAGGCAAACAGAGTGTCACTAGTATGCCTCTACTTGACTAGCTCATTAATCAAAGATGGTTATGTTTCCTAACCATGAACAAAGAGTTGTTATTTGATTAACGAGATCACATCATTAGTTGAATGATATGATTGACATGACCCATTCCATTAGCATAGCACCCGATCGTTTAGTATGTTGCTATTGCTTTTATCCATGACTTATACATGTTCCTTTAACTATGAGATTATGCAACTCCCGTTTACCGTAGGAACACTTTGTGTGCTACCAAACGTCACAACGTAACTGAGTGATTATAAAGGTGCTCTACAGGTGTCTCCGAAAGTATTTGTTGGGTTGGCGTATTTCGAGATTAGGATTTGTCACTCCGAATGTCGGAGAGGTATCTCAGGGCCTTCTCGGTAATGCACATCACATAAAGCCTTGCAAGCATTGCAACCAATGAGTTAGTTGCGAGATGATGTATTACGGAACGAGTAAAGAGACTTGCCGGTAACGAGATTGAACTAGGTATTGGATACTGACGATCGAATCTCGGGCAAGTAACATACCGATGACAAAGGGAACAAACGTATGTTGTTATGCGGTCTGACCGATAAAGATCTTCGTAGAATATGTAGGAGCCAATATGGGCATCCAGGTCCCGCTATTGGTTATTGACCAGAGACGTGTCTCGGTCATGTCTACATTGTTCTCGAACCGTAGGGTCCGCACGCTTAACGTTACGATGACAGTTATTATGAGTTTATGCATTTTGATGTACCGATGGAGTTCGGAGTCCCGGATGTGATCACGGACATGACGAGGAGTCTCGAAATGGTTGATACGTAAAGAATGATATATTGGAAGCCTATGTTTGGACATCGGATGTGTTCCAGGTGAAATCAGGATTTTACCGGAATACCGGGAGGGTTACCGGAACCCCCCGGGAGCATAATGGGCCAACATGGGCCTTGGTGGAGAGGTGAGAGGGCTGCCCTCATGGGCTGCGCGCCTCCCCCCTTCCCCTAGTCCTATTAGGACTAGGAGAGGTGGCCGGCCCCCCTCTCTCTCTCCCCCTTGGAGAATCCTAGTCCAACTAGGATTGGGGGGGGGGGGGGAATCCTACTCCCAGAGGGAGTAGGACTCTCCTGGCGCGCCAGGCTTGGCCGGCCAGCCCCTCCCCCTTGGCTCCTTTATATACGGGGGCAGGGGGAACTCCATAGACACACAATTGATCATTGAGATCTTTCCTTTAGCCGTGTGCGGTGCCCCCTTCCACCAAATTCCACCTCGGTCATATCATTGCAGTGCTTAGGCGAAGCCCTGCGCCGGTAACACATCAAGATCGTCACCACGCCGTCGTGCTGACGGAACTCTTCCCCGACGCTTTGCTGGATCGGAGCCCAGGGATCGTCATCGAGCTGAATGTGTGCCAAGAATTCGAAGGTGCCGGAGTAACGGTGCTGTGATCGGTTGGATCGCGAGGAGAACGTACGACTACTTCCTCTACGTTGCGTCAACGCTTCCGCTTCGGTCTACGAGGGTATGTAGACAACACTCTCCCCTCTCGTTGCTATGCATCACCATGATCTTGCGTGTGCGTAGGAATTTTTTTGAAATTACTACGTTCCCCAACACCATCTCACCGCGACCTCCCAAGACCTCCAGAGCTTCGGCCTCGGGGACCGCGTGCTGCATCGTCTCAGCGACCGACACCCCAGGGGGAAGGATCATGAGTTCCTAAGGACGACGCTCCAGGAGCCCCAGACGACATCGGCACCTCGGCGCTCGAGATGCCGGTCTCTGGCGGTGCTCGCCCCCCCTGCATCCACGTTCGGGGCGAGCTCGACGCCAGCAACGAGGAAGGGAACCACATTGACGGGGTTCTCACGGGGCCCAACCAGACCGACCGGGCGCAGCCCCCACTCATCAAAGGAATGCATGTGCTCTGCAAATTCCGCCTTGTTCCTGCAGCGGTATAGCAGACAGCTCCTCCCGGGCATGTCGTCCGACGATGCGACACCCGTCAGGACCTCAAGCACAGTTTGACGCATCTCGAGAGTAAGCCCGGACTCCTGAAGTCTCATGTGGTCCTGACTGTTGAGCAAGGCCCACATCAGGCAAGAATGGTGCTAAAGCGGAGCGACTCGGCGCCTGACGAACTCCTTCACCACCATGGGCGCGGTCACACCACTGTCCTTCAGCCTCTTCAGCCTGAGCCAAACGGGGACAAGACAGGGGCTCGCGAGCTTCTCATGGCCCCAACCGGAGTTGGGAACAACAGGTGCTGACGGAGAATGGAGCACGGGACTGAGCACCCTGGCATCGACAAATACCCACCGTGTCCAAAACTCGCTCGTGGATGGAGGAAGCTTGAAGTCGATCCCTGCGCCAGCCGTCGCAGCTACAACCAGGAAGCTCACGCACCCCGAGCTTTGCCGAGGATCAGTCAGGTGCAACAAGAAGAAGTGGCGAAGAAGGGCCACGGAAGGGGCAATGCCCACCATGGCCTCACACACAAAGGTGAAGACGACAAGGAGGGTCACGGATTGGGGGTCAAGATGCAACAGGTGGATCTGATAGTGTTCCAGTACTACGTTGAAGAAGGCGGACAAAGGGGGGACCAGGCTGGCCCAAAGAGCATCGATGAAGATTGAGACTTCGGTGGCTGCCTGCTACCTCTTGAGTACTGTGTTGGTTTTCCCCGAAGAGGAGAGGATGATGCAGCAAAGTAGCGTAAGTATTTCCCTCAGTTTTTGAGAACCAAGGTATCAATCCAGTAGGAGGCTACACGCAAGTCCCTCGTACCTACAGAAAAACAATAGCTCCTCGCAACCAACGCGATTAGGGGTTGTCAATCCCTTCACGGTCACTTACGAGAGAGAGATCTGATAGAGATGATAGATAATATTTTTGGTATTTTTGATATAGAGATGCAAAATGAAAAGTAAAAGGCAAAGTAAAAAGAAAAGAAATAATAAAGTGATGGAGATTGATATGATGAGAATAGACCCGGGGGCCATAGGTTTCACTAGTGGCTTCTCTCAAGAGCATAGGTATTCTATGGTGGGTGAACAAATTACTGTTGAGCAATTGACAGAATTGAGCATAGTTATGAGAATATCTAGGTATGATCATGTATATAGGCATCACGTCCGAGACAAGTAGACCGACTCCTGCCTGCATCTACTACTATTACGCCACTCATTGACCGCTATCCAGCATGCATCTAGAGTATTAAGTTAAAAACAGAGTAACACCTTAAGAAAGATGACATGATGTAGAGGGATAGTTTCATGCAGTATGATAAAACCCCCATCTTGTTATCCTCGATGGCAACAATACAATACGTGCCTTGCCGCCCCTTCTGTCACTGGGAAAGGACACCGCAAGATTGAACCCAAAGCTAAGCACTTCTCCCATGGCAAGAAAAACCAATCTAGTAGGCCAAACCGAACTGATAATTCGAAGAGACTTGCAAAGATAACCAATCATACATAAAAGAATTCAGAGAAGATTCAAATATTATTCATAGATAGACTTGATCATAAACCCACAATTCATCGATCTCAACAAACACAACGCAAAAAGAAGATTACATCGAATAGATCTCCACGAGAGAGGGGGAGAACATTGTATTGAGATCCAAAAAGAGAGAAGAAGCCATCTAGCTAATAACTATGGACCCAAAGGTCTGAGGTAAACTACTCACACTTCATCGGAGAGGCTATGATGATGTAGAAGCCCTCCGTGATGACGACCCTCTCCGGCGGAGCTCCGGAACAGGCCCCAAGATGGGATCTCATGGATACAGAAAGTTGCGGCGGTGGAATTAGGTTTTTGGCTCCGTATCTGATCGTTTGGGGGTATGTAGGTATATATAGGAGGAAGGAGTACGTCGGTGGAGCGCCGAGGGGCCCACGAGGCAGGGGGCGCGCCCTAGGGGGGGTGCCCCCACCCTCGTGACCGCCTCTTTGCTTCCTTGGAGTAGGGTCCAAGTCTCCTGGATCACGTTCGGTGAGAAAATCACATTCCCAAAGGTTTCATTCCGTTTGGACTCCGTTTGATATTCCGTTTCTTCGGAACACTAAAATAGGCAAAAAACAGCAATTCTGGGTTGGGCCTCCGGTTAATAGGTTAGTCCCAAAAATAATATAAAAGTGGAAAATAAAGCCCAATATAGTCCAAAACAGTAGATAATATAGCATGGAGCAATAAAAAATTATAGATATGTTGGAGACGTATCAGGCATCCCCGAGCTTAATTCCTGCTCGTCCTCGAGTAGGTAAATGATAAAAAGAGAATTTTTGATGTGGAGTGCTACTTGGCATAATTTCAATGCAAATCTTCTTAATTGTGGTATGAATATTCAGGTTCGAAAGATTCAAGACAAAAGTTCATATTGACATAAAAATAATAATACTTCAAGCATACTAACAAAGCAATTATGTCTTCTCAAAATAACATGGCCAAAGAAAGTTATCCCTACAAAATCATATAGTCTGGCTATGCTCTATCTTCACCACACAAAGTATTTAAATCATGCACAACCCCGATGACAAGCTAAGCAATTGTTTCAAACTTTAACATTTTCAAAACTTTTTCGATCTTCACGCAATACATGAGCGTGAGCCATGGATATAGCACTATAGGTGGAATAGAATGATGATTGTGGAGAAGACAAAAAGAGGGGAAGATAGTCTCACATCAACTAGGCGTATCAACGGGCTATGGAGATGCCCATCAATAGATATTAATGTGAGTGAGTAGGGGTTGCCAAGCAACGGATGCACTAGAGCTATAAGTATATGAAAGCTCAACAAAAATAACTAAGTGGGTGTGCATCCAACTCACTTGCTCACGAAGACCTAGGGCAATTTGAGGAAGCCCATCATTGGAATATACAAGCCAAGTTCTATAATGAAAAATTCCCACTAGTATATGAAAGTGACAAAATGAGAGACTCTCTATCATGAAGATCATGGTGCTACTTTGAAGCACAAGTGTGGTAAAAGGATAGTAACATTGTCCCTTCTCTCTTTTTCTCTCATTTTTTTATTTGGGTCTTTTCTCTTTTTTTATGGCCTCTTTTTTTTCGCCCGGAGTCTCATCCCGACTTGTGGGGGAATCATAGTCTCCATCATCCTTTCCTCACTTGGGACAATGCTCTAAAAATGATGATCGTCACACTTTTATTTTTCTTACAACTCAACAATTACAACTCAATACTTAGAACAAAATATGACTCTATATGAATGCCTCCGGCGGTGTACCGGGATATGCAATGAATCAAGAGTGACATGTATGAAAGAATTATGAACGGTGGCTTTGCCACAAATACGACGTCAACTACATGATCATGCTAGCAATATGACAATGATGGAGCGTGTCATAATAAACGGAACGGCGGAAAGTTGCATGGCAATATATCTCGGAATGGCTATGGAAATGCCATGATAGGTAGGTATGGTGGCTGTTTTGAGGAAGGTATATGGTGGGTGTATGATACCGGCGAAAAGTGCGCGGTATTAGAGAGGCTAGCAATGGTGGAAGGATGGGAAAAAGTGCGTATAATCCATGGACTCAACATTAGTCATAAAGAGCTCATATACTTATTGCAAAAATCTAGAAGCTATCAAAGCAAAGTATTACGCGCATGCTCCTAGGGGGATAGATTGGTAGGAAAAGACCATCTCTCGTCCCCGACCGCCACTCATAAGGAAGACAATCAATAAATAAATCATGCTCCGACTTCATCACATAACGGTTCACCATACGTGCATGCTATGGGAATCACAAACTTTAACACAAGTATTTGTCAAATTCACAACTAATCAACTAGCATGACTCTAATATCACAATCTTCATATCTCAAAACAATTATCAAGCATCAATCTTTTCTTAGTCTTCAACACACTCAAAAGAAAGTTTTACAAATCTTGAATACCAAGCATATTATTATTAAGCAAATTACCATGCTATTAAGACTCTCAAAATAATCTAAGTGAAGCATGAGAGATCAATAGTTTCTTTAAAACAAATCCACCACCGTGCTCTAAAAGATCTAAGTGAAGCACTGGAGCAAAATTATAATGCTCAAAAGATATAAGTGAAGCACATAGAGCAAAACTACATAGCTCAAAAGATATAAGTGAAGCACATAGAGTATTCTAGCAAATTCCAATTCATGTATGGCTCTCTCAAAAGGTGTGTACAGCAGGGATGATTTTGGCACACTAACAAACAAAGACACAAATAATACAAGACACTCCAAGCAAAACACATATCATGTTGGTGAATAAAAATATAGCTCCAAGTAAATTACCGATGGAAGTGGACGAAAGAGGGGATGCCTTCCGGGGCATCCCCAAGCTTTGAATTTTTGGTGTCCTTGGATTATCTTGGGGGTGCCATGGGCATCCCCAATCTTAGGCTCTAGCCACTCCTTGTTCCATAATCCATCAAAAGAATTCACCCAAAACTTGAAAACTTCACAACACAAAACTCAATAGAAATCTCGTGACCTCCGTTAGAGAAAGAAAACAAAAGACCACTTCAAGGTACTGTAATGAACTCATTCTTTATTTATATTGGTGTTAAACCTACTGTATTCCAACTTATCTATGGATTATAAACTATTTTACTAGCCATAGATTCATCAAAATAAGCAAACAACACACGAAAAACAGAATCTATCAAAAACATAACAGTCTGTAGTAATCTGTAACTAACGCAAACTTCTGGAACTCCAAAAAGTCTACCAAAACAGGAAGACCTAGACAATTTTTTTATTGATCAGCAGCAATTGGAATTAGTACTTTATCACGTTCTGGTGATTTTTAACAATTCGGCCACTGAACGGAAAGTTTCTGGAAATTACAGCAAGATCAAATCACTATCATCCAAGAAGATCTCATAGGTCTAACTTGGCTCAAACACTAATTAAAACACAAACCACATCTAAACAGAAGGTAGATGGATTATTTATTCCTAAACAGAAGCAAAAACAAAAAAAACTAAAAATAAAATTGGGTTGCCTCCCAACAAGCGCTATCGTTTAACGCCCCTAGCTAGGCATAAAAACGAGGATAGATCTAGGTATTGCCATCTTTGGTAGTAGGGAAGAAAAGAGCAAATTTCCTTTCTATGGCATTTATTCTCCTATTTTGGGAAAGCACATTGCCATTAATGGAGGAAGTAAGATTAAGCACGTTACGAAAATTTGCATCTACACTAGATTTCATCTCTTTGATAATTTCGTTTTGATAGAAGCATAAGAGGGTGGTAGATTCAACCTTATCATTCATGGGGTGCCCAAATATAGTTTTCATCCTTTCATAGGTATCTATAGCATCTCCTTCAAGAAAACCCTCTTCAAAAATAGAATCTAGCACTTGCTTTGAAAGAACCGGGTAATCCAACATAGAAACTTTTCAAGTAAACCTCAATTTGATATTGTGGTACGTAGCTAGCCCTAATCCTCAATAACCTATCCCAAGCATCTTTTAAAGACTTATCAAGTAAATAACAAAAAATTCTAGAGTCATCTTTATCAAAGTTATTTAAACTCTCACTGGTAACCCCAGTGGGTCTTTCCATAGCATCATTATTTTTGAGCTTAGAGAGGATAGAGGGGTCATCCAAGGTACTAGGACCCTGGAAAGGACCCTTCATTCTTTTTGATTCGGCCATGGCACGGGAAGACGAGGAGAAGGCAAACAGAAATGAGAGGACACTACAAAAAAAGGACACATCCGTGACATTTTGGGCCGAACGAATTTTTTTTCTGTCATACATATGACACTTCTATGACGATAATTGTGACAAAACCCGGTATCATCATAGATGTGGTGGGCTCCTACTTCTATGACAAAAAATCATGACAGAAAATGGGCTTTTCGTCCTGGGCGGGCCGGAGAGGCAGCTGCATGACATTCTTTGGGCCGTCCATGACGGAAAAAACCGTGGTAGAAGCGAGAGGGAGGAAAATTTCGGGGAGTTCCCGGTTACGGTGGGAGGCCGGGGGCCAAGCGATGCGCATTTCTCTCGTACACGTACGCGCGTGTGTGCGAGGCGTTGGCTCTAACTGAACCTGATCGAGGCGTTGGGCTCTAACTGAACCCGAGCAATTGCACTGCAGGCTACACGTTACTGAACCCGAGCGATCGGTCGATGGCTGTTAACTGAACCCGGTCGAGCGATTCCTTGGCTACTGCTGCTAACTGAAGCCGATCGATGGGATGAACAGTGAGCGTTGCGGGGGGGGGGGGGGGGTTGGATGAACAGTGAGCGGTGGCGTTGCCTCTGGATCAACAGGACCCCATGGTGTGGTGGAGGGCTAGATGAACAGTAGACGGTGGAGGTGTGCCCGTGGAGGGGTGGATGAACAGGACCCCGTGGTGTGGAGGGCAGGATGAACAATAGACGGGGGGGGGGGGGGGGGTGCCCGTGGAGGGGTGGTTGAACAGGACCCCGTGGTGTGGTGGGCTGGATGAACAGTAGACGGTGGGGGGGGTGGTTGAACAGTAGCCGGTGGAGTAGCGCGCGGTGGAGGCTGGATGAACAGGAGCCCGTGGAGGACGGAGGAGGTCGACGGTGGATGAACAATAGCTAGTGGAGGCTGGAGGGGGTCGACGGTGGAGATGAACAGTATCCCGTGGAGTCCCGTTTTGCGGTACGCCACACCCCTCCCGATGAACAGGACCCCCGTTTTGACCGTAGCGCTCCAACACAAGTCCGTTTAGTCTGTTTTGCGGTACGCCACACCCCTCCCGATCAACAGGACCCTTGTTTCGACCGTAGGAGGTTCGTTTCCTCCATTTTGCGGTACGCCACACCCCTCCCGATCAACAAGACCCCCGTTTCGATCGTAGGAGGTCTGTTTCCTCCGTTTTGCGGTACACCACACCCCTCCCGATCAACAGGACCCCCGTTTCGACTATAGGAGGTCCGTTTCCTCCGTTGTGCGGTATGCCAGGCCTCGTTTCCATCGCCTCTTCCGTCCAAGTCCTCCCGATGAACACGACCACGCATTCTGTTCCGACCCAGCCGCGTTGCCTCCTGATGAACACGACGCATTCCGTTGCCTCCCCATATACACGACGACGACGCTGTTTCTCCGTTCCGACCCAACCATGTACACGAGCCCTCGCCGTACGTATGCGCGAGTAGGTGTAAGTGCATCTAGTGCCCCTTAGTGATTTTGGTGTATTGAAGACTTATAGGTTAAGCATCTAATGTGTTTATGAGTGTACACAGGTCTATAAGTCCATGAGGAGTTTGATATTTACAGTGAAATTCGACCCCTAAAAATGAAGTTCTTCAACTGAAGACTTTGATATTTTGAAGACTTTCTGAAGACTTTGAAAGTGAAGAAATTGGTGTGACCTTGAAGACTTGGTATTCATTGGAGGAACATGATGCGTGAAGACTTTTGTTTTCATAGTTTCATTTTCTCTTTCTTGAGTCATAGGAAACACCGTACTGTTAAAGGGGGTCGAGGAAATACTAAGGAGAAAATTTCCATGTGATGCTCAACTCAAATCCTACACCTACCAATCCCTTCGAGTGAAGCCATTGGAAATCTCATACAGTTCAGTCAATTTCTTCAGTGACAGAGATGCAGTTCTTCTGGTCACTGAGGACTTTGCTCTGACTGAGGAGTTAGGAATTCGCCAGTGCAAATTGCCTACACAGTGAGGAACATGATAGCCCTGAGGAATTTGAACCTCAAATTTCCGACCGTTGCTGTGCTACGTGCCAGTTGTCCCCAAAATATCTTATCCATTCAACGGTCATATCATTGAAGGGCATTTATGTCTTATCATGTCGGGCTGCTCCCTAGGCTATAAATAGCCGCTCCCTACAACCACTAGCTGGTTGGCTGCTCCGCGTGAACTTGACACTTGTCATTTGAGAGCAACCCATCCTCCGAGGACTTTGAGCGAAAATCATCAAGTGAGGAAAATCCAAACCCAAACCCAAAACACCTACAAACCCAAAGTGATTGAGCATCACTGAAGAGATTGATCCTGCGTGGATCCGATGCTTGTTACCTTTGAAGACTGTGCTTCTTCCAGATAGTTAGGCGTCATGGTCTAGAGCATCCAAGAGGAATTGTGGATCGCCGAGTGACCTAGTCTGTGAAGGTTTGGAAGTCACCTGAAGACTTACCACGAGTGATTGGGCAACGACTGTGTGTCCTTAGCTCAAGGAGAATACGGTGAGGACTGTGTGTCCGGGACTAGGTGTCCTCGAGTTTAAATACTCAGCCGCTCCAACCAAATGTACAACTGAGACAACAGTTGGAACTGGTCTACCAAATCATTGTCTTCACCAAGCTTACTGGTTCTATTTCCTCAACACTTTCATTTCCTCATTACTGTGTTGTCTGTTTGTTCATATCTGTGTTTGAAGACTTTGACTGAAGACTTTCTCAAATTCCTCAGTTCAGTTTCTTCAGTCTGTTTTGTCTTCATCTAGAGCTATCATGTGCTTACGCTTTCTGTACTCCGTGTTTGTCTTCATTTCTTCATGATGACCATGCATGTAACTTGTTATGTTTACTTCTGAGTACTTATTCCGCTGCTAGTATTTCTTTGCTAAGGAATTTCCTCACGAGCAAATTCCTCAGTGAAGAATTTCATAAAAATCGCCTATTCACCCCCCTCTAGTCGATATAACGCACTTTCAATTGGTATCAGAGCAAGGTACTCCCTTGTTCTGTGTGATTTTGGTTTAACCGCCTGGAGTTGTAGTTATGTCGTCCGCAGGTATGATCAAGGTCTCTGCAGGGTGTCCTACCTTTGATGAGACGGACTACCCCTACTGGAAGAACAAGATGCGCATGCATCTTGAGGCAATTGATAACGATCTCTGGTACGTTGTGGAAAATGGTGTTCCCTCCGTCTCACCCTCACTGAACGCTACCGATGTGAAGAGATTCAAGCAACTTGACTCCCAAGCGAAGAATATCATATGTGGCCATCTGAGTAAAGGACAGTATGGCAGAGTGAGTGCTTTGGAAACTGCTAAGCTTATCTAGGACAGGCTGTCCAAAGTAAATGAAGGAGTTTCAACTCAGCGTGATTCTCGAGTTGATGTTCTTCTCAATCTCTTCAACCGCTTCAAAAGACTCGATAATGAAAATGTTCAGCAAACCTTCGATCGCCTCACTGACATCTCAAATGAGCTTCAAGCACTTGGTGCCACTGACATCACCGACCATGAGGTGGTGAAGAAATTGCTGAGATCGCTTGATTCCTCATTTGACACTCTGGCACTGATGATTCAAGAGCGTGCTGATTACAAGTCACTTGACCCTGCTGATATCCTCGAGAGGCTTAACACTCATGAGTTCCAGCTTGCTGAAAAGAGAGATCTCTATGGTTCGAGCTATGGCAGATCACGTGACCAAGGCAGTATCAGAATCCGAAGATGAAGACTCTGGTAGCAGCCTTGGTGACCCTGAAGAATTGAGTCATGATCTAGCACTGCTTGTGAAGAAATTTCAGAAGTTCTCAAGACATGGTCGCTTTGGAAAACCCTCAAGGAGCAATGATTCCTCATCCAGTGACTACAAGAAGAGGCTTTGTCACAAATGCAAGAAACCAGGACACTACATTCAAGATTGTCCTCAGTGGGAAAAGGAATCAAAGAAGAAAAAATACAAGGATTACAGTTCTGATGATGCGAAGAAAAAGAAGAAGTCTTCAAAATCTTCATCGTCAAAATCCTCAAAATCTTCATCTCACAAGAAGAGCAACTCCAAGAAGGCTCGGGCATTCATTGGCAAGGAAATGGACTCTGAAGCTGAATCTGAGGAACAAGAGGAAGAAGAAGCGTCTGAGGATTCTGAATCTGGTGTGGCAAGCCTAGCCCTCGCTACGGCATTCGTCAGCAAGTCTATCTTCAACACTGAAGAAAGTGATCTCTCCAGCAAGGCTGATGAAGGCAGTGATGACTACGCTCCCACCTATTGCTTCATGGCAAAGGGTGCTAAGGTACTCAAATACACCTCCTCTGAGTCTAGTGAGGATGAATCTGATGAAAATCTGAAGCCTAGCTACTCTAAACTTGCTAAGATTGCTGTGCAACAACAAAAGGCTTTTGAAAAGGTTCAAAACATGCTAGACAAAAGTGATGATATGTTGGGTGAAGAAATGGATCGCACTAAGGCTTTGACTGAAAATCTTTAGAGATTTCAGACTAAGTTTGACAACCTTCAAAATCATCATAACACTCTCTTATCTGATCATGAGAAGCTTTCTTATGAATACCTTCAAAAGAAGCAAGATCTTGAGAAGCTAAGACAAAGTTATGAAGATCTTCAGAAGGAGCGCGATTCATTACTTGCTCAACAAATCAGCGCTGCTCAGGAAGAATTTATTCCTCCATGTTTAAAATGCATTGAATGAGAATCTGCTAATTCTTCACCTGAATGTTCAAATGCTTCAAATGTTACAAATTCTTCACCAGTCTCTGCTATCACTAATTCCTCATCTGAGGACATTGCTAGTATCACTAACGATGCAGGGATGAAGGAATTGTACATGACAGGCATGTACAAAAGCCTCAAAGGGCATCAGGCTCTTTGTGATGTGCTTAAAAAGCAGATCCTCAACAGGAACCCTAGGAAAGAGGGTATTGCCTTTGAGAGGAAACTCAATGCGGATGGTACTTATTAGAAGCCTGAGCAGTACCCCAAAACCTCATGGGTTGCTGCAAAGGGACCTCCAGTTGATCCATCTGATTTATCTGGCTATACATGTGAATCTTCTCATTCTTCTGATGAGTCATTTGACTCCAACTATAAACTGTTCAAAAATCAGAATGGTGAAGTATTTGCTAGATATGTTGGCACTAACTACAGGAACGGTTCCCCTATGAAGAAAATCTGGGTTCCCAAAAGTTGCCTTGAAAGTCTTCAGGTGAATGTCCTCATGACACCACCTGTGAAGAAAAGGAACCCCAGATCAAAGTCTTCATATGGATCAAATTCCTCACATGGATCAAAGTCCTCATATGAACATCATCGTGCTAACAACTCTGTTTCGTAGGGAAGAGCCAAGGGCTATGAATATGAGCATTATTCTTCTAATCATTATGTTCATAAGTCCTCGAAGAATTTCTCTGCTTATGCATATGCTTACCCTAACCCCTCTTATGTGAAACGAAATGGTTTGGCCGCTTTGCCACCATTCTCATATGGAGCTCGCAGAGTGATGAACTCTTTGCCACCCCTTCAGATGTGGGTGGTGAAGAAAAAGAACTAATCTCTTCTGCAGGGTCAGGTCTCCAGACGTGCTGTAACGTCTGAAGAATTTGCTGGGGACCTGACGAAAATGCCTGAAAGGACGCAGGCTAACCATGATGAAATGAACTTTCATTTCACACGTCCTCCTTATGTTTTATCTGTTCTACTGTTTGATGAAATTGATCTGATGAATTGTGATATCATATTCTTCACTACTGAAGTATATGAGGTTCGTAAGTTGCACTAATTCATCTGCAGGATGATCAACCCAAAGCCACTGAATGGGTACTTGATAGTGGATGCACAAATCACATGACTGGTGACAAGAATCTGTTGATGGATGCTCCCTTATCAGCGTCACACATGAAGCATACCATCTTCGCTGACAAAAGCAAAAGTCAGGTATTGGGTCTAGGTAAGGTTGCTATCACAAAGGATCGACACATGGACAAAGTCATGCTTGTTGAGTCCTTAGGATACAATCTTATGTCTGTCTCAATGCTTTGTGATCTTGATATGGTTGTTGTCTTCGGCAAGTATCGTTGTGTTGTGATCATGGAAGCTGACAAATCCAAAGTCTTCGAAGGCTTTAGGAGAGGAGACTTGTATATTGTTGATTTCTCTGCAGATTCACAACCTGCCATGTGCCTACTTGCAAAAGCTTCAGAAGGATGGCTATGGCATCGACGACTTGGTCATGCAGGCATGAGGAATCTGCACACGCTTGCGAAGAAGAAGCATGTCATTGGCATTGAGAATGTCAAATTCCTCAAGGATCACTTGTGCGGTGCCTGTGAAGCTGGAAAGATGACAAAGGCCAAGCATCCAGCAAAGACTATCATGACCACTACTCGTCCATTCGAATTGCTTCACATGGATCTCTTCGGTCCTAACCATTATTCCTCTGTCTCTAATGAAGCATCTCAATATGGCTTTGTTATTGTTGATGATTACTCTCGTTACACATGGGTACACCTTGTCTCTTACAAAACTGAAGTGCAGGAAGTCTTCAAACGATTTTCCTCGAGGGCTTCAACCAACTTTGGAGTGAAGATCAAGCACATCAGAAGTGACAATGGCACTGAGTTCAAGAATTCGGGTCTCGATGATTATCTTGATGAACTTGGTATTACTCATGAACTATCTGCTCCTTACACTCCTCAACAGAATGGCGTCGTGGAGCGCAAGAACAGGACTCTTGCTGAGATGGCTCGCACTATGCTTGATGAGTACAAAACCCTCGTCGTTTCTGGGTTGATGCAATTGATACTGCGTGCCATATCATCAACAGAGTATATCTTCACAAATTCTTCAAGAAGACTGCCTATGAACTTCTCACTGACAAGAAACCCAATGTGAGTTATTTCAAAGTCTTCCGTGCTAAATGCTGGATTAGAGATCCTCATCACAACTCTAAATTTGCACCGAAAGCACATGAAGGTTTCATGCTTGGGTACGGAAAGGACTCGCACACCTACAGAGTCTTCAACAATGTTCTTCACAAGATTGTTGAAACTGTAGATGTGCGGTTCGATGAAACTAATGGCTCGCAAAGAGAGCACCTACCTTCTGTGTTAGATGAACCAGCACCTGAGGAATCGATTAAGCACAAGGCTACTGAAGATATCATTCCTACTGAAGAATCTGCTGAAGAATTCATTCCTGAACGTGAAGAACGTCGAGCTGATGCACCTGAAGAAAATGCTGAGGAAATTGACGCTGAAGAAAATGCTGATAAAATTCCTCAACGCAACCAACTCACCCTCGCGTTGCAAAAGAAGTGCAAGTGGAGAAGATCATCGATGACATTAGAGCACCAGGTCCTCTCACACGCTCAAAAGCTTCACATCTATCTAACTTTTGTGGGCACTTTGTGAAATGCCCTCGATGCGGCTATATCTCTCACGTGTTGAAGCACGACTTAGAGGCATAACCGCATTGAAAGCAATGTCGCAAGTGAGGTAATCTTCACACAACCCATGTAATAATTTAAGGGAAATAGATACATAGTTGGCTTACAGTCGCCACTTCACACAAGTACATAAATAAACATGCATCATCCAAGTACACTCAAGGTCCGACTACGGAACCAAAATAAAAGAAGAATACCCCAAGTGCTACACAGATCCCCGAATCAACCCGACTGGGCTCCTCTACTGATCATCAGGAAAAGACACGTAGTAACGGCCACGTTCCTCGTCGAACTCCCACTTGAGCTCGGTTGCATCATCTGTACTGGCATCGTCAGCACCTGCAACTGTGGTGATAGTATCTGGTGAGTCACGGGGACTCAACAATCTTACACCCACGCGATCAAGACTATTTAAGCTTATAGGAAGGATGGGGGTAATGAGGTGGAGCTATAGCAAGCGACTAGCATATATGGTGGCTAACATACGCAAAAGAGAGCGAGAAGAGAAGGCAAAGCACGGTCATGAAGCTAGAAGTGATCAAGAAGTGATCCTGAACTACTTACGTCATGCATAACTCCAACACCGTGTTCACTTCCGGACTCCGCCGAGAAGAGACCATCACGGTAACACACGCGGTTGATGTGTTTTAATTAAGGTCAACTTCGGGTTTTCTACAACCGGACATCAAAAAAATCCCATCCGCCTCATAACCGCGGGCACGGCTTTCAAAAGATAATACCCTGCAGGGGTGTCCCAACTTAGCCCATTATAAGCTCTCACGGTCAACGAAGGATATTCCTTCTACCGGGAAGACCCGATCAGTCTCGGAATCCCGGACTACAAGACATTTCGGCAGCAATAAAACAAGTCCAGCAAAGCCGCCCGATTGTGCCGACAAATCCTGATAGGAGCTGCACATATCTCGGTCTCAGGGCACATCCGAATGAGACATCCTACGAGTAAAACCAAGCCTCGAGTTTCCCCGAGGGGGCCCCGCAGTCTGCTCGTTTCGAACCAGCACTTAGAGAAGCACTGGCCCGGGGGGGGGGGCTAAAATAAAGATGACCCTTGGGCTCGCGAAAACCCAAGGGAAAAGTGGTAGGTGGTAGGCAAATGGTAAAAGGCAATGTTGGGCCTTGCTGGAAAAGTCTTATTCAAAGCGAACTATCAAGGGGGTCCCATAAATCACCCAACCATGTAAGGAACACAAAATCCGAGAACATAACACCGGTATGACGGAAACTAGGGCGGCAAGAGTGGAACAAAACACCAGGCATAAGGCCGAGCCTTCCACCCTTTACCAAGTATATAGATGTATTAATAAGATAAGATATATTATGATATCCCAAAGTAATCATGTTCCAACAAGGAACAACATCTCCATGTTCCAACAAGGAACAAACTTCATCTTCACCTGCAGCTAACAACGCTATAAGAGGGGCTGAGCAAAGCAGTAACATAGCCAATCAACGGTTTGCTAGGACATGGATGGTTAGAGGCTGACATGGCAATATGGGTGGCATGATAAGCAAGTGGTAGGTATCGCAGCATAGGCATAGCAAAAGAGCGAGCATCTAGCAAGCAAAGATAGAAGTGATTTCGAGGGTATGGTCATCTTGCCTGCAAGGTTCTCAGAGTTGTCGAAGGCTTGATCCTCGTAAGCGTTCTCAACAGGTTCCTCATTCACGTACTCGTCTCCCGGCTCTACCCAAAGCAAGAACACAAGCGAATGGGACAAACATCAATCACGATGCAATGCGCAAGCAACATGATGCAAAACATGACTTGATATGCGAGATGTGATGCAATGCATATGCGTGCTCTTGAAGGAAAAAGATGAACCAGGCATGATCTTGGAAAACCAAGTATGCCGCTGGATAGATGAGATGATTTCGGTTGAAATCGATATAAAGATCACCGGAATCGGATGCACGGTTTGCAAATGGCAAGCAACACAAGAATGACATAATTCTGAGATTAACAGCATGATGCCAATTAGTATGCAACAAGAAATTAAGCTACTGCACCCAAACGTACAAACAAAGCATATGGCAGCAATCTACTCAAGATGCTTGACAAAAGATGAACACTGAGCTACGGCTAAATCACATCAGCGCAGGTTCAAACAAGCATGGCAAAAGTGCAAAAGATAACAGGTTCACAGACTTAGTGAAAATACCAACAGACCAGAAATTAACATCAGGATGACATGTTCAGAGCAAGAAAACTACATGCTACAATAACTGAACATAGCAAAATGTGGCATGGCATGAATCTACTCAAAGTACTTAACAAAAGTCCCTTACTGACAATAAGCCAAAAGGGATCAGAAAACATAATAACACCCATGTCAAATAAGCAAATTTTGTTACAGTTTTCAGACTTAGCAGAAAACTGGGCATGTCAAAAACAGATAACGAGTAGGCATATTCGTGAGCTCGATGCACTCACTACAGAGCATTGCGTGATAAACTAATCATACATACATCAAGAAGACATGGCATAAAAGCTAAAAATGGCAAGAACATCATCATAGCATGCACGGATCAACTACAACAAGCTTGGCAAATTTGAATAACAAGTAAACAATCTGCCAGGAACATTTTGTAGCAAAAGTAGAGCTCGATTGACTTAAGCTAAAGCACTCCATAAATACAAACAAAAGCATGGGTCGATAGAGAACATCCATATGCTTAAAACACCCTTACTGATCATGCTCAAAATATGTATGGATCTCTCTGAAACAACATGAACACATGGCAACAAAGTAACAGCAGGGAAAAACTTAGTGAAATTACCAAGTCCCTGAAATCTGTAACATCAAGTACCCTAGTTTGCATGCTTGTGCTAGTCACCACAGAGATCACAAAAATACATAGTAAAATCCAATGGAAAGGTAACATGGCATATTACAAGACACATGTAGGACTCAACTTCATAGGATGCACACATCAATCATGGAAAAAATGACAAAAGTGCATGTCCAGATAAGATCCAGCAACTAACATCAACTAGCCCTCTTCTAACAGCATTTCGGGCATCAAGATGAACTCAAATGAAAATGATGCAATTGAATGAAATGATGTACTCTCTGAGGCGAACAATTTGAAATATTATACGCACGAAACGGAGCTACGGATGCAGAGATATGGTACGATGAACAGGTGATGATGTTGCAAAAAATATGAGGACTTGGACGAATTTTAGAGGGGGGGGGGGAGGAAGTCAACCGGGCGGTACGGAAGCCGAGGCGGGCCGGGATCTCGCCGGAGCGGCGCGGGGTGGCGGCGGTGAGGTGGATCCGGCCGTCCTCGGGCCGGATCTGGAGGAGGAGGCGGCGAGCGGGGCCGGGACGGCTCCGGCGCGGGAGGAGCGCGGGCGGCGTCTGCGGACTCCGGCGGCGGGCGGCGACTGCGGCGGCGAGCGGCGACTGCGGCGGCGGGCGGCGCGGAGGAAGGAGCGGCGCGCGGGCCAGGCGGGCGGCGCGGCTCGGGCTCGGGGGCCCGCGGTGGGCCTCGGCGGGCCGACGGCGATGTGGGCGCCGGGGTGCCACGTGGCGGCCCCTGGTTCACCGGGCGGGCGGCGGCGGACGTGTCCGGCCCGGAACGGACGCGTCCGGCGGCGCGGAGAGGGATTTTGCTAGGGTTAGGGGTGTTTGGACCCGGAATTGGAGGAGGGGGAGGTGTATTTATAGGTAGAAGGAGCTAGGAAGCTCCAAATGGAGAGCGGTTTTCGGCCACGGGATCGTGATCGAACGGCGATGGACATGGGAGTGACTTAGATGGGTTATCGGGCTGTCTTGCAGGGGTTTTGGGCTGCAACACACACGAGGCCTATTCGGACCCTCGGTTAACTGTTGGAGTACCAAACGAAGTCCAAATGATACGAAACTTGACAGGCGGTCTACCGGTGGTAAACCAAGGCCACATGTCAAGCCTCGGTCCATTCCAAGAAAGTTTAATACCCGAACACGAAGGAAAAAGTACAAGGGGACGCCGGGGAACATAGGAGCGCCGGATTGCGAAACGGACAATGGGGAAAAGGCTCGGATTCATGCAACGAACACGTATGCAGATGCGATGCACATGATGACATGATATGAAATGCATGACAAGAACAAAATACAAAACGAAGGGAAAACCAACCACGGAGGGAATATTATATCACATAGCCGAAAATGGCAAGAGTTGGAGTTACAAATATGGCAAGTTACATCCGGGGTGTTACAACACTCCACCACTACGAGAGGATCTCGTCCCGAGATCTAGGACTGACAGAAAAACTCCGGATATTCGGAATGGAGGTGGTCCTCGCGTTCCCAGGTAGCTTCTCGGTCGGAATGATGTGACCACTTCACTTTCAGAAATTTGATTGACTTGTTGCGAGTCTTGCGCTTAGTTTCTTCAAAAATAGCAACGGGATGCTCATGATAAGACAAATCTTCTTGAAGATCAATCTCTTCGAAGTTGATGGTGCGCTCAGGCGTCTTGAAGCACTTGCGAAGCTGTGACACGTGGAACACATCGTGCACATTTGCAAAGTTGGGGGGAAGCTCAAGTTGATAGGCGAGATCGCCTCTTTTGCCGATGATCTTGAAAGGACCCACGTATCTAGGGGCAAGCTTCCCCTTGATACCGAAGCGACGAGTTCCTTTCATTGGAGAGACGCGGAGGTAAACATGATCTCCGATCTCGAATGCCAAAACACGGTGCTTACTGTCATAGTAGCTCTTCTGGCACGATTGCGCGGCTTTGAGATTCTCACGAATGACCTTGCACATATCCTCAGCCTCTGAGATCAAATCATTGCCAAGGAGTTGACGTTCGCCGGTTTCAGACCAATTGAGAGGAGTGCGGCACTTCCTGCCATAGAGAATCTCGAATGGGGCTTTGCCCGAGCTGGCTTGAAAGCTGTTGTTGTAAGAGAACTCAGCATAAGGAAGACAATCCTCCCATTTCATGCCGAAAGAGATAACACAAGCCCTGAGCATATCTTCAAGAATTTGGTTGACACGCTCGACTTGTCCACTGGTTTGAGGGTGGAAAGCTTTGCTGAAGCGAATATTTGTGCCCATGGCCTGCTGAAAAGAATCCCAAAACTTGGATGTAAAGATGCTGCCACGGTCTGAAGAGATCAATTGTGGAATGCCATGCAAGGAGACAATTCTATATGTGTACAGCTCTGCCAGCTGCGCTGCTGTGATAGACTCTTTGATAGGAAGAAAATGAGCCACTTTGGTGAGCTTGTCGATGACGACGAAAATAGCATCATTTCCACGCTTGGACTTAGGAAAACCAGTCACGAAGTCCATTTCGATATGATCAAACTTCCATTCAGGAATAGCAAGAGGTTGGAGGAGACCAGCTGGTCGTTGGTGTTCTGCTTTCACCCTTCTGCAGACATCACATTCATTCACGAATTGAGCAATTTCTCGCTTCATTCGAGTCCACCAATAAGACTGCTTGAGGTCATGGTACATCTTCGTACTTCCAGGATGAATGGATAGAAGAGAATTGTGTGCCTCGTTCATAATGACTTTACGAAGATGACCCTTTGGGACCACGATCCGGTCCTCGAAGAAAAGAGTATCTCTGTCATCAACGCGATAGCACTTGTACTTGGAAATGCCCTTGTCGATACCACGTTTCACTTTCTTCACCATGGTATCTAGGAGCTGAGCCTCACGAATCTGATCTTCCAAGGTAGGAGAGACTATGAGGTTGGCAAGAAAACCTTGAGGAACAACTTGGAGATTCAACTTGCGGAAAGCCTCACAAAGATCCGGTTGAAAGGGTTTGAGGATTAAGCTGTTGCAATAAGCCTTCCTGCTCAATGCATCTGCAATCACATTTGCCTTGCCTGGAGTATATTCAATGCTCGGATTATACTCTTGAATCATTTCGACCCATCGAGTTTGCCTGAGGTTGAGGTGGGGCTGAGTGAAGATGTACTTGAGACTCTTGTGATCGGTGAAAATGTCCACTTTCCTTCCCAACAGGAGATGTCTCCATGTTATTAGAGCATCGACAACTACCGCCAACTCAAGATCGTGAGTGAGGAAGTTCTTTTCGTTGGGCTTCAACTGACGAGAGGTATAGGACACAACCTTCTTCTCTTGCATTAACACAGCACCGAGGCCTTGAAGAGAAGCATCACAGAAAACTTCATAAGGCTTGGAATCGTCAGGAGGAGTCAACACTGGAGCAGTGACGAGTTTCTCTTTGAGAGTGTTGAAAGCAACGTCACACTCAGGAGACCAGACATACTTCACATGCTTCTGAAGGAGGTTGGAAAGAGGCTTTGCAATCTTTGAGAAATTCTCAACGAATCTTCGGCAATAGCTTGCAAGTCCAAGAAAACTGCGAAGCTGCTTGACATTCTGAGGAGGTTCCTAATTCACGACTGCAGACACCTTCTCAGGATTAACAGCGATGCCCTTGGCAGAGATGATATGACCAAGATAAAGAACTTCATCAAGCCAAAATTCACATTTGGAGAACTTCGCATATAATTGATACTCTCTGAGCTTGTCGAGCACCAATCGCAAATGTATGGCATGATCCTTCTTATTCTTGGAGAAGACCAAAATATCATCGAGATAGACCAAGACAAATTCATTGGTGTAGGGGTTGAAGATGAAATTCATCAAGCGAGTGAATGTTGGAGGAGCATTGACAAGGCCGAAAGACATGACAGTATATTCATAAGAACCATAGCTTGTTCTGAATGCTGTCTTGGGAATATCTTCTTCACGAATGCGAATTTGATGATAACCCATACGAAGATCAAGCTTGGAGAACACTTTAGCACCTTTGAGTTGCTCGAATAGCTCATTGATGTTGGGAAGTGGGTACTTGTTCTTAATTGTCTTCTTATTCAATGGACGGTAATCGACGCAAAGTCGGTCCGTGCCATCCTTCTTCTGGACAAAAAGAACTCCACAACCCCATGGAGAAGAACTCGGTCTGATCAGACCCATACGCTCTTGTTCATCGAGCTGTTTCTTCAATTCCTTCAACTCTTTAGGTCCAAGCTTGTAAGGACGCTTGCAAACGGGTCCCGTGCCAGGCTCAAGATCAATAACGAATTCAACTGGCCGGTGGGGAGGCATACCCGGAAGCTCTTCTGGAAAAACATCTTGGTATTCACAAACGACTGGAATATGAGAGATAGCCTCCAATTCATCATTCTCATTGAGAGAAAACAACCGAATGGTATCATCACGAGAGGCATAGATGATCACATCGTCAGAGGAGTGAGTCAATTGAATTTCCCTGGCAGCACAATCAAGCTGAGCCTTGTGCTTAGAAAGCCAGTCCATCCCAAGAATAAGATCAATATCAGAGTCACCAAGAACAATTGGTTTAGCCAGAAATCTATAATCGCCCATCTTGATGGAAACATTGGGAGCAACCAAACTAGAAGTCAGAAGCTTTCCCGAAGAAACAACTTGCATAACTTTGGACAAAATCTCTGTGTCCATGTTGTGCTTCGATGCAAAAGGATATGACATGAAAGAATGCGATGCACCCGTATCAAATAAAACTTTTGCAGGAATATCATTAATAGGAAGATTACCCATGATCACTTCTGAAGAATCCTCTGCTTGAGCTGCATTCATCATGTTCACCTTAGCAGACTTGGAATTATGCTTGACCACTGCATTACTGGAAGATCTCACAGGAGGAGGAGGCGGAAGGCGCCTTTGATTGAAGCACTTGTCCGCATAGTGACCCTTCTGCTGACATTTCCTGCAAGTCACCTCTGAGAGCGGACGATAGTAAGGAGCATTTGACCTTGGAGCTTGATTCTGAGACTTGTTCTGATAGCCAGGGTTGGGTGGGTGGGAAGAACCATTGCCACCTTTGTTCTTCTGCTGATAAGGCTGACGGAACGGAGGAGGAGGCAACCAGAACTTCTGTTGCTTGGCAGCCACCAGAGAGGAAGAAGAGGACTGAACTGCGTCCCTGACTCTCTTCTTAGAGGCCTCACACTTGAGCTGAGCAGCTTCTTGTTTCAGAGCCATGTTGTAGAATTCATCATACTTTTTTGGCTCGAAAAGCACAAGAGCTAGTTGCAATTCTTCTTTGAGACCACGCCTGAATTGGTAGATCATACTCTTCTCATCAGGGACGTCCTGCTTAGCAAAGCGAGAGAGCTTCTGGAACTGAGTGTTGTATTGATATACAGACATGTTGCCTTGCTTGAGATTGCGGAACTCCTCACGCTTACTCTCAGCAACACTTTCAGGAATGTGATGAGCTTTGAAGTCACGACAGAAATCATCCCAGGTAATCAGACGACCTCCTCTGGAATCTTTGTATTGTTGGAACCACTCAGCAGCTTGATCTTTGAGTTGAAAAGAGGCAAACTTGACAAAGTCCTCAGGTCTGACGTTACTGCATTCGAAATGCTTGTTGATGTCGACGAGCCAATCATCGGCATCTGTGGCCTCGACACAGTAGCTGAAGGTCTTTGGCTGATTAGCAAGGAACTGATTGAGGGTAGCGAAGTGCTGCTGATTGTTGCCTTGGCCTTGATTTCCTTGATTACCTTGCCCTTGGTTGCGATCTTGCAAGAGCTGAATCAGAATCTGAGCGTTGGCATTTGTGGCAGTCATCAGGGCTTGCCATGCCTCCGGAGGCGGAGGTGGTGGCGGAGGGTTAGCCTGACTTCCTTCATTGCGTTCCGGATTCTGACGCGTTGGCGGAGCCATCCTGGAGAGAGGGTGACATCCGTTAGCATCTTGAAAGAGATATATTCAAGCTGAATCAAAAGGATCAAAATTGCAACATATAGTCTTCACAATAAACATTCGAACGAGAATGAACGAATGAATTCCAAAGTAAATCATCACACTTCCATAAGTTGAGGAGCCACTTAGAAAAAAGGTATGGAATAAAATCAACAAGGTACGGATGTGAACAAATACTTGGTAAGGATTACCCAATCACGAACCAAATATCTGCGGAAGAAATACTAGAGCTACATGAATTCCCACTTATAAACTCCCGAAACTTTCCGGTTATGCAATCAGGTGTTGGGGATACAGGGGACACAAAATATATCACCCAAACTAACAATACCTAGATCCAGCTGTATCCATCCTTCAACACATAACCAAGAAACCTTCGGAAATTGTCTACCTCAACCTTCGAAAAGCATCCGTTATACAAGTCATGGCAATACTCCCGCACTCGCCTCAGTACTGGGCTATCAGGGTTATCTCACCAACAACTGTACAAAAGAGATTTTCGATGTCGGCGTACTAAACTCAGGTATTCCAGAACCGCAACGATAAAATTATGATGACAACACCTCGGAGCTCAACTCCCTGGGACACCTCCTCTAAAACCCCTGCTGACGGGAGGCAACCAAGACAATGTTGTCATCATAAAACCATCGGAACGATTATAAGATACCCGCGTGATCCTAAATTTTTTTTAGTGAAATTTGAGAAGAGAAGAGTCAAAACTCTACGTCAGGATGCCTTACCAGAGCAATGAGGAGACTGGGAAGTAAAAAGAATTCCTAAACTCTCCGATATATAATTCCTAAATGACTCAAAACATTTTTTCTAGACACAACTCGGCCGCTAAAAATGATCAATCAGTGGGGCTCCTAAGGTCGGGGAAGGCTCTGATTACCAACTTGAAACGCCCTCGATGCGGCTATATCTCTCACGTGTCGAAGCACGACTTAGAGGCATAACCGCATTGAAAGCAATGTCGCAAGTGAGGTAATCTTCACACAACCCATGTAATAATTTAAGGGAAAGAGATACATAGTTGGCTTACAGTCGCCACTTCACACAAGTACATAAATAAACATGGATCATCCAAATACACTCAAGGTCCGACTACGGAACCAAAATAAAAGAAGAATACCCCAAGTGCTACACAGATCCCCGAATCAACCCGACTGGGCTCCTCTACTGATCATCAGGAAAAGACACGTAGTAACGGCCACGTTCCTCGTCGAACTCCCACTTGAGCTCGGTTGCATCATCTGTACTGGCATCGTCGGCACCTGCAACTGTGGTGATAGTATCTGGTGAGTCACGGGGACTCAGCAATCTTACACCCACGCGATCAAGACTATTTAAGCTTATAGGAAGGATGGGGGTAATGAGGTGGAGCTGCAGCAAGCGACTAGCATATATGGTGGCTAACATACGCAAAAGAGAGCGAGAAGAGAAGGCAAAGCACGGTCGTGAAGCTAGAAGTGATCAAGAAGTGATCCTGAACTACTTACGTCATGCATAACTCCAACACCATGTTCACTTCCCGGAATCCGCCGAGAAGAGACCATCACGGTAACACACGCGGTTGATGTGTTTTAATTAAGGTCAACTTCGGGTTTTCTACAACCGGACATCAACAAATTCCCATCTGCCTCATAACCGCGGGCACGGCTTTCGAAAGATAATACCCTGCAGGGGTGTCCCAACTTAGCCCATTATAAGCTCTCACGGTCAACGAAGGATATTCCTTCTACCGGGAAGACCCGATCAGTCTCGGAATCCCGGACTACAAGACATTTCGGCAGCAATAAAACAAGTCCAGCAAAGCCGCCCGATTGTGCCGACAAATCCTGATAGGAGCTGCACATATCTCGGTCTCAGGGCACATCCGAATGAGACATCCTACGAGTAAAACCAAGCCTCGAGTTTCCCCGAGGGGGCCCCGCAGTCTGCTCGTTTCGAACCAGCACTTAGAGAAGCACTGGCCCGGGGGGGGGGGGGGCTAAAATAAAGATGACCCTTGGGCTCGCGAAAACCCAAGGGAAAAGTGGTAGGTGGTAGGCAAATGGTAAAAGGCAATGTTGGGCCTTGCTGGAAAAGTCTTATTCAAAGCGAACTATCAAGGGGGTCCCATAAATCACCCAACCGTGTAAGGAACACAAAATCCGAGAACATAACACCGGTATGACGGAAACTAGGGCGGCAAGAGTGGAACAAAACACCAGGCATAAGGCCGAGCCTTCCACCCTTTACCAAGTATATAGATGTATTAATAAGATAAGATATATTGTGATATCCCAAAGTAATCATGTTCCAACAAGGAACAAACTTCATCTTCACCTGCAACTAACAACGCTATAAGAGGGGCTGAGCAAAGCAGTAACATAGCCAATCAACGGTTTGCTAGGACATGGATGGTTAGAGGCTGACATGGCAATATGGGTGGCATGATAAGCAAGTGGTAGGTATCGCAGCATAGGCATAGCAAAAGAGCGAGCATCTAGCAAGCAAAGATAGAAGTGATTTCGAGGGTATGGTCATCTTGCCTGCAAGGTTCTCAGAGTTGTCGAAGGCTTGATCCTCGTAAGCGTTCTCAACAGGCTCCTCATTCACGTACTCGTCTCCTGGCTCTACCCAAAGCAAGAACACAAGCGAATGGGACAAACATCAATCACGATGCAATGCGCAAGCAACATGATGCAAAACATGACTTGATATGCGAGATGTGATGCAATGCATATGCGTGCTCTTGAAGGAAAAAGATGAACCAGGCATGATCTTGGAAAACCAAGTATGCCGCTGGATAGATGAGATGATTTCGGTTGAAATCGATATAAAGATCACCGGAATCGGATGCACGGTTTGCAAATGGCAAGCAACACAAGAATGACATAATTCTGAGATTAACAGCATGATGCCAATTAGTATGCAACAAGAAATTAAGCTACTGCACCCAAACGTACCAACAAAGCATATGGCAGCAATCTACTCAAGATGCTTGACAAAAGATGAACACTGAGCTACGGCTAAATCACATCAGCGCAGGTTCAAACAAGCATGGCAAAAGTGCAAAAGATAACAGGTTCACAGACTTAGTGAAAATACCAACAGACCAGAAATTAACATCAGGATGACATGTTCAGAGCAAGAAAACTACATGCTACAATAACAGAACATAGCAAAATGTGGCATGGCATGAATCTACTCAAAGTACTTAACAAAAGTCCCTTACTGACAATAAGCCAAAAGGGATCAGAAAACATAATAACACCCATGTCAAATAAGCAAATTTTGTTACAGTTTTCAGACTTAGCAGAAAACTGGGCATGTCAAAAACAGATAACGAGTAGGCATATTCGTGAGCTCGATGCACTCACTACAGAGCATTGCGTGATAAACTAATCATACATACATCAAGAAGACATGGCATAAAAGCTAAAAATGGCAAGAACATCATCATAGCATGCACGGATCAACTACAACAAGCTTGGCAAATTTGAATAACAAGTAAACAATCTGCCAGGAACATTTTGTAGCAAAAGTAGAGCTCGATTGACTTAAGCTAAAGCACTCCATAAATACAAACAAAAGCATGGGTCGATAGAAAACATCCATATGCTTAAAACACCCTTACTGATCATGCTCAAAATATGCATGGATCTCTCTGAAACAACATGAACACATGGCAACAAAGTAACAGCAGGGAAAAACTTAGTGAAATTACCAAGTCCCTGAAATCTGTAACATCAAGTACCCTAGTTTGCATGCTTGTGCTAGTCACCATAGAGATCACAAAAATACATAGTAAAATCCAATGGAAAGGTAACATGGCATATTACAAGACACATGTAGGACTCAACTTCATAGGATGCACACATCAATCATGGAAAAAATGACAAAAGTGCATGTCCAGATAAGATCCAGCAACTAACATCAACTAGCCCTCTTCTGACAGCATTTCGGGCATCAAGATGAACTCAAATGAAAATGATGCAATTGAATGAAATGATGTACTCTTTGAGGCGAACAATTTGGAATATTATACGCACAAAACGGAGCTACGGATGCAGAGATATGGTACGATGAACAGGTGATGATGTTGCAAAAAATATGAGGACTTAGATGAATTTTAGAGGGGGGGGGGGGAGGAAGTCAACCGGGCGGCACGGAAGCCGAGGCGGGCCGGGATCTCGCCGGAGCGGCGCGGGGTGGCGGCGGTGAGGTGGATCCGGCCGTCCTCGGGCCGGATCTGGAGGAGGAGGCGGCGAGCGGGGCCGGGACGGCTCCGGCGCGGGAGGAGCGTGGGCGGCGTCGGCGGACTCCGGCGGCGGGCGGCGACTGCGGCGGCGGGCGGCGCGGAGGAAGGAGCGGCGCGCGGGCCAGGCGGGCGGCGCGGCTCGGGCTCGGGGGCCCGCGGTGGGCCTCGGCGGGTCGGCGGCGATGTGGGCGCCGGGGTGCCACGTGGCGGCCCCTGGTTCACCGGGCGGGCGGCGGCGGACGTGTCCGGCCCGAAACGGACGCGTCCAGCGGCGCGGAGAGGGATTTTGCTAGGGTTAGGGGTGTTTGGACCCGGAATTGGAGGAGGGGGAGGTGTATTTATAGGTAGAAGGAGCTAGGAAGCTCCAAATGGAGAGCGATTTTCGGCCACGGGATCGTGATCGAACGGCGATGGACATGGGAGTGACTTAGATGGGTTATTGGGCTGTCTTGGAGGGGTTTTGGGCTGCAACACACACGAGGCCTATTCGGACCCTCGGTTAACCGTTGGAGTACCAAACGAAGTCCAAATGATACGAAACTTGACAGACGGTCTACCGGTGGTAAACCAAGGCCACATGTCAAGCCTCGGTTCATTCCGAGAAAGTTTAATACCCGAACACGAAGGAAAAAGTACAAGGGGACGCCGGGGAACATAGGAGCGCCGGATTGCGAAACGGACAACGGGGAAAAGGCTCGGATTCATGCAACGAAAACGTATGCAAATGCGATGCACATGATGACATGATATGAAATGCATGACAAGAACAAAATACAAAACGAAGGGAAACCCAACCACGGAGGGAATATTATATCACATAGCCGAAAATGGCAAGAGGTGGAGTTACAAATATGGCAAGTTACATCCGGGGTGTTACACTTTGCTTTTGTCTCTATCACAGAGCCCATTAAGGTAGATGAAGCATTTCTGGAGCCTGAGTGGATTCAGGCCATGCAAGAAGAATTACATCAGTTCAAGCTCAACAATGTATGGGAACTGGTCAATCGTCCCGATCGTCGCAAGCATAAGATCATTGGTACAAAGCGGATCTACCGCAACAAGCAAGATGAAAATGGTGTTGTGGTGAGGAATAAGGCACGACTAGTAGCTCAAGGCTACACACAGGTTGAAGGAATTGATTTCGATGAAACTTTTGCACCTATTGCTAGACTTGAGGCTATTCGCATATTACTTGCTTATGCTAACCACCATGATATCATCTTATACCAAATGGATGTGAAAAGTGCATTCCTCAATGGTAAGATTGAGGAAGAAGTATATGTTGCTCAACCCCCAGGTTTTGAAGATCCAAAACATCCTGACAAAGTCTTCAGACTTAACAAGGCCCTCTATGGCCTCAAGCAGGCCCCACGGGCGTGGTATGATACATTGAAGGAATTCTTCATGAAGAAAGGCTTCACACCCGGTTCACTCGATCCCACTCTCTTTACTAAATCATATGATGGTGAACTGTTTGTGTGCTAAATATATGTTGATGATATCATCTTTGGCTGTACTGACCAACGTTATAGTGATAAATTTGCCTATATGATGAGTGAAGAATATCAAATGTCTATGATGGGAGAATTGAAATTCTTCTTAGGTCTACAAATTCGTCAACAGCACAATGGGATATTCATATCTCAGGAGAAATACCTCAAGGATGTCCTGAAGAAATTTAGCATGCAAGATTGCAAAGGTCTCAAAATTCCTATGCCCACAAATGGTCATCTATGCACTGATGAAAATGGTACTGACTTCGATCACAAGGTATACCGCTCCATGATTGGCTCTTTATTGTACTTATGTGCATCTAGGCCAGATATAATGCTTAGTGTTTGCATGTGTGCACGATTTCAAGCTGCACCGAAGGAATCACACCATACGGCTGTGAAGCATATTCTTCGATATCTAGCTCACACTCCAACACTAGGATTATGGTACCCCAAGGGCTCAGACTTTGACCTTATTGGATATTCTGATTCTGACTATGCTGGTGACCGTGTGGATCGCAAGTCAACATCTGGTACTTGTCATTTCCTCGGACGATCCTTGGTCTGTTGGTCCTCGAAGAAACAGAACTGCGTATCACTATCTACTGCTGAAGCTGAGTACATTGCTGCTGGTTCTTGCTGTGCTCAACTGCTATGGATGAAGCAAACACTCAAGGACTATGGCGTCAACGTGAAGAATGTGCCTCTCCTCTGTGACAATGAGAGTGCCATCAAGATTGCTCACAACCCAGTTCAACACTCGAAGACAAAGCACATTCAGATTCGTCATCATTTTCTTCGTGATCATGTGTTGAAGGGCGACATTTCTATTGAGCATGTGAAGACTGAAGAACAGCTAGCCGATATCTTCACTAAGCCCTTGGATGAGAAGAGATTTAGCAAGTTGCGGTGTGAGCTAAATATCTTAGAGTCTTCGAATGTACTTTGAAAAATGTACTCATCCTAACACTTATGCAAAATTGATGACTTAGATGTGCAACACATGAAGAAACGTTTTTCTTCAATCAATGAAGAATAACACTCTAAGTGTGAAGAAATTAATGAAGAATTTGATTCTCAGAACCCTACGACAATTGTACGCGGTGTCTGAAATCATCATTCTTACACGGTGGGTCACGCCACCACAAAAAGTTGAAAATCTTCAATTTGAGTTTTTCCTCATTTTTGAAATTCCTCAGTTTTTTTAAATTCTTCAACTTTGCAAAATCTTCACCTGTGCCGGTGTTTGCCTTCATTTGATTAGTTATATATGTGAGTTTATGTCCTCTACAGCATTCACTTATAGCTATTTCTTCAAGTTTGAACTTTTCTGCTAAGTGAATGTGATCGGACCCTTCCCCTCTATGCTATACTCAATCCAGTCTATTCACAAATTCTTCATGTGCGTTCTATTTGAAACTCGTTCAAATTCTTCACTGTGTCCTTGTCAGCTGAAGAAATTGCGAACGAAACGTTAAAACTGATCTTATCCAAACTTTCGGTTTTGCCGCTCAAACCGTTCCACTTCCCACGATGGATTATTTTAATCACCCACGATCTTACACGATCTCCACTACACAGTACGTGGGTGACACATGTCAAGTGAAGGAGAACGGCCAGGGGCACGTTCGTCCTAAATCTTCGGACGAGCAGTTTTTCACTGCGGCTATAAATACCCCTTCGTCGCCGTCCTCACTTCCTTTACCCCGCTCGATCTCACTTCCCCCGCTCGAGCTTCCAAACCCTAGCGCCGCCGCTACTCCATCGCCGCCGGTGAGGAAGAGCTTCACCGCCTCGACCTCGTCGCCGTCGTACTCGCGCCGACTGCGGAAATCTTCACCTCCGCCGCCGCCGTAGACGTCTTCCTCCGCCAAGTTAGGGCGTGGAAGATCTGCACTGACGAACTTCACTGTTCCAACTCTCAGTTCGTCGTGTTCTTCGTTCAGGGTAATTAAAAGCTATTTTTACTGCCCTCGTTGATTCGAAGTTTTTCTACAAAATCTTCAAAGGTGTTTTATGCTTCAAATCCTCACACACAAAACACCTCACTTGTTCTCTGTTCTTGATTCATTTCCCTAAGCCTCATTTTCTTCAAGATTCCTCAATTGTGTGGATTCTCAATCTATACAACTCTGGAACCTAAGATATATATGGCGCTTAGTGAAATTCCTCAAGACGAATCTGGTCAAATTCCTCAAAACTTGTTCTTTATGAAAAACCCTCTGAGAACGCATATGACCTCTTCGAATTCCTCGCAACTATACTCTGTTCACAGGTACACATGTCCGCTGCTGAATCTTTAGGTTCTCATCAACTTAACTCATTTGCAGCGTTCCTCAAAGAAAAGTTGCATACTTCTTCAGAGAATTCCATTGTTTAAATTCCTCATCTGAAGAAAATGGTTGAAGGTAAAAGGCCACAGAAAGGAGGAAAGAGACCAGAGGTCATGACAACATTTGAAATCCCTGAAGATATTTATGCTGGGTACTGCATGCCTGATGAAGCCAAATTTGGCAAAGAAGATAAAAAGCAGCGCAAGGTGCGAATCCAGAGGATTGAAAGGAGATGGGCAAGAGAATGGAGGGAGTACAGATATGTTACTCCTAAGTACATGAAGAAATTCGCAGTAAACCCTCCATGTCAACGACCTCCATTGGCACCTGGCCAAGTGGCTGATCCCACAAGCATCAGACGCGGTGAGGATTTTCCTCAAGAATGGGACAAGCGCCAAGCTAAACTGTAAAGGCAAGCAAGAGATGCGGTGAGGAAATTCAATGAAGAATCTGCTGCTGCTGCCACTGAGGCTTCTGCCAAGCCGAGGAAATCTATGATGAAGAAGCCTGCTCGTAAGCCAAGTGCTTCACCTTCAATGCCCTCACGGCCAAGTTCCTCAGCTGCGCCCTCACGGCCAGAATCTTCAAAATCTTCAAAACAAATTCCTCATGCTGCTCCTGCTCCACCAAAGTCCTCAGCTATTCCGACAAAGCCCTCAACTCCTGTGCATCTGGCCTCATGCCAAAGGACTACTGGCATCTCCATTGCCACTGGTGTCTCAGCTAGTTCTTCAGCTGCACCACATTCCTCAGCTGGACCTTCCTTGCTGAAGAAAAAGGCTACCGCTGGTCGCGGCACTCTCCCAAGTCCTAAGAAGCAAGTGGTCTTCTCTGTTCCGTCTGATGATGATGATGCTGATGAAGAAGAACTTACTGAAATCATCAGGGACCGCCAAGAAAGGGCTGCTAAAGCCAAAGGCACACCTATGCCCCTGCTTTTGGATCCAAGGGCGATCCTAGAATATATTGATCTCTGGCACAAGGATCCCAACACACCTATGCCTGACTTCAAGCTGACACCTGGCCAAAGTCACATGATGACTCACTTCATCCAAGAGGAGAAGTGGAAATATGATAGGGCCAGAGAAATCAAGAAGACCCAGTATCGCAAAGAGAAGCTACTGAAGAAAAATGTTGTCAAGATGACTCCTGATGAACTTGTCAAGATGCAAGCTGAGATCAAAGCCCTCGGTGACAACTTTGACTCGTACTATGCTGATTGGCAAGGAGCCAAGGTCAGATTTGTGAGGCTAACTGATACTTTCACCAAGGGTGAAGCCTCAACACAAATTCCTCAAGCTGAAACATCTGTTCAGCCCACTGAAGAACATGCCAGCACTGCTGATGAAGTTCAGACTGCTGAAGAAAATGCCAGCTCTAAGGCTGATGACTCTGCTCCAGCCACTGATGAAATTGCCAGGGCATCCACTAGTGGTGCGCCTGAAGAAATTGAAGAAATCAGGGCAACTGCATCAGTTGCGCCTGAAGAAAATCTACCAGATTCCTCAGCTCCACCTGCACCAACTCCAACTCCAATTCTTCCTTCTGCTTTAGATGTGAAGAAAACCAAGGCTGCAGAGCGAGCTGCTGTGAAGAAAAGGAAGGCATCAGCTGCTTCAGAATCTTCAGCTCCCAAGAAGATGAAGCCAATGACAAGCTCATTTGCAAATCCCATTGATGCCATTCCTATCTCCTCCATGCCATCAAAGGACCTTGCTCCTTTTGGTGAAGATTATGAGATCCCAAGTGGATCAGATGAAGAAACTCAGTCTGCTGCTTCCTCAGAGCAGATTGATGAAGAAATTGAAGTGGACACAATCCCTTCAACCCCAATGGTCTCATCACCAATGCCTCAGTTTGATGCTGAAGAGGCTGGTGTTGAAGAAATTGATGAAGATGTGGATATTGGAAGCACAACTCTAGTAATGAATGACGACTTTTGGGAGAGTCAGCATCCCAATTCTCCACTCTTCACTCCCCTGCAGCAAATTCCTCGCTCTCCTTCACCAACAGTGCAAATGGGCTCCGAAGAAACTCATCCCACTGCATCTGTGAATGAAGAAATTCCAGCCACTAGCGCTGAAGAAACTGCTGCTGAAACAGAAAAGGTGACTGCACCTGAGGAAAATCCTGAAATTCCTCAGCCTGAAGAACCTAAGCTTGTGATTCCTGAGGTAGTAATGCAACTCACTGATACTCCTCTACCAAGGCCAAAGGATCCATTCTCAAGGAAACCGAAATTCAAGGCTGAAGACTTCTATGGCGAGCACGTATTCTTCACTGAATACAATCCTTATGACTCTGCTCGCATAAGGAAGAGGCGTTTCTGGACAGCCAGCCAAGCAAATTTCTATTCCTCAGTGCTTTACAACAAGGACAAAGTCTTCGACCATGCACATATTCCTCACGTGGATATGGAGTCTATGCCGTGCTTCACGCCAGCCCTCAGTGTTCTTCACGACGCTGGGCTGCTCAATTTCTGCACTGACATATGCGATTGGAATGAAGAGCTTATTCTTCAGTTCTATGCAACACTGCACATCACAGGCAACGCTGAAGATGTCAATTCATGGGTTCTGGACTGGATGACTGAGAACACACATTACAAGGCCCCAGCAACTGAATTGCTTCGCTGCCTTTCTCTGAGTCCACCCACTAAAGATGCGTGCTGTGTGTATGATGAACCTGAACTGTCAAATCACTATATGCAAGTGCTTATGAAGCCTCTGAAGCCAGGGCAATCACCTCGTACCAAATTCCTCGTCAAGGAATTGCTGTATGTGCCTAGGACTGTCTATCGCATTCTGACGAAGACAATGAGTCCCATCAAAGGACATGATTCTTCTGATGAAGAAATTGTTGGCATCATGAAGAATATGCTTTTCAACATCATACATGGCGTTCCCATAAACTTCCATGATTTCTTCATGAGGACTCTGGCCAACATTGCTATGTCACCATTTGAGCTGAAGCCTTATGCACCTTGGATTATGAGATTCATCAGAACAAGGTCTTCACTCAACTACAAGGCTGAAACTCTCAACCACTGCAGTTACTTGCCCCCTATTGAAGTCCTCAAATGAACATTTTCCTCAGCTGACGAAAAGGGCAAGGCCACTGCTGTGATAGATGAAGGCATTCGTCCATTGGATGGTCAATTTCGCAAGGCTGCCTCTTATTCCACCAATGATGACTCTGCCACACATGACTCTGCTGCTAACACTGCCAAGCCAAATCCTCAAGCCACAGCACCCAGGTTCCTTCTTTGGTGGCCAGTTCATATTCTTCATCGCGCGACACTGATGAAAATGAAGACTTGGACGACACCGCAGCAGGCCCTACTTCAACAATCGACCCCAACAACGCTGGCGCTCCTCCATCAACTTGAATATCTTCAGGGGCGTTAGTCCTCAGTTTTGATCCTTTTGGTCATTTGATGACAAAGGGGGAGAAATCTGAGTTAGTCTTCAAGCGGGTCTATAATAAGGGCATTTTTTTTAGGTTGCAACTCTCGTTCTTCCGAAACTTTTATTGGATCGAGTTGTAATCTTAAACCCTATGGTGCTCGGTGCTCTGATACTTTTGTTGCACTATGCTTTGATACTTTTGATGCGCTATTCTGCATGCTTACTCCTCATTAATATTATCGCACGCATGCTGAATTGCATCAGGCACCATATTTCATCATGCATTTCAAATCCTTCACAGTATATATCAAATGCGTGTATGAATTACAAGATATAGGGGGAGATCTCCATGATTCAACTCTTCCAGTGTGCATTGCTTCAAAAGCAAATTCCTCACTATGCACATCTTCAGGGGGAGTTCTTCTATATCTTGCAATCAAATTCCTCAATATCAGTATTTACACTTCATATATTTATTCCTGTTGAAAACTTAACCTATATTATCATCAATCACCAAAAAGGGGGAGATTGTAAGTGCATCTAGTGCCCCTTAGTGATTTTGGTGTATTGAAGACTTATAGGTTAAGCATCTAATGTGTTTATGAGTGTACACAGGTCTATAAGTCCATGAGGAGTTTGATATTTACAGTGAAAGTCGACCCCTAAAAATGAAGTTCTTCAACTGAAGACTTTGATATTTTGAAGACTTTCTGAAGACTTTGAAAGTGAAGAAATTGGTGTGACCTTGAAGACTTGGTATTCATTCAAGGAACATGAAGCATGAAGACTTTTGTTTTCGTAGTTTCATTTTATCTTTCTTGAGTCATAGGAAACACCGTACTGTTAAAGGGGGTCGAGGAAATACTAAGGAGAAAATTTCCATGTGATGCTCAACTCAAATCCTACACCTACCAATCCCTTTGAGTGAAGCCATTGGAAATCTCATACAGTTCAGTCAATTTCTTCAGTGACAGAGACGCAGTTCTTCTGGTCACTGAGGACTTTGCTCTGACTGAGGAGTTAGGAATTCGCCAGTGCGAATTGCCTACACAGTGAGGAACATGATAGCCCTGAGGAATTTGAACCTCAAATTTCCAACCGTTGCTGTGCTACGTGCCAGCTGTCCCTAAAATATCTTATCCATCCAACGGTCATATCATTGAAGGGCATTTATGTCTTATCATGTCGGGCTGCTCCCTAGGCTATAAATAGCCGCCCCCTAAAACCACTAGCCGGTTGGCTGCTCCGTGTGAACTTGACACTTGTCATTTGAGAGCAACCCATCCTCCGAGGACTTTGAGCGAAAATCATCAAGTGAGGAAAATCCAAACCCAAACCCAAAACACCTACAAACCCAAAGTGATTGAGCATCACTGAAGAGATTGATCCTGCGTGGATCCGACGCTTGTTACCTTTGAAGACTGTGCTTCTTCCAGACGGTTAAGCGTCATGGTCTAGAGCATCCAAGAGTAATTGTGGATCGCCGAGTGACCTAGTCTGTGAAGGTTTGGAAGTCACCTGAAGACTTACCACGAGTGATTGGGCAAGGACTGTGTGTCCTTAGCTCAAGGAGAATACGGTGAGGACTGTGTGTCCGGGACTAGGTGTCCTCGAGTTTAAATACTCAGCCGCTCCAACCAGATGTACAACTGAGACAACAGTTGGAACTGGTCTACCAAATCATTGTCTTCACCAAGCTTACTGGTTCTATTTCCTCAACACTTTCATTTCCTCATTACTGTGTTGTCTGTTTGTTCATATCTGTGTTTGAAGACTTTGACTGAAGACTTTCTCAAATTCCTCAGTTCAATTTCTTCAGTCTGTTTTGTCTTCATCTAGAGCTATCCTGTGCTTACGCTTTCTGTACTCCGTGTTTGTCTTCATTTCTTCATGATGACCATGCATGTAACTTGTTATGTTTACTTCTGAGTACTTATTCCGCTGCTAGTATTTCTTCGCTAAGGAATTTCCTCACGAGCAAATTCCTCAGTGAAGAATTTCATAAAAATTGCCTATTCACCCCCCTCTAGTCGATATAATGCACTTTCAGTAGGCGTTCGAGACCCTGCCCATATGTACCCATACGTGGCCGTATTTTCTTTCTTGCACCCTGGCCGCCTCTACTATGACACATGCGCGCCTCTACATCCACCAGTATATATGTACGTACACGTTCGTGACCAGAATGACAACGCTACGTACGCTTCGACCAGGTGGGTCCCGACTCTCAGGCACTTCCTTGCCTGCGAAGATGTAGCTGGTGGGTCCCAGCAGTCAGGGGGCGAAATACGGTGGCCCGTCCGGTGGGTCCACGCTGTCAGGTAGAGGAATCATTATTTTGCACGTAATAAGGAGGCACTTCTTTGCTGCGGCCGTGGACCCAACTGTCAGCCTCTCCACGTATAGTCCACGTCCGATGGAAGCCGTTCCTTGACCACGTTGACCACGCCGCACCGAGAGCACCAGGGCGGTGGACGATGACGAGGCCTAGGAAGGGGACGACGCGGAGCCGGGGAAGACACGGCAGTGGATGCCCACGCGTAGAGGAGTACGAGGGTTCACTGGTTCGCTGCGGTGTGAGGCTGCCGTCGCCGTAGAATAACAGGGGGTGTGGGTGAGTAGAGGGATGGCCTGGCCAGCGGTGGGAGTAGTAGGGGGCGGTGAGGCCTCCGCCGCATCGCAGCCGGCCACGGGAGGCAGGAGCACGAGGCACGACCGGCGCTGGTTTGGGCGGCTGGAGCAAGAAGACCAGAGGTTGAAGAAGCACTACGGCCGTTGGATGGACATCGTACGATCACTGGAGCTAGAATCGTGCATATTGACTAAGTTGAAAAAGCCCTCCGTCCCCGTCAACTTAGTAGGCCCACAAGTCAGCCTCCCACCAAGGTGGGTCCCAGCTAGCAAGGGGGTATTCATTTTTTGTGCGTAATAAGGAGGCACTTCCTTGCGTGCGAAGATATAGCTGGTGGGTCCGAGCTGTCAATGGCGGTAACGTTTTTTTCACGAAATACAGAGGCCCTTTTGGTGGGTCCCTGATTTCAGGTAGAGGAATCATTATTTTGCGCGTAATAAGGAGGCATTTCCTTGCGTGCGGCTGTGGACCCAGCTGTCGGCCTCTCCACGTAAAGTCCACTTCAGATGCATGTCGGTCGTTGACCACGTTGACCAGGCCGCGCCGAGAGCACCAGGGCTGTGGACGATGGCGAGGCCTAGGAAGGGAACGACACGGAGGCAGGGAAGACTCGACAGTTGTTTTTGTTTCCCACGCGGAGGGGAGTACGACTGTACGAGGCCTCGCCGTCGCCGGAGAATAACAGCAGGTGTGAGTGAGTAGAGGGATGGCTATGCCAGTGATGGGAGTACAGTGGGGCGGTGAGGCCTGCGCGGCAGCAGAGCCGGCCGTGGGGAGGAGGGAGCAGGCAGTCCCGCCGGCGCCTGTTTGAGCGGCTGGAGCAGGAAGAGCAGAGATTGAAGAAGCACGACGGCCGTTGGATGGCCATCCAGCAGTCACTGCTTCTGCGTCAACCTTTTTTTAGGAAAGCCTCAAATCTGTGGGAAACAACATACAACCCATCTGCCATTATTTGTAATAATTTACAGCCCATTTTCTAATTATCAAGGTTTTTTTGGAGACCATATTCTTTTTGTTAGCATTACAGCCCATATTGTGGCCACGGTTAAAAAATTATACGAAATTTTGCATATTTCGGTGCGGTCCGAACTGTTTTTAATCCCGAAATTTCGACTCACATTCAAACTGATTTAAAAAATAAATGTATATCAATATAAAATCCAACAAATTCTCCATGCACAAAAATTAATGTAATTTCAAATCTCGAAATGAAAAAAAGATATTTGAAACTAATTGCCGGTTTGATGTGTTTTAAAAATGTACAACCCATTTCTCATTACTGATGGGCCATTTTCTTGGCCAGCCGTATGAAAGCACTCCTCGTCTTGAAAGATTTGCAGCCCAACAGGCCTGACAAAGCTACTTACTTGGCAAATCACAAAAAAACTAGGCTGTGGCCGTGGACCCAGCTGTCAGCCTCTCCACGTACAATACTCTTCCGATGGGATGTCGTTGACCATGTTGACCACGCCACACCGAGAGCACCAAGGCGGTGGACGACGGCGAGGCCTAGGAAGGGGACGACGCGGAGCCGGGGAAGACGCGGTAGTGGATGCCCACGCGGAGAGGAGTACGAGGGTTCACTGGTTCGGCTGCGGTGTGAGGATGCCGTCGCCGCAGGGCCTGGCTAGCGGTGGGTGTAGTAGGGGGTGATGAGGCCTCATCGGCAGCACAGCCGGCCACTGGAGGCAGGAGCAGGCGGTCTCCCCGGCGCTGGTTTGGGCGGCTGGTGCAAGAAGAGCAGCGATTGAAGTAGCAACAGGACCGTTCGATTCAAATCCAACGGTTACTACTGCTAGAATCATTTGTTGACTAAGTTGACAAGCCCTGCGTACGCGTCAACTTAGTAGGCCCACAGGTCAGCCTCCCAACCGGTGCGCCCCAGATGTCAGTGGGAGGAATCATTTTTTTCGCGTAATAAGGAGGCAGTTGATTGCGTGCGGCCAGGCCAGCGGAGGGAGTAGGGTGGGCCGGGGAAGCCTGCGCGGCATCACAGCGGGCCAAAAGAAGAGGGAGCAGGCAGTCCCGCCGGCGCTAGTTTAGGCGGCTGGAGCAGGAAGATCAGATATTAAAGAAGCACGTCGACCGTTGGATGGACATCCAACACTAACTGCTGCTAGAATCGTGTGTTCACTGACAAAGCCTTGCGTAAACAAGTCAGCCTCGAAATCCTTGGCGTGTACAACCCATTTGTTATTATTTTTATAATTTTTACTCATTTTCTAATTCATATGGAATTTATTGCAGCCCGTTTTCCATTTTTAGAATTGCTGGCCATTTTCTGGTCAGTACCAGGGTTAAAAAATTAACTAAATATGTGCGAAATTTTGAAAATTCACAATTTTTTGCTGGGGAACGAAATATTCTTAATCCAAAAATTAATAGCCATAGTAAAACAATTTAAAAATAAATTAGTACTATGTCATGTTAAATCCAATGAAATACATATAAGATATCAGTGAAGAACAAAAACAAAAAAAAGAAACTTATATCCCATTTGCTATAATTTTTTTGGAATTTTCAACCCCTTTTCATATTACTTTTAACAGACATTGACCATACTCTTAAGCTAGGCCGGAATGCATCCCTCCTCGTCTTGAAAGATTTGCAGCCCAGTAATTCGGAGAAGACAAATAGGCCTAGCTTGGGTATTCTTAAAAAAGAAATACTGGGCTACCTATTTTCCCAAAGAACTGGTGCATGAGCATTTAGCTTTATTTATTTACTTATTTATGTTTAGGGGACCATGAGCATGTACCTAGGCCGGATTCATGTGAGAGCCTCTCTTCCAGTTAATTATGGGCTTCTCTATTGGGCCTTCATCAGTGGGCTGCATGTTATCAACAAGTGGAAAATGTGTTCCGAGTTTCAAAAAAATGTGTTCCGTATGATAAATAGTATGCGCTACGTACGGTACGGGGCACTAAAGGATCGAACCGTGCAACGACTTCCAAAACATTGTGTTTGTCGTTCTAACAACACATTTATTCAACCAACAAACAAAATATACTACTTATTGTACATTGAAAACAACAGCAGCAGCAACCAGGGCTGGGGGTGCAACAGAAGCAGTAAGCAGGCCAGAAGAGTGAAGACGCAGCTCTCTCTTCCAAACCAAACATCAGCCATCATTACAAAAGGGCTACCAAAAAATAACAAGTGTATGCATCAAACTAAATAAAGTTCCTACTACACCAAGTGTACGCATCTAACTAACTGGCTCAGTTAGACGTTACTATTTATTAAGCTGTGGAGATTGGCTGACGGCTTGAACCAGATGGGTGCCTGACGTGGGAAACTCCAGCCAGCAGGTCGAAGTCTGATACTTGCGACCCTCTCTCCTACTTTGGGCTGCAGAGCGTGGCGGCACATATCAGGGTATGGTGCATGCAGAGACGCATGGTACGCTGTGTACACACAGTTTTGCCTGATAAACAAAACCGTGCTGCCATCATGATCCTTGCCGTCGGTTATCTCCTGGTTAATCGGATAATTTAGTCCGACAAACAGAGAGCGTGTACCAAGGCTACTTACTAGCCTCCAGTCAAAATTTCCTGAAGGCCCAGAGAAGCTGGGATCCTGCTCAAAGACCTTGCAGTGACTTTGATTGTATTCCGCGAAACAACACGTCCGGTACATGCGAACGATCATCAATCTTTCGCCGTCGTCTGATCGAGCCAGGAACCACCTGCAACTGCCATGTCGCTTTTCTTTGAAAGGTTCTGGGATTAGGAAGGGTAGGGACACCAGGTGGCCTACAACATCATATCAAGTTGGAGTCAAATAAAAAAGGGCATGAATATTTTTCCAGCAAATGTTGGCAGTAATATAAGCAAGCCATCATGATATCATAGGAAAGTAACATACTGTTGTAATAGCCGCTTGTAGCGATGACTAGAGTAGGCCAGCAATATGTCCAGCCATAGAAGGAGCCGACAACGTAAATGAAGCCCTTGTGTTCAATGGCATCAGAGAACCATGGAGGATGTATGATCCTATGATGGACATGCAGATTTATCCACTTACCGCAGTGACCTGTCAGATAGGCGAGACCGCGGTTGAAGAACGCAATTAGCCCGAAGTCTTTATAATTCGCAGATCTTGTGGCCACTTGGCAGATTACAACCTTGAGCAAATCAAACTTGGTATCATGTTGGCTACTGTAAGATTTCGAGTATTCTGGGCCGCGGTGCCAAAGCAGTGCATTGTTAATCGAAGGAAGGGGGATCAATCGCCGGGTGTAGACCTCCACGAGCATCCAGCTGCCGCGACCGTCGACGAGCACCATCCAAGACATGTTCATGCCGACCCAGTACATACCGTTAATGTAGTTGAGGCTGACGGGGATTGGATCGCAGTCAAGGGGGTTGATGCTCGCCACCCTACGATCGTTATGCTGTGTGACACGTCGTTTCTGAAGATCAGGCGGCATCAGCAAGCAAGGAGCTGGCTTAAAAGGCTCCGGCCTGAGGGCTTTGAGTAAACGGTACAACCCCGACGAGCACACGGCGAGCGGCATGGTACTGAGATTGTCCACACGCGAAACAATGAGCTTGATTACCTCTGTGGGGAGCGAATTCCAGCCACTCTTTCGGCGGATGCTGCTCGGTTATGCCATTGTTAGTGCTTGGGTTTCGGGCGAGGGGGGAGGCGCCTTAGCGGGGATGGAAGATTGGACGAGATTATGTGTGGACAAAGATGGAGAAGCGAATATGTGCTGCGGGAAGTGGACAGGTGATGATGACTACAACATGCCGCTTGACTTACGAGACACATACCAGCAGCGTAGGGTCATGTCGATGCCAGACAACTTTCTTGAGTGATCACAGTACTGGTACTCCCTACAGTGCTATGCCCTAACTTGCTTGAGTAGAGTAGTAGAGTAGGACTCTGCTCTACTACTAGCACCGGAGGAGTAGTATATTCTAATCTAAAATAGTTACAAACTTCAATGCCCGAGTGTGGAACGACTACGAACCGTGCTGAAAGACCGTGTCTACGTGGTGTTTGGACATGGGTGACAACCTCAACGCCAACGGTGCTGCTCCCGTTGCACCGTATGTGTTTCTGTCCTTCCTGTTCAAAATCGTGGTAGAATTCATGTTTCTACTCTGTATCCTACTACTATGCTAGTCCACATTATTAGTTTCATCTCTGTTATAGCCGTCATGATTTATGTTGTGCTTATTCGGATTAAATCTCATAGTAACTTGCTCATATATTCAACTAGCGCAACGTCCCCTACAACCACTCCCGTTTCATGGATGGCCTGGTCGATGTTGGAATTTTGCTAGTAGGCCTTTATAAGGTGAGCTTTTCTACCACTTGTATGAGCATGAGAAGAGGAGACCAACACGCGCGCTCCTCCTCCTCGCTCGCCTCTCCACGCCACGCCTCGTCACGACACGCCGCGGGTTGCGGGATTGAGCCGAGCCGAGGACAGAATTATACTCCCACGACCTACCCGGCCCGCACTATATAGTTTCTCACCACTGTTCCAGATCATTGCACCGCCAAGCAAGTCTTCTCCATCCCTCCTTTCGGTGTGCACCGGGAGAAGGGACAACAGGCCTCCGGAACCCCGCCTCTCGTGATTCTGTACGGGAGTGGGGCAATCAGGTTTTTGGGGAGGGCACTCGCGTGACTGCTGGCAGCGACGACTTCGCGAACGACGACTTCTTCCCCGACCTTGGCAACCTCATCCTCGATGACATGGGCGACAACGTCAACGCTGGCGGTGCTACTCCGGCTGCACCGTATGTGATTCTATCCTTCCTGTTCGAGATCATGGTAGAATTCATGTTTCTAGTATGTGATCTGTTCATCTGCTATGCTAGTTCGCATGATTAGTTTAATCTCTGTCAATGCTGTCATGATCTATTTCCTATTTATTCAGATTAAATATCATAGCAATTTGCTCATATTTCCAACAATCCAAAAACCTGATAATAGGCCCTTCGTCCACTACTATGAGTGCCCGATGTCGTTTTGTGGCTCGCCGACGGACATGGTGCATCACCTCATGGATGTGTGTTGCGGTCACTGCTGGCCCTTGGCGGAGAACTGTTGGGGAATGTAGTAATTTCAAAAAAAATTCCTACGCACACGCAAGATCATGGTGATGCATAGCAATGAGAGGGGAGAGTGTTGTTTATGTACCCTCGTAGACCGAAGCAGAAGCGTTGACGCAACATAGAGGAAGTAGTCGTACGTCTTCCCGGTCCAACCGATCCAAGCACCGTTACTCCGGCACCTCCGAGTTCTTGGCACACGTTCAGCTCGATGACGCGCCCCGAGCTCCGATCCAGTAAAGCTTCGGGGAGGAGTTCCGTCAGCACGACGGCGTGGTGACGATGATGATGTTCTACCGGCGCAGGGCTTCGCCTAAGCACTGCAACGATATGACTGAGGTGGAATATGGTGGAGGGGGGCACCGCACACGGCTAAGGAACGATCACGAAGATCAACCTGTGTGTCCTAGGATGCCCCCTGCCCCCGTATAAAGGAGGGAGGGGGAGGTGCGGCCAGCCCCAAGGGGTGCACCGGGAGTAGGACTCCCCCGTCTCTTGCCTTGTTGGAGAAGGAAAGGGGGAGGGAGAAGAGGAAAGGGGGGCGCCGCCCCCCCTTCCTTGTCCTATTGGGACTAGGGGGGGAGGGGGCGCGCGGCCTGCCCTGGCCGGCCCCTCTCTTCTCCCTTATGGCCCATGTAGGCCCATTAACCCCCGGGGGGTTCCGGTAACCCCCCGGTACTCCGGTAAAATGCCGATTTCACCCGGAACAATTCCGATGTCCAAATATAGGCTTCCAATATATCGATCTTTATGTCTCGACCATTTCGAGACTCCTCGTCATGTCCGTGATCACATCCGGGACTCCGAACAACCTTCGGTACATCAAAATGCATAAACTCATAATAACTGTCATCGTAATGTTAAGCGTGCGGACCCTACGGTTCGAGAACAATGTAGACATGACCGAGACACGTCTTCGGTCAATAACCAATAGCGGGACCTGGATGCCCATATTGGCTCCTACATATTCTACGAAGATCTTTATCGGTCAGACCGCATAACAGTATACGTTGTTCCCTTTGTCATCGGTATGTTACTTGCCCAAGATTCGATCGTCAGTATCCAATACCTAGTTCAATCTCGTTACCGGCAAGTCTCTTTACTCGTTCCGTAATACATCATCTCACAACTAACATATTAGTTGCAATGCTTGCAAGGCTTATGTGATGTGCATTACCGAGAGGGCCCAGAGATACCTCTCCGACTATCGGAGTGACAAATCCTAATCTCGAAATACGTCAACCCAACAAGTACCTTCGGAGACACCTGTAGAGCACCTTTATAATCACCCAGTTACGTTGTGACATTTGGTAGCACACAAAGTGTTCCTCCGGTAAACAGGAGTTGCATAATCTCATAGTCATAGGAACATGTATAAGTCATCAAGAAAGCAATAGCAACATACTAAACGATCGGGTGCTAAGCTAATGGAATGGGTCATGTAAATCAGATCATTCAACTAATGATGTGACCTCGTTAATCAAATAACAACTCTTTGTTTTTGGTTAGGAAACATAACCATCTTTGATTAACGAGCTAGTCAAGTAGAGGCATACTAGTGACACTCTGTTTGTTTATATATTCACACATGTATTATGTTTCCGGTTAATACAATTCTAGCATGAATAATAAACATTTACCATGATATATGAGGAAATAAATAATAACTTTATTATTGCCTCTAGGGCATATTTCCTTCAGTCTCCCACTTGCACTAGAGTCAATAATCTAGATTACACAGTAATGATTCTAACACCCATGGAGCTTTGGTGTTGATCATGTTTTGCTCGTGGAACAGGCCTAGTCAATGGGTATGCTACATTCAGGTCCGTATGTATCTTGCAAATCTCTATGTCTCCCACCTGGACTAGATCCCGGATGGAATTGAAGCGTCTCTTGATGTGCTTGGTTCTCTTGTGAAATCTGGATTCCTTTGCCAAGGCAATTGCACCGGTATTTTCACATAAGATTTTCATTGGACCCGATGCACTAGGTATGACACCTAGATCGGATATGAACTCCTTCATCTAGACTCCTTCGTTTGCTGCTTCTGAAGCAGCTATGTACTCCGCTTCACATGTAGATCCTGCCACGACACTTTGTTTAGAACTGCACCAACTAACAGCTCCACCGTTTAATGTAAACACGTATCCGGTTTGCGATTTAGAATCGTCCGGATCAGTGTCAAAGCTTGCATCAACGTAACCGTTTACGATGAGCTATTTGTCACCTCCATATACGAGTAACATATCCTTTGTCCTTTTCAGGTACTTCAGGATGTTCTTTACCGCTGTCCAGTGATCCACTCCTGGATTACTTTGATACCTCCCTGCTAAACTTATAGCAAGGCACACATCAGGTCTGGTACACAACATTGCATACATGATAGAGCCTATAGCTGAAGCATAGGGAACATCTTTCATTTTCTCTCTATCTTCTGTAGTGGTCGGGCATTGAGTCTTACTCAACTTCACACCTTGTAACACATGCAAGAATCCTTTCTTTGCTTGATCCATTTTGAACTTCTTCAAAACTTTGTCAAGGTATGTGCTTTGTGAAAGTCCAATTAAGCGTCTTTGATCTATCTCTATAGATCTTAATGCCCAATATGTAAGCAGCTTCACCGAGGTCTTTCATTGAAAAACTCTTATTCAAGTATCCTTTTATGCTACCCAGAAATTCTATATCATTTCCGATTAGTAATATGTCATCCACATATAATATCAGAAATGCTACAGAGCTCCCACTCACTTTCTTGTAAATACAGGCTTCTCCAAAAGTCTGTACAAACCCAAATTCCTTGATCACACTATCAAAGCGTTTATTCCAACTCCGAGAGGCTTGCTTTAGTCCATAAATGGATCGCTGGAGCTTGCACACTTTGTTAGCTCCCTTTGGATCGATAAAACCTTTTGGTTGCATCATATACAACTCTTCTTCCAGAAATCCATTCAGGAATGCAGTTTTTACATTCATTTGCCAAATTTCATAATCATAAAATGCGGCAATTGCTAACATGATTCGGATAGACTTAAGCATCGCTACGGGTGAGAAGGTCTCATCGTAGTCAATCCCTTGAACTTGTCGAAAACCTTTTGCGACAAGTCGAGCTTTGTAGACAGTAACATTACCGTCAACGTCAGTCTTCTTCTTGAAGATCCATTTATTCTCAATTGCTTGCTGACCATCGGGCAAGTTAACCAAAGTCCACACTTTGTTCTCATACATGGATCCCATCTCAGATTTCATGGCTTCAAGCCATTTTGCGAAATCTGGGCTCACCATCGCTTCTTCATAGTTCGTAGGTTCATCATGATCTAGTAGCATGACTTCCAGAACAGGATTGCCGTACCACTCTGGTGCGGATCTTACTCTGGTTGATCTATGAGGTTCTGTAGTAACTTGATCTGAAGTTCCATGATCATAATCATTAACTTCGTCACTAATTAGTTTAGACGTCATAGAAACCGGTTCCTGTGATGTGCTATTTCACAATAAGGGAGCAGGTACAGTTACCTCATCAAGTTCTACTTTCCTCCACTCACTTCTTTCAAGAGAAACTCCTCTAGAAAGGATCCATTTTTTAGCAACGAATATCTTGCCTTCGGATCTGTGATAGAAGGTGTACCCAACAGTTTCCTTTGGGTATCCTATGAAGACACATTTCTCGGATTTGGGTTCGAGCTTATCAGGTTGAAGCTTTTTCACATAAGCATCGTAGCCCCAAACTTTAAGAAACGACAACTTTGGTTTCTTGCCAAACCATAGTTCATAAGGCGTCGTCTCAACGGATTTTGATGGTGCTCTATTTAATGTGAATGCGGCCGTCTCTAAAGCATAACCCCAAAACGATAGCGGTAAATCTGTAAGAGACATCATAGATCGCACCATATCAAGTAAATTATGATTACGACGTTCGGACACTCCATTACATTGTGGTGTTCCGGGTGGCGTGAGTTGCGAAACTATTCCGCATTGTTTCAAATGTAAACCAAACTCGTAACTCAAATATTCTCCTCCATGATCAGATCGTAGAAACTTTATTTTTTTGTTACGATGATTTTCAACTTCACTCTGAAATTCTTTGAACTTTTCAAATGTTTCAGACTTATGTTTCATTAAGTAGATATACCCATATCTGCTTAAATCATGTGTGAAGGTGAGAAAATAACGATATCCGCCACGAGCCTCAACATTCATCGGACCACATACATCTGTATGTATGATTTACAATAAATCTGTTGCTCTCTCCATAGTACCCGAGAACGGCGTTTTAGTCATCTTGCCCATGAGGCACGGTTCGCAAGTACCAAGTGATTCATAATCAAGTGGTTCCAAAAGTCCATAAGTATGGAGTTTCTTCATGCGCTTTACACCGATATGACCTAAACGGCAGTGCCACAAATAAGTTGCACTATCATTATCAACTCTGCATCTTTTGGCTTCAACATTATGAATATATGTATCACTACTATCAAGATTCATAAAAAATAGACCACTCTTCAAAGGTGCATGACCATAAAAGATATTACTCATATAAATAGAACAACCATTATTCTCTGATTTAAATGAATAACCGTCTCGCATCAAACAAGATCCAGATATAATGTTCATGCTCAACGCTGGCACCAAATAACAATTATTTAGGTCTAATACTAATCCCGAAGGTAGATGTAGAGGTAGCGTGCCGACCGCGATCACATCGACTTTGGAACCATTTCCCACGCGCATCGTCACCTCGTCCTTTGCCAGTGTTCGCTTAATCCTTCCCTGTTTCGAGTTGCAAATATTAGCAACAGAACCAGTATCAAATACCCAGGTGCTACTGCGAGCTCTAGTAAGGTACACATCAATAACATGTATATCACATATACCTTTGTTCACCTTGCCATCCTTCTTATCCGCCAAATACTTGGGGCAGTTTCGCTTCCAGTGACCAGTCTGCTTGCAGTAGAAGCACTCAGTTTCAGGCTTTGGTCCAGACTTGGGTTTCTTCTCCTGAGCAGCAACTTGCTTGCTGTTCTTCTTGAAGTTCCCCTTCTTTTTCCCTTTGCCCTTTTTCTTTAAACTAGTGGTCTTGTTGACCATCAACACTTGATGCTCCTTCTTGATTTCTACCTCCGCAGCCTTTAGCATTGCGAAGAGCTCGGGAATTGTCTTATCCATCCCTTGCATATTATAGTTCATCACGAAGCCCTTGTAGCTTGGTGGAAGTGATTGGAGAATTCTGTCAATGACGCAATCATCCGGAAGATTAACTCCTAGTTGAATCAAGTGATTACAATACCCAGACATCTTGAGTATATGCTCACTGACAGAACTATTCTCCTCCATCTTGCAGCTATAGAACTTATTGGAGACTTCATATCTCTCAATCCGGGCATTCTGTTGGAATATTAACTTCAACTCCTGGAACATCTCATATGCCCCATGACGTTCAAAACGTCGTTGAAGTCCCGGTTCTAAGCCGTAAAGCATGGCACACTGAACTATCGAGTAGTCATCAGCTTTGCTCTGCCAGACGTTCATAACATCTGGTGTTGCTCCTGCAGCAGGCCTAACGCCCAGCGGTGCTTCCAGGACGTAATTCTTCTGTGCAGCAATGAGGATAATCCTCAAGTTATGGACCCAGTCCGTGTAATTGCTACCATCATCTTTCAACTTTTCTTTCTCAAGGAACGCATTAAAATTCAACGGAACAACAACACGGGCCATCTATCTACAATCAACATAAACAAGCAAGATACTACCAGGGACTAAGTTCATGATAAATTTAAGTTCAATTAATCATATTACTTAAGAACTCCCACTTAGATAGACATCCCTCTAATCTTCTAAGTGATCACATGATCCAAATCAACTAAACGATAACCGATCATCACGTGAAATGGATTAGTCTTCAATGGTGAACATCATTATGTTGATCATATCTACTATATGATTCACGCTCGACCTTTCGGTCTCCGTGTTCCGAGGCCATATCTGCATATGCTAGGCTCGTCAAGTATAACCCGAGTATTCTGTGTGTGCAAAACTGGCTTGCACCCGTTGTAGATGGACGTAGAGCTTATCACACCCGATCATCACGTGGTGTCTGGGCACGACGAACTTTGGCAACGGTGCATACTCAGGGAGAACACTTCTTGATAATTTAGTGAGAGATCATCTTATAATGCTACCGTCAATCAAAGCAAGAAAAGATGCATAAAAAGATAAACATCACATGCAATCAATATAAGTGATATGATATGGCCATCATCATCTTGTGCTTGTGATCTCCATCTCCGAAGCACCGTCATGATCACCATCGTCACCGGCGCGACACCTTGATCTCCATCGTAGCATCGTTGTCGTCTCGCCAATCTTATGCTTCTACGACTATCGCTACCGCTTAGTGATAAAGTAAAGCATTACAAGGCAATTGCATTGCATACAATAAAGCGACAACCATATGGCTCCTGCCAGTTGCCGATAACTTGGTTACAAAACATGATCATCTCATACAATAAAATTTAGCATCATGTCTTGACCATATCACATCACAACATGCCCTGCAAAAACAAGTTAGACGTCCTCTACTTTGTTTGTTGCAAGTTTTACGTGGCTGCTACGGGCTTAAGCAAGAACCAATCTCACCTACGCATCAAAACCACAACGATAGTTTGTCAAGTTGATGCCGTTTTAACCTTCGCAAGGACCGGGCGTAGCCACACTCGGTTCAACTAAAGTTGGAGAAACTGACACCCGCCAGCCACCTGTGTGCAAAGCACGGCGGTAGAACCAGTCTCGCGTAAGCGTACGCGTAATGTCGGTCCGGGCCGCTTCATCCAACAATACCGCCGAACCAAAGTATGACATGCTGGTAGGCATTATGACTTATATCGCCCACAACTCACTTGTGTTCTACTCGTGCATATAACATCAAACCATAAAACCTAGGCTCGGATGCCACTGTTGGGGAACGTAGTAATTTCAAAAAAATTCCTCCGCACACGCAGGATCATGGTGATGCATAGCAACGAGAGGGGAGAGTGTTGTCTACGTACCCTCGTAGACCGAAGCGGAAGCATTGACGCAACGTAGAGGAAGTAGTCATACGTCTTCCCGGTCCAACCGATCCAAGCACCGTTACTCCGGCACCTCCGAGTTCTTGGCACACGTTCAGCTCGATGACGCACCCCGAGCTCCGATCCAGCAAAGCTTCGGGGAGGAGTTCCGTCAGCACGACGGCCTGGTGATGATGATGATGTTCTACCGGCGCAGGGCTTCGCCTAAGCACTGCAACGATATGACCGAGGTGGAATATGTGGAGGGGGGCACTGCACACGGCTAAGGAACGATCACGAAGATCAACCTGTGTGTCCTAGGGTGCCCCCTGCCCCCGTATATAAAGGAGGGAGGGGGAGGTGCGGCCGGCCCCAAGGGGTGCGCCTGGAGGAGTCCTACTCCCACCGGGAGTAGGACTCCCCCCTCTCTTGCCTTGTTGGAGAAGGAAAGGGGGAGGGAGAAGAGGAAAGAGGGGCGCCGCCCCCCCTTCATTGTCCTATTCGAACTAGGGGGGAGGGGGTGCGCGGCCTGCCCTGGGCGGCCCCTCTATTCTCCCTTATGGCCCATGTAGGCCCATTAACCCCCGGGGGGGTTCCGGTAACCCCCCGGTACTCCGGTAAAATGCCGATTTCACCCGGAACAATTCCGATGTCCAAATATAGGCTTCCAATATATCGATCTTTATGTCTCGACCATTTCGAGACTCCTCGTCATGTCCGTGATCACATCCGGTACTCCGAACAACCTTCGATAAATCAAAATGCATAAACTCATAATAACTATCATCGTAACGTTAAGCGTGCGGACCCTACGGTTCGAGAACAATGTAGACATGACCGAGACACGTCTCCAGTCAATAACCAATAGCGGGACCTGGATACCCATATTGGCTCCTACATATTCTACGAAGATCTTTATCGGTCAGACCGCATAACAGTATACGTTGTTCCCTTTGTCATCGGTATGTTACTTGCCCGAGATTCGATCGTCGGTATCCAATACCTTGTTCAATCTCGTTACCGGCAAGTCTCTTTACTCGTTCCATAATACATCATCTCACAACTAACATATTAGTTGCAATGCTTGCAAGGCTTATGTGATGTGCATTACCGAGAGGGCCCAGAGATACCTCTCCAACTATCGGAGTGACAAATCCTAATCTCGAAATACGTCAACCCAACAAGTACCTTCGGAGACACCTGTAGAGCACATTTAGAATCACCCAGTTACGTTGTGACGTTTGGTAGCACACAAGTGTTCCTCCGATAAACGGGAGTTGCATAATCTCATAGTCATAGGAACATGTATAAGTCATGAAGAAAGCAATAGCAACATACTAAACGATCGGGTGCTAAGCTAATGGAATGGGTCATGTCAATCAGATCATTCAACTAATGATGTGACCTCATTAATCAAATAACAACTCTTTGTTTTTGGTTAGGAAACATAACCATCTTTGATTAACGAGCTAGTCAAGTAGAGGCATACTAGTGACACTCTGTTTGTTTATATATTCACACATGTATTATGTTTCCGGTTAATACAATTCTAGCATGAATAATAAACATTTATCATGATATATGAGGAAATAAATAATAACTTTATTATTGCCTCTAGGGCATATTTCTTTCAAGAACATCAAGTACGAGACGTGCTACCCGTTCACCATGCCGGAGTCGCTGGAGGATCACCGCCACCTGCTAGTCTCGGAGGAGGACGGCAGCGTCTTCCTCTTGATCGTGGTCACCGGCGAGGCCCGCGCAGGCCGCCGCCCCGTCTTTGTAATGTGCGTCAGGGGCGACGCCGCTGACGCTGACACTGACACGAGGCCGATGTACGGGTGCGTGGTCAGTGTTACTACCCCTCCGGGTCGTGTCGGCCGCGACACCGGCCTCATCGAACGGACTTGGACCCTGGGGAGCTGGGACTATCCCGCCAATGTGGACTTGGAAAACCCATGGCATCCTTTACCCGCCGACGCGGTGCACGGGGACTCCAAGGAGGTTCACCTGGACATCTGCATTTTCAAGTTAAATGTTGATCATTAGTCTTCGCTCAATGTAATTCGCTGTCTAAGCATGTGGAGACTTCCATGCAGGATCTTGCTCTATTGGAGTATCGCGCATGAATAAAAGTGTATCCGTTTATGGTTTAGTCTAGAATCTTCCATGTATGAATTTTTACTACAGTACTGGTGAAAGACTTACGATGAACCATTTCTTACATCTCCTCTGCCCGCTTGCAAGTCATCCTGATTTAATCCCTCCGTCTAGGTGTATAAGGGCATGATTAATATTACTTAATAGTATAGCCAACTGTTGACTATAAGAAAGTGCCATGTCATCCATAGCCAACATGTATAACAATCGATACTCAAAAACTAATTCTTAAAGATCATTTCTTACAAAGCACAATAAGCGTTATTTCTTCACAAGTTTTGGATGCAGGTTGAACAGTTGAACGCTTTTGTTTGCAAAAGATACCTTTTTATCTATTTCACCCGGATGTTTGTGAGCTCTAGAGATGAAATAATTTCCGAACAAACCTATCCAAATGAACTAACCGAGGCATCTCCATCTTAATTTTCTCTTGCAAGTCGTGCGTGGTCCCTTCATCATGAAAATGCTCTGGCCGTCGCATTGATTTGCATGCATGGATAGCACCACCATATTTTAAAAGGAAGAGCGAGCTCTATATTTCAGGCAAGGCATGCATGATTTGAGGAATTATGGTTGGGCATGCATGTAGAAAAGGGAGGAGAGTAATTTGCATGCGAGGGATTAAAGGAAGGGAGGCCAGCGGCTAGGCATTCAAAGGAGGCTGCATGCAAGATTACACGGGATCCAGATACTAGTCCCAAAATCAGTTCCTCTTTTTGCGGACATGCCTTGGTATGAAAGATTGACAAGTTAGGCCCTATAAAAATGGATGGAGGGAGTAGTAGTACGTGTAGAGGGCGGGGCTGCACGGGAATCTCACCTCTCACCCCGCTCGTGGCGTGGCAGTAAAGCCGTCATATCACAAAACCCAACCACTCCCAGTAATAAGTGGCCTGGTAAAATAAACGGACAAGCAACCATCACATCCCTCCATCTTTTTTGCATTTCATCGCTCTGCATTTACTTTCTCCGGTTCATCTCGCACACTCGATCCCTAGCTACTACTCCTAGGGCCAGTTCTTTTGGCGGCTTCCCCAGCTTTTCCCACAAGACTAGTCACAGTGGAGAGTAACAATAAGACGCCTCACTCATTTATTTGGGCTTCTAAACTAGTACTATTCCATCCTGGTTTATTCCTCACCATTGTAATTTGTGCTAAATTTTGACCAAAGATTTAACTGGTTTAGGCTAGTCATAGTGGGAGTAACTTAGCTAGTAACATAGCGCACTCCGAGAAATTTTTGCTTACGTGGCATGTAGTTAATGAGAAGTGGTAACATAATATGTTACTGTAACATAGCGCTTCCCAAGACAATATGAGTCTACAAGCTAATTAATGAAGTTTTCTATGACACTACTACTATGTTACTTTGCACTATGAAAGTAGTAACTTAGACTAGTGTCATATGCATGACACTAGTATAAGTTACTCCCCACTATGACCAGCCTTATTCCTCACCATTGTAATTTGTGCTAAATTTTGACCAAAAATTTGACACAGATTACAATGGGGACCAATAAACCAGGACGGAGGTAGTAGTTATGGGATTACTAATTTAGAAGCCTAAAAGAACTGGCCCCTGGTACTCCTACTAGTAATAGTACTCAAGTTGGAATTCCAATTGCACGGCACAACCTGTTAGGCAAAAAATTTGATACAGGGTGTAGGAAGCGGTTTGGGAATTTGCATGCCTTTCCAACCAGTGAGATACTCCGTACAAAGTACGACAAAGAAATAACCACAGAGAAGGAAGCTAAAAGTAAACAATCAAACGAGCATTTTTGCATTTGTTTTGCATTGAATTGTTTCACAAGCTTGACTAGTGCAGTTTTTTCACTTTTACAAAAACCGCATCGTAATGTTAAAACGTGCATTTGCACATACATAAGTAATAGTAGTACTCCCTCCGTCTAGGTGTATAAGTCTTCCCTCCTTCTTGGTCACGGTGCACAACCGAAGATGACTTATTGACCTGGACGGAGGGAGTAGCACAGTCTGCAAGCATATATCGAGAGAGACGTGTAGTGTGATAGTATATAGTAAAGTTTGTGCTATATGCACGTACTTGCAAAATGCGTACGAATACACAAGGTTTCCAAAATTTCCCTTTTACATACTTAATTAAGGACGCTAAAAATTCCTGAACGTCCGGGATTTATCATTTGCGTCCCAAAACTAATGAGATCGCCTTACGAAACAAAAATTATACTCCTACTAAAAGCCACGGCGCTCGCAGGAGCGCTTGCGGCGCGCCACGAGTGCCCTGGTGCGCGGCCGTTTCCCAGCGCGCCGACACAACGCCTCTTCCTCAGCCTCGCAACTCGCGAGGTGCTGATTGGCGGCTTGCCGGCGGGCGAGCGCGATCTCACCGGTGTGGTGATCCGGCGCCAACAGGTACTCCTCCTCGCTAGAAGCGTGCACCCGGTCCATGTACCGCCAAGCGTAGATGAGGCGCTTGGGCCCGACTGCACTCAGGGCGTCGGCACGGGCGTCCTCCGCCACCCTCACGGCCCTCGCACGAGCCATCTGCCAAAGAGCCAATTGCCTGACTCTCTCGGACGCGACATAGGCCTCCCAGGCAGCTTGTTCCGCGATGCGCTTCTGTTCCTCAGACTTCTTCTCCGCCTCTATTTTGGTGCGCTCTGCTGGAGGCAAAGCCTCCCACAAGGCGACATCCATTTCTTTCCAAAGCTCCTCAAGGCTGGGGGGCTCGGCGGGCGGCGCGGCGTTCTCCTCATAGCGGGGAGCCGTCGCGTCCTCCAGCGCGTGTGCTGGCGAGATTGGGAACACCGACGCGTCCACCTCGATGCGTCACGGCGAGGAGCGGAACGCCGACGCGTCCTCCTCGACTAGTGGCAGCGAGGAATGGAACGACGATGCGTCGCGTCGCGGCGAGGAGCGGAACGCCGAAGCGTCCTCCTCGACTAGTGGCGGCGAGGAATGGAACAGCGACGCGTCGCGTAGCGGCGAGGAGCGGAACACCGACGCATCCTCGTCGACTAGTGGCGGCGAGGAACGGAACGACGACATGTGACCGTCCGCGCGGTGCAGCGAGGGGCTCCTAGGGCTTGGGAGGGGCGATGCCATGGTGGTCGACGTGAGAGGGAGGGGGAGGAGATAGCGATGAACGTGAACGTGAGGGGGAGGAGATAGTGATGTCATGGGAGGCGCGATATTTATAGCGGGCAATGGCACACCTACGTAAGATATGGACTGAGCTGCACTAACTTAACTGCAGGTCCAGTTGCGTCACTGACATGTGGGCCTGACCCCTGTTGGGCCCATATGTCAGTGACCGAATGCACCTGCAGTTAAGTAACAGCTACATGGGCATATTTGTTGGAGTAAATTACGGGGGAGCGAAGGGGTGGAAATATTGCTGGTCACAACGGATTGGATGAGCGTGGGGGGAGGAGAGTCATGCATGCATATTTTTTCACACGGGGTGGAGTGGTGGGACCGACGGAGGGAGAAGGAGAGTTTGGCAGGCATATTATTTCCACACATGGGGAGGAAAAGATTTGGAGACGAACGGGCTTCCTGCAGGTATGGGGAACGGTGCATAATAATTCATCTTGCATGCCGGGCTATGTATAGTCTCAAGTCATTAAAAGCAAACACGCCCCACACATGTTCATATTTCAAGGTGCACTAAATTATTGCATGCGATGATTAAGGCTGGCCATAATGGTGGTATCTTAGCTAGTAGTATCATGCACACGGGAATAACAAACATGCTGATGTGGCAAAGAATTAAAGAAGAGAGGGGGGGTTAGAGTAACTAGTGTTCATGCATGCATTGGTAAACACATTTTTTTGTGGAGAACGACAACACTAGTTGAGTACTTTTGCAGACTTCAAAAACCATTCCACAATGTGTCCACATTCACAATGCCAAATCAATATTTTTACACTCATTATAAAATGTAGTTCTTATACTCATTATAATCAGTACTCCCTCAGTCTAGGTGAGCAAGTTGTCTTAGATTGTGCACTGTGACCAAGGAGGAGGGGAAAACGAGAGATCTTAATGTTTATTTGCTAATTAATAGTAGTGCATGCAATGAACTAACCACTGCATGTCGTGTTTGATAGTCTCAAGTCATTAAAATCATGCACACCCACATCTCCTATTGGTTGATATGTCAAGAAACAAGAAACGAGGTAGAAGTTAATGCACCGCGCCTATTGCGGGCTCGACACGCGCGCGGCCGGCTTCCGCCGCGACAGCCACCATGTGCGCCTCCTCCGCGCGGGCGGAGACAACAATGACACGCTAGTTCCTCCTCGCCGGCGTGCTGGAGCACGCGATCATCCTCCTCTTCGTACGCTGCGTGCATAGACGCGGCTCCACCAGCTGCTCGCGAGCTTGGCAGCGCGGCGGCATCGCGAGGAGGGACTGCAGACGACGTGAGCGGGCGAGCCTTCGGCTTCATGGCACAGGGATGGTGGCGACATGGCGGTGATGGGCGAGAAATTGTTGGCCAGAGCAGGCGGGCGCCAGCATGCGCAACAGCGGCGGCGGCATATTGATGAGTGCGCGCGTGGGAGCTTACTTTAGTTTTAAATATAAGGTTTATCAAACTTAAAAGAAAACCGTACTAGTACACGTAAACATTAGACTTAGGCAGCGCTTTTATTAGTTAGTACCACAACCACGATACGGAATCCTATGCAAGCGCGTGAACCGCGGCCGCGCGATCGATCGAATGGTGCGTCACCGTGTCGCGCTCGAAGGACATCCACCGAACCTTTTTGTGTGTGTGTGAAAACAATCCTCGAGTATTACTCAACTTTTTTTTCCTGTGAAAGTTCTTGACACTGCAATATTTCCATATATTTGAATTTAGCTGCAGTTCGTGTTTATTTGGATTTGGACGTTTTAGGTGCGCCCTAGTTTTTTTTAATATTGATTTTGTGTGTGTGACTGAGAGAGAACGTGTGTATGTGTCCATATGTGTGTTGTGGCGGAAGGGCAATGTGGAGACGGTGTGCGTGTGATACAGACATAGAGAGGTGTGAATGTGCAAATGATCATGCATGAGTGAGACATAGACAGATGCCGATATGTTGTGTATACATGAGAGAACGGTCTTCTAGTTTACTTGTGTGTGTGTGTGTGTGTGTGAGAGAGAGAGAGGGAGGGAGGAGCATCCGTAACACAACAACCATCTCTCTTGATTCGTCCGTCCCTCGCACGGTCGCATGGAACACATGCATCAACACACACATTTTGACACCCTCACCCGGCCCCTGCCCACCTCAAGGCCCGCACAATCTCTTCGTGAATACCCATTTCTCTCCTTAGGTTTGTTTTCTCTCAATATCTGACACAGAGAGAGAGAGAGAGAGAGAGAGAGACACGCAGCACAACACACACACACACACACACTCCCCCGAGCACACAATTCATCCCCATCCAAGGTTATACGGCGACCACTCTCGCTTGTGCTTCTTTGCACCCCAACATGCACAACACCTCAATCTTCAAAGAGGGCAACGAGCAGATCGAAGATGGCGACCACACCGCGCTAGAGAATGCGGGGTCATTTGGAAGCAGGGTGATGTGGCGACGGCTGACTGACTCCTCCCCCCACCCTCTCTCTCTCTTACACAAAATTACCAATCCCTCTCTCCCCCGCACAAAATTGTCAATCCCTCAACCCAAGAGATCCTTCCCCTCTCGTCCATATTTTTCCTGCTCTCTCATCAAACATGTTGTCTCTTCTCCTTCCACGTATACAGAATCCAGATGCACACGCATCTCATGTATATTACATGTATGCATCTTTCTCACAGACCTAACTTCTTCCTCTCTCTTTCTCTCTCTTTCTCTCTCTCTCGTTAGGTTTGATTCCTACTCTCTCATCCACATACATACAATCTTTCCTGCCCTATCTGCTCCATCTTCAAAAGCTCTCTCTGCATGTTTCATTCACACATTGGGATATGTCAAAATGTTGCTTCTATAATGGCTGATGTAGAGTTATGGTTGTTCTTGTTGCATCCTACAAAGTAATAACTATGAAATGCATTTAGATTCTCATTTTACTGGAATTATGTGAGTTTGAGCATGTTGTGAAGTACTATAGACCTTGTATACATCTTGGGATTCGACAATGATTGTAACTATTGAATTGTATAGACCATTACATTCGAACTCAATAGCCTAATATATTTATTTCACAATTTCAACAAATGATTAGTTCACTACAAACTAAGAAAACAAATGTGTACTCCCTCCGTTTTTATTTAAGTCCGCGTATTAGCATTGGTCAAAATCAACTTTTGTAACCTCTCAGAAAGCTTATAACAAAAAATATTAACATATACAATAACAAATAAATACCATTAGATTCATTATTGAATGTACTTTCACATCATACATATTTGTTATGGTAAATGTTTATATTTTTCTATAAACTTGGTCAAACTTTAGGAAGTTTGACCTTGGTCAAACCTAATATGCAGAGTTTACTACTACTACTCACTAGTTGCTTAGCCGAATCACTCAACACGCCACACGGGGAGTCCAGTGTCACAAAATTTTTGAGGTCGGCGGGAAAATCTCCCGCGACCCTGATTCGAGAAGTGGGAAGTTACCATCATAGCCTTCGGAACAGGCCTACGGATGACGCTTGGTAGGGGGCTGTTTTCGTAACTTCAGGTTCAACCTACCCAGCCAACCCCACCCGGGCACCCAGAGTAGTACACCTGAATACCCCCCAATTTCTATCCCCGCCACAAAATAGACTTCTCCACGGCACCGCAGCCTTCGTGCTCCTCCCCTTTACATCGGCGCACTCGTCCACCGCAGCGCATCTTCCTCATCGAAGACCTCATACGCCGCACTGGAGCCGGTCAACCGTCGTTGTCGTACACGGAGCCTCTTCCCCAGCATCGTCTTCCATGGTCTCGGATCTGCTTCCCGGAAGCCGACGCCAAGCGCAGAAGTACCAACGTCATGGATAATGAACTGACTCCCGTTGCCGACCACACAGAGGCCGCCGCGACCATCGTTCTCCTCCTCGATTGGTAATGTGTGTATTGAATCACTTAGCAGTACATGTGCAATTCCAATTTTGTTCATACCTACCCTTCAAATTTCCTGGGTGCTATTGTTCCCGTAAAAGTAATTGGTTATAGCCTCCATTATCCAACAGAATATCAGCTTGTAATTGTGCGTCGCTCCTGTATCGCGCTGTGCTTGGGTAGGTTTTTCATCTGCAACCAGTAGTGTGGCAAATGATGGAAAGGTTTTTAGAACTAGCAAAATGCCCATGCGTTGCACGCATCAAGATGCATTTGTATGAGTATTTTATCTTGTTGGAGATGCTCTAACATGGCAGACGAGTGCTTTAATGTTGCCCACAAGATGCGCGAGTATTACTAGTTTTCTTGCCATGTTGAGATTTTAAAACCACAAGTGTGAACATGCAGAGGAGCAATGAAGACCAAACACGGGATATTCGGGACATCTTCAAGGAGCGTGGCAAGTTAAAGAGGAGCTGCACCGAACCTGTACAACGAGCTTTGGTAAGTAACACCCTTTCAATTACTTTCGTGTAGCCTCGTGTTCTTTGATGTGTATATGTTGTAGTTTCTGTTTCTCTTAAGAGTGGTGTTTTTCGATGTGTAATAAGAAGAGTCTTAATTGTCCTAATGCTTTCGTTTTTAGCTTGATGTAGGAAGTGGGTGTTCTCACCTTGTAGTCAGTTTTTATTTATTTTTTCCTTTTGAATTCACTTCTCCGAGTTCTGTTTATCTGGCTTCTACTAAATGGATCTAGGTTGCTCTGCGTATTGATCTAAAAAAGAAGTAACTTCATGTCAGGATGCAGTTCCTGCGAGGAGGGAAGTATGGTCAACCTCGAGATCATGTTTCCAAAATGAGGCTGGATTACACACAAGGTGCCAGTTCCCTAATGATGCCGGATTAGACACAAGGTGCAAATTCCCAGATGATGCTGGACTACACACAAGCCAAGTGGAGTCGTCAGCTGTCCGTGTCCTCGTGGCATTAGTAAAGGCTGAAAGAAAGAGTGCAACAGCCCTTGAGAATGTAGCTGAGTTCCTGAAGAAGCGAAAAGAGCAATAAGATGCTCTCTTCACCCAAGCCCAAGAAGAGATGGAAGAAGCCAGAAATAAGCTAGCAGAGGCAGAGCAGGCTAGGCGTCTCCTGCTATCTAAAACTGTTGTCAATACAAAATTTCCTTCATAATAGCTTGGTTCAAATGTTTATCCAGTCAGCATGCCTGTTGTGATGTCCGGCATCTACTGATGTGGCACAAAATGTTTTTTCGGGTCATGTAATAACAGCAATTACTTTCTAAACAATAACAGACGAAGCATTGGACATGGTATAGTTCACGCGCAAGCCCGACATTCCAAGTTCAAATTCCACATCAAACTCATGTTCACAGATATCTGCACATTCATACATAATGTCCACAACCATGATTCACTTCAAAGCCAAAAAAATGTGAGGAGAGTTATAAATAAAGAAAATCCTCTACTAGTTCCTGCTACCAGTGCGAGCACAACAAGTCAAGACCATGCATAAATTAATTATATTTTTGTCATTTTTTGTGTTCTAAAATGCCTGCCGGCTTGCAGAAGGACGTGTTGCCGGCACATGCGCGGATTCAATGAAGGCAGGCGGGGCAGTCTTAAGCTGGTTGCACGCGGCGAGGAGGCGTGCTCAGCCGGGCCTGCAACGAGTGCGGCCCTCTTGGCCGGCGCGCCGGTTCAATGCCTGCGCTATGAGAGGTCGAGTCCGTGTCAGAGCAATCACTCCCTCCAGTCCTTTTTTGTTTGGGTATAACAAAATCTCGTTTTCCATTCACATTTTACAAGTAAAGTTCATGGACAAACTTTGACCCAAAGTACGATGGGGACTAGTAAACCAGAATGGAGGTAGTAGTTTTTTTAATCGAAGAAGGGTTTCCCCTTCCGATTTTCATTAAAGAAAACTAGCATCTAAATCTAAACCATAGTATTTGCCCTAGAACTACCAGGTTCAACATCTCGCAACATAAACCCATACAACCTCCATCGAAAAAAAACAAACAAACCATACAACCATACGCCAAGGATGTACGTAGTACTATGAATTCCATTTTCGCTCCATACCAATCGTTCTAAAAACTGCTTACTACTTATAACGCGCCATTGAAAATCGGAACTCTTAACCCCGCTAAAAAACGATATTTTAAACGTGGCTACTCGATCTGTGGCAACTGGCGAGCCATCGCGCTCCAAGTCATTCACCTGTGGTCCCGACCATCAACTCCTACGGATCAAATTATCACGGGAGCTGACTATTCCTACAAAGGTGCTCCACCACGTAGCCGGTACCCGCGAATGCAGCAATCGTGCCCCTAGGGTTTTAGAGTTTATTTGTTAACGTCGCCTTTACGTAACACTCATGTGTGCGAGACAGCGAGAGGCCGACTGCGTGCGTGCGCCTCTTCTCTTTGTATATGTACTCCACCATTTGTCTGGTGTCCAAAAAATTATAATAACTACTAGCAATGTGCCAATGCATTGCCACATGATCAAAGTAGATTAATACAGTGGCGGAGCTAGATGCAGATTATGCCTGGGGCTGTGCTATGTTGAGTGATAAACTTCTATGATTTTTTATGCTTTGCATGAAGAAATTACAAAGGAAGTTGTTTCTAGGCCTGGGGCTATAGCCCTAGCTGCCCCAGGCCTGTCTCCGGAACTGGATTAATACATATTCACCGATTTGATAGAAAAAAAGTCTAGCTTTGAAATACGTATATCACTAAAAATATGTTATGTTTCACTCAAAATATATTCCTTTGGCGGTTTTGATGAGATAAGGGAGGAATGTTGTTGGTTTCAAGATTCGAGAAGTGGTATATGTCTAATTTCTACTCTTACTAGCAAGATGCCTGTGCGTTGCACGGAACATCAAGATCTTGTGGGAGAAAAGGATGAACGAGGGAAGGCCTTATCTGCAAATGTGGTGAAGAGTGCGGGTAAATTGCCATATTTTCCTTCCTATCCGTCAGATATAAATCAGACGACCTACATTGTAGGATGGTCGGCCCACCATCATCACCAACTCTATTTTTTATCCCTACTCTTATAATAAGCATTGTCGGTGATGATCGTGTGCCTGCCATCCTGCAATATAGGCCGTCCGGTCTATATCTGACGGATAGGAAGGAAACTATGGCAATTTTGCAAAAAGATACCCACACCCCTCTCCACATTTGCAAATAAGGCCTTCCCTCGTTCATCCTTTTCCCCCACAAGATAAACTACTCATACAAATGCATCTTGATGTTCCGTGCAACACATGGGCATCTTGCTAGTTGTTGCAAAAAGCCCATGTGTGTGTGAGAGAGAGGGCGAGTGGAGGAGGACGGAGTGCATGTGTGACAAAGACACAAGGAGTGTGTGTGCAATAGGTATCAGCTTAAAATGAGGCGATAGTGTGTGTGTGCACGATCGAGAGGGCATGTCTCAAGAAGGGAAGAAAAATCTACATAGATACACAAGGAGCGGGAGAGAGACATGTATGCGATGGTGGAAGCACGAGTGTGCGGGTGTATAAACCTATCTAGAGGCTAGCTAGTCAATAAATGTTTGTGAGAGAAATACGAGTCGGGGTGCGAAAGCGAGAGTTTTGTGTGTGTGTGTGAGAGAGATGGTAGTCGGGAAGGGGAGTGGAAGCAGGAGTTGTGTGCGTGTGTCTGTGTGTGTGAGAGAGAGGAGACGGTAGTCGGGGTTGTCTGATCGGTAAACAAATGAATAATGTCAGTCTGGGATGGAGACGAAAAGGAGACCGCAACAAATGTTGTGTCTACAGGAGAGATAGAGAGAGTAATTTTAGTGGTATGAGTCATATGTAGAGACATATAGGATGTGTGAGAGAATCCCATAGAGAGAAAGACAAAGTGAAAGACGAGTGGAGACTGTGTGTTTGGCGGTGAAAAAGAAAGCTTAGGTACCGAGTGATACCAGAGAACAGTAGAGACGAGAGATAATGAAAACCGTGTAATGTATAATGATAGGGAGAGTGTGACACTTCTCAAGGGAGACGTCGAGAGACCATGTTTGCGAGGATAGGAGCAACATGAAGTGAGCGTGCGGGTGAGCTGGAGAAAAGAGAGTGATAGCTACGTGAAGGAGCATGCATGCGAGAGAGATGGGCGTGAAAGGAGTGAACAAAAAAGGGATTCAAATATTTGAATTCGAGACGATGATACATGTAATCCATACTCGAACCAAAATTGATCTATCAAACATGCATACTCATATGAATTCACGCACATCTATGTTATTTAATATGTAGATTACTGATCCATACATTTTAGTAGAACATAATTTGGTTAAATTTTTTCGAATTCAACCTTAAGATTTCGAGATCGTTGTATTTGTAAATCATATTATACATATAAAGGAGCAGAATTCTTTGTTGTGCTTTTGAAAGTATATATAAAAAATGATGTATATAGAATGTAATTCCAATTGAAAATGGATCCCGCCCGAAAAAAAATAGAATACAAACGAGATTCGAATTGAGTTGGCACGGTAAACGTGCACTCTGCAAAATTTGAACGAAGCAGGGAAAGTCGCAGTAACCGCTCGAAACCAAAATCTGTGAGATGGAAATCACTACTGCCTATCCCTGCCGCGCAAAGCCTATATGTTGGATTTCTATAGGTTTCGATAGGGGTAGGTTTGTAATTTCACCCAAACGTGACGTAACCGCCTCTCACCCGGATTCATACACGGTGGGCGCCAAAACACAGTGTGTCCTCGGCCGAAATCGACTCCCTCCCCGATTCATATTCATACACGGTGGGCGCCAAAAACAAACTCTTGGCGGCAAATATTCGGTGTATGCGAGATTACCGTCCTATCCCCAACCGACTAGTGTTGTTGTGATGTAGTAGAAATTTGAAACGGGGGCTAAGTTTGTAAATTTCCTCGCATTTGAGACAAGCGTGCCCTGAATACATGGTTCCCCTTCCTGTCTACCTCCCTTTTCCACATTCGTACTCCGTGGGCGCCAAAGCACCCTCTCCACCCCACCCTCCTCCATCCGCTGCCGCCATTCGCCACCCCATCCACCACCGTCCTCCTCCACCATGCCGGAGCTGATACCCCGACGCCGCCGTCCATTACAAGAGATCGACCTCTCTCATCCACGGCTTCGGACCGGGATGCTTGCATCCCATCCTCTCGCTTCATCCCCGCCGTCGTCCACCTTGCCGGCGCCGCTCCTACGACCGTCTCGTCCACCATGCCCCGCCGCCACCGTCTACCCTCCTAGATCTGCTTCCACACCGCCGACAGCCATCGCTACCGCAGCACCATCAAATTCTCAGCAGATGCATACACGGCGCCGCACCAGAGGCGGTACTCTTTCGTATCTGCTCAACTTATTTATCGCAGCAAGAAAATAGATCGCCACTGCTTTACTCTGATTTCTTATCTTGGTTGCGAAGTTGCCTTTGTCCGGTTTGCACCTTCAGATCCGCCATGGCACGCTCAACACCATACTCGCAATGCTCATGGTTTTCCCCTTTTATTTTCCACACTAGTTAAATCACAGTAGACTAAATTTCAAAATTGGGTCAGTCGATTTTTCAGAGCTCGCCGGAGTTCGCCGGTGCGATCGAAGGGGCTCGGGTGGGGACGGTGGTTGTGGGGGGCGGTGGTGGGGCCTCGTCGAACAAAGAAAACTCGACGCGGGTGGGGCGGGGGTTGGGGTGGGGGTGGCGGAGGAACACAGGTGGTGGGGCCGGTGGTTCGGCCGGCGGCCCGTGCGGTGTTCTGTATGGGAAGCACAGTATGTTCTTGTCAGGAAGGGGAGCAGGGACATCTGCAGTCTAACAGCTGATAGAGCTGGCCTGTACGTGATCGATAGGCTTTCAATTACTAGCGGCAATACAACACCGTAATTTCCAGCCAGTTCCACTTTCCCGATATATATATCCTGGTTATGGTGTACCCCTGTTATGTACACTATGATCTGCCTAGTTGCTGTGTGCTCTTGTTATCATGGTTTGGAAATAAACTCTCTATACAGTATATTATGAACCTATCATCTGCCAGCTATCCTTACTTCTGGAGCCTATTTTTGTGTGTAATTGTGCCAGATTATATAAATGCACGCACCATATTACAGCACACATGAGCTCTCTCATCAGAATCCAGTGATAGCACACAAGTGTTTACAGGGGCGCCCCTATATTAGAATATCATCTGCATTACAAAGATAATCTCACAACTATTTATGTTTTCATGGTTCTCAGATATCATACGCAATTACAGTGAATATCAGAATCCGCGCATCAGAAGAATATTGTGGAACACTGCAATGACTTACAAAATTGGCACCAAGGCATTGAGTGCCATTCTGGAAGCAATGAAACTCGTACGCTCCCCACCTGTTAATTCTTGTTCAGAATATCATCCTAATGACTATTCTAACCTCGAGGTGCCTGTTCTAATTTGGCAAGGTTTTATTGATTGCGCGTATCTTGCATATGTTGTCTTGCATTTCTTCTACTTTGTTGCACCGCCATCTGCTTAGTTTACTCATCATATATGTCGAGATGCCATGCCCATCCATTATCAATACATATTCCATCTGTCATCGTACCATGTTTTTCCACTCAAATGCTGTTCTTGTGCATCAGACGTCAAAAAGGAAGAGGGTGATTGCCGAACCTGAAGGAGCACCAGTAAAGTCCTTGAAAACCGTGGTAGTGCCGGAGAAATCAGACATCACCCCACTTATATTGGTTGTACAACCAGTGACACAAAACGTAGGACCGACTCCAGCAGACTGTACCCATACTTCAGTAGCCCCACCACTAGCCCCACCACACAGGACCTGCACTCCAGCAAAAGGTATACCGATTTCATTTGCCATAGCACCAGCTGTACCACAGAAAAATCCCACTCCAGCAAAAAGTACAGCAAGTCCACCGGCCGAAGACCTATCCCAACTGCAGAGATGGCCAATTCCTCCAGATTGGAACCCCATTCCATTTATTCCCAGTTTAAAAGACAATGCTTTCAATGTTGTTAGGGACTACGTGCATATATTCCCATCATGGGAAGATTATTGTGAAGACAAACACCATTTTCACATCTTCCTGTCCAACTTACGTGTAAGTGCTATTATTCATGGTTATTATTTTCCTGTTTTCTGCTGATTGAACACATCAATGATTTACATTACATTGTTGTAACTAGGCGAGGGTCAATCTGAATAGTCATGATGAGCAAAGCTTGCTTGTGCTTTTCAAGGAAGCATTGCAGCAGTATCGGTGTTACCTGAGGAAATCACACTTTGATGGCAAGTCTATAAACGAATTTCCGGGGAAGTCTCCTGTGCTAAATTTAGAAGACATTGAATGGAAAAACCTTGTTATGCACTGGTCTCGTTCCCAGGATGAGGTACTGTCTATGAAATCACATGACAATTTGAACTTCTACTTTTCCGCATGTGCCTTACGGATCTTTTTTGCAGGAAATCTGCTCAAAGAAGAATTCCGGTTTGACAAGAACGACAGGATATCGCAAATATGCTGCCCGCTGCTTTGCTCTTGTTAGTACCTGTTGTCCTGTATCACTATACTTGCATACATACCTGGTTCATTATGTGACAGCAGTATGCATGATAGCTTGCTTATCAATTGTTCGCTCCAAATTATTTGATCTGTATGAATGGTTACATTAGTGTAGAATATATCCAATGCCAATGTTTTTTTAGCTCTGCATTGCTCTTGTAAGTACATGCTGTCCTTTATCAGTGTACTTATAATGACAGGTAGTTGTTCATGTACCATCACTCTGCAGCTTATTTTCCTTTGCCCTCCATTTTCTACACAACAGATCTATATTTACTCTTGCCATAAGGTTGGTACTGAAGAAGTTTAGCTGTGCATTGCTCTTGGCTGTACCTTTTGCCTGTATTGCTGCACTTACATTTATAGCTACTTGGTTATGTAGCATCACTCTTCATCTTATCTTAAATATTCTCCATTTTTTCGTATATTATCACATCTAAATTTACTCTTAACAAAATGTAGAATAAAGGCAATGCTTTTGAAGAAGATTCTGTGGTAAACTTCTTGAATTGCCCCCCCATCAGCATGGACAAGGCCTTTATAGAGCCTGTCTTCACCAATAATGTAAGTTTGTCCATCTCAAGCCTTCAAACTTTGTTGTATATATTTGGTTAGGCATGACTGCAACAGCTGTTTATTTTTGGTGTTTGCATCAAATTGCTTGTATAAAGTTTATTATATGTAGTTCATAAACAAAAGTTCGTCCTTTCTCAATTTAAGTTTTCAGTTGTACAACCAAGTTCCTTCTTCATACCATGTAAATTAAACTATACAGAGCAAGTGATCTTCTTTTGCACTGCATGTATGCTTCTGTTCTTCATCTGTAATCCAGTGGTGTGGTGAACCTACCCACTACAGCACAATGTCAAATTCTACAATGTCTTAACTATGAACAATGTCATATCATTCTACTATTATTTAAACCGTCTCTTTGTTTGCCAATCTGAAATGGTATAAATTGACAGCACACTAACCATTGATACTTATGAGTTCTTGATCTGTAATCCAGTGGTGTCGTGAAGCTGCCAACTCCTTCACAATGTCATTTCCTGCCATGTCTTGACCTGAACAATACCATATTGTGTTAATGCAAATTTAAACTGTGTCACTTTATTCGTCAGTAAGAAATGTGATGAATTGTCAGCACTGATACTTTTATGTGCAAAACCTGTCATCTGTCTGCTTGTTTATCTTTCAGAGTGAGGAAGATATAAGTGTTGAACAAGCGCAGTCTCATCATCTTGCTCAGCTGCTTGCGCTGCAGCTCCCCAGCGGGGCTAACCTTTCTTGAACTCTATTGAAGTGCTGTCGGTTTTGTATATTATTTTGTCGGCGTGTTTATTTGCACTGGTGGCGATCTTGCCCAGTGTATGTAACCTGCTGGCTGCTTGTGCTTTATTATCATAGTGGCGAACTTTGATGCCCAGTGAATGTAATATGCCGTAATTTCTTTATTGTATAGTCTAGGTTTTTTCTTATTCACGATGCTGCAGTTACTTTACTATATATATATATATATATATATATATATATATATATATATATATATATATATATATATATATATATATATATATCCTGTCTTCACAGTAAACCGGCCAAACCGTAAAATTATGGTACATAATTGGGCTGTCATGCAATCACGATGTAGGTTGGGCCTGAAACGTGCCGATCAGCTCAGGGGCCGGTAGCAGCCCGAAATGAACACCGGCCCATGATTGTGCGAATCAAATCACGGTCTTTTAACAGGCCGAAAAATTGTCTCGGTCCTTGTTTGGCCCAATCAGATATCGGTTGTGAGCAGGCCGAATGCAAACCGGGCCGTAGTTAGGCCCAACTATATGACGAGCTTTTAACATGCTAAAATTAATATAGGGCCGAAATATTAAACAGACCCTTAACAGGCCAAAACTAATATCAGGCCGAATTACTAAGTGGGCCTTTAGCAAGTGGGCCCAAAAGCATAGTGTCCAGTTGATGGGCCGAATCTGATATGGGCCATATTTGAGCCCAAAGCCTCTTAAAGGGCCGGACCTGATTTGGGCCGTAATTTGGCCCAGAACATGGTAGGCCTTTAACGGGCCGGGTCTCATATGGGCCGCTATTAGGCCAGGAGCGTGGCAGGCCTTTAATGGACCGGATCAAATATGGGCCGACATTTGGCCCAAAACATGGCAGGCAGTTAATGGGCCGGCCTCCTAGGGTCCTCAAATCTTGTGGGCCTATAGCTGGGCCAGCCCATTAATGTCGGCGAAATCTCGTGGGCCTTTAGCTGGGTCGGCCCATTATGATCAGCAAGAATCTTGTGGGCCTTTACCTGAGCTGACCCATTATGGCACACAAAAATCTTATGGGCCTTTACCTGGTCCGGCCCATTATGGCCCGCAAAATCTTGTGGGCCTTTAGCTGGGCCAGCCCATTATGGTCCGCAAAAATCTTGTGGGCCTTTAGCTGGGCCGACCCATTATGTTCCATAAAATCTTGTGGGCCTTCAGTTGGGCCGGCCCATTTAAACTTGATGGGCCGGTCCACGTGTCAACATATGGCGCGTCTCGCCCATTGGATGAGTTGACACGTGTCTCCTCCAGCCAATGATGATTTTACACATGGAAAATCCCCATTGGTCGGGGCTGTTAACGGGTTATCGGATCCAAAACCCGACCCTATAGCTTAACGACGTTCCGTAACGGTGGATGCCACGTGTCGGTCACCCTTGGCGAAAGCACTTCTATGACACGCGATTTATCATCATGGAAGTGGACACTTCCGTGATGATAATTTTGGCAATGTCATGGAACACTTCTACGACAACACAAGTATGACTATCTTGATTCTGTCATAAATTTGTCATGGATGTACATGCATGACAGAAAAAGCGACCTACTGTGACAAACACGTATCATCACGAAAGTGTATGTTTTTGTAGTGGAAGATTGGGAAAGAGAGGGCAAATAAAACGGTAAGGGTGAAGTGGGGGAGAGGAAAACGAGAGGAAAATGGCAACTAATGTAATGCGGGAGATGGGGATTGTGATGGGTACTTGGTATGTTGACTTTTGTGCAGACTCCCCGGCAACGGCGCCAGAAATGGCTCATTGTCGGGAGTCCAAATCTTCACTTGACTTCGCGTAAGCCTCCCCAGCAACGGCGCCAGAAATTCTTCTTGCTACCTCTTGAGCACTGCGTTGGTTTTCCCCGAAGAGGAGAGGATGATGCAGCAAAGTAGCGTAAGTATTTCCCTCAGTTTTTGAGAACCAAGGTATCAATCCAGTAGGAGGCTACATGCAAGTGCCTCGTACCTACACAAAAACAATAGCTCCTCGCAACCAATGCGACTAAGGGTTGTCAATCCCTTCACGGTCACTTACGAGAGTGAGATCTGATAGAGGTGATAGATAATATTTTTGGTATTTTTGATATAGAGATGCAAAGTGAAAAGTAAAAGGCAAAGTAAAAAAGCAAAGCAATAATAAAGTGATGGAGATTGATATGATGAGAATAGACCCGGGGGCCATAGGTTTCACTAGTGGCTTCTCTCAAGAGCATAGGTATTCTACGGTGGGTGAACAAATTACTGTTGAGCAATTGACAGAATTGAGCATAGTTATGATAATATCTAGGTATAATCATGTATATAGGCATCACGTCCGAGACAAGTAGACCGACTCCTGCCTGCATCTACTACTATTACTCCACTCATCGACCGCTATCCAGCATGCATCTAGAGTATTAAGTTAAAAACAGAGTAACGCCTTAAGAAAGATGACATGATGTAGAGGGATAGTTTCATGCAATATGATAAAAACCCCATCTTTTTATCCTCGATGGCAACAATACAATACGTGCCTTGCTGCCCCTTCTGTCACTTGGAAAGGACACCGCAAGATTGAACCCAAAGCTAAGCACTTCTCCCATGGCAAGAAAAACCAATCTAGTAGGCCAAACCAAACTGATAATTCGAAGAGACTTGCAAAGATAACCAATCATACATAAAAGAATTCAGAGAAGATTCAAATATTATTCATAGATAGACTTGATCATAAACCCACAATTCATCGATCTCAACAAACACACCGCAAAAAGAAGATTACATCGAATAGATCTCCACGAGAGAGGGGGAGAACATTGTATTGAGATACAAAAAGAGAGAAGAAGCCATCTAGCTAAGAACTATGGATCCGAAGGTCTGAGGTAAACTACTCACACTTCATCGGAGAGGCTATGATGATGTAGATGCCCTCTGTGATGACGGCCCTCTCCGGCGGAGCTCCGGAACATGCCCCAAGATGGGATCCCATGGATACTGAAAGTTACGGCGGTGGAATTAGGTTTTTGACTCCGTATCTGATCGTTTGGGGGTACGTAGGTATATATAGGAGGAAGGAGTACATCGGTGGAGCACCGAGGGGCCCACGAGGCAGGGGGCGCGCCCCCACCCTCATGACCGCCTCTTTGCTTCCTTGGAGTAGGGTCCAAGTCTCCTGGATCACGTTCGGTGAGAAAATCACGTTCCCGAAGGTTTAATTCCGTTTGGACTCCGTTTGATATTCCGTTTCTTGAAAACACTGAAATAGGCAAAAAACAACAATTCTGGGCTGGGCCTCCGGTTAATAGGTTAGTCCCAAAAATAATATAAAAGTGGAAAATAAAGCCCAATATAGTCCAAAACGGTAGATAATATAGCATGGGGCAATCAAAAATTATAGATACGTTGGAGACGTTTCACTGCCCGGTCAATACGAGCGCGGGACGCAGGCCAACCGACGTCTTCCCCCACTCATTGAAACTGGAGGCGAGCATGGGGCGTACCTTTCCCATGGACTCATCATTGAGCACCAGCGATCAGCCAACCAGGGGCTCGATGGCCGAAGGCGCGCCGATAGAAGATAGAGGCTTTTTCCCCTTGTCAGCTTGTTTCGGCACCTTGGCGATGGAGCGGGCGGAGCGCAGGCCAGATTGGGAGGAGGAGCAGAGTCTCAGGGGAGCAGAGGAATCGGGGAAGTGTGACGCGGGCGATGGAGGAATAACTGTGTAGGTTGTGGGGGCCGCATAGCCAGGCGGATTCTGAGGCAGCGTGGGGAAGTGGAGTCGTCCACGTCCAATCAACCACCACGCGTCGACCGAGGTCGCAAGCTTTTGGGGCCCGCGGCGCTCCGTGCTTGACCTTTGGCTTCTCCTCGAAGCCAAGCCCGAGCACACCTTGGCACCGGGGGCTACTGTCGGCATTCTGGGAACGGGGGTCCCCAAACTTGCCTACCTGCGCCCCATGGCGTGGCTTTGCTGGCAGGACTGTACGACCCATCTTCATTAAGAAGGCACTCAAGACCCTCACGAGGCGCCAAGCCTCGCGAGGCGGACGATGCAAGACCTCCTCAGGAGCGGCCTCGCCAGACAGGATCGCGAGGGGCGGAGAGATCAAGGCAAGGCAAAACCTCACGAGGTTCTCGTGACGTGAGCCATGACGATCGAGACCAGGCGGGCGCCAGCGCGTGCAGCGTCCTTGTTTCCTCTTTGGTGCTAAGGAGGCAAGCGCAGGAGCGGAGTACCGAGGCATAAAGCAAAGGTTTCCACATCGGTGCAACGATACCAAGACCAGCAGGACGGCAAGACGGAGGTCACCATGGATCCAAAGGTGGCGTCACCACCAGAGCCTTTTGCACGCGAAGACTACTTTTGTCAGGATAAGCTGTACTAGCTGTCCCCTTTCAAATTGGCCGTTGTTGGCTCCCTTCCCGCTCAATATTTGGGGAGAGGACCAGGGCCTCTATAAATAGGACTAGCCACCATAGTAGGAACCATCGGGATCTGATCCTGAGTAATCCTCACACACACAAGTTCGCCAAGCACAAGAACACCTCAACCTCAGGAGGCTGTTCTTCCCCTTGTACTGTTCATCATTAGCCCAAGAGGCAATCCACCACCACACTGGAGTAGGGTGTTACACCACAACGGTGGCCTGAACCAGTATAAATCTTGTGTCCCTTGTGTAGTGAGTTCGCGAGTTCGTTCTTGAGATCTTAGCTAGTTAGGACATGGATCAGTAGGGAGGAAATCTTTGTGCGCACCCCAGAGTTCGAACTTGGAGGGTTTTGCCGGAACCCGTGATCCGACACATTCTCTTTCTATTTTCTGTTGTGGTCGGTTTTTGAGTCTTACTCAACTTTACACCTTGCAACACACAGGCAAGAACTCCTTCTTTGATTGTTCCATTTTGAACTACTTCAAAATCTTTTCAAGGTATGTACTCATTAAAAAAATCTTATCAAGCATCTTGATCTATCTCTATAGATCTTGATGCCTAATATGTAATCAGCTTCACCGAGGTCTTTCTTTGAAAAACTCTTTTCAAACTCTCCTTTATGCTTTCCAGAAAATTCTACATCATTTCGAATCAACAATATGTCACTCACATATACTTATCAGAAAGGTTGTAGTGCTCCCACTCACTTTCTTGTAAATACAGGCTTCTCCAAAAGTTTGTATAAAACCATATGCTTTGATCACCTCATCAAAGCGTATATTCCAACTCCGAGATGCTTGCACCAGTCCATAAATGGATCGCTGGAGCTTGCACACTTTGTTAGCACCTTTAGGATCGACAAAACCTTCTGGTTGCATCATATACAACTCTTCCTTAAAGATATCCATTTAAGGAATGCAGTTTTGGTATCCATTTGCCAGATTTCATAAAATGCGGCAATTGCTAACATGATTCGGACAGGCTTTAAGCATCGATATGAGTGAGAAAAACTCATCGTAGTCAACACCTTGAACTTGTCGAAAACCTTTTGTGACAATTCGAGCTTTGTAGATAGTAACACTACTATTAGCGTTCGTCTTCCTCTTGAAGATCCATTTATTCTCAATGGCTCGCCCATCATCGGGCAAGTCAATCAAAGTCCATACTTTGTTCTCATACATGGATCCTATCTCAGATTTCATGGCCTCAAGCCATTTATCGGAATCTGGGCTCATCATCGCTTCCTCATAGTTCGTAGGTTCGTCATGGTCTAGTAACATGACTTCCAGAACAGGATTACCATACCACTCTGGTGCGGAACGTGCTCTGGTTGACCTACGAGGTTCGGTAGTAACCTGATCCGAAGTTTCATGATCATTATCATTAGCTTCCTCACTAGTTGGTGCAGGCATCACGGGAATGGTTTTCTGTGATGAGCTACTTTCCAATTCGAGAGAAGGTACAATTACATCATCAAGTTTTACTTTCCTCCCACTCACTTCTTTCAAGAGAAACTTCTTCTCTAAAAAGTATCCATTCTTAGCAATAAAGATCTTGCCTTTAGATCTATGATAGAAGGTTTACCCAACAATTTCTTTTTGGTATCCTATGAACACGCACTTCTCCGATTTGGGTTCGAGCTTATCAGGCTGAAGCTTATCTGGCATCACATCCCCAAACTTTAAGAAACGACAACTTAGGTTGCCAAACCACAGTTCATACTATGTCGTCTCAATGGATTTTGATGGTGCCCTGTTTAAAGTGAATGCAGCTGTCTCTAATGCATAACCCCAAAACGATAGTGGTAAATCGGTAAGAGACATCATAGATCACACCATATGTAATAAAGTGCGGTTACGACGTTCGGACACACCATTACGCTGTGGTGTTCCAGGTGGAGTGAGCTATAAAACTATTCCACATTGTTTTCAATAAAGGCCAAACTCGTAACTCAAATATTCTCCTCCATGATCAGATCATAGAAACTTTATTTTCTTGTTTTGATGATTCTCCACTTCACTCTGAAATTCTTTGAACTTTTCAAATGTTTCAGACTTGTGTTTCATTAAGTAGATATACCCATATATGCTCAAATCATCTATGAAGGTAAGAAAATAATGATACTCGCCACAAGCCTCAACAGTCATTGGACCGCATACATCAGTATGTATTATTTCCAATAAGTCATTGACTCGCTCGATTGTTCCGGAGAACGAAGTTTTAGTCATCTTGCCCATGAGGCATGGTTCGCAAGTATCAAATGATTCATAATCAAGTGATTCCAAAAGTCCATCTGCATGGAGTTTCTTCACGCGCTTTACACCAATATGACCTTAACAGTAGTGCCACAAGTATGTTGCACTATCATTATCAACTTCGCATCTTTTGGCATCAATATTATGAATATGTGTATCACTACGATCGAGATTCAATAAACCATTAACATTGGGTGTATGACCATAGAAGGTTTTATTCATGTAAACAGAATAACAATTATTCTCTGTCTTAAATGAATAACCGTATTGCAATAAATATGATCTAATCATATTCGTGCTCAACGCAAACACCAAATAACATTTATTTAGGTTCAACACTAATCCTGAAAGTATAGGGAGTGTGCGATGATGAGCATATCAATCTTGGAACCACTTCCAAAACACATCGTCACTTCACCCTCAACTAGTCTCTATTTATTCTGCAACTCCTGTTTCGAGTTACTAATCTTAGCAACCGAACAGGTATCAAATACCCAGGGGCCACTACGAGCACTAGTAAGGTACACTTCAATAACATGTTACCAAATATACCTTTGTTCACTTTGCCGTCCTTCTTATCCGCCAAATACTTGGGGCAGTTCCGCTTCCAGTGACCAGTCCCTTTGAAGTAGAAGCACTCAATTTCAAGCTTGGGTTCAATTTTCGGTTTCTTCCCTGGAGTGACAACATGCTTGCCATTCTTCTTGAAGTTCCCTTTCTTTCCCTTTGCCCTTTTCTTGAAACTAGTTGTCTTGTTTAATCATCAACACTTGATGCTTTTTCTTGATTTCTACCTTCGTCGAGTTCAGCATCACGAAGAGCTCGGGAATTGTTTTCGTCATCCCTTGCATATTAAGTTCGTGATTTCAGCATCACGAAGAGCTCGGGAATTGTTTTCGTCATCCCTTGCATATTATAGTTCATCACGAAGTTCCAGTAACTTGGTGATAGTGACTAGAGAACTCTGTCAATCACTATCTTATCTGGAAGATTAACTCCCACTTGATTCAAGCGATTGTAGTACTCAGACATTCTGAGCACATGCTCACTGGTTAAGCTAGTCTCCTCCATCTTGTAGGCGAAGTACTTGTCAGAGGTCTCATACCTCTCTACACGGGCATGAGCCTGGAATACCAATTTCAGCTCTTCGAACATCTCATATGCTCCATGGTGTTCAAAACGTTTTTGAAGTCCCGGTTCTAAGCCGTAAAGGATGGTGCACTAAACTATCAAGTAGTCATCATATCGATCTTGACAAACGTTCATAACGTCTGCATCTGCTCCTGCAATAGGTTTCTCACCTAGCGGTGCATTAAGGACATTATTCTTCTATGCAGCAATGGGGATAATCCTTAGATCATGGACCCAGTCTGCATCATTGCTACTATCATCTTTCAACTTAGTTTTCTCTAGGAACATATCAAAAAACATAGGGGAGCTACAAGGTGAGCTATTGATCTACAACATAATATGCAAATATTATCAGGACTAAGTTCATGATAAATTAAAGTTCAATTAACCATGTTACTTAAGAACCCCCACTTAGATTGACATCCCTCAAGTCATCTAAATGATACATGATACAAATCAACTAAACCATGTCCGATCATCACGTGAGATGGAGTAGTCATCAACGGTGAACATCTCTATGTTGATCATATCTACTATATGATTCATTTTTGACCTTTTGGTCTCCAGTGTTCCGAGGCCATGTCTGTACATGCTAGGCTCATCAAGTTTAACCCGAGTATTCCGCATGTGCAAAACTGGCTTGCACCCATTTTATTTGAACGTAGAGCTTATTACACCCGATCATCACGTGGTGTCTAAGCACGAACAACTTTCGCAACGGTGCATACTGATAACCCACAAGTACAGGGGATCAATTATAGCCTCTTTCGATAAGTAAGAGTGTCGAACCCAACGAGGAGCTAAAGGCAGAACAAATATTCCCTCAAGTTCTATTGACCACCGATACAACTCTACGCACGCTTGACGTTCGCTTTACCTAGAACAAGTATGAAACTAGAAGTACTTTGTAGGTGTTGTTGGATAGGTTTGCAACATAATAAAGAGCACGTAAATAAAAAGTAGGGGCTGTTAAAAGAAGCAATAAAGTAAATATAGCGAGTGTGGAAAAGTGGTGGTAGGAGTTGCGAAATTGTCCCTTAAGCAATTGACTACTTTACTAGACCGATAGCAAGTTTTATGTGGGAGAGGCCACTGCTAGCATGTCATCCCTGACTTGGAATTCTATGCACTTATGATTGGAACTATTAGCAAGCGTCTGCAACTAATAACGTTCATTAAGGTAAAACCCAACCATAGCATTAAGATATATTGGTCCCCCTTCAATCCCGTATGCATCAATTTCTATGCTAGGTTGAAGCTTCTGTCACTCTTGCCCTCCAATACATAGTCCTATCAACGTACAACTAACCCTATGGTGTGATCCACGCGCGCGCTCATATGATGGGCACCAAAGGACGGCAACATAACCACAAGCAAATTAAATCAATCATAGCAATTCATCAACCACCGATAGGACAACGAAAATCTACTCAGACATCATAGGATGTCAACACATCATTGGATAATAATATGAAGCATAAAGCACCATGTTCAAGTAGAGGGTACAACGGGTTGCGGGAGAGTGGACCACTGTATATAGAGGGGGGAAGGTGATGGAGATGTTGGTGAAGATGGCGGAGGTGTTGGGGAAGATCGCGGTGATGATGATGGTGGCCACGGCGCCACCGGAAGAGAGGGGGAGAGGGGGCCCCTTCTTCTTCTTCTTCTTCCTTGACCTCCTCCCTAGACGGGAGAAGGGTTTCCCCTCTGGTACTTGGCCTCCATGGCATGGGAGGGGTGAGAGCCCCTCCGAGATTGATCCGTCTCTCTGTTTCTGCGTTCTCCTCTGTTTTTTATTCTGCCCTTTCACCGTTTCTTATATATCCGAAGATCCGTAACTCCGATTGGATTGAAACCTTCGCCCAGATTTTTCCCCGAAAATTAGCTTTCTTGCGGCAAAAGAATAGCAACAACCGCCTTACGAGGGGCCCACGAGGGTCAGGGGCGCGCCCAGGGGGGCAGGCATGCCCCCTGCCTCGTGGCAACCTCGGGCACCGTCTCGCGTTGATTCTTCCTCCCATATTTTAGAAATATTCCAAAAATATTCTCCATCCGTTTTTATTACGTTTGGATTCCGTTTGATATGGGGTTTCTTCTAAACATAAAACATGTAACAAACAGGAACTGGCACTGGGCACTGCATCAATATGTTAGTCCCAAAAATAGTATAAAAAGTTGCCAAAAGTATATGAAAGTTGTATAATATTGGCATGGAACAATAAAAAATTATAGATACGACGGAGACGTATCACATACTCGGGGAGAACACTTATAACTTGAAATTTTAGTAAGGGATCATCTTATAATGCTACCGCCGTACTAAGCAAAATAAGATGCATAAAGATAAACATCACATGCAATCAAAATATGTGACATGATATGGCCATCATCATCATGTGCTTTTGATCTCCATCACCAAAGCAACGTCATGATCTCCATTGTCACCGGCTTGACACCTTGATCTCCATCGTAGCGTCGTGGTCGTCTCACCAACTATTGCTTCTACGACTATCGCTACCGTTTAGTGATAAAGTAAAGCAATTACATGACGTTTATATTTCATACAATAAAGTGACAACCATAAGGCTCCTGCCAGTTGCCGATAACTTTTACAAAACATGGTCACCTCATAAAACAACGTATATCACATCCTGTCTTGACCATATCACATCACAACATGCCCTGCAAAAACAAGTTAGACGTCCTCTAATTTGTTTTTGCAAGTTTTACATGGCTGCTACGGGCTTCTAGCAAGAACCATTCTTACCTACGGTCACAAAACCACAATGGTGATTTATCAAGTTTGTTGTTTTAACCTTCACAAGGACCGGCCACAATCAAATTCGATTCAACTAATGTTGGAGAAACAGACACCCGCCAGCCACCTTTATGCAAAACTAGTTGCATGTTTGTCGGTGGAACCGGTCTCATGAACGTGTTCATGTAAGGTTGGTCTTGGCCGCTTCATCCAACAATACCGCCGAATCAAAATAAGATGTTGGTGTAAGCAGTATGACGATCACCGCCCACAACTCTTTGTTTTCTACTCGTGCATATCATCTACGCATAGACCTTGCTTGGATGCCACTGTTGGGAAACATAGCATGCAATTTCAAAAAAATTCCTACGCTCACGCAAGATCTATCTAGGAGATGCATAGCAACGAGAAGGGGAGAGTGTGTCCATGTACCCTCGTAGACCGAAAGCGGAAGCGTTTACTTAACGCGGTTGATGTAGTCGAACGTCTTCTCATTCCGACTGATCAAGCACCGAACGTACGATACCTCCGAGTTCTGCACACGTTCAGCTCAATGACGTCCCTCGAACTCTTGATCCAGCAGAGGGTCGAAGGAGTAGATGAGTTCTGTCAGCATGAAGACATGGTGACGGTGATGGTGATGTGATTCGCGTAGGGCTTCGCCTAAGCACTACGACAAATATGACCGGAGGAGTAAACGGTGGAGGGGGCACCACACACGGCTAAGAACAATTGATGTCCTTTGGGGTGCCCCTGCCCCCGTATATAAAGGAGGGAGAGGGAGGAGGCTGGCCTAGGCACGCCCCCAAGGGGAATGAGTCCTACTTGGACTCCATATCCAATTCGCCCCCTTCCTTCTTATGAAGGGGGAAAGAGAGAAGGGGAGGGAGAGGGAGAAGGAAAGGGGGATCGCGCCCCCTCTGTCGGTGTCAAAACCGGCAGATCTCGAGTAGGGGGTCCCGAACTGTGCATCTAAGGATCGAAGGTAACAAGGAGGCAGGGGACACGATGTTTTACCCAGATTCGGGCCCTCTTAATGGAGGTAATACCCTACTTCCTGCTTGATTGACTTTGATGAATATATGGGTTACAATACTTGATCTACCTAGAGATCGTAATGGCTAAACCCTAGATGTCTAGCCTGTATGATTGTGTTCTCGCCTATGGAATAAGCCCTCCGGTTTATATAGACACCGGAGGGATCTAGGGTTATATAGAGTTGGTTAAAGAGAAAGGAAGGTACATGATCCAAACGCTAAGCTTGCCATCCACGCAAGGAGAGTCCTATCCGGACACGGTGGAGGTCCTTCTACCTTGTATCTTCACGGCCCATCAGTCCAGCCCATGTCACATAGGCCGACTCCTCGAGGACCCTTAGTCTAGGACGCCCTCAGTAGGCCTTGAACTAGGCTTCAATGATGATGTGTTCGACGCGCAGATTGTCTTCGGCATCGCAAGGCAGGTTCCTTCTTCGAATACTCCCACGCAGTCCTCCACACAAAACAGTTGTATCCGGCTTTATCAAACAATTACAGCCTTAAGCTGTAAGGTCAAAAATATTTGAAATAAAATAAGCCACTTCCATAGGCAATTTTTCCAGTGAGGCGTTATGTCCTGGCCTTGTTAGCATTATGAACCGTTGCATAGCCTCGTTTCATATTTCGAGGCACGGCCATTGACACGTCTCGTCAAAGCACAGATCATGTCCCCTTATCACGGGATTTTCATAAACAGGGGTTTGGGTTATCCAACCATATCGTTCACACGTCCCCTTGGGAATAGGCGAGATTTAAGGCTTGTGAGGGGCGCTTGACATCCACTGCCTTTATAAGAGGATAAGTGTCGGTGTCAAAACCGGCGGATCTCAGGTAGGGGGTCCCGAACTGTGCGTCAAGGTCGGATGGTAACAGGAGACAAGGGACACTTTATTTTACCCAGGTTCGGGCCCTCTCGATGGAGGTAAAACCCTACTCCTGCTAGATTAATATTGATGATATGGGTAGTACAAGAGTAGATCTACCACGAGATCAAGGAGGCTAAACCCTAGAAGCTAGCCTATGGTATGATGATGGTTATTGTGGTTGTCCTACGGACTACAACCCTCCGGTTTATATAGACACCGGATAGGGTTAGGGTTACACAGAGTCGGTTACAATAGTAGGAGATCTTGAATATCTGCACCCCTAGCTTGCCTTCCACGCCAAGGAAAGAACCTTCCGGACACGGGACGAAGTCTTCAATCTTGTATCTTCATAATCCTGGAGTCCGGCGGAAGGTATAGTCCGGCTATCCGAACACCCCCTAATCCAGGACTCCCTCAGTAGCCCCCGAACCAGGCTTCAATGACGATGAGTCCGGCGCGCAAATTGTCTTCGGCATTGCAAGGCGGGTTCCTCCTCCGAATCCTGTGTACCTGTACGAATAATGTTTGATTTCCGCAGCGCTCCTCGGCTTCTGTGCCCAATAATGACCCCCTTCCACGTGTTGAACGAATACGAAAAGCCCGGGGCGTCTTTACATCTACACCCCTAGCCATACAAACAAGCCACCTATTTAGTGGGATGGGGATTTAGATCCAAACACATCTTCTCTTCCCCGCAAGTTATCATCGGAGCGCCTCCAGCAAAGATCCATTCCATCATGGCCAGCTGTCGCAACTCCTCCTCTCACTCCTCCGGTCCCAAACCTGGAGATTGGGAGAGTTGTACCATCCCGCACAGTGAGTTATTGTCGCTGCAAGCCAATGGATTTCTCCCTCAAGCCTATATGATCTCGGTCCGAGCCGGACTCGCCACCTATAATGGCGGGAAGCAGGCGGAGAGCACCCCTAATCCTTCTAAAGGAGAGCGGGTGTGCCTCGTCCCTTATCTATTAAGGGGACTGGGATTTCCGATTCATCCTTTCCTCCGCGGGCTCCTGGAGTTCTATGGCCTCCAGTTGCACGATCTCACGCCCGGCTCCATACTTCATATTGCAGGCTTCGTCGCTCTTTGCGAGCTATTCCTGGGCGTAGAGGCTCATTTCGCGCTGTGGAAGAGGATGTTCTGCTTGGTACCCCGTTCTCAAGAGGGGTCCATATATCAAGTGGGCGGAGCCAAAATATGGCGCATCGCTGGGACCGGATACTTATCCAGAACCCCAAAGAAGGCGTCCGAGGACTGGCCCTCAGAATGGTTTTACATAGATGACGTCCCGCTGCCGGACCCTATCCGGGTTGGCCTCCCTGAGTTCAGCATGGCTCCCTTGAAGAAATGCTTAAGTTGGCGCCCGCGGAGCTCTCAGAGAGAAAACAATAGAGACGTCCTTTACCTGATGGGCCGGATAAGACTATTGGCTCATTCCGGACTAACCATGATTGGAGTCATGGCCGCATGTATTATGCGGGGGGTGCAGCCGCTTCAATACAGAGGCCACCCCATGTGGGATTTCAACGGGGAGGATGACGCCACCCGTTATGGCCGTAAAGGACCAGCTTCAGCTGCCGCTTTGGTAGAGATATTAGCATCTTTGTACAAGGGAGAAAAGGAGGATTTCCTCCGCGTCAACCCGCGGGCCGGATTCTCTATGTACGAACCTCCAAGTTGGGTAAGCGAATAACTGCACTCGCCTGTTTGCTTTAATATTCCCATGTTTAGTCATGCAGTCTGACAACTTTAGCGCAGGAACTGCGACAGGAAGTGAAGGACATCGACAGCCGCCCTCCACAACCCGAGGACCCAGAACGGTCCCACAGTCCGGACTCCGAAGAAGATCCGGACATAGCAGTGGAGCTTGTCGACGGGGTGTTCCATCAGTAGAGCAAGGACAATACCTTGGTAGCCATTACGGCTGATTACCCTGGGCTAATCCCGGCCTCCCAGGTGACAGGAATCGGAGTGTTTATTCCATCAAGAGAGATTCCGTCCTAACATATTCCGGCGTTCCTGACGACAACCGTTTTTTACAGGGGAGATTTCCGAGGAGGGAGGCCGAACCTGCGGCGGCTAACCAACGAGGAGCCGCCGGGCCCCGTGGGGTAAAAAGAGATGAAGTCCGGACTAAAAGTTCGGCACAAAGGTATTACACGCCCTCTGTCTCCCTGGCGTTATTCTGTCAAGGCATGTTAACATCCGTACTGTTTCCAGGACGAAGAGGCCTCGCCGGACTATATCCGGAGGAGCCGCCAACCGCGCCTCTACCAGCCAGGCTCCATCGTCTGGTCCGGAAGCGGGGACGAACACCAGGCTTGCGCCGGACGCTCCTCCGATAGAGGACGCGGACCGGCTATCTGCCACAAATTCAGAAGTGGAGAGCGCCATGAACCACAGGCGTCGCCGAACAGTTCTACGCGACGCTTGTTTCTCCCGAGAGGCCTTAGATGCCTTCAATTCGGGAGATGCGTACCTTCGTGCCGCTCAAGATGGTTTAGCCAGGGCCACGGAGCAGTATGTGAAAGACATACGGGTAAGAAAATTTTGGTTAAATATATATATATTTATACCAGTAGCCCCCGAGACTTGAAACAGTTAAACTAACTGATTTAAGGATCATATAACATGCAGGTTCTTACCAATAAGAACACCGTGATGTATCAGGAGCTGGAAAAGTGCAAGGCCCAACTAGAGGCCGCACTAGCCACGACAGGGGAGCCCAAAGGGACCCCCTCAGGTACGATATACTTTGAGAGATTAGTAGTGTGCGGCTTATGTGCAAATCTGACAATTGATGTTGCAGATGGTGCCGGACTTGATCCGGAAAAGCAACAACTCTTACGCCAGTTAAAGGCTGGCGAGAGTATGTTGACAAGGGTGAGCCAAGAGAAGAATGATCTTCAGGATGCCAACACCAAGCTGGATGTTGAACTGAAAGACGTTCGTGGCCAGCTGTCGAACTCCACAAAGGAGAACCAGCGACTTCGACACGGCATATTTAGTAAGTGTTTGAACGAACCCTTTGAAAGAAAATGAGTTCGGCGAGGAAGTCGAATAACAGAGTATTGTCTGTAGGTATGCTCACAGGTCGTCCTGCAGAGGAGATGCCCGGTTCTACGGGTGACCTTCTCCCCGAACTCCTGCAACTGCACGAACGAATTCGGCAGGCAATGCAAGGGGTTGCCCAAGCCTTATGGCCCGCCCACTCCACGCCCGAGGGCCTTGGAGAGCTCGCGGAGAAGCTGAAGGGAGCTCGGCGGCGCTTCCGGTTGTGGAAGATATCAGCCTGCCGACAAGGCGCGAGGGAGGCCTGGGCCATGGTGAAGACCCGCTTTACGAAGTCTGACCCCAATCATATGGCTGAGGTCGGACCAGTGGGGCCTGGCGGGAAGGAGATCCCTGTGAGCTTGGTGTATGGCCAGGTAGAGCTGGCCGCAAAGTATTCCCAGCGGGACTATAAATTGGACAACCTGTTAGATGGTATAGAGGAGGAATATGATCAGTCAGAATGACTATGTAATTTATAATTGACATGTGTAATGCCTTCTAGCCGAATTGTAGATCGTTTGTCGTTGCCGACCTTTTCGCTTCGACCTCGGGACCTGACGGTCCGGAGTGTGTCCGAATACCATAGCGTCTATATAAGAGCCGGGGTATGCATGGAGACCAGGCGTAGGGGTCATTAGTGCTTTATCAGACAAGTGCCCAACTAGTTATGTTATATTACATGGTTAGTAAGAAACATCTTCTAGAGAGAATAGTTCCGTTAAGGGTTCCTTTCGCTGGGGTGGCGTGCCCTAAAGTGCACGTCCGAACTTCAAATGCAGAAAATCATCCGGGGGCATGTATAAAATAAAAAAGGTTCATCTTTAGTTCACCGACTGAATATTCCCTTAAGAACGCTAGCTTTCGGCTTCACCCAGTCTGAGGTATACATCCGGCTTATCCGGCAGTAAAAATCGCAGAGGTGCTCCCTTTACCGCCTAGCCGAACAATCGGGAACGTAGGGGTAAGAACAGGAGCCAGGCAACCCAGCTTGGCCAAAACTTAAGTCATATCAATGCATATAATGGCGAAGAAAAGGTGCATGCGGAAGTCTGACGCATGCGTTGGGTGTGGAACCCATATAAACAAGCTTCTGTTAAAGCAGCCCCCAGGTTTAAGGAGCGCGGATAGCGCGTCACATAATGAGCCTTTAAGGGCTAGAAAAGAAAAGAGTAGGAGACAAAGTAAAAAAAAGGTATAAATGTAAATAATGGACAGAGGAAGGAGACAAACACAGAGTCCGGCGCTAGGCATAGAATCTTCGGAGACGTGTGGCGTTCCATGGATTCGGCTCGAGTCGGTTGTCCGACGCATCTCGCAGGCGGTACGCTCCACCAGTTAGGACTTGGTCGATTATGAATGGACCTTCCCATTTGGGCTTGAGTTTGTTCTTTTGCTTATCCGGCAGGCGTAGAACTAGTTCACCAACATTGTAATTTTTGGCCCGTACTTCTCTGCTTTGATATCTTCGAGCTTGCTGTTGATAGAATGCGGAACGGGATTTAGCCACGTCTCGCTCCTCCTCTAAAGTGTCCAGGTTGTCCTGCCGATCGAGCTCGGCTTCTCTTTCTTCGTACATGCGCACTCGAGGTGAGTCATGAATTATGTCGCAGGGCAGAACCGCCTCAGCGCCGTACACCATAAAGAATGGTGTGAATCCGGTGGTATGATTTGGTGTGGTTCGCAGCCCCCAGAGTACGGAGTTGAGCTCCTCTACCCAGTGCATATTAGATTCCTTGAGGGACCGCACTAGTCTGGGTTTGATGCCGCTCATAATGAGACCATTTGCACGTTCGACCTGACCGTTAGTTTGTGGGTGATAGACAGAAGCGTAGTCGAGCTTAATGCCCATGTTTTTGCACCACACCTTTACTTCATCAGAGGTGAAGTTTGTGCCGTTATCGGTGATAATGCTGTGGGGGACACCATAACGGTGTACGACCCCGGATATGAAGTCTATCACAGGTCCGGATTCGGCCGTCTTGACAGGCTTGGCTTCTATCCATTTGGTGAATTTATCCACCATGACCAATAAGTATTTTTTCTTGTGGGTTCCGCCTTTAAGGGGTCCCACCATATCAAGCCCCCAGACCGTAAAAGGCCAAGTGATGGGGATAGTTCGGAGGGTGTTGGGTGGCATATGGCTTTGGTTGGCAAAGAGCTGGCAACCGACGCATCATTTGACTAGGTCCTGAGCGTCTGCTCGGGCCGTCGGCCAATAGAAGCCCGTATGGAAAGCCTTGCTTACAAGGGACCGAGCTGCGGAGTGATGGCCACCGAGTCCGGCATGAATTTCAGCCAACAGACTCCGCCCTTCTTCTTCGGAGATACACCTTTGAAGGACTCCTGTAGTGCTTTTCTTATATAGCTCTCCCTCGTGGACCTTATAGGCTTTAGATCGCCGCACTATGCAGCGTGCCTCATTTTGGTCCTCAGGGAGTTCCTGCCTAATAAGGTAGGCTAGGAATGGTTCTGTCCACGGGGCGATGACCGCCATTATTATGTGGGCTGAGGGTGTAATTTCGGTGGCGGAGCCACCAATTATGTCTGGCTGTTCGGCGTCGGGTTGTGCGGTTATGTCCGGACTATTACCCAAGGGTTCCCCCTCCCATGTTACGGATGGTTTACATAATCTTTCTAAGAAGATGTTGGGGGGGCCGCGTCTCGTTTTGCTCCGATGCGTGCCAGGACATCCGCTGCCTAATTATTTTCTCGGGCGATATGGTGAAACTCCAGTCCCTCGAACCGAGCTGACATTTTTAGTACGGCGTTGCGATAAGCTGCCATCTTTGGGTCTTTGGCGTCGAAGTCGCCGTTTATTTGGGATATCGCGAGGTTTGAATCCCCGCGTACTTCCAGGCGTTGAATGCCCATGGATACTGCCATCCGGAGACCATGTAGAAGGGCCTCGTATTCGGCTGCATTGTTGGAGTCCGTGTACATAATTTGGAGTACGTATTGGACTGTATCTCGTGTAGGGGATGTCAGGACAACGCCAGCCCCCAGTCCGGCCATCATTTTGGAGCCGTCGAAATGCATGATCCAGTTTGAGTATGTGTCGTACTCTTTAGGGAGTTCGGCCTCTGTCCATTCGGCGACGAAGTCGGCTAGGAATTGTGATTTAATTGCTCGCCGTGGTTTGTAGGTTATATCGAATGGGAGGAGCTCTATGGCCCATTTTGCTATCCGGCCCGTTGCATCGCGGTTGTTGATAATATCGTTGAGTGGTACTTCCGAGGCTACTGTTATAGAACACTCTTGAAAGTAGTGTCGTATCTTCCGGGATGCCATAAACACCGCGTATGCGATCTTTTGGTAATGCGGGTACCGTGATTTGCATGGTGTGAGGACAGTGGACACGTAGTAAACCGGCCTTTGAAGGGGTAGTTTGTGTCCGTTCGATACCCGTTCGACGACGAGTACTGCGCTAACAACTTGATGAGTTGCGGAAATGTATAACAACATGGGTTTGCCGGTATTCGGCGTGGCCAGGACGGGGTTTGTTGCCAAGATGGCCTTTATTTCCTCGAGTCCGGCCGTGGCAGCGTCCGTCCATTCAAAGTGTTCGGTGCGCCTTAGGAGGCGGTAAAGGGGCAGTGCCTTTTCTCCCAAATGGGAGATGAAGCGCCTTAAGGCCGCCACGCATCCGGTGAGTTTCTGTATTTGTTTGAGATCTTTGGGGACATCCAATTGTGACAGAGCTCGGATTTTAGCTGGATTTGCTTCAATTCCTCTACCGGATACAATGAAGCCCAGGAGCTTTCCGGCTGGGACGCAGAAAACACATTTTTCCGGATTGAGCTTGATGTCGTATTTTCGCAAGTTGTCGAATGTAAGTCTCAAGTCGTCTACTAGAGATTCGACGTGTCTTGATTTAATGACCACATCATCTACGTACACCTCCACTGTTTTGCCGATCTGGTTTGCCAGAGATGTTTGAATCATGCGCTGATATGTCGCGCCGGCGTTTTTGAGCCCAAAGGGCATTGTGTTGAAGCAGAATGGGCCGTATGGCGTGATGAATGCTGTTGCAGCTTGGTCGGTTTCTGCCATCTTTATTTGATGGTAACCGGAGTATGCGTCGAGGAAACACAGGGAATCGTGTCCTGCAGTGGCATCGATGATTTGATCAATTCGAGGGAGGGGAAAGGGATCCTTTGGGCAGGCCTTATTAAGGTCTTTGAAGTCGACACACAGGCGCCAGGATTTGTCCTTCTTTGGTACCATTACCAGGTTTGCTAGCCAATCCGGGTGTTTTATATCTCTAATGAATCCGGCTTCCAATAGTTTGGCTAGCTCCTCTCCCATAGCCTGTCTCTTTGGCTCGGAGAAACGCCGAAGGGCTTGTTTGACAGGTTTGAATCCTTTCTGGATATTTAAGCTATGCTCGGCTAGCCTGCGTGGGATTCCTGGCATATCTGAAGGGTGCCAAGCGAAAATGTCCCAGTTCTCTCGTACGAACTCGCGCAGTGCGGCGTCTACATCAGGGTTCGGTTGTGCCCCGATGGAGGCTGTTTTAGTAGGGTCCGTTGGGTGGACCTGGAATTTGACTATTTCGTCTGCTGGTTTGAAGGGTGTGGATTTGGATCTTTTATCGAGTATCACATCATCCCTATTAACCGTAGATCGCAGCGCCGTCAGTTCTTCGGCCGCTAAGGCTTCGGATAGTGCCTCGAGGGCTAATGCGGATGTCTTATTTTCGGCACGGAATGCTATGTCCGGATCACTAGCGAGAGTGATGATTCCGTTCGGCCCAGGCATCTTAAGCTTCATGTACCCGTAATGGGGTATGGCTTGGAAAACTGTGAATGCCTCTCGTCCTAATATAGCGTGATATCCACTTTTGAACGGGACCACTTGGAACGTGATTTGTTCGGACCGGTAATTATCCGGAGTGCCGAATACCACATCTAGTGTGATTTTTCCGGTACAACGCGCTTCCTGACTAGGGATTATTCCTCTAAAGGTTGTGCTGCTTCGCTCAATGCGGTTCCAGTCTATTTCCATCTTTTGGAGTGTTTCCTCGTAGATGAGGTTTAATCCGCTGCCTCCGTCCATAAGTACCTTTGCAAGGCGACCGCCGTCCACTATGGGACTGAGAACCAATGCGGCTGGTGCTCTGGCTGTTCGGAATTTAGGTTCGTCGCTCGCGTCGAAGGTGATGGCGGTATTGCTCCATGGATTTATTGTCGCTACTTGGTAGACTTCCGTGAGGCTGCGAAGTGTTCTTTTTCGCATATTATTTGATGCGAAAGTCTCAGAGATTGTAAGAACGGTACTGAAATTCTCGGGCTGGTTTCCTTCGACCTCTGGAATTAGGAGGTCCTCGCCAATTTTGGCCACCTGCCGGAGTATCCAACATGCCCTGAGGCTGTGTGTTGGTGCGGCGTCCTCTGCGCTATGAATCTTGCAGGGTCCATCTAGCCACCTTTCTAGTACGGTTCCGTGCCCCCTAGAGGGTTTTGATTTTTATTTAATCTGGACGTCTTACTGTAGTGCGCCCTTTTGATTCGGACGAGATTGCTATTCAAGGCCGGATTATCCCAAAATTTAATTACGGTTTTCCAAGCACTTTCCATCGCACAGTATTTTTGTACTATGGACGCCAAGTCAGCAAAATGCGTAATATTACAGCGACTTACGGCGTTGAGTATCCCCTTGTCCGTGCAGTTATTGTAGAAGATTGAAATCGCGTCTCCCTCGTGGCAGTCCTTTATCCTGTTCATGAGCAGGATGAATCTGGCCCAGTAATGATGTACTGTTTCTTCAGGCATCTGCCTGATCTGGGTGAGATCGCTTAAGGTCGGGCGGGCAGAATTCGTTAAATCTGATACTTCGCCCGGTTTACTGTTCGGAAGCCGAACAGCCTCTGGATTCTGAGACCCGGAGCCTTGGATGTTATCCATTTTGCCTGGTTCTGAGTTCAGGTCTTGAATTGCATCCTCCCCTCCGCGGATATCCGGCATGGAGGGTTCCGGAATTCTGACGTAACTGGTCCTTAAGATTGATGAAGGGTCACCACATTATGTCTCCACCACAGCAACATGGTGGGTGGCTTGGGGGGAGTTGATTTCCCTTAGATCGGGTTTAAGCCCAACCTGGTCGTAATTTGTGGCGAACCCCAAGGAGGCGATACGAACCAGGAGCTCGTTTACGGAGGAGAGCTCCACCGGATCTAGCTGCTTGGCAGATTCCGAACTTACGTGGAGATTGCTTTTGATGACCCGAGAGGTCACCGTCGGCGCGGCGGCCGAACAGGCGGTCATGAGAAAACCACCCAGCCGGAGGGTCTGGCCGATAGCCAAAGCTCCCTCAGTGACGGCGCCGTCTTTAAAGACGGGAAAAGGCATCCTTCCTGATTGCGACGGCACAGAGGAACTCTCAATGAAAGCACCAATGTCGGTGTCAAAACTGGCGGATCTCGGGTAGGGGGTCCCGAACTGTGCGTCAAGGTCGGATGGTAACAGGAGACAAGGGACACTTTATTTTACCCAGGTTCGGGCCCTCTCGATGGAGGTAAAACCCTACTCCTGCTAGATTAATATTGATGATATGGGTAGTACAAGAGTAGATCTACCACGAGATCAAGGAGGCTAAACCCTAGAAGCTAGCCTATGGTATGATGATGGTTATTGTGGTTGTCCTACGGACTACAACCCTCCGGTTTATATAGACACCGGATAGGGTTAGGGTTACACAGAGTCGGTTACAATAGTAGGAGATCTTGAATATCCGCACCCCTAGCTTGCCTTCCACGCCAAGGAAAGAACCTTCCGGACACGGGACGAAGTCTTCAATCTTGTATCTTCATAATCCTGGAGTCCGGCTGAAGGTATAGTCCGGCTATCCGAACACCCCCTAATCCAGGACTCCCTCAATAAGGATCCGTCCTTTTACCCCACGCCGTCTTCCTCCTCTGCCTTCATGCCATTCGAGCTCCAATGCCCAAGTATCAATCCTTTCCATCGCCACCAAGCACTCCTAGCCATGTCCGGATCTGGAGCGCAGGGCAAGTGGATGGCCTCCTCTGTTACAGAGGAGAACATCACGGAGCTCCGTGAAGCTGGGTATCTAGCCACGGACATAGTCCACCGTCTTCCTGCCAAAAAGCAGACCATTCCCACTTCGGAGCCTAACGAAAGGGTTGTGTTCATCCCCCATTTCCTTCGCGGACTAGGGTTTCCCCTTCATCCTTTTGTCCCGGTCTCATGTTCTACTATGGGCTAGATTTTCATGATCTAGCCCCAAATTCCTTCCTCAACCTCTCGACGTTTATCATCGTGTGCGATGCATTCCTCCACGTCTCTCCCCACTTCGGCCTATGGCTCAAGGTCTTCAATGTGAAGCCAAATGTGGTCGAGGGCCAACACGCGGAGTGCGGTGGCGCCATGGTGAGCAAACTCCCTAACGTCGCCTGGCCAAAAGGGACCTTTGTGGAGAGCATCAAAGGATGGCAGCAGGGGTGGTTCTATATCATGGAACCCCGCGACGCCACATGGGCCGCCGCTCCAGAGTTCAAATCCGGGCCCCCGGTGCGGCTTACATCCTGGCTTAATAAGGGCCTAGATTGGGAATCACCTGACGAGGTGACGACGCTGGAGAACCGCGTCAAGGGCATGTAAACAAGAACGCCAGCCTCTCTAGCGTGATCCAGGTGATGCTTTTTCGCCGGATTCTCCCTTGTCAACGCCAGACTCAATACATGTGGGAGTTCGACCCGGCCGGTCCTCGGACCCTGCAACAGTTCTTCGGCACAACGCACGAAGACATATGGAAGTTGCTCTTCAAGACTCAAAAGTCGTGGCCGGAGACAATCGAAGACCGCGGCCTCGACCACGCACACCCAGCCACTCCCGTATGTTTTTATGATAACTTTTGCTTGCAAATACAACGGGTATACTGAACTTTCTGATTCTCACAGGGCTGGACAAAGAAGGCGGAGCAGATCAAATGTCCGGCTCCGCTGCCCAAGGACCAGGCCACTCCCTTGCTGGCCAAGATGCTGGTTCCGGCGCCGTATCAGGCGCCGGAGAAGAAGGCCAAGAAGAAGGGCAAGGAGACTAGAAGTGGCCTTCGTCGCAAGGGTACTTCGGACGCCTGTCCGAAGACTCCGAAGCCTCCTCCTCCCATGACGAATACATAGAGGAGGGAGAGAGTAACTCTCCCCCCAAGGGGGGGAAGAAGAAAAGGGGGGCTTCCGCCGATCTGGAGGCGGGGGCGGCCAAGAAGGGAAAACCCTCATTTTTGGATGATTCCGAAGCCGATGCCACCCAAAAGCGGTGCCCCAGGCCGAAGCCCTCGGCTGAATCGTAAGTATCTGAAGACACCATGTACATATCCGATTTTATGCCTTATTATCTTATCATACTGAAGTGCGCATTATAGCCCGGCTCGCGATCTCCCCCAATGATCATCGTCATCTGGGAACTTGCTAGGGACGAATGCGATGGAGAGCGAGTCGCTCCGCAAATCTCTCCACCCGCTACCCATGATAACACCGAAGTGTTGTCTTGGGAGGCCATGACGGTGGCGGCGTAGGGTAATACCTCTGTTGCCGAAGTTAGGGGGAAATCAACCCCCATGGAGACCGGCAATGGGGGCAACACTCAATTCGGCCCCCAACCGAATATTATTCCGGAGACCCATACGGCTCCGGAATCGGACCAGTGGCCTTATTCAAGAGAAGGGGGCGTGCCTTCTCCACCGGCGTCCTCTATCAATCCGGAGGCACCGGACATTCTGATGGAAGCGCTTCAAAGTGCTTCCATTGTGGAGGAACACCGTACCCTTATGGGTACGGTGGTTGAAAAGGTTCGGTCCGCTAAAAGCAGATTGAATCAAGCTTACACTAGCCTTCTAACAGGCTTTGAGGTATGTGAAGTAATATATTTTTGGTTATTTACAAAAGGAATACCTGTATGTAGATAGTATCCCCTGAGACTCTGTTCGGCGTTTCACGAAGAAGGGTTGAACAGAGGATCGAGTAAAACTTCATAGGAGCTAACATATATGTCTACTTGGATGAGCAGGCTGAAAAGCTGGCAGTAGCTTCGCATGCGGCCGAAATCTCCGAACTAAACCAGAGGCTGGAGGCAAAGCAAAGTATGTTATACGGAAGCAGATATGAACTGATATGAGTTCCATTTTGTTATTTAACTGAGCTTTGTATTTATGCTCAAAGTTGACACATCTGAGGTCGAAGCCCTCAAGAGTGCGCTGGCTAAAGCCAAAAAGGAGGCGAACGAGGAACGAACCGCCCGCCAAAAGCATGAGGCGAGGTTGGACAAATTCCAACAAGAGCTCACAGATGCTATAAGAAAATGTGAGTCTTTTGAGCGCGTGGTGTCGGAGCGAGACTCCGAACTTTCTACGGCGCTCAAAAGTGCAAAGGAGGCCCGGGTTGAAGCCCAAGGCGTGTGTCAGGAGATCCGAGAAGCCAAGAAGATCGCGGCGGGTAAGGTGTTTAATATGCAGAGCAAGTTCGTAAGGAGAAAGTACACTTTTCTGACATGCATTTGGAGTTCTTCAGGAGCATTTGCGGATCTGCCCCGAAGTGTTGCAGATGCTGCGGATTTCTTCTGAGCCGAAGAGGGGAGCTCAACAGAGAAACTGTTCTGGTCACAGTACCTTGAGCCAGAGCAGCCCTTGCCCCTCAGCGATCAGCTGAAATAGCTGACCGAGCTACATAGGATGGCCGAACTGGCCATGAAGGATGTCATAATCTGTCTTTGGCCAGCCGAACCAATACCTAAAAGCTACTTTAGGCTTGTGAAGCGGCTGGTCGATGCCTGCCCAAGGTTAGATGCTATAAAGCGGTCGGTCTGCATCGAAGGTGCCCGGATGGCCTTCGCCCGTGTCAAGGTACAATGGGCGAAGATGAATGCCACCAGTCTTGCAACCGAAGGACCGCCCGCAGGCAAGGAGCATCGTACGCCAGAGAAGTACTTCAACGACTTCCTTGAAGGATCCGCATTATAGAGGGCCTATGTTCGAAGGACATCATTCTTAATGAATGTATCTGCGATGCCCAAACTTTGTAATGAAAACATAGCCTTTGTATAATTTTAGTCTTGTTTCTTCTGAAATTGTTTATCCTCCATTGCGGCTGTTTATTAAATCTGAGAGTTGGCTAGTTGTCGGCTTCAGCCCCTCGTGTAGGTACTACGGGGGTGTTCGGACCAGCACAAAAGCACACTTAACCCAACAATTTGGTCCTTGAAGGAGGTGCTAGTGCGGCAAACCAGGCAATCAGACTAGGCAGCTTTATCACTCTCACTTAGCCATAGGAGTTTGACAATAAGATTGTAGGCGCAGCCCTTGGTATTGTTTAGCTATCTGAACTTGGGGGTTGTAGACACCTGACCAGGTAAAAACCAGTCCTTCGTATGACACGGGAAAAATCACAAGAGATTCGTACTGAGTCACTAAATAGCTGACCAGCTCTCGCCGCATCATGACAGTCAGTTTTCGGCTTTCTCTACTGAGGTGTTTATCCGGCCAACCAGAAACACAATCGCAGTAGTTCTCCCTTTACTTCCTTAGCTGAACAATCAGAACGTAAGGTAGTAACCACAGGAGTCGGACAACCCAACTATTGACCCAAGACATGATTCGGAGCTGATGCATATAATGCCAGATCCGGGACGCCGAATTGCACTTGTGAAAGTGTTCAGACTTATGGTAAATTTAATAAATGTAAGCGGCTGAATGGAGCCCCTGGTGATTTAGGTCAAGCCGAGGTGTACATGACAATCAGATGATAAAGAATAAAAAAAGAATACAGAAGAAGGAATAAGCCAGTACCAAATAACTTGGGTGAAAAACTATTTCCATTTATAGTCTGATTGATACGTCAAAACGTATTTGTACAGATAATGCTATAAGAATCGAGGCTATTTTACATGCCGAGCGCAAGGGAAAGCTGTGTACAGGTATTTAAGAACATTGGGGGAGGTGATCTTGAAAGATCCTTTAGGTACTCCGCCGTACATTTGCGCTTCTTTTCGCCTTGGTGTTTGATCCTTTGAGAGGATTAATGAATAAGTTTTCATAAGGGGACGGAAAAGGGGGCCTTAACACCATAAAAAGGGCGATGTAGGTTGTAACGAATCTGAAAAGAAAAATGAAGTTAAGAAAAAGATAGATGGGGGTCCAGACACGATTGAGCCGTATTGTGGACTTCATCCTCGATATGCCTCCATCGTCGCCCATGGTATTTTTAGTGCGTAGTTATGAGCATGCAGCACATACGTCGCTGTTTGGTTAGGGCGAAGACAGAGGCCGGATTGCTAGTCGAGCTCCTAATGAGCTAGACTATCATTCTGCTGGGTAGTACGGACTCGTTTGACAGGGTCCGGTGGCTTGACTGCCGATGTGGAGTTCGGCTTGATAAGGCCGACCTGTACTTCCGCTGCGAGGGCCGTGGTGTGTTCCATAGTACGGAGGGAGTGATCCATGTTTCCATGAACTGTTATAACACCACGTGGGCCTGACATTTTGAGTTTTAGATAAGCGTAGTGCGGGACCGCATTGAAGCAGGCCAATGCAGTTCGTTCGAGCAGTGCGTGGTAGCCACTACGGAAAGGGACGATGTCGAAGATCAAGTCTTCGCTTTGGAAGTTGTCCAGCGAACCGAATATGACCTCCAATGTGATTGAGCCCGTGCAGCGGGCCTCTACACCAGGTATTACTCCTTTAAAGGTAGTTTTGGTGGGTTTGATTCTTGACGAGTCAATACCCATTTTCCAGACTGTGTCCTGATAGAGCAGATTAAGACTGCTACCGCCGTCCATGAGGACTCTCGTGAGGTGGAATCCATTGATAATTAGATCGAGGACCAATGCGGCTGAACCTCCATGAAGGATACTGGTCGGATGGTCCCTGCGATCAAAGGTGATCGGGCATGCTGATCATGGGTTCAATTTTGGGGCGACTGGCTCTATCGCATAGACGTCCCTTAACGCGCTCTTGCGCTCCCTTTTAGGAATGTGAGTAGCGTATATCATGTTCACCGTCTTGACCTCGGGGGAAATTTCTTCTGTCCCCTATGTTCGGTGGGCGAGGCTCCTCATCGTCCTCCTCGTTGGGCGACCCTTTCCCCATGTGCTCGGTGTTTAACTTGCTGGCCTGTTTGAAGACCCAACAACTTCTGTTGGTGCTAGCTTCTCGCTCCTCGTTGGTTACCCCAAGTGGAAGGTTTGAGATGCAGTGTAGCGGTAGTGTTTCCCTTGGCAAAGATACCAAGGCTCGAATTCCCCTGAGACTCCCAGTTTCAACAAGAAGGTGCCAATCGCTAACGGCGCCGGGTATTAGCAATCAACGTGGACCTGCACATAGATACAAATAAATTTGCTCCCAACGAGTACAGAGAGGTTGTCAATCCCTCCGGCCTTGTCGTTTACAAAGGATCAAACGCAAGTGATAATAGTGATAGGTAATGCTGCAAATAGTAAGTAAAAACGGAAAGTAAATAGCGGATGTGATCAATGATAGTAATATGGACCGGGGTGCCATGATGTTCACTAGTGATGTCTATCTCCCAAAAGACGATAAAACAACTATGTGAGGTAAACAAATTACAGCTGGGCAATTGACAGAATTATGTGCGCAAACCAATGCTAACTATGTTGCAAGAAAGGTAGAGGTTCAAAGCATGGGCGGTACGCCAAGGTAAGTAGACCGAAATCCATCTGCATCTACTACTAATCATCCACCTTGAGATATCTATCCAGAACATCTCGCTGGTATTAAGTTGCACCCATAGTGTAAACTCAAAGCAACAGACAACTGCATTAAAATAACTTTGCGTAAAGTAAACAATCCTTGCACCCGCGGGCACAAGCACCGTTGTTTTCCCCCTTGTGGCAATAGCACATCCCCTAGACTCATGTTTCTGTCACTCAAACTAGTCATCGAGGGGCATGAACCCACAATCAAGCATAACGTTCCCTCTTGGAGTCACTACCTACTACTTGGCCAAAGCAATAAACAGCAACGGAGAACATGCAAGAATTACTTACTAACATAAATATAAAAGAGGTAAATCAAATATATTACTCAGACACAATCTGATCATAATCTCACAATATATCGGATCCCAGCAAACTCATCATAGCAACAGCATAAGGATTACATATGTGCCTCGATCATGTAGGGCAGCTCACGAGGTCTAATTAGTGAAGCACAAGAAGGGGAGGAGAACATCACATAGCTACTGGTCATGGACCCATGGTCCGAGGGAGACTACTCACAAGTCATCCGGGAGGCATCCATGGTGGTGGAGAGGCTCCCGGTGGTGATCCTCCCCTCCGGCAGGGTGCCGGGAAGAGTTCTCCTGGCGCTCCCGATCTTGGAAGCGCGGCGGCGGCGGAACAGAGATGAGATCGCGAAAAAGGGTTCCCCTCTCGAGGGTTTCGGGACACGATATAAATATAGGCCAAAGGGGGGCATCAGCGGAGACCCGGGGGGCCCGGGCGCCCCCCGGCGCGGCCAGGAGGGGGGCCGCGCCACCAGGGCGCCTGGAGCCCTGGTGGCCCCCCTCGGGCTCTCCTTCGGGTGCGTGGAAGCTTCCGGAACGCTGATTTTTTATATAATTTTTCCGGAATTTTTCTGGCAGTTTTCGTAATGGGAAAACCTGAAATACAAAAACAGCAGAAAACAGAAACTGGCACTGGGGTGCACTGAGTTAATAGGTTAGTCCAAATATGATCAAAAGTGTATGGAAGTGTATAAATATCATAGCAATATCACCCAAAAGAGGCATGGAGCAAGCAGAAATTATAGATACGTTTTGGACGTATCAACATCCCCAAGCTTAATTCCTGCTCGTCCTCGAGTAGGTAAATGATAACAAGAATAATTTCTGTGGTGACATGCTATTAACCATATAGGACTTTTCATAGTCACTTGACAAAAGCTTACTGAGACAATGAATCTGTAGTAATTAAGTCGCCTTGTGAGAAAATCACAAAGAACTGAAAGTTTTACAACATGATACTGAAACATCAAATAGATTTGTAATGAGCATGGTGTGCAAATATAATAAAGTGATATCTCGCTTGCCCCCTTTAGTGAAGCAAAACATAAGTGCAGGGGCACCTCCAAGGTTTAAGTGACGACTAGATACAATGATTTCAGAATAAACGATATCACAATCATGCAAAAGACAATGCTACTTTGGGACAATGCACATTACACTCAGAATGACAATCATGCTCTCAGTAGTTGGTGCTTTTAAAAGAAGGTGGAGACTCTCGAACCGTGGCTTTTGTTGGCAAGGTTGAAAACCCGTAGTCGGAAACAAAGACAAAGCATGTACCAGAGCTCTTGGTTTTAAAAACAGAGGTAATAATTATTTTTTTGGATATGCATGTTTTGTCAACGAATGCTAGCAGATAACCCAATTACTTCTTGAGCTGGACAAGTTTCGAGGAATGGCTCCCGAATGAGGACTATCACATCCTCTTATTCTCCTTTGTTTATCACTGCCAAAGTTTTCTGATTTCTCATGAACAAAGCGTGAAGGAGGGTTCATTTGTTATATTAATTTTTAATGAGCCGGGCGCACTCTATGCCAGTTCCTTCTCATATTATGGGTTTGCACATTAGACATGCAATCTTGGGGTGAAGCTTGTCCAACTTAAAAAGATCATGAATTAACTACTACTTCCTCATGAACTAAAACAGAGGCACAAAATAGAAATGCTTTATTTGAATAATTTCGAGATGGTACATGGAAGTCTTCGCTAGGAATGGCAGGTAAATACCATGTATAGGAAGGTATGGTGGACTCATATGGCATAACTGGTTTAAAGGATTTTGGATGCACAAGCAGTCAGTCCGCTTAGTACAGGCGAAGGTTAGCAAAAGACTAGGAGCGACCAACTAAGAGAGCAATGACGGTCATAATCATGCAGAGCGACAAAGCAACATTGAATCAGGCATGGAAGTTATATCGCTACTTAGAAATAAAAGATCATCAAGGCTTGACAGACTTTCTTTACAGTCTTAAATATGCGTGAGCATACGCCAAGTCAATCAAAATAAATTCTCGAAGGAAGATATCACTAAACCATACCACATCATAGGCAAACAAATCATGTTGGTACTCCAATAACACATTGGAAACCCCCAGCTATTTGAGACTAACCATAAGAAAACATGAATTACCAAGCACCATTATGCACGTAGCATCTTTATCATAGACATATCAACCAATGCAACAGAAGCAAACTCTCTTAATAAGATAATCATGATAAATAAAGAGAGTTCAAGCAACCAACTAAACAAAAGCTCTTTAAAAAGATAAGCATGAAAACTAAAAGCTGAGCATGATAGTAGCTACTGAAAGACAAAGAACACACACAGCAAACATAGACATGAAAATTCTATGTTATGTTCTAGGTAGAAGTGGAGCGTGTTTCTCTCCCACATAAATAAAGCTGAGTTCCGACTCGTTATGAAAAGCTAAAGAAAACTAAAAAGGAAAACTAAAAGCAAGACGCTCCAAGCATAGCACATAACACATGAAGTGATAAAAATATAGTGGAACGAAAGACGAACTGATAATGTTGATGGAGAAGGGGATGCGCGGGGGCATCCCCAAGCTTAGACGCTTGAGTCTTCTTGAATATTTCTTGGGGGTGCATGGGGGCATCCCCAAGCTTGAGCGTTTGACACTCCTGAATCTTTTCATCATCTTCCCTCGCACACTTGAAAACTCCCTTCATACATAACTCATCATAATCTGATTAGCGAGGTTAGTACCCATAATAGTATAATTGTTCCTTGCTGGAAATAAAGATATTCTTGAAAGTCTACTGTTTCTCAAGATTGCCAAAAGGTTTTTGCAAAGAAAAAGCAAGCTCAAGGTTTGCAAAATGAAGGAAAGGCAAAACAGGACAGAATCTGTGAAAAACAGACCATCAGGTAGTAAATGATTTTTTCGGGGCACTTCTGCAACTCCAATCAAAAAACTCAGAACAGACGCACGAAAGACAATTGTATAGAGCACGCTGTGGAAAAAATTCAGACCAAAAAGATGATCTGGTGATTTTATACGAATTTTTCTGTGCGAGGACAGAATCTGTTTCCTGGACAGCACGTCACAACTTTTGAACTTTCTTGCAGTCAGAGGCTACACTTGGCACAAAGCTGAAAAGTAAAGATACAATGATGTTGCTACAGTAGTAACAAACATCAAGACCACTAAAACTGAAAGAACAAACTGAAAGCAAAGATAACAAGGGTTGTCTCCCTAGAGCTCTTTCTTTATAGCCATAAAGATAGGCTTAAGACTTTAATGATGCTCTCGTAGGAATAAGAGTTGAAGAACAAAAGAGATCATCAAGAAGCATATATAAAACATATTTAAGTCTAACATACTTCCTATGCATGGGAGTCTTGTAAGAAAATAAATTATTGAAGCATAAAGCAACTAGCATAGGAAGGCAGAACAAGCATAACTTCAAAATATTCACCATAAAGAGAGGGAACTTGATATTATTGAAATATCTATAAGCATATGTTCCCTTCTCATAATAATTTTCAGTGGGATCATGAATAAACTCAACAATATAAGCATCACATAAAGCATTGTTACCATGATCCACATGCAAAAAGGTACTCTTACTCTCCACATAAGCATCTTTGGGGAGCCGATGGTTAGGACATTTTAGCATGAACGTTTTCAGTCTCCCCCAAGCTTGAGCTACGCTCTCTCCGTCACGAGACCTAAAGTTATAGATATAGTTCCTGTCTCGATGAATTTCATGAAGAGGATAAAACTTAGTATAAAAAAGAGACATAAGCTCTTGCCAATCAAGCAAGTGCGAGTTATCGAGAAGCTTATACCAATCTAAAGCTTTATCTATAAGTGATACGGCGAACAATTTACTCATGACAAACTCCCTTGATACACCTGCAAGCTTAAATAATGAACATAGTTGTGACAGATATAGCAAGTGTTCACCGGGATGTCTGTCTCCTGCATAACGATTAGCCAAAACATAATCGATAATACCAGCTGGTATTTTATAGGGCACAATTTCAGTAGGGGGAGGAGCTGAAGGAAATATGCCCTAGAGGCAATAATAAAGTTATTATTTATTTCCTTACATATCATGATAAATGTTTATTATTCATGCTAGAATTGTATTAACCGGAAACATAATACATGTGTGGATATATAGACAAACAGAGTGTCACTAGTATGCCTCTACTTGACTAGATTGTTAATCAAAGATGGTTAAGTTTCCTAACCATAGACAAAGGAGTTGTCATTTGATTAACAAGGTCACATCATTAGTTGAATGATTTGATTGACATGACCCATTCCAATAGCTTAGCACCCGATCGTTTAGTATGTTGCTATTGCTTTTGTTCATGACTTATACATGTTCCTTTGACTATGAGATTATGCAACTCCCTTTTACCGTAGGAACACTTTGTGTGCTACCAAACGTCACAACGTAACTGGGTGATTATAAAGGTGCTCTACAGGTGTCTCCGAAAGTATTTGTTGGGTTGGCGTATTTCGAGATTAGGATTTGTCACTCCGTTTGTCGGAGAGGTATCTCTGGGCCCTCTCGGTAATGCACATCACTCAAGCCTTGCAAGCATTGCAACTAATGAGTTAGTTGTGAGATGATGTATTACGGAACGAGTAAAGAGACTTGCCGGTAACGAGATTGAACTAGGTATTGGATACCGACGATCGAATCTCGGGCAAGTAACATACCGATGACAAAGGGAACAACGTATGTTGTTATGCGGTCTGACCGATAAAGATCTTCGTAGAATATGTAGGAGCCAATATGGGCATCCAGGTCCCGCTATTGGTTATTGACCGGAGACATGTCTCGGTCATGTCTACATTGTTCTCGAACCGTAGGGTCCGCACGCTTAAGGTTACAATGACAGTTATTATGAGTTTATGCATTTTGATGTACCGAAGGAGTTCGGAGTCCCGGATGTGATCACGGACATGACGAGGAGTCTCGAAATGGTCGAGACATAAAGATTGATATATTGGATGACTATATTCGGACACCGGAAGGGTTTCGGGAAAGTATCGGATAAAACCGGAGTACCGGGGGTGTTACCGGAACCCCCCGGGGGATAATGGGCCTCATGGGCCCATAGTGGAGAAGAGGAGGGGCGGCCAAGGGCTGGCCGCGCGCCCCCTCCCCTCTAGTCCGAATTGGACAAGGAGGGGGGGGGGGGCGGCGCCCCCCTTTCCTTCCCCTCTCTCTCCTCTTTCCCCCTTCCACTCCTAGTCCAACAAGGAAAAGGGAGGGAGTCCTACTCCCTGTAGGAGTAGGACTCCTCCCGGTGCACCTCCTCTAGGCCGGCCGCACCTCCCCCTTGCTCCTTTATATACGGGGGCAGGGGGGCACCCCAAGACACACAAGTTGATCCTTGAGATCGTTCCTTAGCCGTGTGCGGTGCCCCCTTCCACCATATTCCACCTCGGTCATATCGTTGCAGTGCTTAGGCGAAGCCCTGCGCCGGTAGTACATCAAGATCGTCACCATGCCGTCGTGCTGACGGAACTCTTCCCCGAAGCTTTGCTGGATCAAAGCCCGGGGTTCGTCATCGAGCTGAACGTGTGCTAAGAACTCGGAGGTGCCGGAGTAACGGTGCTTGGATCGGTCGGATCGAGAAGACGTACGACTACTTCCACTACGTTGCGTCAACGCTTCCGCTTCGGTCTACGTGGGTACGTAGACAACACTCTCCCCTCTCGTTGCTATGCATCACCATGATCTTGCGTGTGCGTAGGGAAATTTTTGAAATTACTACGTTCCCCAACAGTGGCATCCGAGCCTAGGTTTTTATGGTTTGATGTTATGCACGAGTAGAACACAAGTGAGTTGTGGACGATACAAGTCATACTGCCTACCAGCATGTCATACTTTGGTTCAGCGGTATTGTTGGATGAGACGACCCGGACCAACCTTACGCGTACGCTTACGCGAGACCGGTTCCCTCGACGTGCTTTGCACACAGATGGCTTGCGGGAGACTGTCTCACCAACTTTAGTTGAACGGAGTGTGACTACGCCCGGTCCTTGAGAAGGTTAAAACGGAGTCTATTTGACAAACTATCGTTGTGGTTTTGATGCGTAGGTAAGATGAGTTCTTGCTTAAAGCCCGTAGCAGCCACGTAAAACTTGCAACAAACAAAGTAGAGGACGTCTAACTTGTTTTTGCAGGGCATGTTGTGATGTGATATGGTCAAGACATGATACTATATTTTATTGTATGAGATGATCATGTTTTGTAACCGAGCTATCGGCAACCGGCAGGAGCATATGGTTGTCGCTTTATTGTATGCAATGCAATCGCCCTGTAATGCTTTACTTTATCTCTAAGCGGTAGCGATAGTCGTAGAAGCATAAGATAGGCGAGACGACAACGATGCTACGATGGAGATCAAGGTGTCACGCCGGTGACGATGGTGATCATGATGATGCTTCAGAGATGGAGATCACAAGCACAAGATGATGATGGCCATATCATATCACTTATATTGATTGCATGTGATGTTTATCTTTTTATGCATCTTATCTTGCTTTGTTTGACGGTAGCATTATAAGATGATCTCTCACTAAATTATCAAGAAGTGTTCTCCCCGAGTATGCACCGTTGCCAAAGTTCGTCGTGCCCAGACACCACGTGATGATCGGGTGTGATAAGCTCTACGACCATCTACAACGGGTGCAAGCCAGTTTTGCACACGCGGAATACTCGGGTTATACTTGACGAGCCTAGCATATGCAGATATGGCCTCGGAACACGGAGACCGAAAGGTCGAACGTGAATCATATAGTAGATATGATCAACATAATGATGTTCACCATTGAGAGCTAATCCATTTCACGTGATGATCGGTTATGGTTTAGTTTGATTTGGATCACGTAATCACTTAGAAGATTAGAGGGATGTCTATCTAAGTGGGAGTTCTTAAGTAATATGATTAATTGAACTTAAATTTATCATGAACTTAGTCCCTGATAGTATCTTGCTTGTTTATGTTAATTGTAGATAGATGGCTCGTGCTGTTGTTCCGTTGAATTTTAATGCGTTCCTTGAGAAAGCAAAGTTGAAAGATGATGGTAGCAATTACACGGACTGGGTCCGTAACTTGAGGGTTATCCTCATTGCTGCACAGAAGAGTTACGTCCTGGATGCACCGCTAGGTGCCAGGCCTGCTGCTGGAGCAACGCCAGATGTTGTGAACGTCTGGCAGAGCAAAGCTGATGATTACTCGATAGTTCAGTGTGCCATGCTTTATGGCTTAGAACCGGGACTTCAACGACGGTTTGAGAACCATGGAGCATATGAGATGTTCCAGGAGTTGAAGTTGATATTCCAACAGAATGCCCGGATTGAGAGATATGAAGTCTCCAATAAGTTCTATAGCTGCAAGATGGAGGAGAATAGTTCTGTCAGTGAGCATATACTCAGAATGTCTGGGTATTACAATCACTTGAGTCAACTGGGAGTTAATCTTCTGGATGATTGTGTCATTGACAGAATTCTTCAATCACTGCCACCAAGCTACAAAGGCTTCGTGATGAACTATAATATGCAAGGGATAGAAAAGACTATGCCCGAGCTCTTTGCAATGCTAAAGGCTGCGGAGGTAGAAATCAAGAAGGAGCATCAAGTGTTGATGGTCAATAAGACCACTAGTTTCAAGAAGAAGGGCAAAGGGAAGAAGAAGGGGAACTTCAAGAAGAACAGCAAACAAGTTGCTGCTCAAGAGAAGAAACCCAAGTCTGGACCTAAGCCTGAAACTGAGTGCTTCTACTTCAAGCAGACTGGTCACTGGAAACGGAATTGCCCCAAGTATTTGGCGGACAAGAAGGATGGCAAGGTGAACAAAGGTATATGTGATATACATGTTATTGATGTGTACCTTACTAGAGCTCGCAGTAGTACCTGGGTATTTGATACTGGTTCTGTTGCTAATATTTGCAACTCGAAACAGGGACTACGGATTAAGCGAACAGTGGCAAAGGACGAGGTGACGATGCGCGTGGGAAACGGTTCCAAAGTCGATGTGATCGCAGTCGGCACGCTACCTCTACATCTACCTTCGGGATTAGTATTAGACCTAAATAATTGTTATTTGGTGCCAGCATTGAGCATGAACATTATATCTGGATCTTGTTTGATGCGAGACGGTTATTCATTTAAATCAGAGAATAATGGTTGTTCTATTTATATGAGTAATATCTTTTATGGTCATGCACCCTTAAAGAGTGGTCTATTTTTAATGAATCTCGATAGTAGTGATACACATATTCATAATGTTGAAGACAAAAGATGCAGAGTTGATAATGATAGTGCAACTTATTTGTGGCACTGCCGTTTAGGTCATATCGGTATAAAGCGCATGAAGAAACTCCATACTGATGGACTTTTGGAATCACTTGATTATGAATCACTTGGTACTTGCGAACCGTGCCTCATGGGCAAGATGACTAAAACACCGTTCTCCGGTACTATAGAGAGTGTTGGAAATATGCCTTAGAGGCAATAATAAATTGATTATTATTATATTTCCTTGTTCATGATAATCGTTTATTATCCATGCTAGAATTGTATTGATAGGAAACTCAGATACATGTGTGGATACATAGACAACACCATGTCCCTAGTAAGCCTCTAGTTGACTAGCTCGTTGATCAATAGATGGTTATGGTTTCCTGACCATGGACATTGGATGTCATTGATAACGGGATCACATCATTAGAAGAATGATGTGATGGACAAGACCCAATCCTAAGCCTAGCACAACATCATGTAGTTCATATGCTAAAGCTTTTCTAATGTCAAGTATCGTTTCCTTAGACCATGAGATTCTGCAACTCCCGGATACCGTAGGAGTGCTTTGGGTGTGCCAAACGTCACAACGTAACTGGGTGGCTATAAAGGTACACTACGGGTGTCTCCGAAAGTGTCTGTTGGGTGGCACGAATCGAGACTGGGATTTGTCACTCCGTGTAAACGGAGAGGTATCTCTGGGCCCACTCGGTAGGACATCATCATAATGTGCACAATGTGATCAAGGAGTTGATCACGGGATGATGTGTTTCGGAACGAGTAAAGAGACTTGCCGGTAACGAGATTGAACAAGGTATTGGGATACCGACGATCGAATCTCGGGCAAGTATCGTACCGATAGACAAAGGGAATTGTATACGGGATTGATTAAGTCCTTGACATCGTGGTTCATCCGATGAGATCATCGTGGAACATGTGGGAGCCAACATGGGTATCCAGATCCCGCTGTTGGTTATTGACCGGAGAACGTCTCCGTCATGTCTGCATGTCTCCCGAACCCGTAGGGTCTACACACTTAAGGTTCGATGACGCTAGGGTTATAAAGGAAGCTTGTATGTGGTTACCGAATGTTGTTCGGAGTCCCGGATGAGATCCCGGACGTCACGAGGAGTTCCGGAATGGTCTGGAGGTAAAGATTTATATATGGGAAGTCCTGTTTTGGTCACCGAAAGAGTTTCGGGTTTTATCGGTAGTGTACCGGGACCACCGGAGGGTCTCGGGGGTCCACCAAGTGGGGCCACCAACCCCGGAGGCTTACGTGGGCTAAGTGAGGGAGGGGACCAGCCCCAGGTGGGCTGGTGCGCCCCCCCCACAGGGGCTCAAGGCGCAAGGGAGTGGGAAGGGGGGCAAACCCTAGGGCAGATGGGCCTTAAGGCCCATCTAGCTGCGCCTCCCCTTCTCCCCCCTTCTTGGCCGCCTCCCCCTTGCCCATCTAGGGCTGACCCCCCCCTAGGGGTGGGAACCCTAGAGGGGGCGCACCCTCCTCCCCTCCCATATATATATTGAGGCATTGGGCTGCCCACAACACGCGATTCGATCTCTCTCTCGTTGGTGCAGCCCTGCGTCTCTTCTTCCTCCTCTCTTGTGGTGCTTGGCGAAGCCCTGTAGGATTGCCACGCTCCTCCATCATCACCACGCCGTTGTGCTGCTGCTGGATGGAGTCTTCATCAACCTCTCCCTCTCTCCTTGCTGGATCAAGGCGTGCGAGACGTCATCGGGCTGTACGTGTGTTGAACGCGGAGGTGCCGTCCGTTCGGCACTTGGTCATCGGTGATTTGAATCATGACGAGTACGACTCCATCAACCCCGTTCACTTGAACGCTTCCGCTTAGCGATCTACAAGGGTATGTAGATGCACTCTCCTTCCCCTCGTTGCTGGTTTCTCCATAGATAGATCTTGGTGACACGTAGGAAAATTTTGAATTTATGCTACGTTCCCCAACAGTGGCATCATGAGCCAGGTTTATTGCGTAGATTACATGCACGAGTAGAACACAAAGTAGTTGTGGGCGTTGATTTTGTTCAATATGCTTACCGTTACTAGTCAATCTTGATTCGGCGGCATTGTGGGATGAAGCGGCCCGGACCGACCTTACACGTACACTTACGTGAGACAGGTTCCACCGACTGACATGCACTAGTTGCATAAGGTGGCTAGCGGGTGCCAGTCTCTCCCACTTTAGTCGGATCGGATTCGATGAAAAGGGTCCTTATGAAGGGTAAATAGCAATTGACATATCACGTTGTGGTTTTGCGTAGGTAAGAAACGTTCTTGCTAGAAACCCATAGCAGCCACGTAAAACATGCAAACAACAATTAGAGGACGTCTAACTTGTTTTTGCAGGGTATGCCATGTGATGTGATATGGCCAAAGGATGTGATGTATGATATATGTGATGTATGAGATGATCATGTTCTTGTAATAGGAATCACGACTTGCATGTCGATGAGTATGACAACCGGCAGGAGCCATAGGAGTTGTCTTTAATTTATTTATGACCTGCGAGTCAACATAAACGTCATGTTATTACTTTACTTCATTGCTAAAGCGTTAGCCATAGTAGTAGAAGTAATAGTTGACGTGACAACTTCATGAAGACACGATGATGGAGATCATGATGATGGAGATCATGGTGTCATGCCGGTGACGACGATGATCATAGAGCCCCGAAGATGGAGATCAAAAGGAGCAAAGTGATGATGGCCATATCATGTCACTATTTGATTGCATGTGATGTTTATCATGTTTTTGCATCTTATTTGCTTAGAACGACGGTAGTAAATAAGATGATCCCTCATTAAAATTTCAAGAAAGTGTTCCCCCTAACTGTGCACCGTTGCGAAAGTTCGTCGTTTCGAAGCACCACGTGATGATTGGGTGTGATAGATTCTTACGTTCACATACAACGGGTGTAAGCCAGATTTACACACGCGAAACACTTAGGTTGACTTGACGAGCCTAGCATGTACAGACATGGCCTCGGAACACAAGAGACCGAAAGGTCGAGCATGAGTCGTATGGTAGATACGATCAACATGAAGATGTTCACCGACGTTGACTAGTCCGTCTCACGTGATGATCGGACACGGCCTAGTTGACTCGGATCATGTAATCACTTGGATGACTAGAGGGATGTCTATCTGAGTGGGAGTTCATAAGATGAACTTAATTATCCTGAACATAGTCAAAAGATCTTTGCAAATTATGTCGTAAGCTCGCGCTTTAGTTCTACTGTTTTAGATATGTTCCTAGAGAAAATATAGTTGAAAGTTGATAGTAGCAATTATGCGGACAATAGAAGGCTTGTGTCCTTAATGCACCGCTCGGTGTGCTGGACCTCGAACGTGGTCTGTGGATGTTGCGAACATCTGACATACACGTTTTGATGACTACATGATAGTTCGGTAATGATAAATGGTTTAGAATTGAGGCACCAAAGACATTCTTGAAATGTCGCGGAACATATGAGATGTTTCGAGGGCTAAAATTGGGATTTCAGGCTCGTGCCCACGTCAAGAGGTATAAGACCTTCGACGATTTTCTTAGCCTGCAAACTAAGGGAGAAAAGCTCAATCGTTGAGCCTGTGCTCAAATTGTCTGAGTACAACAATCACTTGAATCGAGTGGGAGTTGATCTTCCAGATAAGATAGTGATGTTTCTCCAAAGTCATTGCCACCAAGCTGCTAGAGCTTCGTGATGAACTATAACATATCAGGGATAGATATGATAATCCTTGAAATATTCACGATGTTTGACACCGCGAAAGTAGAAATCAAGAAGGAGCATCAATTGTTGACGGTTAGTGAAACCACTAGTTTCAAGAAGGGCAAGGGCAAGAAGGGATACTTCATGAAACGGCAAATCAGCTGCTGCTCTAGTGGAGAAACCCAAGGTTGAACCCAAACCCGAGACTGAGTGCTTCTGTAATAAGGGGAACAACCACTGGAGCAGAATTACCCTAAATACTTGGTAGATGAGAAGGTTGTCGATAGAAGTATATTGGATATACATTATGTGAATGTGTACTTTACTAGTACTCCTAGTAGCATCAGGGTATTAGATACCGGTTCGGTTGCTAAGTGTTAGTAACTCGAAATAAAAGCTACGGAATAAACAGAGACTAGCTAAAGGTGAGCTGACGATATGTGTTGGAAGGGTTTCCAAGGTTGATGTGATCAAGCATCGCACGCTCCCTCTACCATCGAGATTGGTGTTAAACCTAAATAATTGTTATTTGGTGTTTGCGTTGAGCATAGACATGATTGGATTATGTCTATCACAATACGGTTATTCATTTAAGGAGAATAATGGTTACTCTATTTATTTGAATAAAACCTTCAATGGTCTTGCACCTAGAATGAATGGTTTATTTAATCTCGATCATAGTGATACACATGTTCATGCCAAAAGATATAAGATAGTAATGATAGTACCACCTACTTGTGGCACTGCCATGTAAGTCATATTGGTATAAAACGCATGAAGAAGATCCATGTTGATGGATCTTTGGACTCACTCATTTTTGAAGGGATTGAGACATGTGAACCATGTTTATTGGTAGATATGCATGAAGAAACTCCATACAGATGGATCGTTTGGACTCACTTGATTTTGAATCACTTGAGACATGCAAATCACACCACATGGACAAGATGACTGAAAGACCTCGTTTTCAGTAAAATGGAACAAGAAAGCAACTTGTTGGAAGTTACACATTTTGATGTGTGCAGTCCAATGAGTGCTGAGGCAAGCAGTGGATATCGTTATGCTCTTACTTCACAGATGATTTGAGTAGATACTGAGCATATTTACTTGATGAGACACAAGTCTGAAATATTGAATGGTTCAAGTAATTTCAGAATGAAGCTGAAGATCGTCGTGACAAGAGGATAAAATATCTATGATATGATCATAGAGATGAATATCTGAGTTGCGAGTTTGGTACACAATTGAGACACTGTGGAAATTGTTTCACGACTAGTACCGCCTGGAACACCATAGTGTGATGGTGTGTCCGAACATCATAACTGCACCCTATTGGATATGATGCATACCATGATGTCTCTTATCGAATTACCACTATCGTTCATGGGTTAGGCATTAGAGACAACTGCACTCACTTTAAATAGGGCACCACGTAATTCCGATGAGATGACACCGTATGAACTATGGTTTAGAGAAACCTAAGCTGTCATTTCTTAAAAGTTTGGGGCTGCGACGCTTATATGAAAAGTTTCAGGCTGATAAGCTCGAACCCAAAGCGGATAACTGCATCTTCATAGGACACCCAAAACAGTTGGGTATACCTCCTGTCTCAGATCCGAAAGCAATAGGGATTGTTTCTCGAATCGGGTCCTTTCTCGAGGAAAAGTTTCTCTCGAAAGAATTGAGTGGGAGGATGGTGGAGACTTGATGAGGTTATTGAACCGTCACTTCAACTAGTGTGTAGCAGGGCACAGGAGTTGTTCCTATGGCACCTACACCAATTGAAGTGGAAGCTTATGATAGTGATCATGAGACTTCGGATCAAGTCACTCCCAAACCTCGTAGGATGACAAGGATGCGTACTACTTCAGAGTGGTACGTAATCCTGTCTTGGAAGTCATGTTGCTAGACAACAATGAACCTACGAGCTATGGAGAAGCGATGGTGGGCCCGGATTCCAATGAATGGCTCGAGGCCATAAAATCCGAGAGAGGATCCATGTATGAAAACAAAGTGTAGACTTTGGCAGAACGGCTCGATGGTCGTAAGGCTGTTGAGTACAGATGGATTTTAAAAGGAAGACGGACAATGATGGTAAATGTCATCATTAAGAAAGCTCGACTTGTCATTAAGATGTTTTCCGACAAGTTCAAGGAGTTTACTGCGATGAGACTTTCTCACTCGTAGCGATGCTAAGAGTCTGTTGGAATTATGTTAGCAATTACTGCATTATTTATGAAATTATGCAGATAGGATGTCAAAACATTGTTTCCTCGACGAGTTTCTTGAGGAAAGGTTGTATGTGATACAACCAGAAGATTTTTGTCAATCCTGAAAGATGCTAACAAGTATGCCAAGCTCCAGCAATCCGTCTAAGGACTGGAGTAAGCATCTCGGAGTTGGAATGTACACTTTGATGAGTTGATCAAAGATTTTAGGTTTATACGAAGTTTATGAGAAACTTGTATTTCCAAAGAAGTGAGTGGGAGCACTATAGAATTTCTGATGAGTATATGTTGTTGACATATTGTTGATCAGAAATGATGTATAATTTCTGGAAAGCATATAGGGTTATTTGAAAAGTGATTTTCAATGGAAACCTAGATTAAGCTACTTGAACATTGAGCATCAAGATCTATAAGGATAGATCAAAATCGCTTAACAGTACTTTCAAATGAATACATACCGTGACAAGATTTTGAAGGAATTCAAAAATAGATCATCAAAGAAGGAGTTCTTGGCTGTATTACACACGTGAGTATTGAGTAAGACTCAAGACCTGACCACGGCAGAAGAGAGAGAAAGGACGAATATCGTCCCCTATGCTTAGACATAGGCTCTACAGTATGCTATGTTGTGTACCGCACCTGAAGTGTGCCAAACCATGAGTCAGTCAAGGGGTACAAGTGTGATCTAGAAATGGATCACAGGACAACGGTCAAGGTTATCCTTAGTAACTAGTGGACTGAGGAATTTTCTCGATTATGGAGGTGGTAAAAGAGTTCGTCGTAAAGGGTTACGCCGATGCAAACTTTGACACTGATCCAGATTATTCTAAGTAGTAAATTGGATTCGTATAGTAGAACGGTTATTTGGAATAGCTCCAAATAGAGCGTGGAAACTGCATCTAGGAGATCACATAGAGATTTGTAAAGCACACACGGATCTGAAAGGTTCAGACCCGTTGAGTATAACATCTCTCACAAGCATAACATGATCAAACCCAGAACTCTTGGGTGTTAGTCACATAGGGATGTGACCTTGAGTGTTAATCACATATCGATGTGAACTAGATTATTGACTCTAGTGCAAGTGGGAGACTGTTGGAAATATGCCCTAGAGGCAATAATAAATTGATTATTATTATATTTCCTTGTTCATGATAATCGTTTATTATCCATGCTAGAATTGTATTGATAGGAAACTCGGATACATGTGTGGATACATAAACAACACCATGTCCCTAGTAAGCCTCTAGTTGACTAGCTCGTTGATCAATAGATGGTTATGGTTTCCTGACCATGGACATTGGATGTCATTGATAACGGGATCACATCATTAGAAGAATGATGTGATGGACAAGACCCAATCCTAAGCCTAGCACAAGATCATGTAGTTCATATGCTAAAGCTTTTCTAATGTCAAGTATCGTTTCCTTAGACCATGAGATTCTGCAACTCCCGGATACCGTAGGAGTGCTTTGGGTGTGCCAAACGTCACAACGTAACTGGGTGGCTATAAAGGTACACTATGGGTGTCTCCGAAAGTGTCTGTTGGGTGGCACGAATCGAGACTAGGATTTGTCACTCCGTGTAAACGAAGAGGTATCTCTGGGCCCACTCGGTAGGACATCATCATAATGTGCACAATGTGATCAAGGAGTTGATCACGGGATGATGTGTTACGGAACGAGTAAAGAGACTTGCCGGTAACGAGATTGAACAAGGTATTGGGATACCGATGATCGAATCTCGGGCAAGTATCGTATCGATAGACAAAGGGAATTGTATACGGGATTGATTAAGTCCTTGACATCGTGGTTCATCCGATGAGATCATCGTGGAACATGTGGGGGCCAACATGGGTATCCAGATCCCGCTGTTGGTTATTGACCGGAGAACGTCTCGGTCATGTCTGCATGTCTCCCGAACCGGTAGGGTCTACACACTTAAGGTTCGATGGCGCTAGGGTTATAAAGGAAGCTTGTATGTGGTTACCGAATGTTGTTCGGAGTCCCGGATGAGATCCCGGACGTCACGAGGAGTTCCGGAATGGTCCGGAGGTAAAGATTTATATATGGGAAGTCCTGTTTTGGTCACCGAAAGAGTTTCGGGTTTTATCGGTAGTGTACCGGGACCACCGGAGGGTCTCGGGGGTCCACCAAGTGGGGCCACCAACCCCGGAGGCTTACGTGGGCTAAGTGAGGGAGGGGACCAGCCCCAGGTGGGCTGGTGCGCCCCCCCCCCCCCCCCCGCAGGGGCTCAAGGCGCAAGGGAGTGGGAAGGGGGGCAAACCCTAGGGCAGATGGGCCTTAAGGCCCATCTAGCTGCGCCTCCCCTTCTCCCCCCTTCTTGGCCGCCTCCCCCTTGCCCATCTAGGGCTGCCGCCCCCCTAGGGGTGGGAACCCTAGAGGGGGCGCACCCTCCTCCCCTCCCCTATATATATTGAGGCATTGGGCTGCCCACAACACGCGATTCGATCTCTCTCTCGTTGGTGCAGCCCTGCGTCTCTTCTTCCTCCTCTCTTGTGGTGCTTGGCGAAGCCCTGCAGGATTGCCACGCTCCTCCATCATCACCACGCCGTTGTGCTGTTGCTGGATGGAGTCTTCCTCAACCTCTCCCTCTCTCCTTGCTGGATCAAGGCGTGCGAGACGTCATCGGGCTGTACGTGTGTTGAACGCGGAGGTGCCGTCCGTTCGGCACTTGGTCATCGGTGATTTGAATCACGACGAGTATGACTCCATCAACCCCGTTCACTTGAACTCTTCCGCTTAGTGATCTACAAGGGTATGTAGATGCACTCTCCTTCCCCTCGTTGCTGGTTTCTCCATAGATAGATCTTGGTGACACGTAGGAAAATTTTGAATTTATGCTACGTTCCCCAACAGAGAGAGCAACAGATTTGTTGGAAATCATACATACAGATGTATGTGGTCCGATGAATATTGAGGCTCGTGGCGGATATCGTTATTTTCTCACCTTCACAGATGATTTGAGCAGATATGGGTATATCTACTTAATGAAGCACAAGTCTGAAACATTTGAAAAGTTCAAAGAATTTCAGAGTGAAGTTGAAAATCATCGTAACAAGAAAATAAAGTTTCTACGATCTGATCGTGGAGGAGAATATTTGAGTTACGAGTTTGGTCTACATTTGAAACAATACAGAATAGTTCCGCAACTCACGCCACCCGGAACACCACAACGCAATGGTGTGTCAGAACGTCGTAATCGCACTTTACTTGATATGGTGCGATCTATGATGTCTCTTACAGATTTACCGCTATCATTTTGGGGTTATGCACTAGAGACGGCCGCATTCACATTCAATAGGACACCATCAAAATCCGTTGAGACGACGCCTTATGAACTATGGTTTGGCAAGAAACCAAAGTTGTCGTTTCTTAAAGTTTGGGGTTGCGATGCTTATGTAAAAAAGCTTCAACCTGATAAGCTCGAACCCAAATCGGAGAAATGTGTCTTCATAGGATACCCAAAAGAAACTGTTGGGTACACCTTCTATCACAGATCCGAAGGCAAGACATTTGTTGCTAAAAATGGATCCTTTCTAGAGAAGGAGTTTCTCTCGAAAGAAGTGAGTGGGAGGAAAGTAGAACTTGATGAGGTAACTGTACCTGCTCCCTTATTGGAAAGTAGTACTTCACAGAAATCTGTTTCTGTAGCACCTACACCAATTAGTGAGGAAGTTAATGATGATGATCATGCAACTTCAGATCAAGTTACTACAGAACCTCGTAGATCAACCAGAGTAAGATCCACACCAGAGTGGTACGGCAATCCTGTTCTGGAAATCATGCTACTAGATCATGGTGAACCTATGAACTATGAAGAAGCGATGGTGAGCCCAGATTCCGCAAAATGGCTGGAAGCCATGAAATCTGAGATGGGATCCATGTATAAAAACAAAGTGTGGACTTTGGTTGACTTGCCCGAGGGTCGGCAAGCAATAGAGAACAAGTGGATCTCTAAGAAGAAGACTGACGCCGACGGTAACGTTACTGTCTACAAAGCTCGACTTGTCACAAAGGGGTTTCGACAAGTTCAAGGGATTGACTACGATGAGACCTTCTCACCCGTAGCGATGCTTAAGTCTGTCCGAATCATGTTAGCAATTGCCGCATTTTATGATTATGAAATTTGGCAAATGGATGTAAAGACTGCATTCCTGAATGGATTTCTGGAAGAAGAGTTGTATATGATGCAACCGGAAGGTTTTATCGATCCAAAGGGAGCTACCAAAGTATGCAAACTCCATCGGTCCATTTATGGACTGGTGCAAGCATCTCGGAGTTGGAATAAACGTTTTGATAGTGTGATCAAAGCATTTGGGTTTGTACAGACTTTTGGAGAAGCCTGTATTTACAAGAAAGTGAGTGGGAGCTCTGTAGCATTTCTAATATTATATGTAGATGACATATTACTGATTGGAAATGATATAGAATTTCTGGATAGCATAAAGGGATATTTGAATAAGAGTTTTTCAATGAAAGACCTCGGTGAAGCTGCCTACATATTAGGCATTAAGATCTATAGAGATAGATCAAGACGCTTAATTGGACTTTCACAAAGCACATACCTTGACAAGATTTTGAAGAAGTTCAAAATGGATCAAGCAAAGAAGGGGTTCTTGCCTGTATTGCAAGGTGTGAAATTGAGTCAGACTCAATGCCCGACCAAAGCAGAAGATAGAGAGAAGATGAAAGATGTTCCCTATGCTTCAGCCATAGGCTCTATCATGTATGCAATGCTGTGTACCAGACCTGATGTGTGCCTTGCTATAAGTTTAGCAGGGAGGTACCAAAGTAATCCAGGAGTGGATCACTAGACAGCGGTCAAGAATATCCTGAAGTACCTGAAAAGGACTAAGGAAATGTTTCTCGTGTATGGAGGTGACAAAGAACTCATCGTAAAGGGTTACGTTGATGCAAGCTTTGACACTGATCCGGACGATTCGAAATCGCACACCAGATACGTATTTACATTAAACGGAGGAGTTGTCAGTTGGTGCAGTTCTACACAAAGCGTCGTAGCGGGATCTACATGTGAAGCGGAATACATAGCTGCTTCGGAAGCAGCAAATGAAGGAGTCTGGATGAAGGAATTCATATCCGATCTAGGTGTCATACTAGTGCATCGGGTCCAATGAAAATCTTTTGTGACAATACTGGAGCAATAGCCTTGGCGAAGGAATCAAGATTTCACAAGAGAACAAAGCACATCAAGAGACGCTTCAATTCCATCCGGGACTTGGTCCAGGTGGGAGACATAGAGATTTGCAAGATACATACGGATCTGAATGTAGCAGACCCGTTGACTAAGCCTCTTCCACGGGCAAAACATGATCAGCACCAAGACTCCATGGGTGTTAGGATCATTACTGTGTAATCTAGATTATTGACTCTAGTGCAAGTGGGAGACTGAAGGAAATATGCCCTAGAGGCAATAATAAAGTTATTATTTATTTCCTTACATATCATGATAAATGTTTATTATTCATGCTAGAATTGTATTAACCGGAAACATAATACATGTGTGGATATATAGACAAACAGAGTGTCACTAGTATGCCTCTACTTGACTAGATTGTTAATCAAAGATGGTTAAGTTTCCTAACCATAGACAAAGGAGTTGTCATTTGATTAACAAGGTCACATCATTAGTTGAATGATTTGATTGACATGACCCATTCCAATAGCTTAGCACCCGATCGTTTAGTATGTTGCTATTGCTTTTGTTCATGACTTATACATGTTCCTTTGACTATGAGATTATGCAACTCCCTTTTACCGTAGGAACACTTTGTGTGCTACCAAACGTCACAACGTAACTGGGTGATTATAAAGGTGCTCTACAGGTGTCTCCGAAAGTATTTGTTGGGTTGGCGTATTTCGAGATTAGGATTTGTCACTCCGTTTGTCGGAGAGGTATCTCTGGGCCCTCTCGGTAATGCACATCACTTAAGCCTTGCAAGCATTGCAACTAATGAGTTAGTTGTGAGATGATGTATTACGGAACGAGTAAAGAGACTTGCCGGTAACGAGATTGAACTAGGTATTGGATACCGACGATCGAATCTCGGGCAAGTAACATACCGGTGACAAAGGGAACAACGTATGTTGTTATGCGGTCTGACCGATAAAGATCTTCGTAGAATATGTAGGAGCCAATATGGGCATCCAGGTCCCGCTATTGGTTATTGACCGGAGACATGTCTCGGTCATGTCTACATTGTTCTCGAACCGTAGGGTCCGCACGCTTAAGGTTACGATGACAGTTATTATGAGTTTATGCATTTTGATGTACCGAAGGAGTTCGGAGTCCCGGATGTGATCACGGACATGACGAGGAGTCTCAAAATGGTCGAGACATAAAGATTGATATATTGGATGACTATATTCGGACACCGGAAGGGTTTCGGGAAAGTATCGGATAAAACCGGAGTACCGGGGGGGTTACCGGAACCCCCCGGGGGATAATGGGCCTCATGGGCCCATAGTGGAGAAGAGGAGGGGTGGCCAAGGGCTGGCCGCGCGCCCCCTCCCCTCTAGTCCGAATTGGACAAGGAGGGGGGCGGCGCCCCCCTTTCCTTCCCCTCTCTCTCCTCTTTCCCCCTTCCACTCCTAGTCCAACAAGGAAAAGGGAGGGAGTCCTACTCCCGGTAGGAGTAGGACTCCTCCCGGCGCACCTCCTCTAGGCCGGCCGCACCTCCCCCTTGCTCCTTTATATACGGGGGCAGGGGGCACCCCAAGACACACAAGTTGATCCTTGAGATCGTTCCTTAGCCGTGTGCGGTGCCCCCTTCCACCATATTCCACCTCGGTCATATCGTTGCAGTGCTTAGGCGAAGCCCTGCGCCGGTAGTACATCAAGATCGTCACCACGCCGTCGTGCTGACGGAACTCTTCCCCGAAGCTTTGCTGGATCGAAGCCTGGGGTTCGTCATCGAGCTGAACATGTGCTAAGAACTCGGAGGTGCCGGAGTAACGGTGCTTGGATCGGTCGGATCGAGAAGACGTACGACTACTTCCACTACGTTGCGTCAACGCTTCCGCTTCGGTCTACGTGGGTACGTAGACAACACTCTCCCCTCTCGTTGCTATGCATCACCATGATCTTGCGTGTGCGTAGGGAAATTTTTGAAATTACTACGTTCCCCAACAGGAGCAACCACCACAGGTGTGGGGCGTCTTCCCACAAGCAACGATCCAATAGCACGGTTTTCCATAAACATAACTAGTGAAACTAAAAACAAGAAACGAAAAGATTTAATTGCAAGATCTATAGATATACCTTCAAGCACTCACTTCCCCGGCAACGGCGCCAGAAATACTCTTGCTAGCTTCTCGCTCCTCGTTGGTTACCCCAAGTGGAAGATTTGAGATGTAGTGTAGCGGTAGTGTTTCCCTTGGCAAAGATACCAAGGATCGAATTCCCCTGAGACTCCCAGTTTCAACAAGAAGGTGTCAATCGCTAACGGCGCCGGGTATTAGCAATCAACGTGGACCTGCACACAGATACAAATAACTTTGCTCCCAACGAGTACAGAGAGGTTGTCAATCCCTCCGGCCTTGTCGTTTACAAAGGATCAAACGCAAGTGATAATAGTGATAGGTAATGCTGCAAATAGTAAGTAAAAACGGAAAGTAAATAGCGGATGTGATCAATGATAGTAATATGGACCGGGGTGCCATGATGTTCACTAGTGATGTCTCTCTCCCAAAAGACGATAAAACAGCTATGTGAGGTAAACAAATTACAGCTGGGCAATTGACAGAATTATGTGCGCAAACCAATGCTAACTATGTTGCAAGAAAGGTAGAGGTTCAAAGCATGGGCGGTACGTCAAGGTAAGTAGTCCGAAATCCATCTGCATCTACTACTAATCATCCACCTTGAGATATCTATCCAGAACATCTCGCTGGTATTAAGTTGCGAGTCCCACCCATAGTGTAAACTCAAAGCAACAGACAACTGCATTAAAATAACTTTGCGTAAAGTAAACAATCCTTGCACCCGCGGGCACAAGCACCGTTGTTTTCCCCCTTGTGGCAACATCACATCCCCTAGACTCATGTTTCTGTCACTCAAACTAGTCATCGAGGGGCATGAACCCACAATCAAGCATAACGTTCCCTCTTGGAGTCACTACCTACTACTTGGCCAAAGCAATAAACAGCAACGGAGAACATGCAAGAATTACTTACGAACATAAATATAAAAGAGGTAAATCAAATATATTACTCAAACACAATCTGAACATAATCTCACAATCCATCGGATCCCAGCAAACTCATCATAGCAACAGCATAAGGATTACATATGTGCCTCGATCATGTAGGGCAGCTCACGAGGTCTAATTAGTGAAGCACAAGAAGGGGAGGAGAACATCACATAGCTACTGGTCATGGACCCATGGTCCGAGGGAGACTACTCACAAGTCATCCGGGAGGCGTCCATGGTGGTGGAGAGGCTCCCGGTGGTGATCCTCCCCTCCGGCAGGGTGCCGGGAAGAGTTCTCCTGGCGCTCCCGATCTTGGAAGCGCGGCGGCGGCGGAACAGAGATGAGATCGCGAAAAAGGGTTCCCCTCTCGAGGGTTTTGGGTCACGATATAAATATAGGCCAAAGGGGGGCATCAGCAGAGACCCGGGGGGCCCAGGCGCCCCCCCGGCGCGGCCAGGAGGGGGGTCGCGCCACCAGGGCGCCTGGAGCCCTGGTGGCCCCCCTCCGGCTCTCCTTCGGGTGCGTGGAAGCTTCCGGAACGCTGATTTTTTATATAATTTTTCCGGAATTTTTCTTGCAGTTTTCGTAATGGGAAAACCTGAAATACAAAAACAGCAGAAAACAGAAACTGGCACTGGGGTGCACTGAGTTAATAGGTTAGTCCAAATATGATCAAAAGTGTATGGAAGTGTATAAATATCATAGCAATATCACCCAAAAGAGGCATGGAGCAAGCAGAAATTATAGATACGTTTTGGACGTATCAGTTGGTATGGTTAGCAGGCTTGCCAGGGGTGCCGTGAATCTGGCAAGGTCGATCGAGTATTCGGTCCAGGATGGATGAGCCGTCCTTGATTCTTTTGAATGGCCTCTTCCGTTTACCGGGCTTGGAGCCACTGAATTCGGCGTTGACTACCATGTCTTCAGCATTTTCAGTATTGCTCCGACGCTTGTTTTTATTGCGTCGGGGCCTGCCGTTTCTATTCTTTGCTCCGGAAGTGCCAGGATCGCTGGTACTGTTGCTACTATGGGCCAGCCAGCTATCTTCACCTGCGCAAAAGCGGGTCACGAGTGACGTGAGGGCTGCCAGGGACTTCAGCTTTTCTCGGCCAAGGTGTCGGGCAAGCCATTCATCGAGGATGATGTGTTTGAAGGCTGCTAGAGCCTCGGCGTCCGGACAGTCGACAATTTGGTTCTTTTTGACTAGGAACCGGGTCCAGAATTTTCTGGCTGACTCTCCGGGCTGCTGGACTATGTGACTGAGGTAATCGTCATCCGAAGGTCGGATATAAGTGCCTTGGAAGTTGTCTTTAAAGGCATACTCCAAGTCTTCCCAGCTTCCAATAGAGTTTTCTGGTAGGCTATTTAACCAGTGCCGAGCTGGCCCCTTAAGTTTGAGGGGGAGGTATTTGATGGCATGTAGATTGTCACCACGAGCCATGTGAATGTGGAGAAGGAAATCTTCAATCCATATTGCGGGATCTGTTGTGCCATCGTATGACTTGATGTTCACGGGTTTGAACCCTTCTGGGAACTGGTGCTCCATTACCTCACCGGTGAAGCATAGGGGATACGCGACGCATCTATATCGGGCCACGTCACGACGCAGTTCGGATGGTGTCCGTGTGCGGTTTTCGGCCCAGGTGAGATTTTGTTTGTCGTGCTAGGCTTGATGGTCGTCTTCTCGCGCTAGGGCTCACCCCCTTGATCCGTATATTGATCTGGTCTGATCGGCTCTATTATCCAGGTCCTGTCGTAGGTCGTAGGTGTATCCTGCAGCTGCTGTCTCTCTACCTTTATGACGGGGTGGTGCAGGTGGGTGTTCGGCTTGAGTTGCCGCTCTGTCCCGGCCACGTGGAGGTCGGTCAGGTCCGTCAGTAGCGTTAAGCCTGGGCAGTATAGGCTCTGGGGCCTCGTCGTCGAATTGGGGCAGCAGTTTGCACTTCGGGTAACTCTTGGTTGGGCGTTCAAGGTCGTATTCCTCGGCTGCCAGGACATCAGTCCGTCTGTCATTTAGTAGATCCTGATCATCTTGAAGCTGCTGTTGCTTCTTTTTGAGGCTTCTTGCCATGGCTATTAGCCGATGCTTAAAGCGGTCTTGTTCGAAGGGTTCCTCTGGCAGGATGAATTCTTCGTTGCCGAGGCTCTCGGCCTCTTCGGAGATTGGTACGTAAGTACCATCCTCCGAGCCTTCATTCGCGATGGGATCATCGGGGTCGGCTTGCCTCTCCTCCCACTCATCATGTTCGGATTGTGGTTCGATAGGGGCTTCATGGTCTTCGGCGTTATCCGGAGTATTGTTGTCTCCGGTGCCAGTATTGCTGTCTTTTCTCGACGCGGTTTAGAGCGGCGCCGCTGACGATGACGCTTTCGTGGTGCCACAGGAGAATTATTCTTGACCGGGTCCTTCCCACCTTCGCCGTCATTCTCTTTGGGCGTGTCCATCATATATATGTCATATGCGGAGGTAGCCGTCCAGCGTCCGGTAAGCGGCGGGTTCTGGCTTTGTTCTTCTACGGCATCGTCGTCCATGCCGTCGATGTCTTCGGAAGCGTAATCAAGCATGTCGATCATGTCCACGACAGTGGTCATGAAGTGGGTGGTGGGTGGGATGTAAAATTCCCTGCTCTCAGCCCTAGTGCGGGTTGGGCATAGTTCGGCGGCGATCCTTTTGTAATGGCGAGAAATCGCATTAAGTCCAAAGCCTCGTTTAAGAGTGGGGGTCTGGACAGGAAGCGAGAATCCGTGCAGCAGCGCGGGACAGGAGTTCCCTGGCCGAGCTCGTATAACACAGACCTCGAAAGTTCAGAGCTGGTGCACGGAGGTGAGTCCGGCTCGATGAGGATAGAGGGAGCCATGAGTGATTCCGGGCTGACCGGTGAAACGATCACCTCCGTATCTCCAGCGATGAGCTTTATGGCTGTGAAGAATCCGGCGGGGTCTAAATTCCCGTCTTCAGACTTGATGAGGTGCTCCGGATCTGAGGCCGGAGCCGTGGTTGAGGCCACGAACCCCTGGAAGATCAAGTCTCCCCGGATATCAACGACGTAGCTTAGGTTTCCAAACCTAATCTGGTGACCAAGGGCGTAGCTGTTGATCTGCTCCAGATGACCAATCAAATTGGCACGCAGTGCGAAGCCGCCGAATACGATGATTTGGCTGGGGAGAAATGTCTCCCTCAGGGCGGAATTGTTGTGGATGGTAGATGGAGCCATCGAGCCTTCTAGTGACGACACAGTGGAACTCTCAATGAAAGCACCAATGTTGGTGTCAAAACCGGCAGATCTCGAGTAGGGGGTCCCGAACTGTGTGTCTAAGGATCGAAGGTAACAAGGAGGCAAGGGACACGATGTTTTACCCAGGTTCGGGCCCTCTTAATGGAGGTAATACCCTACTTCCTGCTTGATTGACTTTGATGAATATAGGGGTTACAAGAGTTGATCTACCTCGAGATCCTAATGGCTAAACCCTAGATGTCTAGCCTGTATGATTGTGTTCTGGCCTATGGACTAAGCCCTCCGGTTTATATAGACAGTGGAGGGATCTAGGGTTGTATAGAGTCGGTTACAGAGAAAGGAATGTACATGATCCAAACGCTAAGCTTGCCATCCACACAAGGGAGAGTCCTATCCGGACACAGTGGAGGTATTCTACCTTGTATCTTCACGGCCCATCAGTCCGACCCATGTCACATAGGCCGACTCCTCGAGGATCCCATAGTCCAGGACTCCCTCACCCTCCCCTTGTCCATTTAGAACTCCCCATGGGGAGCGCCACCCTTTGTGGGCTGTCCTCTCTCCCCTATGGCCCATGAGGCCCATTACCTTCCCCCGGGGGGTCCCGTAACGCCTCGGTACTCCGATAAATTCCTGAAACACTTCACAACCATTCCGGTGTCCGAATACCACCTTCCAATATATCAATCTTTACCTCTCGACCATTTCGAGACTCCTCGTCATGTCCGTGATCTCATCCGGGACTCCGAACAACCTTCGGTCACCTAAACACATAACTCATATAATACATATCATAATCAAATGTTAAGCGTGCGGACCCTACGGGTTCAAGAACTATGTAGACATGACCGAGACACCTCTCCGGTCAATAACCAATAGCGGAACCTGGATGCTCATATTGGTTCCCACATATTCTACGAAGATCTTTATCGGTCGAATTGCTATGTCAACATACGTTATTCCCTTTGTCATCGGTATGGTACTTGCCCGAGATTTGGTCGTCGGTATCTTCATACCTAGTTCAATCTCGTTACTGGCAAGTCTTTTTACTCGTTTCGTAATGCATCATCCCGCAACTAACTCATTAATCACATTGCTTGCAAGGCTTCATATGATGTGCATTACCGAGAGGGCCCAGATATACCTCTCCGATACTTGGAGTGACAAATCCTAATATTGATCTATGCCAACCCAACAAACACCTTGGGAGATACCCGTAGAGCATCTTTATAAGCACCCAGTTATGTTTTGACGTTTGATAGCACACAAGGTATTCCTTCGGTGTCCGGGAGTTGCATAATCTCATAGTCGGAGGAATATATATATGACATGAAGAAAGCAGTAGCAATAAAACTGAACGATCATTATGCTAAGCTAATGGATGGGTCTTGTCCATCACACCATTCTCCTAATGATGTGATCCCGTTCATCAAATGACAACACATGTCTATGGCTAGGAAACTTAACCATCTTTGATTAACGAGCTAGTCAAGTAGAACCATACTAGGGACTCGGCGTTTTTGTCTATGTATTCACACATGTATCAAGTTTCTGGTTAGTACAATTCTAGCATGAATAATAAAAATTTATCATGACATAAGTAAATATAAAATAACAACTTTATTATTTCCTCTAGGCATATTTCCTTCACCGACTTCATCTCCAAGTTTCCTGGTTGTCCTCTGGTCCAAGAAAAATCATCGCGCAGGTTTTATTCTGTTTGGACTCCATTTGGTATTGCTTTTCTGCGGAACTCAAAGACAAGGAAAAAACAAAAACTGGTACTGGGCTCTAGGTTAATAGGTTAGCCCCCAAAATAATATAAAATAACATATTAATGCATATAAAACATCCAAAACAGATAATATAATAGTATGGAACAATCAAAAATTATAGATACGTTGAAGACCTATCAAGCATCCCCAAGCTTAATTCCTGCTCGTCCTTGAGTAGGTAAATGATAAAAACAGAATTTTCGATGTGGAATACTACTGTCGGGGGAAATCGGCCTCCTCGAACACCTATGGGGACGGAGCCCCTTTTCGGTTCGGCGGGGAGCGGAGGCTGCGCAAAGAGCAGATCGAGGCGACACGCACACAAACACACAACGATTTTACCCAGCTTCGGGCCGCACGGATGCGTAAAACCCTACTGCTGCTTGTCTGGTTGATTCGAGTTCTTGCTCTGGAACGCAAGAAGCTACAGTAAGCTTGGAGCTGGACGTGGATGGATGTCTAATGGCGGCCCCCCTACGTGTGCATGGGCCTCCTTTTATATGCTCAAGGGGTTACCCACAGGTGTCGACGTAGGCGAGGGTAAAAATGGCAAAAGACTGTGCGTACAGTGGCCGCACAGTGCTATCATACCTAACTCTGACGGCGGGGGACAAGGGGATTAAATGCCCGTCTGGGTCGCCCGAACAGTGCCGAAGTGGACCGTTAGGGGCGCCCCCGTTTGCCACGATGGCGATCCTGTCAGCGTTGCACGCCACCGCACGCCTCGGACTGCGAGGCGCCCTGCCACTTGCCTTTGGGAGAGCCCCAGAGCGACGCGTGGGCAGGTGAGCTGGAGCGCAGGCCTGAGGTGGTGACTTGCCGTGGCAAGTAGGTTGCCGCGGCGGCTGTCTTGCCGCGCCTGAGAGCTTGCCGCTCGCCAGGCCTTGCCGGGGCGCGTGGTGCGCCGCGGCGAGCTTCTCTTGGGGTGCCTTGGTTGGCCTTCCCAGCGAGCTCCTCTCGCCGGGGCCTTGGTGCTTCGGCTTGATCGTCCCGGCAAGCTCCTCTTGCCGGGGTCTTGTCTCCTCGGCCCAGCAAGCTCCTCTTGCCGGGGCCTCGGCTTCTTGACTCTAGTACTTGGCCTTCGTTTGGCCCAGAAAAGGGCCGTGGAGGTTCTTGGCGTTCCCCCGGCAAGCCTTGCCGCAGGGTGCTACTACGGCCCGTGCACAAGTTTGGGGTACTAAGGTACCCCTACTTTAGTACACCGACAGGAGCCCCCGGGCCTGGGCCACACACGGTGCCGAGCGTTGTTGGGCCGGGCCCAAACAGTGCACGGGCACGCGTGGCCTGGGTCGCGCTGCATCTTAACTCCGTGCCCGTCGCGCCTTCCTCAAGTGGCGCTCGCTTAACGCGGCGTCATGGGGGCGAGGCGTGCGAGGCATGCGTGACGTGGGTAGCGTGCGCGGGGCTGAGCCCCGCAGGCATGCGTCACGTCAAGCACGATTTCTTTATTCGGAAAGGCGAAACGCCCGCTCCCTCTTTATAAGCGGAGGGAAACAGGGGAAGCTCGCCATTCTGCCGGTTGCTACTCCTCAAAAATCTCCGCCACTTCCTTCTATCCAGAGAAAGCAGCGACCCGCCCTCGTAGCCTCCGGCGCCGTCAACGCCAACAACTTCTCTCCCGCCTCCGCCATGGCTCCGAAGAGCGACAAGGCGAAGGGGAAGGCCGTGAAGTCGGCCGAGGCGCTGCGGCTAGAGGCGATGCGGAGGGAGGGGGCGACTTTTCCCCCTCAGCTCGACGCGTTGGAGCTGTGGAACAGGTTCGTCCTCTTCTGGTCGACAGCGACGCAAGCGCATCCGCGCACGCGAGTGCTTCCCGCCGTTGCCCAGGAGAAATATCCGTCCGGGTACCCCTTCTTCGCTGTATTCTTCCATTGCGGTCTCTGCCCGCCCTACTCTCAATTCTTCTGCGACGTCATGTTCACCTACGGCCTCCATCTTCTTGACTTCACCCCCAATGCTGTTCTGACAATGGCGGTTTTTGCACACCTCTGCGAGAACTTCGTCGGAGTTCACCCCAACGTGGCCCTCTTCCGCCACTTCTTCGTTCCCCGGGTGGAAAAGGGGGAGCCTTTATCCGGCGGGGTCGCCTGGATCTCCAGGCCTGGCAAGAAAGAGGCTTACTTGGAGGGGGAACTCTGCGGCAGATGGGAGGAGTGGAGAGCCGACTGGTGCCTGATCGTCGAGGAAAATCCGCAGCCGTTCACTGTCGTGCGCCAAACTCCAGTGGTGCGCGGCCGTGATTGGAGCGAATTGGCGCCGGACGATGCCAAGTTGGAGATCGCCGTCACCCGAATCCTGCGCCTCAGGCTTGCCGGACTCACCGTTGGTGCCGTTGGCGCGGACTTCCTTCGCCGCCGCATTGCCCCCCTGCAGGAGAGGGGGCGGCCTACTTGGGAGTTCCAGAACGCGGGGGACATCATGAGGCTGCGTCCCGGCCTCAACTTCAATTTCACCGTTCTGGAGCTTGTCGGGATGCTGAAGGAGTTGTTCAAGCACGATCCCGAGCATCCCGAATGGTACAGGCTGCCGCAGGGCGTCGTCCCCTTGTGCAACAATTCGTCGCTCAGCCGCATCCTTGCGATGATGCCGCTGTGCGACTCGCACGGGATCGTCGCGACCTGGCAGGAGCCAGCAGATGACGTTGTGCAGGCCTTCTTCGACAACCTGCTGGAGGTGCCGGTCAAGGCCGACGAGAAGAAAGGCCTCACACGAGACACCACCCACGAGGAGCTAGCGTACATCGCCTCTAGGATGGAGGAGGCGGCGGCCGCCGCGGCCGCAGGTGAATTTGGTTTCACCGAGGCCGAGGCAGCCGCGGCGGAGGTGGCGGCCCGTGCCGAGCGAGCGGAGCTTGTCGGCGAGGAAGAGCCTGCCGAGCACGACACTGAGGGCGAGTCTGCCTGGGACACGACCGGCTTGCCGGAGGCTGACGCATCTGCCTCCCGTCCCCCAGGAAGCTCGTCGCAAGCAGAGCCCCCTGCCCAGACGAGGAGGCGTCTCCGCAAGGTTGGAGAGACGGCACGGCAGGGGAGCCAACAACCGCAGCACCGCGCGACACGCTCCTCTGCGGCAGGAGCGGGGTCTTCGCGGTCCGCAGCTTCTGACCCTGCCGCTTCTCGGGCCGCGGCGACAGCGGGAGCGAGGCCACCCACTGCCCCCGCCAAGCGGCCACGAGAGCCCACTCCCCTGTCTCCTCGCGTCGGAAGCAAGCCGGTCTTTGACTTCTCCGCGCTTAGCTCCGACGACGACGAGGAGGAAGGAGAGTAAGTCCCTTGTCGAGCTTGTATCCCTTTGATTCACTGTTGCCTTATTTTGCAGCTCATTCGCCCTTTTCCGAATTCGTTCCTTTTCAGGACTCTGGCCCAGAGAAGGGCGAAAAGGGCAAAGGTCCCGCTGGTCGTCCTTGAGGACGAATCCACCCCCACAGCAGGGGACGCGCCTGAGACGGCCTTGCCAGACCCGGCAGCTGGTCTCCAGGGCAGCCCCCGGCGCAGCCCCCAGCGTAAGTACATGGTTCACTTTCGCTGCTTGGCGTGCACGGGAGCTATTCCCCTCTCTTTTTTTGTTGACTGCCAATATATGGCTGCTGGTTTGTGTAGGAGCAGAGCAGCTCCAGCAGGGGCGCCCGGAGGGCGCTCCCGCCGCGCCGTCCGCGTCAACCACACCGCCAAGGGACGGTTCCCCGGCAAGGGAGGAGCCCTCGGCAGGGGAGATCTCTCCGGCAAGGAGGAGCTCTCCGGCGAGGGACGCGGCCAACGACCCCCCGGCTACGGAGGCCGCGGCCATAGAACCTGCCACCGGTAATCCCTTCTGTACGGAAATCTTCCCCTGGCTCTTGTTCCTTATGGTCTTCTTTGCTGGATATTCGGTTGATCCTTCTCCCTCCTCCCGGCCATCAGACCCGCCCGCCACGGATCCGATGGAGACCGAGGTTGTCGTCGAGGAGGGCGCGCGTGGCGACGCCGACAACGTCGTCGTCACCGAGGAGGCGGACGGCACCGATGATCCCGCAGGCAGCGGGGAAGCCGAGGCCGCCAAGGCCGCCGCGGCAGTAGATGGCGAGGAGACCGACGATCGTACCGACGGCCCCGGAGCCACGGGGGCGTCAAGCACTTTGCCAACCGGCGACCCTGCCGCTACCACCGCGTCGGACCCCGAGGAGCCCTCGGCGGGCGTCTACCTGAAAGCCGGCGACGACGTCTTCATCAGGCTTCCCTGGGAGTCGAGCTCCAGGGCGCCGGTCGAGGGAGAGGTCTTGGACGGAGAGGTGCTCGCCTCCGCTGGGCTGACACTGGTCGACGCACCGAGCAGCAGCGGCAGCGAGCCCGAGGAGGAGCGGTTGCTCCAAAAGCTCATATCACTCTACCGCGCCCGGCAAGCCAAGGTAGAGCGTCGGGAGACGCTAGCCGCGAAGGCGGCCGCGGATGTGGAGAAGCATGCCGGGGAGCTCTGGGAGCTCAACCAGGAGGCCCTCCAATCCTTGGCGGAGGAGCGGAGGCAGCTTGGCGAGGCGCGTACGGCCTTCATCCTTGAGAAGGCAGAGGCCGAAGAGCAGCAGAGGCTTGCCGCGGAGGGGCTGTCCGTGCGGGAAGGCGAGCTGGCGCAGCAGAACGCCAGCCTCGCCAGCCACGAGGAGGAGGTTGCCGCGCGCGAGCAGGCGCTTGACGGGGCCCTCCAGAAGGAGCAAGACGCTGCCGCGGCTGCCGAAACCGCCAAGAAGGAGCTGGAGGCGAAAGTAGCGCAGCTCGACACCGACCTCAAGGCGAGCGGCGAGGAGCTCGCCGCGCTCAAGCAGGAGCGCGAGAAGGGCGCTCACACCCTTGGCGAGCTGCAGGGCCATTTCGCCGAGAAGATCCAGGAGCTCGATGCTGCCAAGAACTCCAACGCCGATCTTGAGCTGAAGCTGGACACCCTGACCAAGGCGCTGGACAGCGCCAAGGAGCGGGAGGCGGCCTTGCGGAAGGAGGTCACGGACAACAAGGTGCTACTGGAGAGCGCCGCCGTTACCCAGAACACCTTCAGGACGACGGTTGAGCAGTGGACCGAGGGCCTCGTCGACATCGCCGCCACCATTGACAAGGAGCTGACGCTGCTGGGGATGGAGGGCCACGGGTATCCCTCCGGTGAAAACGCCCCGCCCAGCGTCAAGCTCACTTCATTCTTCAAAGGCGTGGTGGCGGCGCTCCAGCATCTCCGGAAAACGATCCCGGAGCAGCTGGCCGACGAGACGCGCGAGGCCATCTCCGGGGCCCTCGAGAAGGTGTTGGTGACGATTGTCTTCCGCAACCCCACCATCAGGCTCACCAACGTCCTTAAGTCCCTGCCAGTGGACGCTGATCTGAGTGAGATCAGGGCCCTCGTCACGCCCATCATGGAAAGGGTGGCCGGGATCAAGAGGGTCGAGGGCGACCGCGTGGATTAGGCCGTCGTCCCATTCTTTTCTTCTCCTGTTGCCGCTGAACGTGTCATGGGGACAACTGGTTAGAGCAGCGGCAGGATATTCTGTAATATAACTTTTATCTTAGGCAGTTTATTGCATTGTTATTCCCTCTGCTTGACTTTACGTCTTGTTTGTTTTTGCCCTACGCTTTCGGGAACTTGTCGGCGCAGGCCTCCGCCTTGCCGCGGGTGCTGAGTGCGGGACGTCAGCAACCCGCCAGCAGTGCTGCCACCAGCAAGAAACCTTGCCGCGGCTGGTCGCAACTCACTTAAATTGTTGAGCAGGCTCAGGGCAAAGTAAGTGTTGCGACTGCAGTCGCAACACACTTAAGCTGCCGAGCGAGCTCGAAACAAAGTAAGGATGCTACTCTGGGTGTAGCACACTTAAGTCGTTGAGCGGACTCGAAACGAAATAAGGGCGCAACCAGCGACGAGCCGGCCCCTCTGCGCACAGGTTTTCCATACAAGACTCGGTCGTTCGCGGAAAATAACTTTGGAATTTAAAAACCCAATTGCTCAAGCGTTGGCAACTTAGCTTTTCTGTCGCTTGCCGCCCGGCAAGGCGAAGCTTCCTTGGGCGACGCCCGACCCATCCTGTTATCTCCCCTTCCCCCTCCCCGGCAAACTTGTGGGCGAGGGGCCCTCCCCTTTTCTTTTGAGAGAAAAGAGAGGTAAGGGAGAACACGGGCATGGGGCTTCGCGGCCCGCCATTGCTCGCCGGGGTTAAGTGCTGCACAACGTGTCAAATGATGCATGCGCAATGTAAAGAGGCGCGAAATCGACAAGATGTGCGAGGCACATGAGCTATGCTTGGGATCTGCGCCCGTCTCTGTGCCAAGGATTACATGCAACTGCGGCAAGACTTGGACAGAGAGGATGGTTGACGGAACAGGTTCCGACAACCGCGCTAGCAAGGTCCCTCCCACGGTCGGCGTTGACTCGTTTAAATCTTGGCGGACTAAGCGCGCCGAAGAACGAGGTCGCCTTTCTCGCAACTTCTGACGCTAACTTCTGCGGCTATAGGAGCGGCGCAAAGCTTGCTGGAAGCGAGAGACTCGCTCAGCGGCCAGAAGATGGTCCTCCTCAAGGAGCGGCTGCTCTTCCTCGAGCTCTGCGTGAGCGAGTACTCGAGGAGGACCGTACACGAGTCCGTGAGGAGGAATGCCTCCGTTCCACGGATTGGAGCGGAAAGGTACCTGGCCATACCTGAGCTTACCTGAGGTCACCAAATCAGGTTCACGCAACCTCGACGGCCCCCTACCTGGCGCGCCAAAGATGTCGGGGGAAATCGGCCTCCTCGAACACCTATGGGGACGGAGCCCCTTTTCGGTTCGGCGGGGGGCGGAGGCTGCGCAAAGAGCAGATCGAGGCGACACGCACACAAACACACAACGATTTTACCCAGCTTCGGGCCGCACGGATGCATAAAACCCTACTGCTGCTTGTCTGGTTGATTCGAGTTCTTGCTCTGGAACGCAAGAAGCTACAGTAAGCTTGGAGCTGGACGTGGATGGATGTCTAATGGCGTCCCCCCCCTACGTGCGCATGGGCCTCCTTTTATATGCTCAAGGGGTTACCCACAGGTGGCGACGTAGGCGAGGGTAAAAATGGCAAAAGACTGTGCGTACAGTGGCCGCACAGTGCTATCATACCTAACTCTGACGGCGGGGGACAAGGGCATTAAATGCCCGTCTGGGTCGCCCGAACAGTGCCGAAGTGGACCGTTAGGGGTGCCCCCGTTTGCCACGATGGCGATCCTGTCGGCGTTGCACGCCACCGCACGCCTCGGACTGCGAGGCGCCCCGCCACGTGCCTTTGGGAGAGCCCCAGAGTGACGCGTGGGCAGGTGAGCTAGAGCGCAGGCCTGAGGTGGTGACTTGCCGCGGCGGCTGTCTTGCCGCGCCTGAGAGCTTGCCGCTCGCCAGGCCTTGCCGGGGCGCGTGGTGCGCCGCGGCGAGCTTCTCTTGGGGTGCCTTGGTTGGCCTTCCCGGCGAGCTCCTCTCGCCGGGGCCTTGGTGCTTCGGCTTGATCGTCCCGGCAAGCTCCTCTTGCCGGGGTCTTGTCTCCTCGGCCCGGCAAGCTCCTCTTGCCGGGGCCTCGGCTTCTTGACTCTAGTACTTGGCCTTCATTTGGCCCAGAAAAGGGCCGTGGAGGGTCTTGGCGTTCCCCCGGCAAGCCTTGCCGCAGGGTGCTACTACCGCCCGTGCACAAGTTCGGGGTACTAAGGTACCCCTACTTTAGTACACCGACAGCTACCTAACATATTTATCCATGTAATTTTCTTTATTGTGGCATGAATGTTCAGATCTGTAAGATTCAAGACAAAAGTTTCATATTGACATAAAAACAATAATACTTAAAGCATACTAACAAGGCAATTTTGTCTTCTCAAAATAACATGGCCAAAGAAAGATTATCCCTACAAAATTGTATAGTCTGGCTATGCTCCATCTTCATCACACAAAATATTCAAATCATGCACAACCTCGATTTCAGCCAAGCAACTGTTTCATACTTTAGTATTCTCAAACTTTTTCAACTTTCATGCAATACATGAGCATGAGCAATGGACATAACACTATAGGTGGAATGGAATATGGTGGTTGTGGAGAAGACAAAAAGAAGGAGATAGTCTCACATTAACTAGGCGTATCAATGGGCTGTGGAGATGCCTGTCAATAGGTATCAATGTGAGTGAGTAGGGATTGCCATGCAACAGATGCACTAGAGCTATAAGTGTATGAAAGCTCAAAAGAAAACTAAGTGGGTGTGCATCTGATTCGCTTGCTCATGAAGACCTAGGGCAATTTGAGGAAGCCCATCATTGGAATATACAAGCCAAGTTCTATAATGAAAATTTTCCACTAGTATATGAAAGTGACATCATAGGAGACTCTCTATCATGAAGATCATGGTGCTACTTTGAAGAACAAGTGTGGAAAAAGGATAATAACATTGCCCCTACTCTCTTTTTCTCTCATTTTTTCCTCATTTGGGCCTTTCTCTTTTTTTGCCTCTTTTCTTCGTACGAAGTCTCATCCCGACTTGTGGGGAAATCATAGTCTCCATCATCCTTTCCTCACATGGGACAATGCTATAATAATGAAGATCATCACACTTTTAGTTACTTACAACTCAAGAATTACAACTCGATACTTAGACAAGTTATGACTCTATATGAATGTCACGCCCAATATGCGACCCTATCCTAAAGGAACTCGAAGGTCCCACCAAGGATTGAAGCGCATATTGGAGACACTTTTGCAAGGTGGATATCATTACATCGTACCATTACATAATAGATGGGGATACATACAAAAGGCATACAATGCCACATGAATACATCATCATACATAAGAGCAACATCCGACTACGGATGAAACACAAACAGAAACTCAAACGACATCCACCCTGCTAGCCACTGGCGGAGCTACGTGTAGCTAAAAGTGGCTGTGGCCCGCCCAGCACATGGAAAATACAGCAGGAGACTAAGGGTAGACTGGGACATGAGTGCAAAAGTATTGGAGTGTTCTTCCTACTGGCCCGCCCAGCAAAGCTGCTGTAGCTCCGCCACTGCTGCTAGCCCAGGCTACCGACCAGGAACCTAACCCCTGAACGAAGAAGAAGCAGAAGAAGAACTCCAAGACAAGCATACATTGCTCTCACGTCAGATCATCGCATTGCCTGTACCTGCAACTGTTGTTGTAGTAATCTATGAGCCACGAGGACTCAGCAATCCCATTACCATGGATATCAAGACTAGCAAAGCTTAATGGGTGTGGAATGGATAAGTGGTGACGTTACAACAAGCGACTAAGAAATGTATGGTGGCTAACTTACGAGTACAAGAATAAGATGAGAAGCTACGCAAACGGTCGCAAACTAGTAATGATCAAAAAGTGATCCTGAACTACTTACGTTCAAACATAACCCCACCGTGTTCTCTTATCAAACTCACCCGAAAAGAGACCATCACGGTAATGCACATGGTTAGTGTATTTTAATTCGAATCTGGTGTCAAGTTCTCTACAACCGAACATTAAAAATTACCATCTGCCACATAACTGCAGGCACGGCTCTCAAAAGTTTAAACCCTGCAGGGGTGTCCCAACTTAGACCATTACAAGCTCATGGTCCGCGGAGACAATCCTCCATCGCGGGACATCCGATCAGACTCGGGATCTCGGTGCACAAGACATTTCAACAATGGTAAAACTAATCCAGCAAAGCCTCCCGGTGTGTCGACACCCTGATAGTAGCCACGCGTATCTAGTCTCAGGACATGTCCGGATGGGTCAGCCTACAGGTATATACCAAATACCTCGGGTTTCCCCAAGGCGGCCCTGCAGTCTGCCCGTTTGGGACCAACACCATCAGCGCTGGCCCCCCTGCTATGTAGAAAAATCCTCGGGTTCATGACGCCCTATGCCAATTAATTATTTAGTTCAAGTATTATTATGGCAAATGTAAAACCAATGTTGGGCCTTGCTGGAAGAGTTTTATTCAAAGCAAACTGTCAAGAGGGCCCCATACCCCTCATCGTGTTAGGGACGCAAAATTAAGGAACATAACACCGGTATGACGAAAACTAGGGCGGCAAGAGTGGAACAAAACACCAGGCATAAGGACGAGTCTTCCACCCTTTACCAAGTATATATGTGCATTAATTAAATAAGAGATATTGTGATATCCCAAGATATCCATCTCCCAACATGGAACAACCTGCACCTGCACCTGCAACTAGGCAAACAATGGTTTGCTGAGATGGTGAAAAGGTTAGAGGCTGTTTCATGGCATAATGGGAGGCTTGATAAACAAGTGGTAGGAAGCGAGACATAGCGATAGCATCGAGACAACTAGCATAGCAATGATAGTAGTGGGATCCAAGTTAGCGGTCATCTTGCCTGAAATCCCGCTAGGAAGAAGAAAAAGTCAATGAAGAAGATGAAGCCACATAGATGAACCAAGTGTAGTCGAACGGATCGTCACGGTCGCAACGAAACAGGAACCATCGAGAAGTAGCACGAAAGAAGCAAACAACATGGTAAACACCCAACACATAATCATGACATGATGCTCAACCAAGCATGATGCATGACAAAGCTATATGATGCTACTCATGGCAAGAGATGATGCATACAATAACACCACATCAAAGCAAGTTTAAATGAGGCCGGAAACAACATATAACAGTTCCGGTAAGTCCTCATATCCAAATTTCGAAATTGGTCCAGATCTGAATAACACATTATGTTCAAGTTGTTAAAAAACAAGTTAAAATTCACTATGATGATCTACACGAAATTCTAGTCAAGTTACATATAAAGTTCATTTAATTTGGAGCTACAGCCTAGAAGATATGAGCAACACAAGTTAAACATGGCATTGATGCAAAATGCATTCAAACATCAAGCAAACATGCTCAAAACAAGAATGCAACAATATAATATGAAGCTACATGCAATTCTAAACAAGTTTTATATAGAGCATGCTCAAGACGGAGCAACGGTGCAACACATACACTTCAAACAAGTTCTAACAACAATCTGCCCAAAACAGCAACTAGGCACTTTGCAATCATCAAAACAACATGCTACAGGAACTATACATAACAAACAAAGGCATGGCACCAAAGTACACATAAAAAAGAGCAAATAACATCAAGGCATCATATGAATATGACTCATGTACTAGTGGGAACCAACATGACAAGATGGAATGTTGAAACAGTTTCAGTGTGTAAAACAACAATATTATCATAGCATGTTTGCAAGCATGGAACGGAGACATATTTTAACCAAAATGATCAAATTAGGCATGTGGACAAAGTACTGATACATACTTCAATTCATGTAATTGGATCATCTCCAAAAGAGGCATAGATTAAACAATATCAATCTCACTACATGTCATCATGAAGTTAACAGAAAACTGGAACATCATTTAGGCAAGTTCATGGCAATGAAAACATATGCTACAAGACATATATGAGGCATCAAAAGACATGTCATCATATAGCATAACATGGACATCAAAACATGTTAACTAAGCATCTCAGATTATGCATGTATTTGATGGTAGCATCAAGCAAACATTGCAACATGATATAACAGATTCAGACTTGAAAGAACATTAACAACAAGTAGCCCACTTCACAAGCTTGATGCACTCACTACAGGGCATATCAGAATACATGGATTGCACCAATGTAAATATGACATAAGTATCCTCCTAAAACATGTTGACATGATGCTCAAAAGAAAATCACACAAAAATATATAAAAAAGACAAATAGGCAAGTTATAACAGTTTTTCAGCAGTTAACATCAGCAAGCACTTTTACAACAGATATTAACATGGAAATATGCACCCTAACATGAATGCAAAGGACACCAATGTGAATATTATGTAGAGCAGAACATTTGCATATCAAGATTATCATCATAGGATCAACAGGGACAAAGTTACACCACTCATAAGATGCATACATGATGTTAACAGGCAGCAGTTTATATCACTTAGCAGTTTTTCAACGAAGATTAAGGCATAAATATGAACGAGAACATGCATGCAAACTAGTCCATAATGTAGAGCATCAAGAGATGAACATTTTAACATATATACATGCAAAATGGAGCAACATCCACAAAGTTACAGCAGGTCAAACATGCACACATAAGATGATTTTCCTGGGACTTGGAAGAAAAATACCCTCGCGAAAACGGGATCCAGGTCGGAGTAGCTCCATCTCTAGTACAGGACAGCTCTGGCGGAAGTCAACGGCGACGGGGAGGGGGCGTGGGACTCCGACGGGGCTCGGGACGGCCGGGAATGGATAGATCGGGGCATGGGGAACCCATTCCCGGCGAGGAGGCGGCTTGGGGCGGCGCGAGCGCGGAGATCGGGGTGGCCATGTTGCTCCTGTGAAGGTGACAGAGAGAGAGAGAGATGCGTGAGGGAGAGAGGGAGAACGATAGAGAGAGAGAGAGAGAGAGAGAGAGAGAGCAGACGGGAACGGGAGGAGGAGAGGCACGAGGGACCGGCCTAGGAGGTCTCTGGTGGCGGCTCTGGCAAGGCCGCCGGCGAGGGCGGGGTCGGGCGGCGCTAGGACCTCGATCAGGAGCTCCTCTCCTCAATCTAGATTGGAGCGAGGGAGCCAGAGGCGGGCGCGGGCCGCGGCGCACACGGGCTCCGTTTGGGCCCAGATCGGCCCGCGACGGGCCTGCTGCGGGCTTTCGAGCCCGACGACGTCGCTCCGCGCACTTCTGTCTTCCCCGACCTCCATCTCCTCCACCTCATGATCCACCTCGCCGAGCTGTTTCCGCCGGACACCACCGCCGACACCCACGGCCACCGGAGCCGCCACCATCTTCACCACCGATATCATCGCCGGAGCCCAAGCTCTTCAATCTTCCACGCCGTCGTCCGTCGTCCTCGACCTCTACCTCCACCACCACTGGATGCGCCACTCCCCGTCGCGCCCGACCGACGTCCCAGCCGCGTTCCTCGACCATCAGAGCATCTCCGCCAACCGCGCCGAGCCGCCCGCCGCAGTCGACCTCGCTGGCATCCGCCCGCTGTAAGCCCAACTCCCCCTTCGCCCGATCTACTTTCAATGATTCAGATTAGATCCAGACGAACAATTATGTTTTATGTATTAGATCGGTTTTACAGTTTAGATTGGTTCAGATCGAACCGGGCCCCCCTCCGGATTTCTGCTTTAGCCGCACAGTCACGGTTTTGTTAAGTTATGGCCGAGCGTTGTTTAGTTCAGATCGCCCACTGCTTAGGCCCAATAGCAGCCCGACGCGTAGTCGTACCTGCCAGTTTGGTTTTTTAGTTTTTCTTCATTTCTGTTTTAAAAACAAAAATAGTTTCAATTTTACATTGCTTATAACTTTTATGTTTTAGATCCAAATTGAGTGATTCCTTTTGCATTGTGTCAAAAATTTGTTGAAGTTTCTGTTTGTGTACTTAGTTTTCAAATTTGAGTAGTTTAAAGTTGAATTTGATAAAAAATGTTCGAATAACTAATTTGTTCATATTTTGAGTTTTACGAAGTATTTTTGATCGATTCTTTTTGCTACGTTTTTTTATTGTTTTGTCTATCGAGTAGCATATAGTGATTTATTTTTAGTTTATTTTAAATTAGATTTTTAGGCAAAACAGTACTGTTTTAGTTCTAGTTTTTTAGCCTTTTCTTTATAGTTTTAATTGTTTTTAAATATTTCTTTTGTCACTTTTGAAAAATTTAGTTTTGTTTTTGTTATTTAACAGTAGACAATTTTATTCTTATTTTAAAAATTTATTTTTGTTAGTTTTGTTTGAAAACTTATATAGGTCATAGTTAGAGTTTTATAAAAGCTTTTTATTTCTTTCCTTTTGCTACTAAAAGTTTATGAAAATACTTTTTGTTAAATTAGTTGTTTTACATTTTTATTTTCTGTTAACTTATTAGTTTAGTGTTTTAATTGCTGTTAAGTTTTTACTTAGGCAAACTATATTAGATGTTCGTAGCAAAGTCATAGACTTTGTTAGTAGTTTTTCTTTGTAGTATTATTTGAAGTTTCTTTGGAATTCGTTTGAGTTTTATTTGTTGTTTTGATTGTTATTTTTATTGATAGAATTGATTGCTAGAATTGTTTCTTACGTGAATACAATGTTTGACTATACAGATTTTCTCGGAGTGACGGATAGTTTATCAAAGTTTCCAAGAGTGTTATTATCTGCATCAACATACCGGGCAAGTTCACTTTGACCATGTTATTCATACCCATGTTTTTATTGCATTTAGTGTCACCATTCATGATCCCTCCATTAGTGTTATTGTCTTCTTGTAGTTGAGTAGAATGCATGAGGTAGGAACCCATCTCCCTGTTTTCAAGCCCAGGACGTTATGTAGTTTAAATGCTATGCTCTAGTAGACGGGGTTGGTATGGGTGCTCGGAGTGGTGTGAGTATGAAGGACCCCTACGTCAATGGCGACAACCTCATGATGGCATCGGCAAGGACTGCATCTTTAGGACTTCAAGACCTCAAGATTTCGAGACTCGAGACAAGAATTCAATATACACTACTGGGTGAAGGACAGATTTCATGGGCACCCTGGAGTAACCAGTGGATGGCCGGGATGCATGGAGAAGCGCCATGACATCTTGCGGAAAGCTTCACCCAGACTCAAAGAGATGGAAGAATACTTCATGCCCGGAAGCTTACCTGTGCAACCGCAAGTCACTATGGGCTCTTGCTTGGTTGACCCTAGTGGTGACTCTGGCTGGGACGGTGCTAGCAGATGTAGACCTACGGTAGGATTGGATGAACACCGAACAGTGGCCAGAGGAATTCTTCGGAAGACCATCTTTCAATCTTCCTGTTCTCAAACGATCTGAAGTATGAGGACGAAAAGAGAAGGATCGAATCTTGCGGGTAATGTGTACAAACCTCTGCAGAAGGTTTAAACCTAATCGATTAGCCATGTCCCCGGTTACGAACAACTTGAGCCTCTAGACTTGGATATATCCCGGAACTCTCAACATCGGACTGATAACATAATTGTGGGCAACTTATGATGATATGGGCTATGAGACATCGGTTGGCGGAACCATGTCATGATAGAAAACTCCAAGTATAGACTCCGGTTATTTCCTTTGATGTAGGGAAAATAAAACCAGATTTTATGCAAAATAACTCAGACATAGAGCAACAAAGCCATATTGCATATAGTCTAGTTTTTATCATCTGTTTTTCTTAGAGTGATCTTGCCGGTAGATTAAATGTGCTGACCTACACGGCTGCAACGTATCATATTGCAGGATTATTTCTACGACGAGTGAGTTTTGTTGTTGGGTTACGGTCTACACTCAACCTGCTGACGGCATTGATGGGACTCCACACCCGTTTGTTTATTTCCGCGGTGACTAATGAGGTATATATCAGTTTTACGTTATTTTTACATGTGATTGCACTTTGATATATACATTGATGTATTGTGTGTGCCAGCATATTGATCCAGGGATGGGACAGATACATAGAGGCTTGACCGTCTTAGGTCGGGTCGTTACACGCAACCTTCTGTGCCCATGAGATGCCATCTAGGGACCTTTTCCGGCACCCTACGGAGGGGGATTCGATCATGGAGGGCTTCCATATCAACTCTATTGCTCTTCCGATGAAGCGTGAGTAGTTTGCCTCAGACCTACGGGTCCATAGCTAGTAGCTAGATGGCTTCTTCTCTCTCTTTGATTCTCAATACAATGTTCTCCTCGATGTTCTTGGAGATCTATCTGATGTAATACTGTTCAGCGGTGTGCTTGCCGAGATCCGATGAATTGTGGATTTATGATCAGCTTATCTATGAATATTATTTGAATCTTCTCTGAATTCTTTTATGCGTGATGTGATATCTTTGTAATTCTCTTCAAACTATCGGTTTGGTTTGGCCAACTAGATTGGTTTTTCTTGCAATGGGAGAAGTGCTTAGCTTTGGGTTCAATCTTGTAGTGTCCTTTCCTAGTGAAAGTAGGGGCATCAGGGCACGTAATGTATTGTTGCCATCAAGGATAAAAAGATGGGATTTTCATCGTATTGCTTGAGTTAATTCCTCTACATCATGTTATCTTACTTTATGTGTTACTCTGTTCTTCATGAACTTAATACTCTAGATGCAGGCAGGAGTCGGTCGATGTGTGGAGTAATAGTAGTAGATGCAGAATCATTTCGGTCTGTGACTCGGACGTGATGCCTATATTCATGATCATTGCCTTAGATATCATCATAACTTTGCGGTTTTCTATCAATTGCTCGTCAATAATTTGTTCACCCACTGTGTTATTTGCTATCTTGAGAGAGGCCTCTAGTGAAACCTATGGCCCCCAGGTCTATTTTCCATCATATAAGTTTTCGAACTACAATATTAGTTTCCGATCTACTATTTTTGCAATCTTTTACTTTCCGATCTATAAACCAAAAATACCAACAAAAAAAAACTTTATCATTTATCTATCTCTATCAGATCTCACTTTTGCAAGTAACCGTGAAGGGATTGACAACCCCTTTATCGCGTTGGGTGAAAGTTGTTTGATTGTTTGTGCAGGTATTAGGTGATTTGTGCGTTGTCTCCTACTGGATTGATACCTTGGTTCTCAAACTGAGGGAAATACTTATCTCTACTTTGCTGCATCACCCTTTCCTCTTCAAGGGAAAAACCAACGCAAGCTCAAGAAGTAGCAGGCCACAAACTCAAATTATAGGTACCAAGATAAAATGTAATACATGTTTTGCAACGCAACTTCTTTTCTTGCTTATTGTGATCATTAATACATCACATGCACGCAAGAAAACTGAATGGAGGAAATATGTGAGTGTCATTATGACTGCATGCATGCAAGTATTAAACAAGTTACTAGTACGAGGAAACATCATTAATTTTTGCCTCGATTATTGTTGGTGGCCTTATATGGATGCAAAACGTATATTCCATAGTGGCCTTGTATAAGTAATTGGAGGCAATATTATTTTTGGTACTAACATATTGATCCACTACCCAATGTCAGTTCTTGTTTGTTGCATGTTTTTTGTTTCGCAGAATATCCATATCAAACAGAGTCCAAACGCGATAAAAACCCACAGAGATTTTTTTTGGAATATATGTGATTTTTGAGAAAAATAATCAACACGAGATGATGCCCGAGGGGCCCACAAGCCCTAGGGGCACGCCTCCTTGATGTTGCTTGAAGCTACGTCGTTTTTCCCCAAAGAGGAAGGGACGACGCAGCACAACGGCGGTAGGAATTCCCCTCAGATATGAAACCAAGGTTATCGAACCAGTAGGAGAACCGAGCAACACAAAGTAAACAGCCCCTACACACAAATAACAAATCCTCGCAACCCGACGTGGTAAAGGGGTTGTCAATCCCTTCCGGGGTACGGCGCCTGAAGATAGGCAAACAGACGTGAGATAATTTTGTAGTTGATAGATCGAACACCAAATAAAATAAATAAGGAAACATTGCAGAAAGGTATTTTTGTATTTTTGGTTTAATAGATCTGAAAATAAATGCAAGGAAAAAGTAGATCGCAAAGGCAAATATATGAGAAAGAAGACCCGGGGGTCCGTAGGTTTCACTAGTGGTTTCTCTCGAGAAAGATAGCAAATGGTGGGTAAACAAATTACTATTGGGAAATTGATAGAACCTCAAATAATTATGATGATATCCAGGCAATGATCAATACATAGGCATCACGCCCAAGATTAGTAGACCGACTCCTGCCTGCATCTACTACTATTACTCCACACATCGACCGATATCCAGCATGCATCTAGTGTATTAAGTTCATGGAAAAATGGAGTAATGCAATAAGAACGATGACATGATGTAGAAAAGATCCGTTTATCTTTTGCGGTAGATATAGATCTCGTCTTTTTATCCTTAGTAGCAACGATACATACTTGTCAGTTTACTTTCTGTCACTTGGATCAAGCACCATAAGATCGAACCCACTACCATGCACTTCTTCCCATTGCAAGATAAATAAATCAAGTTGGCCAAAAAAAGCCCAAATATCGGAGAAGAAATACGAGGCTATAAGAGATCATGCATATAAGAGATCAAAGAAACTCAAATAACTTTCATGGATATAAAAAGATATGACTGATCATAAACTCAAAGTTCATCAGATCCCAACAAGCACACCGCAAAAAGAGTTACATCATATATATCTCCAAGAGACCATTGTATTGAGAATTCATCAAAAGAGAGAAAGCCATCTAGCTACTAACTACGGACCCGAAGGTCTATAAAGAACTACTGACACATCATTGGAGAGGCACCAATGGAGGTGGTGAACCCCATCTGAGATGGTGTCTAGATTGGATCTGGTGGTTCTAGACTCTGCGGCGGCTGGATGAATATTTCGTCGATGCTTCCAAGGTTCTGGTATTTTTGGGGTATTTATAGAGCAAAGAGGCGGTCCGGGGGCAGCCGAGGTGGGCACAACCCACCAGGGCGCGCCTGGGCCTCCTAGCGCGCCCTGGTGGGTTGTCCCCTCCTCGGGACTCCCCCAGGTGCAACCAGGGCCCAATATCTTCCTTATGGTCCATAAAAAATCTCCATAAAGTTTCGTGGCATTTGGACTCCGTATGATAAGGATTTTCTGTGATGTAAAAAACATGGAATAAACGGCAACTGGCACTTGGCACTATGTAAGTAGGTTAGTACCAAAAAATGATATAAAATGACTATAATATGATTATAAAACATCCAAGATTGATAATAAAACAATATGGAACAATAAAAAATTATAGATACGTTGGCGACGTATCAGCATCCCCAAGCTTAACTCCTACTCGTCCTCGAGTAGGTAATTGATAAAAAACAGAATTTTTGATGTGGAGTGCTGTCTATCATGTCATATCATATTATTTTCTTTATAGCATGGACATTTGGAATTTTAAGTGATTCAAAGAAATAGTCTAGTTTTGACATAATAATTTAGATACTCAAGCATATCAACAAGCAACCATGTCTTTCAAAATATCAATGCTAAAATAAGTTATCCCTAGCCCATCATGCTCAAACATTGATCCATTTATGAAAAACACTCGAATATTAGCTACACCCAATACTTAAGTACGATCATATTGCCTCCTAGTTGGTGCTTTTTATGAGAGAAGATGGAGACTCAAATTTCAAAATAAAAATTGCATAAAGTAAAAGAAAGGCCCTTCGCAGAGGGACGTAGGGATTTGTAGAGGCGCCAGAGCTCAAAATAAAAAAACTTAGAGATAAAAACATTTTGGGAGGTGTATCCATCCACGGTTGCCCCCCATACCAACACTTTCCCAGGAATTTATTATTTGACAACGTAAAGTAAATTCATTTTTTTTGCATTTCGGGACTAGGCATCCCTAATACCTTTGCCTTACTCTCGTGCAATGACAAGTGAATAAACACTCATCTTTAGAATAACACATCTAGCTTGGAAAATATTAGCCATCCATTACCGTTCCGCGAGCGAAACAAACACACAAAAGAGAAGTTCATTTTGAAAATTAGAGATGGCACATGCAAATTTGCTTGGAACGGCAACAGAATACCGCATATAGGTAGATATAGTGGACTCATGTGGCAAAACTGGTTTAAAGGATTTTGGATGCACAAGTAGAGGTCATACTTAGTGCAAAATGAAGGCTAGCAAAAAGATTGAGAAGCGACCAACCAAGAAACGTATAATCTCATAAGCAAGGATTAAGCATAACTAACACCGAATAATGCACCACAAGTAGGATATAATTTTCAAAGCATGATTATTGACTTTCATGCATGCATAGGGAATCACAAACCTTAACACCAATATTCTTACCAGAGCACAATTACTCATCAACATAACTCACATATCACACCATCATATCTCAAAACTGTTACTAAGAATCAAGTTTATTTTGTCCAATGATCTTCATGACATATTTTTTTCTTTATCCTTCTTGGATATCTATCACTTTGGGACTAATTTTCATGTGTTGCTTTTCGTAAGCTCAAACAAATATAAGTGAAGATCATGAGCATAACAAATTTTCTTTCTCTCAAAATAATTTAAGTGAAGTAAGAGAGAATTTCTTCAAAATTTTACTAACTCTCAAATAAATCTAAGTGAAGCAAGAGAGCATTTTCTTCAAAAATACTAAGCACACCATGCTCAAAAAGATATAAGTGAAGCACTAGAGCAAGTTCATTGCTCATAAAAATTTAAGTGAAGCATAGAGAGCAATTCTAACAAGTCATGATATAATTTTGGCTCTCTCAAATAGGTGTGTCCAGCAAGGACTGATGACTTAAAACATAAAATAAAACAAGCAAAGACACATATCATACAAGACGCTCCAAGCAAAACACATATCATGTGACGAATAAAAATATAGCCTCAAGTAAAATACCGATGGTCGTTAGAAGAAAGAGGGGATGCCACTCGGGGACATCCCCAAGCTTAGTTAGTTGCTCATTCTTGGATAATAGCTTGGGATGCCGGGGCATCCCAAAGCTTAGGCTCTTCTATACTTCTTTCATCCGTCGTAAGATAACCCAAAACTTGAAAACTTCCATCACACGAAACTCAGCAAAACCTTCATGAGATCCGTTAGTCTAAGAACAATAAATCACTACTATAAGTGTTGTATCAAACCAATTCTTATTTTTTTGTATTAGATCTACTGTATTCCAATTTTTCTATGGCAAAAACTCATCAAAGAAAACCATAGAGCCATCAAAATAAGCACACAACACAAAGAAAACAGAATCTGTCAAAACAGAACAGTCTGTAGCAATCTGACTTGAATGAAAACTTCTGGAACTCCCAAAATTCTGAAACAACTGGTTGACCTGAGAAAATTGTATATTAATCTTCTGCGAAAAGAATCAGGGCAAAATCTCTTTCTTATAAAAAATTAGAATTATTTTTGTGAGCGCAAAGTTTCTGTCTTTTTCAGCAAGATCAATCAACTATCACCCAAGAAGATCCTATCGGTTCTACTTGGCACAAACACTAAATTAAACACAAAAAACACAATCATAATAGTGTAATAATTGTGTAAGATCACAAGAACATAAAGCAAAAAAGAAAAACTAATTTTTATTCATTGGGTTGCCTCCCAACAAGCGCTATAGTTTTACGCCGTTAGCTAGGCATAATATTTCAACAATGCTCACACAACAGATAATAATCGAAACACAAAGAGAGCATCATGAAACATGTGACAAATACATTTAAGTCTAACATACTTCCTATGCATAGGAATTTTATAGGAAAACAAAATATCAAGACAAGAAACATCTAGCATATGCAAAGGAGAGGAATAAAACATTGGCAATCTCAACACAACGAGAGGAAATTTAATAACATGAAAATTTTTGTGACCATATTTTCCTCTCTCATAATAATTATATGTAGGATCATAATCAAATTTAATAATATAACTATCATATAATTTTATTTTCTTTATGATCGACATGCATGCAAAGTTGACACTCTTCCAAAATAGTGGGAATATTTTTATCTAAAGTTGACACTCTTCCAAACCGACTTTCAGTATTATCGCAAACATATTCATCATGAGGCTTAAATAATTTTTCAAGATCATAAGAAACATTATCACCCCAATCATGATCATTGCAATAAGTAGCGGACATGACAAAACAAGCATCCCCAAGCTTGGGGTATTGCATATTATTAGCACAATTGACATTAATAGAATTTATAGTAAAATTATTGCAATCATGCTTTTCATTCAAGGAGCTATCATGAATCACTTCGTAAATTTCCTCATCACAATTTTCAGATTCATGATTCTCAAGCAAAACTTCATAAACATAATCTAGTGCACTCAATTCACTAGCAATTGGTTCATCATGATTAGATCTTTTAAAAATATTAGCAAGTGGATGGGGATCCATATCAATAGATTTTTAGCAAGCAAAGATGCAAGCATATAGATGGCACATGGCAACACAAGCAAACAAAAGATCGGACGAGAAAAAGGCGAACGAAAAAGAGGGTTTATCAAACGGCAATTTTTTGTGAAGTGGGGGAGAGGAAAACAAGAGGAAAATAGCAAACAATGTAAATTGCGAGGAGATGATATTTGTGATTAGGAACCTGGTATATGTTGAAGATCCTCCCCGGCAACGGCGCCAGAAATTCCTTTTGATGTCGCTTGAAGCTACATCGGTTTTTCCCCAAAGAGGAAAGGATGATGCAGCACAGTGACGATACATATTTCCCTCAGATATGAAACTAATGTTATCGAACCAGTAGGAGAACCAAGCAACACAACATAAACAGCCCCCACACACAGATAACAAATCCTCGCAACCCGACGTGTTAAAGGGGTTGTCAATCACTTCCGAGGTACGACGCCTGAAGATAGGCAAACAGACGTGAGATAATTTTGTAGTAAATTGATAGATCGAACGCCAAATAAAATAAATAAGGAAAAATTGCAGAAAGGTATTTTTGTATTTTTGGTTTAATAGATCTGAAAATAAATGCAAGGAAAAAGTAGATCGCAAATGCAAATATATGAGAAAGAAGACCTGGGGGCCGTAGGTTTCACTAGTGGCTTCTTTCAAGAAAGATAGCAAACGATGGGTAAACAAATTACCGTTGGGCAATTGATAGAACCTCAAATAATTATGACGATATCCAGGAAATGATCAATACATAGGCATCATGTCCAAGATTAGTAGACCGACTCCTGCATGCATCTACTACTATTACTCCACACATCGACAGCTATCCAGCATGCATCTAGTGTATTAAGTTCATGGAAAAACGGAGTAATGCAATCAGAACAATGGCATGATGTAGACAAGATCCGTTTATCTATTGCGGTAGATATAGATCTCATCTTTTTATCCTTAGTAGCAATGATACATACCTGTCGGTTCCCTTTGTGTCACTCGGATCAAGCACCGTAAGATCGAACCCACTATCGGGCACCTCTTCCCATTGGAAGATAAATAAATCAAGTTGGCCAAACAAAATCCAAATATCGGAGAAGAAATACGAGGCTATAAGAGATCATGTATATAAGAGATCAAAGAAACTCGAATAACTTTCATGGATATAAAAAGATATGACTGATCATAAACTCAAAGTTCATCAGATCCCAACAAACACACCGCAAAAAGAGTTACATCATATGGATCTCCAAGAGATCATTGTATTGAGAATTCAGCGAGAGAGAGAGAAATACATCTAGCTACTAACTACGGACTCGAAGGTCTACAAAGAACTACTCACGCATCATCAGAGAGGCACCAATGGAGGTGGTGAACCCCATCCGAGATGGTTTCTAGATTGGATCTGGTGGTTCTGGACTCTGCGGCGGCTGGATGAATAGTTCGTCGATGCTTCTAGGGTTCTGGTATTTTTGGGATATTTATAGAGCAAAGAGGCGGTCCGGGGGGCACCCGAGGTGGGCACAACTCACCAGGGCGCGCCTGGGCCTCTTGGCGCTCCATGGTGGGTTGTCCCCTCCTCGGGACACCCCCAGGTGCAACCAGGGCGCAATATCTTCTTTCTGGTCCATAAAAAACCTTCGTAAACTTTCGTGGCATTTGGACTCCGTTTGATAAGGATTTTCTGTGATGTAAAAAATATGGAAAAAATAGCAACTGGCACTTGGCACTATTGTTGGGGAACGTAGTAATTTCAAAAATTTCCCTCGCGCACACAAGATCATGGTGATGCATAGCAACGAGAGGGGAGAGTGTTGTCCACGTACCCTCGTACACCAAAAGCGGAAGCGTTAGCACAATGCGGTTGATGTAGTCGTACGTCTTCATGATCCGACCCATCCAAGTACCGAACGTACGGCACCTCCGAGTTCAGCATACGTTCAACTCGATGACGTCCCTCGAACTCCGATCCAACCGAGCTTTGAGGGAGAGTTCCGTCAGCACAACGGCGTGGTGACGATGATGATGTTCTACCGACGCAGGGCTTCGCCTAAGCACCGCTACGATATTATCGAGGTGGATTATGGTGGAGGGGGGCACCACACATGGCTAAGAGATCCAAGGGATCAATTGTTGTGTCTATGGGGTGCGCCCTCCCCCGTATATAAAGGAGTGGAGGAGGGGGAGGGACGGCCCTCTCTATGGCGTGCCCTAGGGGAGTCCTACTCCCACCGGGAGTAGGATTCCCCCTTTCCTAGTAGAACTAGGAGCCCTTCCAAGTAGTAGTAGGAGAGAAGGAAAGGGAAAAGAGAAGAGAAGGAAGGAGGGGGCGCCGCCCCTCCCCCTAGTCCAATTCGGACTAAGCCTTGGGGGCGCGCAGCCTCCTCTCTCTCTTTCCCCTAAAGCCCAACAAGGCCCATATACTCCCCGGTGAATTCCCGTAACTCTCCGCTACTCCGAAAAATACCCGAATCACTCGGAACCTTTCCATTTTCCGAATATAGTCGTCCAACATATTGATCCTTACGTCTCGACCATTTCGAGACTCCTCATCATGTCCCCGATCTTATCCGGGACTCCGAACTACCTTCGGTACATCAAAACACTAAAACTCATAATACCGACTGTCACCGAACTTTAAGCGTGCGGACCTTACGGGTTCGAGAACAATATAGACATGACCGAGACACGTCTCCGGTCAATAACCAATAGCGGAACCTGGATGCTCATATTGGCTCTTACATATTCTACGAAGATCTTTATCGATCAAACCGCATAACAACATACGTTGTTCCCTTTGTCATCAGTATGTTACTTGCTCGAGATTCGATCGTCGGTATCTCAATACCTAGTTCAATCTCGTTACCGACAAGTCTCTTTACTCGTTCCGTGATACATCATCCCGCAACTAACTCATTAGTTACAATGCTTGCAAGGCTTATAGTGTTGTGTATTACCGAGTGGGCCTAGAGATACCTCTCCGACAATAGGAGTGACAAATCCTAATCTCGAAATACGCCAACTCAACAAGTACCTTCGGAGACACCTGTAGAGAACCTTTATAATCACCCAGTTATGTTGTGACGTTTGGTAGCACACAAAGTGTTCCTTCGGAAGAGCTCAAGAAACGTTATCCTGGGTATCCACCATGCTGGCAATAAGCTTAGCAAGCTTATTAGCTTTGTCCTATTTGGCGCTAAAATCCTCCAACGCTTGTTGTTGCACCAGAAAGTATGCATCTGAATGCTCCAGGGACTTCCTCAGTCCTTCCGCTTCTTGTCGCAGCACGGCTGATTGATGTCTTTCATCTTGTAGTTGAGACTCAAGAAACCGAACTGATTCAGACAATGAGTTTGAATAGCTTGTGCTAGTGGTAGTGGCCAATAACTCGAACTCTAAACCAAGACACAACTTTGGGGTTGTCTCACTATCTTCAAGATAGTTTTACTTAGTTGTTTTATCAGCTTTGTTGGAGACCAACAAGGATGTCTCACTATCCTGAACCTTATCTGCATTACTTCTTTTACCATTGCTTAATAAGGCACTCTTCCCCAATATTCTGTCAGCATTCTAAAAGAAGAAACAATCAGACACATATAGCATGTACTAGAATATGAAACTCATTTTGGTGAACCAGTTCATTAGTAAGGTGGACAAGATTAAACTACCAAGTCTTCTATTGCCAAGTAGTACATTATAAAAGCATCAAACAAACATATATCTATGTCCAATGGTCACTGCATTGTCTTGCCAAATCAAAATAGAGACACGGTTCAAATCATATCAGTTCAAGAGAAAGCAGCACTGAAAGAATACAAAGCGTGGGAAACTACACCGCACAACAAGATTTCAGATGGGTACCACGGGTCTACATGTACAACAACACTATTGGCTCTGTTGTGATGCTAGTAATGTGCATGATATGAGAAGTCAACTGTATACACAATTGAAATTGAAATCAACAAAGCTATGTATAAGAGCAAACATGTTAAAGAAACATGCGTAAACATACCTATTGTGCCATTGGAGTTCCGATTGGATCCTTCAATTTAAAAATAAGTTTTTATGAGTAAATACAGTGATACAAGAGCAAAGTAGTATGCACGATAGCAATGGAATCTTAAATGAGAACAATTGTTCTTCAGGTTTAAGCACTTGTTCTACATGAACAGAGTACAGTAAGATGCAAGCATATAGTACTTAAAAAAAATGAGCTCATAGACCTTACCACATTCTTGGTTCGGAACCAGTATAAAACAAGGCGTTCCCAGTCATCGTCCAGTCAATGTGTCTCAGGAGAACGTAAGGGAATTTGATGAGTTTCTTTGCCAGTGAAGTATGTTTTCTTCAGGTAATTCCGATACTGCCACCAAGCATTCTTGAAGATAGCAGATGTATTAGCACAGGTTACCTCATCCTGAGTTTCCAAATTGGTTCTTCTCTATAGAGAAAAATGGGAAAATTTGATGTATTATAGCCATCATGGAGGTAGAATGTATGGGACAAAGCAAAGTAATTGCCATGAATAACATTACTTACACATAACTCCTGGACAAACACTTGCAATCGGCATTTTCCTTCATCTTCAGTATAATATTTCCATGATGGGAAGATACACACATAGGATTTAACAACATCAAATGTGATAGATGCTAAACTACAAATGGGTGGTTGTGTTTCCTCCACAGGAATAGGCGTACTAACTGGTCGAGTTGGGGTTCGCCGTGGTAGTACTGGCGCTTTGCGCAATTGAGCTGCCTTACTAACTGCTCTTGTTTGGGAGCTCTGTGGTGGAGATGGTGCTGTGTCAACATGAACTGGGTTACTATCTCCTGTGATTGGGGTTAGTTGTGTGAAGCTGGTTCTCTGTCCATCGCAGTAGGGGTACAATCGGCGAGAGTCTGGGTTATGTGTGGTAGGGCTAGTTCTCGTGCATGTACAACCGGGGTGCTATCTCCACCAAGAGGTAGCACTGTTTTATTTGAAAACCGTGTTTTTACTCCGCTAGATACTGCCATCACCCGCTCCAATCAAATGGCTGATAAACAGGAAACATTGTTGAATGTACAGACATTGTATGAGAGACAAATGCAATAGATAGTGTGGAAAAAAGAGGGCATGAAATAGTTGACATGTATATTGTTTAACTAAAACGGATAGGATGACATAATTTCACATATATGATGTCTATCTAAACTGGATAGCATAGCATAACATAATTCAAAAATATGATGACTAACTAAACATGTTATCTAAGTAATCAGGATCGCATGATTTAATTCACATATGTGATTTATATGCTAAGCAGAGGGCATTCGCATATATGATGTCTGAACTAAGAACATGGTGTTGAATATTGTGTATATGATGTCTAAACTATGCAATGCAAGACACCATATGCATGATATGAGAAGTATAACCGTGCCAAGTTAGAGCATACACCTCGGTGGGGGAATAGGACTAGTCATCTGTCTCTGAATCCATCTCTGAGGAGCTATCGGGACCCAGCAAGAGATATGCTTCGATAGGTAGCACTGTCTACTCTGAAGGCCTTGTTTTCACTCCAGATTTTTCCATCACCCACTCAAATGGCCGATTCACATGAAGAGTAGTTTAATGTACAAATATTGTTGAAAAATGGAAATGTAATGAAGAAAAGGATGGGCAAGATATCATTCAAATATATGATGCCTGGTTAAACAGGATGGCATTGCACATTTCACATATATTATGGCTGGCTAAAAGACATGAGACAACATAATTCCCATATATGATATAGAAATTAAACAGGTGGCATTACAAAACATGTCTAAACTAAGAAGATGACATATATGGTGTTTAAAGTAGGCACTACAAAGACAACATATGCATGATATGACTAACATCATCATGCCAAGTTAGAGCAAACACCTTGAGGGGTAAATAGGAGTGGTCAGCTGCATCTGAATCCGCCTCAGAACAGATATCTTCCTCTGGATTACAATCTGGAGAGGGGGAGGGTTTGCCATTGAATCCACCATGGATCGAACTCTGCATGACATTGTATTGCCGCACAAAACTCTTCTCTTTTTCTCTACATGTTCAGCATGACTGTGTACAATATCTGACATGCATACGAAAAAATATGGTGAGATTATGTAAGGAGAGCATGTAGAAATCTAGAGTGATGGTAACAGCCAGTGGATGGATCCAAAAGTAATGATAGCAGGCTGATGATTGCTTTAATTTGATAAAAAGATAGATGATGATTGCTTTACTATTTGTTTCCCACCCAAAATGAACAACATAGGCATACCCTAGGTGAACCAGATATTAGATAGAGTTACTATTCATTGCTGCCTCGATATGTGCCCCACAACTAATTTAGAACTCAAGTTTGAACATTAATTTGGACCTGACTTGGAGTCGAAGAGGTGAACAGGACGATAAAGTAGCAGGTAATATTAAGCAATGCATAACATAAGCAGAAACAAAGGAGTGCGACCTCTCTTGTGGACCCGTGTACTCCTCAGGTTCATCTGCTGAGTCGATGATGGTGATGCCGTTGTGGTGGGTGCCGGTGGCAGGGAAGGAGATCTGAGGCGGCGAAAGACGGTCAAGAGTCGTGATCTCTGGTTTGGTGGATGCTTCTGTCGATGGAGCAGCTTAGGTGAGGTGGACGACATCACGACAGGAGCAGGACAAACCACACAATGTTTTCTTCGACACCTACCTGTAACTGAAGTAATTCTGTAGGGGCTCCTTTGGCTTGCATGATTCTAAAAACGCAGGGATAGGAAAAACACCGGAATATGATAGGAATGCACATGGGAAATAGAGCATTTGTAAACATAGGATTTCTATCAACTTGGGTCTTTGATTCACATGAATTGGAAGAGCAGAGGAATGCAAAGAAACATGGCCAAATTAAAGTGAAAGCATGTACAGTTAGAATGTTATTCTGCCACTAATGCACTTGGTCTTGTTTTCATGCATAGTATTTTGAAAAGTACGTCCAGGTGGATGTTTTGCTCCATTCCTTTCAACAAAATGCATGAATAATTGAATAGTATAGTGCCATAGGAAAATTTCCTATTGCTATGTTTTTCCTTTGAACCAAAATGGCCCTAATGGATCGACATGAATGTAGAGTAATAAGTGATGTGACAAGTGTAAAACCTCTTTGTCGTAGCCGTGTAGACCTCAACATCATTGGGTTGGTCACTGAAGAAGTTGAGGTAGAGGTGGCTACCGGAGGTGTGGAGGAAGATCTGAGGAATCTATAGACGGCGGCCAGGGCACTGCTCTGTTGTGATGGATGGTTCCGTCGTTGGAGCAGCTTCGGCGAGCCGTAAGACGTCGAGGCTGAAGCAGTACAAGACATACATCGTTAATCTCAAGTGGGATTCTAATAGCATCTCCAATAGATGATGTAAACTACATTACCAAAAAGTGATAGACATAAAATTTACATCACCAAAAAACACCTGACTACAACAGATGAGGTAAAAACCGTTGACTCTGAACTTAACTGTCGAAACTGAACTTTACTGTGGAATCTGAATGTTACTGTCGAAACTGAATGCAATGGTAGCAGAGAGGCACTCCACATGTAGTTTAGGGAGGGCGTGCAGTTCGTCTTCAACCTGCACCCCCCCGAGCCGCCAGCCACCACCGGCCGAACCGCCGGCCACCGCCGCCCGCGGCCGGTGGTGCTCCCGCACCACCTCGCTGCCTCGAAACAACTCCCCACCGCCGGTTCGCCGCCGCCTCGGCCACCCCTCTAGCCCCCCCCCACGCGCCGAGCTTTTTCTTCGGTGATCCCCACGCCACCGCCCCACCACCGTGACCCCTCACCACCGGCGACCATTGCCCCCAACCTGAACCCTAAGATAGATAGTGGGGTACCTCTTCGGCTAGCCCCCTTCCCCGCTGCAGGTGGTTCTTCCTTAACTCCAGTGAGCCCCCCCTGAAAATCGACTGACCCAAAAGTCGATTCAGTCGACTGAAGTGTAGCTAAATCGGAGCAGAGCAGCAGCACGAGTGAGGGGGCAGCAGTAGCAGTGCGAGCGACTGAGAGCCGGAGCAGCAGCAGCAGATTCGGCTGGTATGGCCGCCGCCGCCGAAGGGGCCTTACACTGGGGGAGATCCTCTATGGAGATGTCGCCGGCGGCGCCGGCTTCGAGGTCGTGCCATGGGGGTGCGGGATGGAGCACCGTCGGCACTGGGAGGTCGAGTTAAGGAGAAGGTGCGATGCGATGAGTGTACAACCTCTTTGGTGGCGCCGAGTAGGCCCCGGCTTCGTCTGAGGAGTCGGTGAGGATGCTGCGGTTCCGGTGGAGCAGGTTAAGGCAGCGCTGTGGGGATGGAGCAGCCGCGATAGACGAGGCGATCGTCGGAGTAGCTCCTTGGAGGTGGAGGACGGGGCGGCTGAACCGGCAGGACAAAAAGATGGACGATGGATCCTCATCCGGGGAGGTGGATGAGGGACGTCGTGTTGTTGCGGTGGACAACGTCGTCGGGGAAGAGGCTCTGGCTGGGCAATGGTGAGGCGACAGACAGAGGAGGGTGGGGTTTCACGGCTGGAGCAGAGAGGTTATGGCGGTCTGGGATTTCGAACGCGAAAAGGAGGCGACGGGAGGGGGAAACCATGACTTAGGGACGTGCTTGTCCAAAATGTAGGGTGTGTTACAAAAGTACCCCCACTGATTTGAACTAGCAGCCCTTTCGGCTCAGGGTTAGAAGGGGGATTTCGCGTGTCGGGATTTGGCAGCTGGTGGGAGTTTTCGCGCGCGTTGTAATTCCGGGATATTAAGGCGTGGGTTGTGAAGGCGCGAGTTTTGAGAGCATGATATCTGAATTTTCAGGATATAACAAGGTGTGGGTTGAATTTTAGGGGCAAGCCTAACGTGTAATATTGTACTTGTACGTACCAAATCAATTCGCACTTCCCTCAACGAAAAAAAACTATCCACACCACACAAAGAGAGAGTCTTGTCTCGTTTTACTATACAAATGCTATTCAAAACTATAAATCCATGTTATGTCCAATTAATTTTTTCGGTGGCTGTATAATGTATGTAACCTACTCATACCAACATTTTAGTGCATTCCAAATGTCTATACTACCGCTGCAATTCGAACTAAATTTGAATTTGTTTCTCTATTTGAATAAGAATCTACAATCGTGATTGTTGCCAACTTCAACCATCATTCGTGTATTACCTTAACAACACACCACATGATTACTATAGAGATAGATATGAACTATGTGTACTATATGAACTCGAATTCAATTTTTTGAATACTCTTAATGTTGATTCCAAATAATAGTACATTTGATGTACTAACTAGATATTCATAATCTAAACCATGTTCCATACGTACACCATGTTTATCACACAAAGTATAGTGCCCCTCCCCCTACATTATGACAAGTATTTAGCCTTGAGCTGCAAAAGCCACACACTACCCCCAATTATAATCAATGTTCTATATATTATATGTAGTACTAGCAAGATGCCCATGCATTTCATGGAACATCAAGATGATCGAGGGGAGACCTTATTTGCAAATGTGGAGAGGGGTGTGGGTATCTTTTTCAAAATTGCCATAGTTTCCTTCCTATCCGTCAGATATAAATCGGACGGCCTATATTGCAGGATGGCAGGCACACCATCATCAACAACTCTATTTTTGTAAGAGTAGAGATAAAATATATTAAATGTAGTATAACATGTTCATAACCACACCATGTGTATCACCGTTATATATATTCACGCATGCGCCGGTTTAAAACACTATGATAAATTCTTCAAATATCTGAATTCACTTTTTATAATGAATTATGATCTCTATTCGTATTTTACACCCACACAATCCTCTTATCTTTGTAGCTAGCTCTAATTTTCTCTCGTGCATGCACACGCCCGCATGCCTCTCACCCTCCCTCAGCATTCTCTAGCTCCATCGCGCAAATTCGTCTTTTCACTTTAGGTCGTTCACCCATGGTGTGTGTAGGCCCCTAGCTCCTTCTGTACAGAACACATCGATTGATATGCCTCTCTAGCCATGTGTGCCTACCAAAAACACAAGCTTTCCCTCTTCTCTTCTCACCGTCCATGCCTCACTCCCACCCCTCATTTCATCGATCTCGTACTCACACACTCCTTCCCCCTCGATATAGTATGCCTCTCGCACCACCTCCTAGCTGCATCCCTCTCTCTCTCTATCCTTCTCTCCGGGCCTTATTTGCTACTAACACATACATGCATGTATACCTATCGATCTCCCTACATATACCTAGGTCGACTTTAACTATTTCCCCCACCCATCGATTGACGCACCTCACAAGTTATGTCTCTCCTTTCTCCGACAAAGGACGATTGATCTTCCTATGTAGTTACGTCTGCTTACCACAGCCATATCATCCCCCCTCATCATTCGTGCATGCCTCCTGACCCGTCTCTCACACGCACCTGCACAGACAGGCAGGCATCCCCTCTCTTTGATATTGTAGGCATGCCCTTTGTTTGTCTAGCAAGCCTCTCCCACCATTTGTTAGAAGCAACTCCACCACCAACCCCTCTGAAACTCTAGCTCTTTCTCACTCCCAACCTTATTCCTCTCCTACACATATGCATGGATGCCGATCAATCTCCCTCAATACATAAGGTAGGTCACTCTCCTCCTCCACACATATACCAGCCATTGTACCTGTATAGTTAATTAGGTCTCCCCCACCCCCACCACACACCGATAGTCGAGCATTGTATGTAGGTATCCATGCCACAGAGACAAACTGCACCTGTCCCTCTCACGTTCCAATAGGCCAACCACCCTATATCTTTGACGTGGGCACACACAAATTCGATGGCACTCTTTATCGATCGTGCACACACACACACATCATCATCATCATCATCATCCCTCTCTTCGATTCTATGGATACCTCATGCCGATGATACCTCCACTCTATTCTCGTGGATCGCCCCCTCTATACATATGATATATCCAGGCCTCTATTTCACACACATTGCATATGTTACATTTTTTGATTGAAATATCATTGACACATATTCCCTGTCTATATATCTCTCACGCCCCCCCACACCATATCTCTCTACGTTTGTATCTCTCTGACACAACCCCACGTATGTGGTGTACGTACACGAAGAGAATAGGTGCACGTACTCACGCTTCGTGCCCAAATGGCAGCCCATGTGCTAATTTGAGCGCGTATAGTGGTTCTTTACCTACGGAGGTCGTGTACCACGCGTGCACGAAACAAAGTTTGACTTGATGCGTTGGCGCGTTATTTTTAAATAAAGTTATATCGCTCAATGGCACGTACATAGAATATAGAATGATTTTTATGGAGAAAAAGGTAGTCCGCTCCACTATATACAATGGAGCCTGCCTGGCGGGGTTTGTCTCTCTTCAGTGTATCTCACACAAGGCGGCGGTGGCCTTTCTCTCTCTCACCGTTGGTCACTGATCCTGCCGCATCCCATCCGCCAGCGAAAAGGGAGGATGTGCATCGTTTCTCCGTTCGACGGTGCCAAGGCAGCACATCCTGATCTACGGTACCCGCCGTTCTCTCTGACCAAGCTCCAGCGCGGTAGGGCCTACGCCACTTGCTCGCTGCCGCAGTATGGGCAGATCCCGCCCGCCGTCGCTCTCCTAGTTACATCCCGACGACCCCCAAGTATCCCCTCCGGCCTTGCTCCACTGCTTGTCTTCCCACATCGCCGCATGTGGAAAATCTTGCATGTGGATCTTCCATAGTTCTTTGCCCAAAACGTAGCTCGTCCGACGTACTTTCCATATTGCAATCTCGTCCTCGCAGCGTTTTAGACAAACACAACCGTGTTGTTATCGTCCCTTAGGATAAGGAATATGCTTCTTTTTTGTCATCGTCTGTGTCATCAACTATTATTGGCCAGTAATTGTTTCCTTTCTACCTCTTTTTTGCAAACAGGGCTATCCATTTCATCTTGTTGCTATTGCGACCTTTTGGTGAACTGCACAAATCACTTTTTTCTTAAGAGTGTTTTGTGCAGTTGTACTAAAATGTCACACGGGCAACGTCTTTACATTTTAGTGCGACTGCACAAAGGGAGATTGGTTTTGCTCTATCCTCCTCATCCAACTCCGAGCCTAATATTCTCCAACTATTTGCTTAATCTTCTCCAACTAGTTAGTCTTAAGAGAGACTGCAAAGGTGACCGGCTTCTATTTGTGTGTTTATTGTTTCATCAACAGTCCTCTATTATTGTAGTCACACTTAGTATCTTTGGAACAGGGACGCTCAACTCTATTTTAGTGGAACTGCACAAAATGATCGGAATATTCATGCTCCAGACAACTACTTTTTTCCCAACATGCCTTGTTGATTTAGACAGAGCTGGGGGGAAGTTGCTGCCAATGAAAGCATGGATCAATTTTAATTTAACACCTTCTCACAACTTTGTCTTCAGTTGTGATGTAAATATTTGCTCTGATCTGCTAATCATTGAGATGCATTAGCAAGGGAGTTAGTTTTTTATTTTTTCCGAAAGAGCATGGATGGCAAGACACACGAAACAAAAGCTGAAAGCTCAGAGCATTGTAGAATTTCATGTCACTAGAAAATTATTTGTATAGTATGTCAATTATGTAAACAAATGCTGGAAGCTTGATAGCATTTCCAGAAGCCTCTTCAGCATCCGGGTCCATGTGCCATGCACAAAATTATACTCCCTCCGTTCCTAAATATTTATCTTTTTACAAATTTCAAATGGACATATTTTAGAGTGTAGATTCACTCATTTTGCTTCGTATGTAGTCACTCGTTGAAATCTCTATAAAGACAAATACTCCGTAGTATATTTAAGAACGGAGGGAGTAGTGCACAACCACATGGGAGCCCGGTCGTTGCGCCGCACTAATATTGAGTAATGAGTAGTCAAATCATAATCCCCACATTTCCCACTGTAAGTTGCTCAGAAGAAGCAACCATCAATGCGCTCTTCTTTGAATCCGCTCATACTACTCCCTCCGTCACTGTCTATAGAGCGCGCTTAAAAAAAACAATCTCTGGGACCAAGGCGACTAGCGATCGTCCTACAAAATAGCATTGGTAGTTATAGCATGATGTCTATTACTAGAGGAAATAATGCGTACATACATGCATGCAGTGCTTCCACCCCAGGTACACACATGCCTGCACTTACTCCACTCCGCGTACACACCTAGTACATCGAGAGAAAATTGTGGACTTGATTGCGGTTACCACACCCTAATTAATTGAGCATTAAACCAAACGCGTCTAAAGTCTTTCTGGTGGTGGAAATGCATGGAGAGAAATGCATGAGAATGAAGCGCGCCCTGTAAACTATGACGGAGGGAGTAGTAGTATGAAGGTGCAAAACCAAGTACGCGTATGGCCAGTCGGTCAACGCACTTCCTCTTGGCATATCACTGACATGTGGGACCAGAGTGTGAGCAAACCGATCTCAATTGACGGGAAAATGGCCAACCCACCGTTCCTTGAGAGAGATGAGGAGCGAGAACACACAGACGGGCTTGCATGGAGGCCAAGATATATTCGAGCATGGTTGATCGATATCATCATTACATGTTTGATGTTTTTTAATGCTACTATTGGGCTGCCGTTTTGTGCACTTCTCCCAAATAAATGTGTACTTTATCAGAGATTAAAATAAAATAAGAGTACAGATGCTCCACCATGCGGTTCTAGTAGTCGTACTGCTAACCTTGCGCTTGGCTCTTCGCCTCTTTGCGAAGTCGAACAATTATGGTACTACAGTGTATGCCTTTGGCAATCTGACACCGAGAACTGTTGCATGTCCACCGCCTGGGCGAGGGTGGGTTGCATTAGTCAAAAGCTTCTCCTTGTCCTGTGATCCACCAGGCTTGAGGTAGAGGGAGTGGGCGTAAGCGAGCTTCACCTTGTCCTGCAAGCTTCTCCTCGTTCTGCGAGTTGGAGGGACACACCAAAAAGTAGTGCTAGTCCATACTCCCTCCTTTCTGGTTAATATGGCTTAATATTTTTTGTGGGTAAATGAGAGAGCTTTATTTACATATAATCATTCTTAGGACGATCAGCCAAGAGACTGGTGCCTAGGAAGCGAGGTACCCTGCAAAAAAGAAGAAGGAAGCGAGGTGTTTCATCAAGCCAGCTCTCGGTCACATTCAAAGTGCAGCCAGCATGGTTCGCACAAAGATGTGCCGCAAGGTTTGCTGACCTATTTACATGATGAATAAAAAAAAGAGAAAATATTACCGAGCGCTCCTATTTGTAACAGGATATGAGCCAGAATTAAGCGAGTGTTCCATGCAATCAACTTCCATTATCACATGTGAGAATCCTTGAAGAGAACCAAATGTGTTGAAGATTGCTTTATCACATTTTAAAATAAAATAAGAGTGCAGATGCTCCTCCATTCGGTTCCTAGTAGTAGTACCTCTATAGTAGTAGTACTAGTACTAGTAAACTTTGCGCTTGGTTGTTCGCCTCTTCGGGAAGTCGAACAATAATGGTACTAGTATAGTGTATGTTGATTGCTCTCTGACTATAGCTCCAGAAAAGCTCATGTCTGCTAGGACTACATCGGCATTTCCCCAAAGAGGAAGGGATGATGCAGCACAACGACGGTAGGTATTTCTCTCAGTGAAGAAACCAAGGTTATCGAACCAGTAGGAGAACCAAGCAACACAACGTAAACAGCACCTGCACACAAATAACAACACCTCGCAACCCAACGTGTTAAAGGGGTTGTCAATCCCTTTCGGGTAATGATGCCAGAAATTTGTAGTAGATTGAAATAATAGATCTCAAATAAAATAAATTGTAGCAAAGTATTTTTGTATTTTTGGTTTAATAGATCTGAATAAAAATGCAAAGGAAAAGTTGATCGTAAGCAAATATATGAGAAAGAAGACCCGGGGGCCGTAGGTTTCACTAGTGGCTTCTCTCGAGAAAGATAGCAAACGGTGGGTAAACAAATTACCGTTGGGAAATTGATAGAGCCTCAAATAATTATGATGATATACAGGTAATTGAAAGTGCGTTATATCAACTAGAGGGGGGTGAATAGGTAAATTTTATGATTTCTTCAATGAGGAATTTGCGGGTGAGGAAATTCCTAAGCGAAGAACTACTTGCAGCGGAATAAGTACTCAGATGTAGACATAACAGAACACAGGCATGGTCATCATGATGAAATGAAGACAAGCACAGAGTACAGAAAGCGTAAACATAGGATAACACAGGAAGAAGACAAACAGACTGAAGAAATTGAACTGAGGAAATTGAGAAAGTCTTCAGTCAAAGTCTTCGAACAGATATGAACAGGCACTCAACACAGTAGAGAGGAAATGAAAGATTTGAGGAAATAGAACCAGTAAGCTTGGTGAAGACAACGATTTGGTAGACCAGTTCCAACTGCTGTGTCAGTTGTACGTCTGGTTGGAGCGGCTAGGTATTTAAACCTGAGGACACACAGTCCTCACCGTATTCTCCTTGAGCTAAGGTCACACAGACCTCGCCCAATCATTCGTGGTAAATCTTCAGGTGACTTCCAAACCTTCACAAACTCGGTCACTCGGCGATCCACAATTTCCTCTTGGATGCTCAGACCATGACGCCTAACCGTATGGAAGAAGCACATTATTCAAAGGTAACAAGCGTTGGATCTACGCAAGATCAATCTCTTCAGTGATGCTCAAACACTTTGGTTTGTAGGTGTTTGGGTTTGGGGTTTTCCTCACTTAATGATTTTCTCTCAAAGTCCTCGGAGGATGGGATGCTCTCAAATGACAAGTGTTAGTTTCTCTCAGAGCAGCCAACCAGCTAGTGGTTGTAGGGGGCGACTATTTATAGCCTAGGGAGCAGCTCGACATGATAAGACATAAATGCCCTTCAATGATATGACCGTTAGGTGGGTAGATATTTTGGGACAGCTGGCGCGTAGCATAGCAACGGTCGGAATTTTGAGTATCAAGTACCTCAGGGCTATCATGTTCCTCACTGTGTAGGCAATCCGCACTGGCGAAATCCTAACTCCTCAGTCAGAACAAATTCCTCAGAGACCAGAAGAACTTCGTCTCTGTCACTGAAGAAATTGACTGAACTGTATGAGATTTCCAATGGCTTCACTCGAAGGGATTGGTAGGTGTAGGATTTTGAGTTGAGCATCACATGGAAAATTTTCCTTAGTATTTCCTCGACCCCCTTTAACAGTACGATGTTTCCTATGACTCAAGAAAGAGAAAATGAAACTATGAAAACAAAAGTCTTCACGCTTCATGTTCCTCGAATGAATACCAAGTCTTCAAGGTCACACCAATTTCTTCACTTTCAAAGTCTTCAGAAAGTCTTCAGAAATCCAAAGTCTTCAGTCGAAGATATTCTTTTTTAGGGGTCGACTTTCTCTGTAAATATCAAACTCCTCACAGACTTATAGACCTGTGTACACTTATAGACACATTAGTCCCTTAACCTATAATTCTTCAATACACCAAAATCACTAAGGGGCACTAGATGCACTTACAATCTCCCCCTTTTTGGTGATTGATGACAATATAGGTTAAGTTTTCAATGGGGATAAATATATGAAGTGTTAATACTGATATTGAGGAATTTGATAGCAAGATATAGAAGAACTCCCCCTGAAGATGTGCATAGTGAGGTATTTGCTTTTGAAGCAATGCACACTTGAAGAGTAGAATCATGGATATCTCCCCCTATATCTTGTAAATCATACATGCATTTGACATATTATATGAAGAATTTGAAATGCATGATGAAATATGGTGACTGATGTAATTCAGCATGCGTGCATTAACATTAACGAGGAATAAGCATGCAGAAAATCTCAGCAAAAGTATCAGACCACCATAGAGTTTAAGTTTACAACTCGATCGAATAAAGTCTCAGAAGAACGAGAGTTGTAACTTAGCAAAAAAACGCCCATATAGATAGACCCGCTTGAAGACTAACTCAAATTTCTCCCCCTTTGTCATCGAATGACCAAAAGGATCGAAAAATGAGGACTAACGCCCCTGAAGAATATCAAGTTGAAGAAGGAGCGCCAGCGTTGTTGGGGTCGTTTGTTGTTGTAGGGCCTGCCGCAGTGTCGTCCAAGTCTTCATGCTCGTCGGTTTTGCGTGATGAAGAATATGAGCTGGCCACCAAGGAAGGAACCTTGACCATCTTGAATTTCTTTGGTGGAGGAGCAGACCAGTCAAAATCCTCCTTGTGACCCATTTGCTCCAGATCTTTTTCACCATACAGATGTGACAGAATAGCCCAGGTGCGACTGAAGACTTCAATGGTTTTTCTTCACTGCATTGTGTGTAGCAGTCATGTTGTGAAGAATAGAACCAAACTGACGCTTAACCCATTTGTGGTTTCGATCCACCTTCTAGTGAAGACTAATAAGAAGCTCACGGTCAGTCATCACTCTTGGAGTTGTGGCTTGAGGATTTGGCTTTGAAGCTTGTGCGGCAGAGTCATGAGTGGCAGAGTGATCATTGGTGGAATAAGATGCAGCTTTGCGAAACTGGCCATCCAATGGACGATTGCCTTCATCAATAACAGCAGCGGCCTTGCCCTTTCCATCAGCTGAGGAAAATGTCCGCTTGAGGACTTCAATTGGGGGCAAGTAGCTGAGGTGATTGTGAAAATCAGCCTTGTAGTTGAGTGAAGACCTTATTCTGAGGAATCTCATAATCCAAGGTGCGTAAGGCTTCAACTCAAACGGAGAGAGTGCAACATTTGCCAGAGTCCTCATGAAGAAATCATGAGAATTGACAGGAATGTTGAATAGCAGATTCTTCATGATGCCAACGATTTCCTCATCAGATGAGTCGTGACCTTTGATAGGACTCAAAGTCTTCGTCAGAATGCGATAAACTGTTCTTGGCACATATAGAAATTCCTTCACAAGGAATTTGGTCCTTGGGGCTTGACCGGGCTTCAGAGGCTTCATTAGCACTTGCATGAAATGAGCAGTGAGTTCAGGCTCTTGGTACAGACAACGAGCACCATCAAGGGGAGGAATGATTGGCAGGGCGTGAAGTAATCCAGAGGTCGGTGCCTTATAGTGAGTATTATCGGTCATCCAGTCCAAAACCCAAGAGTTCACATCGTCAGCATCGCCTGTGATATGCAGAGTTGCATAGAATTGAAGAATGAGCTCTTCATTCCAATAACAAATATCCGTGCAGAAGTTGAGTAGACCTGCATCATGAAGCACACTGAGGACTGGGGTGAAGCAAGGCAGTGATTCCATGTCCACGTGAGGAATATGCTCATGGTCGAAGACTTTGTCCTTGTTGAAGAGCAGTGAAGAATAAAAATTTGCTTGGCTGGCAGTCCAGAAGCGCTTCCTTCTAAGATGAGCAGAGTCATATGGGTTGTACTCGGTGAAGAACACATGCTCGCCGAAGAAGTCATCAGCCTTGAATTTTTGCTTCTTCGAGAAGGGGTCCTTTGGCTTGGGTTGAGGAGTATCAGTCAATTGCATCACCACCTCAGGAATCCCAATCTCAGGATCCACAGGCTGAGAAATTTCAGCTTCTTCAATGACATCCTGGGTCTTCAATTCTTCATTAACATTTTCTTCAGCACTAGTGGCTGGAATCTCTTCATGGACACACGGTGTGTCATGAGGTTCTTCAGATCCCATTTGAACTGTAGTCACTGGGGACTGAGGAATTTGTTGCAGAGGTGTGAACAGAGGAGAGTTGGGGTGCTGACTTTCCCAAAAGTCATCATTCAGCACTGGTGTTGTACATCCAATGTCCACATCTTCTTCTTCACTCTTTTCCTCAATGCCGGCCTCTTCAGCAGTGAACTGAGGCATGGGCGATGAGACTATTGGGGTTGAAGGGATTGCATCCGCTTCAATTTCTTCATCCAACTACTCTGAAGAAGCATCAGAAGGAATGTCATCATCAGATCCACTTGGGATCTCATATTCTTCATCAAAAGGAACAAGGTCCTTTGATGGCATGGATGACACAGGAACAACATCAATTGGGTTGTCAAAAGAGCTAGTCAGCGGCTTCATCTTCTTCGGAGCTGAAGAATCTGATGCAGTTGATGCCTTCCTTTTCTTCACAGCTGCACGCTATGCAGCCTTGGTCTTCTTCACATCTGATGCAGATGGAAGAATCGGAGTTGGGGTAGGTGCAGGAGGAGTAGAGGAATTTGGTTCATTTACTTCAGGCTCAGTGGGAGAAGCTTTAGCTGGCCTGACAGTTTCTTCAGGCGGAACACTAGTGGTTGCCCTGGTAATTTCTTCAACGGCTGGAATGCAGTCATCAGCCCTGGTACTCTGAGTCTCTTCAGCAGCCTGAGTGTCATCAGCGGTGCTGGCATGTTCTTCAGTTGGCTGAGCAGATGCCTCAACCTGAGGAATTTCTTGTTACGATGGAGCTGCAACATTTGTAGTGAACTTCTCAGTTAAATTCACAAACCTGACTTTGGCTCCAAGCCAGCCAGCGTGGTATACGTCAAATTCATCACTGAGTTTCTTAATCTCAGATTGAATAGTGATAAGTTCTTCAGTTGTCATAGAGACAACGTTTTTCATCAGGAAATCTCCTTCGTGTACCGCACTTTCTTCAACTGACTGGCCTTTTCAAATTTCCATTTTTCTTCCTGTCGGGGATATACCCCACGGTATGATCCGGCCGGAGTTATAACCCGGCAGGGACTTGATAAACCGGCTGACAGTTAAGACAGAGAGCTAAGACTGATAGTTAACCCAGACGGTAAACCTGCAGGTTGATAAACCAGCTGACAATTAAGGCAAATGATAAACGAGATGGTAAACCGGCTCACAGATAAGTCAGATGATAACCTGCCAGGAGTTAAGTCAAATGGTAACTCAGCAAACCATCATAACCCGGCAGACAATCATAAACTGGCATACCATCATAAACCGACAGACCATCATAAACCGGCACACAGTGATAACTGGTTGATAGTCATAACTCGGCAGATAAGTCGCCTGGAGTTATGAAGCCCGATACATTATGAAGCCCAAGACGTTAAGAAGCCCATGAAGAGAAGTCAGAATAGTTTAAGTCTTACTCCGAGTTGGACTCTACATGTAACCCGCCTCTTCAACATATATAAGGAGGGGCAGGGCACCGAGGGGAGAGGAAAATAATATTAGGGCTAGACATAACTAGGAGAGCCGATTTACGGCGACTCCCTCGTGATGATAATGAGACCTAGCCACAAAAAACATGTAGGGTTGTTACCGAATGATGTTTCCCGAGGCCCGAAGCTGTCTAAATCCTTGTCTTGTGTGTTGATCCACCTCGTGTCTCTCATCCCAATCAACCCCTCTCAAGCTACCACATAGATGTGTTGGCCTCACGACTAAGTCCTCACACTAGGACATCTGCCGTGACAATTCCATGATAGTTGGCGCCCATCATGGGGCCTGCGCATGGTGGTGTTGATTTCTTAGAGGGATTTCTTCCACAGATCGAGATGTTTGCAATTTTTTCAGATAAAGAAGAACCGGTTTGAAAGGATCTACACCATCTCCATGGCAAGCAACCAGGATGATATATATGAGATTTGAGATGAAAGAAGTTTAGGGTTTTGCGGTCAGTCCACCGCACCCGTCTTTGGCGGTCCATCGATTTTGACAGAAGATCAGTTTTTTGCTTTTACATCGCCCCAAGTCGCCGAGTTCGACAAGAGTTTAGAGGATTTTCCTTTGTTTGAGTGGTGTGCTGGACACCGTGAAATTGGTCCAAACGCAAGTTTTCGCCAAGAGACAGAATCTCTGTTGCGGCTGACATGAGGATCGAGACAAACTGCTACTATCAACATGTCAAAGTCATGGGTTAATTTTTCTGCATACTATGTGCATCGGCGTCAACCACCACGTGAAGACTTTAGAAGATTCCAGCGGGCCATGATTGAACAAGCCACCTCCGAGTCGCCCGCCTCGTCGCAGCTGAAAAAAAGTTGATGAAAAAGAAAAAGAAAAAACACACGGCAGGGGTGGATTATCCACGAGCCAAAAGAGGAAGTCAAACAGGCCAGTCTAGCCGGCCTCGACCCCAAGCCGGACTCCCCCGTCTATACGGCTACAGATCCGAGCCTACACCGGTCTGAGCGCGCCTCGCCTCCGACTGCGCCGCACCTGCGTCGCCCCGTGACGACCCGGTGCCCCGCCGCTCATCACGGGCTTCCACAGCCCCGCTGTCCATTTCCATCTGCCGGCTTGTAGCGTTTGAGCCAAACCTTGTTGCGAGTCGCCTCCGCCGTTGGTGAGCCGGCCATGCCATGGTGACACGCCTCGCTCCGCCGTTGAATCGCCTGGAGCCACCCCCGCGTGCCCGCCTCGTTTTCTACTTCTGAGCTGCCAAGTGGCCTTTGCTAAACCGCCGTCGCCACTTCCAGAGCTGCCGCGAGCAGAGACCGGCCGTCACGCAACACCACTCCGCCTCTGCTGTAAGCCTTATGCCGGATCACCCGGGTCACTGCGTCCGTGCCCGACCGCCGGGTCGCCGCGCTCGCCTGCTCTGTCTCTGCTCCTCCGCCGCCATGGTCAACAGCCGCGACCACGCCGAGCAGCTGAGGCTGACTGCTTCCACCATCCACTGGGTTGCTCTGCTTTGCTGCATTAGTGTCTGCCGTCGCCATCTCCCAAGCCGCCCTGGATGCGAGTCGCCCCGCCATTTAGTCACTGCTCCACTCGGCGTCCCTCTGGCTGTGGCTCGCCTCGCGCCCTCGAGTTGCCAGTTTACTGCGGTCACGCCTATGGCTCGTTTCATTGCTTCAGAGTCGCCATCTTCGCCACCTTGCTCCAGCTGCCGGCCGTTTTCAAAGCGCCTCTGCTCCTGCGGCCGTTAAATGGCCAACGATGTGGCACTGCCGCGGTGCAGATACCGCGCCTCCGCGACCTCATCGTGTTGTTTCACCTCGCCTGTGTCACCTTTGAACCGCCATTGCATGGCCGCAACTCGGCCTCGACTCGCTGGGGTACGCGCGTCTACTGGTACCACTTCGCCATCACGCCACCGACTCACGGGACTCCATATCTCTAAGCAAGTCCGGCTTGTACCCACTACGCCTTGTGCCGTCGACTAAGACACCAGCTGGTTTCATGACGTTGGGGTGCCCCCGCCGGGTCTCACTGTTGCAGCCGGTTCAGCTGCCGCACGCTGAGTTGCCGGACACCGCCGACCGCCTCCGCACCAAGATGTTGCATTTCTACCGCCGACGCTGCTGACTTCCCACACGCCTTCGCCTCAAACCGCCCCCAAGCACAAAACGCTGCAAGTCCTCATCGCCAATGCCGGCCAGATTCGAGTCGCCCGCAATTCGCCTGTGCCTTGGGATCTCCATGGTTGCAACCACGACCGAAGCTCCGCTTCATCGCCCACCTGGATCCACCACCGGTGCGGAGCTGAGCCGCCCATGCTGGCTGCCCGCGCGCTTCGTACCTCTTCCTCGACCGCCACCAGACGAACCGCCAGGAGCTGACCCGCCGCTCGTCCTGCTTCAGTCAAACCTCCGGGCGCTGACCCGTCGGCCGCCATGTCTCTGTTCCAAGTCGTCATGACCGACTTTTTCCCAACCTCTGGCTCATGTGCCTCTGCGCCCTATCAGCCGGATTATCTCCACCGTTTGCCGAGTCGTGCCTGGCCTCGCCTCTAAACCGGCCTTGCTGCACCGTATTGCTCCAACCACCTCCGCAAACCGCCAGTCGAGCTATCCTCGCCTCCTGCTGAATTCGCTGCTCCCCTGAGTCATTTTTGAGCCGCCCTGCCGCCTCTGCCGCGCAAGCCTCTCACGCCTCCGCCGTCACCGGTTCACGCTTGCAGACCACCATGACTTCGCCCGGTAGCCTCAACTACGACGAACCGCCCCCATTTTACTACAACGGGAGAGCCGTCACCTGCATCGACTGCAGTGGGAGAGCCGCCGAGGCCGTGACCTGCTGTGACCCGCCACCGGTCCATCCCTCAGCTCTGGGTTAAAACTTCACCTCGGGTGGCCGCAGACCGGCCTGGCCGTCTCAGCCGCTGCCTCGGACCGCCCACGCCAGACCCGAACTGCGACACCTGCCGGCTGTAAACCGCCACCGCGGATTCGACCTGCCGAACCTCCGCCCTGACCCACACCACAGTGCCTCAAGCCGTCGGGCCTCGTGGCATCTCCGTTGAGGCTTCAAGCCGGCCCCACCGCCACGCACCTCTGCGTCCGCGCCTCTTGTCCGAGCCGCCGCGCCTGCAAACTGCCATGCCTTCGCGTGGCCGCACCCGCCTTTCACCGTAAACCGCCGACGCCTTAACCCGCCAGCTCCGCGCCAGGCCAACCTTGCCGCTCCCCCGAGCCACAAAAGCTGCCTTGACTCATCGTGGTCGATCTGTCGTGGCCTTAACCCGTCGTCATTGGCCCGCCGTGGCTGATCCGTTGCACCTTGTTGTGGCCTTGTTCTTCTACCATCATTGTGTTGGAGTTAAACACGACCACGTCCGTGTCCTTGCCGTACAAGTATACGTGTGTGTCCGTGTAGGATTCCTAAACAAGCACCGAGTAGTATTCTAGCTGCTAGAGGTTAGCTAGTATATATACTCAAGATATCCCCTGTAAACTTGTATCGATTTGTGAAGGTAATACAAAGAACCAAGAGCGATACGCTCCTGTGGCAATCAGACAAGATTCACGTGTGCGTGTGTTGTGTCTTGCCAGAATCGATCAAGAGAGGCATCGGCTGCTAGCTAGCTTTGGCTTGTAGCCAAGTAGTACACGTCCAACTAGAAGCAATCAGCTTGGTGCTAGTTTGGTACGTGAGTCTCTAGCCAGCTTGGGGCAGGATCCAAGTTAACCAGCGTTCGTCGCCGTCGTTGCTTCGTTCGTTGTCATCGTCGTTCGTCGTCGGTTGTCGCCGTCGCCGGAAAGTACTCGGCATCGGGTTTGGGACAATAATTGGTATCAGAGCAAGGTTGATCTTCTAGTAACGGAGGATCATGGCGGACGACGAGAAGACCAAGCAGCTGGCGGAGTACTCCGGTGCGGCTAAAGTAATTGCTGCTCCGGCGAGTTCATCGTATCCACGGTTTAATCACGAGAACTTCGGGGTTCGGAAGGCCCTCATGGAGTGTGGTCTCCGCGCCAACGAGTTATGGGACGTGATGGATCCCGGAGGGGACGCGTTCAAGAAGGAGGGAGTCGAGCACCGGAAGGATCGGCAGGCGACGTCGGTGATTTATTCGGTGATGCCGATGGATGTCCTCCAGCACCTGATCGCCAAAGAAACGGCGAAGGAGGTGTGGGATACTTTGAAGCTCATGTTCGAGGGACACACCCGCGTCAAGCAAGCCAATCTCCAAACTCTCCTAAGGAACTACGAGACTTTGGTCATGGGCGACGATGAGTCCGTGGACGCGTTCGCATCACGGGTGGCAACTCTCGTCAATCGGATTCGCGCGCTTGGAGAAAACCTCACAGAGACCTCGGTTGTCCGTCGTTTCTTGCGTGCGGCCCCTCCCCGGTACCTGCAAATTGTCACGGCTATCGAGCAGTGCGTCGATCTCGCGACACTCTCCATCGACCATCTTGTCGGACGGTACAAGGCTCACGATGAGCGGATGCGGTACAGTCTTGGGAACGGGAGGAACGACGAGCTTGTGATGCTCACGAAGGCGTAGTGGGACGCCCTAGAAAAGCAAGGCGGATCCAGGAGCAGCAGCAAGAAAAAGGGAAAGCAGCGTTCGGCGAGAAAGAACTTCGTTGACTCGGACGACGACTCAGATAATGAGGCTGCACCACCACCGAGGAGAAAGTTTGACATCAGGAAAGTGAGATGTTATAATTGTGGCCTCCTCGGCCACTTCAAGGCTGACTGTGAGGAAGCACCGAAGCAGAAGGCGCTCATGGTCCAGCAAGGAGATGATGGTGACATGATGTTGATATGTGAACTTGTGGACAAGGAGGATCCAATTCTTCAAGTGTCCGCTAAAGAAATTGTCGCGCTCCATGAAGAAAAAGTTCGCTCTCAAGATCATGGTTTGGAAACTCGTGTCGATGCTACGGACGCGGGGGTGATTCCGAAATTTATGTCAATGTTACGAACGTAAGTGCCAACTTTACTGGAGCGGATGAAGCGATAGCTGCATGTGCTCGACCATGGAGAAGCAGCCCTGTTACAAACCTTATTGGTATTTTCAAAACTTGTGCCGAAGCTACTAGCGCGGGACGTAATTCTGAAATTTGTGTCGATGCGACGGACACGAATGTCAATTTGGCGTACGTGGCGCCTCAAGACCACGTATCAAAATATGCTGATGCAAAGACGGACACGGATGCAACTCAGGCGTACGTGGCATCAAAAGTTCACGAAGTGAGGCGTACTGGAGTTGTGTCGCTGAGTAGAACAGGCAAGCTAGGTGGTGACGCAGCTTGTTCTGGTGAAGTGAGTGATGCGAGCGCTCGACCAGGACATTCTGGAGGCAGCTGCTACACCGTCGCAGCAGACGGGCCGAAAGGAGACGGCCTACCCAGCCAACCGAGCAACTCAGAAGTGGACACACGGCCTGGTGGCCAGGCCGGCTCACAAGTAGTGTGTGAGTCGTGGAAAGAGGCAACAACAACGGCTGGACGCTACCCATGTGCTGGTGATGCGTATGCATCAAGAGCCCAGCCGGCTGCATGCTTGTACGCATGGGATGATGCCCCGTTGGCACCTGCATCACCTCCGAAAGCACTGGAGGAAAGGACAACGTCACCTACATCGATATATCCACAACCGGTGTTACAACAATATTTGGAGCAAGTTCTTCGAACAATTGACACGGTAAAGGTGAAAAAGAGTGGGCGACAGTGTCTAGTAAGCGCTGAGGAACCGACGAAATTTGTGGACGCAAATACGAAGGAGTGTTGGCGTCATGCTATGAAAGAAGAGTTGGGGTCGATCCATGACAATAATAGATGGGAGCTTGTGGATCTTCCCAACAATGAAAAGGCTATGGAGCTCAAGTGGGAATTCAAGGTCAAGAAAGATGTTGAAGGATGCATGAAGCACAAAGCGAGTTTGTAGCCAAAAAGTATGTGCAAGAGGAAGGTGTGGACTTCGAAGAAGTGTTCGTTCCCATTGCAAAGATGGAGTCGGTGAGATTACTCACCGCTCTCGCGGCTCAGGAATCATGGAAAGTACATCACATGGGTGTAAACTCCACGTTTTTGAACGGCGAGTTAGAAGGAGATGTGTATGTGAATCAGTCACCAGGATTCATCAAAGAGGGAGAGGAACACAAGGTACTGAAGTTACACAAAGTCTTGTACGGGCTACGGCAAGGCTCTCGGGCGTGGAACATCAAACTTGATCAGACGATGATTTCTCTTGGATTTGAGAAAGCCCCACTAGAGCATGTGATGTACAAGAGAGGTGAAGGAAGGGATCGTCTACTAGTTGGCATCTACGTCGACGACCTATTGATTACTGGAGCAGATGAAGAGGTGATTGCAGAATTCAAGCTACAAATGAAAGAGCTTTTCAAGATGGATGATCTAGGTCTTTTGAGCTATTACCCAGGGATAAAGGTACATCAAAAGACGGAGGGGATCACACTATGCCAGGAGGCATACACAAGGAAGGTACTTGAAAGCCGTGGCATGAAAGATTACAATCTAGTTGCCGCTCCAATGAAACCTCGTCTTGAGCAGAGCAAGAAGTGTAAAGCACCTGCAGTTGATGCAATAGTGTATATTGTAGCTGTCACTGCAGAGTGTCAAGGTGTGTGGTTAGAGATGCTACATAGTGATCTCACGTGTCGAGATCCGGAACAAGTGATGCTCAATGTTGATAGCAAGTCTGAAAGTTTTCTACGTGAGGATCCAGTGCGGCAGGATATGAGCAAGCACATTGATACGATGTATCACTGCATAAAGGACTGCGTAGAAAAAGGTAAGATGAAGATCAACTACGGTTGCACCGATGATCAAATGGCGGATATGCTAACCAAGGCTTTGGATCGAGAGAAGTTCTTGAAGAAGCGAAGAAGGATCGGCGTCGGAGTTGTGACGTGACGACGTCGTGTTTAGGGGGGTGATTGTTGGAGTTAAACACGACCACGTCCGTGTCCTTGCCGTACAAGTATACGTGTGTGTCCGTGTAGGATTCCTAAACAAGCACCGAGTAGGATTCTAGCTGCTAGAGGTTAGCTAGTATATATACTCAAGATATCCCCTGTAAACTTGTATCGATTTGTGAAGGTAATACAAAGAACCAGGAGCGATACGCTCCTGTGGCAATCAGACAAGATTCACGTGTGCGTGTGTTGTGTCTTGCCAGAATCGATCAAGAGAGGCATCGGCTGCTAGCTAGCTTTGGCTTGTAGCCAAGTAGTACACGTCCAACTAGAAGCAATCAGCTTGGTGCTAGTTTGGTACGTGAGTCTCTAGCCAGCTTGGGGCAGGATCCAAGTTAACCACCGTTCATCGCCGTCGTTGCTTCGTTCGTTGTCATCGTCGTTCGTCGTCGGTTGTCGCCGTCGCCGGAAAGTACTCGGCATCGGGTTTGGGCCAACACATTGGGTGTTAAACCGGCTCGACTTGCTCTGGTCCTATCCTCCGCTTGCTTGCCGCTCCTGCTTAGAGGAAGAAGAGACGGGGTCCGACTGTTTGTGTGAAATTGGATTAGGAAAAGAGACAGAGCCGCCCTAAAAAAAGGAAGCAGGAAAATTCAGATCAATTGGAAAAATGACGACGGGCATGGCTGGCTTGACGTCCCAGGAAAATCTCAGGTGCTATCCACCTTATTTATTTTTTCAATATACTTTAGGGAGTACCTAGAACTCATTTAGATGAGATATAATTTGGTCTCATTCACTTTGAAAACAAGAACAGATACAACCCACGTCAGCACACACGTATCTTATAGCATCACATCCAATGGCTATAAAAGGTGAATGAGACCAAATTATATCTCATCTAGATGATTTCTAGCAAAACCGTATACTTACAGTTCCTCCGGGAACAGTTGTCCTCCTTTTAATATGGTTGTTCCATGATCATGGCAGAGACGATAAGATCATCTATCATCCAAATACATCAGGACAATTATTCACCGCCGAAGTGGAGTTATATCACGGATATGGAGTGCATAGCATCGTCATTTTACACTACATTTATCCGTGCTGCCGTGCTCAATGGAAGTGCTTACGCTACTGCCCTTGCGGTCTGGTCTACATCAACACACCGGGCCACACCTGTCTGCATGAGCTATTTATTGAATATGAGCAAGTCACTGCTTGGGAAGCCCGGTTTTTCTTCCAACAAATTGGAGGCAAATTATCATTCAGCCACCGTCTGCGCTAGATGGCTCAAGGGACGTGCGCACAAATCGCTGCCACTACAGTTTGATTAACTTCAAACATCCAGTTGGAAGGAACCATTGGCCGAATTGCTGACAAGGCTCATAAGGGATCATTTATAACCCGCCGCAGTTACCTCAACGTTCCGTGGATTCACATCGTGCTATCAAAGCTAACGATATACATCTTATGCTATGGTCCAATATGGAGAATCTCAAGCCAACTCCTCGAGTAGTCTTAAGACTTGGGGGCTATGATAACATGACTTAGTAAACATCATGAGATTCAAGACCCCGGATCATTGGAGGGAATATAACCCGGTTCCGGAGGCTATTGTTATATTGGTGAAAATTTAAAAGGCTGTCAGAAAAATTTCCGGCTTAAAAAGAAGGATTCTGGATTAAAATCCGGCTCAAGGGAAAGCTATCTCCCACAAAGCTTTGAAGCTCTCAATATCCGGTTTAAGAATTCCGGTTCAAAAGAATAATCTCTCGCAAAGTTCGAGTTCCCAGGAAAAATTAAGGGACCAAAGAGAGTTTGTTGCGCATCACAGCTCAAACATGGGTGCCCCTTGAGCACAGCTCACAATATCACTTGGGGGCTTGGTCGTATTCGAACCATAGCTACACCTCTTGATCAGCGCAATGCCACAATATCACTTGGGGGCTTGGTTGTATTCGAACCATAGCTACACCTCTTGATCGGTGTAAGGCCACCAGAGAAATCACTTAGGGGCCAAAGAGAGTGTTGCAAAAGCACAACTCAAACATGGACACCCACTGAGCACAACTCAAAATATTGCTTGGGGATTCTTTGCTATCGTAATAAACAAAGAATCTACACTTGTAATAGGCTATCAAGCCACGGCTTGGAAGCCTGGTGTATACACCTAAAACCCCGGGTTAACCTGCCTTTTTTAATTAAGTCACTCGTCCAGGTAAACCTGGTATGACCCGCCGAACTTTGACAAGTCAATCTCATAAGACCCTGTACTTGTCAAAGTTAAAACGACGATTGGTTAAAGATTGAGGTCCATCTTAAAAAGGCTTTGTGAAATGGTTTAACTCAGTGGCCTAGCAGCCCATGAAAAGCCTCGAATTCAGGGCCTGGCAGCCCGTGAAAAGCCTCGACTACAAGTTTTCATATGCTTTTATTTGCCAATTTTTTCTCTTTTGATGACATTAATAATGTTTTTGATAAACCGACGTTCATTGACCCGGCTTGGCTTTCAACTACAAGTTGTCAGTACATGATCAGTTATAAACCGATATTTATTAACCCGGCCTGGCTTTGACTATAAGTCGCCGGTATATATTTGTTTTGCTCCATTGGAATCATGCGCTTATAAATCATTGGGTTATATTATTCAAATAGCCAACCTGGCTGGATTTTTATTATGGTTATCAATAACCAATATTATGATTGAGGTTTTCAAAGTCTCTTTAGCGCAATGGATATTATTTTATCGATGGATATGATTTATTCCACAATGGAAGGAATAGTCCCGAGTCGCTGCAGACTTACGACCCATCACTTGGGGGCTACATTATTCAAGTTGAGATTACATCAAATATGCAAGTCTCATGTCACTGCAAGCATGCACCATGAAACTTTGGGGCTAATGCAAAGTCATTTTTATTAGTCTTATCAAAGACCCGACTCATCATATTATAATTAGTCGGCCCTTGGGGACTACCAATTGCTCCTGTCAAACAATTCAAGGTACTACAATTTTCATATATTATTGAAGGATCCACTGCTCAATTGGTAAAGCACAAAGCTCTTAACCTCGTGGACGTGGGTTCAAGCCCCATGATGGGAGATTATATAATATGATGTTATTTTCAATGAAGTATTTATAAAGTCCCAGCTCAATATTATCTTCTACTGAGCCGGCCCTTGGGGGCTACACGTTGCTGTTTAAAGTGTACATGATCATATTTATAAAGTCCCTGCACATTATTGCATAATGATCCGGCCCTTGGGGGCTACACTGGTTGAATTTTTATGAGTATAAGGCAATTTCAAGTCCCAGGTTGCCGCAAGCATGACAACCTAGAACTTGGGGGATACATATGTGGAATACTCAGTTCTGACTGGTGATTGAGATGAACAACCTGGATTTCTTCACGCTTGTGATATTTATATTGAAGCAAGTCTTAAGCTGTTGCTATACTACCTTCTTAAGACTTGGGGGCTACAAATGATAGGCATATAAGAGGTATATTTTCAAGTTTGATGTTAACTACAATTATGACCCGGTGCCATCAATATTTGTAAACCGGCAAAGTTCTACATTCTTAAACCAGCAAAGTTCTACATTCTTAAACCGGCAAGTTCTACATTCTTAAACCGGCTAAAGATCAGATGAGTATTTCAAAGACCAATATTTTTGTTAAGCATTGGGAGCTGAGTCAAAGGAGTTATTCTTCACAATATTTCTCTGTGACAAACCAATGTCAACAAATTGATTATGAAGCTGGCCTATTGACCCGAATTTTCTAGAAGGAAATGACAAGGATTTAAGGATGCTCAGGATCAGTTTAACATGGATAAATCCAAATTAAACTGGGGGCTAATGTCGGGGATATACCCCGCGGTATGATCCGGCCGGAGTTATAACCCGGTTGGGACTTGATAAACCGGCTGACAGTTAAGACAAATAGTTAACCCAGACCGTAAACCGACAGGTTGATAAACCGACTGACAGTTAAGACTGATGGTAAACCAGATGGTAAACCGGCTCACAGATAAGTCAGATGATAAGTCAGATGATAACCCGACAGGAGTTAAGTCACATGATAACTCAGCACACCATCATAAACCGGCAGACAATCATAAACCGGCAGACCATCATAAACCGGCAGACAGTGATAACTGGTTGACAGTCATAACTCGGCAGATAAGTCGCCTGGAGTTATGAAGCCCGAGACGTTATGAAGCCCAAGACGTTAAGAAGCCCATGAAGAGAAGTCAGAATAGTTCAAGTCTTACTCTGAGTTGGACTCTACATGTAACCCGCCCCTTCAACATATATAAAGAGGGGCAGGGCACCCCAAGAGGGGAAAGGAAAATAATCTTAGGGCTAGACATAACTAGGAGAGCCGGTTTACGGCGACTCCCTCGTGATGATAATGAGACCTAGCCACAAACAGCATGTAGGGTTGTTACCGGATGATGTTTCCCGGGGCCCGAAGCTGTCTAAACCCTTGTCTTGTGTGTTGATCCGCCTCGCGTCTCTCATCCCAATCAACCCCTCTCAAGCTACCACATAGATGCGTTGGCCTGACGACTAAGTCCTCACACTAGGACATCTGCCATGACAATTCCACGACACTTCCTGAATAAAGGCAGTCAGCATATGACTTTGACCAGGAGTCAACTTGAAGTCAGGCATAGGAGTGTTGGGGTCCTTGTGCCAGAGATCAATGTAATCAAGGATCAATTTTGGATCCGAAAGTAGAGGCACATTTGTGCCTTTGGCTCTAGCGGCCTTGAGCTGCCTGTCTCTGATGATTTCAGCAAGTTCTTCATCATCAGCTTCGTCTTCATTAGATGGCACTTGAAAGGCGACCTGCTTCTTGTGAGGACTTGGTCGAGAGCCTCGTCCAGCAGTGGCCTTTTTCTGCAGCAGAGAGGGGCTAGTTGATGAATTTGGTGGAGCTGAAGAACTAGCAGAAGCTCCTGAGGCAATAGAGATGCCTGATGTCCTTTGGCATGTGGCGAGATGCACAGGTGCTGAGGATTTTGTCGGAGGAGCTAAGAACTTTGGCGGAGGAGCTGAGGACTTTGGAGGATCTAGAGCAGCTTGAGGAGTTAGTCGTGAGGACTTTGAAGAATCTGGCCGTGAGGGCATTGCTGAGGAACTTGGTCGTGAGGCCATTTGGGGTGAAGCACTTGGCTTATGAGTAGGCTTCTTTGCCATGGCCTTCTTTGGTTTGCTTGCAGAGGCCTCAGCAGTGGTAGCAGCAGCAACAAAGTCTCCATTAAATTTCCTCACTACTTCCTTAGCTATTTTGCCTAGCTTGGCCTGGCGCTTGGCCCATTCATCAGGATAGTCCTCACCACGCTTGAGGCTAGTGGGATCAGCTTCTTGCCCAGGTGCCAATGGAGGTCTTGGGCATGGAGGATTTAGAGCAAATTTCCTCATATACTTGGGAGTAACATATCTGTACTCCCTCCATTCCCGTGCCCATCTCCTCTCTATCCTTTGTATGCGCACCTTGCGCTGATTTTTATCCTCCTTGCCAAACTTGGCCTCATTAGGAGTGCAATAATCCTTGTATATGTCATCAGGGATCTCGAAAGCAGTATTGACCTCATGCCTCTTTCCTCCCTTCTGCGGCTTTTTACCATCAGCCATTTTCTTCAGCTGAGGAATATGAACATCAATATTTTCTGAAGAGGTGTGCAACTTTTCTTCGAGGAATGCTACAAATGAGTTAAGTTGATGAGAACCTAGTGATTCAACAACGGACATGAGTACCTGTGAACAGAGTATAGTTGCGAGGAATTTGGAGAGGTCATATGCGTTCCCAGAAGTTTTTCAAAAAAGAACAAGTTTGAGGAATTTGACCAGATGAGTCTTGAAGAATTTCACTAAGCATTCTTTGACTTAGGTTCTAGAGTTGTACAGATTAAAAAATCCACACAATTGAGGAATCTTGAAGAAAAGCGTTGCTTAGGGAAACAGATCAAGAACAGATGTTATGAGAGGTGTTCAGTGTGTGAAGATTTGAAGAATAAACACCTTTGTAGATTTTGTAGAAACATTTGAATCAAAGAGGTCAGTAAAAGTAAATTTTAATTACCCTTGATGAAGAACACGACGAACTGGGAATTGTAGATGTGAAGCTCGTCAGTTCAGATCTTCCACGCCCTAACTTGGCTGAGGAAGACAACTACGACGGCGGTGGAGTGAAGAAATCCGCAGCCGGCGCGAGTACGACGGCAACGAGGTCGAGGCAGTGAAGCTCTTCCTCACCGGCGACGATGGAAGTAGCGGCGACGCTAGGGTTTGAGAAGCTCGAGCGGGAGAGAGGTCGAGCGTAGTAAAAAACGAAGTGAGGAAGGGGAGGGGTATTTATAGCCGAAGTGAAAATTTGTTCGCCCGTAGAATTTGGACGAACGTGCCCCTGACCCTTCTCATTCGCTTGACATGTGTCACCCACGTACTGAGAGGTGGCGATCATGTGAGATCGTGGGTGAATAGATAGGTATTATCGTGGAATGTGGAACGGTTTAGGCGGCAACAACCGAAATTTTAGATAAGATAAGTTTTAACGTTATGTTCGCAAATTCTTCAGCTGATAAGGACACAGTGAAGATTTTGAACGTATTCCAAATAGAATGCACATGAAAAAGTTGTGAATAGTCTGGGTTGAGTTTAGCATCGAGGGGGAAGGGTCCGATCACATTCACTTAATAGAAAAGGCAACATGAAGAATTAGCAATAAGTGAATGCTGTAGAGGACATAAACTTATCGTTACAGAATATTATTCTGTTACCTTTGTTGAACTGATGAAGTCGAGCAGTTGTACTGATGCTTTTATTTTCGTTGCACTGATCGTTTTTATTAAAAGAGTAAATAAGAGCCCCGTTCCGCCGGCCACTTCCGCCGTCCACCAAGATACTTGTGGCCGATCCCTCCACCCGCCCGCCTCCCTCCCAGCAACCCAGGCCCCACCCTAGGCACGGCGATGGACGCCGGGGCGCGCGGGCGATAACGGCGGCGCTGCTGCTGGTGCTGGCGGCGCTCACAAGATCCAGGACGATGACGCGCCCAAGATCCCCGACTGCTGCTCCAATGACTTCTTGTTCATACGCCCCCTCCCCGTCTTCCTCCTGCTCCTCGCCTCTCCTGAGCGAGTGGCGCGGCCGGCCCCGATTCCCGACTCCGAGCCCGTGGCCGGGTGGCCGGTGGAGCTCCGTTCTGGCCGGGCCCAGGCGATCTGCCTCGGCGTGTTGCGTGCGCTGCTGAAGATCAGCCCCCTCCCCCTCCTCCTCCTCCCCGCCTCTCCTAAGCGAGTGGCGCGGCCGGCCCCGATTCCTGACTCCGAGCCCGTGGCCGGGTGGCCGGCGGAGCTTCGTTCTGGCCGGCCCCAGGCAATCTGCCTCGGCGTGTTGTATGCGCTGCTGAAGATCAGCCCCGCTAACAGAGTCCCTCTGAGGTCAGAAGGCTTGCTGACGAGAGACACCCATGTCGTCGAAAGGAAGAAGGCAGGTCTCAAGAAGGCTCGCAAGCGTCCCCAGTTCTCCAAGCGTGAAGCCGGATGCTTCATTGTTGTTAGAGTCGCTTCTGCGCCATCTTTCCCCACTTGAAAAAAGGCCCTCTACTGTCTTTGTTCTATGCTGGACGCCACAGATTTGTAATATTCGTTTTTTTTAAAGCAATTTTCTTGAGGTTACACAAGACGTTTTTTCTTGAAATCACTCCACCAAGCATGACGGGTGGTTCCTCAAGATTTGAAGCATGGCTTCTCATGGAGTGGGCGTATATGAAGCACTGTATTTGATAAGCTATCAACAGAATAAACATGTCCCGGTGACAAATTTCAGAGTGATACTCTGATTTTCTGATGGGGATTCGAAATGCGAACAAATATGCCGCCTCTTCGTATCTGGTTTGACTGCAAAACTTTGTATTAGGTATTTGTGTACTGTGAGCTGAGGAGATTCCATTGCTAATTAATTATTCTGAACTATGTTGATGCTGGTAGAGCTACTCTAGTAGTATTTGATCTGGGGCTAACGGTAGTTACTTACTACTGTACTCCCTCCGATCCTATTTAGTCTGCGCCTAAGTTTTTCCAAAAAAATCCGCAATAGTCTGCGCGCTGAGATCTTTCACCCATTCTTTCCAACTGTACCCCTCCACTATCACTTTAGTGGGTAACTCTCGCATTAACTACGCCAGCTCGCATGCCTTTCTTTAAATCAGAACGAGGAGAAAAGGAAGGGCCAGCCAATCAGCGGACACAGCGCATGAGATGGCGTGGGAATCAGCTGCATGCAGCATTTATAGCGATTGTGATCTTCCTGTGCAATCCATCCCAGTACAGGGGCAAAGTAGTCCAAAACATCACAACGGGAGCTCTCCTTGGTATCTGTGTTTGCTCTTAGGCGCACACTAAATAGGATCGGAGGGAGTATTTGACATGAGACCGAGCACGATACGAGCTATAAAATGACAGCTCGTATTTTGCGAAACTTTCGCGGTAGGTAGGCAACGAAATTTCACAAAGAATTGTCAAATGTGAAACTTTTAAAGAGGCCAAAGATTTCAGTTCAACGTCTACGCAAAACTATCCAAAATGTGAAACTTAGTCATGTTGAACGTTTCCTCAAATTCGCAATTGGTGAAGAGTAATTTGAAATACGGTGAGACCCTTCGTGCTGTTTTTCTGTCAGATAAAACAGAATACTCGTACTGATCTTTGTGTGTGTTTGTACTGAGGAGGTATTTTTTAAAGAGTAATTTTGAATGGTTTCGGAAGAAAGTATTTGAACTGATGTCCGTATGATTTTGTACTGAGCGTGCTTTCGCAGACTAGACTTTACTCTTATTTTTTGGTATGGCTTTTCCTCGTAATTTTCCAATGGTTTATGGTATCATAGTCGTCGAACTTGCATGGTTTATATCATTTGTACTGAATGATATTTTTTCAAAGTGATTTTTCTTTTCAAAATAGAGTACTAGTACTGAGCGCAGTTTTGTGTTTGTACTGAGCATTCTGTTTTTTTGTTCGAAAACAGAGTAGTTGAAATGATCTTTATATGTGTTTGTACTGAGCATGTTTTCACAGATAGGACGTCATTTTTTTAACTTGCATAATAAAACAGTGGACTTAGATCTCCAGATGTTTTGAACGGCCTCCCGTCGAGACATGGACTTATATAACTGAACCTTTTTTGGGATTACCTACAATTTTAGATTTGTTTTCTCGTCCAAACTGACGACACCATCAGCTCCGAATTTGCATGGTTTCACTAGTTGAACTGACGGATGTTTTCTTTTTGTTTCGTTCAAACTCAGACATTTTTTGCAACGAAGGTATGTACTTCCTTTTGTTTGCGACTTGAACAATTTGCATGATTTTTTTAATAAATATTTTGTACTTCTATTTATTTTCTTCAATGAAGAAAACAATGATCATTTGAACTAATTGTCAACCCCAAACTTTTGTGAAAAAAAATCTCTGAACTTGTCGTATCCTCGAGTTTGAATGGATGTAAATAATTTTTGCCAAATTGCTCTAGATTTCTGTATGGTACGCACACAACCTTGATGAGCCAATGTAAAAGTACATATGAACTTCCTGGATTTGAGAACGCATACTTCAGTACATAGCGCGCCATTAAATTGCTGGACAACGACTAAAAATGCATAAAAACTGCCAAAGATGCGTAGTGCACCATTGAGGTATTAACCATTCATACTTTCTAGATACATTACAGTGCATCTACATACCAAAGGTATGTGTATAGCAAGAATTTGAAAAAAATCTAAATCCCCCTCACGCTTTTGTACTTGGTCTTCTCACATTTATCTCATTTTTCAACATTACTTCTTCCTCTTCTACTAGTACCTCTCACTAGCCTTCTTTGATTCTGCACCCAGCAAGCCCAAGATGTCCATAAATAAAAAAAACCGACAAACACTGCACAAAAAGATGTTAATAGGGTCACAAGAATGCTAAAAGAATACAATATAAACAATGATGCTAGAATAGTAATTGTGTAACACCATTCGACAACTACAATTCGTGAAGGAAATATATCAAAACATCCACCAAAGAGGTGCATGAATATTAGTTTCCCATGGAAATTATAAAAACTATACACAGGTAGCCAGCTTTTCTCCTCTGTTTTTTTGCATACTCAAAGAATATGAAGTCTGAAAGGTTCTAATTGTGGAACACACTCCAAATCAAACCTATTTTCCTATTCCACATCAAAAGATAAACTGTTTGAGGATAATCCAACTTGGAAAGGTAGTCATCTTTTCCAAGGGACCTTCTCTGAGCAATAAGAAGAAAGTTCATGCCACAAAAGGGACCTTCTCTAAGCAGTAAGTAGAAAGTTCAGGTCACAAAGTCTACTCTTAGACATATACACAATAAAATAAAACAATGATCACTTGAACTAATTGGAGAATAACATGCGAGCATATAGCATTTGATCACTTGATCTTATAGCAATAGGAATAAGAAATATGTACGGCCTCTGACCTGTGGAGATTATAAGAAATTTGTAAATACTAGTACTGCAAGCAACATTTATAAATACTAGTGAACTTGAACTTATGGTTTCTCGAGATTTGAACTGATTGTGTTACAAGCACACGCACAAAAATCCAACGAAACTGATATCAATACATGTTAAAAAGATAATCAAGTTCATGTATATTAATTTTGAGAAGTTCAGAAAGAAACTTTTTTAAAAGTTTGTACTGAAAAGATGTGCAAACATATTTAGTGCTTTTTCTAGGAAGGAACTCAATTCAACAAAACATTTGCAAACATCTCGGCTTTGAACTTCTGTATTTTTTTTATTTGAGCTTACTTCTCTTGAGATTTGAACTGATTTGTGTTACAAGCACACGAACAACTCCGAATGATGTTAGTACATGTAAAAAAGATGACCAAGTGCATGTATATTAATCGGAGAAGTTCAAAACGGAGCTTCATATTCACCATACTGACTAGACCAATACTGAAAAATTGAAGTACGAGAGGGAGACCAGCTTAAGTTCAAACTACACAAACATAAGCTGCAAGCTCTATGCAAAGTAAACTAGCATCTATTTTCAAAAGCATCTACTTTTGAAATGGATGGTTATAGGTTTAGACAGAAGTTAAGTTTCAGCAATGCCCTTGCAGCAAAGCAAACTAAAATGTATCATTTTGCCTCAGGACTCTGCACATTTAAAGCATAATTCACTGAAAAGAACACACAAGTTGAACTGAAAATCAAAAGAAAAGTTGGGGTAGCATGCCTGTGAGGAAGGAGGTCGAGGGCAGCAGGGCGCACAGTGGGCGAAGGACGCACAAGGAAGATGAGTTACCTCGTCACTAGGCTGCGAGGTGACCTCCATCATGGAGGTCCTCGTGTTGGGGTGCATCAGCAACGAGTGGTGGGGCTGCGACAGGGGACAGGTTGGAGCGTGCACGCATGGCGACGTCATCCTTGTCGTCATGGAGAAGTAGGACTGCTGGAGACATTGCAAATCAGGACAACAATATTACATGTGTTTCTAAAGTTGAGTAAAACATGTTTGAGATTAATAACAGTACACATATCATATCTTTTAGCTATCAGTTCAAGAGTCGAAAACTTTTCGAACTGATGTTTTTCTGTCATCGAACTGATGTAATTTTTTGTATTTTCAATTGTTGTAAAATATGTAGTTGAACTTACAGATTTCCATTTGTAATTTTGCTCTTATAAAGATCATGTGTGTTTGTTTACATACTGAAAACGGAATACATACTGAACTTGACAATACGGAAACAACAATACTTCATACTCATTCTCTCTTTGTTGCCATAAGGTTAGAGCTTACAGCCACATGAGCAAAATCTTTTATTGTATTTTGTAATAATATGACATATAGTATAAAACCAAACTGGGTTTTAACATATACAATTGAACTTTTTCTGTACGTGTTTTTTGAACTGATGACATATATACATGGTGAACTATAGAGCATCAGTTTTTGCAGTAAATGTCGTGGTAATGATTCTGACAATAAGAAAGGGGTAGGATAAAGGAGCATGATCTATCGAGATGCATATGGGTGACACGGTGGTTTTAGCGAGTTCGGGCCTCTCACGGTGGAGATAACAACCCTACGTATCGTGCTCCGGAGAGGCTTTGTTTTATCTGAGTATGTATCCGGAGATTACAATGTGTGTTTGAGAGAGAGGGGAGAGCGGATCTCCATGCCTGAGCTATGTCCTGAGACTAATGGTTAGAAAGAGAGAGAGGTGGAAGAAAAGACCCCTTAGTCTAGTGGTGGGGGGTGGCTTATATAGAGTGCGCCACCCCCTCACCCCTTATGTTACATGGTGGAGGATCAATGCCATAATGCCTGCCCACTACAAAACCGTCATGCTGGCTATTGGTCTTCGCATATCCGAGTGAGTTACACGGTCGAGTGGAATGAGCTCGTCGAGTGCAGTGCCGTGCTCCGAGTGGTGATCGCCGTCCGAGTGACTTTCAAGTTGCGGTACATAATGACGGCGATCTGGCCCAGGGGCCCAGTACAAAGTATACGGTGTCCATGGGTAGGGCCTTTAGGTCAGGCCTGTTACCCTACCCCCAATACGTGTCCTCGTCATTAGCCCCCGAATCGGTCGAGGTTGAGCGGGTTGAGTCGAGGTGAATTCCCAGATGAGTCGAGTGCTGCGGAGGCACTTATGAACTCCCTCTGGTCATCCGGCGATCTTATTTCCGCATGTTGCCTTGACGGATTCCAGATTGTATGGTGTCCGAGTGAAATGAGCTCAAATGGGTCCACGGAGGAGCGTTAAACTCACCTTATAGCAATTTTTTTTGGAGTGATTTGGAGCTGGTCCTGCATTGAGTAACTGATTACTCGGAATTTCTTCATGCCTAGAACGTGTCTTTGTTTTATTGTTTGGCCATCACTCGGACCGGGCGGACCGTTCCGAGTGGATACCATTCCAGTGGGGGCACGCTGAGTGCACCCACTGGGTGTAGTCCCAGAGACTGCCGTCGACTGCGGGCAGTCGGCGAGAGTCTTAGAGCCTGTCTTTTTTGTTGTTGTTCATCACTCGGACTGGTCAGGCCGTACCGAGTGGAGATTACTCCAGTGGGGGCACGCTGAGTGCACCCACTGGGTGTAGTCCCCGAGACCGTCGTCGACTGCGGGCATTCGGTGGGGGTCTGCGAGAACTAAAACTCTTCTTAGATGGTACTGATCGAACTTGTTCTTCTCTGACTCGGAGGTCGAGTAATTCTGGAGCTGGTTTTGCATCGAGCAAAATGTTTCTTTCTGAGTTCTCTTCCAGTGGGGGCACGCTGAGTGCACCCGCTGGGTGTAGTCCCCGAGCCTCTGTCGGACTAGACGAGTCGGGCAGAGGGTCTAAGTCTCCTGGTAAACCTCCACGTAGTCGACACGGTAGATATCTTTTAGTCTGAAATTGAGTCAATCGGATGCATCTTCAGGTGCTTGACATGGTAAATAAGCTCAGCCTGGAGCTGAGTCAGTCGGAATGATCATCGTGCACTCGGCACGGAATAAATTCAGCCTGGAACTCGGTCAAGCAGGTGAATCTTCGTGCTCTCGGCACAGTGAATGAATTCGGCTTTGAAACTGCCGATTGTAGAAAAAAGCTGGACACTCCAGGGAGTAATATTTCCATTAGTACTTCTACCATTAGATTTTGCATGAAAGGGGGATTTGTAAGAGTACATTGTATCCGCAGAGGAGCTTCATTTTCACCCTTTTGCATGAAAGGGGTATTTGTCCGAGTGGACGTGCTTCCCGACTAATCGAGGTATGTTGACTGCAAGGAAAGACTTAGTGGCACTTGTATGTCTCCCGGAGCAGATAGACTAGTGGTCTGACATGGACGTGCCATGAAACCCGAGTGACGAGGCTAGTGTGTAGGCTAACTCTCCGGGGAGAGGCCACTTATTATCCCGGGGGAACACCAGCACGTGCCATCTCAGAGTCCAAGTTTGTGAAACTGACGCCTTGGAACCTAGGATAGGGCCAAGTTATCCGTAGAGGAGCGTTGTTTTCACCCTTTTGCAGTCTTGAAGATGACTTTAGGTAATGATTTGGGCGATCGTCCGAGTGGACAGTACTACCCTTATAGATTTTCGGCAGACCGGGCAAGTATGGTCAGAAAGATATTCCTGATGTGATCGATGGGTTGATTGAATGGGCGTAACCCCTCAGGGCGGCATGGCCGACGGCTGTGCGTAGCCCCCGAGTGATGCTCGAAAGAGGCAAGCTTGCTACAGAATGTGATATGAGGTTTGATCATATGAGTAACTTAGTCGTTCCCGTGTTGGGGGTGTAGAGGTAAAGACATGTCCAACTGATGGTGACGCGCGAGGTGGTTAAGGGGCGATGATGTGTACAACCGAGTGACGACGCGCGGGGCGGCCGAGTGGTGAAGACGTGCATAACCAAGTGGCAACGCGCGGGGTGGCCGAGTGGTGAAGGCGTGCACAACCGAGTGGCAAATCGCGGGGTGGTCGAGTGGTGAAGACCTGCACAACCGAGAGGCGACGCGCGGAGCGACCAAGCGGTGAAGACGTGCACAACCGAGTGGCGATGTGCGGGACGGCCGAGTGAGGATGCACGAGGTGGCCGAGTGAAGGATTACGTGTCCAACCAACGGGTGACGCGCGGAGCGGCCGTGTGGTGAAGGCATGCACAACCGAGAGGCGACGCGCGGAGCGGCCAAGCGGTGAAGACGTGCACAACCGAGTGGCGACGTGCGGGATGGCCGAGTGAAGATACGTGAGGTGGCCGAGTGAGGGACTACGTGTCCAGCCAAGTAGATGAAATTGTCTTCGAAGGAGTTAGCCAGATGCTTTCGAAGTTAATGTAGCGACGAGGATGATGTAGTGTGGTTGCGATGCAACAAGACCGGCGTGACAACTGAGTCTGAGTAGGAATGAAGATGGCGCGCAGAGCGTCTGGGTGATTATAAAACTTGTCAAAGTGGTGGGTCGAATGCACTTGTTGAAGTGAAGGATCTAACTGGTGATGAAGCACTCAACCACTCAGGAGAGTGTCATTCCAAATGAGTTGCAACACCCGAGTGCGGCGTAGCTCCCGAGCGTACTACAGGCTCCAACAACGGACATGTTGGAATACGGGAAATATAGTGTTGAATGGATAATTTGCAATCCATTGAGTCAGACTCAGGTAAGGATGAGGAGAAATTTCCGAGTGATGCTCGAAAGAGGCAAACTCGCAAAAGAGTGAAATGTGCAATTTAATTATAAAAGGGACTTATCAATCTCATGCCTGACGAGGTCTATGTCATTGATATGATGAAGAGGATTCCTCTGAGGGGTTGGCCGAATGTGTTTGAAGCCAACAGGTGACAAGGTCGGTGTTGTGGTGCGCTAGGACTGGTACGGTGACCGAGTCCGAGCAGCGATGAAGTTGGCGCATAGGGTCGTCGAGTGATCGCATAACTTGTGTAAAAATGGCACAAGCCAACGAAATAATTTCTCCAGGAAATTTGATGTGTGCTGAAATGATTTGTGTTTATAACACCCATAGACACCCACTGGGAGTGCAAGGACTTGCTGGTTAACCGCAAGAGTCTGAAAGAGCGAAGGATCCGTTCGAACTTGTCGAAGCGACGGATCCGACTAAACTCATTGGAATACTGGCTCAAATAAAGTGGAAGTGTAGTGTTTCGACTGAGTTGCAGCCTCGGAGGACCGATGCAAACTCGAAACGAAGAACGACACATGGTGTTCGTGAATGATGTATGCGAAAAAATGGAAGCTGGACTCGTGAGTCACATTACCAGTACTAAGAAAGTGTGTGAAAATAAACATCCGAGCGTAGAGGTACACTCGATGGTGTGGCCTCCGAGTGGACGTGATGTGTGAATTACGGGATACTCGGGAAGACGGAAATAACAGAATGTAAAATGACTTAGCTGTCTGAAGGCGCGCGAGTGGCCGAGTGGTGATGAGGCGACCAACCGAGCGGCGACACGCGGGGCGGCCGAATGGTGACGAGGCGATGGTGACAGTCGACCTTCGTCTCGGTGTCCTTGCGGATAGGGATGGAGCGCACATTATACTTGTGATGCAGCTCCTTGAATTAGAGGTTTGCTCTTGTCTCAGTCGGATTTTGGCTACTTAGGCGAGTCCTTGGACTGCAGCTAAGCCTCCGAGTGGGAGGCTTGCTCTCCACTCGGTAGGATTTCAAACACTTAGGCGAGTACTGGACTGCAGCTAAGCCCCCGAGTGGGAGGTTTGCTCTCCACTCGGTAGGATTTTTTTCAAACTTAGGCGAGTACTGGACTGCAGCTAAGCCCCCGAGTGGGAGGTTTGCTCTCCACTCGGTAGAATTTTTTTTTAAACTTAGGCGAGTACTGGACTGCAGCTAAGCCCCCGAGTGGGAGGTTTGCTCTCCACTCGGTAGGATTTTATTTTCAAACTTAGGCGAGTACTGGACTGCAGCTAAGCCCCCAAGTGGGAGGTTTGCTCTCCACTCCGTAGGATTTTTTTTACTTAGGCGAGTACTGGACTGCAGCTAAGCCCCCGAGTGGGAGGTTTGCTCTCCACTCGGTAGGATTTTTTTTCAAACTTAGGCGAGTACTGGACTGCAGCTAAGCCCCCAAGTGGGAGGTTTGCTCTCCACTCGGTAGGATTTCTTGAACTTAGGCGAAACAGATTCGCAGCTAAGTCACCCACTGGGGGATTTTGGTGACGGCGACGCGCGGGGCGGCCGAGTGGTGATCAGGTGACCAACCGATGGCGACGCGTGGGGCGGCCGAGTGGTTATGAGGCGACCAACCGAGCGGCGACGCGCGGGGCGGCCGAGTGGTTATGAGGTGACCAACCGAGCGGCGACGCGCGGGGTGGCCGAGTGGTTATGAGGTGACCAACCGATGGCGACGCGCGGGGCGGCCGAGTGGTTATGAGGTGACCAATCGATGATGACGCGCGGGGCGGCCGAGTGGTTATGAGGTGACCAACCGAGTGGCGACGCGCGGGGCGGCCGAGTGATTATGAGGTGACCAGCCGATGGCGACGCGCGGGGCGGCCGAGTGGTTATGAGGTGACCAACCGATGGCGACGCGCGAGGCGGCCGAGTGGTTATGAGGTGACCAACCGAGTGACGACGCGCGGGGCGGCCGAGTGGTTATGAGGTGACCAACCGATGGCGACGCGCGGGGCGGCCGAGTGGTTATGAGGTGACCAACCGAGTGGCGACGCGCGGGGCGGCCGAGTGGTTATGTGGTGACCAACCGATGGCAACGCGCGGGGCGGCCGAGTGGTTATGAGGTGACCAACCGATGGCAGCTCGAGATGTGGATCTTGCTGACATCGTGGTCTCCGACGGTGCACTCGACATGGAGCATCACGTCGACTGACTTGGCAGCGCTGGCAGGCATGATGAGCCTGACCATGGCGGTTACGACCGACAGATGTGCTGCATGTGGAGGTACGACCAGCCCTATCCAAGTGAATCCTGCATGTTACCCGAACATTCAGGCAACAGATTAATACTATAACATGGAGTACTAATTATGTATGCTTTTGAAGAGTAGTAAGGCTGGTCACAATGGGGTGAAAATTAGGAGTAACATCACATATTTCAATACAACGTTGCTTATGTGGCACATATTTAATGAAGAGTGAGGTGCTTGTGGTAACTAGCTAAGTTACCGGAACATCACACACTTCAAGAAACAATGAGTCTATAAGCTAATAAATGCATCGTTGCATGACACTACCTATATGTTCCTACCCACTGTGGAGGTAGTAACATAGTCTAGATAAGTGTGTATGTTACTACCTTATGTTCCTACCCATTGTGACCAGCCTAATAGCAAATGGTACTATTAGCATGCAATTATGGCTACACCGGACTGCATGTCTCGGTTATGCATGCCACAAATTAAGCCCCCATTCACCACTGGCTGCATTCACGGCATGCATGCATCAGCTGCTGCGTTAAGTACGCAGTTAATGGCGTGGGAGCCTAACAGATTTGGTGAACATGCAACAGAGAGGATCGACGAAAAAACTACGTACGCATGGATGCGTTCAGCGTTGGTCGCAGTTACGGCATGCATTGGCTGCCGCATTATGTACGCAGTTAATGGCACGGGTGCCTAACCGATCCAATGAACTTGCAGCCAAGAGGATTGAGGAAAAAACTATGCATGCATGGATGGGTATGGATAAGTATTAATTAAAGGAAGAGAGAAAGATTACGACCGGGCGCGGACGAGGGATGCCTTGTCTTCTCGCGAAGTCGGGTCGCTGGTCGTGGTCACCGGGAAGATCCGGACCGTTTCTGCAGTCGCTGTTGCGGCGTGCCGTGCGTGAGGGGCCGCCGTCGACGCCGTAGATGAGGGCGGAAACGACGTGGTGGACTGCGCCGGTGCCTGTGTGTAGGAGCTCGGTGGTGGAGTCGTAGACGAGGCCGGGGACAACGGGACGGACCCGCCGGTGGTAGTTTCTAAGAGCTCGCCGACGGCGTCGCAGATGAGGCCGGAGACGACGCGGCGGACCGCGCCGGTGGCCGTTTGCGGCAGTTGCCATTGATAATGATCCGTTGAGAAGGCAAGAAAGATGAGGAGCGACTCGTCCTCTTCTCTTCTCCTCTGCTTCATGATAAACTCATGGCTAGGTAATGTATTGTAAAAATACTAGATTGAATGGATACTTCCCTGATCCTTTTGTTTGTGCGAATGATGCGATGACCAGAGCGCCAATTTCTCTGGCGATGGTAGTTGATCCGCTGTTGAAGATTGAAGAAAAAACCATTTGCACCATGGTTTGATAGACGCCATGCCCCACGGTGGGCGCCAACTGTCGTGGTAATGATTCCGACAATAAGAAAGGGGTAGGATAAAGGAGCATGATCTATCGAGATGCATATGGGTGACACGGTGGTTTTAGCGAGTTCGGGCCTCTCACGGTGGAGATAACAACCCTACGTCTCGTGCTCCGGAGAGGCTTTGTTTTATCTGAGTATGTATCCGGAGATTACAATGTGTGTTTGAGAGAGAGGGGAGAGCGGATCTCCATGCCTGAGCTATGTCCTGAGACTAATGGTTGGAAAGAGAGAGGTGGAAGAAAAGACCCCTTAGTCTAGTGGTGGGGGGTGGCTTATATAGAGTGCGCCACCCCCTCACCCCTTATGTTACATGGTGGAGGATCAATGCCATAATGCCTGCCCACTACAAAACCGTCATGCTGACTATTGGTCTTCGCATATCCGAGTGAGTTACACGGTCGAGTGGAATGAGCTCGTCGAGTGCAGTGCCGTGCTCCGAGTGGTGATCGCCGTCCGAGTGACTTTCAAGTTGCGGTACATAATGACGGCGATCTGGCCCAGGGGCCCAGTACAAAGTATACGGTGTCCATGGGTAGGGCCTTTAGGTCAGGCCTGTTACCCTACCCCCAATACGTGTCCTCGTCAGTAAACACAACTCATATTTCAGAATCAGGAGATGGATCGAACTGATCGTTCTAGGTACGGTGAACTGATTTTTGCAGATAAAAATTTAGTTTCTAGGTACGGCGGACTGCTACTCGCGACTAACTCAACCATCTCGATGGCATGGGGTTGAACTGAGGACAGCTATGGGAGTAGGGAGCATCGAGCGCGGTGGGTGGTGGCGCATACCTAGGTGAAGCAGGAAGGAGACGCACATGTGAACAAAGGTTGGCTGCTTTAGGCCCCGCGGTTGGAGGTCGTCTTCAGCCATGGCAAGCACCGGGGTGCGCCTTCCTCAGTCGCGGAGCAACTTGTGCCTCCACACTTTCCCACAAATTGTCTAGAACACAAGGTTTAGCAACATGATAAGTAGTAGTAGTAGTAGTAGTAGTAGTAGTAGTAGTAGTAGTAGTAGTAGTAGTAGTAGTAGTAGTAGTAGTAGTAGTAGTAGTAGTAGCATTAATGTAGGTGGCAAGGTAGCAGTGGCAAAAAAGTAGGCAACTATTCTTAGTTTGCTCCACAACAGCTTCAGTTGACATTTTGCTACTACTTTCAGTTGGAAAAGAAAGACAAAACGGATAGAAAATCCCCCAGTTGCGGTAGTGAACCTTTTTACTGAACAACTACAATTCTACCATATAGTAAACTGTTGTATAATTAGAAAACAATCTGAATTTTTTGCACAAACACCGTACTGTTTTATATGTTTTCCAAGACCTTGAGATAGGTCACGTACTGAACTGAGAACACCTAGTTTGTGTTTCAGGAAATAAAATAGACATCCTCTCCTTTTTGTGATAAAACTAGTGTGGACTTGGGAGGAGCGGCAGTGTGGACGGACAATTAACCTCTCTTTTTCTCTTGCTCCTGAATGCATGCAGCTGGGATCCCGAGGCGACAGAGGTGGTCGTCGCGCGGTAGGGAGGAGCAGGAAGGGGCGGAGGTGGTTGTTGCCGATGCTACGCCTTCCCACCGGTGGCCGCCCTTGTGGAGGCAGATCCATGGTCCGTCGCGGAGGTGGGAGGCGAGGGCGCGGTGCGTCGCCGGATGTTAGATGAAATTCGAACTAGATTAGATGAAATTTTACACACACAAAATGCACGGTGGGAACTAGATTAGAAGAATTCTTTTTCACATTTTGAACCACTGAGTTTTTGCACAGTGTACTTATATAGTTTCATCTTTATAGCAAACTACAGTAGAAATGAAAATATGTTGGAGGGAGCATGCTAGATTAGAAGAAATTCTTTTTTCACATTTGACACCTGAACTTCGACTTGTTATCCCCAACAAACTCCCCTTGAATGTTTTGTTTTTTTCGAACTTCCCAAGTTTACGTTTTCGAACTGATTGAATAGTAGTATGTGAGCTCACCAACACGATGAAATTTCTACTAAACACTAAGGTGCATAATATACACACAAGGTACCTGAACAATTTACTTAGCCATGGAGCAAGCAGTTGGACTACCGAGTTGGACGGCAAGCTGTGGCCATCGGATGCGGTGACACGAAGTGACGGACCCCTGCGGGGGGTGGGGGTAGGTCGCCAAGGCGGCAATAGGGACGACTGGTCGTGCCGATTGGTGGCGCTATGGTGGCTCCTGACAGTGGCGGCTAGAAGCAGCGGGGCCGGCGGCGGCGCGTGGAAGCAGGGGACCGGCGGTGGCGCGTGGAAGCAGGGGACCGGCGGTGGCGTGTGTAAGCAGGGGATCGGCAGTGGCGCGTGGAAGCAGGGGACCGGCAGTGGCGCGTGGAAGCAGGGGGCGCCTGGAGCGAGGGACGAGGTGGGGGCGGGGCGGGGCGGGGCAGCGCCGGGATCCAAGAGGAGGTGGGAGAGGGGCGGCGCCGGAGACGGGGAGGAGGTGGGGGCGGGGCAGCGGTGGGATCCGGGAGGAGGTGGGGGCGGGGCGGCGGCGGGATCCGAGAGGAGGTGGGGGCGGGGCGACGCCGGGAAACGGGGAGGAGGTGGGGGCGGGCGGCGCCGGGAGCCTGGAGAAGGTGGGGAGCGGGGAGAAGGTGGGGGCGAGCCACGCCGGGATCCTGGAGAGGGTGAGACCGGGGGTGAGTCGTATGGGTGGGGTGGTTTTTTTTCCAAGTACTCGGCGGGTTTAATTAGCTGATCTAAAAAAACGAATGCGCGTCTATATATTTAGTCAATGAAGAAAAACGACGGAAATGGTGAAGACATTGCAAAGTTGAAGAAATTGAACAACTGAGGAATTTCAAAAACTGAAAAAAAACTCAAATTGAAGATTTTCAACTTTTGGTGGTGGCGTGACCCACAGTATAAGAATGATGATTTCAGACACCGCGTACAATTGTCGTAGGGTCCTGAGAATCAAATTCTTCATTAATTTCTTCACGACTTAGAGTGTTAGTCTTCATTGATTGAAGGAAAACGTTTCTTCTTGCGTTGCACATCGAAGTCATCAATTTTGCAAAAGTGTTAGGATGAGTGTCCTTTTCAAAGAACATTCGAAGATTCTAGGATATTTAGCTCACACCGCAACTTTCTAAATCTCTTCTCATCCAAGGGCTTTGTGAAGATATCGGCTAGCTGTTCTTCTGTCTACACATGCTCAATAGAAATGTCGCCCTTCAACACATGATCATGAGGAAAATGATGACAAATCTGAATGTGCTTTGTCTTCGAGTGCTGAACTAGGCTATGGGCAATCTTGATTGCACTATCATTGTCATAGTAGAGAGGCACATTCTTCATGTTGACGCCGTAGTCCTTGAGAGTTTGCTTCATCCATAACAGTTGAGGACAGCAAGAACCAGCAGCAATGTACTTAGCTTCAGCAGTAAACAGTGATACGCAGTTCTGTTTCTTCGAGGACCAACAGACCAAAGATCGTCCGAGGAAATGGCATGTGCCAGATGTTGACTTGCGGTCCACACGATCACCAGCATAGTCAGAGTCTGAATATCCAATGAGATCAAAAGCCGAGCCCTTGGGATACCATAATCCAAGTTTTGGTGTGTGAGCTAGATATTGAAGAATATGCTTCACAGCCTTATGGTGTGATTCCTTCGATGTAGCTTAAAATGGGGCACACATGAAAACACTAAGCATAATGTCTGGCCTAGATGCACATAAGTACAAGAAAGAACCAATCATGGAGCGGTATACCATTTCATCGAAGTCAATACCATTTTCATGAGTGCATAGATGGCCATTTGTGGGCATAGGAATTTTGACCCCTTTGCAATCTTGCATGCCGTATTTCCTCAGTACATCCTTGAGGTATTTCTCCTGAGATATGAATATGCCATTGTGCTATTGATGAATTTGAAGACCTAAGAAGAATTTCAATTCTCCCATCATAGACATCTCATATTCCTCTCTCATCATATAACAAAATTCGTAAGTGTAAATTTGGTCAGTAGAACCAAAGATAATATCATCAACATATATTTGGCACACAAACAATTCACCATCATAAGATTTAGTGAAAAGAGTAGGGTCAAGTGAACCGGGTTTGAAGCCTTTCTTCATGAGGAATTCCTTCAAAGTATCATACCACGCCCGAGGGGCCTGCTTGAGGCCATAGAGGGCCTTATTGAGTCTGAAGACTTTGTCAGGATGCTTTGGATCTTCAAAACCTGGGGGTTGAGCAACATATACTTCTTCCTCAAGCTTACCATTGCGGAATGCATTTTTCACATCCATTTGATATGAAGTGATATCATGATGGTTAGCATAAGCAAGTAATATGCGAATAGCCTCAAGTCTAGCAATAGGTGCAAAAGTTTCATCGAAATCAATTCCTTCAACCTATGTGTAGACTTGAGCTACATGCCGTCCCTTATTCCTCACCACAAGGCCATTTTCATCTTGCTTGTTGCGGTAGATCCACTTTGTGCCAATGATATTGTGCTTGTGAGGATCTGGACGTTTGACCAGTTCCCAGACGTTGTTGAGCTCGAAATGATGTAATTCTTCTTGCATAGCTTGAATCCACTCAGGCTCCAAAAATGTTTCATCTACCTTAGTGGGCTCTATGATAGAGACGAAAGCAAAGTGCCCACAAAAGTTAGACAAATGTGAATCTTTTGAGCGTGTGAGAGGACCTGGAATGTTGATGTCGCTGATGATTTTCTCATTCTGCACTTCGTTTGCAACGCGAGGATGAGCGGGTTGTCGTTGAGGAGTTTGATCAGCATTTTCTTCAGCACCATTTTCTTCAGGTGCATCAGCATGACGTTCTTCACGTTCTGGAATGATTTCTTCAACAGATTCTTCGGTAGGAATGACATCCCCAGTAGCCTTGAACTTGATAGTTTCCTCAGGTGACTGTTCATCTAACACAGAAGGTAGGTGCTCTCTTTACGAGCCATTAGTTTCATCGAACCGCACATCTACAGTCCCAACAACTTTGTGAAGAACGTTGTTGAAGACTCTGTAGGTGTGCGAGTCCTTTCCGTAACCAAGCATAAAACCCTCATTTGCTTTCGGTGCAAATTTTGAGTTGTGATGGGGATCTCTAATCCAACATTTAGCACCGAAGACTTTGAAATAACTCACATTGGGTTTCTTGTCAGTGAGAAGTTCATAAGCAGTCTTCTTGAAGAATTTGTGAAGATATACCCTGTTGATGATGTGGCATGCAGTATCAATTGCCTCAATCCAGAAACAACGAGGTGTCTTGTATTCATCAAGCATAGTGCAAGCCACCTCAACAAGAGTCCTATTCTTGCGCTCCATGACTCCATTTTGCTGAGGAGTATAAGGAGCAGATAACTCATGAGTAATACCAAGTTCATCAAGATAGTCATCAAGACCAGAATTCTTGAACTCAGTTCCATTGTCACTTCTAATGTGCTTAATCTTCACACCAAAGTTGGTTGAAGCCCTCGAGGAAAATCGTTTGAAGACTTCCTGCACCTCATGTTTGTAAGTGACAATATGCACCCATGTGTAAGGAGAGTAATCATCAACAATAACAAAGCCATATAGAGATGCATCATTTGTAACTGCAGAATAATGATTAGGACCAAAGAGACCCATGTGAAGCAATTCAAAAGGTCGAGTAGTAGTCATGATAGTCTTTGCTGGATGCTTGGCCTTGATCATCTTTCCAGCTTCACAGGCTCCGCATAAGTGATCCTTGAGGAATTTGACATTCTCAATGCCAATGCCATGCTTCTTCTTCGCGAGCGTGTGCAAATTCCCCATGCCTGCATGACCACGTCGTCGATGCCACAGCCAGCTTTCTGAAGCTTTTGCAAGTAGACATACGGCTGGTTGAGGTCCTGTAGAGAAATCAACAATATACATATCTCCTCTCCTAAGGCCTTCGAAGACTTTGGAATTGTCAGCTTCCATGATCACAACACAACGATACTTGCCAAAGACAACAACCATATCATGATCACAAAGCATTGAGACAGATATGAGGTTGTATCCTAAGGACTTGACAAGCATGACTTTGTCCATGTGTCGATCCTTTGTGATCGCAACCTTACCTAGACCCAATACCTTGCTTTCGCCTTTGTCAGCGAAGATGATATTCTTCAGATGCGATGGAGATAAGGGAACATCCATCAATAGATTCTTGTCACCATTTATGTGATTTCTACATCCACTATCGAGGACCCACTCATTGGCTTTGGGTTGATCATCCTGCAGATGAATTAGTGCAGCTTACGAACTCATATACTTCATCAGTGAAGAACATGACATCAATTTCATCAAGCAACAAAATAGATAAAGCAGTATTAGGACGTGAGAATTGAGGATTCATTTCTTCATGATTAGCCTGCGTCCTTTCAGGCATTTTCAGGTCTCCAACAATTTCTTCAGACGTTCAAGCACGTCTAGAGACCTGACCCTGCAGAAGAAATTAGTTGTTTTTCTTCACCACCCACATCTGAAGGGGTGGCAAAGAGTTCATCACTCTGCGAGCTCCATATGAGAAAGGTGGAATAGAAGCTAGTCCACTTCGTTTCACATAAGAGGAGTTAGGATAAGCACATGAATAAGCAGAGAAATTCTTCGAGGACTTATGAACATAATGGTTAGAAGAATAATGCTCATATTCATAGCCCTTAGCTCTTCCCTGCGAAATAGAGGTGTTAGCATGATGATGTTCATATGAAGACTTTGATCCACGTGAAGAATTTGGTCCATATGAGGACTTGGATCCATATGAAGAATTTGATATGGGGTTCCTATTCTTCATAGGTGGTGTCATGAGGACATTCACCTGAAGATTTTCAAGGCACCTTTTGGGAACCTAGATTTTCTTCATGGGGCAATCGTTCCTGTAGTTAGTGCCAACATATCTAGCAAATATTTCACCATTCTGATTTTTGAACAGTTTATAGTTGGAGTCAAATGACTCATCGGCAGAATAAGGATAATCACATGTAAAGCCAGATAGATTAGATGGATCTACTGGAGGTCCCTTTGCAGCAACCCATGAGGTTTTGGTGTACTGCTCAGGCTTCCAATAGGTTCCATCAACATTGATTTTCCTCTCAAAGGAAATACCCTCTTTTATAGGGTTCCTGTTGAGGATCTGCTTTTTAAGCACATCACAAAGAGTCTGATGCCCTTTGAGGCTTTTGTACATGCCTGTCATATACAATTCCTTCAGCCCTGCATCATTAGTGATACTAGCAATGTCCTCAGCCGAGGAATTAGTGATAGCAGAGAGAGGTGAAGAATTTGTAACATTAGAAGCATTTGAACATTCAGGTGAAGAATTAGCAGAATCACATTCAATGCACTTCAAACATGGAGGAACAAATTCTTCCTGAGTAGCGTTGATATGTTGAGCAAGTAATGAATTGCCCTCCTTCTGAAGATCTTCATAACTCACCCTTAGCTTTTCAAGATCTTGCTTTCTTTGAATAAATTCATAAGAAAGCTTCTCATGATCAGATAAGAGAGTGTTATGATGAATTTGAAGGTTGTCAAACTTAGACCGAAGTCTCTGAAGATTTTCAGTCAAGGTTTTAGTGCGATCCATTTCTTCACCTACATATCATCACTTTTGTCTAGCATGTTTTGAACCTTTTCAAGAGCCTTCTGTTGTTTCACAGCAATCTTAGCAAGTTTAGAATAGCTAGGCTTGAGGTTTTCATCAGATTCATCCTCACTTGATTCAGAGGAGGGGTATTTGAGTACCTTGTCACCCTTTGCCATGAAGCAATAGGTGGGAGCGTAGTCATCATTGCCTTCATCAGCCTTGTTGGTGAAGCCATTTTCTTCAGAGTTGAAGATGGACTTGTTGACGAATGCAGTAGCGAGAGCTAGACTCGCCACACCAGACTCGAACTCCTCAGATGCCTCCTCTTCCTCATGTTCCTCAGATTTAGCCTCAGAGTCCATTTCCTTGCCAATGAATGCTCGAGCCTTCTTGGAGCTGATCTTTTTGTGAGATGAAGACTTTGAGGATTTTGATGATGAAGACTTTGAAGATTTCTTCTTCTTCTTAGCATCATCAGAACTGTAATCCTTGTATTTCTTCTTCTTTGATTCCTTTTCCCACTAAGGACAATCTTGAATGTAGCGACCAGGTTTCTTGCATTTGTGGAATAGCCTCTTCTTATAGTCACTGGATGAGGAATCATTACTCCTTGAGGATTTTACAAAGCGACCACGTCTTGAGAACTTCTGAAATTTCTTCACGAGCAATGCTAGCTCCTGGCTCAGTTCTTCAGGATCACCAAGGCTGCTACCAGAATCTTCATCTTCAGATTCAGAGACTGCCTTGGCCTTCAGGGCACGTGATCTGTCATAGCTCGAACCATAGAGATCTCTCTTCTCAGCAAGCTGGAACTCATGAGTGTTTAGCCTCTCGAGGATATCAGCGGGATCAAGTGACTTGTAATCTCCACGTTCTTGTATCATCAGTGCCAGAGTAGCAAATGAGGAATCAAGCGATCTCAGCAGTTTCTTCTCCACCTCATGGTCAGTGATGTCAGTGGCACCGAGTGCTTGAAGCTCATTTGAGATATCAATGAGGCAATCGAAGGTTTGTTGAACATTTTCATTGTCGAGTCTTTTGAAATGGAAATTGAAAGTGCGTTATATCGACTAGAGGGTGGGGGTGAATAGGCAAATTTTATGAATTATTCACTGAGGAATTTGCGGGTGAGGAAATTCCTAAGCGAAGAAATACTTGCAGCGGAATAAGTACTCAGATGTAGACATAACAGAACACAGGCATGGTCATCATCATGAAATGAAGACAAGCACAAAGTGCAGAAAGCGTAAACACATGATAACACAGGATGAAGACAAACAGACTAAAGAAATTGAACTGAGGAAATTGAGAAAGTCTTCAATCAAAGTCTTTGAACAAATATGAACAGGTACTCAACACAGTAGAGAGGAAATGAAAGAGTTGAGGAAATAGAACCAGTAAGCTTGGTGAAGACAATGATTTGGTAGACCAGTTCCAACTACTGTGTCAGTTGTACGTCTGGTTGGAGCGGCTAGGTATTTAAACCTGAGGACACACAGTCCCGGATACACAGTCCTCACCGTATTCTCCTTGAGCTAAGGTCACACAGACCTCGCCCAATCACTCGTGGTAAGTCTTCAGGTGACTTCCAAACCTTCACAAACTCGGTCACTCGGTGATCCACAATTTCCTCTTGGATGCTCAGACCATGACGCCTAACCGTCTGGAAGAAGCACAGTCTTCAAAGGTAACAAGCATTGGATCTACGCAAGATCAATCTCTTCAGTGATGCTCAATCACTTTGGTTTGTAGGTGTTTGGGTTTGGGGTTTTCCTCACTTGATGATTTTCGCTCAAAGTCCTCGGAGGATGGGATGCTCTCAAATGACAAGTGCCAGTTTCTCTCGGAGCAGCCAACCAGCTAGTGGTTGTAGGGGGTGGCTATTTATAGCCTAGGGAGCAACCCGACATGATAAGACCTAAATTCCCTTCAATGATATGACCGTTAGGTGGGTAGATATTTTGGGACAGCTGGCACGTATCACAACAACGGTCGGAATTTTGAGTATCAAATACCTTAGGGCTATCATGTTCCTCACGTGTAGGCAATCCGCACTGGCGAATTCCTAACTCCTCAGTCAGAAAAAATTCCTCAGAGACCATAAGAACTTCATCTCTATCATTGAAGAAATTGACTGAACTGTATGAGATTTCCAATGGCTTCACTCGAAGGGATTGGTAGGTGTAGGATTTCGAGTTGAGTATCACATGGAAAATTTTCCTTAGTATTTCCTCGACCCCCTTTAACAGTACGGTGTTTCCTATGACTCAAGAAAGAGAAAAAAAACTACGAAAGCAAAAGTCTTCACGCTTCATGTTCCTCGAATGAATACCAAGTCTTCAAGGTCACACCAATTTCTTCACTTTCAAAGTCTTCAGGAAGTCTTCAGAAATCCAAAGTCTTCAGTCGAAGATATTCATTTTTAGGGGTCGACTTTCTTTGTAAATATCAAACTCCTCATAGACTTATAGACCTGTGTACACTTATAGACACATTAGTCCCTTAACCTATAAGTCTTCAATACACCAAAATCACTAAGGGGCACTAGATGCACCTACAGCAATGATCATTACATAGGCACCATGTCCAAGATTAGTAGAGCGACTCCTGCCTGCATCTACTACTATTACTCCACACATCGAATGCTATCTAGCATGCATCTAGTGTATTAAGTTCATGGAAAAATGGAGTAATGCAATAAGAACAACATAAAATGTGAATAGGTTAGTACCAAAAAATGATATAAAATGACTATAAAATGATTATAAAACATCCAAGATTTATAATAAAACAACATGGAACAATCAAAAATTATAGATACGTTGGAGACATATCAGCATCCCCAAGCTTAACTCCTGCTCGTCCTTGATTAGGTAAGTGATAAAAACAGAATTTTTGATGTGGAGTGTTGTTTATCATGTCATATCATATTATTTTATTTATAGCATGGACATTTGGACTTTTATGTGATTCAAAGCAATAGTCTAGTTTTGACATAATAATTTTAGATACTCAAGCATATCAACAAGCAACCACGTATTTCAAAATATCAATGCTAAAATAGTACGATCATATTGCCTCCTAGTTGGTGATTTTTATGAGAGAAGATGGATACTCAAATTCAAAAATAAAAATTGCATAAAGTAAAAGAAAGGCCATTCGCAGAGGGAAGTAGGGATTTGTAGAGGTGCCAGGGCTCAAAGCGAAAAACTTAGAGATAAAAACATTTTGAGAGGTGTATCCATCCCACCAACGAAAACGACTTAGAGTTCCGAACAATTTCCATGCTAGATATGCCATAGGCGGTTCCCAAACAGAAAATAAAGTTTATTCCTTTTTCCACTATTCTTTCACTTTCCATGGCTAGCCGTATCCATGGTTGCCCTCCATACCAACACTTTCCAAGGAATTTATTATTTGACAACATAAAGTAAATTCATTTTCTTGCACTTCCGGACTGGGCATCCCTATAACCTTTGCCTTACTCTCGTGCAATGACAAGTGAATAAACACTCATCTTGAGAGCAACACATCCAGCATGGAAAATATTAGCCACCCGTTACTGTTCCGCGAGCGAAACAAACACACAAAAGATAAGTTTTTTTTGAAAATTAGTGATGGCACATGCAAATTTGCTTAGAACGGCAAAAGAATACCGCATATAGGTAGATATAGTGGACTCATGTGGCAAAACTGGTTTAAAGGATTTTGGATGCACAAGTAGAGATCATACTTAGTGCAAAATGAAGGCTAGAAAAAAGATTGAGAAGCGACCAACGAAGAAACGAATAATATCATAAGCATGCATTAAACATAATTAACATTGAATAATGCACCACAAGTAGGATATAATTTTCATTGGATGATTATTGACTTTCGTGCATGCATAGGGAATCACAAACCTTAACACGAATATTCTTACTAGAGCACAATTACTCATCAACATAACTCACATATCACATCATCATATCTCAAAACTATTACTAAGAATCAAGTTTATTTTGTCCAATGATCTTCATGACATTTTTTTCTTTCTTTATCCTTCTTGGATATCTATCACTTTGGGACTAATTTTCATGTGTTGCTTTTAATAAGCTCAAACAAATATAAGTGAAGATCCAGAGCATAATTTTTCTTCATTCTCTCAAAATAATTTAAGTGAAGCAAGAGAGAATTTCTTCAAAATCTTACTAACTCTCAAATAAATCTAAGTGAAGCAAGAGAGCATTTCTTCAAAAATACTAATCACACCATGTAAAAAAGATATAAGTGAAGCACTAGAGCAAGTCCATTGCTCAGAAAAATTTAAGTGAAGCATAGACAGCAATTCTAACATGTCATGACATAATTTTGGCTCTCTCGAATAGGTGTGTCCAGCAAGGATTTATGACTTAAAGCACAAAATAAAACAATAAAAGACTCATATCATACAAGACGCTCCAAGCAAAACACATATCATGTGATGAATAAAAATATAGTCTCGAGTAAAATACTGATGGTCGTTAGAAGAAAGAGGGGATGCCACTCGGGGGCATCCCCAAGCTTAGTTGGTTGCTCATTCTTGGATAATAGCTTGGGATTCCGGGGCATCCCCAAACATAGGCTCTTCTATCCTTATTTCATCCATCGTAAGATAACCCAAAACTTGAAAACTTCAATCACACAAAACTCAACAAAACCTTCGTGAGATCCGTTAGTGTAAGAAAGTAAACCGCTACTATAAGTACTGTATCAAACAAATTAATATTTTCTTTTTGTATTATATCTCCTGTATTCCAACTTTTCTATGGCATAAACTCATCAAAGAAAACCATAGAGCCATCAAAATAAGCAAACAACACAAAGAAACAGAATCTGTCAAAACAGAACAGTCTGTAGCAATCTAACTTAAACAAAAACTTCTAGAACTCCAAAAATTCTGCAAAAATAGGATGACCTGAGAAATTTGTATATTAATCTTCTGAAAAAAGAATCAGGGCAAAAGCACTTTCTGATAAAAATTGAGAATTATTTTCGTGAGCGCAAAGTTTATGTATTTTTCAGCAAGATCAAACAACTATCACCCAAGAAGATCCAATTCTACTTGGCACAAACACTAACTAAAACACAAAAAACACAATCATAACAGTAGCATAATTGTGTGAACACAAAAGAACATAAAGAAAAAAGAAAAAATAAAATTTATTCATTGGGCTGCCTCCCAACAAGCGCTATAGTTTTACGCCCTTAGCTAGGCATAAAGCAAGGGTCTAAGTTTTATCATCTTTGGTTCGAGATCCATAAGATGCCCTCATGATTGATTCATAAGGTGGCTTAATTCTAGTTCTAGGAAAGTGTTCCATAGCCTTCCTCAAAGGAAATTGGAACTTAATATTACCTTTTTTCATATCAATCACGACACCGATAGTGCATAAAAACGGTCTATCAAGAATAATTGGACAAGACGGATTGCAAACAATATCAAGAACAGTGAAATCTATGGGCACATAATTCCTATTTGCAAGAATAAGAACATCATTAATTCTTCCCATAGGCTTTTTAATAGTAGAATCCGCCAAGTGCAAATTCAAAGAACATTCTTCAAGATTAGTAAGACCAAGCACATCACATAAAGATTTCGGAATTGTAGAAACACTGGCACCCAAGTCACACAAAGCAAAACACCCATAATTTTTAATCTTGACTTTGATAGTAGGTTCCCACTCATCATGCAATTCCCTAGGAATTGAAACATCTAATTCCAATTTTTCTTCAAGAGCTTTCATCATAGCATCAACAATATGTTTAGTAAAAGCTTTATTTTGTTCATAAGCATGGGGTGAATTTATCATAGATTGCAACAAAGAAATACAATCAATCAAAGGGAAACTATCATAATTAAAGTATTTGTAATCCAAAAGAGTGGGTACATCACTAGCTAAAGTTTTGACCTCTCCAAACCCACTTTCATAAATTTTCTCAATAAGATTTTCACCCTCCGAAATATTGGGACGCGTTCGACCTAAAGTTGACTCTTCTCCAGTCCCTTTTTCATCAATCTTATCTTTACTAAACAAGGAATCAATAGAAGAAACACCAATCATTTTAAGATCTTCATCATTTTTATCCTCTAGTGAGATTGGTTTAGCGGCCATTTGATTTACTAGAGTAGCTTGTGCATCGGATATTTTTCCTAGCAAACTTTTAGTAAAAGCATACTTAGATTGCAAACTTCTATACTAATATCATCAAGTTGTTTTGTAATAGCATCTAGCACAACGGAGTGTTCCTTACTTATTATGCTCAAATTGTGTAGTCATATATTCCTTAGTACTTTTCTCAATTTCAAGAAAAATATTTGGGTAAGGAACATCATAATATTTTCTTTGAGGCATCATGACTACGCAAACAAGAACGCACACGAAAACAGATGCAGCAAGAAAACGGCGAACGAAAAAGAGAGGTGAATAAAACGGCAAATTTTTGTGAAGTGGGGGAGAGGAAAACGAGAGGCAAATGGCAAATAATGTAAATTGCGAGGAGATGAGATTTGTGATTAGGAACCTTGTTATGTTGAATATCCTCCCCCACAATGGCGCCAGAAATTCCTTTTGATTGCTCTCTGACTATAGCGCCAGAAAAGCTCCTGTCTGCTAGGACTACGTCGGTATTTCCCCAAAGAGGAAGGGATGATGCAGCACAGCGACGGTAGGTATCTCCCTCAGTGAAGAAACCAAGTTTATCGAACTAGTAGGAGAACCAAGCAACACAATGTAAACAACACCTGCACACAAATAAGAACACCTCGCAACCCGACATGTTAAAGGGGTTGTCAATCCCTTTCGGGTAATGATGCCAGAAATTTGTACTAGATTGAAATAATAAATCGCAAATAAAATAAATTGCAGCAAAGTATTTTTGTATTTTTCGTTTAATAGATCTGAATAAAAATGCAAAGGAAAAGTAGATCGTAAGCAAATAAATGAGAAAGAAGAGTGGGGGTCGTAGGTTTCACTAGTGGCTTCTCTCGAGAAAGATAGCAAACGGTGGGTAAACAAATTACTATTGGGCAATTGATAGAACCTCAAATAATTATGACAATATCCAAGCAATGATCATTACATAGGCATCACGTCCAAGATTAGTATGCCGACTCCTGCCTGCATCTACTACTATTACTCCACACATCGACCGCTATCGAGCATGCATCTAGTGTATTAAGTTCACGCAAAAACGGAGTAATGCAATAAGAACGATGACATGATGTAGACAAGATCCATTTATCTATTGCGTAGATATAGATCCCATCTTTTTATCCTTAGTAGCAACGATACATACGTGTCGGTTCCCTTTCTGTCACTGGGATCAAGCACCGTAAGATCAAACCCACTACCGGGCACCTCTTCCCATTGAAAGATAAATAGATCAAGTTGGCCAAACAAAACCCAAATATCGGAGAAGAAACGCAAGGCTATAAGAGATCATGCATATAAGAGATCAAAGAAACTCAAATAACATTCATGGATATAAAAAGATATGACTGATCATAAACTAAAAGTTCATCAGATCCCAACAAACACACCGCAAAAAGAGTTACATCATATGGATCTCCAAAAGACCATTGTATTGAGAATTCGGCAAGAGAGAGAAAGCCACCTAGCTACTAACTACGGACCCGAAGGTCTACAAAGAACTACTCATGCATCATGGAAGAGGCACCGATGGAGGTGGTGAACCCCATCCGAGATGGTGTCTAGATTGGATCTGGTGGTTCTGGACTCTGCGGCGGCTGGATGAATATTCCGTCGAACGTACTAGGGTTTCTGGAATATTGGGGTATTTATAGAGTAAAGAGGCGGTCCGGGGGGCACCTGAGGTGAGCACAACCCACCAGGGCGCGCCTGGGCCTCCTGGCGCGCCCTGATGGGTTGTCCCCTCCTCGGGACACCCCCAGGTGCAACCGGGTCCCGTTGTGTTCCTTCTGGCCCATGAAAAATCCTCCGTAAAGTTTCGGGGCATTTGGACTTCGTCTGATATTGATTTCCTGCGATGTAAAAACATGGAAAAAATAGCAACTGGCACTTGGCACTATGTCAATAGGTTAGTACCAAAAAATGATATAAAATGACTATAAAATGACTATAAAATGATTATAAAACATCCAAGATTGTTAATAAAACAGCATGGAACAATAAAAAAATTATAGATACGTTGGAGACGTATCATATGCTTCTGGCACCGAATTAACTATTGCACGTCCACCGCCTCAGTGAGGGAGAGCTTGCATTAGTCAAAAGTTTCTCCTTGTCCTACGAGCCACCGCGCGCAAGCTTCTCCCGTCCTGCAAGCTTTCGGCAAGTTGACGGGACACAGCAAAGTAATGCTAGTCCATACTGCCTCCTTTCTGGTTAATATGCTTAATTTCAAATGAGATAAATACACTGTCTGTCACGGTATATTTGTAAAAATACGGACAGTGGACTTCATAATATGCTCATTGCGCTCAATATATACATTTTCCAGTGTTTATACGGTCACTAGCTCACCCTGGCTGAGTATGTGTGTGCATGCACGTGTAGGTTGAGCACTTGAGCATGACCGTGTGTGTTCCGTCATGTGCTCGGACATGCATGCATTAGGGCGTCGCGCGCGTTTTTTGCGTCCATGTGTACGTGTGACTATTGCATGCATGCACGAGTCACAAAATACGTTGGTAAAGACAATTTCTTGAGGAAAACAAGCCCATGAATTGAGTACAAAGGGGACCAATAAGCCAGGACGGAGGGAGTACTAGTAGTGAACCGGAAGGAGGCAGTAGGTACTAGTAGTACTGCGTAACAACGTGCAGTAACAAAATTCCGCTATGCGCATCCTATCTACGTGTCATGCAAGAAAATAGAGATAAGTACAAGTGAGACTCACGAACGGTCATACACGTAGGGGGAGTACGTGTAGGGGCCACTCAGGAGCATTCAAATCACACAGTAAGTTAGTAAAAAAAAGCAACCATGATTTCACTCTTCAATGACACATACGCAATATAAAATGGTTGATATGGAGAGAAAAAGAAAACCGCTCGACTATATATACACTAGCAAGAGCCTAAGCTACAAGCCTGCTTGCTCGGGTTGCTCTCCTCACAAGCATAGAACGACAGTGGCCACACCGATGGTTACAGATCCAGCCTGATCTGCCGCTGGGTGGAAGGGGACAATGTTCTGCGTAGACGTGGACGACAGCGGTGAGGGAGAAAACCCACTGGCAGTGCGTCCCGACCGGGGTCCCGTGGTATGGGCTGATGCCGCCTCCCAACCGCCCTTCTAGCTACAACCTGACATCCCATGTACATCTTCCTTTTGGAGCCGGCTTGCTCCACTGCCGCAGCTCCCACTATAAAAAAATACACTTCCGTGATGATACGTGTTTGTCACAGTAGGTCACGTTTTTTGTCATGCATGTACATCCATGACAATTTTATGACAGAATCAAGATAGTCATACCTGTGCTGTCGTAGAAGTGTTCCATGACATTACCAAAATTATCATCACGGAAGTGTCCACTTCCATGACGATAAATCGCGTGTCATAGAAGTGCTTTCATCAAGGGTAACCGCCACGTGGCATCCACCGTAAAGGAACGCCTTTAAGCTATCGGGTACGGTTTTGGATCCGATAACCCGCTAACAGCCCCGACCAATGGGGATTTTCCACATGTAAAATCATCATTGGCTGGAGGAAACACGTGTCGACTCACCGTTGGGACAGATGTCATCCACTCATTGGACCAAAGGCGCCTATGATATGTCGACACATGGCATGGCCGAACAGAGGCCCATTCCTGTGAAATGGCCGGCCCATTTGACTTGGTCAAAAGGTGGCGGGCCGGCCCACGGAAAGCCTGTTAACAGCCTGTTTGCATATAGCCCATTTACAACCCTCTAACCCAGGGCCCATTACTGTTGAGGAACGTAGTAAATTCAAAATTTTTCCTACGCACACGCAAGATCATGGTGATGCATAGCAACGAGAGGGGAGAGTGTTTGTCTACGTACCCTCGTAGACCGAAGCGGAAGCGTTGACACAACGTAGAGGAAGTAGTCGTACGTAGAGGAAGTAGTCGTACGTTCTCCTCGCGATCCAACCGATCTAAGCACCGAAAGTACGGCACCTCCGAGTTCTGCACACGTTCAGCTCGATGACGATCCCCGGGCTCCGATCCAGCAAAGCGTCGGGGAAGAGTTCCGTCAGCACGACGGCGTGGTGACGATCTTGATGTGTTACCGACGCAGGGCTTCGCCTAAGCACTGCAACAATATGATCGAGGTGGAATTTGGTGGAAGGGGGCACCGCACACGGCTAAGGAACGATCCGTAGATCAACTTGTGTGTCTATGGGGTGCCCCCTGCCCCTGTATATAAAGGATGGAGGAGGAGGAGGCCGGCCAAGGCAAAAGGTGCGGCCAGGGTGTGGAGTCCTACTAGGACTCCAAGTCCTAGTAGGAGTCCACCAAAAGGGGAGGAAGGGAGAAGGAATAGGAGGAGTAGGAAAGGTGGCCGGCCCCCTTTTCCCTAGTCCAATTCGGACCAAAGGGGAGGGGGGGCGCAGCAGCCTTTTCCTCTTCCCACTAAAGCCCATCAAGGCCCATTACTTCTCCCGTAATCCCGTAACTTCCCGGTACTCCCGAAAATACCCGAATCACTCAGAACCCTTCCGATGTCCGAATATAGTCGTCCAATATATCGATCTTTACGTCTCGACCATTTCGAGACTCCTCGTCATGTCCCCGATCTCATCCGGGACTCCGAACTCCTTCGGTACATCAAAACTCATAAACTCATAATATAACTGTCATCGAAACCTTAAGCGTGCGGACCCTACGGGTTCGAGAACAATGTAGACATGACCGAGACATGTCTCCAGTCAATAACCAATAGCGGGACCTGGATGCCCATATTGGCTCCTACATATTCTACGAAGATCTTTATCGGTCAGACCGCATAACAACATACGTTTGTTCCCTTTGTCATCGGTATGTTACTTGCCCGAGATTCGATCGTCGGTATCCAATACCTAGTTCAATCTCGTTACCGGCAAGTCTCTTTTCTCGTTCCGTAATACATCATCTCGCAACTAACTCATTGGTTGCAATGCTTGCAAGGCTTATGTGATGTGTATTACCGAGAAGGCCCTGAGATACCTCTCCGACAATTGGAGTGACAAATCCTAATCTCGAAATACACCAACCCAACATGTACCTTCGGAGACACCTGTAGAGCACCTTTATAATCACCCAGTTACGTTGTGACGTTTGGTAGCACACAAAGTGTTCCTACGGTAAACGGGAGTTGCATAATCTCATAGTTAAAGGAACATGTATAAGTCATGGATAAAAGCAATAGCAACATACTAAACGATCGGGTGCTATGCTAATGGAATGGGTCATGTCAATCAGATCATTCAACTAATGATGTGATCTCGTTAATCAAATAACAACTCTTTGTTCATGGCTAGGAAACATAACCATCTTTGATTAATGAGCTAGTCAAGTAGAGGCATACTAGTGACACTCTGTTTGTCTATGTATTCACACATGTATTATGTTTCCAGTTAATACAATTCTAGCATGAATAATAAACATTTATCATGATATAAGGAAATAAATAATAACTTTATTATTGCCTCTAGGGCATATTTCCTTCAGTCTCCCACTTGCACTAGAGTCAATAATCTAGTTCACATCGCCATGTGATTTATCAGCAATTGTTCACATCGATATGTGACCAACACCCAAAGGGTTTGCTAGATTCAGTAATCTAGTTCACATTGCTATGTGATTAACACCCAAAGAGTACTGTAGTGTGACTTGTGAGAGAAGTTTAGTCAACGGGTCTGCAACATTCAGATCCGTTATGTATTTTGCAATTTTCTATGTCTACAATGCTCTGCATGGAGCTACTTTAGCTAATTGCTCCCACTTTCAATATGTATCTAGATTGAGACTTACAGTCATCCAGATTAGTGTCAAAGCTTGCATCGACGTAACCTTTTACGACGAACCCTTTTTGTCACCTCCATAATCGAGAAACATATCCTTATTCCACTAAGGATAATTTTGACCGCCGTCCAGTGATCTACTCCTAGATCACTATTGTACTCCCGTGCCAATCTCAGGGTAGGGTATACAATAGGTCTGGTATACAGCATGGCATACTTTATAGAACCTATGGCTGAGGCATAGGGAATGACTTTCATTCTCTTTCTATCTTCTGCCGTGGTCGGGCTTTGAGTCTTTCACACCTTGTAATACAGGCAAGAACTCTTTCTTTGACTGTTCCATTTTGAACTACTTCAAAAATCTTTTCAAGGTATGTATTTATTGAAAAACTTTATCAAGCGTCTTGATCTATCTCTTATAGATCTTGATGCTCAATATGTAAGCAGCTTCACTGAGGTCCTTCTTCGAAAAACTCCTTTCAAATACTCCTTTATGCTTTACAGAATAATTCTACATTATTTCCGATCAATAATATGTCATTTACATATACTTATCAGAAATGCTGTAGTGCTCCCACTCACTTTCTTGTAAATACAGGCTTCACCGCAAGTCTGTATAAAACTATATGCTTTGATCAACTTATCAAAGCGTATATTCCAACTCCGAGATGCTTGCACCAGTCCATAGATGGATCGCTGGAGCTTGCATATTTTGTTAACACCTTTAGGATCGACAAAACCTTCTAGTTGCATCGTATACAACTCTTATTTAATAAATCCATTAAGGAATGTAGTTTTGTTTATCCATTTGCCGGATTTCATAAAATGCGGCAATTGCTAACATGATTCGGACAGACTTAAGCATAGATACGAGTGAGAAACTCTCATCGTAGTCAACACCTTGAACTTGTCGAAAAACCTTTTGCGACAATTCTAGCTTTGTAGATAGTAACACTACTATCAGTGTCCGTCTTCCTCTTCAGGATCCATTTATTTTCTTTGGCTTGCCGATCATCGGGCAAATCCATCAAAGTCCATACTTTGTTCTCATACATGGATCATATCTCAGATTTCATGGCCTCTAACCATTTTGCGGAATCTGGGCTCATCATCGCTTCCTCATAGTTCGCAAGTTCGTCATGGTCTAGTAACATGACTTCCAGAACAGGATTACCGTACCACTCTGGTGCGGATCTCACTCTGGTTTACTTACGAGATTCGGTAGTAACTTGATCTTGAAGTTACATGATCATCATCATTAGCTTCCTCACTAATTGGTGTAGTAGTCACAGGAACAGTTTTCTGTGATGAACTACTTTCCAATAAGGGAGAAGGTACAATTACCTTATCAAGTTCTACTTTCCTCCCACTCACTTCTTTCGAAAGAAACTCTTTCTCTAGAAAGTTTCCGAACTTAGCAACAAAAGTCTTGCCTTCGGATCTGTGATAGAAGGTGTATCCAACAGTTTCCTTTGGATATCCTATGAAGACACATTTCTCCGATTTGGGTTCGAGCTTATCAGGTTGAAGCTTTTTCACATAAGCATCGCAGCCCCAAACTTTAAGAAACGACAGCTTAGATTTATTGCTAAACCATAGTTCATACGGTGTCGTCTCAACGGATTTAGATGGTGCCCTATTTAATGTGAATGCAGCTGTCTCTAATGCATAATCCCAAAAACGATAGTGGTAGATCGGTAAGATACATCATAGATTGTACTATATCTAATAAAGTACGGTTATGACGTTCGGACGCACCATTATGCTGTGGTGTTCCAGGTGGCATGAGTTTGTGAAACTATTCCACATTGTTTTAATTGAATACCAAACTCGTAACTCAAATATTCGTCTCTGCGATCAGATCGTAGAAACTTTATTTTCTTGTCACGATGATTTTCCACTTCACTCTGAAATTCTTTGAACTTTTCAAACGTTTCAGACTTATGTTTCATTAAGTCGATATACCCATATCTGCTTAAATCATCTATGAAGCTCTGAAAATAATGATACTTGTCGCGAGCCTTAATATTCATCGGACCACATACATCAGTATGTATGATTTCCAACAAATCTGTTGCTTGCTCCATTGTTCCGGAGAACGGCGTTTTAGTCATCTTGCCCAAGAGGCATGGTTCGCAAGCATCAAGTGATTCATAATCAAGTGATTCCAAAATCCCATCAGCATGGAGTTTCTTCATGCGCTTTACACCAATATGACCTAAACGGCAGTGCCACAAATAGGTTGCACTATCATTATTAACTTCGCATCTTTTGGTTTCAATATTATGAATATGTGTATCACTACGATCGAGATCCAATGAACTGTTTTCATTGGTGTGTATTACCATAGAAGGTTTTTATTCATGTAAACGGAACAACAATTATTCTCTAATTTACATGAATAACCGTTTTGCAATTAACATGATCAAATCATATTCATGCTCAACGCAAACACCAAATAACACTTATTTAGTTTCAACACTAATCCCGAAATTATAGGGAGTGTGTGATGATGATCATATCAATCTTGGAACCACTTCCAACACACATCGTCACCTTGCCCTTTAACTAGTCTTTGTTCATTCTGCAACTCCCGTTTCGAGTTACTAAATTTTAGCAACTTGAACTAGTACCAAAGACTGAGGGGTTGCTATGAACACTAGTAAAGTACACATCAATAACATGTATATCAAATATACTTATGTTCACTTTGCCATCCTTCTTATCCGCCAATCACTTGGGGTAGTTCCGCTTCCAGTGACCAGTCCCTTTGCAGTAGAAGCACTTAGTCTCAGGCTTAGGACTAGACTTGGGCTTTTTCACTTGAGCAGCAACTTGCTTGCCGTTCTTCTTGAAGTTCCCCTTCTTTCCTTTTGCCCTTTTCTTGAAACTAGTGATCTTGTCAATCATCAACACTTGATGTTTTTCTTTGATTTCTACCTTCGCCGATTTTAACATCGCGAAGAGCTTGGGAATATTTTCCGTTATCCCTTGCATATTATAGTTCATCACGAAGTTCTACTAACTTGGTGATGGTGACTAGAGAATTCTGTCAATCACTATCTTATCTGGAAGATTAACTCCCACTTGATTCAAGCGATTGTAGTACCCAGACAATCTGAGCACATGCTCACTAGTTGAGCGATTCTCCTCCATCTTTTAGCTATAGAACTTGTTGGAGACTTCATATCTCTCAACTCGGGTATTTGCTTGAAATATTAACTTCAACTCCTGGAACATCTCATGTGGTCCATGACGTTCAAAACGTCTTTGAAGTCCCGATTCTAAGCAGTTAAGCATGGTGCACTAAACTATTAAGTAGTCATCACATTGAGCTAGCATAACGTTCATAACGCCTGCATCTGCTCCTGCAATAGGTCCGTCACCTAGCGGTGCATCAAGGACATAATTCTTCTGTGCAGCAATGAGGATAAACCTCAGATCACGGATCCAATCCGCATCATTGCTACTAACATTTTTCAACACAATTTTCTCTAGGAACATATCAAAATAAACACAGGGAAGCAACAATGCGAGCTATTGATCTACAACATAGATATGCTAATACTACCAGGACTAAGTTCATGATAAATTAAAGTTCAATTAATCATATTACTTAAGAACTCCCACTTAGATAGACATCTCTCTAATCCTCTAAGTGATCACGTGATCCAAATCAACTAAACCATGTCCGATCATCACGTGAGATGGAGTAGTTTCAATGGTGAACATCATTATGTTGATCATATCTACTATATGATTCACGCTCGACCTTTCGGTCTCTGTGTTCCGAGGCCATATCTGTATATGCTAGGCTCGTCAAGTTAAACCTGAGTATTCCGCGTGTGCAACTGTTTTGCACCCGTTGTATTTGAACGTAGAGCCTATCACACCCGATCATCACGTGGTGTCTCAGCACGAAGAACTTTCGCAACGGTGCATACTCAGGGAGAACACTTCTTGATAATTTAGTGAGAGATCATCTTATAATGCTACCGTCAATCAAAGCAAGATAAGATGCATAAAAAGGATAAACATCACATGCAATCAATATAAGTGATATGATATGGCCATCATCATCTTGTGCTTGTGATCTCCATCTTCGAAGCACCGTCATGATCACCATCGTCACCGGCGCGACACCTTGATCTTCATCGCAGCATCGTTGTCGTGTCGCTAATCTTATGCTTCTACGACTATCACTACCGTTTAGCAATAAAGTAAAGCATTACATCGCGATTGCATTGCATACAATAAAGCGACAACCATATGGCTCCTGCCAGTTGCCGATAACTCGGTTACAAAACATGATCATCTCATACAATAAAATTTAGCATCACGTCTTGACCATATCACATCACAACATGCCCTGCAAAAACAAGTTAGACGTTCTCTACTTTGTTGTTGCAAGTTTTACGTGGCTGCTACGGGCTTTAAGCAAGAACTCATCTTACCTACGCATCAAAACCACAACGATAGTTTGCCAAATAGACTCCGTTTTAACCTTCTCAAGGACCGGGCGTAGCCACACTCGGTTCAACTAAAGTTGGAGAGACAGTCTTCCGCAAGCCATCTCTGTGCAAAGCACGTCGAGGGAACCGGTCTCGCGTAAGCGTACGCGTAAGGTTGGTCCGGATCGTCTCGTCCAACAATACCGCTGAACCAAAGTATGACATGCTGGTAGGCAGTATGACTTGTATCGTCCACAACTCACTTGTGTTCTACTCGTGCAAATAACATCAAACCATAAAAACCTAGGCTCGGATGCCACTGTTGAGGAACGTAGTAAATTCAAAATTTTTCCTACGCACACGCAAGATCATGGTGATGCATAGCAACGAGAGGGGAGAGTGTTTGTCTACGTACCCTCGTAGACCGAAGCGGAAGCGTTGACACAACGTAGAGGAAGTAGTCGTACGTAGAGGAAGTAGTCGTACGTTCTCCTCGCGATCCAACCGATCTAAGCACCGAAAGTACGGCACCTCCGAGTTCTGCACACGTTCAGCTCGATGACGATCCCCGGGCTCCGATCCAGCAAAGCGTCGGGGAAGAGTTCCGTCAGCACGACGGCGTGGTGACGATCTTGATGTGTTACCGACGCAGGGCTTCGCCTAAGCACTGCAACAATATGATCGAGGTGGAATTTGGTGGAAGGGGGCACCGCACACGGCTAAGGAACGATCCGTAGATCAACTTGTGTGTCTATGGGGTGCCCCCTGCCCCTGTATATAAAGGATGGAGGAGGAGGAGGCCGGCCAAGGCAAAAGGTGCGGCCAGGGTGTGGAGTCCTACTAGGACTCCAAGTCCTAGTAGGAGTCCACCAAAAGGGGAGGAAGGGAGAAGGAATAGGAGGAGTAGGAAAGGTGGCCGGCCCCCTTTTCCCTAGTCCAATTCGGACCAAAGGGGAGGGGGGGCGCAGCAGCCTTTTCCTCTTCCCACTAAAGCCCATCAAGGCCCATTACTTCTCCCGTAATCCCGTAACTTCCCGGTACTCCCGAAAATACCCGAATCACTCAGAACCCTTCCGATGTCCGAATATAGTCGTCCAATATATCGATCTTTACGTCTCGACCATTTCGAGACTCCTCGTCATGTCCCCGATCTCATCCGGGACTCCGAACTCCTTCGGTACATCAAAACTCATAAACTCATAATATAACTGTCATCGAAACCTTAAGCGTGCGGACCCTACGGGTTCGAGAACAATGTAGACATGACCGAGACATGTCTCCAGTCAATAACCAATAGCGGGACCTGGATGCCCATATTGGCTCCTACATATTCTACGAAGATCTTTATCGGTCAGACCGCATAACAACATACGTTTGTTCCCTTTGTCATCGGTATGTTACTTGCCCGAGATTCGATCGTCGGTATCCAATACCTAGTTCAATCTCGTTACCGGCAAGTCTCTTTTCTCGTTCCGTAATACATCATCTCGCAACTAACTCATTGGTTGCAATGCTTGCAAGGCTTATGTGATGTGTATTACCGAGAAGGCCCTGAGATACCTCTCCGACAATTGGAGTGACAAATCCTAATCTCGAAATACACCAACCCAACATGTACCTTCGGAGACACCTGTAGAGCACCTTTATAATCACCCAGTTACGTTGTGACGTTTGGTAGCACACAAAGTGTTCCTACGGTAAACGGGAGTTGCATAATCTCATAGTTAAAGGAACATGTATAAGTCATGGATAAAAGCAATAGCAACATACTAAACGATCGGGTGCTATGCTAATGGAATGGGTCATGTCAATCAGATCATTCAACTAATGATGTGATCTCGTTAATCAAATAACAACTCTTTGTTCATGGCTAGGAAACATAACCATCTTTGATTAATGAGCTAGTCAAGTAGAGGCATACTAGTGACACTCTGTTTGTCTATGTATTCACACATGTATTATGTTTCCAGTTAATACAATTCTAGCATGAATAATAAACATTTATCATGATATAAGGAAATAAATAATAACTTTATTATTGCCTCTAGGGCATATTTCCTTCAATTACGACCTATTTGAATTAGGCCCAGTAGCGTCATTTGGGCCATCCAATATGATTCCATCCCATTTTAAGTTCCGGCCCATGTATGGCCCATGACGTCTTTCGGCCCATATGAGGCCCTTTGTAACTCTTGGCCCATTAACGGCCCGTGGTGAAACTGGCCCGTAATGAACAGTGTATCACTTTATACCCATTAAGGACCCATTAATCCATTGGGCCGTTTGCAGCCCATGTTATCTTTCGGCCTTCTTAGGGCCCATTTATTCTTGGGCTCATTTCCAGCATTCGGTTACTTACGACCCGTTACTGCCATTTTATGCTTGTGGGCCAAATTCATCTTGTGGTTACAGTCGGCCCGTTTGTGGCCTGTTAATACGTTGGGTCGTTTTCATAGCGTCATCAAATACGGCCTATTAACGACGGCCCGTCATGGTCGACCCATGAACGGACGACTCCAACTCTAGCCCGTTTACGGCCATAATGTGGTTTGTTTTTGGCCCATGTTTGGCCAATCGATCATATGACCTATATAAGGCCCATTGATGATATGACCCGTAGAAGGCCCATTGCTTCTACGGCCCGTAGAAGGCCCATTGTTTCTAGGGCCTGTAGGAAGCCCAGTGTCACTACAGTAAATATGTAGCCCATGGCATGTTAAAGGCGGGAAACTACTATAGGTTTAGACCTGCTAATGGCCCAAGATAATTATAGGCCCACGTTTTGGCCCATATGAGTAACGGGCCGGCCTGAAGACCGACAACACTAAGATCCACTGAACCTTCTGGCCTAAATTACAGCATACCGACCAAAGAATAAACCTAGACTATACAATAAAGAAATTACGGCATATTACATCCACTTGGAATCAAAGTTCGCTACCGGTGTTTATAAAGCGCAACATGACCGCGGATTACATACACTGGGCATCAAAGGTCGCCACCAGTGCATATAAACACGCTGACAAAAGAATATACAAAACTAAGAGCACTTCAGAAGGCACTAGACCTGGCAAGGTCGGGCCCCACAAGCAGCCGAACAAGCTGATGAGACCTCAGTTGTGTCAACGATAGATGCTTCATCCCTAGCTGTATGGCACCATAGTGCGCAAGGCAGTCCCCTGACATCTTCATTACATCTTCGACTTCAAGTCGGAGCTGAGCTGAAGCAAGCCTTTCCGCTTTATGTTCATTCTGAAGAAGTCGAACTGATTGAGGCAGCGACTGCACAGAGGTTGTCTCACACCTACTGGTGAGTAGCTTCAACTCACAGTCTTCATCAATACACGACCTTGGGGTCATCTCATTGTCCTCAAGATGGTTTGGCTCACTATCTTTCCTAAAGTTCTGCCTGGCATAAGAGATACGACTCTGAAAGAGAAACAAGGAGACACGTAACAGGTTTCACAACTATATAAGCGAATAAATGGATCTGTTATGCATAAGGAACATGTTTTTACAACTACAATTTAAAACTGGTAGTTGTTGCAAACATCCAATCAGATGTAAACAGCAGTGGAGGAAATGATGCCTATCCAAATCTATACTAGAACAAAGTTTGAAGGCTTGAGAAGGATGAACTTACATTACATGTTAACACGGGCTGGACAAAGCCCTTCTCCATGTTGATGGAAGGATAATTCAATAAATTCCCCAAAGAAAATTCTTTATAAGCGTTGCCATTATTCTACATTTTGCAAAGAGTAAATATAGATCAAATAATATTGGGAGAAATAGAGGATAATGAAGCTCATGTGCAGACTGATGATACATAATCAAATAGTAATTAATTAAGTATAGTGTTACAAGGCAAAAGGTAATGACAAGAGGAATGCAGACATCAATGTGTGTAGTGGCATTCGCTTTATTCAACATTTTGGTAAGAGTAAATGTAGATATGATAATTTGGAGAAAGTGGAGGGCAGGGCATATAAGATGCAGAGTACGTAATGCTAGGCAATCAACTATCTCGCGATGCATGTACAGTAATACCACCACCGTCCGTTATTACTTGTCGCTCAAATGGATGTATCTAGCACTATTAAGTTCTAAATACATCCAATTGATCAACAATTAATTCGATACGGAGGGAGTACATGACAACAGGTACTTACATGAGCAATCCAAAACTTCATAACCATTATGTTAATTCTACATTTATCTAAGAGTAAATATAGATCTTATAATTTCAAGCAAAGGGAGGATAAAGAAGCGAACATTTACAGTGATGCTACATAATCAAACAGCAATGAGTGTAAGTATGCTGACAAAGGGCAAGAGGTGCTGACAAGAGCAATGCAGAGCCCAGTATTGTCATGAGATCCTATCATCCTTTGAGCAATGAGATTCATCTGAAATTAGTTTTCATACAAGAGAGAAGGTAAGTCACATGCAGAAATTTAGGAGTTCAAATTTTGAATTGATATCATAGACAGTACCCGACGCTGGGCTCTCAGCAGTTCTAATAGGGGTTTGGCCACTGGAGTAGGGGTAAAGTCTGTTACAGTTGGGCCTGTGTTTTCTGTGGCTGCTGATCTATCTGATTTAATAGATATCACTACCTTTTCCAAATACCTAATTTGTACTCCTTGAGGATATGCACTCACCCTCTACCTTTTGGACATCTATTACGAAAGAACAACATTTGACTGGAAAAACATAGTATGACGACACATGGAATAGGTACATAAAATGGATAGGTATGGCATATACTCATATATGATGCTTAAACTAAGAAGATGGTGTAACAAAGTAGAAGTAATGCAAGAGGTCAGATGCAAAATATGTGCGACCAATACAACCTTGCCAAGTTAGAGCATGCACCTTGATGGGTGAATAAGATAGGCCATCCTCCACCATGCCAAGTTTGTTAGCCAGTGGATTGTTCTGCAATATTCCTCTCGTGCGCCCATTCTCATATTCATTTTGATAATTTTCAATACCTGACATGCATGAAAAGATAAAAACAAGTGAGATTAACTTTGTAATGCAGAAGTGATTCTAATCCAATACTTCCTCCCTGTAAACCCCTTTGTGCTATCTCTGTAATTCTTCTAAGAGGTGCCATGCATGCTGTAATTTGGTGTGTGCATTAATATAATGTGGCCTACTACTCAAAATATGAGAGCTCCAGAAGTGATGATACTTCGCAGATGACAACTTCAACATATATTAAAGAAGAACAAGTCGACCTGACCTGACAGATTCAAAATATACTAAGGGAGAATAACTCGACCTGACCAGTCGACCGCAAGAGAAGAGGATCATCTTAAAGAAGAGCAGAAGAGCAAGCAGATTGAAGATATTACAAGTCTTTCTATACAATGTCGGTTGGCCACCCATGATGAACTAGAGCGCACAGAGAAATACTATTCCTTCCGGTCTCTCCATATGTGGCCCACATGCATTTCAAAACTAAAGTAGGAACATTTAGCTGACCAATTAAACATCTCTCAGTTTTACTAATACCAGCATAATATCATATTTGAATTTGTACAACTAAGCTTGTTTAGCTCGATGGGTGGAGTAGTGCTATTATGACATGAACCACGTAGGCTGATCGTGGTCATCATAAAATGGGGAAACCGTAAGCATGATGAGTATGGTGTTGACCATGGTAGTGGGATGGCAGATCTGAAGCTGCAAATCACGCAAAGGGTAGTTAGCAACCGATGTTTGCTTTGAAGTAACAACTAAGATTTGGTATGGACAAGAAAGTACAGTCAACAAGTGACAAAGAAATGCAGTTCTGTTGTCTCTCTATATGTCGCGACATGCATTTGGAAACTCAAGTGGGACCTTTAGCTAACCAATTAAATGTATCTGTTAACTAATATCAGTATCATATCACAATCATATTTGAACAACTAAGCTTTGGAATTTTGAGTGTTGTGTTATTTAGCTTGAAGGGTGGAGTAATGCTAGTACGACAGAAAGCACCTAAGCAGATCGTAGTAGAGTAGATAAAAGGGGAAAACCCTAAGCATCAAGAGTAAAATTAGGAAAGTGGAACTAGCTGGACCAGTGGGTGGTGCACATGCTTTTTGAAACGAATATAGGAACATTAGGTGACCAATTAAACATTTTCTATTTTAGTAATATGAGCATCATATCAGATTCGTATTTCAACACGTAAGCTTTGGAATTATGAGTGGCATGTTGTTTCGCTTGATGGGTTGAGGTCTTGAGGAGCAGTGCTAGCACGACACGAAGCAGTGAAGTGTTGGGGAACGTAGCAGAAATTCAAAATTTTCCTACGTGTCACCAAGATCTATCTATGGAGAGACCAGCAACGAGGGGAAGGAGAGTGCATCTACATACCCTTGTAGATCGCTAAGCGGAAGCGTTCAAGTGAACGGGGTTGATGGAGTCGTACTCGTCGTGATTCAAATCACCGATGACCAAGTGCCGAACGTACGGCACCTCCGCGTTCAACACACGTACAACCCGGTGACGTCTCCCAAGCCTTGATCCAGCAAGGAGAGAGGGAGAGGTTGAGGAAGACTCCATCCAGCAGCAGCACAACGGCGTGGTGATGATGGAGGAGCGTGGCAATCCTGCAGGGCTTCGCTAAGCACCACAGAAGAGGAGGAAGAAGAGACGCAGGGCTGCACCAACGAGAGAGATCAAATCGTATGTTGTGGGCAGCCCCCTAGGCCTCATATATATAGGGGAAGGGGAGGGCTGCGCCCCCTCTAGGGTTTCCCACCCCTAAGGGGGGCGGCATCCCTAGATGGTCAAGGGGTGGCGGCCAAGGGAGGGGAGAAGGGGGAGGCGCCCCTAGGGTGGGCCTTAAGGCCCATCTGGACCTAGGGTTTGCCTCCTCCCACTTCCCCTGCGCCTTGGGCCTTGGTGGGAGGCGCACCAGCCCACTAAGGGGCTGGTCCCTCACCACTCTTGGCCCCCGCAACCTTCTGGGGTTGGTGGCCCCAACTGGTGGACCCCGGGGACCCCCCCGGTGGTCCCGGTACATTACCGATAAAACCCGAAACTCTTTCGGTGACCAAAACAGGACTTCCCATATATAAATCTTTACCTCCGGACCATTCCGGAACTCCTCGTGACGTCCGGGATCTCATCCGGGACTCCGAACAACATTCGGTAACCACATACAAACTTCCTTTATAACCCTAGCGTCATCGAACCTTAAGTGTGTAGACCCTACGGGTTCGGGAGACATGCAGACATGACCGAGACGTTCTCCGGTCAATAACCAACAGCGGGATCTGGATACCCATGTTGGCTCCCGCATGTTCCACGATGATCTCATCGGATGAACCACGATATCAAGGACTTAATCAATCCCGTATACAATTCCCTTTGTCTAGCGGTAGAGTACTTGCCCGAGATTCGATCGTCGGTATGTCGATACCTTGTTCAATCTCGTTACCGGCAAGTCTCTTTTACTCGTTCCGCAACACATCATCCCGTGATCAACTCCTTGATCACATTGTGCACATTATGATGATGTCCTACCGAGTGGGCCCAGAGATACCTCTCCGTTTTCACGGAGTGACAAATCCCAGTCTTGATTTGTGCCAACCCAACAGACACTTTCGGAGATACCCGTAGTGCACCTTTATAGTCACCCAGTTACGTTGTGACGTTTGGCACACCCAAAGCATTCCTACGGTATCCGGGAGTTGCACAATCTCATGGTCTAAGGAAATGATACTTGACATTATAAAAGCTTTAGCATACGAACTACATGATCTTGTGCTAGGCTTAGGATTGGGTCTTGTCCATCACATCATTCTCCTAATGATGTGATCCCGTTATCAATGACTTCCAATGTCCATGGTCAGGAAACCGTAACCATCTATTGATCAACGAGCTAGTCAACTAGAGGCTTACTAGGGACATGGTGTTGTCTATGTATCCACACATGTATCTGAGTTTCCTATCAATACAATTCTAGCATGGATAATAAACGATTATCATGAACAAGGAAATATAATAATAACCTATTTATTATTGCCTCTAGGGCATATTTCCAACAGTCTCCCACTTGCACTAGAGTCAATAATCCAGCTCACATCGATATGTGATTGCAATGATTCCAACACCCAAGGTCACATCCCCATGTGACTAACACCCAAAGAGTTTACTAGAGTCAATAATCTAGTTCACATTATGAGTTTTTGGTTTGATCATGTTATGCTTGTGAGAGATGTTATAGTCAACGGGTCTGAACCTTTCAGATCCGTGTGTCCTTTACAAATCTCTATGTCATCTCCTAGATGCAGTTACCACGCTCTATTTGGAACTATTCCAAATAACTGTTCTACTATACGAATCCAATTTACTACTTAGTATAATCTGGATCAGTGTCAAAGTTTGCATCGGCGTAACCCTTTACGACGAACTCTTTTCCACCTCCATAATCGAGAAAATTCCTTAGTCCACTAGTTACTAAGGATAACCTTGACCGTTGTCCTGTGATCCATTCCTGGATCACACTTGTACCCCTTGACTGACTCATGGCTTGGCACACTTTAGGTGCGGTACAACATAGCATACTTTAGAGCCTATGTCTAAGCATAGGGGACGACCTTCGTCCTTTCTCTCTATTCTGCCGTGGTCAGGTCTTGAGTTTTACTCAATACCCACATGTGTAATACAGCCAAGAACTCCTTCTTTGCTGATCTATTTTGAATTCCTTCAAAATCTTGTCACGGTATGTATTCATTTGAAAGTACTATTAAGCGATTTTGATCTATCCTTATAGATCTTGATGCTCAATGTTCATGTCAGGACCCCGATCCTAAGCCACATCGATCCAGCGTGTAACACATCATATCACTTTGCGGCCTCACGCACGGTACTCCCACGGGTGCCACCTTACCTGGCCCGGGACCGTTTGCGCCTTTTGGCTCACGTATATGATAGTGTCGCTAGCATCCATATGACAGAGAACCCGGGCCGACATGGCTAGTCATGAACCCAAAGCGGCGCTAGCCTATGAGGACAGGCATACATGAGTCACATCGAACATGTCGGTCATCAACGTATCTATTCGGGCTGTAGCACTGGGCTAACAGGACTCCGGTAACCCGGGCTGTAGCAGGCTAGGCAGGACTCCGAATATCAGCGCGTGACATTTCCCCGAAGGGACAGACATAGGAACGACGTGAAACACATGCCGGCCAGTCAAGTGTCCAAGCAGTAGTGCTGGGCTAGCAGGACTCCGGTGAACCGGGCTGTAGCGGACTACTATCGCTCAGAAGCACAAGACTTACATTTCCTCATATGAAAGGCTGCCAAGGATAAACAACTAGATAGTCGGATCCCACTCATACCAAGCATTTCAATCATACACACAATATGCCCGATATGAGTAAATACAACATGGCATCACAACAGTACTCTACGACTCAAGTACTTTATTTAGAAGGCTCCGAGGAGCCATACATATCATCCATACAGATAGGGGTCACATGACCCAACACTCAAGTCATACAAACATACAAGCACATGCGGAAGCAAAGTAGTCTGAGTACAGACACTAGAAAGAAAGAAGGCTTGACGAAGCCTGTCTATCTACAACGACCCTTCACAAGTCTTGGATCACCACCTGGGTGATAAGTCACTCGTCAACGTCGAGGTCTACATAGAACCCATCAGAGGGGTTGGTGTAGTCGTCTGAAAAACATGATTAAAGCAACATGAGTACGGAGGTACTCAGCAAGTCTTACAACAGGAACCTATCATACATGCACATTCTCAAGAAGGTAGTGGGGTTATTGCAGCAAGCCAGCTTTGACTCTTGGCTAAACTATCCTACGATACACACCATTTGTAAATCATTTGTCGCACACGAGTCCACTAACACCAACACAATACTCCACCGTGGATCCTCTCTCGCCATCCCACGAGAGGGCCATCCGCGGTACTCACACTTATCTTGAGATTTTTAGTAGTATCCATTTAACTTGTCTATGAACTGATATAAGCGAACCAGAAGTCCATTACCGCGGACACGGCTATTCGAATAGATGATGTTAACCCTGCAGGGGTGTACTTCTTCACACACGCTCTCACCACTTATCGCCGTTTACACGACATGTACTCGGCAACCTTCAAGCGGAAGCCCAGCGAGGGTGTCGGCCACGGCCTACCTAAACACTCAAGTCTCTAGTCCAGGTTTATCGCCTATTCGGGTTCCATCCGCAGTGAGTCCGGCCGAGGTTTCCACTAACGGCCCCGAACGATGTGAACAGGGTTCCCGAGACACCAAACGGGCGAGTCGGTACACCGTGCCACGTGCCTACCGCAACACAGCCCACCCCGATGGTCAGCACCGCGTGCGGCCCCCAGCATACTACAAACACCAGAAACTACTTTGCAACTCCTGGACAGAGAACAAGCGTGATCAAGAAGCCGAGAGAGTCAATTAAGGATCCCAATGTGTGGTAGTAACTGTATCATGGATCACAAACACAGAACTCAGTTCCTAAGGACGGCCTCAATGAAACAACCCACCATGTACTCCTACATGGCCTCTCATCGATTCCTTTACCAAACCGTGTTCAACACCTCACTCTTGTCACCGACACCACCTTTCACTCCAGTTCATCATCCCGATGAGCCAGACCTGACACAACTCTAAGCATAGCAAGCATAGCATGGTAGGAACACACACACATGTAATGGCTCAATCAACTCCTACACATGCTAGTGGGTTTCATCTAGTTACTGTGGCAATGACAGGTCATGCAAAGGAAGTGGGTTCAACTACCGCAACACACAGCAGTTTGAAACGCGTTGTCTTAATGCAGTAAACGAGAGCAGAAGCGAGAACATGGGTTTGTATCGGAATGATCAATGGTTTGCTTGCCTGATGGAGTGGTGGTGGGATACTGCCCTTCAACTGGATACTCGGAGATATCCTCGGAGGCAGAACCTACCACGAATGACACATTGCAACATAATCAATACATGACGATATGCAACAATATGATGCATGCAATGACATGGCAATATGAATGTGTCCTGGTCTTGTGCAAGTTAACCCAGAAGGAAATGACCCCATTTGAACCAAAGATTCAAATGGTAGTGCATTTATAAAATCATATTAGTGCAATATCTTATAATGCCTAAACAGTGGGTTTAACTTGTTTTAACATGCATGAAACCAGTTCCATTGGATAGATTGGATTTTTCTGATAATTTTTCATATATAGAACTTTGCATTTGGAGCTGCAGATAATTTTTTATGAATTTTTGAAGTTTGAACTATTTTCTGGATTTTCCTGTATAAAAAATAAATCCAGCAAAAATTAACTAAAAGCGCCAGCATGAGGTCATGCTGACCTCAGCAGGTCAACAGACCGGTCCAGGTCAAACCTGACACGTGGGTCCCGCGTGTCAGGGTCATTAACTTAACTGATTAGATTATTTTTTAATCCTGGATTAATTAGCAGTCGGGGCCCACATGTCATAGACTCAGAGGAGTCAAACTGGGTCCACAAGTCAACGGTTAGGGTCAACTCGCCGGCGTCTAGCCGCCGGCGAGGTCAGACGCGGCGGAGCAAGTGATTTTGCTCGAATTGGCCACCAAACAAGGCGCGGAGGCCATCTACGGGTAGCTGAGATCCTCTCGCGGCGTTCGGTGGCAACAGCTGGGCTCGGGGTGGCCGGAAACATCGCCGGCGACGGGTTTGGCGGCGCCGGGGCTCGGGTGGAGGTGGCTTTGGCGCTACGGTGCGTTAGGGGGCCGGCTGGTGGCTGTTTTGGCCTCCTGGAGGCTCCAGGAGCACGTTGACGCGCTCTGGCCCGGTTGGCAGGGGCTATGGCCGCGGCGGCGCCATGGCCGGCGGAGCCAAGCTCTCGGGCTCGTCGGGACGGCGCTACGGCGAGCTAGCAGGCATGGGAGGAGGGGGAAAGGTGCGGGAGCTCACAGGGAGGTCGACGAGCAGCTCAGCGGGCTCGGGGGCGAACGGAGCGGCGCGAATCGAAGAACGGCGGCCGGCGGGCACCGGGGTCGGAGACGAGCTGATGGCGGCGATGCAGGGCCTCCGGCGAGGCGTGGCTCGGTGGGGAGGGCGAGGGCGAAGTGGCGGAACCTCTGGGCAGGTCAGAGGGGCGAGGGGGCGACGGTGGGCGCGGCCATGGCGGCGGAGCGGCGACGGGTGCGGCGGCCATGGCGCTGGAGAGCGAGAGAGAGAGCCAGGGGAAGAAGTGAGGTGTCCACGGGGTCGAGGGAGCGACGTGGAGGACGTCCAGCGCGTCGGGCAGCGAAGCGGCGAGCAGGTGACGCCGTGGCGAGCTCGCGCTCGCCGGCGTCAGCTCCCTGCCTGCCTGGCGGGGACGAAGCAGCTGGCTGGCGCGGGCCAGCACAGTGCTGGGCCGCCAGGTGGGTAGCGTCCAGGTTAGTTTTTCTCTGGTTAACTGTTTTCTTTTTCTATTATTTCTGCAACTTTGTGGAGTTATTTGAAATACCTAGACCACTCCAAAAATCCTCAAACTGCACATGCTTGCTATTTAAAATATAGACAACATGAAACATTTCTGTTTGAGAATATTTGAACATTTAAAATATTTTTATAAATTTTAATGCCCAAATTCAAATACTTATGTGTTAATTCAAAAACCTTCTGTTGACCTAGAAAATTGTGCACCACTTTTGTCAAAGGTTTAAACCCAAAACAAAGGGGGTGAACATTTCAGAAGGGCATTTCAGGTTCATTGAAAAAGATTTTAGTAAACCCTAGTTATTTCCAGGGGGGGGGGAAGTGTGTGTTGGGGGTTCTGGCATTTCCCATTTCAGAATTAATAGAATGTAAACATGATGCACACTCTAATGCATGGCCTAGCTAGGGATGTGACAACTCACCCCCACTCAAAAGAATCTCGTCCCGAGATTTAGGTTCCTCCGGAAAGAAGGCGGGGTACTCAAGTCGAAGACGATCCTCCCTTTCCCAGGTAGCCTCTTGCTCGGAATGGTGTGACCATTGAACCTTGAGAAACTTGATATTGTGGCGTCGAGTGGTACGCTCGGCTTGATCAAGGATACGAACGGGGTATTCCCGATAAGTGAGGTTATCTTGGAGATCAAGCGTTTCGTGGTCCACTCCACGGATAGGATCCGCGAAGCAACGCCTGAGTTGAGAAACATGGAAGACATCATGAACTCTGGAGAGATGCGGAGGTAGTTCCAGTTGGTAGGCAACTTCCCCTCGTTTGGCAAGAATGCGAAAGGGTCCAATGTAGCGAGGAGCCAATTTGCCTTTGATACCGAATCGATGGGTCCCCTTTAAAGGTGTAACCCGAAGGTAAGCCATCTCGCCGACTTCATAAGCCATGGGTTTATGCTTGTGGTCGTACTGACTCTTTTGCCGGGATTGGGCGGTTTTCAACTTCTCACGAATAATGCGAACCTGCTCTTCTGCATCCTGGATCATGTCCGGGCCAAAGAGTTTTCTCTCGCCGGTTTCTGACCAGTTAAGAGGCGTCCGACATTTTCGTCCATAAAGAACTTCGAAAGGAGCTTTACCCAAGCTAGCTTGATAACTGTTGTTATAAGCGAACTCGGCGAATGGTAGACACTTCTCCCAATTCATACCGAAAGAGATGACAGAAGCTCGGAGCATATCCTCCAGAATTTGATTGACTCGTTCTACTTGACCACTTGACTGAGGATGGAAGGCGGTGCTAAAAGAGAGACGAGTCCCCATAGCATTTTGGAAACTTTCCCAAAATCGAGAGGTGAAAAGACTTCCACGGTCTGAATTAATTTCCAATGGAATACCATGGAGAGATACTATTCGAGAGATGTACAAATCCGCTAGCTGGCTAGCGGTTATACTCTCGCGAACAGGTAAGAAGTGGGCTACTTTGGAAAGACGATCGACAACAACGAAGATAGCATTATTCCCTCTTTTGGTTCTGGGAAACCCGGTAATGAAATCCATACCGATTTTATCCCATTTCCATTCAGGAATCTCCAATGGTTGAAGGGTGCCAGCAGGCCGTTGATGCTCTGCCTTAACACGACGATAGACGTCGCAAGTTGCAATGTATTGAGCGATTTCTCTCTTCATCCTAGTCCACCAAAACCTCTGGCGTAGGTCTTGATACATTTTAGTACTACCGGGATGAATGGTGAGAGGGGATTCATGAGCTTCCTTAAGGATCAATTGACGTAAATGTTGCTTCTTGGGAACCACCAAGCGGTTCTCGAAGAAGACAACACCTCGTTCATCCATGGAAAAACATTTAGCAAATCCGCTAGCGATGTTTTCCTTAATCCGACATATGCCCTTATCGCGCTTCTGGGCAGCTATGATTTGATCCGTAAGGTTAGGTTTCGCCACCAGAGTGGAAAGAAATCCTCGAGGAACAATGTGAAGGTTAAGCTTATGGAATTCCTCGTGGAGAAGTGGTTGACCTTGTTGTAACCTCAGGTTGTTACAATAAGATTTACGACTTAGTGCATCAGCCATGACATTGGCTTTGCCTGGGGTGTAAGTTATTCCTAAGTCGTAATCCGAGATCAACTCGACCCAACGTCTTTGCCTGAGATTCAAATCCGGTTGGGTGAAGATATATTTCAAACTTTGGTGATCAGTGTAAATTTCGCAACGGTTACCCAAGAGGTAATGTCGCCAGGTTTTGAGTGCATGGACTACTGCTGCAAGCTCTAGATCATGAGTAGGATAATTATCCTCATGTGGACGCAACTGTCGAGATGCGTAGGCAATCACATGACGATCTTGCATGAGTATGCAACCTAGTCCTTGTCGCGAGGCGTCGCAATAAATAACAAAGTCCTTAGAGAAGTCTGGTGGTACCAGTACGGGAGCAGATGTCAGGCGTCTTTTCAGTTCCTGAAAGCTGAACTCGCACTGTGGGGTCCACTCGAACTTTTTATCTTTCTTGAGGAGTTCAGTTAGAGGCTTAGCAACCTTGGAAAAATTCTCGACGAAGCGGCGGCAATAGCTCGCTAAACCAAGAAAACTCCGAACTTGCTTGACCGTTTCAGGTGGAGTCCAGTCAAGGACAGCTTGAACTCGTTCGGGATTGACAGCAATGCCCTTGCCAGAGATTACATGGCCCAGATAGGTCACTTCTGGCAACCAGAATTCGCACTTGGAGAATTTGGCATAAAGGCGATGCTCTCGGAGTTTCATCAATACTAGCCTTAGATGTTCGGCATGTTCTTCCTCATTCTTGGAGTAGATGAGTATATCATCGAGGTATACTACGACGAATTTATCCAAGTACTCCATGAAGATCGAGTTCATTAACCGAGAGAAAGTGGCTGGAGCATTGGTTAAACCGAAGGACATGACGGTGTACTCGTATTGGCCGTAACGAGTGACAAAGGCCGTTTTGGGAATGTCCCCGTTCTTGATTTTGATTTGGTGGTAGCCCAACCTCAAATCCATCTTGGAAAAGACTGAGGATCCAGCGAGCTGGTCATACAGGTCGTTGATCCTGGGGAGCGGATACTTGTTCTTGATAGTGACCAAATTGACAGGTCGGTAATCTACAACCATCCGATCCGTTCCATCCTTCTTCTTGACGAAGAGGACGGGGCAAGCCCATGGAGATGAACTAGGACGGATGAAACCCTTTTGCAAGGACTCATCGAGTTGTTTCTTAAGCTCAGCTAGTTCTAGGGGTGCCATCTTATAAGGTCTTCTAGAGATTGGGACGGTTCCTGGGACAAGGTCTATCACGAACTCGACATCTCTGTCAGGTGGAACACCTGGCAGTTCCTCTGGAAAGACATCCGGGAAGTCACGGACTACCGGAATATCTTCGAGGTCTGGAAGGGGATTGGCATTTAGAGAGTAGAGCTGACGCTCCGATATTCGGGTGAAAACATTAACTGTCTTGCCCGATGGATGGGTAAGTTGAACAGTTCTAGTTGAGCAGTCAATCTTGGCGTAATGGGCTGACATCCAGTCCATACCCAAGATGATGTTTATGTCCGAGGACTTGAGAGCTATTAGTGACGCGAGAAAAACCAATCTGTCGACAAGAATTTCATTTCCATGGCTGATCCTAGAGGTTTGCCATCTAGAACCGGGAGTTTGAATTTCCATGGAGGTGGGCATGTCACAAAAAGTGGTGTTGTGCAAACAAGCATAGCTCTCAGAAATAAATGAATGAGATGCTCCAGTATCAAAGAGAACAGTTGCCGGATGGCAATTAACAAGGAGCGTACCGAGAACGACGTTGGGGTCCTCTTGAGTTTCTTCAGCTGAAACGTAGTTGACATGGCCACGAGCAGTGGTGGCTGGCTTGGCGACAAGCACTTTTGCTGTTGACTTACCACGGCCAACAGACTTTCCGAACTGGCTGGGGTTGTTCTGGGGACACTCACGGATGTAGTGGCCCGGCTCACCACACTTGAAGCAAGTTGTTATATTGGGGCGTGGAGCAGTATTAGCAGTGGGGCCACCAAAAGTCTTGGGCGGCACATACTGTTGATTGGGACGAGGCGCCTCAAAGGATGGCCTCGGGGTATACCTGGGTGGCATAGCAGAATTTGGAATCCAGACCCGGCGCTTCTGAGATCCAGAGCCGGATGAAGATCCATAGTCACGGGAGTGTTTGCGTGAAGCTTCAAAATCATTCTGCCCCGTCTCGGCACTGATGGCCTTATTTACTAGCTTCGGAAAAGAAATGCATTCATGCAGACGAAGGTCACGTCGGAGCTCAGGGCTAAGTCCCTTGCGGAACCTTGCCTGCTTCTTGGCATCGGTGGATACCTCTTCGGGAGCATAGCGTGCAAGCTTCCCAAACTCGCGACTGTATGCATCCACAGTCAGCTTCCCCTGGGTGAAGTTACAGAACTCCTCCCTCTTGCGATCCATGAGACCTTCCGGAATATGATGCTCACGAAAAGCGGCACTGAAATCAGCCCAAGTAGTGAGTTGGCCGACCGGACGCATAGCTTCATAATTCTCCCACCAAAGGCTGGCAGGGCCTTCGAGGTGATAGGCAGCAAAGGTGACTTTATCATCTTCAACCACGTTGGCAGAACGTAGCTTGTGGGCGATGCTGCGGAGCCAGTCATCCGCATCGAGAGGTTCGATGGAATGATTGAACTTTGGCGGGTACAGCTTGACAAAGTCATTGATGGACACTGGGTTGACCCTTTGCTGACGTGCAGTGTTTTGTTCAATCCGCTCTAACAAGCGGTTGGTGTCGCGCCTGTTGCGCTCTGCCTCCAGCATCACTTCGGCCAGAGAAGGTGGTTGGGGCAGACTTTCCTCTCTAGGTGCACTAGCTTCTCCCTGCTCCGAAGCAGCAGGGTTGCTGCGGGTGTTGACCATCCTGGGAAAACAAAACAATGATTTAAACCAGGATGGCAAAATCTGGCCAAGGAAGTGCGAAATGTACTGGATAACAAGGAATGCAGAGATGATCATCCGTATGGCATGGTAATATAGAAACTGCCATATATACCAACGGTCATACACATCATACATAGTTTAGTACAAGCTCAAGCTGAAGTACAACTAAGACGACAGACGTTACATCTCATCGGAGGCATTCCAAGCTCCTATACATTATTTTTCTACACCTCCGGAATTGATACACACTAAGTCATATTCCACGGGTCACGCAGGACGGTGGACATACAACTATTACAATACTAGCGAGACTACTACTAGCTCATACGGCTCCGTAGAAGTCCTCATAGAAGTCACCACCCAGACCTGGAAGCGGAACATGGTCATCTGGGAACAGACGGTGCTGCGGTGCTTGTGGACCATAGGGACTTGGGTGCGGCCTCGGTCCAACAAATGGCGGTAGAAGAGGCCCACGAGGAGGGGTGATGCCTCCCACCTCATGCCATTCCATGAAGTCTGGCAGACTAGCCCGCACAGGGTACAAGTCTCTCGTGTCCATATATCCGGCTTGCACAGCAGGTGCAAACCTCGTCAAGGTGGCCCAATGATCAGCACGAGCATTAAAGAGCTCCATACGCAAGGCCCGGTTTTCACGGTCCTTATCTTCCAACATCTCAGTAGTGGTGCAAAGAAGTGAGTCCTCATGGGATGCATCACTATACATGCCCTGGAGGTAACCATGCGCCCCAGGGAGGGATGCTGGCATGTAGCGAAAATCAGTGTTGCTCAACAAGGCAGTTCTAGCTCGCATAATGGTCATCATCGAGTAGGCTGCATCTTGAACGGACATCCCAATAGTGATCCCGAGTCCATAAGAACAGTGGAGTGGTTCCGTGGCTCCGGGATAAGATGGATATATTCTGACCGTGCACAGATATTGGCTCTGGTTAAAATCTCTAAACTGCTCTTCGACGGTGTATTCAGGGTACCATCGGTATCCTGCCTCCACCATCACTCGAACCAACATGGCGGTATGACCACATACACCGATGCAACGGGTCAGACGAACCACTTGGTTTTGGGGACGGGTAGCCATCTGAAAGCACAAAATAGTGCAAAGGCATTAGAATTTCTGGATGAAATTGGACAGCATAACGGCTGTAAATGCTCAGAAAAAGACTTGAGACATCCACAACAGTTTGCGAAACCACTCAACAACAACATATCAAGGTTCTGGTTCAATTGGCAACATACTAAACTTTAGTAGAACTGAACTGGGTTGAATCCAACAATCCTATAAGTTACTACGGATTTAGTAACACGTGAACCTGATAGAGAGAAGAGAGCCTAGTCCTTAACCCACGTAGAATGAGAAGAGAATGACTCAGAATAGAGGACATAAGGTAAAGGAGTAAAAGAGCCTTACGTTCCCTCCCACAATCAATTCCCCTACATATAACTAAAGCATTTCTAGACTCGACATCGACCAGTTTGGCTTAGCGAACCTACAGGCAGTCCGGCTCTGATGCCAACGCTGTCAAGACCCCGATCCTAAGCCACATCGATCCAGCGTGTAACACATCATATCACTTTGCGGCCTCACGCACGGTACTCCCACGGGTGCCACCTTACCTGGCCCGGGACCGTTTGCGCCTTTTGGCTCACGTATATGATAGTGTCGCTAGCATCCATATGACAGAGAACCCGGGCCGACATGGCTAGTCATGAACCCAAAGCGGCGCTAGCCTATGAGGACAGGCATACATGAGTCACATCGAACATGTCGGTCATCAACGTATCTATTCGGGCTGTAGCACTGGGCTAACAGGACTCCGGTAACCCGGGCTGTAGCAGGCTAGGCAGGACTCCGAATATCAGCGCGTGACATTTCCCCGAAGGGACAGACATAGGAACGACGTGAAACACATGCCGGCCAGTCAAGTGTCCAAGCAGTAGTGCTGGGCTAGCAGGACTCCGGTGAACCGGGCTGTAGCGGACTACTATCGCTCAGAAGCACAAGACTTACATTTCCTCATATGAAAGGCTGCCAAGGATAAACAACTAGATAGTCGGATCCCACTCATACCAAGCATTTCAATCATACACACAATATGCCCGATATGAGTAAATACAACATGGCATCACAACAGTACTCTACGACTCAAGTACTTTATTTAGAAGGCTCCGAGGAGCCATACATATCATCCATACAGATAGGGGTCACATGACCCAACACTCAAGTCATACAAACATACAAGCACATGCGGAAGCAAAGTAGTCTGAGTACAGACACTAGAAAGAAAGAAGGCTTGACGAAGCCTGTCTATCTACAACGACCCTTCACAAGTCTTGGATCACCACCTGGGTGATAAGTCACTCGTCAACGTCGAGGTCTACATAGAACCCATCAGAGGGGTTGGTGTAGTCGTCTGAAAAACATGATTAAAGCAACATGAGTACGGAGGTACTCAGCAAGTCTTACAACAGGAACCTATCATACATGCACATTCTCAAGAAGGTAGTGGGGTTATTGCAGCAAGCCAGCTTTGACTCTTGGCTAAACTATCCTACGATACACACCATTTGTAAATCATTTGTCGCACACGAGTCCACTAACACCAACACAATACTCCACCGTGGATCCTCTCTCGCCATCCCACGAGAGGGCCATCCGCGGTACTCACACTTATCTTGAGATTTTTAGTAGTATCCATTTAACTTGTCTATGAACTGATATAAGCGAACCAGAAGTCCATTACCGCGGACACGGCTATTCGAATAGATGATGTTAACCCTGCAGGGGTGTACTTCTTCACACACGCTCTCACCACTTATCGCCGTTTACACGACATGTACTCGGCAACCTTCAAGCGGAAGCCCAGCGAGGGTGTCGGCCACGGCCTACCTAAACACTCAAGTCTCTAGTCCAGGTTTATCGCCTATTCGGGTTCCATCCGCAGGGAGTCCGGCCGAGGTTTCCACTAACGGCCCCGAACGATGTGAACAGGGTTCCCGAGACACCAAACGGGCGAGTCGGTACACCGTGCCACGTGCCTACCGCAACACAGCCCACCCCGATGGTCAGCACCGCGTGCGGCCCCCAGCATACTACAAACACCAGAAACTACTTTGCAACTCCTGGACAGAGAACAAGCATGATCAAGAAGCCGAGAGAGTCAATTAAGGATCCCAATGTGTGGTAGTAACTGTATCATGGATCACAAACACAGAACTCAGTTCCTAAGGACGGCCTCAATGAAACAACCCACCATGTACTCCTACATGGCCTCTCATCGATTCCTTTACCAAACCGTGTTCAACACCTCACTCTTGTCACCGACACCACCTTTCACTCCAGTTCATCATCCCGATGAGCCAGACCTGACACAACTCTAAGCATAGCAAGCATAGCATGGTAGGAACACACACACATGTAATGGCTCAATCAACTCCTACACATGCTAGTGGGTTTCATCTAGTTACTGTGGCAATGACAGGTCATGCAAAGGAAGTGGGTTCAACTACCGCAACACACAGCAGTTTGAAACGCGTTGTCTTAATGCAGTAAACGAGAGCAGAAGCGAGAACATGGGTTTGTATCGGAATGATCAATGGTTTGCTTGCCTGATGGAGTGGTGGTGGGATACTGCCCTTCAACTGGATACTCGGAGATATCCTCGGAGGCAGAACCTACCACGAATGACACATTGCAACATAATCAATACATGACGATATGCAACAATATGATGCATGCAATGACATGGCAATATGAATGTGTCCTGGTCTTGTGCAAGTTAACCCAGAAGGAAATGACCCCATTTGAACCAAAGATTCAAATGGTAGTGCATTTATAAAATCATATTAGTGCAATATCTTATAATGCCTAAACAGTGGGTTTAACTTGTTTTAACATGCATGAAACCAGTTCCATTGGATAGATTGGATTTTTCTGATAATTTTTCATATATAGAACTTTGCATTTGGAGCTGCAGATAATTTTTTATGAATTTTTGAAGTTTGAACTATTTTCTGGATTTTCCTGTATAAAAAATAAATCCAGCAAAAATTAACTAAAAGCGCCAGCATGAGGTCATGCTGACCTCAGCAGGTCAACAGACCGGTCCAGGTCAAACCTGACACGTGGGTCCCGCGTGTCAGGGTCATTAACTTAACTGATTAGATTATTTTTTAATCCTGGATTAATTAGCAGTCGGGGCCCACATGTCATAGACTCAGAGGAGTCAAACTGGGTCCACAAGTCAACGGTTAGGGTCAACTCGCCGGCGTCTAGCCGCCGGCGAGGTCAGACGCGGCGGAGCAAGTGATTTTGCTCGAATTGGCCACCAAACAAGGCGCGGAGGCCATCTACGGGTAGCTGAGATCCTCCCGCGGCGTTCGGTGGCAACAGCTGGGCTCGGGGTGGCCGGAAACATCGCCGGCGACGGGTTTGGCGGCGCCGGGGCTCGGGTGGAGGTGGCTTTGGCGCTACGGTGCGTTAGGGGGCCGGCTGGTGGCTGTTTTGGCCTCCTGGAGGCTCCAGCACGTTGACGCGCTCTGGCCCGGTTGGCAGGGGCTATGGCCGCGGCGGCGCCATGGCCGGCGGAGCCAAGCTCTCGGGCTCGTCGGGACGGCGCTACGGCGAGCTAGCAGGCATGGGAGGAGGGGGAAAGGTGCGGGAGCTCACAGGGAGGTCGACGAGCAGCTCAGCGGGCTCGGGGGCGAACGGAGCGGCGCGAATCGAAGAACGGCGGCCGGCGGGCACCGGGGTCGGAGACGAGCTGATGGCGGCGATGCAGGGCCTCCGGCGAGGCGTGGCTCGGTGGGGAGGGCGAGGGCGAAGTGGCGGAACCTCTGGGCAGGTCAGAGGGGCGAGGGGGCGACGGTGGGCGCGGCCATGGCGGCGGAGCGGCGACGGGTGCGGCGGCCATGGCGCTGGAGAGCGAGAGAGAGAGCCAGGGGAAGAAGTGAGGTGTCCACGGGGTCGAGGGAGCAACGTGGAGGACGTCCAGCGCGTCGGGCAGCGAAGCGGCGAGCAGGTGACGCCGTGGCGAGCTCGCGCTCGCCGGCGTCAGCTCCCTGCCTGCCTGGCGGGGACGAAGCAGCTGGCTGGCGCGGGCCAGCACAGTGCTGGGCCGCCAGGTGGGTAGCGTCCAGGTTAGTTTTTCTCTGGTTAACTGTTTTCTTTTTCTATTATTTCTGCAACTTTGTGGAGTTATTTGAAATACCTAGACCACTCCAAAAATCCTCAAACTGCACATGCTTGCTATTTAAAATATAGACAACATGAAACATTTCTGTTTGAGAATATTTGAACATTTAAAATATTTTTATAAATTTTAAATGCCCAAATTCAAATACTTATGTGTTAATTCAAAAACCTTCTGTTGACCTAGAAAATTGCGCACCACTTTTGTCAAAGGTTTAAACCCAAAACAAAGGGGGTGAACATTTCAGAAGGGCATTTCAGGTTCATTGAAAAAGATTTTAGTAAACCCTAGTTATTTCCAGGGGGGGGGGGGGAAGTGTGTGTTGGGGGTTCTGGCATTTCCCATTTCAGAATTAATAGAATGTAAACATGATGCACACTCTAATGCATGGCCTAGCTAGGGATGTGACAGTTCAAGTAGCTTAATCCAGGTTTTCCATTGAAAACACTCTTCAAATAACCCTATATGCTTTCCAGAAATTCTACATCATTTCTGATCAACAATATGTTAACAACATATACTCATCAGAAATTCTATAGTGCTCCCACTCACTTCTTTGGAAATACAAGTTTCTCATAAACTTTATATAAACCTAAATCTTTGATCATATCATCAAAGCGTACATTCCAACTCCGAGATGCTTACTCCAGTCCTTAGAAGGATTGCTGGAGCTTTGCATACTTGTTAGCATCTTTCAGGATTGACAAAAATCTTCTGGTTGTATCACATACAACCTTTCCTCAAGTAAATCGTTGAGGAAACAATGTTTTGACATCCTATCTGCACAATTTCATAAATAATGCAGTGATCACTAACATAATTCCAACAGACTCTTAGCATCGCTACGAGTGAGAAAGTCTCATCGTAGTCAACTCCTTGAACTTGTCGGAAAACATATTAATGACAAGTCGAGCTTTCTTAATGGTGACATTTACCATCATTGTCCGTCTTCCTTTTAAAATCCATATGTACCTAATAGTCTTACGACCATAAAGTAGTTCTTCCAAAGTCTACACTTTGTTTTCATATATGGATCCTCTCTCGGATTATATGGCCTCGAGCCATTCATCGGAATCCGGGCCCACCATCGCTTCTCCATAGCTCGTAGGTTCATTGTTGTCTAGCAACATGACTTCCAAGACAGGATTACGTACCACTCTGAAGTAGTATGCATCCTTGTCATCCTACGAGGTTTGGGAGTGACTTGATCTGAAGTCTCATGATTACTATCATAAGCTTCCACTTCAATTGGTGTAGGTGCCATAGGAACAATTCCTGTGCTTTGCTACACACTAGTTGAAGTGACGGTTCAACAACCTCATCAAGTCTCCACCATCCTCCCACTCAATTCTTTCGAGAGAAACTTTTCCTCGAGAAAGGACCCGATTCTAGAAACAATCCCTATTGCTTTTGGATCTGAGACAGGAGGTATACCCAAATGTTTTGGGTGTCCTATGAAGATGCAGTTATCCGCTTTGGGTTCGAGCTTATCAGCCTGAAACTTTTTCATATAAGCGTCGCAGCCCCAAACTTTATGACAGCTTAGGTTTCTCTAAACCATAGTTCATACGGTGTCATCTTATCGGAATTACGTGGTGCCCTATTTAAAGTGAGTGCGGTTGTCTCTAATGCCTAACCCATGAACGATAGTGGTAATACGATAAGAGACATCATGGTATTCATCATATCCAATAGGGTGCAGTCATGATGTTCGGACACACCATCACACTATGGTGTTCCAGGCGGTACTAGTCGTGAAATAATTTCCACAGTGTCTCAATTGTGTACCAAACTCGCAACTCAGATATTCATCTCTATGATCATATCATAGATATTTTATCCTCTTGTCACGACGATATTCAACTTCACTCTGAAATTACTTGAACCATTCAATAATTCAGACTTGTGTTTCATCAAGTAAATATGCTCAGTATTTACTCAAATCATCTGTGAAGTAAGAGCATAACGATATCCACTGCGTGCCTCAGCACTCATTGGACTGCACACATCAAAATGTGTTACTTCCAACAAGTTGCTTTCTTGTTCCATTTTACTGAAACCGAAGCTTTCAGTCATCTTGCCCATGTGGCATGATTTGCATGTCTCAAGTGATTCAAAATCAAGTGAGTCCAAATGGTCCATCTGTATGGAGTTTCTTCATGCGTATATACCAACAGACATGGTTCACATGTCTCAATCTTTTAAAAAATGAGTGAGTTCAAAGATCCATCAGCATGGAGCTTCTTCATGCGTTTTATACCAATATGACTTACATGGCAGTGCCACAAGTAGGTGGTACTATCATCACTATCTTATATCTTTTGGCATGCACATGTGCATCACTGTGATCGAGATTCAATAAACCATTCATTTTAGGTGCAAGACCATTGAAGGTATTATTCAAATAAATAGAGTAACCATTATTCTCCTTAAATGAATAACCGTATTGCGATAGACATAATCCAATCATGTCTATGCTCAACGCAAACACCAAATAACAATTATTTAGGTTTAACACCAATCTCGATGGTAGAGGGAGCGTATGATGCTTGATCATATCAACCTTTGAAACATTTCCAACACATCTCGTCAGCTCACCTTTAGCTAGTCTCCGTTTATTTCGTAGCTTTTATTTCGAGTTACTAACACTTAGCAACCGAACCGGTATCTAATACCCTGATGCTACTAGGAGTACTAGTAAAGTACACATTCACATAATGTATATCCAATATACTTCTACCGACAGCCTTCTCATCTACCAAGTATTGTAACGCCCCCGATGTAACTTGCCTTATTTGTAACCCAACTCTTGCCATTTCCGGCTTTGTGTTATGATATTCCCTCCGTGGTTGGGTTCTCTCCGTTTTGCATTTTGGTAATGTCATGCATTTCATATCATGTCATCATGTGCATCGCATTTGCATACGCGTTCGTCTCATAAATCCGAGCATCTTCCCCGTTGTCCGTTTTGCAATCCGGCGCTCCTATGTCTCCCGGCGTCCCCTTTTACATTTCTTCATGAGCGGGTATTAAACATTCTCGGAATGGACCGAGGTTTGACATGTGGCCTTGGTATAGCACCGGTAGACCGCCTGTCAAGTTTCGGGTCAATCGGAGTTCGTTTGGTACTCCAACGGTTAACCGGGTAACCGTGAAGGCCTCGTGTGTGTTGCAGCCCAACACCCTTTCAAAACAGCCCAATAACCCATCTAAGTCACTTCCATGTCCTCCGCCGTCCGATCACGATCGCGTGGGCGAAAACCGCACTCCATTTGGAGCTCCCTAGCTCCTTCTGTCTATAAAAACGTCTCCCCCGTCTAAATCTGAGAGAGCTACACCCCCGAAACCCTAGCTTCGCCTCAAAAACCGTGCCGCCGCTCCACCGCACTGTTCCTCCGCGCCGCCGCCAGCCGGGCCAACCGGGGCACGCCACGTGGCGGGCGTCGCCGCCGGCCTGCCCGGCCCGCCGAGCCCGTCCCCGGCCCTCCGGGCCCATCGCCGCCGCCCCGCCGCCTGGATCGCCGCGCCTCCGCCCGCTCCGCCTCGCGCATCGCCGCCCGCGCGCGCCTCCGACCGCGCCGGCCGGAGCTCCGCCGTCGCCCGCCATCACCGCCGCCCGCGGACGCGCCACCCCGCGCCTGTGCCGGCCTCCGCCGCCTCTCCCCGCGCCGCCCCGGAGCTCCGCCGTCGCCGGAGCGACAGATCCGGGCACCCCGGCCCCGGATCCGGCCGCCCCCGCCATCGCCGCCTCGTCTCCGGCCACCCCGCGCCGGCGAACCTCGAACTCCGCGCCCACCGTTGACTTCTTCCCCCTCTCTTAATTTCTCTAAGTCCCTGACTTTTGCATCATGTGCCCTTGTTCATCCTGCGATATCGTCGCACCCGTAGCTCCGTTTCGCGCGTATAATATGTCACTTTGTTCGCCTCGAAAAGTACATCATTTTGTTACATTGCATCATTTTCATTTGGGGTCATCTTGATGCCCGAAATGCTGTTAGAAGAGGGCTAGTTGATGTTAGTTGCTGGATCTTACCCGAACATGCACTTTTGTCATTTTTGCCATGATTGATGTGTACCTCCTATGAAGTTGAGTCCTACAAGAGTTTTGTTATATGCCATGTTACCTTTCCAGGGAATTTTGCTATGTATTTTTGTGATGCTTGAGGTGGCTAGAAATTGCAGGCAAAGTAGGGATGATGATATTGCTGTTTTCAGAGACTTAGTGATTTCACTAAGTCCCTGACTTTTGTTATTATCATGCCATGTGTTCATGTTGTTTCCGAGAGATCTATGCATAATTTGAGTATGATCAGTAAGGAAGTTTTGGACTTGAGTATTTGCTTAATCCATCCATGCCTTTGTTTGCAATTATGGAGTGCCATAGCTTGAGTCAATCGAGCTCTACTTTTGCTTCAAAATGTTGCTGGCAGATTGTTTACATGTTATTCGATTTTGCCAAGCTTTGTGTAGTTTATCCTTGCATGATATGATGTTATTCTTGCCATGTATAGTTACTATGCCATGTATTCTTGATGTATGTATGTTTATTTAATCATGAAATGCTCTGTAGTGAGTGCATCGAGCTCACGAACATGCCTAGTCGTTAACAGTTTTCTGCCATGTCCAGTTTTCTGCCAAGTCTGAAACCTGTAACGAAACTTGCTTATTTGTCATGGGTGTAATCATATTTTCTAGTCCTTTTTGGCTTATGGTCAGTAAGGGACTTTTGTCAAGTGCTATGAGTAGATTCATGCCATTCCTTTCTTTGCTATGTTCTGAACCTGTAGCATGATGTTCCGTTGCTCTGAACTTGTCATCCTGATGTTGTTTTCCTGACTTGCTGTTTTTTCACTAAGTCTGTGAATCTGTTATTAGTTGTACTTTTGCCATGCTTGTTTGAACCTGTTATGATGGGATTGAGCCGTAGCTCAGTGTTCATCTTTTGTCGTGCATCTTGAGTAGATTACTGCCATATGCTTTGTTGCCATGTTTGGGTGCAGTAGCTTAATTATTTATTGCTTGCTAAGTAGCATCATGCTGTTTATGGCAGATTCGTGTCCTTGTTTTTGCTTGCCATTTGCAAACCGTGCATCCGTTTCCGGTGATCTTTATATCGATTTCAACCAAAATCACCTCATCTATCCAGCGGCATGCTTGGGTTGCCAAGATTATGCCCTGTTCATCCTTGTCTTTCCGGAGCATGCATACGCATTGCATATCACCTCTCGCATATCATGCCATGTTTTGCATCATGTTGATTGCGCATTGCATCGTGGTTGATATTGGTTCCTTTGCTTGTTCTCTTGTCTTGGGTAGAGCCGGGAGACGAGTACGTGAACGAGGATTCCATTGAGAACGCTTACGAGGACCAAGCTTTCGACAACTCTGAGAACCTTGCAGGCAAGATGACCATACCCTCGAAATCACTTCTATCTTTGCTTGCTAGATTGCTCGCTCTTTTGCTGGGCCTATGCTGCGATACCTACCACTTGCTATACCATGCCTCCTATATTGCCTTGTCAGCCCCTAACCATCCATGTCCTAGCAAACCGTTGTTTGGCTATGTTACTACTTTGCTCAGCCCCTCTTATAGCGTTGCTAGTTGCAGGTGAAGATGAAGTTTGTTCCTTATTGGAACATGGACTTGTTGTTCCTTGTTGGAACATGTTTACTTGTTGGGATATCACAATACCTCTTATTTAATTAATGCATCTATATACTTGGTAAAGGGTGGAAGGCTCGGCCTTATGCCTGGTGTTTTGTTCCACTCTTGCCACCCTAGTTTTCCGTCATACCGGTGATATGTTCCCGGAGTTTGCGTTCCTTACACGGTTGGGTGATTTATGGGACCCCCTTGACAGTTCACTTTGAATGAGACTTTTCCAGCAAGGCCCAACATTGGTTTTACCTTTTGCCACCTAGCCTTTTCCCCTTGGGTTCTGCAGACTCAAGGGTCATCTTTATTTTAAACCCCCGGGCCAGTTCTCCTTCGATTGCTGGTCCAAACTAGAGCACCGTGCAGGGCCGTCCCTTGGCAACTTGGGTTATGTTGGCTCCTGTACGCTTAGCTTATCCGGATGTGCCCTGAGACCGAGATATGTGCAGCTCCTATCAGGATTTGTCGGCACAATCGGGCGGCTTTGCTGGACTTGTTTTATTGCTGTTGAAATGTCTTGTAGTCCGGGATTCCGAGATTGATCGGGTCTTCCCGGTAGAAGGAATATCCTTCGTTGACCGTGAGAGCTTATCATGGGCTAAGTTGGGACACCCCTGCAGGGTATTATCTTTCGAAAGCCGTGCCCGCGGTTATGAGGCAGATGGGAATTTGTTGATGTCCGGTTGTAGAAAACCCGAAGTTGACCTTAACTAAAACACATCAACCGCATGTGTAACCGTGATGGTCTCTTCTCGGCGGGGTCCGGGAAGTGAACACGGTTGTTGGAGTTATGTCTGACGTAGGTTGTTCAGGATCACTTCTTGATCATTTCTAGCTTCTCGACCGTGCTTTGCCTTCTCTTCTCGCTCTCTTTTGCGCTGTAGCCACCATATGCTAGTCGCTTGCTGCAGCTCCACCTCATAAACCCATTTCCCACCTTTAAGCTTAAATAGTCTTGATCTCGCGGGTGTGAGATTGCTGAGTCCCCGTGACTCACAGATATTATCACCTCAGTTGCAGGTACCAACGATGTCAGTGCAGATGACGCGACCGAGCTCACTTGGGAGTTCGATGAGGAACGTGGCCGTTACTATGTTTCTTTTCCAGATGATCAGTAGTGGAGCCCAGTTGGGTGATCCGGGGATCTGTTTAGCATTTGGGGTAGTCTTCTTCCATTTTGGTACCGTAGTCGGACCTTGAGTGTAATCTGTTTGATGGATGTTATTTATGTACTTGTGTGAAGTGGCGATTGTAAGCCAACTATGTATCTTTCCCCTTTATTTATTACATGGATTGTGTGAAGATTACCTCACTTGCGACATTGCTTTCTATGCGGTTATGCCTCTAAGTCGTGCCTCGACACGTGGGAGATATAGCCGCATCGAGGGCGTTACAAGTTGGTAATCAGAGCCTTTCCCGACCTTAGGAGCCCCCACTGTTTGATCGTCTTTAGTGGCCGAGTTGTGTCTAGAAAAATGTTTTGAGTCATTTAGGAATTATATATCGGAGAGTTTAGGAATTCTTTTTACTTCCCAGTCCCTTCGACCTTCTGGTAAGGCATCCTGACGTAGAGTTTTGACTCTTCTCTTCTCAAATTTCACTAAAAAATTTTTAGGATCACGCGGGTATATTACAATCGTTCCGATGGTTTTATGATGACAACATTGTCTTGGTTGCCTCCTGACATTTAGGGGTTGTGGCAGTGTCCCGGGGAGTTGAGCTCCGAGGTGTTGTCGTCATAATCTTATCGTTGCGGTTTTGGAATACCTGAGTTTAGTACGACCGACATCGAAAATCTCTTTTGTACAGTTGTTGGTGAGATAACCTGATAGCCCAGTACTGTGGCGAGTGCAGGAGTATTGCCATGACTTGTATAACGGATGTGTTTTCGAAGGTTGAGGTAGATGATTTCCGAAGGTTTCTTGGTTATGTGTTGAAGGATGGATACAGCTGGTTGTAGGATTTGCTAGTTTGGGTGAGATATTATGCTTCCCCTGTATCCCCAACACCTGATTGCATAACCAGAAAATTTCAGGAGTTTATAAGTGGGAATTCTTGTAGCTTTAGTATTTCTTCCGCAGATATTTGGTTTGTGATTGGGTAATCCTTACCAAGTATTTGTTCACTTCCGTACCTTTTTGATTTTATTTCTTACCATGCTCTAAGTGGCTTCTCAGCTTTGGAAGTGTGATGATTTACATTGGAATTCATTCGTTCATTCTCGTTCGAATGTTAATTGTGAAGACTATATGTTGCAATTTCGTTCCTTTGATTCAGCTTCAATATATCTCTGTCAAGATGCTAATGGATGTCACCCTCTTCAGGATGGCTCCGCCTACTCGTCTGAATCCGGAACGCAATGATGGAGATCAGGCTAACCCTCCGCCACCACCTCCGCCTCCGGAAGCCTGGCAAGCCTTGATGACTGCCACAAATGCCAATGCTCAGATTCTGATTCAGCTCTTGCAAGATCGCAACCAAGGGCAAGCTAATCAAGAGAATCAAGGCCAAGGCAACAATCAGCCGCATTTCGCTTCACTGAACCAGTTCCTTGCTAATCAGCCAAAGACCTTCAGCTACTGTGTCGAGGCCACTGACGCAGATGATTGGCTCGTGGACATCAACAAACATTTCGAGTGCAGCAATGTGAGACCTGAGGACTTTGTCAAGTTTGCCTCTTTTCAACTCAAAGATCAAGCTGCTGAGTGGTTACAGCAATACAAAGATTCCAGAGGAGGTCGTGTGATCACTTGGGATGATTTCCGCCGTGACTTCAAAGCGCACCACATTCCAGAAAGTGTTGTTGAGCTTAAGCGTGAGGAATTCCGCAATCTCAAGCAAGGCAACATGACTGTCTATCAATACAACACTCAGTTCCAGAAGCTCTCTCGTTTTGCAAGGCAAGACATTCCTGATGAGAAGAGTATGATCTACCAGTTCAGGCGTGGTCTCAGAGAAGATCTGCAGCTTGCTCTCGTGCTTTTCGAGCCATTAAAGTATGATGAATTCTACAACATGGCACTGAAACAAGAAGCTGCTCAGCTCAAGTGTGAGGCATCTAAGAAGAGAGTCAGAGACGCAGTTCAGTCTTCTTCTTCCTCACTTGTGGCAGCTAAGCAACAGAAGTTCTGGTTGCCTCCTCCTCCTCCGTTCCGTCAGCCTTATCAGCAGAAGAACTCAAGTGGCCATGGATCTTCCCACCCACCCAACCCTGGTTATCAGAACAAGTCTCAGAATCAAGCTCCAAGGCCAAGTGCTCCTTACCATCGTCCGCTCTCAGAGGTGACTTGTAACAAATGTCAGCAGAAGGGTCACTATGCGAACAAGTGCTTCAACCAGAGGCGCCTTCCGCCTCCTCCTCCTGTGAAAGCTTCCAGCAATGCAGTGGTCAAGCATAATCCTAAGCACGTCAAGGTGAACATGTTGAATGCAGCTCAAGCAGAGGATTCTTCTGAAGTGATCATGGGTAATCTTCCTATTAATGATATTCCTGCCAAAGTCTTATTTGATACTGGTGCATCGCATTGTTTCATGTCCAGATCATTTGTTTCAAAGCATGACTTCGTTTCTGAATTATTGGCTAAACCCTTGGGGGTTGTTTCTCCGGCCAAGCCTATGAGGGCCACCACAATGATTCCGAATGTTTCTATCAAGATGGGCGATTATAAATTTCTATCTTCTCCAATGGTGCTTGGTGATTCTGATATTGATCTTATTCTCGGGATGGACTGGCTTTCTAAGCACAAGGCTCATCTTGAGTGTGCCGCCAGGGAAATCAAATTGACTCACACTTCTAACGATGTGATCATCTATGCTTCTCGTGATGATACCATTCGGTTGTTTTCTCTCAATGAGATGGGTGAAATGGAGGCTATCTCTCAGATTCCAGTCGTTTGTGAGTACCAAGATGTTTTTCCAGAAGAGCTTCCGGGTATGCCTCCCCGTAGGCCAGTTGAATTCGTTATTGAGCTTGAGCCTGGCACAGAACCCGTTTGCAAGCGTCCTTACAAGCTTGGACCAGATGAGCTCAAGGAATTGAAGATTCAACTCGATAAACAAGAACGTCTGGGTCTGATCAGACCGAGTTCTTCTCCTTGGGGTTGTGGTGTTCTTTTTGTCAAGAAGAAGGATGGCACGGACCGACTTTGCGTCGATTACCGTCCATTGAACAAGAAGACTATCAAGAACAAGTACCCACTTCCCAACATCAATGAGCTATTTGAGCAACTCAAAGGTGCTAAGGTGTTCTCCAAGCTTGACCTTCGTATGGGTTATCATCAGATTCGCATTCGTGAAGAAGATATTCCCAAGACAGCATTCAGAACAAGCTTTGGTTCTTATGAATATACTGTCATGTCTTTCGGCCTTGTCAATGCTCCTCCGTATTTCACTCGATTGATGAATTTCATCTTCAACCCCTACATCAACGAATTTGTCTTGGTCTATCTCGATGATATTTTGGTCTTCTCCAAGAATAAGAAGGATCATGCCGAACATTTGCGATTGGTACTCGACAAGCTCAGAGAGTATCAATTATATGCGAAGTTCTCCAAATGTGAATTTTGGCTGGATGAAGTTCTTTATCTTGGTCATATCATCTCCGCCAAGGGCATCGCTGTTAATCCAGAGAGGGTGTCTGCAGTTTTGAATTGGAATCCTCCTCAGAATGTCAAGCAGCTTCGCAGTTTTCTTGGACTTGCAAGCTATTGCAGAAGATTCGTTGAGAATTTCTCCAAGATTGCCAAGCCTCTTTCCAACCTCCTCCAGAAGCATGTGAAATATGTCTGGTCTCCTGAGTGTGACGTTGCTTTCAACACTCTCAAAGAGAAACTCGTCACTGCTCCAGTTCTGACTCCTCCTGATGAATCCAAGCCTTATGAAGTATTCTGTGATGCTTCTCTCCAGGGCCTCGGTGCTGTGTTAATGCAAGAGAAGAAGGTTGTTGCCTATACCTCTCGCCAGTTGAAGCCCAATGAAAGGAACTACCCCACTCATGATCTTGAGTTGGCGGCAGTTGTCCACGCATTAATAACATGGAGACATCTCCTGTTGGGAAGGAAAGTGGACATATTCACAGATCACAAGAGTCTCAAGTATATCTTCACTCAGCCTCATCTCAACCTCAGGCAAACTCGATGGGTCGAAATGATTCAAGAGTATAATCCGAGTATTGAATATACTCCAGGCAAGGCTAATGTGGTTGCAGACGCTTTGAGCAGAAAGGCTTACTGCAACAGCTTAATCCTCAAGCCTTTTCAACCGGATCTCTGTGAAGCTTTCCGCAAGTTGAATCTCCAAGTTGTTCCTCAAGGTGTTCTTGCCAACCTAATTGTCTCTCCTACTTTGGAAGATCAGATTCGTGAGGCACAATTGTTGGATACCATGGTGAAGAAGGTGAAACGTGGTATTGAGAAGAGCATCCCCAAATACAAGTGCTATCGAGTTGATGACAGAGATACTCTTTTCTTCGAGGACCGGATTGTGGTTCCAAAGGGTGATCTTCGTAAAGTCATTATGAATGAAGCACACAATTCTCTTCTGTCTATTCATCCTGGAAGTTCAAAGATGTACCATGACCTCAAGCAGTCGTATTGGTGGACTCGAATGAAGTGAGAAATTGCTCAATTCGTGAATGAGTGTGATGTCTGCAGAAGGGTGAAAGCAGAACACCAACGACCAGCTGGTCTTCTCCAACCTCTTGCTATTCCAGAATGGAAGTTTGATCATATCGAAATGGACTTCGTGACTGGTTTTCCTAAGTCCAAGCGTGGAAATGATGCTATCTTCGTCGTCATCGACAAGCTCACCAAAGTGGCTCATTTTCTTCCTATCAAAGAGTCTATCACAGCAGCGCAGCTGGCAGAGCTCTACACCTCCAGAATTGTCTCTTTGCACGGCATTCCACAATTGATTTCTTCAGACCGTGGCAGCATCTTTACCTCCAAATTTTGGGATTCTTTTCAGTCGGCCATGGGCACCAACATCCGCTTCAGCACAGCTTTCCACCCTCAGACTAGTGGACAAGTCGAGCGTGTCAATCAAATTCTTGAAGATATGCTCAGAGCCTGTGTTATCTCTTTCGGCATGAAGTGGGAGGATTGTCTTCCTTATGCTGAGTTCTCTTACAACAACAGTTTTCAAGCCAGTTCGGGCAAAGCCCCATTCGAGATTCTCTATGGCAGAAAGTGCCGTACTCCTCTCAACTGGTCTGAGACCGGTGAACGTCAATTGCTCGGCAATGATTTGATCTCGGAGGCTGAGGCCATGTGCAAGGTGATTCGTGAGAACCTCAAAGCAGCGCAGTCGCGCCAGAAGAGCTATTACGACAGCAAACATCGTGATGTGGCATTCGAGATCGGAGACCATGTTTACCTCCGTGTCTCGCCAATGAAAGGAACTCGTCGCTTCGGTATCAAGGGGAAACTTGCTCCCAGATACGTGGGTCCCTTCAAGATTATCGGGAAACGAGGCGATCTAGCCTATCAACTTGAGCTCCCCTCCAACTTTGCAAATGTGCACGATGTCTTCCACGTGTCACAGCTTCACAAGTGCTTCAAGACGCCTGAGCGCACCATCAACGTCGAAGAGATTGATCTTCAAGAAGATTTGTCCTATCATGAGCATCCAGTTGCCATTCTTGAGACAACTGAGCGCAAGACTCGCAACAAGTCAATCAAATTCCTCAAAGTGAAATGGTCACATCATTCAGACCGAGAGGCCACATGGGAGCGTGAAGACCACCTACGTTCCGAGTATCCGGAGTTCTTTCAGTCCTAGATCTCGGGACGAGATCCTCTCGTAGTGGTGGTGTGTTGTAACGCCCCCGATGTAACTTGCCTTATTTGTAACCCAACTCTTGCCATTTCCGGCTTTGTGTTATGATATTCCCTCCGTGGTTGGGTTCTCTCCGTTTTGCATTTTGGTCATGTCATGCATTTCATATCATGTCATCATGTGCATCGCATTTGCATACGCGTTCGTCTCATAAATCCGAGCATCTTTCCCGTTGTCCGTTTTGCAATCCGGCGCTCCTATGTCTCCCGGCGTCCCCTTTTACATTTCTTCATGAGGGCTTGTTCGGTTAATCCTCTCCCCAAGAGGATTGGAGGGGATTGGCAAGGATTGGTTTGTATTTTGACTTACAAGAGGTTTAAATCTTCCTCAAACCCCTTCAACCCACTTGGTTTGGCACGCAACCGAACAAGGCCTGAGCGGGTATTAAACATTCTCGGAATGGACCGAGGTTTGACATGTGGCCTTGGTATAGCACCGGTAGACCGCCTGTCAAGTTTCGGGTCAATCGGAGTTCGTTTGGTACTCCAACGGTTAACCGGGTAACCATGAAGGCCTCGTGCGTGTTGCAGCCCAACACCCCTTCAAAACAGCCCAATAACCCATCTAAGTCACTCCCATGTCCTCCGCCGCCCGATCACGATCGCGTGGGCGAAAACCGCACTCCATTTGGAGCTCCCTAGCTCCTTCTGTCTATAAAAACGTCTCCCCCGTCTAAATCTGAGAGAGCTACACCCCCGAAACCCTAGCTTCGCCTCGAAAACCGTGCCGCCGCTCCGCCGCACTGTTCCTCCGCGCCGCCGCCAGCCGGGCCAACCGGGGCACGCCACGTGGCGGGCGTCGCCGCCGGCCTGCCCGGCCCGCCGAGCCCGTCCCCGGCCCTCCGGGCCCATCGCCGCCGCCCCGCCGCCTGGATCGCCGCGCCTCCGCCCGCTCCGCCTCGCGCATCGCCGCCCGCGCGCGCCTCCGACCGCGTCGGCCGGAGCTCCGCCGTCGCCCGCCATCACCGCCGCCCGCGGACGCGCCACCCCGCGCCTGTGCCGGCCTCCGCCGCCTCTCCCCGCGCCGCCCCGGAGCTCCGCCGTCGCCGGAGCGACAGATCCGGGCACCCCGGCCCCGGATCCGGCCGCCCCCGCCATCGCCGCCTCGTCTCCGGCCACCCCGCGCCGGCGAACCTCGAACTCCGCGCCCACCGTTGACTTCTTCCCCCTCTCTTAATTTCTCTAAGTCCCTGACTTTTGCATCATGTGCCCTTGTTCATCCTGCGATATCTTTGCACCCGTAACTCCGTTTCGCGCGTATAATATGTCATTTTGTTCGCCTCGAAGAGTACATCATTTTGTTCCATTGCATCATTTTCATTTGAGGTAATCTTGATGCCCGAAATGCTGTTAGAAGAGGGCTAGTTGATGTTAGTTGCTGGATCTTACCCGAACATGCACTTTTGTCATTTTTGCCATGATTGATGTGTACCTCCTATGAAGTTGAGTCCTACAAGAGTTTTGTTATATGCCATGTTACCTTTCCAGGGAATTTTGCTATGTATTTTTGTGATGCTTGAGGTGGCTAGAAATTGCAGGCAAAGTAGGGATGATGATATTGCTGTTTTCAGAGACTTAGTGATTTCACTAAGTCCCTGACTTTTGTTATTATCATGCCATGTGTTCATGTTGTTTCCGAGAGATCTATGCATAATTTGAGTATGATCAGTAAGGGAGTTTTGGACTTGAGTATTTGCTTAATCCATCCATGCCTTTGTTTGCAATTATGGAGTGCCATAGCTTGAGTCAATCGAGCTCTACTTTTGCTTCAAAATGTTGCTGGCAGATTGTTTACATGTTATTCGATTTTGCCAAGCTTGGTGTAGTTGATCCTTGCATGATATGATGTTATTCTTACCATGTCTGGTTACTAAGACATGTCTTCTTGATGTATGTATGTTTAGTTAATCATGAAATGCTCTGTAGTGAGTGCATCGAGCTCACGAACATGCCTAGTCGTTAACAGTTTTCTGCCATGTCCAGTTTTCTGCTAAGTCTGAAACCTGTAACGAAACTTGCTTATTTGTCATGGGTGTAATCATATTTTCTAGTCCTTTTTGGCTTATGGTCAGTAAGGGACTTTTGTCAAGTGATATGAGTAGATTCATGCCATGCCTTTCTTTGCTATGTTCTGAACCTGTAGCATGATGTTTCGTTGCTCTGAACTTGTCATCCTGATGTTGTTTTCCTGACTTGCTGTTTTTTCACTAAGTCTGTGAATCTGTTATTAGTTGTACTTTTGCCATGCTTGTTTGAACCTGTTATGATGGGATTGAGCCGTAGCTCAGTGTTCATCTTTTGTCGTGCATCTTGAGTAGATTACTGCCATATGCTTTGTTGCCATGTTTGGGTGCAGTAGCTTAATTATTTATTGCTTGCTAAGTAGCATCATGCTGTTTATGGCAGATTCGTGTCCTTGTTTTTGCTTGCCATTTGCAAACCGTGCATCCGTTTCCGGTGATCTTTATATCGATTTCAACCGAAATCACCTCATCTATCCAGCGGCATGCTTGGGTTGCCAAGATTATGCCCTGTTCATCCTTGTCTTTCCGGAGCATGCATACGCATTGCATATCACCTCTCGCATATCATGCCATGTTTTGCATCATGTTGATTGCGCATTGCATCGTGGTTGATATTGGTTCCTTTGCTTGTTCTCTTGTCTTGGGTAGAGCCAGGAGACGAGTACGTGAACGAGGATTCCGTTGAGAACGCTTACGAGGACCAAGCTTTCGACAACTCTGAGAACCTTGTAGGCAAGATGACCATACCCTCGAAATCACTTCTATCTTTGCTTGCTAGATTGCTCGCTCTTTTGCTGGGCCTATGCTGCGATACCTACCACTTGCTATATCATGCCTCCTATATTGCCTTGTCAGCCCCTAACCATCCATGTCCTAGCAAACCGTTGTTTGGCTATGTTACTGCTTTGCTCAGCCCCTCTTATAGCGTTGCTAGTTGCAGGTGAAGATGAAGTTTGTTCCTTATTGGAACATGGACTTGTTGTTCCTTGTTGGAACATGTTTACTTGTTGGGATATCACAATACCTCTTATTTAATTAATGCATCTATATACTTGGTAAAGGGTGGAAGGCTCGGCCTTATGCCTGGTGTTTTGTTCCACTCTTGCCACCCTAGTTTTCCGTCATACCGGTGATATGTTCCCGGAGTTTGCGTTCCTTACACGGTTGGGTGATTTATGGGACCCCCTTGACAGTTCACTTTGAATGAGACTTTTCCAGCAAGGCCCAACATTGGTTTTACCTTTTGCCACCTAGCCTTTTCCCCTTGGGTTCTGCAGACTCAAGGGTCATCTTTATTTTAAACCCCCGGGCCAGTTCTCCTTCGATTGCTGGTCCAAACTAGAGCACCGTGCAGGGCCGTCCCTTGGCAACTTGGGTTATGTTGGCTCCTGTACGCTTAGCTTATCCGGATGTGCCCTGAGACCGAGATATGTGCAGCTCCTATCAGGATTTGTCGGCACAATCGGGCGGCTTTGCTGGACTTGTTTTATTGCTGTTGAAATGTCTTGTAGTCCGGGATTCCGAGATTGATCGGGTCTTCCCGGTAGAAGGAATATCCTTCGTTGACCGTGAGAGCTTATCATGGGCTAAGTTGGGACACCCCTGCAGGGTATTATCTTTCGAAAGCCGTGCCCGCGGTTATGAGGCAGATGGGAATTTGTTGATGTCCGGTTGTAGAAAACCCGAAGTTGACCTTAACTAAAACACATCAACCGCGTGTGTAACCGTGATGGTCTCTTCTCGGCGGGGTCCGGGAAGTGAACACGGTTGTTGGAGTTATGTCTGACGTAGGTTGTTCAGGATCACTTCTTAATCATTTCTAGCTTCTCGACCGTGCTTTGCCTTCTCTTCTCGCTCTCTTTTGCGCTGTAGCCACCATATGCTAGTCGCTTGCTGCAGCTCCACCTCATAAACCCCTTTCCCACCTTTAAGCTTAAATAGTCTTGATCTCGCGGGTGTGAGATTGCTGAGTCCCCGTGACTCACAGATATTATCACCTCAGTTGCAGGTACCAACGATGTCAGTGCAGATGACGCGACCGAGCTCACTTGGGAGTTCGATGAGGAACGTGGCCGTTACTATGTTTCTTTTCCAGATGATCAGTAGTGGAGCCCAGTTGGGTGATCCGGGGATCTGTTTAGCATTTGGGGTAGTCTTCTTCCATTTTGGTACCGTAGTCGGACCTTGAGTGTAATCTGTTTGATGGATGTTATTTATGTACTTGTGTGAAGTGGCGATTGTAAGCCAACTATGTATCTTTCCCCTTTATTTATTACATGGATTGTGTGAAGATTACCTCACTTGCGACATTGCTTTCTATGCGGTTATGCCTCTAAGTCGTGCCTCGACACGTGGGAGATATAGCCGCATCGAGGGCATTACAAGTATTAGGGATGATAGACTACTCATATCAATAAGGAATTCCTTCTTTTCCGGGAGCCCATTCGGACAGAACTCCAAAGTTAAGCGTGCTCAGCTTGGAGTAGTGTCAGGATGGGTGACCGACCGGGAAGTTGCTCCCGGGTGCGCACGAGTGAGGACAAAGTGCACAGAAAAGACTAGTATTGATCTGTGGGGCCAGTCTAGATCCCGCCAGGAGTAACGACCACCGGCGGGTGTGTCCGGGGCGTTACAAGTTGGTATCAGAGCCGACCCTCGCGGTTACACGGATGGTTGCGGACAGGTGCGTGGTCATGTTGTTCATGACGTTTGTGACCCGTCGTGGCACCCGGCATGGCACATGTACCGGACTGGAAGCACAAACGTTTGTGCCAAGAGGGAACGTTCCTGTGGCCCGACGAGGACGTCGGTTCCTCTGAGTGGGGGTGTATGTGATAGCCTGGCTTATTAGGGATGATAGACTACTCATATCAATAAGGAATTCCTTCTTTTCCGGGAGCCCATTCGGACAGAACTCCAAAGTTAAGCGTGCTCAGCTTGGAGTAGTGTCAGGATGGGTGACCGACCGGGAAGTTGCTCCCGGGTGCGCACGAGTGAGGACAAAGTGCACAGAAAAGACTAGTATTGATCTGTGGGGCCAGTCTAGATCCCGCCAGGAGTAACGACCACCGGCGGGTGTGTCCGGGGCGTTACAAGTATCTAGGGTAATTCTGCTCCAGTGGCTGTTCCCCTTATTACAGAAGCACTCAGTCTCGGGTTTGGGTTCAACCTTGGGTTTCTTCACTAGAGCAGCAGCTGATTTGCCGTTTCATGAAGTATCCCTTCTTGCCCTTGCCCTTATTGAAACTAGTGGTTTCACTAACCATCAACAATTGATGCTCCTTCTTGATTTCTACTTTCGCGGTGTCAAACATCGCGAATATTTCAAGGATCATCATATCTATCCCTGATTGTCATAGTTCATCATGAAGCTCTAGCAGCTTGGTGGCAATGACTTTGGAGAAACATCACTATCTTATCTGGAAGATCAAACTCCCACTCGATTCAAGTGATTGCTGTACTCAGACAATTTGAGCACAAGCTCAACGATTGAGCTTTTCTTCCTTAGTTTGCAGGCTAAGAAAATCGTCGGAGGTCTTATACCTCTTGACGTGGGCACGAGCCTGAAATCCCAATTTCAGCCCTCGAAACATCTCATATGTTCCGCGACATTTCAAAAATGTCTTCGGTGCCTCAGTTCTAAACCATTTGTCACTACCGAACTATCATGTAGTCATCAAAACGTGTATGTCATATGTTCGCAACATCCACAGACCACGTTCGAGGTCCAGCACACCGAGCGGTGCATTAAGGACATAAGCCTTCTACTGTCCGCATAATTGCTACTATCAACTTTCAACTATGTTTTCTCTAGGAACATATTTAAAACAGTAGAACTAAAGCGCGAGCTACGACATAATTTGCAAAATCTTTTTGACTATGTTCAGGATAATTAAGTTCATCTTATGAACTCCCACTCAGATAGACATCCCTCTAGTCATCTAAGTGATTACATGATCCGAATCAACTAGGCCGTGTTCGATCATCACGTGAGACGGACTAGTCAACGTCGGTGAACATCTTCATGTTGATCGTATCTTCCATACGACTCATGCTCGACCTTTCGGTCTTCTGTGTTCCGAGGCCATGTCTGTACATGCTAGGCTCGTCAAGTTAACCCTAAGTGTTTTGCATGTGTAAAACTGTCTTACACCCGTTGTATGTGAACGTAAGGATCTATCACACCCGATCATCACGTGGTGCTTCGAAACGACGAACTGTAGTAACGGTGCACAGTTAGGGGAGAACACTTCTTGAAATTGTTGTAAGGGATCATCTTATTTACTACCGTCGTACTAAGCAAATAAGATGTATAAACATGATAAACATCACATGCAATCAAATAGTGACATGATATGGCCATCATCACTTTGCTCCTTTTGATCTCCATCTTCGGGGCTCCATGATCATCATCGTCACCGGCATGACACCATGATCTCCATCATCATGATCTCCATCATCGTGTCTTCTTGAAGTTGTCACGTCATCTATTACTTCTACTACTACAGCTAACGGTTAGCAATAAAGTAAAGTAATTACATGACGTTTATGTTGACACGCAGGTCATAAATAAATTAAGACAACTCCTATGGCTCCTGCCGGTTGTCATACTCATCGACATGCAAGTCGTGATTCCTATTACAAGAACATGATCATCTCATACATCACATATATCATACATCACATCCTATGGCCATATCATATCACATGGCATACCCTGCAAAAACAAGTTAGACGTCCTCTAATTGTTGTTTGCATGTTTTACGTGGCTGCTATGGGTTTCTAGCAAGAACGTTTCTTACCTACGCAAAACCACAACGTGATATGTCAATTGCTATTTACCCTTCATAAGGACCCTTTTCATCGAATCCGATCCGACTAAAGTAGGAGAGACTGGCACCCGCTAGCCACCTTATGCAACTAGTGCATGTCAGTCGGTGGAACCTGTCTCACGTAAGAGTACGTGTAAGGTCGGTCCGGGCCGCTTCATCCCACAGTGCCGCCGAATCAAGATTGACTAGTAACGGTAAGCATATTGAACAAAATCAACGCCCACAACTACTTTGTGTTCTACTCGTGCAAAGAATCTACGCAATAGACCTAGCTCTGATACCACTGTTGGGGAACGTAGCAGAAATTCAAAATTTTCCTACGTGTCACCAAGATCTATCTATGGAGAGACCAGCAACGAGGGGAAGGAGAGTGCATCTACATACCCTTGTAGATCGCTAAGCGGAAGCGTTCAAGTGAACGGGGTTGATGGAGTCGTACTCGTCGTGATTCAAATCACCAATGACCAAGTGCCGAACGTACGGCACCTCCGCGTTCAACACACGTACAGCCCGGTGACGTCTCCCAAGCCTTGATCCAGCAAGGAGAGAGGGAGAGGTTGAGGAAGACTCCATCCAGCAGCAGCACAACGGCGTGGTGATGATGGAGGAGCGTGGCAATCCTGCAGGGCTTCGCTAAGCACCACAGAAGAGGAGGAAGAAGAGACGCAGGGCTGCACCAACGAGAGAGATCAAATCGTATGTTGTGGGCAGCCCCCTAGGCCTCATATATATAGGGGAAGGGGAGGGCTGCGCCCCCTCTAGGGTTTCCCACCCCTAAGGGGGGCAGCAGCCCTAGATGGTCAAGGGGTGGCGGCCAAGGGAGGGGAGAAGGGGGAGGCGCCCCTAGGGTGGGCCTTAAGGCCCATCTGGACATAGGGTTTGCCTCCTCCCACTTCCCCTGCGCCTTGGGCCTTGGTGGGAGGCGCACCAGCCCACTAAGGGGCTGGTCCCTCACCACTCTTGGCCCACGCAACCTTCTGGGGTTGGTGGCCCCACCTGGTGGACCCCGGGGACCCCCCCCGGTGGTCCCGGTACATTACCGATAAAACCCGAAACTCTTTCGGTGACCAAAACAGGACTTCCCATATATAAATCTTTACCTCCGGACCATTCCGGAACTCCTCGTGACGTCCAGGATCTCATCCGGGACTCCGAACAACATTCGGTAACCACATACAAACTTCCTTTATAACCCTAGCGTCATCGAACCTTAAGTGTGTAGACCCTACGGGTTCGGGAGACATGCAGACATGACCGAGACGTTCTCCGGTCAATAACCAACAGCGGGATCTGGATACCCATGTTGGCTCCCGCATGTTCCACGATGATCTCATCGGATGAACCACGATATCAAGGACTTAATCAATCCCGTATACAATTCCCTTTGTCTAGCGGTATAGTACTTGCCCGAGATTCGATCGTCGGTATGCCGATACCTTGTTCAATCTCGTTACCGGCAAGTCTCTTTTACTCGTTCCGCAACACATCATCCCGTGATCAACTCCTTGATCACATTGTGCACATTATGATGATGTCCTACCGAGTGGGCCCAGAGATACCTCTCCGTTTTCACGGAGTGACAAATCCCAGTCTTGATTTGTGCCAACCCAACAGACACTTTCGGAGATACCCGTAGTGCACCTTTATAGTCACCCAGTTACGTTGTGACGTTTGGCACACCCAAAGCATTCCTACGGTATCCGGGAGTTGCACAATCTCATGGTCTAAGGAAATGATACTTGACATTATAAAAGCTTTAGCATACGAACTACATGATTTTGTGCTAGGCTTAGGATTGGGTCTTGTCCATCACATCATTCTCCTAATGATGTGATCCCGTTATCAATGACATCCAATGTCCATGGTCAGGAAACCGTAACCATCTATTGATCAACGAGCTAGTCAACTAGAGGCTTACTAGGGACATGGTGTTGTCTATGTATCCACACATGTATCTGAGTTTCCTATCAATACAATTCTAGCATGGATAATAAACGATTATCATGAACAAGGAAATATAATAATAACCTATTTATTATTGCCTCTAGGGCATATTTCCAACAGTCTCCCACTTGCACTAGAGTCAATAATCCAGCTCACATCGATATGTGATTGCAATGATTCCAACACCCAAGGTCATCTATTGTTTTTGCCACGAAATGGCATTTCTAATGTATTGTCAAAAGCTAAGAGTGGCAAAAGTGATATGTAAAATTCTAGAGTGGCATAAGCAAAGTGGGAAAAAACTAGAGTGGCAAAAACAAAGTTTCCCCTTACGAGTATAGTGGCCGTGACATGGCGGATCTGAAGGTGCAAACCGGAAAAAGCTACTTCGCAACCAATGTTTGCATTCAACTAGCCACTACGATTTGGTACGGACAAGAAAAGTACAGTAAACAATTTAAGATCTATTTTCCGGGTGAGATCAATAACTTAAGCACATATGGAAGAGTACCACCTCTCTTGTGACGCCGTGTAGGCCCCTGCTGATACGTTGAGGGTGTTGTGGGTGTGATGGCTATCGGCGGCGGGGAAGAAGACTTTAGATGGCAGACGGCTGGGTCGGGGGATCAATCCTGTTTCCATGGACGAAGCGGTCGTAGGAGCGGCAACGACAAGGTGGATGACGGCGCCAATGAAGCGAGACGACGCGATGAAAGGATCCTGGTCCGGCGCCGTGGATGAGAGACATCCATCTCTTGAAGTGGACGACGAGGTAGGGGTAGCGGCTCCGGCAAGGTGGAGGATGGGGTGGCGGATGGAGGAGGCTGGTTGGAGTGGGGAGGTTGTCGTGGTGCCGACGGTGTATGAATGGGGAAATGGAGGGGGAGGGGGGATCTCAAACTTTGGGACGCGCTTATCTGAAATGTGGGAAAGTTACGAACTTAACCCCGTTTAAAATTTCGGACATCACATCGGTTGGGATAGGACGGTAATCTCACATCTCCCAAATATTTGCTGGTAACGATTTTGGGCGAGGAGAGGGTGTTTTGCCGCCCACGGTTGGCGCCCACGATGTATGAACGGGCTCACAGGTAGGGCGGTTGTGTCACGTCTGAGGGAAGTTACACATCTGCCCCTATTTAAAATATTAGCCAACATCGATTTCGGACGAGGAGAGTTTGTTTTGCCGCCCACCGTGGATGAATGGGGAAATGGAGGGAGAGACACATGTCTTTCAGACGAGCTTGAATCAAATGTGTTTTGCCGCCCACGTTTAGCGCCCACTGTGTCTAAATGGGCTCAGAGGCCGTTGTGTCACGTCTGATTGAAGTTACTAGTCTACCCCTATCGACAGCAGTGTAAATCCGGTCGATAAGGATGTCAAGTGCCAGGGGTAGACAGTAATTTCCATCTCGCGAACACTTGCTTCGGGAAGCCCACAAATGATACTGGGTGTTTAGTCGCTTCGTTCAAAACTTGGGAGAATTAGCATTCATGTTTTCCCTGGGCCCTGGAAACTAAATCCAAATCCAATTTTTATTCGATTACGAATATCCATAGATAATTCTACATTTTGTTATTTATTTCTTCAAAACCACAACAAAGATTTATTCCACCTTTATATATGATTATGATTTAGAAATGTAGTGATCTTCGAATTCAGTAGGTTGGATACACTTTGAGTCAAACAGTTATTTCATCCAATACAATATGCTCACACGAAAAAAAGTTCACCTTATGTCAATCATACAAGTACTGAGGATTACCTCGCCTAAAAAATTCGGATCATTGAACACATGGACAACATAGGGGGTCTTACAACACAATCCATTCAGAGACTTGACACAACATGCAATTACAATAATCTAATGAAAATTTCAGCTGCTATCTAAAGAAGAACTGGGATTACCCTGGGCTTCAGATAGCAGAAGCAGCAGGACCTCCTCCATCTTCAAATGCAACATTCTTACTTCCTCCAATTCTTGGGTTGCTTGCATAATGCGTGCCGCTAATTGCATAACTTCCAGCTTCAAGATCGAGATTACCTCATTCATGGCAGCCACACCATCTCTTTCTGCCTCTAGTAGAGCCTCAAGAACTATAATATATGTGCTCAGACTGCTCTCTGGCGGTGTTGCCTCTGAACTGCTACCATCTGGTAACATGGATGGCGCACTACTTCCACAAATAGATTATGGGGGTTGTACATTGTGTCCTAGTGTGAATGGCATCCTGAAAGGTTTCCGCTGGACATAAGTAAGAGATAGTTATCGCATGATCCAGGCAGTAAGCTTACATGGTAAACGACATAGGAATTATTGCCGAGCATGGCAAGCTATATTTAAATGGTTCGAAGCAGCATCGGCCGAAAAGAAATTAAAATGGTAAGATGAAACTAGGGATGTAAGTGGCAAATAAACGACATCCGCCATTCCCATCTAGTTAGTTTTTGCTAGCTCCCTGGTTCATTTTCCTCAAAAAACAAAAAACTCTTTTGAACTATCATACCACTAGTGGACTTTAATCGGGATTAAATGGGACCCAGTTGACATCCCTAGTTGAAAGGGAGTGTACCACCGCTTAAGTTGCCAAGGCATCTAAGCAGTTGAAATAATCTGAGAAAGCACTTAACAGTGTGGCCTCATATAAAATACGAAGACAGTCTTGTGATGAAGTTCAAAGGAAAAGTTAAGGACTCAAATGCACTAGGCATGCATTTCTTTACGATAGTACAGCAGGCACTGCTGACATATTGGCCAACTCAGGTATAGCGTAACAAGTAACAAACAAGCATTCGAATCAAGCAATACAGCAAAGTAGACAACTGAACTATTTGTTATTCTATAGGATTACAGGTTGAGGGCACAAGCCAAGAAAGAAGCCCACACGCATTACATTTCACATGTACTAAAACACACTAGCTTACCATATGTTGTTGTGAAGCCTCACTGCTGTTGCAATGTTCTTTGAAGATATCTTCAGCATCCCGTGGTTGCAAATCTACTTGTTGTAGCTTATTCTGCACCCTCTATTTAGGTAATATTAATTTTAATCACATGCACTGGTTCGAATTGATCATCAATGGTTCATCTAAACTAATGAAAGAAGGGTGTGTGCATACACGACAATATATCTGCTTCCCTCTATTTTTATGCTTGTTCGAGGTGCCAGCTGTCGGTGTCAAAACCGGCGGATCTCGGGTAGGGGGTCCCGAACTGTGCGTCTAGGTGGATGGTAACAGGAGACAAGGGACACGATGTTTTTACCCAGGTTCGGGCCCTCTCGATGGAGGTAAAACCCTACTCCTGCTTGATTAATATTGATGATATGGGTAGTACAAGAGTAGATCTACCACGAGATCAAGGAGGCTAAACCCTAGATGCTAGCCTATGGTATGATTGTTGTGTCTGTCCTACGGACTAAACCCTCCGGTTTATATAGACAACGGAGGGGGCTAGGGTTACACAGAGTCGGTTACAATGGTAGGAGATCTACATATCCGTATCGCCAAGCTTGCCTTCCACGCCAAGGAAAGTCCCTGCCGGACACGGGACAAAGTCTTCAATCTTTTATCTTCATAGTCCAGGAGTCCGGCTGAAGGTATCGTCCGACTATCCGGACACCCCCTAATTCGGGACTCCCTCAGTAGCCCCTAAACCAGGCTTCAATGACGACGAGTCCGGCGCGCAGATTGTCTTCAGCATTGCAAGGCGGGTTCCTCCTCCAAGTACTTCATGGTGTAAGGAGCAGAGGCGGTCCTGCCAAGTGACATCCGTCATGACTCGCCCCGCGTGGTGGCTTACGTTGAAACTGATAATGAACAAGCCCGTCAGGATGAACTTGATTTGTTGGATGAAGAGCGAGACTTGGCAATAGCCCGCTCGGCGATTTACCAGCAGGACCTGCGCCGCTACCACAGACGTCGGGTTAGGTCCAGAACCTTTCAGGAAGGTGACTTAGTGCTCCGGCTCATCCAGGATCAGTCTGATATGCACAAGCTATCCCCCCTTGGGAAGGACCCTTTGTGGTCAGCAAGAACCTGAACAACGAGTCATACTACCTTATCGACGTTCGAGAGCACAAAGACTCACGTAAGTCGGAGGAGGAGACCCGCCGGCCATGGAATATCGCTCATCTTCGGCCTTACTATACTTAAGCCACCGCCTCTCAGGATGTATATATTTTGACGATGTTTATATTATGAAAGCAATAAAGTAGGACCTCTGTCCTTTTCATCCTCAAAAGTTTACATGTCTTCCTTATCATATTGTTGAAACAACCAACTGGGAGCGGATCATATTTGAATCCGGCTTTCCCTTGGTCCGGCTTATGATCATATCTGAATCTAGCCATGATCACTTGGGGGCTTCCTGTTCAAACATAGGTCGTATTCGAACCAAAGAGAACATAGCTGTCGATACCCACTTGATCGGCATACTGCCAAACCCACTTGGGGGCTTCTTGATCATATCTGAATCATAGCTTAACCCCATTTGGGTCTGACGTGGATCGTATTCGAATCAGCATCATTAAACAACTCTTATGGTCACTTGGGGGCTTCCTGTTCAAACATAGGTCGTATTCGAACATAGCTGTCGATACCCACTTGATCGGCATCGCCAAAGCCACTGGGGGCTATATGATCGTATCCAAATCTTAGCTTAACCCCTTTGGAACGGTTTACTGATCGTATTCGAATCAGAAGCCTTTGAATTTTTTCTATTTTTTATAACACTTTGCAATCACAATTATTTGACTATTTTGAAATCATTTTGAAAACACTTATGGGGTGGCCTTTGCTCCACCGGTTTAATATTGATCAAATAAGATGGTTAGCACATAGCAAACATCATATGTGCAAAGTGCCAGGCTTTAAAGCTTACCCTCATTGTTTGGGTCACATAAGCCGGCAAGATCACCAAAGGATCACAGGTATGCTGTTACGATTATGTCTTAAAGATATAATGGAAAACTGGCCTTTGTATGATTTTTTGGTTCACACTCCGGGTTATCAATATATTATATGACCCCCTATGCGGTAAGTCGCCAAAGGACTTGTGTTTGTTCTATATGCAGGGCAATGCAAATAAATATTTTCAGCACGAAGAAAGCAAAATGCTGGCATAAACCCGAATCCTGTAATGATGGCGGCATAAGAAAGTATTGAGCGCCTCGAACATGCGCGAAGGCAGGACAAAATCAACTGTTTTCTAGCCTATTACAAGACTCCCCGAGTCTGGAACTCTGGATAATGAAGCATTGTTTTTTCCACAAGGCATAAAACATATGACGCCTGATGGTTCACTCGTTTTGTTGACCTGAAGCTTCCGGATTATCCTTCTCCGCTCCTCCGTCGGCTGCCCTGTCCTGGAAGGTTGATGATGCCCAGTCAATGCCACTCAAAGCTTCAAATTCAGCTGCATCATCAATTAACCCGGTTGGATCGACTTCAGGGGCAAAGGTATGCTTACGAATTGGAGGGATCAGGCTGACTACATCATAGTGAGGTGTTGGGAGTCTCTGTTTTTGGCTGTCATAACCCGGCTGGTACTTGGTAAGATCAGTGTCATTCCCAATAAGAGTGGCCACAAGGCGTATTTCCTTCACACAAGCGGTGAAATCTGTAACACCCCAAAAATTTAACCATGATTTATTAGTTAAAAATTTGCTTTGGTAAATTATTTTTTTTTTTTCTTTTCTGGATTTTCTTTGATTTCAGAACCACTCTTTTCTTTGATATTGTGGAGTTTTCACCCCAAGTGAAAACTTTCCAAAATATTATTGGAATTGTATACCCTCTCAAGAAACATTTCTTTTATCAGTGGAATTATTTATACAATTACTTTTCCCTGAGTTTTATTTCTTTAAAAATAATTTTTCATAAGTTTCAGAGCTCTATTTGCACTACAACCCTTTCAGAAAATTCTTTATAATTCTCACCAAAACTTGGGGATGTCATGTGATGTTCCCACATCACTTTTATGCAAAAATATCTTTTAGTCAGTGGAGATTTTTAGATCTACCACAAGTTTTCAAAACTGGTCCAGTTTGTAATTTTGCACTACAACCTATTTAAATATTTCTTTAAAGTTCCCACCAAAATTATGGGATGTTAGTAGAAGTATATAATTCAACTTTATGCAAAAACCCATTGATGTTCTTTGAGAAATTTGAGCAAATCATCCTCTTTTGCTCTCTGGTCCAGTTGGTATTTTTCTACTGCAACCATATTTTATCTTGCTCTCCTTGCCATGGGATTTGTCCTGCTTGAAGTACACCCTACCAAACCCTTAAGTCCAGGAGATTGGACCCATTGGAAGATTTTTGGTCCATGAAATAATAGCCTTTATTTTCTGTCCAGTTTTGTTTTTCTCAAAAACTTGCACTAGGGAGTTTTTGTTTTTGTCAAACTAACCTTGCCACCATCTTTATCTTCTAAAGAGACTAGGATTTGGAGTCTTTGGCCAGCAGAAGAGACGCCTAGAAGCCCATAGCATTCTGTCAAACACTTTGTGTGCATGGCCAGTTTTGAGCATAATTTTGAGTTTGCATTATAAACTTGATCCAGTGACCCAACAACCTTGTCCACTAAACTCCTAGTTACCTCTAACCTAAACCTGCTAATCCCCAGCCTCACCCAAGCCCCCTAGCACGCGTGGCATTTCGTCGAGCGCCTGGCGTGCATGCTCTGGGCGCGCCCAGAGCGCACGTTTTGCACGCGCGCGCACCGAGCCGCCGCGTCTCACTGCCGCCCTCCCCACGCCCGTACTGACCCTTGGCCACTCACCGCCAACGCGCCCGACACCTCCCTCGCTGCAGAGCCGCCCTGGCCCCCTCTTGGCGCCCCACAGCGCCACCACCGCAAACCGCCGACGACCGCAGCAGGCCCCTGCCATGGACGGTGCCGCCCGAGCCACTCCAGCCCGCCAGCTGCCCCTGGAATAGGCCGAGCTCATCCATTCGCCCTGCCAAACCCCGCCAGCCATCGCCACGCGCCCCCTGGCTATAGAACGGCGGTTCGCCGATGTTCCTATCCACTACCGCCACGGAACCGACCTCGACCACCTATAAGAGGGGCCCCCGAGCTCATCCAGTCCCTCAGGCGACCTCAAGCCATCCATCTAGAGCTCCCACAGCCAGCAATCGACGGGGGAAGGCTGTCTTCCTCGTCTCCGTCTAGTTCGGCCGCCGCCACGCTCCGGTGCCGTGCGTCGCGAGCAGAGCCTCCCCTACCCTTCCAGTGCCACCATCCTCTTCCCCTCGACCTTGTGGAGCCGCTCAACCTCTCAAACGCGATCGGGAACCACCGTAGCCCAAACCCCCAAATCCTCCCGAAGCCACCTCCGCCGCGGAGCTCGCCGCCGTCGACTCCCTCCACCCACGCCAACCTAGCAACCACTGGGAGGACCGCCCGAGACTGGTGGATCCATCCTTGCCCTCGGAACCCCGTGGGGAGCAGTGGTTCGTCGACGGCGATCGTCGGAGTCCCGCCCCGCTCGGACAAAGGAGGAAGGAGGCGCGGGCGACTGGTCAAACCTGACCAGTGGGCCCAAGGGACCCACTGTCAGTGACCCAGCGACGACCCGCGCCAGTTTAAGTGGAAGCGTATTCCCTCGAATACGTCTTCACTAAGAGGAAAGCGTAAGCCCCCCGAAACATTTTCCTTTTTCTGATTTTTATTAAAAACATATTTTGACTAAACTTTGACTGGCTATAACTTTTTAAATATAAGTCCAATTGACTTGATTCTTTTTCTGTTATTTCTCAAATTCTGTCTAGTTTATTTTCATATTTACTTGAAAATTTGCCAAACAACTTTTTGTATGGTTTTGAAACTATGTCTTAATTTCAAATTTCCTTAAATATGATTTTTGAAGAAGGAAGCAACTTTCAAAAAGTGCACCCCCACTTGCATACTCTTGAAGGCAAGCACTCTTAACCCTGGCATAATATTGTCATGTGTTGTTTGATACGGTTACACCACCACCTTGTCTCAGAGTCTTTGTTATTTTATGTGATGATATGATCCTACTCATAAGTGCATATTGATGACCCTGTGCTATGTTGTGATAGTAGTCACCCTCGTATGCCTTTCGTGCCCATCGGAAGGAATCCGGGAAAGCCTCTGTCTTGGGTAGACACGAGCTTGTCCCTAATCCTTCGTCGAGACGGTTATGTCCGGTAAGGCATGGGGAGGTATGATGAGTGGTGATTCTGCCTGCTTGAAATATATTTCTTATGCTAATCCTGCAGGAAATGCTTTAACCTCCTGAGTCGACCATAGATCGAGTCTTGTTCCGATAACCCCCATACTTGTTTCGTGCTACCACTTGTGCCTGCCATAGGTAGGGTACGGTTCAGTAAGTTGTCAACCCCTTTCCTAGCACACACCATACAGAGAGGCCATGGTGGAAGATACCGGCTGCATCCTGTAGGCATGCCACCTGGTCCGGGGGCATGGGTGTTTCTGGTTGGAGCCGAGGGGGTAGCTCCCCTAGTTTGCACGCGTTATAAATTTTGTGATCCCATGCTAGTCGAGGTTGTAGCCTCCCCACTTAGAGTTTCACTTAACGGGTGTCATGGGTGATTTCCAGACACCGGTAAGTTAGGCTGGTGTGTGCGGTCAGGTGTGTTTTCAATTAAAAGACCGTAGACAGTATTAGTCCCGATGGACTAAAGGAATTCGTTGCTCGTGGGTAAAGAGTACACCCTCTGCAGAGATTATACCTATTCGAATAGCCGTGTCCATGGTTAAGGACTACACTCTCGGATGGGTCAAGTGTCGATCTTAGTGTCGGTCTTCGGAGGAAAAACTGTTAAACCAAAACATTGATTATGACCAGTGACATATGATGATTGTGATTATTATTATTATTGTGGACTAACCATTCACATTATTTGAATTATTGAGTATCCCTGGGACGGTTCTACCTCCTGGATATTCACTGCGATTACTCTCATATAAGCCCTTTATGTGGTGTCGCGAAGACGCCCGACTGTGGCATGCTCGTTATTCATTTACTATATAAGCCCTTTATGTGGTGTCGCACAGACGCCTGACTGTGGCATGTTTGTTACTTATTTCCTCTATAAGCCCTTTATGTGGTGTCGCTCAGACGCCCGACTGTGGCATGCTTGTTATTTAAATTATTTATAAGCCCTTTATGTGGTGTCGCTCAGACGCCCGACTAAGGCATGCTTTATATTATTATCCTTTCGAGGCGTCGCTTCAGATACCCGATCGGTGCATTTTTATTTCTATTCTCGGGTTGTTTATTCATGTTCTATATGAATGGCTTGCTTACGTGCATCATAAATTTTATTTCGTGACTGACGTAGTGATCATGGCATATTTCGGAGCATGATTATCATTTGTTATATTATACTTGTGTTCATAATGTTTGCGAGTACATTCAAAGTACTCACTGGCTTGTCCCTGGCTATTGTCTTGGCCAGATTTCTTGCATGGAGAGGAGCGTTGCGATGACAACCCCGAAACCTACACAATGGTGATAGCAGCCTTGCAAAAATAGGAGTTATCCTGGTCAGCTGTTCCTGTGGGAAATGGAGTCCCATAGCCATTGATGAACCACAAACCGCTTCCGCCATCAACCACTAGAAACCATTTGTTGTACTCATAGGCGAGAATGGTCTTGTACTACATATTTTGTATTTTGCTTGGAATTTCTGTATCAAGTTGGTGCCTCTTCAGCTAACAGTAACCCTGGGGCTGGTGAGCACAAGGGCCATTTTCTGGGAAATTAATACCCCGAAAACTCGGTCCTGACAACCTTGGTATCAGAGCCAGGCTGACCATTGGCTAATCCTATCTTACCCAGGTCGAAAAACCTAGGTTAACCAACCCACCAGACCTTAACCTAACCCCGACCAAGCTTCTCGTGTAAGATAGCCAGACAGTGACCCCGACACCTTTTGGCAGTCGGTGCCCAACCTATCAGCCTAGCCTGTCGATCACGCGCCAGTGACCGACACCTAAAATGTCTCATTCGCAAGTGTGTGAAGGAAGACTCCGTCCCCTTTTCCTATAAAAAGGACACGCTAGCCTCAACCCAGCACAGCACAAGCCTCTACCCTAAACCGATCTAAAATGCCAGGACCCATTGTTCACAATGAGACCACAGCAACCAACCTTGGAAGTTTTGTGACCGTGCTAGCAAACCTCACCCGCCGTGCCTTTGCATTAGAAGAACCCCCAGAATATGTTGTGTACCAAGGGCCCATGAGCGGTGAGAGCCGTCAATTCTGGGCCACTGTGCACGTCTATGGTAGGGGTCTATCGCCAGAACGCCCCTACAGGTTCACCGGAAGGACAACTTCCTTTGAGCCACAAGCCATCCAACTAACTGCTCGAGAGGCTATAGTTCAACTCCGGCACTTGTCGCCCAGAGTTAACTGTCGCTCGTTCTACTACTACCCCAACCGAGACAGGTATGGTAGGCCACCCCAAGTTGCCAACGGAGATCATGAGACGGATCCTGCATTATTGCATCTGGTGCGCTATGTAAGTGCACTAGAGGAACTGTTCGATCAAATCACCCTTGATCTAATCGCAGCTGGAGGAGAACTGGTTCGCCGAACCCCGGGAAGAAGAGAAGATGAGCCAGACGCTGACAACCCAGTCGTGCTGTTTGGACAACTGATCGAGTGCTTGAGGTCTGCCCCAGCCATCGACCAAGGTGCTTTGGTGTCCCGAGAAGTGCTTCGTAGCCTTTTGGGAACATGCTCCAATGGGATTGTGGCCAACAATCCCCGCGATGGTCATCATCGCTACCCTGACCCTGCAGTTCCTCAACCCCCCCTCCCCAGCTAACCCCGACGGTGAAGCCAATGGAGAAGCCTCGACGTCCACAAGGCACGCCCGCTTAGATATAAACGAGGTAGACTAAGTCACTCGAGTAGTACCGAGTCTTAGAATGTCGCCCTGTAATTGTGTGATCTTGTATCGCCATAATTAAATTTTGTGTGCTTGTGCGCCCCCATTTTAAATAGTAGCCATGCAAAAGTATGTTGATGTACGATTGCTATATTTAATTCTGGGGTAGCTACCAAAAACCACCCCGACGACAATCACAGTAATACGTCACTTTTGTGAGATAGATGTATCTGTGGCTTTGACCCCGACCCCATAGAGCAGAACCGACAAACTAGTTGCCCCTCACCGTGATAAATGACCCAGGCCAGATGCTATATAAAAAGGCCACCTCTTGACCTTACCAAGTACCCCTCATCTTGTGCACAATCCTCACAGCCATTTCTTGCCATGCCGAGCCCTAGTATTTATCTGAGAACTCCAGATGCAACCCCATGTAGTTTTGTTAAAATATTGTGGGACTTTACCCGCAGTACCATGAGTTCTATCCATCCACCCCAGTACGAGTTGCTCAAATCAAGGATCACACCATCCACCTCGAAATATTGGGCAGTAGTGCACATCCCTCCCGCAAACCCAAACCAAGACCAAACGGAAGTCTCCTTCATGGGGAAATCTATGCCGACTGCGCATATGGCCATAGAAGCTGTTGTGTATGAAGCGCTTGCTCACCTTCGATTCGCGGTGCCCTATGCCAGCGAACGAGGGTATTATTACTTCCCGAGTCGTGCAGCACCCGGAGAAGTAACATACTTTCCCGGTGGACGAATTGAGAGAGACCCAGTACTGGCCAACCTTGCCCAGTATGTCATCGCTCAAGAGCGTCTGACCCAGCGAGTAATGGGTTATCTCCAGAGCCTCGCGGATTTAAATCCTCAGATCGCCATTGGCATACCACTGAGGCCCGACCAGGAGAGACGCATTCATCGACTAGTCAATCCGCTTCCCCCGCTAGAAGAAGAGTGTGCCCTAGTACCAGAGACGTTTTCTCGGGACCCCGGCCATTTACCGTTTTCATTGTAGACGTAACCGCTATGTTTATTATTCTAGCATTTATTTATGTGTTGTAACTTATGCGTGGTATCCTGAGTTTTTGCGACGAATAAATTATTTGGTTTCAATTAATGTGAGTAGTTTTTACTACTATTAATTTTGTTTTAACTAAATTTCACTCGCGATAAATTCTGAAGTGAGATTTTATTTCCCTGAGTTGCTGCAGCGTACATCTCCTCATGACATAGATTTTTATTCACGCAGCACCACAACAGCAGACTCACAACCACAACCACTCGAACACATGCACTAATTGCAAAACCACGTACCCATGTTGCATCTAACTGATCACCTTCCTCACACACCACAGTCTCTCAAAGGAGAGATTAGTGGGTAATCATCCGGGTGCAAGTTACCTCCAGCTCACCGACAACAGTTAGCACCCGACACCACACCTAATCCTCATGATCACCGCCACCGCGAAGAGCCAACACTCGAGCGGCAGCATCACGACGATCATCGAGGATCATCGCGCACAGGAGCACGGAGAACCCCAGCAATGCCGCCAGCCCTCCGCACACCAGGATCATGTACCAGTCCGGCACCACCTCCGCCATGAGAGCCTCGTCTCGAGCTTCTGCAAACGGAAATGGAGGAGAAGGAAGGAGAAGGAGAAGCGAGGCCAGGTGTGAGGAAGAAGAGAGGAGCACCTCGGTCATTTTATAGCTCGAGATCGGTGTACGATGGGCGAAGTCCACCAGCACCACTCGTCGCTCGATCGCCGGTGTTCGGAGGCGAATCCGCGAGCAGTGCCAATAGCGCACTGGCCCGCGAGGTGAGTGCATGCTGCACCGGCAGCTAGCACGCCCCGCACTGCTGAAGTACGGCCTAGATGCCCTACGTGATAGATGTCGCCGGTGGAGAAAGCGCGGGAAAGCGCGCGCGAGAGAGGAAGAAGAGGAAGCCAGAGGTAGAATAAGAGACTGAGAGTGGGCCCCGGGTCCACCTGTCAGCTAGAGGGAGCACTGTGCTCTCGGGTACGACCAACGTATTTTAGAAATTTAGAATTTAATTCTAAATTTTCTGTAACCAAAAGTAGAAATTTCTCGTTTTCCCCAACCATGGATTTTTCCATGCAGCACCAGTCTTCCACACTGTAGTTTTACACCAATTATTTGCCCACTCACTGTAGCCATTTTTTTATTGCATGAGTAGGATGGTTATTTTTGTGATTTTTTTTCTTTGAGATAGGAGGAGTTTTCTTTTCAAAACAACCCTTAGCAAATCTCGAGGACGAGATTTTTCTTAAGGGGGGTAGTGTTGAAACACCCCAAAAATTTAACCATGATTTATTAGTTAAAATTTTGCCTTGGTAAATTAAATATTTTTCTTTTTTGGATTTGCTTTGATTTCAGAACCACTCTTTTCTTTGATATTGTGGAGTTTTCACCCCAAGTGAAAACTTTCCAAAAATATTATTGGACTTGTATACCCGCTCAAGAAACATTTCTTTTATCAGTGGAATTATTTATACAATTACTTTCCCCTGAGTTTTATTTCTTTAAAAATGATTTTTCATAAGTTTCAGAGCTCTATTTGCACTACAACCCTTTCAGAAAATTCTTTATAATTCTCACCAAAACTTGGGGATGTCGTGTGATGTTCCCACATCACTTTTATGCAAAAATATCTTTTAGTCAGTGGAGATTTTTAGCTCTACCCCAAGTTTTTAAAACTGGTCCAGTTTGTAATTTTGCACTACAACCTATTTAAATATTTCTTTAAAGTTCCCACCAAAATTATGGGATGTTAGTAGTAGTATATAATTCAACATTATGCAAAAACCCATTGATGTTCTTTGAGAAATTTGAGCAAATCATCCTCTTTTGCTCTCTGGTCCAGTTGGTATTTTTCTACTGCAACCATATTTTATCTTGCTCTCTTTGCCATGGGATTTGTCCTGCTTGAAGTACACCCTACCAAACCCTTAAGTCCAGGAGATTGGACCCATTGGAAGATTTTTGGTCCATGAAATAATAGCCTTTATTTTCTGTCCAGTTTTGGTTTTCTCAAAAACTTGCACTAGGGAGTTTTTGTTTTTGTCAAACTAACCTTGCCACCATCTTTATCTTCTAAAGAGACTAGGATCTGGAGTCTTTGGCCAACAGAAGAGACTCCTAGAAGCCCATGGCATTCTGTCAAACACTTTGTGTGCATGGCCAGTTTTGAGCATAATTTTGAGTTTGCCTTATAAACTTGATCCACTGAACCAGCAACCTTGTCCACTAAACTCCTAGCTACCTCTAACCTAAACCTGCTAATCCCCAGCCTCACCCAAGCCCCCTAGCACGCGTGGCATTTCGTCAAGCGCCTGGCGTGCATGCTCTGGGCGCGCCCAGAGCTCACGTTTTGCACGCGCGCGCACCGAGCCGCCGCGTCTCACTGCCACCCTCCCCGAGCCCGTGATGACCCTTGGCCACTCACCGCCAACGCGCCAGACCCCTCCCTCGCCGCAGAGCCGCCCTGGCCCCCTCCTGGCGCCCCACAGCGCCACCACTGCAAACCGCCGATGACCGCAGCAGGCCCCTGCCATGGACGGCGCCGCCCGAGCCACTCCAGCCCGCCAGCTGCCCCTGGAATAGGCCGAGCTCATCCATTCGCCCTGCCAAACCCCGCCAGCCATCGCCACGCGCCCCCTGGCTACAGAACGGTGGTTCGCCGGCGTTCCTATCCACTGCCGCCATGGAACCGACCTCGACCGCCTATAAGAGGGGCCCCCGAGCTCGTCCAGTCCCTCAGGCGACCTCAAGCCATCCCTCTAGAGCTTCCACAGCCAGCAATCGACGGGGAAAGGCTGTCTTCCTCGTCTCCGGCCAGTTCAGCCGCCGCCACGCTCCGATGCCGTGCGTCGCGAGCAGAGCCTCCCCTACCCATCCAGTGCCACCATCTTCTTCCCCTCGACCTTGCGGAGCCGCTCAACCTCTCAAACGCGATCGGGAACCACCGTAGCCCAAACCCCCAAATCCTCCCGAAGCCACCTCCGCCGCGGAGCTCGCCGCCGGCGACTCCCTCCACCCACGCCAACCTAGCAACCACCGGGAGGACCGCCCGGGACTGGCAGATCCATCCCTGCCCTCGGAACCCCGTGGGGAGCCGTGGTTCGTCGACGGCGATCGCCGGAGCCACGCCCCGCTCGGACAGAGGAGGAAGGAGGCGCGGGCGACTGGTCAAACCTGACTAGTGGGCCCAAGGGACCCACTGTCAGTGACCCAACGACGACCCGCGCGAGTTTAAGTGGAACTGTACTCCCTCGAATACATCTTCGCTAAGAGGAAAGCGTAAGCCCCCCCCCCCCCCCCCCCCCGAAACGTTTTCCTTTTTCTGATTTTTATTAAAAACAGATTTTGACTAAACTTTGACTGGCTACAACTTTTTAAATATAAGTCCAATTGACTTGATTCTTTTTCTGTTATTTCTCAAATTCTGTCTAGTTTATTTTCATATTTATTTGAAAATTTTCCAAACAACTTTTTGTATGGTTTTGAAACTATGTCTTAATTTCAAATTTCCCTAAATAGGATTTTTGAAGAAGGAAGCAACTTTCAAAAATTGCACCCCCACTTGCATACTCTTGAAGGCAAGCATTCTTAACCCTGGCATAATATTGTCATGTGTTGTTTGATACGGTTACAACACCACCTTGTCTCGGAGTCTTCGTTATTTTAGGTGATGATATGATCCTACTCATAAGTGCATATTGATGACCCCGTGCTATTGGAATTGATATGTTGTGATAGTAGTCACCCTCGTATGCCTTTCGTGCCAATCGGAAGGAATCCGGGAAAGCCTCTGTCTTGGGTAGACACGAGCTTGTCCCTAATCCTTCGTCGAGAAGGTTATGTCCGGTAAGGCATGGGGAGGTATGACGAGTGGTGATTCTGCCTGCTTGAAATATATTTCTTATGCTAATCATGCAGGAAATGCTTTAACCTCCTGAGTCGACCATAGATCGAGTCTTGTTCCGGTAACCCCCATACTTGTTTCGTGCTACCGCTTGTCCCTGCCATAGGTAGGGTACGGTTCAGTAAGTTGTCAACCCCTTTCCTAGCACACACCGTACAGAGAGGCCATGGTGGAAGATACCGGCTGCATCCGGTAGGCATGCCACCTGGTCTGGGGGCATGGGTGTTTCTGGTTGGAGTCGAGGGGGTAGCTCCCCTAGTTTGTGCGCGTTATAAATTTTGTGATCCCATGCTAGTCGAGGTTGTAGCCTCCCCACTTAGAGTTTCGCTTAACGGGTGTCATGGGTGATTTCTAGACACCGGTAAGTTAGGCTGGTGTGTGCGATCAGGTGTGTTTTCAAAGACCATAGACGGAATTAGTCCCGATGGACTAAAGTAATCCGTTGCTCGTGGGTAAAGAGTACACCCTCCGGAGAGATTATACCTATTTGAATAGCCGTGTCCATGGTTAAGGACTACAGTCTAGGATGGGTCAAGTGTCGATCTTAGTGTCGGTCTTCGGAGGAAAAACTGTTAAACCAAAACATTGATTATGACCTGTGACATATGACGATTGTGATTATTATTATTATTATTATTATTATGGACTAACCATTCACATTATTTGAATTATTGAGTACCCCTGGGACGGTTCTACCTCCTGGATATTCACTGCGATTACTCTCATATAAGCCCTTTATGTGGTGTCGCGAAGACGCCCGACTATGGCATGCTCGTTATTCATTCACTATATAAGCCCTTTATGTGGTGTCGCATAGACGCCTGACTGTGGCATGTTTGTTACATATTTCATCTATAAGCCCTTTATGTGGTGTCGCTCAGACGCCCGACTGAGGCATGCTTTATATTATTATCCTTTCGAGGCGTCGTTTCAGACACCCGACCGGTGCATTTTATTTCTATTCTCGGGTTGTATATTCATGTTCTATATGAATAGCTTGCTTACGTGCATCATAAATTTTATTTCGTGACTGACGTAGTGATCATGGCATATTTCAGAGCATGATTATCATTTGTTATATTATACCTGTGTTCATAATGTTTGCGATTACATTCAAAGTACTCACTGGCTTGTCCCTGGCTATTGTCTTGGCCAGATTTCTTGCATGGAGAGGAGCGTTGCGATGACAGCCCCGGAACCTACACAATGGTGATAGCAGCCTTGCGAAGATAGGAGTTATCCTGGTCAGCTGTTCCCGTGGGAAATGGAGTCCCATAGCCATTGATGAACCACAAACCGCTTCCGCCATCAACCACTAGAAACCATTTGTCGTACTCATACGCCAGAATGGTCTTGTACTACATATTTTGTATTTTGCTTGGAATTTCTGTATCAAGTTGGTGCCTCATCAGCTAACAGTAACCCTGGGGCTGGTGAGCACAAGGGCCATTTTTTGGGAAATTAATACCCCGAAAACTCGGTCCTGACAACCTTGGTATCAGAACGAGGCTGACCATTGGCTAATCCTATCTTACCCAGGTCGAAAAACCTAGGTTAACCAACCCACCAGACCTTAACCTAACCCCGACCAAGCTTCTCGTGTAAGATAACCAGACAGTGACCCCGACACCTTTTGGCAGTCGGTGCCCAACCTATCAGCCTAGCCTGTCGATCACGCGCCAGTGATCGACACCTAAAATGTCTCATTCGCAAGCGTGCGAAGGAAGACTCCGTCCCCTTTTCCTATAAAAAGTACACGCTAGCCTCAACCCAGCACAGCACAAGCCTCTACCCCAAATCGAACTAAAATGCCAGGACCCATTGTTCACAATGAGACCACAGCAACCAACCTTGGAAGTTTTGTGACCGTGCTAGCAAACCTCACCCGCCGCGCCTTTGCATTAGAAGAACCCCCAGAATATGTTGTGTACCAAGGGCCCATGAGCGGTGAGAGCCGTCAATTTTGGGCCACTGTGCACGTCTATGGTAGGGGTCTATCGCCAGAACTCCCCTATAGGTTCACCGGAAGGACAACTTCCTTTGAGCCACAAGCCATCCAACTAGCTGCTCGAGAGGCTATAGTTCAACTCCGGCACTTGTCGCCCAGAGTTAACTGTCGCTCGTTCTACTACTACCCCAACCGAGACGGGTATGGTAGGCCACCCCAAGTTGCCAACAGAGATCATGAGACGGATCCTACATTATTGCATCTGGTGCGCTATGTAAGTGCACTAGAGGAACTGTTCGATCAAATCACCCTTGATCTGATCGCAGCTGGAGGAGAACTGGTTCGCCGAACCTCGGCAAGAAGAGAAGATGATCCCGATGTCGACAACCCAGTCGTGCTGTTCGGACAACCGATCGAGTCCTTGAGGTCTGCCCCAGCCATCGACCAAGGTGCTTTGGTGTCCCCAGAAGTGCTTCGTCGCCAGAGACAATCTCTCCAATGATCAGCTGAGTATAATTCGTGACGTCCAGTTTGGCTTTGCGGTGTTCCAAGAATTCTTCCTTGGCAGAACACTTGGCCAGTATGGTGGGTCTTCCCGGTTCAATGAACTGAGTCTTGGTGATCTCGACTTCCGGGTCATCTGCTTTGGCCGGGCTAGGAATCTCTGGGTTATCAGAACCGTCGAGAGCTTGTTCGGGAGGCGGGTCAGAGGTAGGTGCTGGAACATCGTGAGATGGTTCAGGCGGCGGCTCGTGAGTAGAGACGTCAGGAGCTGCCGTTCCAAGTTCCGGTTCAGTTACGACTGGCTCTTTGGACGGCTTATTTTTTTTTACCCTCTTACTGGGCTTCACTTGTATGTTGTGGACAAGTCAGAGGGTTAATACAAAAGCATGAGTAAAATAAGCATAAGGTAAGCAATTTTTCATTACCCTGGTGCGGTTTTGAAAGCCGGCATGTTGGATTGCATAGACTCGCAATGGGAAGGTGAAGTATCCTGATAATTGGAGTCAAATGAATTGAGAGGTTGATGAATGAAACCCGCCAAAGGTAAAAGAGGACGTAAATCAGAGATAACGCCGGCGCTTCCTGGTCACATCAGGTAAGCTGGAGGAGAGTTTCGCATCTTTGCTGGTCCGGGTCTGCCTCCGGCTCTCATAAATTTGTTGCTTCAAAAGAAATTGAGGATCTTGGTAAGCTAAAGGATGTGAAAATCTTAGTTTCCGGGTCACTCCTCGGATTTTCTGCCGCGGCAAAGGCTCAGAGTTGGAGGAGATTATAGTTACCTCTTCCTCAACGGCTTGGCTATTTCCCGTGTCCTCCTGAAAGGAATTAATGTCAATAAGATGATGGTAAAGGAGTCAGGGGAGTTAAGGATTACCTCTTCTTCATCGTCATCGGTGTCATCCAGTTTTAATAAATCCCAAGTACTTGGCTTCTTCTTCCTCGAAGTTCCTGTCTTGGCGGCTTTCCTCTCGGCTCTCTTGGCCGCTCTGGCTTGTTTGGCAGCCTCATGATCATATTTGACCTTCCATAAATTATTATTTGCCTGTGAATAATGATAAAGGGTTGTGAGTAAAAGCAGGGCATAACACAATAAAGGTATAATTGTTGAAGTTGATGACTTACTGCAGGAGCCGGGTTATTCTTGTAGAAAGGAAGTAAGCCAAATGTGTTACTGACTACTGATCCTTCCTTCAAAAGAGACTGGGTCATGGCCTCAACCATGTCATCAGGCAAGTCGTCAGGACAATGACGGAGCGGGTCATCTTTTTCGTCTGAGTAAGTGCACATTAAGCCGGGGCGGCGGCTTAACGGAATCACCCGCCAGGAGATCCAGACTCGGACTAAATCGATGCCATCCAAGCCGTTCCCCAAAAGAGCCTTGATTTTCTTTATGGTGGGGGCGAGTGGTAAACGTTCAACAGCAAATAACTTGTCCGATGGCGGGTGGTTGGATTTAAGGCGCAGAGCGCGAAAGCCGGGCAGCTGATTCTCATCAGCCGGAGAAGTGTCCTGGCAGTAGAACCACGTTTGGTTCCAATCCTTAGGGTGACTCGGTAGTTCGGCGTATGGGAAAAGGCAGTCTCTCCGTCGCTGAATGGAGATACCACCAAGTTCCAGGCTGCGCCCATTGGCATGCTCATTCTGGCGATTTAAGTAAAATAACTCTCTGAATAGTAATAAGTTGGGCTCTTCTCCAAGGTACACTTCGAAAAAGACTTGGAAATTGCAGATGTTTGATACAGAATTGGGCCCAATATCTTGTGGTCTCAGGTCAAAAAAGTTCAAGACATCCCTGAAGAATTATGAGCCGGGTGGAGAAAAGCCCCGGCTCATATGATTAGTAAAACTGATCGCTTCCCTCTCCTTGGGTTGAGGTTTTTCCTCTGCTGGGTTAGGAGCATGATAAGACATGACTTCCTTCTTGGGCAGATGGCCAGTCTTCATGAACTCAGACAATGTGCTTTCAGTAACAGTGGACCTGACCCAGTTACAGGTCACAGGAGCTTTGGGAGCCTTGGGTGCCATAATGCAGATGGAATCCTATGACAAGATGAAATTTTTCCGGTTCAGTTTAACCCGGAATAGAACATTTTTTTAAGCCTATTCAAGATGGCGTTTTAAGAAGGGGCCTAATGACATATGGATAATTGTGTTTTTCGGTATTTAAGCCGCTATGGGTATCAGAAGCAGTTAAGTTATTTTAAACCGCCAGGAGCAAGCAAGGTTGATAATCAGTGTTGTCTTCTTAAACCGGCCATATGGACTACCGTGGTTAAACAGATCTAACAGATGTAGTTTTTTGACTAAGTATGGAACAAACAGGTTTCACAAGTTGCAGCTGTTATTTTGGATCGAATGGTTGTTCTGAAAAGAAAATTTCTAGACCTAAAACTAGTGCAGATAAGTTCATACGCTCGAAGGAAGCCTCTGAACAAAAGAAAGGGGAGCTATTTGCATTCGAAATGGGCGCGAAACAGCTACCGCAGCAGTTTTATACTGTCTTAAGATCAGAAAGAGGCGTCGGAGGTGGAATCTATCAAGGCTTCATGACGGACGGCGACGAACACCGACGAACTCGAAAAATCCTAATGCAGATCTGAGGTACAGGAAGGAAGATACTTGCAGATGCGGAGTGGCTGCGGAGGTTCATCGCGTCTTTCTGGTCAAGTCAGGTTGATGCAGCAGCCTGAGTTGGTGAAGACGAGGAGATCTGCAGCGGCGGCGGCGGCGGCGAAGCTCGAGCAGTAGAGAGACAGCGAGAGGAAGAAGACGACCGACGGGGGAGAATGGAAAAGACCTAGGTTGTGCCTATTTATAAGGAAGGGTTGACTGAGAAGGCGCGAGAAACGAGGAGGCCTGGAATCATTATCCAAGGACTCCGACGCCTCGGTTTTCAGAATGGTCAGTAAAGACAGAGATCCGTTCAAGATATGACAGAATAAAATAGGAATTTAATGGAATATGACAACATGGCGGGTTATCATGGATCCAGAAGATGATGTCACGGCGGGTTATAACCTTTGCACAGTTAGAAGACAGAAGGCTTTTTTCTTAAGGTATTTTAAGATTCACATGAACCAGTTCAAATCAATCTAGGGCCTAATGTTGGGGATATAACTATTTGTGTAAGCCGCCCAGGCGGGGCAGGGTTACGCAAAGAGAATTCATCATATGAAGCCCAAGATCAAGCATGAAGATGGCGGTTCATTAAAGGATCTAAAGCCCACAGGCGACTTAAGGCCTGTAGTGGTAAACCGCTGTAATGGCATGACTTGTATCATAAGGTAGAGTTAACTACTCACCAAGCCGGACACTGTTTATGAGCCGGCCGGGACTCTGTAGGTCGCAGGGCGTCAACCCGTGTATGTAAGGGGATGACCCGCTGGCGGCTTAGGGCAAGTAACATCAAACCGAGAACCGGGCATAGCGTATCTCACTCCCTGGTCATCGGAACCCTAGCAATACCAACCCAACTAGACGTAGGCTTTCACCTTCATCGTAAGGGGCCGAACTAGTATAAAATCTCTCTCAAGTCCCTTGTCCCATTAACCCCTTTAAGCTTCCTAGTTGCGATGGCTCCACGACTAAGTCCTTTCACGAGGACATCCGCCGTGACAAAACCATGACAATTACCTTTCTGCGATTTGCGAAATCTAGTGACGAAGTCCATTTCAACATGGTCCCATTTCCATTCAGGAATAGAGATAGGTTGCAGAGATCCAGCAGGCCTTTGGTGTTCTGCTTTGATACAACGGCAAACGTCACACTCCGCAACATAACGAGCAATGTCTTGCTTCATATTAGACCACCGGAATCTTTGACGAATGTCTTGGTACATCTTGGTGCTACGGGGATGAATAGATAGAGGCGTATCATGAGCTTCTTTCATAACCTCCTGTGTCATATCCAGGTTTTTCTCTGAACATGGCACCACTAGGCGGCCCTTGAAGTACAAAGCGCCATCATCAGCAATAGTGAAGAATGAGGGCTTTCCTTCTGCGAGGTAGCGCTTAATCTTGTGGGCTTCAGAGTCATATCCATGTATTCTCTTGATGGAGTCCAAGAGATCTGGTTCGACAACCAGGGTATTGAGGGAACCCTTGGTAACAACACGAAGGTTCATCTTGCAAAACTCCTTAGGAGGGGGTGCGAGTGCACCCAGAGGAACAATATGGAGGTTCAGCTTTCTGAATTCTTCAACAAGCGAGGGCTGAACTATGTGATCCTGGAGGTGGTTGAAGTAAGACTTGCGGCTCAAGGCATCAGCCATTACATTAGCCTTGCCTGATGTATAGAAAATACCCAAGTCAAAGTCTGCAACAATCTGCATCCATCTATGCTGACGGAGGTTCAGGTCTGGCTGAGTAAACAGATACTTCAGACTTTGGTGGTCGGTAAAGATCTCGCAACAATTACCAAGAAGGTAATGTCGCCACTGCTTCAGTGCATGAATTGCAGCAGCAAGTTCGAGGTCGTGAACTAGGTAGTTCTCTTCGTGAGGGCGCAATTGCCGAGAGGCATAAGCAATCACTTTGCGGTCTTGCATTAGGACACAGCCTAATCCTTGACGGGAAGCGTCGCAGTAAATGACGAAGTCCTTCTTAGTATCAGGTGGAGCAAGCACTGGAGCAGAAGTTAACTTGTCTCTGAGTGCCTGGAAACTTTCCTGACATTTGTCTGTCCATTGGAACTTGATGCCCTTATGCAACAGGTTAGTCAGAGGCCTGGCAATTTTGGAGAAGTTCTCGACGAATCGACGGCAATAGCTAGCGAGACTGAGAAAACTTCTGACTTGCTTAACGTTCTTGGGAGGAGTCCAATCAAGGATAGCCTGGACTCATTAAGGGTTGACGGCAATACCATCCTTAGAGATGACATGCCCAAGATAGGTTACTTCGGGTAGCCAGAATTCACATTTGGAGAACTTGGCGTATAGTTGATGCTCGCGTAGGTTTTCCAGCACAAGACGAAGATGTTCAGCATGTTCCTCTTCGTTCTTGGAAAATACCAGGATATCATCCAGATAAACCACGACGAACTTGTCGAGGTAATCCATGAATATATAGTTCATCAGACGAGAGAAGGTGGCTGGAGCAATTGTTAAGCCGAAAGACATGACGGTGTACTCATATGAACCATATCGAGTCACGAAGGAGGTCTTTGGGATATCCTCTTCACAAACACGGATTTGGTGGTAACCCAACCTCAAGTCGAGTTTAGAGAACACTGATGAACCCGCCAGTTGATCATACAGATCATTGGTCCGAGGAAGAGGATATTTATTCTGAATGGTCGCTTGATTTATAGGACGGTAGTCTTGGACCAATCGGTTTGTCCCATCCTTCTTCTTGACAAAGAGAGAAGGTGCTCCCCAAGGAGAGCAACATGGGCGAATGAATCCTTTGCAAAGAGATTTGTCGATTTCCTCCTTAAGCTCAAGGAGTTCATGCGGCGGCATCTTGTAGGGCCGCTTGGCTATAGGAGTGGTGCCTGGTTTCAAGTCGATGATGAATTCGATAGCTCTAGCAGGGGGAATCCCTGGAAGTTCTTTAGGAAAGACGTCCTAGAATTCGCGAACGACATGAATGTTTTCAATGCCCTCGAGTGGTGCAGCGTTCAATGCATTCAATGCATAGAGCCTTGCCTCGGCATTCTGAACCAGTCGAGCATTGTAGCTTATTATTTCATCAGAAGGGTGTAGCAGATGGAGGGTCTTAGTGGCACAAACGATTGAAGCAGTATGCGCTTTTAACCAATTCATTCCCAGAATGAGATCAATGCTACAGGACTTCAATACAATGGGAGAGACAAGGAATTCCAGTCCTTCGATTTCAACGGGGACGTCGTTGCAAATCATGGAGGTCCGACATTGGCCCGCAGGGGGTGTGTACTAATAGCGAAGCGTTCATGTCCTCAGATTTAATGTCGTGCAAGCTTGCAAAATCCTCTAACATGAATGAATACGATGCACCTGTATCAAATGAAAGGGATACTGGTACTGAATTTACGAGGAGTGTACCCATCACAGTACTACGCTTGTCTTGAGCTTCGTTCAGATCAACGTGGTTGGCATGAACACGACCATAAGACTTGGCATTGATCTTGCGGGGCTGGTTGTTTCCACGGCCAGTTGCTGGAAGGGCCAATTGATTCTGGTTCTGGTTGCAGTCCCTGGCACGATGACCTGGTTGACCACACTTGTAGCATAGACCATTATTGGGAGTGGGAACTGGAGCTTGGGGTGGTGGAGCTGGAAGCCTTGGCTGCCTAGATGGTGGAGGAGGCAGACGAGGTGCAACATAGGTCTGCCTTGGGGCAGGTGCATTTGGACGGTACATGTTGTTCAGGATCCATATCTTATGCTTCTGCGAGGGCGGGCCCGAAGATGAGCCCGTGTCACGGTTGTGCCTGTGAGAGCTCTGGTATTCCTGCAGACCAGTTTCGACATTGATGGCCTTGTTCACCAAGGTGGCGAAATCAGTAAAGTCGTGCACTAGAAGTGCGAGCTTGATGTCAGCTTGAAGTCCATCACGGAACTTCTCATGTCTACGTGCATCTATTGCAATGTTCTCTTCAGCATAGCGAGACAAGTCCAGAAACTCCCGCTGATAAGCTTCAACAATTTTGTTGCCTTTGGTGAGGTTGCAGAACTCACGCTTCTTCCGGTCCATGACTCCCTGAGGAATGAAGCGGGCACGGAAAGCAGCTTGGAAGTATGGCCAGGTGATGATTGCCCCAGCTAGCAGAGTACGCTTGTGTCTGTCCCACCATTGAGCTACGGGTCCCTTCAGGAAGAAGGAAGCAAAAGTGACATAGCTGGCAGGGGCTACATCGGCGGACTCCATTTCATAGGTAATGTCACGGAGCCAGTCATCAGCATCCAGCGACTGAGTTGAGCTGCGGTACACAGTTGGCTTGTGGCGCATGAAATCCTGTAGAGTTACTGGGGTTGGCTGCTGGTTCATATTGGGGCAAGAAACTGAGCCATCATATTTTCCATGAATTGGCAGTTCAGTTTGAATTGTTGGATCATACCAGCCATGTACTCAGGCGGTGGTGGGGCGTTGCCACCACTACCACGACCACCTGGTCTAACCATCCTGCTAATATATAATAGGGGTAGTTCATCATTGAGAAATTTGCAAAGACAAGAATCATTCATGATGAAACATGCATAATGAAAGGAGCATGATAGCTACTACATAGTAGTTGGCATAACTTACAAAAGGGGTCATGCATAGAGTTTAGTACACAGAGTTTAGTACATAGACTTAAAACACCATAGGCGGCACACAGGCTCGCGGCGAATGCATCTAACACTAACAAGCCAGCCTACATCAATCCCAAGAGGTACTATGGAGGTAGGTGTAGACTGAAAGCTGGTAGTGTCGCATCGGGAACTCCACATCAGCAACCTGGGGTCCACGGATACTCTAGTGCAGAACCTGACGCTCAAGTGGCAGAAGAGGACCAAGTGCGGGAGAGTAGCCTCCCACATCTGGCCAGCCGACACCCTGGGGCATCACAGTCCTGGCTGGGTAGATCGCAGAATGGGGCAGCTCTCTAGATCGGACAAAGGGGTGCAACAGCCTCAGAGCACGGTAAAGGTGCTGACGGGTGGTGTACAACTCGTGGCAAAGAACTCGGTTCGCTCGATCCAGCCCGTCAGCATGAAGAACCAGGTTCTGATGGTAGAAGGGCTCTCAGGTGATAGTGGAGTAGGCAGCAGTGTAGTAACCCTCCGCACCAACATCGGATGCGATAGCAATGTGCCTGAAGTGGGAGGTGTCCAACTCCCGATACTCTCCACGAAGGCATGTCAGAGCAACATAAGCAGAATCGTGAACTGCCATATCGATGGTCACTCCAACACCATGAGCAGTGTGCGGCACAGTAGTGGAGTCATACTCCCGAGAGTAGAGGTGGATGATGGCACGATACTGCTCCTGGTTAAAGTCCTGGTACTCCTTGTAGACGGTGTACTCAGGGTGCCAGCGATAACCCAGATAGGTCATCATCTCAGCTAGCACAGCAGGTGATCCTGAGGCACCAATGGCCGTCATGTGGCGCACGACCTGCCTCGTGGGTTCCATCTGAAAACAAAGATGTTTCAAAGGAGTCAAACGACAGCGTGGGAAATGTTCAAAATACTATTCTAAGGAATAACTATGGCTTATCCAACTTTGGGGTGAATGAGGTCACGGGATCCTAGTGTTAGAGCTAGTAAATTCGTTTAACCCGAGTAGAAGAGAGTTCAGAGTCCCAGAGTAAAGGTCGAGGAGTAAAAGATCCTAGTACCACCCAATGGTGACGTGGGCCCGTAAGACACACAGCCATGTTAGTAAAAAGTTTTGCAATGTCTAGAATCGACTTCGGCCAAGGAGTGTGGAAGGGGGATTCCTACAGGCAGTCGGCTCTGATACCAACTTGTGATGCCCCGATTCAATCGTACACTAATCATGCACGCAAATGTCTACGATCAAGATCAGGGACTCACGGGAAGATATCACAACACAACTCTAAAACATAAATAAGTCATACAAGCATCATAATACAAGCCAGGGGCCTCGAGGGCTCGAATACAAGTGCTCGATCATACACGAGTCAGCGAAAGCAACAATATCTGAGTACAGACATAAGTAAGCAAGTCTGCCTTAAGAAGGCTAGCACAAACTGGGATAAAAATCAAAAGAGGCACAGGGCTCCTGCCTGGGATCCTCCTAAACTACTCCTGGTCGTCGTCAGCGGCCTGCACGTAGTAGTAGGCACCTCTGGTGTAGTAGGAGTCGTCGTCGACGGTGGCGTCTGGCTCCTGGGCTCCAACATCTGGTTGCAACAACCAGGTAGAAGGGAAAGGGGGGAAAGAGGGAGAAAAGCAACCGTGAGTACTCATCCAAAAGTACTCGCAAGCAAGGAGCTACACTACATATGCATGGGTATATATGTAAAGGGCCATATCGGTGGACTGAACTGCAGAATGCCAGAATAAGAGGGGGAAAGCTAATCATGTCGAAGACTACGCTTCTGGCAGCCTCCATCTTGCAGCATGTAGAAGAGAGTAGATTGAAGTCCTCCAAGTAGCATCGCATAGCATAATCCTACCCGACGATCCTCTCCTCGTCGCCCTGTTAGAGAGCGACCACCGGGTTGTATCTGGCACTTGGAAGGGTGTGTTTTACTAAGTATCTGGTTCTAGTTGTCATAAGGTCAAGGTACAACTCCGGGTCGTCCTTTTACCGAGGGGCACGGCTATTCGAATAGATAAACTTCCCTGCAGGGGTGCACCACATAACCCAACACGCTCGATCCCATTTGGCCGGACACACTTTTCTGGGTCATGCCCAGCCGTGGAAGATCAACATGTCGCAGCCCCACCTAGGCACAACAGAAAGGTCAGCACGCCGGTCTAAATCCTATGGCGCAGGGGTCTGGGCCCATCGCCCATTGCACACCTGCACGTTGCGTGGGTGGCCAGAAGCAGAACTAGCCCCCTTAATACAAGAGCAGGCTTACGTTCCAATTCAGCGCACGCCGCTCAGTCGCTGACATCACGAAGGCTTCAGCTGATACCATGACGTCGAGTGACCATAACTGTTCCCGTGTAGTTGGTTAGTGTGTATAGGCCAGTGGCCAGACTCAGATCAAATACCAAGATCTCGTTAAGCGTGGTATTATGAAGTAACCGCTAACGCCGACCAAGGCCAGGCCCACCTCTTGACTAGGTGGTCTCAACCTGCCCTGTCGCTCCGCCACAAAGATCCACTGACGGGTACTCCTCGAGCCGACCCGACTTTAGTCACCACAGGTATCATGTAATAGTATATAAGTATATACCTGTGATCACCTCCCGAGTGATCACGGCCCGATAGTATAGCATGGCAGACGGACAAGAATGTAGGGCCGCAGATGGAAATACTAGCATCCTATACTAAGCATGTAGGATTGCAGGTAAAGGTAACAACAGTAGTAGCAAGGATAGGCTATGCATCAGGATAGGATTAACGGAAAGCAGTAACATGCTACACTACTCTAATGCAAGCAGTAGAGAGTAGAATAGGCGATATCTAGTGATCAAGGGGGGGCTTGCCTGGAAGCTCAGCCGAGAAGGAGGGGTCGTCAACACCGTAGTCGTACTGGGTAGCAGCGGCGTCGGTCTCGGTGTCTAGCGAGAGAAGAGGGGGAAGAAACAATAAATACAATGCAAACAAATGCATGACGATGCGTGACATGACAAAGTGTGATGCTAGGTGTGCCCAATCGCGGTAGTAGGTGATACCGGCGAAGGGGGGAAACATCCGGGAAAGTATTACCGGTGTTTCGCGTTTCTAGACAGATGAATCAGAGGGGGAAAGTTGCGTGTTCGATATGTTAGGGATGTGTGGCGGACGAACGGCTTGCGTAACCAGATTCGTCTCGTCATTCTGAGCAACTTTCATGTAGAAAGTATTTTCATCTGAGTTACGGATTATTTTATATGATTTTCTAAAGTTTTAATCATTTTCTGATTTTAATTATTTATTTAAATTCAACATTATCCAGAATAGTGAACGATGATGCAAGCATGACATCAAAGTGATGTCAGCAGGTCAACTGGTCGGTTGACCAATCAAACCAGACAGGTGGGTCCAGTGGGACACACATGTCATTGTCAGGGGCACTAACAGAGTTTTAAAACTACCTAAACAAAGTTATTTAGCAGGTAGGGCCCAGTGGTCAGTGAGTGATTAGGGTTTTAATTAACTAATTTAATTAATTAGCAATTTATCTATTTATTTTTATGCGTTTATAGCATGGGCCCCGCATGTCAGTGCCACTGGGTTGCCCAGTCAGCAGTTGACTGGGTCAACTCAGTCAACTGGGCCACCAGGGCCCACTGGCCAGCGACTCAGAGGTGGGGACCACCTAGCCACATCGCCGAACAACGCCGGAGCGACGCCGGCGAGTCAAAACGCGGCGGCGCGGCTCGGGAGGTGGCCGGAAATCCGCTATGGTGGTCCGTTCGCCGTGTTTTAGGTCGCGTACGAAAGCTGGAGTCACGCCGCATCATGTGGGGGTGGTGGCGACGCCGGAGACGCACCAGGGCGGCGTCAGCGAGCAGAGAGGCGGACGCCGGAGTTCGGCCACGAGAGGAAACGGTGATGCAGCACACTAGCGAGCGAACTGAGAGGCCAGGCGAGACGTAAGTGAGGCGGCGAATGCAACGGGCGCTGGCCGGTGACCATTTGGTCACCGGAGGCACGCCGGCGACGAGATCCGCGGTGGAGCGTTACGGGTGAGTGGCGAACGACGGCAGTAGGGTGCAAATGCGCGAACTAAAAGTGCATGGGAGGTTCTACGCGATGCGGGGAACACGATGCGCACGGGCTCGTGACCACTTGGTCGCCAGAGCCACGCCGGTGACGAGCTCGGGCGAAGCCGCGTTCGGGCACGGCATGGAGGAGGAGCTACGGCGGCGGAAATGCTCGGGAAAGAGAGGGGAAAGAAGTGCATGCTCACGTTGCTCCTACAGGTGTGCTTAAGTGGGCTCGGGGAGGGCTCGGTGCGGCGGATTCGGCGGCGAAGCTCGTCGGAGCAGAGGAGGAAGACGGTGGCGTCGTGGGCGTTGCGGTGGCTCCGAACTCCAACGGGGTGCACCGGTCGAAGCAGCGGACGATGGCGACCCTTGGGGACATAGTGGGGCGACGAGGTGGGCACGGTGGCCGTGGCTAGGCCGGAGCCATGGCGGCGGCGGCGTTCGGCTGCGATGGGGAGCGAGGGGGAGAGCGAGGTGGATCTGAGGGGAGGGGGAGAGGCGGTGATCTCGGAGGAGAGCGAGGTGAGTGGGAGAGGGACCCGAGGCGCCAGGGGCGTGGAGGCCTTATCCTCTCCCGGCGTCGGTGCCGGTGAGGCGGTCGAGCGGGGACGCGCCCCTGTTCCGGCCCGGGTCGGGGGAACAGGGAAGGGAGACGAGGCAGGGGGTTGGCAAGCTGGGCTAGGTGGGCCGGTCTGGCCTGTGAGCTGGGCTGCCTGGTCCAGTGGGGGGGAGGCTTTTCTCTTTTTTTATTTGTCTTCTGCTTTTGTATTTTCTTTTATTTCTTTTCCTTTTCTGTTTTATTTAATTTAGAGCCTTTTAGCACTTTCTAAAAATGAGTTTCCTCCACAACAATTACGTACCTTTTATTTGGCACTAACCGAACATTTTTGTTCTAATGTTTGAAAACTTTTGTTATTTGCCATATTTTGAATTGAATTTTGAATAGGTTTTGAACTAACGAGAGATTAGCAACAGTAATCAGAGATGACATGGCATCATTAGGAGAGTTTTACTGTAGCCTAATTATCCAGGCGTTACAGACGTCGCATGCTTCACCACTTAATGCTAACATGTCGCAAAGCTAAGTCTAAAGCTCAATCTCATGGCCTTTACATGCCTCTCCCAATTCCATATCAACCATGGGAAGATATCAGCATGGATTTTGTCCTTGGTTTGCCTAGAACTAGAAATGGAAAGGATTACGTGTTTGTTGTTGTGGACCGATTCTCTAAAATGGCACATTTTATACCATGCAACAAGATAGATGATGCTTCACATGTTGCAAATCTTTTTTGTAGGGAAATCTTGCGCCTACATGGAGTGCCAAAGACGATAGTCTCGAACCGCGACGTCAAGTTCTTGAGTTACTTTTGGAAGACCTTATGGGCCAAGCTCGAAATCAAGCTCTTGTTCTCTTCGGCATACCATCCTCAAACTGACGGCGAAACGGAGGTGACGAACCGCACACTATCCACTCTTCTCCGCATGTTGATCAAGAAGAACATCAGGGGGTGGGAGGAGTGCCTACCTATCGCCGAGTACGCCTGCAACTGTGCATGACATTGGACTACCGGCAAGTCCCCTTTCGAGGTCGTCTACGGTTTCAATCCGTTGTCCCCATTGGACATCCTTCCTCTACCACTACAAGAGCACACCAACATGGACGCGAGTGCCAGAGTGAACTACCTCAAGAAGTTGCATGAAGATACAAGGCACACCATCGAGCGCCAAGTACAATGACTCGCGACCAAGCTCAACGTCAACAAACAACCCATGATATTCAACATCGGAGATCTTGTGTGGCTACACCTTCGCAAGGAACGCTTCCCCAACGAACGCAAGTCCAAACTTCTACCACGAGCCGATGGACCCTTCAACGTGCTTGCACACTACAACAACAACGCCTACAAGATCGACATCCCACGCGACAAGTACTCCGTGAGCGACATCTTCAACATCACCGATCTATCTCCCTACCATGGTGATGAAGAATTTGATCCGAGGTCGGATCTTTCCCAAGGGAGAGAAGAGATGATGCGGAGCATCCCAAGGTCATCCCCATGGACCTATCATCGTCTCCAAGTGCCTAGAAGACCCATGACACGAGCACGTGCAAGAGCTCTCGAAACACATCTCTCCTCTCACAATTCCACTTCGATGCACATGAGACATGGCTACTACCTCAAATGGAGATGTTATGCATACTCAGGTACCAAGGATTTATCCATGGAGAAGCTAAGGAGCGAGGAGGATTGGAAGCGGAAGACATGCGTGAAGACGGAGAAGAAATCAGCCAAGTCCCAGGCTAGCCGGACGATCCGGACAGAGCCCGGACGGTCCAGAACCCATCCCGGACAATCCGGATAAGTGGAGACCCAAGAGCACCCGAAGCTCCACCCCGAAACTGGACCATCCGGACTAGTCCCGGATCATCCGGACCCCAGCCGGATGTCTGGACCCCCCTCCGGACATCCGGGCCGCTGACACCGCCCGCCCGCCTCTTCGCCACGTCCGGACCACCTCCTGGACCATCCGGGGTCCTGAAGCCCGGATCATCCGGGTGCCCTGCCGGATCATCCGGACCCCCACCTGCGTGTGCGTGTTGGGCCGAAGCCCATGTACCCCTTCGGCCCCTTTGCCTATATAAACAACTCCTCCATCACTTTTCTAGGGTTAGCAAAGGATTAGCTCATTTTGTGAGAGAGCTTTGCTCATCCACTTGGTTACCTTCTCCTCGGAGATCGCGCCTCCTCAGAGAAGATCCCCCAAGCGGAATCAAGACCCCATCACGAGAAGAACCTCAAGACCTCCTCACGGAGAAGATCGTGCTACTTGTATCGTCCTTAGTTGATTGTGGATCGTGTATCTCTTTGTGTCCCGAGGATCTAGCGCATGTATAATCGACTCTTGTTGGTTTGAGTGATTCTCTCGTGTTTGCTCTTGTGTTTTTCCCTCGTGTTCTCCGTGGAATCTGCCCCAACCGGGAAAGATCGGGCCACTAGGGTTCTACCCTACATTAGCAGGCGCAGGCAAATATGTGTGCACAACAGATTCTTGGTTAAACAGTAGATTGTAAGAGAAATTATGATTTTTTCCTTTGAGGATCTTATGAATTTTCAAAGCATCAAAGTCTAAATAGTACGTGGGTAGGATAGGGTCAAAGGGCAAAGGTGAAACCCCCAGCCCTCATGCTGAACGCGTGGCACAAATTCCACCATAGAAATAGCCACTATTAGCGTTATGCTGCAGTCTGCGTGCAACAATCGCTCCAAGATTATAACTCCTTTCACCGATGAGAGCAGTGTGTATGAGGATCAAGTCTGGAGCACAAAGTGTACTACAATCTTGCTTGCCTACTATACTTTCTCGTTAAATAATGCAAAATATTGAATTGCGGGAAAATGAATGCTCTTTATTCTACCTTGTGCCACTCCCTCGTCTCACCGTAGCAAAGACTAGTCAAGAATGATTGGTACTCAGTCCTTGGCGGTTCGTCAAGCGAACCCCAGAATGGGAGTTTGCAGTGGTGAGAAAAATTCTCTAATGAAATGGTAAATGGATTTTCATAAAGTTTAAATGACACCCTTGACTCGCGGGGATGGAATTTAAATCCTTTGACAAATGATTCAGTGAGGGTGTGGTGTTGATCGCAATTATCTTAAATGTAGGGACCGAGACCGACATTGTGAACATATTGCTCAAATTCCTCTCTAATGCCCACACGCATCATACAGTCATCGCAAGGCCATAAGCATGTTTTGGTGGCTGCATCTCAAATGGAACTTTCACTTGGTTCGACATAAGACCGGCAAGCGGAGTTGCCACTAGAAGATGCCCCCGAGGATCTCCTCCTCGAAGAACTCCTTCCAAATAGGTTCATCATGTTCGCGTACAATTTTATGAAAAGTTTTGGGTTAGAAAAATTTATCAACAAAACTTTATACAATTAATAGCAACTACTCATAGGGACACATAGAGGCCATAGAAAGCATTCAAACTACTTAGAACTCTAAGAATTCAACATGCAAGCTCATCTACAGCATTACAAAGAGTAGCTAATTATTCAAAATATAGACCACTAAAACAAAAACTAATTGGACAAACGGTGGAGTCACATACCAAGCAACAATCCCCCGAAACAGTTTCGGAAACAGAGCTTCGAGCAAAGAGATCGAAATCCGCGGGTTTGAGACCAAGAACATGAGAGAGAGAGAGAGCAATGGAGAATTTTTTTTGGAGGTAAGTGATGATGTGGTGTGAAGGGATAAGTGAGGGGGGCCACGTGGGGATCACAACCCTCCAGGGCGCGCTTGGGGGTCCTGGCGCGCCCAGGTGGGTTGTGCCCACCTGGTGCACCTCCCTCTGATATTATTTGCACCAGAAATTCTTCAATATTCAAAAAAAATCATATTAAATTTTCAAAGCATTCTGAGAACTTTTATTTTTGGTTCATTTTTTTATTGCACGGGAAATTCAGAAAATAGACAAAACATGGCATTTTATTGTATTTAACTAATAAATACAGAAAACAAAAGATAGGGACAGAAGGTAGTGCTTACTAAATTCAGCAACTTCATACCTCTAAAAAATGATCAATTAATAAGGTTGATCAGGTCTTATTAACAACTACTTTCGATTAGCATGAAACCGAAGAACTTTCGTAAATCACTAAGTTACCTCAACGGGGATATGAATGTCCCCAACAATAAGCATTTCATATTTCTTTTTAACAATAGGTAGAGGTAGCTGAAAACTTCCAATAGTGATTGTTGGAGATTTTTCAATAACATTAATACCATTCACTTGGAATTGTTTCTTCGGAAAGTGCACCGTATGCTCATTACCATTGATGTGAAAAGTGACCTTGCTTTTATTGCAATCAATAATAGCCCGTGCAGTATTCAAGAAGGGTCCACCAAGGATAATCGACATGTTGTCGTCCTCGGGCATCTCAAGTATAAAAAAGTCAGTCAAAATAGTAACATTAGCAACAACAACGGGCACATCCTCACAGATACCGATAGGTATGGCAGTTGATTTGTCAGCCATTTGCAAAGATATTTCAGTAGGTGTGAATTTATTCAAGTCAAGTCTTTTATATAAAGGGAAAGGCATAACACTAACACCAGCTCCTAAATCACATAAAGCAGTTTTCACATAATTCTTTTTGATAGAGCAAGGTATAGTTGGTATCCCCGGATCTCCAAGTTTTTTAGGTACTCCATCTTTAAAAGTATAATTAGCAAGCATAGTGGAGATTCCAGCTTCCGGTATTTTTCTCTTATTGGTGATGATGTCTTTCATGTACTTTGCATAAGGAGGCATTTTAAGGATATCAGTCAAGGGGGTACGCAAAAGACTGGCCTCAGCATTTGAACAAAGCATTCAAACTCTTCACCATCTTTCTTTTTGTTGACTTGGGTGGAAAAGGCAAAGGTTTTTGAACCCACGGTTCTCTTTCCTTACCGTGTTTTCTAGCAATAAAGTCTCTTTTGTCATATCGTGTATTCTTAGGTTATGGGTTATCAAGATCAACTGGAGGTTCTATCTCAACATCATTATCTGGTTCTTTTTCATTATTTGGTTGAGTATCTTCATGAACATCAGCATTATCTTTTTCATTATCACTAGGTGAATGTTCATTACCAGATTGAGTTTCAGCATCAGAGATGGAAACATCGATCATTATCAGGAGGTTTTTCTACTTCGGGTTCACTAGGGACATGCAAAGTCCTATCATTTTTCTCTTTCTTCTTCTTTTTGGAAGAACTAGGTGCGGTGGTGTTGTTCCTTTGTGAATCATGTTCAATTCTTTTTGGTTGTCCCTCGGATAAAGTGGTTCCTGAGTCATTTTGCCTCCTCTAGTTGCAACTCTAACAACAAAGTCATGTATATTATTATTCATTTCATCAAGCAACTCTCTTTGAGATTTAGCAACTTGTTCTAACTGGGTTTGAACCATAGAAGCATGCTTTCCCACACCTCTAACATCATTTGAGATTCTAAATAACAAGTCACTCAAGCGAGCAATCATATCAGAATTGTATTTCGATTGTTTCATAACATTTGCATTGAAGTGATCTTTTTTTCTAATGTAATTTTCAAACTCATAAAGGCATTGGCTAGGGTGCATATTGTGAGGATTGTCATTATCATTGAACTTCATTAGAGAATTTACCTCTACAACCTTAGGCAGTGGTGGTGTATTAAGCCCGTGTATTTCTTCAATAGGAGGTAAAATTTTAACATCCTTAGCTTTAATACCTTTTTCCTTCATAGATTTCTTTGCCTCTTGCATATCTTCAGGACTGAGATATAATATACCACTCTTCTTCGGAGTGGGTTTAGGCGGTGGTTCAGGAAGAGTCCAATCATCATAATTTTTAAATATGTTACTCAATAATTCTTCAGCTTGCCCAATAGTTCATTCCCCGAAAACACAAACAGCACAACTATCTAGGAAGTCCCTAGAAGCATCCGTTAGTCCATTATAGAAGATATCAAGTATTTCATTTTTCTTAAGAGGATGATCAGGCAAAGCATTAAGTAACTGGCAAAGCCTCCCCCAAGCTTGTCGGAGACTCTCTTCTTTAGTTTGCACAAAGTTAAATATTTCTTGTAAGGCAACTTGTTTCTTATGAGCAGGAAACTAATTTTCAGAGAAGTAATAAATCATATTGTGGGGACTACACACACAACCAGGAGCAAGAGTATTGTACAAAGCTTTAGCATCACCCTTTAATGAGAACGGAAATAATTTGAGAATATAGTAATAGTGAGTTTTCTCATCATGAGTAAAAAGGGTGGCTATGTCATTCAACTTAGTAAGATGTGCCACAACACTTTCAGTTTCATAACCATGGAAAGGATCAGATTCAACCAAAGTAATTAACTCTGGGTCGACAGAGAATTCATAATCCTTATCATCAATAAAGATAGGTGAGGTAGAAAACTTAGGATCATATTGCACTCTAGCATTCAGAGACTTTTCTTTATACTTGCATAATAATTTCTCTAGACCATCTCTATCCTTACAAGCAAGAATATCTCTAGTTGTCTCCTCATTCATAACATAACCTTCTGGTACCTTAGGCAATCCATATATAGGAAGGCTAGTTCTAGCAGGTGTTTCAGGAGTTTCATTTTCAAGCTCATCATCAGATTCAACAACATCATGTTGTATTACTCTAGCAATTTGTTCATCAAGAAAGTCACCAAGTGGCACATCACTATCATCAAGCAAGGTACTAGCATCATCATAAGCATCATTCATAGTAGAAGTAGCATCATCAATAGCTTGCGACATATCAGGATTAATAGCATGTGGTGGTGTTGCAAGTTTACTTATAACAGAAGGTGAATCTAAAGCAGAACTGGATGGCAGTTCCTTACCTCCCCTCGTCTTAGAGGGATAAATCTTACTCTTAGCATCCTTCAGATTCTTCATAGTGATAATTGATAATAATCCCAAGTGACTCAACAAATATAGCTATGCTCCCCAGCAACGGCGTCAGAAAAAAGGTCTTGATAACCCACAAGTATAGGGGATCGCAACAGCTTTCGAGGGTAGAGTATTCAACCCAAATTTATAGATTCGACACAAGGGGAGCCAAAGAATATTTGTAAGTATTAGCAGCTGAGTTGTCAGTTCAACCACACCTGGAGATTAATTATCTGCATCAAACTGATCAGTAGCAAGGTAGTATGATAGTTTTGATAATAGTAGCAGCAGCAATGGTAATGGTAACGGTAACAATGATAACAGTATTTTTGTAGCAAGTGCAACAGTAACGATAGCAATAGTAACTTAGCAAGAACAATATAGGATAAATTCGTAGGCATTGGATCGATAATTTGTTGGATGATATTCATCATGTGACAGTTATAACCTAGGGCGATACAGCACTAGCTCCAGTTCATAAATATAATGTAGGCATGTATTCCGTAAATAGTCATACGTTCTTATGGAAAGAACTTTCATGACATCTTTTGTCCTACCCTCACGTGGCAGCGGGGTCCAATTGGAAACTAAGGGATATTAAGGCCTCCTTTTAATAGAGAACCGGAACAAAGCATTAACACACATGATGAATACATGAACTCCTCAAACTACGGTCATCACCGGGAGTGGTCCCGACTATTGTCACTCCGGGGTTGCCGGATCATAACACGTAGTAGGTGAATATAACTTGCAAGATCGGATCTAGAACATGGATATAATGGTGATAACATAAACGGTTCAGATCTGAATTCATGGCACCCGGGCCCAAAGTGGTAAGCATTAAGCATGGCAAAGTCATGGCAACATCAATCTCAGAACATAATGGATAATAGGGATCATGCCCTAACAAAACTAACTTGATTACATGATGAATCTCATCCAACTCCTCACCGACCAGCGAGCCTATGAAGGAATTACTCACTCCCAATGGGGAGCACACGGAATTGGCGATGGAGAAGGGTTGGTGATGACGAAGAACGAAGATCCCCCTCTCCGGAGCCCCAAATGGACTCCAGATCTGGCCTCCCGATTAAGAACAGGAGGTGACGGCGGCTCCGTCTCGTGGATCATGATAATTCTTTCTCCCTGATTTTTTTTGGAAAAATAGGATTTTATAGCATTGGTTTTAGGGTCTGCGGGGACACCAGGTGGGGACAACGCACCTGGGCGCGCCTGGGAGGGAAGGCGCGCCCTGGTGGGTTGTGCCCACCCAGGTGCTTCCCTTTGGTTGCTCTTGGCTCCAGAAATTCTCTTTTATTGTATAAAAAATCCTCGCAAAGTTTCGTTCCATTCCGAGAACTTTTATTTCTTCACAAAAACAACACCATGGTAGTTTGGCTGAAAACAGCGTCAGTCCGGGGTTAGTTTCATTCAAATCATGCAAATTAGAGTCCAAAACAAGAGAAAAGCATTAGGAAAAGTAGATACGTTGGAGACGTATCAAGGCCCGGGGGGCTCACGAGGATCCGTCACCATCTCTGTCAGGATCGCCTGATGCCCGGCCTCATGAGCCGCCAGGACGTCCCGCTTGTGGCAATGGTGCATGACTGCCCTGTTCAGTAAGCCAAAAGGCATGTCAACATAGCTGTGAGGGGGGCTGAGGGAGTCCTGGATTAGGGGGTGTCCGGATAGCCGGTCTATGACCTTCAGCCGGACTCTTGGACTATGAAGATACAATATTGAAGACTTCGTCCCGTGTTCGGATGGGACTTTTCTTGGCGTGGAAGGCAAGCTTGGCGATACGGATATAATCTCCTCCCATTGTAACTGACTCTGTGTAACCCTAGCCCTCTCCAGTGTCTATATAAACCGGAGGGTTTTAGTCTGTAGGATGAACAACAATCATACCATAGGCTAGCTTTTAGGGTTTAGCCTCTATGATCTCGTGGTAGATGTACTCTTGTACTACCCATATTGTCGGTGTCAAAACCGGCGGATCTCGGGTAGGGGGTCCCGAACTGTGCGTCAAGGTCGGATGGTAACAGGAGACAGGGGACACTTTGTTTTACCCAGGTTCGGGCCCTCTCGATGGAGGTAAAACCCTACTCCTGCTTGATTAATATTGATGATATGGGTAGTACAAGAGTAGATCTACCACGAGATCAAGGAGGCTAAACCCTAGAAGCTAGCCTATGGTTGTGACGATGAATAATGATCGTTGTCCTACGGACTAAAACCCTCCGGTTTATATAGACACCGGATAGGGTTAGGGTTACACAGAGTCGGTTACATTGGTAGGAGATCTTGAATATCCGCACGCCTAGCTTGCCTTCTACGCCAAGGAAAGAACCTTCCGGACACGGGACGGAGTCTTCTATCTTGTATCTTCATAATCCTGGAGTCCGGCTGAAGGTATAGTCCGGCTAGCCGAACACCCCCTAATCCAGGACTCCCTCAGTAGCCCCTGAACCAGGCTTCAATGACGACGAGTACGGCGTGCAAATTGTCTTCGGCATTGCAAGGCGGGTTCCTCCTCCAAGTTTCTTCAAGAAGATAATGAACACCATAAAACAGTGTCCGGCTCTGCAAAACAAATTTCCACGTATTGCCGTATAGAGAATAATATAAGCACAAATCAAATCTGCTGACGTATTCCGCAGTGCGTCATAACACTGCGTCCAAGCCCTCTGTATGGGTTATTTTCACTGTTCCATCGCAGCACGTTCAACGAGGCGGTTTCCTTGGCACGTCTTGTCAAAGCAGAGATCGTGTGCCCCCTTTTAACGGGATTCCCATTAATACGGACGTGGGTAACCCAACCGCTCCATTTACCACGGCGCTTGAGCGGCAAGCGAGTTTTATGAGGTAGGTGGGGACGCATGATAGCATCCGCCTATATAAGGGGATAAGGATCCTCCTTTCTCACCTACGCCTTCTTCCTCCTCCGCCTATCCATCTCTTGCACACTCAAGCTCCAACGCACAAGTTCGCCCTTCAGCCCTCAATCCGCTCCAGAGATGTCCGGAGCAGGGGGCAAGTGGATGGCTTCCTCCGTCACAGAGGGGCAAATAAAAAAGCTTAGGAAGGCCGGATACCTGTCCAACGACATCGCGCACCGGCTCCCCGAGGTGGGACAAATCCTTCCCACCACTGGGCCTAAGGAGAGGGTGGTTTTCCTCCCTCACTTCCTCCGCGGACTGGGCTTTCCACTCCATCCTTTCGTCCGGGGGATTATGTTCTACTACGGGCTAGATTTTCACGATCTGGCCCCGAACTTCGTCCTCAACATCTCGGCATTTATCGTCGTGTGCGAGGCCTTTCTCCGCATCCGCCCCCACTTCGGCCTTTGGCTCAAGACCTTCAACGTCAAGCCTAAGGTGGTGTCCGGCACCCAGGCGGAGTGCGGAGGTGCGATGGCGGGCCGAATGGCCAATGCCGTCTGGTTCGAGGGTTCCTTTGTGGAATCCTTGAAGGGGTGGCAGGCTGGGTGGTTTTACATCACCGAGCCGCGCGACGCAACATGGGTCGCGCCCCCTGTATTTCGATCCGGACCCCCCACGCGTCTCAAGTCCTGGCAAGAGACGGGATTATCATGGGGCAACGAGAGCGAAAGTGACCGGATTGCAAACTTGCATCCAGTCCCTGGTGAACAAGCCGACCCGGCATGTTGACATAATCCAGGTTATGCTCGTTCTTCTGGTCCTCCCGTGCCAACGACGGGATTTCACTTTGTGGGAATACGATCCGGCGCAGCACCGAACCCTTAACAGGCTCTTCGACATGACGTATGAAGACATATGGAAGGTTCTAACCAAAAGCGCCGATTGCCCCACATCCGCTTCTGAAGATCGCGGATACAGCTCGCAGCGCGATGCTAAGGAGGTAAGCTATTCGCCCCTTTTACAGGTTCATTAAGCTCCTCTTTATAGATTGACTCTATGCGGGATTTTCTAAAAACTCCCTTTTGTCTTTAACAGAAGTGGCTGAAGATAGCCGAACCGATCAACTGTCCGGCTCCTCTGCCAGAAGACCAAGCCCCAGCTCTTCTAGAGAGGCTGTTGGCTCCGGCGCCGTATGTGGTGCCGGAAAAGAAGGTCAAGAACATCAAGACCACCGGGACCCGAAAGAGTTCCCGTCATGTGGTGGACTCGTCATCGGACGAGTCTGCGACGCCCTCCGCTCATGAAGACGAGGAGGAGGAAGAAATCCCTCCCCCTCCAACGGGGGAAGGAAAGAATAGGAAGGTTGTCGCTGCTGGGGCAGCCAAGGGGTCCAAGAAGAGGAAGACCCCTCCGCCGGACTACTTCCCCGATGCCAACGAGGACGAGGAGGAGTGGCCGGAAAGGACCAAGTGTCCGGCGAAGTCGTAAGTGTTCGGATACCAGAATGACTCATGACATCCTTTACAACCTTTCCTTACGTTAAACATAATTGTGCAGGTCGCCCCGGGACACACTCGACATTTCATCGGGCGCTTCCCTGGATCCATCGGAGATGGACTCCGTTCCTCCCGCGGTCTCCCCCCGCAAGGCGGATGATGCCGAAGTGGCGTCTCGCCAAATGGGGCAGGAGGAGGTGGTCCTGGAGGAGCCGCAAGGCAATCCTCAGGACCCCAGGAGTACAGGGGGCAAAACCCCCCAGGGCTCCCAGTCCGGCGTCGAGCCGGACGCCGTGCCGGACTCCACCGCCCGGGCTCACGGCGGGCAGACTCCTTCCAAAAGGAGTAAGCCATCCGAGCCGGCGACCTCTGTCCAACCAGAGGCGCCGGACAATCTGCTGGAGGCACTTGAAGGCGCCACCATCGACGAGGAGCACCGTGCTGTTATGAGCACGGTGGTCCAAAAGGTTCAGTCCGCCAAGAGCGGGCTGAATGAAGCTTGTACCAGCCTTCTAACAGGCTTCCAGGTAAGCAAAAAATATGCTGAATTAATTACCGCATAGACAGTAGCCCCTGATGCTCTGTTCGGTGTTCGGAAAGAAAAGCCGAATAGAGGATCTAATAAATTTCGCAGGAGACTAACTATGAAAAGTCAAATATGCGTACGCAGGCTTCCCTGCTTTCCACCGTCGCATTGACTGCGCAGGTGGAGGTCCTGAAGAAGGACTACGAGCGGTCCGAGCGGGAGCTCGGCATTGCCAAGAGGCAGCTCGAGGAGAAGAAAGGTAAGATAACCTCCCTAATAATAAAATATGCCTATAGAGAGGCTTGATTGCAAAAAATAACAGGATTAAACTGCTTATTGTAGGGGTCACCACGGAAGTGGAGACCCTAAAGCAGGCGCTTGCCAAGGCCGAGAAGAAGGCAGCCGAGGAGCGCACTGAACGAGAGAGGCTCGGGGGCCAATACGGGGAGGTGCAGCAGAAGCTGCAAGCTCTCACGGAAAAACATGAGGGTTTGGAGCTTGACGCGAAGGTGCAAGCCACCGAACTCGCCTCCGCCGTTGAGGCCACCAAGAATGCCAAGGCCGAAGCCCAAAAGGCCCTCCAAGAGTTGGAGGAGATGAGAAAGATAGCAGCGGGTAAGACATTCTCTATGCAAAGTAGGAACATAAAAGTAAAATACCTGTTACTTACCCGGATCCGGAGTTCTCCAGGGGCGTTCTTTGATCTACCCCGCAGTGCATCCGACGCCGCTGCATTCTTCCGGAGTGAAGGGAACAGCTCGACGGAGAGTGTGTTCTGGTCTCAGTATTCTGAGGCCGGACACCCTGTGCCCCTGAGCGACCAGCTGAAACAGCTGGCCGAGCTCCACAAGGCGGCCGAACAGGCCATGAAGGGCTTACTAGTTCGGCTGTGGCCTGGAGAGGCCCTACCAGGGAGCTACTTTGGGCTAGTGCAGCGGCTGGTGGAGGCCTGTCCGCGACTTGAAGTCATCAAGCGCTCTGCCAGCATTGAAGGTGCCCGGAGGGCCCTTGCCCGTGTAAGGGTACACTGGGGCAAGCTGGACGGCGAGAAGCTGGTGACGGACGGTCCGCCGCAGGGGAAGGAACATCGCAAGCCCGAGATGTATTATAAGGAAGTCCTTGCCGGATCCCGCCTTATTGCGGATGAATGTACCCATGATGTAATTTATCAATGAACTCATTCGTTTCTATCATGTACGCCGAAAACTTGTTCGTATGCGCTTTAAGCAATGCTTTGAATTTAAAATATTATTTTCTGTGCGGCCGTTTATCAATAATCTGAGAGATGGCGAGTCATCGGCTTCTGCCCTCATACAACTAGTGCTGAGGTATTCGGGATAAACCTGCGGGCTCTTGTTCCCATAGTTGGGTCCTTTGAGGGAGGCCGGCAGCACAGCGAACCAGGCAATCGGACTATAATGCTTGAACACTCTCACTTAGCCATAGAACGTTATAATTTTAAATTTCGGCGAAGCCCCTAGTTCGGAAGGCCGAATTCGGGGCACTATCCATGCCTTTTAGCCGGATTTAACTAGCTCTCCGTTCGAAAACGGCATAAGCCCTTAAGGACTCGAAAAACCTCTCGAACAGCGACCGGTCTCTCGCCCTATCATGACAGTCTGTTTTAGCCTTCTCCACTGAGGCGCTCACCCACCTGATCTGGGGCGCAAATCGCAGTGGTTCTCCTAGTGCTACCTTAGCCGATAGAGCGGAACGTAAGGTGCCAAAACATAGGAGCCGGGCAAACCCAACATATGACCAAAATCATGACTCAGAGCCGATGCATATAGTGCTATAAGTTAGGGGTGCCGCACGTGGTAAAGTGTGCGGACTTCTCACGACCAGATAAAAAAGGGTGATGAAGCCCCTGGCGTGGTTTGCCGTACCATGGTGTACGGGTGCCATCATGTTATGAAATAAACATATATATATATATAAATCATAATGCAAAAAAAACACTAAAGCTATGCATTGTTTATAAGAAGGCTGTTTACTCAAGCCGAACGATACAATGAGTGCAATAAGCGAAAAATGGTTTAGACCATATGACATGTCCTGACCAGGCGCGGGCCGCGGAATTTAGATACAGTTATATTGCTCGAAATAGAGACCACCTGAAAGTTCCATAGTGCGGCGTTGCGTTGTCTGCTGTCCTGGGTCTTGTATCGTCTGTGCGGCGTTGTCGCCGAACGGGTTGTCCAGAATGTGGAGTCCTGAAAGTAAAAAGAAAGAATCCGGCAGCCCCTAGTGCGTTTGACGCCGTACTGTAGGCATGCCAGGAATATGCCCCTTCCCCTGTGCCCATGGAATTTTGAGGGCGTAGTTGTGTACTCTAGGTACTAGCTCTGCTATGAAGCTATGGCCAGGGTTGGGGCTGCATTGCTACGCGTGCTCCGAACGCGCCAGTTGGTCTTGCTGCAGGTTGCTCCGGGCGCGCTTTGCATTGTCCGGCTTTTTAGCGGCTGGACTGGAGAGTTGCCTTAAAAGGCTGCTTTGCACCTCTGCTGCCAGTGCCGCCGTGTGCTCCTCCGTCCGGATGGAGCGTTCGGTGTTTCCGCTGAGCGTAATTACGGCTCGAGGGCCTGGCATCTTGAGCTTGAGATATGCGTAGTGCGGCACCGCATTGAACTTAGCGAATGCGGTTCGTCCGAGCAGGGCGTGATAGCCACTGCGGAACGGAACTATGTCGAAGATTAACTCTTCGCTTCGGAAGTTATCCGGCGATCCGAAGACCACATCAAGTGTTATGGAGCATGTGCAGTTGGCCTCTACACCTGGTATGATGCCTTTAAAGGTCGTCCTTGTTGGCTTGATCCTTGATGGATCTATGCCCATTTTCCGCACTGTATCCTGATAAAGCAGGTTCAGGCTGCTGCCGCCGTCCATGAGGACTCTTGTGAGGTGAAATCCGTCTACTATTGGGTCGAGAACCAATGCGGCGAAACCACCGTGACGGATGCTAGTGGGGTGGTCCCTTCGATCAAAAGTGATCGGGCAGGAGGACCATGGGTTGAACTTTGGGGCGACTGGCTCCATCGCGTACACGTCCCGTAGTGCATGCTTCCTCTCCCTTTTGGGGATGTGGGTTGCGTATATCATGTTCACCATCCGCACTTGTGGGGGGAACCCCTTCTGTCCTTTGCTGTTCGGCGGCCTGGGCTCCTGCTCGTCATCGCTATCTAGCCCCTTGTCTTTGTGTTCGGCATTTATCTTGCCTGCCTGCTTGAACACCCAACAATCTCTGTTGGTGTGATTGGCTGGCCTTTCGGGGGTGCCGTGAATCTGGCACGAGCGGTCGAGTATTCGGTCCAAAATGGACGGGCCCTGGTTATTCTTTTTGAATGGCTTCTTTCGCTGACCGGATTTATGGCCTCTGAATCCGGCATTTACTGCCGTATCCTCATTGCTGTCGCTGCTAACGCGGCGCTTTTGATTACTTCGACGTGACCTGCCGCTTTTGTCCTTGTTGTCCGGATTACCGGTTTTCTTCGATAGGTTGTTGCTACGAGCTAGCCAGCTGTCTTCTCCCGCACAAAAGCGGGTCATCAGTGTCGTGAGGGCTGCCATGGATTTCGGCTTTTCCTGTCCTAGGTGCCGGGCCAGCCATTCGTCGCGGATATTATGCTTGAAGGCCGCCAGGGCTTCCGCATCCGGACAATCGATGATCTGATTTTTCTTTGTTAAGAACCGTGTCCAGAACTGTCTGGCTGATTCGTCTGGCTGCTGGATTATGTGGCTTAGGTCATCGGCGTCCGGCGATCGCACATAAGTGCCCTGGAAGTTGTCCAGGAATGCGGCTTCCAGGTCCTCCCAAGAACCGATCGAATCTGCAGGCAAGCTATTAAGCCAATGCCTGGCTGGTCCCTTGAGCTTGAGTGGGAGGTACTTGATGGCGTGTAATTCGTCGCCGCGTGCCATGTGGATATGAAGGAGATAATCCTCAACCCAGACTGCCGGATCTGTCATACCATCGTACGATTCTATATTGATGGGTTTGAAACCCTCTGGGATTTTATGATCCATTACTTCGTCTGTGAAGCATAACGGGTGTGCGACACCTCTGTACTGGGCTATGTCCTTTCGCAGTTCAGCGGAGCTGTGTTTGTTGTGTTCTGCCCGGCCGGATTTACGTTGTCCGGTCTGAAAGTTTGGGTGTCCGCGCGATCCGTTGATCGATCTTGTTTGCCTTGCTTTATCCTCCAGCACGTCCCGCAAGTCTGGCTCGTTTTCCCGTGCCTTGGTGAAGCGGCGGCAGGGCATGGCTTCTTTAGTTGTTCGGCAGATTTCTCTGTCGCGGCCACGAGGTGGCCGGTCTGCCATGTCTTGAGCTTCCTCCTCCGATAGGGGGAGCGGCCTGTGCCTAGGATAATTCTTGGAGGGGCGTCCGAGTTCATACTCTTCGGCCGCAAGGACTTCTGTCCATCTGTCAGCTAGCAAATCTTGATCAGCTTTAAGCTGTTGCTGCTTTTTCTTTAGGCTATTCGCCGTGGCTATAAGCCTGCATTGAAAACGCTCTTGTTCGGCGGGGTCTGATGGTACGACGAATTCATCATCGCCGAGGCTTGCCTCGTCTTCAGAGGGAGGCATATAATTATCATCCTCGACCTCTTGTTCCGCCGCCCTCTCATGAGGGCTGGCTTCTTCATCTTCCTGCGCCGAATCTTGCTGGGGTTGGTGCTCTTTGGCGCTATCCGGGGTAGTATTATCCCTTGTGCCGGAATCACCGTTTTTGCTTTGGCAGGATTTAGAGCGGCGCCGCTGACGGCGGCGTTTGGGAGGCTTTCTAGAGGTGCCATCCTCCGCTTTTCCGTCGCCATCTCCGTCTTTCGGAGCGTCCACCATGTATATGTCGTATGACGAGGTGGCAGTCTAGCGCCCTACAGGTGCCGATTCTTGTTCGTCTCCTCCTTCGTCGTCCATGCCGTCGAAGTCTTCGGAGCCGAAGTCAAGCATGTCGGTTAAGTCGTCGATAGTGGCTATTAAGTGGGTGGTGGGCGGGCTTTGAAATTCTTCGTTGTCCGAATCCCAACCTCGCAGACCATAGTTCGGCCTGGGCTCTCCTGACAAAGAGAGAGACTTGAGAGAGTTCAGTATATCACCGAAGGGTGAGTGTTGAAAAATATCCGCGGCGGTGAACTCCATTACTGGTGCCCAATCTGATTCGATCGGCAAGGGCAAGGGAGTCTCCGGACTCGGGAAGGAGTCCGGTTCCTCGGAGTCATGGGCCACGCGGAGTGCGGGGCTGTTGTTCGGCTCGATCGCCTTTGAGATCGCAGCCCCTGAGGTGACGTCCAACCGTTCATCCTCAACGAACGCAACGGGCTCCGAATCAAAGGTCGGGGCCGGGGCGTGTGCGGCCTCCAAGGCACTATCCGGGGGCAGAGCTATATCATGTCCCTCGAGATGGTGCGGCACGCTTGGCTGTGGCTCGAATCCGTCGAAGATCAAGTCTCCTCGGATGTCCGTCGTGTAGTTTAAACTTCCAAACCTGACTTGATGGCCAGGGGCGTAGCTCTCGATCTGCTCCAGATGGCCAAGGGAATTGGCCCGCAGAGCGAAGCCGCCGAAGACGAAGATCTGTCCGGGGAGAAAGGTCTCACCCTGGACTTCGTCATTGCTGATTATCAAAGGAGCCATCGGACCCAAAGGCGACGACACAGAGGAACTCTCAATGAAAGCACCAATGTCGGTGTCAAAACCGGCGAATCTCGGGTAGGGGGTCCCGAACTGTGCGTCAAGGTCGGATGGTAACAGGAGATAGGGGACACTTTGATTTACCCAGGTTCGGGCCCTCTCGATGGAGGTAAAACCCTACTCCTGCTTGATTAATATTGATGATATGGGTAGTACAAGAGTAGATCTACCACGAGATCAAGGAGGCTAAACCCTAGAAGCTAGCCTATGGTTGTGATGATGAATAATGATCGTTGTCCTACGGACTAAAACCCTCCGGTTTATATAGACACCGGATAGGGTTAGGGTTACACAGAGTCGGTTACATTGGTAGGAGATCTTGAATATCCGCACGCCTAGCTTGCCTTCTACGCCAAGGAAAGAACCTTCCGGACACGGGACGGAGTCTTCTATCTTGTATCTTCATAGTCCTGGAGTCCGGCTGAAGGTATAGTACGGCTAGCCGAACACCCCCTAATCCAGGACTCCCTCACATATCATCAATATTAATCAAGCAGGAGTAGGGTTTTACTTCCATCGAGAGGGCCCGAACCTGGGTAAAAACATCGTGTCCCTTGTCTCTTGTTACCATCCACCTAGACGCACAGTTCGGGACCCCCTACCCGAGATCCGCCGGTTTTGACACCGACATTGGTGCTTTCATTGAGAGTTCCACTGTGCCGTCGACGTCAGGAAGGATGCGTCATCCCGTCTTTAAAGACGGCACTGTTGCTAAAGGAGCTTTGGCTATCGGCCAAACTCTCCAGCTAGGCAGTTTCCTTATGACCGCCTGTTCGGCCGCCGCGTCGACGATGACTTCTCGGGTCATCGAAAGACATCTTCACGTCAACTCGGAACTCGCCGAGCAGTTAGATCCGATGGAGCTCTCTTCCCTAAACGAGCTCTTGGATCGCATCGCCGCCCTGGGAGTCGCTACAGACTACAATCAGATTGGGCCTAAACCCGATCTGAGAGAGATTAACCCTCCCCAGGTCAGCCATCACGTTGCAGTGGTGGAGGAACAACGCGGCGACCCTTCATCTATCTTAAGGACTATTTATGTCCGGATTCCCGATCCCTTCAAGCCGAATACCTACGGAGGGAAGGATGTCACTCAAGCCCTGAACCTAAAGTCAGGCAGCAGGCTAGATTCATTGGGCAACATCCAAGAACCCAAGCTTTCGAGTTCGGAAACTCCTTGGCCCCTGAGTCTCAGATTGGGTGAGGTTCCGGATTTAATTCCACCCACCCACCCAAACATAAGCGATCTATCCCAAATTCGGCAAGAGCCCGCAGAAACAGTACACCATTACTGGGCCAGATTCCTCCTGGTCATGAACAGGATAAAGACTGCCGCGAGGAGGATGCAATTTCATTCTTCTGCAATAATTGCACGGACAAGGGGATTCTCAATGCCATAAGTCACCGTGAAATTACACGCTTCGCTGACTTGGCGTCCATAGTACGAAAGTACTATGCGATGGAAAGCGCCTGGAAAACCAAAATAAAATTTTGGGACAATCCGACTCTGAATACAAACCCAGTCCAAAATAAAAGGGTGCATCATCGCTAGGCGCCCGGGTTAAACACCAAAAAGCAAAAACCCTCTACAGGGCATGGAACCGTACTGGAGGGATTGCTCAATGGACCCTGCAAAATTCACAGTACAGAGGGCGCCACACCACATTACGGGTACATGAAGCTCAAAATGCCCGGGCCCAACGGAATCATCACTCTAGCTAGTGACCCGGACATAGCACTCCGCGCCGAAAATAAGACAGCCGCACTGGCCCTTGAGGCACTATCCGAAGCCCTAGCGGCCGAGGAACTGACTGCGCTGCGCTCCACGGTGAACAGGGACGATGTGATACTCGATAAGAGATCCAAGTCCACCTTCTTTAAACCGTCGGACGAAATAGTCAAATTACAAGTCCATCCAATGGACCCTACAAAAATGGCCTCCATCGGGGCGTAACTAAACCCTGATGTAGACACCGCACTACGCGAATTCCTACGCGAAAATTGGGACATTTTTGCCTGGCACCCTTCAGACATGCCAGGAATCCCACGCCGGCTAGCCGAACATAGCCTAAATATCCTAAAAGGATTCAAGCCAGTCAAGCAGGCTCTTCGGCGTTTCTCCGAACCTAAGAGACAAGCCATGGGAGAGGAGCTAGCCAAACTATTGGAGGCCGGATTCATCAGAGATATAAAACATCCGGATTGGCTAGCAAACCTGGTGATGGTACCAAAGAAGGACAAATCCTGGCGCCTGTGTGTCGATTTCAAGGACCTCAACAAGGCTTGCCCAAAGGATCCCTTCCCCCTCCCCCGCATCGATCAAATTATCGACGCTACTGCAGGACACGATTCATTGTGTTTCCTCAACGCATACTCCGGCTACCATCAAATTAAGATGGCAGAGCTAGACCAAGCCGCAACGGCATTCATCACCCCATACGGCCCATTCTGCTTCAACACAATGCCCTTCGGTCTCAAAAACTCTGGTGCAACATATCAGTGCATGATTCAGACATGTCTGGCAAACCAGATCGGCAAAACAGTGGAGGCATACGTAGAAGACGTGGTCGTGAAAACCAAGCATGTAGAAACTCTAGTAGACGACTTGAGGCTCACATTTGACAACCTCCGAACATATGACATCAAGCTCAACCCGGAAAAATGCGTTTTCGGCGTACCAGCCAGAAAGCGCTTGGGCTTCATTGTATCCGGTAGAGGAATAGAAGCAAATCCAGCCAAGATACGAGCTTTGTCACAACTGGATATTCCAAAGGACCTCAAACAAATACAAAAATTGACCGGATGTGTGGCGGCTCTAAGCCGCTTTATCTCCTGCTTGGGAGAAAAGGCATTACCCCTTTATTGCCTCCTCCGGCACACTAAACACTTCGAGTGGACGGATGCCGCCACGGCCGGACTCGAAGAAATAAAAGCCATATTGGCAACAAATCTGGTCCTGGCCGCACCAAATATTGGCGAACCAATGCTATTATACATTGCGGCAACTCATCAAGTTGTAAGCGCAGTGCTCATCGTCGAACGAGAAACGGACGGACACAAATTCCCCCTTCAAAAGCCGGTTTACTACGTGTCCACTGTCCTCACTCCATGCAAGTCATGGTACCCGCATTATCAAAAGATAGCGTACACGGTATTCATGGCATCCCAGAAACTGCGACACTACTTTCAAGAGTGTTCGATCACGGTAGCCTCAGAAGTGACACTTAATGATATTATAAACAACCGTGACGCGATGGGCCGGATTGCCAAATGGGTCATTGAGCTCCTCCGTTCGACATAACATAAAAGCCACGGCGAGCTATCAAGTCACAGGTCTTGGCCGACTTCGTCGCCGAATGGACGGAAGCCGAACTCCCTAAAGAGTACGGCACATATTCAAACTGGATCATGCACTTCGACGGCTCCAAAATGTTGGCTGGTCTGGGGGTTGGCATTGTTCTGACGTCCCCGACAGGAGATACAGTTCAATACATACTCCAGATAATGTATACGGACTCCAACAATGCAGCCGAATACGAGGCCCTTCTACATGGTCTCCGGATGGCAGTATCCATGGGCATTCAACGCCTAGAGGTGCGCGGTGATTCGAACCTCGTGATATCCCAAATAAATGGAGACTTTGATGCCAATGATCTGAAAATGGCAGCTTACCGCAACGTCGTCCTAAAAATGTCAGCTCGGTTCGAGGGGCTCGAATTTCATCATATAGTCCGGGAAAACAACCAGGCAAAAGACGTCCTGGCATGCATTGGCGCAAAGCGCGATGCCGTCCATCCCAACATCTTCTTGGAGAGGTTGTTCAAGCCATCCGTAGTATGGGAAGGGGAACCCAGAAATAACAGCCCGGACCCAACCGCATTGCCCGACACCGAACACTCTGACACAACTGGAGGCTCTGCCGACGAAGTAACATCCTCAGCCCACGTAATAATGGCAGTCATTGCCCCGTGGACAGAACCATTCCTAGCCTACCTAACCAGGCAGGAACTTCCCGAGGACCAAAACGAGGCACGCTGCATAGTGCGGCGATCTAAAGCCTATAAAGTCTATGAGGGAGAGCTTTATAAGAAAAGCACCACCGGAGTCCTTCAAAGGTGTATCTCCGAAGAGGAAGGGCGGAATCTTCTGGCAGAAATTCATGCCGGACTTGGCGGGCACCACGCTGCAGCCCGGGCCCTTGTAAGCAAGGCCTTCCATACAGGTTTTTATTGGCCGACGTCCCGGGAAGATGCCCAGGACTTAGTCCAACGATGCGTTGGTTGCCAGCTTTTTGCTAACCAAAGCCATATGCCACCCACCGCCCTCCAAACTATACCCATCACCTGGCCCTTCGCGGTCTGGGGGCTTGACATGGTTGGACCCCTTAAAGGAGGAACCCACAAGCAAAAATACCTACTGGTCATGGTGGATAAATTCACCAAATGGATAGAGGCCAAGCCTGTTAAGACGGCCGAATCCAGACCGGTGATAGACTTCATATCTGGGGTCGTACATCGTTACGGCGTCCCCCACAGCATCATCACTGATAACGGCACGAACTTTACGGCCGATGAGGTCAAACTCTGGTGCAAAACCATGGGCATCAAGCTCGAGTATGCTTCAGTCTATCACCCACAAACTAACGGTCAAGTCGAGCGAGCAAATGGTCTAATCATGAGTGGCATCAAACCCAAATTAGTGCGGTCCCTCAAGGAATCTAACACACACTGGGTAGAGGAGCTCGACTCCATACTGTGGGGGCCGCGGACCACGCCGAATCGTACCACCGGATACACACCATTCTTCATAGTGTACGGCGCAGAGGCAGTTTTGCCCTGCGACATAATTCATGACTCACCTCGAGTGCGCATGTACGAAGAAAGAGAGGCCCAACTCGATCGGCAGGACAGTTTGGACGCCCTGGAGGAGGAGCGTGACGTGGCAAAAGCCCGCTCCGCATTCTATCAACATCAGGCTCGAAGATACCAAAGCAGAGAAGTACGGGCCAAAACTTATAATGTTGGCGAATTAGTTCTACGCCTACCGGACAAGAAAAAGGACAAACTCAAGCCCAAATGGGAAGGTCCCTTTATTATTGACCAAGTCCTGACTGGTGGAGCGTACCGTCTGCGAGATGCATCGGATAACCGACTCGAGCCGAATCCATGGAACGCAGCCCGTCTCCGAAGATTCTACGCCTAGCGTCGGACTCTATGTTCGTCTCCTTCCTTTGTCCCTTTTTTATACACTAGCTGTCTTATATTTCTCTCCTTCTCCCCTCTTTTTTTCTCTTATAGCATTTAAGGGCTCATTCGTGCCCTATTCGCACACAACTGACGTGCTATTCGCGCTTATTATACCTGGGGGCTTCTTTAACAGAAGCTTATTTATACGGGCTTCATGCCCAACACATGTGTCACACTTCCGCATGTACCTTTTATTCAACATTATATGCATCGATATGACTTAAGTTTTGGCCAAGCTGGGTTGCCTGGCTCCTGTGCTTACCCCTACGTTCCCGATTGTTCGGCTAGGAGGTAAAGGTAGCACCTCTGCGATTGTTACTACCGGGTCAGCCGGATGTGTACCTCAGACTGGGTGAAGCCGAAAGCTAGTGTTCTTAAGGGAATATTCGGTCGGTGAACTAAAAGATGATTTTTCACTTGTTTATTTACTCGCCCCCAGATGTTTTTCTGCTTTTTCTGCAGTCCGGACATGCACTTTAGGGCATGCCTCCCAGGGAAAGGAACCCCTAACGGAACTATTCTTCCTGTAAGATGTTTCTTACTAACCATGTAATATAACATAACTAGTTGGGCACTTGTCTGTTCAAGCACTAATGACCCCTACGCATGGTCTCCATGCATGCCCCGGTTCTTACATAACCGAGAGGGTATTCGGACACACTCCAGACTATCGGGTCTCGAGGTTGAAGCGAAAAGGTCTGCCATGACAAACGATCTACAATCCGGCTAGAAGGTATTATACATGTCATTTTAAATTACATAGTCAATTTGACTGGTTATACTCCTCCTTAATACCATCCAACAGGCTGTCTAGTTTACAGTCCTGCTGGGAATATTTGGCGGCCAACTCTACCTGGCCGTACACTAAGCTCACAGGGATCTCCTTCCCATCGCGCCCCACAGGTCCGACCTCGGCCATGTGGTTTGGGTCAGCCTTCGTGTACCGCGTCTTCACCATGGCCCATGCCTCCCTGGCGCCTTGACGGCATGCCGATATCTTCCATAATTGGAAGCACCGCCGCGCTCCCTTCAGCTTCTCTGCAAGCTCTCCAAGGCCTTCGGGCATGGAGACGGAGGGACACAAGGCCTGGGCGACACCTTGCATCACCTGTTGAACTCGTTCGTGCAGCTGTGAGAGCTCGGGAAGAAGGTCACCCATAGAACCGGGCATTTCCTCTGCAGGACGACTTGTTAGCATACCTACAGACATAACTCTGTTAATCGACTTCCTCGCCAAACTCTTTTTCAAGGTTCGTTCAAGCACTTACTAAATATGCCGCATCGAAGCCGCCGATTCTCCTTAACGGAGTCCGACAGTTGGGCACGAACATCCTTTAGTTCCACGCCCAGCTGGGTGTTGGCATCTTGGAGATCATTCTTCTCCTACCTCACCTTTGTAAGCACGCTCTCACCAGCCTTTAGCTGGCGTAGGAGTTGCTGCTTCTCCGGATCTAATCCGGTGCCATCTGCAATTTTATTGTCAGACTTGCATACACGCCGCACTCTACATGATACTTATCGATTGAGGCATATAATACCAGAGGGGGTCTTCTTGGGCTCCCCTGCGGCGGCTAGTGCGGCCTGAAGTTGGGCCTTGCACTCTTCTAGCTCCTGGGACAATACGGTATTCTTTTCTATAAGAACCTGCATAACAAATGATCGTTAAATCAGTTCTTATAACTGTTTCAAGTCTCGGGGGCTACTGGTATATATATAATCATCAAAATTTTCTTACCTGTATGTCCTTTACATACTGCTCCGCGGCTCTGGTTAGACCATCTTGAGCAGCACGGAGTTAAAGGCCTCCAATGCCTCCTGGGATAGACAAGCGTCGCGAAGAACTGTTCGGCGACGCCTGTGGTTCATGGCACTCTCCACCTCGGAATTGGTGGCAGACAGCCTGTCTGCATCCTTTGTCGGAGGAGCATCTAATGCGCTCCTCGTGTTCGCCTCTGCTTCTGGTCCTGGCTTTGGAGCCTGGCTGGTGGAGGCGCGATTGGCAACCTCTCCGGATATAGTCCGGCGAGCCCTCTTTTTCCTGACAAAGAGCACGGGCATTATTATGCATCGTAAGAATAATACCTTGGAGTAAGACGGCGTGCCTTACTGCTGCGCCGGTGTCTTGATCCGGACTGCCGATCTCTTGTTGGCTAGTCACCGCGGGCTCGGCATCCCGCCTCGAGATCCTCTCCTGCAAAACACCCTTAAATAAGCACGGACGGATCATTTTCGAAGTATTGGGACTTCGGTCTCGGTTACCTGTGAGGCTGGGAACAGTCCGGGATAATCGGCTGTAACGGCCACCAAGGCATTGTCGATGCTCAGTTGGTGAAACACCCCATCGATTAGCTCCACAGATACCTCTTGGGAGGTCGGGTCGAGGGACATTCCGGATCCTCAGGTTGTGGAGGAGGGTTGTTCATCTCCTTTACGGCCTGGCGCAGTTCCTGCGTCGAAATCACAAGATGAGATACTTAAACTATGGGAATATGGAACGGATGAGCGAAAAGAAGTGTCCGCTTACCCAGTTCGGAGGATTGTACATAGAAAATCCGCCCTATGGATTGACACAGAGAAATTCCTCCTCTTCTCCCTTGTACAATGCGGACAAGATCTTCGTTAGAGCGGCAACCGATTCCGGCCCCTTACGGCCGCAGCGGGTGGCATCATCCTCCCCGTTGAAATCCCATCTATACTGAAGCGGCTGCACCCCCCGCATAATGCATGTGGCCATGACTCCGATCATGGTCAGTCCGGATTGAGCTAGCAACCTTATCCGGCTCATCAGGTACAGGACATCCTTGTCATTCTCCTTCTGAGGGCTCCGTGGACGCCAGCTTAGGCGCTTCTTCAAAGGAGCTTTATCAAACTCAGGGAGGCCGATCCGGATAGGGTCCGGCTGGGGGACATCTTCTATATAAAACCATTCCGAAGGCCAGTCCTCGGATGCCTTCTTTGGGGTTCAGGATAGATATCCGGTCCCGGCGGTGCGCCATATTTCGGCTCCGCCCACTTGATATATCGACCCCTCCTGAGAACGGGGCACGAGGTAGAACAGCTTCTTCCACAACGCGAAATGGGCCTCACAGCCCAAAAACAGCTCACAAAGGGCTACGAAGCCCGCGATATGCAATATAGAGGCTGGCGTAAGGTTGTGCAGCTGGAGGCCGTAGAACTCCAGCAGCCCCCGAAGAAACGGATGAATTGGAAATCCCATCCCTCTTATCAAATAAGGGATAAGGCATACCCACTATCCTTTGGAGGGATTAGGGACGCTCTCCGCTTGCTCTCCGCTATTATAGGTGGCAAGTCCGGCTCGAACCGGGACCATGTAGGCTGGGGGAAGAAATCCCTTGGTTTGGAGCACCACTAGCTCGCTGTGCGGGATGGAGCATCTCTTCCAATCTCCAGATTGAGGACTGGGAGGGCGAGAGGAGGAGCTGCGATGACCAGCCATGATGGAATGGATCTCTATCGAATGCGCTCTGATGAATGCTCGCAGAGGGAAGATGGTGTGATTTGGATCTAAATCCTCGTCCCTTTAATAGGCAGCTCATTTACGCAGCTAGGAGGGTAAAAGTAAAAATACCCTGGCTTTTCGCATTCATTTGACACGTGGAAGACGACCATTATTGGGCGCGGAAGCCAAGAAGCACAATATTCATAAGAAGCCGGACACTATTCAGCAGGTACACGGAATTTGGAGAAGAACCTGGCTTGCAATACCGAAGACAACTTGTTCGTCGGATTCGTCGTCATTGAAGCCTAGTTCGGGGGCTACTGAGGGAGTCCTGGATTAGGGGGTGTCCGGATAGCCGGTCTATGACCTTCAGCCGGACTCCTGGACTATGAAGATACAAGATTGAAGACTTCGTCCCGTGTCCGGATGGGACTTTTCTTGGCGTGGAAGGCAAGCTTGGCGATACGGATATAATCTCCTCCCATTGTAACCGACTCTGTGTAACCCTAGCCCTCTCTGGTGTCTATATAAACCGGAGGGTTTTAGTCCGTAGGACGAACAACAATCATACCATAGGCTAGCTTCTAGGGTTTAGCCTCTCTGATCTCGTGGTAGATCTACTCTTGTACTACCCATATCATCAATATTAATCAAGCAGGAGTAGGGTTTTACCTCCATCGAGAGGGCCCGAACCTGGGTAAAAACATCGTGTCCCTTGTCTCCTGTTACCATCAACCTAGACGCACAGTTCGGGACCCCCTAACCAAGATCCGCCGGTTTTGACACCGACAGGGGCCCTCGCACCGGCCAACGTGGGACGGCCAGAAGCGCTCGTAAGATGCGGCTGTATTGAGCCCTGGGATGTTGATGCAGACGCCCAGCTTGCTGCCCTCGTCAGGGGCAATGACTGCACTGGGGGGTGGGCAACAACACTCGTCACGCATGGCTTGCACCTCCTGAAGCTCCTTGGTTGCCTTGGTGATGAACTCCTGAGCGCCTAGCGCCTCACGCCCTGCGCCATCCTCGCGGAGGCGGGCGCTGAAACACGCCTCCACATGGTGCCCAAGCGCCTCCCTCGTGATGTTGGCCAGGTCTGAGGCCCTCCAGAGGAGAGCCCCCGAGCCCAGCCTGAGAGGGGCGCCGGGTGCGCCTTCCTATGCGAGAGGGGGAGACGCCCCGCCAGTGGACGCAGGTCCTGAGGCAGGGCCACCGGCCGCTCCATCCTCCTAAGATCCTTGGTGGAGTAGCTGCTTCTTCTTGGGAATGGCCTCAGGAGGATAGACAGCGCCCTCATCATCTAGGTCCTCGACAGCTGTAGTCTGGTAGGCATGCTCGAGGGAGCACACTGTGTCCTTCTCGTCGTAGGAGACCGTGATGATGCCGCCACTTCCTGGCATCTTGACGACATTATAGCCATGCTGAGTCACGGCCATGAACTTGGCTAGGCCGGGTACCCGAGGATGGCGTTGTACGGGAGGCGAATGTGGGCGACGTCGAAGTCGATGAGCTCAGTGTGGTAGTTGTCGCGCTTGCCGAAGATGACAGGGAGGCGGATCTGCCCTATCGGGGTGGTGGAGCCGCCGGTCACTCCTGAGAAGGGCTTGGTAGGCTGGAGCTGGTCGTACGGCACCTGGAGCCTGTCGAACGTCTCGATGGAGAGCACATTGAGCCCCGCGCCACCATCGATGAGTGTCTTGGTGACGAGGACATTGCTTATGGTAGGCGAGCAGAGCATCGAGAGGGCGCTGACAGTAGCCCGCACTTGAGCTGGTCGGGAGAGTCGAATGTGATGGCTTACTCGAACCACCTGAGCGGACGCGTTGCCTCGAGCTTGGGGAGGGTTGCGTTCACCTCGCGAGCGAACTGCTTGAAGATGCAATGGGAGGCTGGGGCCTGAGCGTCGCCCAGGATGCAAGCAATGGCACGAGGCTCTAGGAAGCCCCCAGCCCCCTCATCCTGGTGGTGGTCGTCATTCCTTCTTGGCGATGGCGGTAGTGAAGGAAGGCCAGCGTTGCCCTGAGGATGGTCCTCGCGAGGCTGATCTCTCTAGGGGCACCAATGAGAACCTCATCGCTAAACAGCTACACCTGGAAGCTATGACCGACATGCTAGGTCGGTCTCACAGCCTTGCTCAACGGCTTGCGCAGAAGTTCCCGCACAAGGCTAGCCTTTCTTGAACTGTCTTGGAAGTGGTCTCGGTTCATTATTATTTTGTTACGCTGCAATGGTGCCCAGTTTTTGTAATTTGCTTCTTCGTTGCGCTTTATGATCACTGGTGGTGAACTTCGATGCCCACTGGATGTAATATACCATAAATCCTTTATTGTATAGTGTAGGTTTATTCTTAGTTACTATGCCATAATTTCTTTATTGTATATAGTAGGTTTGTTCTTAATTCCTACTAGTTACTGCTATCATTCTCTATCTGGAAAAAAATCTGATGTAGTCAACTAGGCCGAAACATTCGGCTCTAACGGACCTGGTTTTTAGCGGGCCACAATTGGGCCGGCCTGCATATTTCTTGGGCCAAATGATTGGGGCCTTCACACTTTGCGCCAGGCCCACAACTTACAACGGGCCTATATTTTAGTTGGGCCTTTTGTGGACCTAGCACTTAGTTTGGCCCAGGTAGCGTTGGGCCATTAACAGGCTGAATATTCTATTGGCCTGTTAGGCCCAGATGAAACCATGGGCCTTTAGCAGGCCGAAATGCATGTTGGGCCTCAATTTTCACTAGTCGTCAACGGGCCTTCGGCAGGCTGAAATGTAAACCGGGCCTTTTTGGGCCCAGTTATATCACGGGCCATTACCAGGCCGAAACATATCTCGGGCCTTAGTTGGCCCACTGATATCATGGGCCTTTAAGAAGCCGAAAGCTTAGCACAGGCATCAACGGGCCGAATTATAGGATAGGCCTTTAACAGGCCCAAAGTCACGTCGGGCTTAACTGTTGCCACCTTTATCACGGGTCGTTAGTGGGCCTGATGTCCCATCGGACCATATATGGCCCATGGGCAGCACGGGCCATTCCCAGGCCGAAAGTCACACCGGGCTGAAATGGGCCCATGTCTACATCGGGCCTCTAACAGGCCGAAAGTCATTGGGCTGTAATTGGGCCCAAATTTTCGGCGAACAATTAACGGGACAGATCGGGCTTCGCGCCGTAAATGGGCCTTTATTAAACAGGCCATTGCTGGGCTGGCCCACTAGTACCTGAGTAAGTACTACTGGCCTTTGACTAGGCCGGCCTTTTTAACCTATATGGGCCTCTGTTGGGCCCCGCCACGTGTCAACGTATCACAGGCATGTCTCCTCCAATGGACGGGCGACATTTGGCACACTAACGAGCTGACAGGTGTTCCCTCTGGCCAATCAGAATTTTACACGTGGAAATTTCCCATAGGTCCCAGCTGTTAACGGGTTATCGGATCCAAAACCGGACCCGATAGCTTAACATGGATGCCACGTGTCGGTCACCCTTGACGAAACCACTTCTGTGACACGCGATTTATCGTCATGGAAGTGGACACTTCCGTGATGATAATTTTGGTAATGTCATGGAACACTTCTACGATAGCACAGGTATGACTATCTTGATTCTGTCATAAAATCGTCATGGATGTACATTCATGACAAAAAACGCGACCTACTGTGACAAACACGTATCATCACGGAAGTGTATTTTTTTTGTAGTGAGTATCTCTGTCTAATATCTGGTTCACCTAGGGTAGGCCTATGTTGTTCATCTTGGGTGGGAAACAAATAGTAAAGCAATCATCATCTGTCTTTTTATTAAATTAAAGCAATCATCAGCCTGCTATCATTATTTTTGGATCCATCCACTGGTTGTTACCATCACTCTAAATTTCTGCATGCTCTCCTTACATAATCTCACCATATTTTTTCGTATGCATGTCAGATATTGTACATAGTCATGGTGAACATATAGAGAAAAAGAGAAGAATTTTGCACGGAAATACAATGTCTTGCAGACATCGCTCCATAGTGGGTTCAATGGCAAACCCTCCCCCCCCTCTCCAGATTGTAATCCAGAGGAAGATATCTATTCTGAGGCGGATTCAGACGTAGCTGGCCACTCATATTTACGCCCCAAGGTGTTTGCTCTACCTTGGCATGATGATGTTGGTCATATCATGCATATGTTGCCTTGCAGTGCCTACTTTTGACATCATATATGTCATCTGCTTAGTTTAGACATGTTCCGTAATGCCACATGTTTAGTTTCTATATCATATATGGGAATTATGTTGTCTCATGTCTTTTAGCCAGCCATAATATATGTGAAATGTGCAATGCCATCTTGTTTAACCAGGCATCATATATTTGAATGATATCTTGCCCATCCTTTTCTTCATTACATTTCCATTTGTCGACAATGTTTGTACATTAAACTACTCTTCATGTGAATCAACCATTTGGGTGGGAGATGGAAAAATCTGGAGTGAAAACAAGGCCTTCAGAGCAGACATTGCTATCTGTCGAAGCAGATCTCTTGTTGGGTCCCGATAGCTCCTCAGAGAAGGATTCAGAGATAGATGACCAGTCATATTCCCCCACTGAGGTGTATGCTCTAACTTGGCACAGTTATACTGCTCATATCATGCATATGGTGTCTTGCATTGCATAGTTTAGACATCATATACACAATATTCAACACCATGTTCTTAGTTCAGACATCATATCGAATGCTCTCTGTTTAGCATATAAATCACATATGTGAATTAAATCATGCGATCCTGATTACTTAGATAACATGTATGTGAATTATGTCATGCGGTCATGTTTAGTTATTCATCATATCTTTGAATTATGTTATGATATGCTATCCAGTTTAGATACACATCATATATGTGAAATTATGTCATGCTGTCCGTTTTAGTTAAACAATATACATGTCAACTATTTCATGCCCTCTTTTTTCCACACTATCTATTGCATCGTCTCTCATACAATGTTTGTACATTCAACTGTGTTTCATGTTTATCAGCCATTTGAACTGGAGCGGGTGATGCCAGTATCTAGCGAAGTAAAAACACGGTCTTCAAATAAAACAGTGCTACCTCTTGGTGGAGATATCACCCCGGTTGTACATGCACGAGAACCAGCCTACCAAACATAACCCAGACTCTTGCAGATTGTACCCCTACTGCGATGGACAGAGAACTAGCTTCACCCAATCTAACCCCAACCCTAGCAGATAGTAACCTAGTTCCTGTTGACACAACACCATCTCCACCACAGAGCTCCCAAACAAGAGCAGTTAGTAAGGCAGGTCCAGTGCCGAAAGGGCCAGTACTACCAGGGCGAACCTCAACTCCACCAGTTAGTACGCCTATTCCTGTGGAGGAAGCACAACCAGCCAGTCGTAGTTTAGCATCTATCACATTTGATGTTGTTAAATCCTATGTGCGTATCTTCCCATCTTGGAAATATTATACTGAAGATGAAGGAAAATGCCAGTTTCAGGTGTTTGTCCAGGAGTTATTTGTAAGTATTGTTATTCATGGTAATTACTTTGCTTTGTCCCATACATCCTACCTCCATGATGGTTATAATACAGCAACTTTTCCCATTTTTCTCTATAGAGAAGGACAGATTTGGAAACTCAGGATGAGGTAACCTGTGCTAATACCTCTGCTATCTTCAAGAATGCTTGGTGGCAACATGGGAATTACCTGAAGAAAACGTACTTCACCGGCAAAGAAACTCATCAAATTCCCTTACATTCTCCTGATACACATTTACTGGACGATCACTGGGAAAGCCTTGTTCTGTAGTGGTCTTGAACCAAGAATGTGGTAAGGTCTATGAGCTCATTTTCTATTTTTAAGTACTATATTCTTGCGTCTTACTGTACTCTGTTCATGTAGAACAAGTGCTTAAAGCTGAAGAACAATTGTTCTAATTTAAGATTCCATTTTTATCGTGCATACTGCTTTGCTCTTGTATCACTGTATTTACTCATACAAACTTATTTTTAAATTGAAGGAACTAATTGAAACTCCAATGGCACAGCACGTATGTTCACGCATGTTTCTTTAATAGGTTTGCTCTTATCAATAGCTCTGTTGATTTCAATTTCAATTGTGTATACAGTTGACTTCTCATATCATGCACATTACTAGCATCACAATAGAGCCAATAGTGTTGTTGTACATGTAGACCCGTGGTACCCATCTAAAATCTTGTTGTGCCATGTAGTTTCCCACGCTTTGTATTCTTTCACTGCTGCTTTGGCTTGAACTGATATGATTTGAATTGTGTCTCTATTTTGATTTGGCAAGACAATGCAGTGACCATAGGACATAGATATATGTTTGTTTGATGCTTTTATTATGTACTAGTACTTGGCAATAGAAGACTTGGTAGTTTAATCCTGTCCACCTTACTAATGAACTGGTTCACCGAAATGAGTTTCATATACTAATACATGCTAAACCTGTTATGTGTCTACTTGTTTCTTCTTTTAGAATGCTGACAGAATATTGGGGAAGAGTGCCTTATTAAGCAATGGTAAAGGAAGTAATGCATATGAGGTTCAGGATAGTGAGACATCCTTGTTGGTCTCCAACAAAGCTGATAAAACAACTAAGGAAGACTATCTTGAAGACAGTGAGACAACCCCAAAGTCCTGTCTTAGTTTAGTGTTCGAGTTACTGGCCACTACCGCTTGCATAAGCTATTCAAACTCACCGTCTGAATCAGTGTCAGTTTCTTGAGTCTCAACTACAAGCTGAAAGACATCGATCAGCTGTGTTGCGACAAGAAGTGGAAGGACTGTGGAAGTCCCTGGAGCATTCAGATGCATACTTTTTGGTGCAACAGCAAGCGCTGGAGGATTTTAGCGCCAAACAGGACAAAGCTAATAAGCTTGCTATGCTTATTGCCAGCATGGTGGATACCTAGGATAAAGTTTCTTGAGCTCTTCTGAAGTTGTTTCAGTTATGCTCTTGTTTTGCTGTCGCGTTTATTTTCACTGGTGGCCAATTTTGACAGCCAATGTATGTAATATGCTGCTTTGTTCCCTATATTTGCACTGGTGACGAACTTTGATGCCCAGTGGATGTAATATGTGTAATAGCGGTAATAGGCTAGCGTTAGTTGCTTGCTTATTTATTTCCTTATTGTCTTGTTTAGTTGTTTGCTTGTAGTCACTACAGTTCTTTTTCCACGTTTTTCTAGTGGCCACAATAACCTATTTTTTGTAACTAGGCCACAATAATCATGGCAACACATGGACTGTTGTAACCATGGGCCTCCTGCGGGCCGTATGATCCATGGGCCTTCTACAGGCCGTAGGATCCATTGGTCTTCTATACGGGCTGTAGGATCCATGGGCCTTCTACGGGCCGTAGGATCCATGGGCCTTCTATGGGCCATAGGATCCATGGACTTTCTACGGGCCGTATGATCCATGGGCCTTCTACGGGCCATAGGATCTATTGTTCTTCTACGGGCCGTAGGATCCATGGGCCTTCTACGGGGCATATAATCATTTTGTCAATCATGGGTCGTACTATTCGTGGACCATAACGGGTCGTTAATAGGCCGTATTTGATAACTCTATGAAAACAGCCCAACGGTTTTTTGACATGAAAGTAGCCCAACGGGTTAACAGGCCACAAACGGGCCGAATGTAACCACGGGCTGAATTTGGCCCACAAACGGAACAGGCCAGTAACGGACCATAACTAACCGAATTCTAGAAATGGGCCCTTAGAAGGCCGAAAGTTAACACGGGTTGGAAATGGCGGACGGAATAATGGGCCCTTAGAAGGCCGAAAGTTAACACGGGTTGGAAATGGCGGACGGAATAATGGGCCGTTAATGGGTATAAAAGTGATACACTGTTCATTATGGGCGAGTTTCATGTTGGGCCTTTAATGGGACCAGAGTTATGAAGGGCCTCATATGGGACGAAAGACATCATGGGCCATACATGGGCCGGAAGTTACAACGGGTTCGAATCATATTGGACGGCCCAGATGAAGCTACTGGGCTTAATTCCAATAGGCCATAACGGGTCGGGTGATAGCGGGCCGTAAATGGGCGATATACGAACAGACAGTTAACATGCTTTCCCTGGGCCGGCCCGTTACCTTTTAACCAAGTCAAACGGGCCGGCCTTTTCACCGGAATAGGCCTCTATTGGGTCGTGCCACGTGTCGACGTATCATAGGCGCCTCATGTCCAATGAGTGGATGACATCTGTTCCAACGGTGAGCCAACACGTGTTTCCTCCGGCCGATGAGAATTTTACATGTGGAAAATCCCCATTGGTCTGGGCTGTTAACAGGTTATCGGATCCAAAACCGGACCTGATAGCTTAATGGCGAGCCGTTATGGTGGATGTCATGTGTCGGTCACCCTTGACAAAAGCACTTCTATGACGCGCGATTTATCGTCATGGAAGTGGACACTTCGTGATGATAATTTTGGTAATGTCATGGAACACTTCTATGACAGCACATGTATGACTATCTTGATTTTGTCATAAATTCGTCATGGATGTACATGCATGACAGAAAACATGACCTACTTGACAAACACGTATCATCACGGAAGTGTATTTTTTTGTAGTGTTCCTCCATCCATAAGGACTCTAGTGAGGTGGTATCCGTCAATGATTGGATTGAGAACCAAGGTGGCCGAACCCCCATGACGGATACTATTGGGTGGTCCATGCAGTCAAAAGTGATCGAACAGGCTAACCATAGGTTAAACTTGGGGGCGACAGGCTCTACGGCATAGAAGTCCCTTAATGCGCGTTTGCGCTCCCTTTTAGGGATGTGAGTGACATATATCATATTCATTGTCCTCACCTCGGGGGGAAACTGCTTTTGACCACAGGTGTTCGGCTGACGGGGTTCATCCTCGTCTTTGCTTGGAGGTCCTTTTCCCTTGTTTTCGGTATTTAACTTACCGGCCTACTTGAATACCCAACAGTCCCTGTTGGTATGGTTCACAGGTTTATCGGGTGTGCCATGAATCTGGCAGGGCCTCTTGAGGATTTTGTCTAAGCTGGATGGCCTGTCTTTGCTACCTTTAAAAGGTTTCTTCCGCTAACCGGACTTAGGACTGCAGAATCCGGCATTGACTATTGTGTCATCTGCGTTGTCGGTGCTATTGTTCCGACGTTTGTTTTTATTTCAGCGAGGTTTGCCATTGTCGCCCTGCACCTCAGAGGTGCTGGCGTCGCCTGAGCAGTTGCTTCTATGAGCCAGCCAGATGTCTTCACCCGCACAGAAGCGGGTCATGAGTGTCGTTAATGCTGCCATGGTCTTCGGCTTTTCCTGCCCAAGGTGTCGGGTGAGCCATTCGTCGCGGACGCTGTGCTTGAAGGCCGCTAAGGCTTCGGTGTCCGGACAGTCTACGATCTGGTTCTTTTTGGTTAAGAACCGATTCCAAAGCTTGCGGGCTGATTCGCCTGGTTGTTGGATTATGTGACTCAAGTCATCGGCATCCGGTTGCCGGACATAAGTGCCCTGGAAATTAGCCCTAAAAGCATCTTCCAAGTCTTCCTAGGTTCCAATGGAGTTTTCTGGGAGGCTGTTTAGCTAGTGTCATGCTGGCCCCTTCAGCTTTAGGGGAAGATATCTAATGGCATGGAGATCATCTCCTCGAGCCATATGAATGTGGAGAAGGAAGTCTTGAATCCAGACGGCTGGATCCGTCGTTCCATCGTATGGTTTGATGTTTATGGGTTTAAAGCCTTCCGGAAAATAATGTTCCATTACTTCGTCAGTGAAGCATAGGGGGTGTGCAGCTCCTCTGTATCTAGCGATGTCATGGCGGAGATCGGCTGGAATCTGGGTTTGGTACTGATCCTGAACATAATAGCAATCATCATGCCGGGCTTCATAGCCATTATCTCGTGTCGGGGCACGCCCCCTTGATCCATAGATGGATCGGGTCTGACCAGCTTTATAGGCTAGGTCATGTTGCAAGTCGTATGTATAGCCCGCAGCTGCAGTCTCCCCGCCTCTTCGGCGAGGGGGCATGGGTTGGTATTCGGCTTGATATGCCGCTTTATCCCGTCCACGTGGTGGTCGGTCTGGTTGGTCTACCTGATTGTATTTCGATGGTATTGGTTCAAGGACCTCGTCGTCGAATTGAGGAAACAGCTTACGTCTAGGGTAACTTTTGACAGGTCGCTCTTGGCCGTATTCCTCAGCGGCCAGGACCTTAGTCCACCTTTCGTTCAGCATGTCTTGCTCTTCTTCGAGCTGTTGCTGCTTCCTCTTCAGGCTCCGAGCTGTAGCAATGAGTTGTTGCTTGAAAGGTTCTTGATCGAGGGGTTCTTCTGGGACGATGAAGTATTCGTCACCAAGGTTAACCTCCTCTTCGGATTCTGGCATGTAGTTGTTGTCCTCCACGTCTTCGTTGTCAGCATGTCCAGGGCTTTGTTCACCTTCTTCCCGCTCGTCCTGTTCAGATGTGGGCTCGATAAGGTGTTCGGTATCCTCGGCGCCGTCTGGAGTTTCATTGTCTCTGGTGCCGGTATTACTATCCTTCGCCCAACGCGATTGGGAGCGACGCCACTGACGTCCATGCTTTGGTGGCTTACCGACGGGTCTATCCTCATCTGGGTTTGGGTTGTCCTCGTCGTTCTTCGGCGTGTCCACCATGTATACATCATATGTTGAGGTGTCCGTCCAACGCCCCGTAATGGGTGGGACTTGGCTTGGTTCTGTGTCGGCATCATCGTCCATGCCGTCGGTGTCTTCGGACGCATAATTGCTACCTCTTGAGCACTGCGTTGGTTTTCCCTTGAAGAGGAAAGGGTGATGCAGCAAAGTAGCGTAAGTATTTCCCTCAGTTTTTGAGAACCAAGGTATCAATCCAGTAGGAGGCCACGCACGAGTCCCTCGCACCTACACAAACAAATAAATCCTCGCAACCAACGCGATAAGTGGTTGTCAATCCCTACACGGTCACTTACGAGAGTGAGATCTGATAGATATGATAGGATAATATTTTCGGTATTTTTATGATAAAGATGCAAAATAAATAAAGTAAAATAAAAACGGTGCTAGAAATAACTAAGTGTTGGAAGATTAATATGATGGAAAATAGACCCGGGGGCCATAGGTTTCACTAGTGGCTTCTCTCAAGAGCATAAGTATTTTACGGTGGGTGAACAAATTACTGTTGAGCAATTGACAGAATTGAGCATAGTTATGAGAATATCTAGGTATGATCATGTATATAGGCATCACGTCCGAGACAAGTAGACCGACTCCTTCCTGCATCTACTACTATTACTCCACACATCGACCGCTATCCAGCATGCATCTAGAGTATTAAGTTCATAAGAACAGAGTAACGCTTTAAGCAAGATGACATGATGTAGAGGGATAAATTCATGCAATATGATAAAAACCCATCTTGTTATCCTCGATGTCAACAATACAATACGTGCCTTACTGCCCCTACTGTCACTGGGAAAGGACACCGCAAGATTGAACCCCAAGCTAAGCACTTCACCCATTGCAAGAAAGATCAATCTAGTAGGCCAAACCAAACTGATAATTCGTAGAGACTTGCAAAGATAACCAATCATACATAAAAGAATTCCAAAGATTCAAATATTGTTCATAGATAAACTTGATCATAAACCCACAATTCATCGGTCTCAACAAACACACTGCAAAAGAAGATTACATCGAATAGATCTCCACAAGAGAGGGGGATAACATTGTATTGAGATCCAAAAAGAGAGAGGAAGCCATATAGCTAATAAATATGGACCCGAAGGTCTGAGGTAAACTACTCACACTTCATCGGAGAGGCTATGGTGTTGATGTAGAAGCCCTCCATGATCGATGCCCCCTCCGGCGGAGCTCCGGAACAGGCCCCAAGATGGGATCTCACGGGTATAGAAGGTTGCGGCAGTGGAATTAGGTTTTTGCTCTGTATCTGGTTATTTGGGGGTACGTAGGTATATATAGGAGGAAGGAGTACCTCGGTGGAGCAACGTGGGGCTCACGAGGGTGAGGGCGCGCCCAGGGGGGTAGGCGCGCCCCCTACCTCGTGGCTTCCTGGTAACTTTCTTGACGTAGGGTCCAAGTCCTCTGGATCATGTTCGTTCCAAAAATCACGTTCCCGAAGGTTTCATTCCGTTTGAACTCCGTTTGATATTATTTTTCTGCGAAACTCTGAAATAGGCAAAAGACAACAATTTTGGGATGGGCCTCCGGTTAATAGGTTAGTCCCAAAAATAATATAGAAGTGTATAATAAAGCCCAATAATGTCCAAAACAGAAGATAATATAGCATGAAGCAATCAAAAATTATAGATACGTTGGAGACGTATCAAGCATCCCCAAGCTTAATTCCTGCTCGTCCTCGAGTAGGTAAATGATAAAAATAGAATTTTTGATGTGGAGTGCTACTTGGCATAATTTCAATGTAATTCTTCTTAATTGTGGTATGAATATTCAGATCCGAAAGATTCAGGATAAAAGTTCAATATTGACATAAAAATAATAATACTTCAAGCATACTAACTAAGCAATTATGTCCTCTCAAAATAACATGGCCAAAGAAAGTTCATCCCTACAAAATCATATAGTTTAGTCATGCTCCATTTTCGTCACACAAGAATGCTCTCATCATGCACAACCCCGATGACAAGCCAAGCAATTGTTTCATACTTTAGTAATCTCAAACTTTTTCAACCTTCACGCAATACATGAGCGTGAGCCATGGATATAGCACTATGGGTGGAATAGAATATGATGATGGGGGTTATGTGGAGAAGACAAAAAAGGAGAAAGTCTCACATCAACGAGGCTAATCAATGAGCTATGGAGATGCCCATCGATTGATGTTAATGCAAGGAGTAGGGATTGCCATGCAACGGATGCACTAGAGCTATAAATATATGAAAGCTCAACAAAAGAAACTAAGTGGGTGTGCATCCAACTTGCTTGCTCACGAAGACCTAGGGCACTTGAGGAGGCCCATTGTTGGAATATACAAGCCAAGTTCTATAATGAAAAATTCCCACTAGTATATGAAAGTGACAAAACAAGAGACTCTCTATCATGAAGATTATGGTGCTACTTTGAGGCACAAGTGTGGTAAAAGGATAGTAACATTGTCCCTTCTCCCTTTTTCTCTTTTTTTGGGGCTTTCTTTTTTTATGGCCTTTCTCTCCCTTTTTTTTATTCCTCACTTGGGACAATGCTCTAGAAAAAGATGATCATCACACTTCTATTTATTTACAACTCAATGATTACAACTCGATACTAGAACAAAGTATGACTCTATATGAATGCCTCCAGCGGTGTACCGGGATAGGCAATGAACCAAGAGTGACATGTATGAAAGAATTATGAATGGTGGCTTTGCCACAAATACTATGTCAACTACATGATCATGCAAAGCAATATGACAATGATGAACGTGTCATGATAAACGGAACGCTGGAAAGTTGCATGGCAATATATCTTAGAATAGCTATGGAAATGCCATAATAGGTGGGTATGGTGGCTGTTTTGAGGAAGATATAAGGAGGTTTATGTGTGAAAGAGCGTATCATATCACGGGGTTTGGATGCACCGGCGAAGTTTGCACCAACTCTCACTGTGAGAAAGGGCAATGCACGATACCGAAGAGGCTAGCAATGATGGAAAGGTGAGAGTGTGTATAAACCATGGACTCAACATTAGTCATAAAGAACTCACATACTTATTGCAAAAATCTACAAGTCATCAAAAACCAAGCACTACACGCATGCTCCCAGGGGGGTAGATTGGTAGGAAAAGACCATCGCTCGTCCCCGACCGCCACTCATAAGGAGGACAATCAAAGAACACCTCATGTTTCAAATTTGTTACATAACGTTTACCATACGTGCATGCTACGGGACTTGCAAACTTCAACACAAGTATTTATCAAATTCACAACTACTCAACTAGCACGACTTTAATATCACTACCTCCATGTCTCAAAACAATCATCAAGCATCAAACTTCTCTTAGTATTCAAAACACTCATAAGAAAGTTTTTACTATTCTTGAATACCTAGAATATTAGGATTATTTAAGCAAATTAGCATGCTATTTAAGACTCTCAAAATAATCTAAGTGAAGCATGAGAGATCAATAGTTTATATAAAACAAATCCACCACCGTGCTCTAAAAGATATAAGTGAAGTACTAGAGCAAAAACTATATAACTCAAAAGATATAAGTGAAGCACATAGAGTATTCTAATAATTTCTGAATCATGTGTGTGTCTCTCAAAAGGTGTGTGTCGGTGTCAAAACCGGCGGATCTCGGGTAGGGGGTCCCGAACTGTGCGTCTAGGCGGATGGTAATAGGAGACAAGGGACACGATGTTTTTACCCAGGTTCGGGCCCTCTCGATGGAGGTAAAACCCTACTCCTGCTTGATTAATATTGATGATACGAGTAGTACAAGAGTAGATCTACCACGAGATCAAGGAGGCTAAACCCTAGAAGCTAGCCTATGGTATGATTGTTGTTCTTATCTACGGACTAAAACTCTCTGGTTTATATAGACACCGGAGAGGGCTAGGGTTACACAGAGTCAGCTACAATGGTAGGAGATCTACATATCCGTATCGCCAAGCTTGCCTTCCACGCCAAGGAAAGTCCCTTCCGGACACGGGACGAAGTCTTCAATCTTGTATCTTCATAGTCCAAGAGTCCGGCTGAAGACATAGTCCGGCTATCCGGACACCCCCTTGTTGGGGAACGTAGTAATTTCAAAAAAATTCCTACGCACACGCAAGACCATGGTGATGCATAGCAACGAGAGGGGAGAGTGTTGTCTACGTACCCTCGTAGACCGAAGCGGAAGCGTTGACTCAACGTAGAGGAAGTAGTCGTACGTTCTCCTCGCGATCCGACCGATCCAAGTACCGTTACTCCGGCACCTCCGAGTTCTTGGCACACGTTCAGCTCGATGACGATCCCCGGGCTCCGATCCAGCAAAGCGTCGGGGAAGAGTTCTGTCAGCACGACGGCGTGGTGACGATCTTGATGTGTTACCGGCGCAGGGCTTCGCCTAAGCACTGCAACGATATGACTGAGGTGGAATTTGGTGGAAGGGGGCACCGCACACGGCTAAGGAACGATCCGTAGATCAACTTGTGTGTCTATGGGGTGCCCCCTGCCCCCGTATATAAAGCAGCAAGGGAGGGGGTGGCCGGCCTAGGGTTTGGCGCGCCAGGGTGTGGAGTCCTACTAGGTTTCCAAGTCCTAGTAGGAGTCCACCAAGAGGGGAGGAAGGGAGAAGGAATAGGAGGAGAAGGAAAGGTGGCCGGCCCCCTTTTCCCTAGTCCAATTCGGCCCAGAGGGAAGGGGGGGCGCAGCAGCCTTTTTCCTCTTCCCACTAAAGCCCATCAAGGCCCATTACTTCTCCCGTAATCCCGTAACTCCCCGATACTCCCGAAAATACCCGGATCACTCAGAACCTTTCCGATGTCCGAATATAGTCGTCCAATATATCGATCTTTACGTCTCGACCATTTCGAGACTCCTCGTCATGTCCCCGGTCTCATCCGGGACTCCGAACTCCTTCGATACATCAAAACTCATAAACTCATAATATAACTGTCATCGAAACCTTAAGCGTGCGGACCCTACGGTTCGAGAACAATGTAGACATGACCGAGACACGTCTCCGGCCAATAACCAATAGCGGGACCTGGATGCCCATATTGGCTCCTACATATTCTATGAAGATCTTTATCGGTCAGACCGCATAACAACATACGTTGTTCCCTTTGTCATCGGTATGTTACTTGCCCGAGATTCGATCGTCGGTATCCAATACCTAGTTCAATCTCGTTACCGGCAAGTCTCTTTACTCGTGCCGTAATACATCATCTCGCAACTAACTCATTGGTTGCAATGCTTGCAAGGCTTATGTGATGTGCATTACCGAGAAGGCCCTGAGATACCTCTCCGACATTCGGAGTGACAAATCCTAATCTCGAAATATGCCAACCCAACAAATACTTTCGGAGACACCTGTAGAGCACCTTTATAATCACTCAGTTACGTTGTGGCGTTTGGTAGCACACAAAGTGTTCCTACGATAAACGGGAGTTGCATAATCTCATAGTTAAAGGAACATGTATAAGTCATGGATAAAAGCAATAGCAACATACTAAACGATCGGGTGCTATGCTAATGGAATGGGTCTTGTCAATCAGATCATTCAACTAATGATGTGATCTCGTTAATCAAATAACAACTCTTTGTTTATGGTTAGGAAACATAACCATCTTTGATTAATGAGCTAGTCAAGTAGAGGCATACTAGTGACACTCTGTTTGTCTATGTATTCACACATGTATTATGTTTCCGGTTAATACAATTCTAGCATGAATAATAAACTTTTATCATGATATGTAAGGAAATAAATAATCACTTTATTATTGCCTCTAGGGCATATTTCCTTCAGTCTCCCACTTGCACTAGAGTCAATAATCTAGTTCACATCGCCATGTGATTTATCAGCAATAGTTCACATCGATATGTGACCAACACCCAAAGGGTTTACTAGATTCAGTAATCTAGTTCACATCGCTATGTGATTAACACCCAAAGAGTACTACGGTGTGATCATGTTTTGCTTGTGAGAGAAGTTTAGTCAACGGGTCTGCCACATTCAGATCCGTTATGTATTTTGCAATTTTCTATGTCTACAATGCTCTGCACGGAGCTACTTTAGCTAATTGCTCCCACTTTCAATATGTATCTAGATTGAGACTTAGAGTCATCTAGATTAGTGTCAAAACTTGCATCGACGTAACCTTTTACGACGAACCTTTTTGTCACATCCATAATCGAGAAACATATCCTTATTCCACTAAGGATAATTTTGACCGCTTGTCCAGTGATCTACTCCTAGATCACTATTGTACTCCCTTGCCAAACTCAGTGGTAGGGTATGCAATAGATCTGGTACACAGCATGGCATACTTTATAGAACCTATGGCTGAGGCATAGGGAATGACTTTCATTCTCTTTCTATCTTCTGCCGTGGTCGGGCTTTGAGTCTTACTCAATTTCACACCTTGTAATACAGGCAAGAACTCTTTCTTTGACTGTTCCATTTTGAACTACTTCAAAATCTTTTCAAGGTATGTACTTATTGAAAAACTTATCAAGCGTCTTGATCTATCTCTATAGATCTTGATGCTCAATATGTAAGCAGCTTCACCGAGGTCCTTCTTCGAAAAACTCCTTTCAAATACTCCTTTATGCTTTACAGAATAATTCTACATTATTTCCGATCAATAATATGTCATTTACATATACTTATCAGAAATGCTGTAGTGCTCCCACTCACTTTCTTGTAAATACAGGCTTCACCGCAAGTCTGTATAAAACTATATGCTTTGATCAACTTATCAAAGCGTATATTCCAACTCCGAGATGCTTGCACCAGTCCATAGATGGATCGCTGGAGCTTGCATATTTTGTTAACACCTTCAGGATCGACAAAACCTTCTAGTTGCATCGTATACAACTCTTCTTTAATAAATCCATTAAGGAATGTAGTTTTGTTTATCCATTTGCCGGATTTCATAAAATGCGGCAATTGCTAACATGATTCGGACAGACTTAAGCATAGATACGAGTGAGAAACTCTCATCGTAGTCAACACCTTGAACTTGTCGAAAACCTTTTGCGACAATTCTAGCTTTGTAGATAGTAACACTACTATCAGTGTCCGTCTTCCTCTTCAAGATCCATTTATTTTCTTTGGCTTGCTGATCATCGGGCAAATCCATCAAAGTCCATACTTTGTTCTCATACATGGATCATATCTCAGATTTCATGGCCTCTAACCATTTCGCGGAATCTGGGCTCATCATTGCTTCCTCATAGTTCGCAAGTTCGTCATGGTCTAGTAACATGACTTCCAGAACAGGATTACCGTACCACTCTGGTGCGGATCTCACTCTAGTTTACTTACGAGATTCGGTAGTAACTTGATCTTGAAGTTACATGATCATCATCATTAGCTTCCTTACTAATTGGTGTAGTAGTCACAAGAACAGATTTCTGTGATGAACTACTTTCCAATAAGGGAGAAGGTACAATTACCTTATCAAGTTTTTCTACTTTCCTCCCACTCACTTCTTTCGAGAGAATCTCCTTCTCTAGAAAGGATCCATTCTCAGCAACGAATGTCTTGCCTTCGGATCTGTGATAGAAGGTGTACCCAACAGTCTCCTTTGGGTACCTATGAAGACACATTTCTCCGATTTGGGTTTGAGCTTATCAGGATGAAACTTTTTCACATAAGCATCGTAACCCCAAACTTTAAGAAACGACAACTTTGGTTTCTTGCCAAACCACAGTTTATTTTGTGTCGTCTCAACGGACTTTAGATCGTGCCCCTTTTAACGTGAATGCAGCTGTCTCTAATGCATGATCCCAAAATGATATTGGTAAATCGGTAAGAAACATCATAGTTTGTACTATATCCAATAAAGTACGGTTATGACGTTCGGACACACCATTATGCTGTGGTGTTCCAGGTGGCATGAATTTGTGAAACTATTCCACATTGTTTTAATTGAAGACCAAACTCGTAACTCAAATATTTGTCTCCGCGATCAGATCGTAGAAACCTTATTTTCTTGTCACGATGATTTTCACTTCACTCTAAAATTCTTTGAACTTTTCAAACGTTTCAGACTTATGTTTCATCAAGTAGATATACCCATATCTGCTCAAATCATCTGTGAAGGTCAGAAAATAATGATACTAGTCGCGAGCCTTATTATTCATCGGACCATATACATCAGTATGTATGATTTCCAACAAATCTGTTGCTTGCTCCATTGTTCCGGAGAACGGCGTTTTTAGTCATCTTGCCCAAGAGGCATGGTTCGCAAGCATCAAGTGATTCATAATCAAGTGATTCCAAAATCCCATCAGCATGGAGTTTCTTCATGCGCTTTACACCAATATGACCTAAACGGCAGTGCCACAAATAGGTTGCACTATCATTATTAACTTCGCATCTTTTTGGTTTCAATATCATGAATATGTGTATCACTGCGATCGAGATCCAATGAACTATTTTCATTGGTGTGTATGACCATAGAAGGTTTTATTCATGTAAACAGAACAACAATTGTTCTCTAACTTAAATGAATAACTGTATTGCAATTAACATGATCAAATCATATTCATGCTCAACGCAAACACCAAATAACACTTATTTAGTTTCAACACTAATCCCGAAAGTATAGGGAGTGTGTGATGATGATCATATCAATCTTGGAACCACTTCCAACACACATCGTCACCTTGCCCTTTAACTAGTCTTTGTTCATTCTGCAACTCCCGTTTTGAGTTACTAAATTTTAGCAACTGAACTAGTACCAAATACTAAGGGGTTGCTATGAACACTAGTAAAGTACACATCAATAACATGTATATCAAATATACTTATGTTCACTTTGCCATCCTTCTTATCCGCCAATCACTTGGGGTAGTTCCGCTTCCAGTGATCAGTCCCTTTGCAGTAGAAGCACTTAGTCTCAGGCTTAGGACCATACTTGGGCTTTTTCACTTGAGCAGCAACTTGCTTGCCGTTCTTCTTGAAGTTCCCCTTCTTTCCTTTTGCCCTTTTCTTGAAACTAGTGATCTTGTCAACCATCAACACTTGATGTTTTTCTTTGATTTCTACCTTCGCTGATTTTAGCATCGCGAAGAGCTTGAGAATATTTTCCGTTATCCCTTGCATATTATAGTTCATCACGAAGTTCTACTAACTTGGTGATGGTGACTAGAGAATTCTGTCAATCACTATCTTATCTGGAAGATTAACTCCCACTTGATTCAAGCGATTGTAGTACCCGGACAATCTGAGCACATGCTCACTAGTTGAGCGATTCTCCTCCATCTTTTAGCTATAGAACTTGTTGGAGACTTCATATCTCTCAACTCGGGTATTTGCTTGAAATATTAACTTCAACTCCTAGAACATCTCATATGCTCCATGACGTTCAAAACGTCTTTGAAGTCCCGATTCTAAGCAGTTAAGCATGGTGCACTAAACTATTAAGTAGTCATCATATTGAGCTAGCAAAACGTTCATAATGTCTGCATCTGCTCCTGCAATAGGTCCGTCACCTAGCGGTGCATCAAGGACATAATTCTTCTGTGCAGCAATGAGGATAAACCTCAGATCACGGATCCAATCCGCATCATTGCTACTAACATTTTTCAACACAATTTTCTCTAGGAACATATCAAAATAAACATAGGGAAGTAACAACGCGAGCTATTGATCTACAACATAGATATGCTAATACTACCAGGACTAAGTTCATGATAAATTAAAGTTCAATTAATCATATTACTTAAGAACTCCCACTTAGATAGACATCCCTCTAATCCTCTAAGTGATCACGTGATCCAAATCAACTAAACCATGTCCGATCATCACGTGAGATGGAGTAGTTTCAATGGTGAACATCACTATGTTGATCATATCTACTATATGATTCACGCTCGACCTTTCGGTCTCCGTGTTCCGAGGCCATATCTGTTATATGCTAGGCTCGTCAAGTATAACCTGAGTATTCCGCGTGTGCAACTGTTTTGCACCCGTTGTATTTGAATGTAGAGCCTATCACACCCGATCATCACGTGGTGTCTCAGCACGAAGAACTTTTGCAACGGTGCATACTCAGGGAGAACACTTCTTGATAATTTAGTGAGAGATCATCTTATAATGCTACCGTCAATCAAAGCAACATAAGATGCATAAAAAGATAAACATCACATGCAATCAATATAAGTGATATGATATGGTCATCATCATCTTGTGCTTGTGATCTCCATCTCCGAAGCACCGTCATGATCACCATCATCACCGGCGCGACACCTTGATCTCCATCGTAGTATCGTTGTCGTCTCGCCAATCTTATGCTTCCACGACTATCACTACCGTTTAGTAATAAAGTAAAGCATTACATCGCGATTGCATTGCATACAATAAAGCGACAACCATATGGCTCCTGCCAGTTGCCGATAACTCGGTTACAAAACATGATCATCTCATACAATAAAATTTAGCATCATGTCTTGACCATATCACATCACAACATGCCCTGCAAAAACAAGTTAGACGTCCTCTACTTTGTTGTTGCAAGTTTTACGTGGCTGCTACGGGCTTAAGCAAGAACTCATCTTACCTACGCATCAAAACCACAACGATAGTTTGTCAAATAGACTCCGTTTTAACCTTCTCAAGGACCGGGCGTAGCCACACTCGGTTCAACTAAAGTTGGAGAGACAGTCTTCCGCAAGCCATCTATGTGCAAAGCACGTCGAGGGAACCGGTCTCGCGTAAGCGTACGCGTAAGGTTGGTCCGGATCGTCTCGTCCAACAATACCGCTGAACCAAAGTATGACATGCTGGTAGGCAGTATGACTTGTATCGCCCACAACTCACTTGTGTTCTACTCGTGCAAATAACATCAAACCATAAAACCTAGGCTCTAACACCGGAGAGGGCTAGGGTTACACAGAGTCAGCTACAATGGTAGGAGATCTACATATCCGTATCGCCAAGCTTGCCTTCCACGCCAAGGAAAGTCCCTTCCGGACACGGGACGAAGTCTTCAATCTTGTATCTTCATAGTCCAAGAGTCCGGCTGAAGACATAGTCCGGCTATCCGGACACCCCCTTGTTGGGGAACGTAGTAATTTCAAAAAAATTCCTACGCACACGCAAGACCATGGTGATGCATAGCAACGAGAGGGGAGAGTGTTGTCTACGTACCCTCGTAGACCGAAGCGGAAGCGTTGACTCAACGTAGAGGAAGTAGTCGTACGTTCTCCTCGCGATCCGACCGATCCAAGTACCGTTACTCCGGCACCTCCGAGTTCTTGGCACACGTTCAGCTCGATGACGATCCCCGGGCTCCGATCCAGCAAAGCGTCGGGGAAGAGTTCTGTCAGCACGACGGCGTGGTGACGATCTTGATGTGTTACCGGCGCAGGGCATCGCCTAAGCACTGCAACGATATGACTGAGGTGGAATTTTGTGGAAGGGGGCACCGCACACGGCTAAGGAATGATCCGTAGATCAACTTGTGTGTCTATGGGGTGCCCCCTGCCCCCGTATATAAAGGAGCAAGGGAGGGGGTGGCCGGCCTAGGGTTTGGCGCGCCAGGGTGTGGAGTCCTACTAGGTTTCCAAGTCCTAGTAGGAGTCCACCAAGAGGGGAGGAAGGGAGAAGGAATAGGAGGAGAAGGAAAGGTGGCCGGCCCCCTTTTCCTAGTCCAATTCGGACCAGAGGGAAGGGGGGGCGCAGCAGCCTTTTTCCTCTTCCCACTAAAGCCCATCAAGGCCCATTACTTCTCCCGTAATCCCGTAACTCCCCGATACTCCCGAAAATACCCGGATCACTCAGAACCTTTCCGATGTCCGAATATAGTCGTCCAATATATTGATCTTTACGTCTCGACCATTTCGAGACTCCTCGTCATGTCCCCGATCTCATCCGGGACTCCGAACTCCTTCGGTACATCAAAACTCATAAACTCATAATATAACTGTCATCGAAACCTTAAGCGTGCGGACCCTACGGTTCGAGAACAATGTAGACATGACCGAGACACGTCTCCGGCCAATAACCAATAGCGGGACCTGGATGCCCATATTGGCTCCTACATATTCTACGAAGATCTTTATCGGTCAGACCGCATAACAACATACGTTGTTCCCTTTGTCATCGGTATGTTACTTGCCCGAGATTCGATCGTCGGTATCCAATACCTAGTTCAATCTCGTTACCGGCAAGTCTCTTTACTCGTGCCGTAATACATCATCTCGCAACTAACTCATTGGTTGCAATGCTTGCAAGGCTTATGTGATGTGCATTACCGAGAAGGCCCTGAGATACCTCTCCGACATTCGGAGTGACAAATCCTAATCTCGAAATATGCCAACCCAACAAATACTTTCGGAGACACCTGTAGAGCACCTTTATAATCACTCAGTTACGTTGTGACGTTTGGTAGCACACAAAGTGTTCCTACGGTAAACGGGAGTTGCATAATCTCATAGTTAAAGGAACATGTATAAGTCATGGATAAAAGCAATAGCAACATACTAAATGATCGGGTGCTATGCTAATGGAATGGGTCATGTCAATCAGATCATTCAACTAATGATGTGATCTCATTAATCAAATAACAACTCTTTGTTTATGGTTAGGAAACATAACCATCTTTGATTAATGAGCTAGTCAAGTAGAGGCATACTAGTGACACTCTGTTTGTCTATGTATTCACACATGTATTATGTTTCCGGTTAATACAATTCTAGCATGAATAATAAACTTTTATCATGATATGTAAGGAAATAAATAATCACTTTATTATTGCCTCTAGGGCATATTTCCTTCACCCCTAATCCAGGACTCCCTCTGTAGCCCTCGAACCAGGCTTCAATGACGACGAGTCCGGCGCGCAGATTGTCTTCGACATTGCAAGGCGGGTTCTCCTCCAAATTCCGTGTACCTGTTGAATAATGTCCGGTTTTTTTGCAAATGTAGCGCTCCTTGGCTTCTACGCCCAATAATGGTCGTCTCCACGTGTCAAATGAATACGAAAAGTCTGGGTGTTTTTACATTCACACCCCTAGCCGCGTAAATGAGCCGCCTATTTAAAGGGACGAGGATTTAGATCCAAGCCACACCTTCTCCCCTCCGCGAGTATTCGTCAGAGTGCATCCGACAAAGGTCCATTCCACCATGGCCAGCTGTCGCAACTCTTCCTCTCGCCCTTCCAGCCCTCGGCCTGGAGATTGGGAGAGATGCTCCATCTCGCACAGCGAGCTAGTGTCGCTTCAGACCAAGGTATTCCTCCCCCCGGCCTATATGGTCCCGGTTCGAGCCGGACTTGCCACTTATAATGGCGGAGAGCAAGCGGAGAGCACCCCCAATCCCTCAAAGGAGAGCGGGTATGCCTTGTCCCTTATTTAATAAGAGGACTCAGATTTCCAATCCATCCGTTTCTCCGGGGGCTCCTAGAGTTCTATGGCCTCCAGCTGCACAACCTCACGCCTGCCTCCATATTGCATATCGCGGGCTTCGTAGCCCTTTGTGAGCTGTTTTTGGGTGTTGAGGCTCATTTCGCGCTGTGGAAGAGGCTATTCTGCCTTGTGCCCCGTTCTCAGGAGCGGTCAATATATCAAGTGGGCGGAGCCGAAGTGTGGCGCATCGCCGGGACCGGATATCTATCCGGAACCCCAAAGAAGGCGTCCGAGGACTGGCCTTCGGAATGGTTTTATATAGAGGATGTCCCGTTGCCGGATCCTGTTTGGATCGGCCTCCCTGAGTTCAACAATGCTCCCCTGAAGAAGCGCCTAAGCTGGCGTCCACGGAGCCCTCAGAGAGAAAGTGACAAGGACGTCCTTTAACTGATGGGCCGGATAAGATTACTAGCTCATTCCGGACTAACCATGATCGGAGTCATGGCCGCATGTATCATGCGGGGGGTGCAACCGCTTTAGTATAGAGGCCACCCCATGTGGGATTTCAACGAGGAGGATGACGCCACCCGTCACGGCCGTAAGGGGCCGGACTCGGCTATCGCTCTAATAAAGATCTTGTCCTCTTTGTACAAGATAGAAGAGGAGGAATTTCTTCGCGTCAACCCACAGGGTGGATTTACTATGTACAATCCTCCAAGTTGGCTAAGTGGACAATTTTACTTGCCCATCCGTTCTATACTCCCATCATTAATGATATAGTCTAACGACTCCAACGCAGGAACTGCGCCAGGAAGTAAAGGAAATAAACAACCCTCCTCCGCAACCCGAGGACCCAGAACAGTCCCTCGATCCGGCCTTCGAAGAGGATCTAGACTTATCTGTGGAGCTGATTGATGGGGTGTTTTATCAACTGAGCAAGGACAATGCCTTGGTGGCCATTACGGCCGATTACCCAGGGCTACTCCCGGCCTCCCAGGTAACTGAGACCGGAGTCCCAGCACCTCGAAAAGGGATCCACCCTCGCGTGTTTTTAGTTTCCTGACAACAACTGTTTTGCAGGGGAGGTTCTTGAGGCGGGAGGCCGAGCCTGCGGCGACTAGCCAACGAGGGGCTGCGGGGCCCCGTGGGATGAAAAGAAGTGCAGTCCGGACTGAGGCGCCGGTGCAAAGGTATAGCGCGCCCTCTTATTCCCAGGTGTTATTCCTTCAAGGCATATTAACACTCGTGCTCTGGTCAAGACAAAAAGACCTCGCCGTACTATATCCGGAGAGGCTGCCAATCGCGCCTCCACCAGCCAGGCTCCAAAGCCTGGTCCAGAGGCGGAGGCGAGCATGAGGCGTGCACCGGACGCTCCTCCGACAGAGGACGCGGACAGGCTGTCTGCCACCCATTCCGTGGTGGAGAGTGCCATGAACCACAGGTGTCGCCGGACAGTTCTTCGCGACGCTTGTTTCTCGTAATAAATCATAATTAATCCACGTATAGTAATAAATCAATCCAGGTATGATAAGGTCATAACTCAAGAAATTTTGAATATAGTAATTATATGGTAATAAATTTAAATTACCCCAAAGGCTATCAATCCAGATATGGTAAGGCCATAACTCGGGAAATATCGAATATGGTAATAAATTTAAATTACCACCAGGTATGGTAAGGCTATCGATCCAGGTATGGCACACCCTCACCTGATCACCTATCACAATCTCCAGCCCCACGCACGCACCAAAGAACCCACCCGGCACCAAACGCAGCTCCTCTCGATCCCCTCGAGTAAACGCCGCCACCGTCGTGCGATCTTCCTGACACAGACGCCGTAGCCGCCTCCTTCCCACCTACGGCGTCCCCCACGTCCATGGTGACGGCGCTCGCGTCCTACACTGACCCTCCGCCTCATATAGGTTGGTCGTTGATGGGGTGGGATGTGTCGCTGCGGTTTGGGGAGGCGCAATCACGATCTGGTTGGGATCTCAGTGTGGACTCGTTCTCTGCGATGAAGGATGGCGCTGCCTCCCTGGCAAATGGGATCGGAGGAAGGGGCTCTACGTCGTGAATGTCGGCGAGGCAGCGGCCGAAGGCGAGCCCGACGATGAGCACGGGTGTTCGTCCCATGAAATAGGCGGCCACGGAGGGCGGATCTGAGGCCACCCCAATCGCCGGTGGCCCTTCCTCCCATCGCTCATCGCCTCCATTCTCTCTCTCTCCTCTAAATCTTTGTCGTCCCTGCCTGATTCTGGCCGACGCCATCCGGCTCTCGCATCGACCACCACCAGCACGGTTGCGGACGAGGCGCAACCGCAGACGCCGCCGCCGCCATCCTCATCCACCTCCTCCACCATCCTTCCCAGCCGTCGTCGGGGGCACCCGCCATCTGCGCTCTAGCCCACCCGCTCCCTCCTATCCCCTGCCCCTGCCTGCCAGCCCCGTGATCCATCGCACAGATGCCAGGTACTACATCGACCTCCTCCCCAGCGGATCCGGCCTCCTCCGATGGAGATCCATCCTGGGCACCGCCTTATTCTCATGCGTGCACGTCTATATCAACGTCTCATCCCACCTCACCTGAGCCTTTACCTTCCCACCTCTGCTTCAGATCCACATCACTTTGCAAGGTATGTGCTTGATTGTTCCGAACTGGATCGATGGATTGTGCAAGGTACTTTGGGTGTCGTCATTGACGGCAATTGTCACGCCATGCTACCATCGGAGGGGTCCCTCATCGATGATTAGGGTCTTCCGAACTGCACGAGCTCCATTGAGAAGGATGTTTTTAATTCTGGTTTTGCCTACATGCTTTCTTTGCCTGTATCTACTTAGCTATTGTCTTCTTATAGATAGTAGCTGGTGAAGTGGTGATCAAAGTTGTTCACTATAAGGAAACAACCATGATAACAAAAGTGTATATTCCCTGACCGTTGACCTGAAGTACTTTTTCATTAGAAACTTGCAACAGCCAGGCATTGAAATTAGCAACAGCTTCGTACGTACTGAACTAATTTGCAGCAACACGTACTGAACTAAGTTAGGTTATGCTCATCGTTCCAACATGCTTAGTGATAACCACCTAGCAAGCTGATCAAACATGAAAAAATTGAAGTGCTACTGCTAATTGTACTATTCTGAATGTGAAAATCTATTTAATTGGCTCTTCTCTAATTGTACACTTGCATAAATCTCAGATCTTGCAAATTACAGTATAACCATAAAAGTCATGCTTTGACTCCTATAGGGCCTTTTGCACTTTAATATGACTAATAATTTGCCTTAATATCACAGATTGTATTACTACCTTTCTAAGTGAATGACATTCAAGAAGGTCATTAAATAAAACCAAGAAATCCTTCTGGTATTGGAGTGTAGGAAAGTTGAGACTATAAAACCAAAAGGTTATATTTACGTTTATTAGATAAGGTTCTTTACTTTTTATAGGAAAACACAAAATGTTGCGATGTAGAGTCTAGGTGGTGGGCCTCCTTGATCCACTTGGTGGATGAGGGCGACTCCGGTCCTGGCACCCATAGTGCCAGTGATCCAAAAATCATAGGGCCTGGATATAGCTCTAGCAGACGTATGCGGCTTGCGCATCGAGCTTGGTCGTCTCGAGCATGGAGATAGGCGAGTTGTAAACCAAGAGCTGGTACAGAGATAGGCGAGTTGTAGACAAGAGCTGGTGGGCAGCAAGAAACGCATGCACACCAAAGAACAAATCTGAGTCACATGCCTACTTCTATTGGTTTCTACAAAGAGCGGTTAGCTTAGATCTTAGACCAGTCGGTCACTGTCGAGGTCGCCAAGGTGATCTTACAGCACCGCCGTGGGGATTTCTCATGATTTGATGTAGGCAAGCCGCAAGCGGTGGTGGTGATTGGCTGGGTGGTGTCGCTGCCTTGGGAAGAGACAAAGTGATGGTAAAAGTAAGCAGGATTCGATGATTCTTCCGTGGGGATAGCCAAAGTCAAGATGTCGACTACAGACTCGTCGCAGACTTGCAGTGAACCTGGATGCGGTGAGCCTGATTTGTGGATCGATGGCGGGTCTTGACTTTGTTAGGCTGGGATTGGATGGTTGCGGAGGGTGGTGTGCTTGGCTGGGTTCCCATGGAAGAATGTGGCCTCCTCGTGGATCTGGTCATGCCCATCCTAGAAAACATTGTGTCCCTAGCTCCCTCGAGGAGCAAGGACAGTGCAAGCGGCAGCAGGGGGTAGGGGTAGATGTGGGGAGGGATGTCGGCGGCTGCTCGAGGTCATCATGATGAAACCCTTGACGTCCCATCTTTATCAATGGAAGTGGAAGAGCACGAAGTCGAGATTGGATAGGAGTTTGAGTTCTTTTTGGCACCGATCGGTTCCCCACTTTAGAGATGTATTTTTTTGCGTGCGAGCAAACAGTGGGTTGATTCTAAAAGGGATAGGCACTTTTCAACAGAAGTGCATGACGGACCAAAAATATGACCTCATTTTATTCGTTTGATAGATATCGTATTATTCGTTGTTGTTCGTTCGGTGAAATTTCCTAATATTTGATTGTTGTGTTTCTAATTAGAGCACCCCATAATCACCCAATATGAAGGGATGATAAATGAAAGATACTGATTATAAATTTTGAAGAGCCCGTGGCAACGCACGGGCGTTATACTAGTTTGTTTTGGTTGCGGAAGGCCTAGCGGTATTGCTTTTGGAGGCAGAAGCTATGGGACAATTGGAGGGGAGTGAAGGTATTGAGAGACGCCCCATCTGTTTCACATCTAGTCTTTGCCGACGACTTCTTAATTTTGATTGAAAGCTAATGCTCAGAATGCTAGTTGTTTGAAGAAGATTTCAGATGATTACTGTATGTTAGAGTACTACTAGATCATGGATGCGCGCGTTGCGGCGCCCGCCCATATCATCTATGGAGGACTGAAGACATATGAGTATAATGTACAATTGAGAACAATAAGTTTACGCTTCACACTCCATGATTAAAGAACTGTGTTGTAGTTCAGCTAGTCAAGTATATAAATGTAATTCAAGAGAATATGAACGGTGATATGCAGGATATATATTATGTACTAACCTTAAAAAAGGAAAGATGAAGTAGAAACCATCAAAGGTTTCTTCAGCTCTCGGTCATATGTCACCTTAGTGCCTCCCTGCCTAAATAAGCATTACAACTATTACATGAAGACATTTCTAACCGAATTTTTATCATATTTAGGAGATCGGAAATGCAGGTTACAGAGTAGTCCCGGCAAGCTATTGTCACTGTTTAAATTAGTTATCTTTATCTGAACACCTCATCTGCACCAAGATTTTTAAGTTTCTTTTTTTGTTCTTCTGGCCCAGGCCTACAAAAAATCAGTAATCAGTTGCAAAATGAAGCAAACATTTGAGATGGTAAAGAAATAGTAGTTTGAAAATACATAACCAAAAGATCAGGCGACAATCTGAGACGAAAATAGTACTATCAGTATCAAGTTGTGTTTATACCCGTCGCTTGTGATGTTGATGGCAAGCACTCCCTGCACTTTGGCGAAGTTAAACCGTGCTAAATATATATGCAAGTTAACTACTTCATCTGAAGATTCCCTGCCAATACATGCAGGTTTGATAGTTTAACAGGAGGGAATAAACTGAAACAAAGAAGATCACAACAGCGAGGCTGAGCAGTGCTAAGGTCGAAGTAGAAGACGTCTTGAACTGGAGGCTTCGCTGTGCTCCAAACTTTGGCAGCAAGGGGCACATCACATTCACACCCCGTCAAAAAAGAAGGGAAACATCACTCTGCTCTCCTCATCCCCGTCTCCTTGCATGATCGCGGTTCTACGGTGCTGGGCATTGGCCAGACCCTAGAGGCATGAATAGAAGGCGGCGGAGCAGATGGGAAATTAACCAAGGCGATGAAAATGTCCGTACAATGAAGGGAGGTTGAAGGGGAGACGACAACGCGGACGGGCAAAACCAGGGCACGAACCAATTGGTTACGCAATTCCTGACCAATCCAAGTAAACGGTACGCGAGATGTGTTTACCTACAGAACCTGAAATCTGTGGGACGCATGAGATTCATCAGAGAGGATAAGTATTGATCCTTGCATCAAGAATTTCTTCTGCGTGGACAGATTGTACAACTGTACAACTTTCTCGACAAATCTGGTATGCCGAATAGGAGGGACGAAGCCGACATCGCAGGTCTAGGAGAACTGCCGAACTGCGAGGGACGAAGCAGACGGCGCGCGCCGCCGCCCCGTGGAGAACGCAAGCTGTGTTGGAAGAAATCTCGAGGAAGACAGAAAGCACAGGACGGCCGGGCCTGTTTACCCATTTTTCTGGGCCTAATCTATGCCTTCCACAGCTGGTCAGCCCGATTAAGGACAGAATTCCTAAGTTAGCCTGCAGAGCAGCAGCCCATTTACGGCGGATCAAGTACGCTGCGCTGGTGACGCGGAGAAAAACGCGAAGGCGGGAGCGATTGGCAGATCTGGAGCGTCTATTAGCTCGATCCAGTGGCCGAGGACGCCAAAACGCTGTGGAAGGGCGTGGGTGACTCCGTTTTGCTGTTTAGTAATAGAGTAAAATGCACTGGCAGTCACTGAACTTGTAAAGAGCGCTCACTTTGGTCACTGTACTTAGAAATACGGCCAATACGGTCACCCAATACGACAAGACGTGATTGTACGGTCACTGTTCATCATATGCCACCCGTCGCCGCTCGGTTTGACCAGTCAGTGCCCGTCCACGTCGGCACTCTCAGGGTTGTTTCTGAAAATTACGCCGGGGGATGTAATTATCCATCCACCCCCCTGAAATATCCCACTCTATAGCGTAATCCCTAAATCCCCACTGCTGGCGACGCCGCCGCCCTCTCCCAAATTCCCCACTCTGCCGCCGACGACGCCGCCCTCTCCCTGCTGTTGCCGCCGCCCTCTTCCGTGCTACTTGCCGGCGGCCTCTCCCTGCTGTTGCCGCCGCCCTCTTCCGTGCTACTTGCCGGCGGCCTCTCCCTGCCGCTTGCCACCGCCCGTTGCTTCACTCCGCCATGTCGACAAGCTCGGTCAGGTCATCGATTGGCGGGCGTTCGGTGGTGGTGCCGCTCATCAGGTGCCCTTCTTGCCGCACTCGTGTGAAGTTCTATCTGTCGAACACGGAGAAGCACGAGGGCTGGGTCTTCTACAGGTGTCCTGTTGGTGTAAGTGGAGTGAATCCCTAGTTCTTCATTTTGGTCGAATTTTGGGAAACTTGTAATGGTGATTTCTGGCGTTTGTTCTTTTCATTTGATCTTCAGGACCATTTCTGGCATTGGGAGTTGGAATACGTTGCATATTTGATGGATAACCAGTTTCTCGTTGGCAATGAAGCCGTAGATGCATTAGGAGCTGCAGAGGATAAGAGGGAAGAGCTGATTCGAGCAAGGAATCGAAGATATGCATGTGGAGGTGCAGGTGTAGGTGCAGTTGATCTTCCAGGCTTTGAAGATGAACATCATGGAAGAGTTGCAGGTGAAATGAGCAATCAGCAAGCACAAGCACTCGTAGGGTTAGGCATTGAAATATTGGTGATGATGAAGGCACTGTTGGCATCACTCATTGTAGTTGCAGTGCTAGTAGCTATTTCTGTGCTGAAGAAGTGATGGAGTGGATGCAAGAGTGATGCAATATGTAGTTGATGCAGTGTTTGCAGTAGCTATTTCACTATTGGTATGTTAGGAGATGAACTGGTACTATGTGGTGGTGCTGTTAGTGTCAAGTGTCAATCTTTTGCATTGTATCTGATGCTTTTGCAATATGTAATGCAAGTGACAATGTTGTATTGCAAATGAAGTTAATGGATCATCCTGGTGTGTTATGAAGATATCATTTTTATGTTATATTTGCCTTGTGTGTGTGCATTGCAAAGCTAGTTGATGATGCTGTCATTTTGGGCACATTTTACTCTGAGTACAATTTGACCATTGTCATATTTGTCGTGTGTGTGCATTGCAAAGCTAGTTGATGCTTGTAGACCATTTTCCTGTTAATTTTGCATGCAAAAAAACTATAGAACTGCTGCAAGTTGAAGATGACAAATGTTATAAGAGTAACTCTTGTTCATTAAGCATAGTCATAAGTAGGGCAAAGAAGTATCTTGTAGAACTGGTTACAAAATGAGCAACAATTGATCCATACTCATGTGCCTACATCATTATGGATCAATTGCAACATTTTCCTACATCACCACTGATTGTAAACTACATGGATTGGGCAAAATGAGATGCTTGCATACTACATGGCTGGTCCACTGTCTCATCACCTGAAGATATCAAACATGGATGTTCTGCTGGCATTCCTTGGCTGACCATCTTCTTGCTGTTGTGAATCATCATCCTGGCTTTTACCCATTGCAATAGATATCAGCCTCATTTCTTCCTTTCTTTGTGCTGCAGCTGCCTCCTTCTCTGCTTTCTTATCTGCTCTTCTTTTTGCTGCAGCAGCCTCTTTCTCTGCTAGCTTCTTGGCAGCTTCTTGTTCTTTTTTAGCCTTCTTCTCAGCCTCCTTCTTTGCTTTGTTCTCAGCAGCTACAGTTTTCTTAACCTCCAAAAGAATCTGCCTTGTCTCTGCTTGAGCCTGCTTTTTTATTGCTGCTTCTTCTTTCTTCTTCTCTCTGTTCAGAGCTGCTGCCTGTCTCTTCCTCTCTGCCTCTGCTGTTTTCTTCTCCTCTTGCAGATGTCTCTTCCTGGCAGCTTCTTCAGCCTTCTTTTCCTGTTCTTCTCTCCTTGCTGCAAGAATAGCATTTTTCTTGTCTTCTAACTCCTTGTCTCTCTGCTTTTTTAATGCAAGTAACTTCTTGGCCATCTCTCCTTGCTGAATGGTGCTTGTGCTCCCTTGGTTTTGATTGATCAACAACTGAGCAGCAGAAAGGAATGTTGACTCTGGAACAGGTCCTTGTGCAATCACTCTTGGCACTGGCCTCTGCATGACACAACATTTGTAGAAATGATCACACAATGAAAGTAGGCTTGGCAAAATATATGAGATCATGTATGACAAAACTTACCCTTTCTATCATTTGATCAACCATGAGATCTTCTATGATAGGATTTTCTGCAAGGTTGTGTTCCTGCTCAAAATGAAGCAACATTTAAGTGATCCATGATTTGCTTGTGGTGTTGTATGACAAAACTGGAACATGTTCTGCAAAAACATACCTGAGTAATGACAGGGTCTTCATCTTCTTGAGGTGCTTCATTATTTACTGGAGGTGCTTCATGATTTGCTTGTGCTTCATGATTTGCTTGTGCTGCTGATGGTGCTTGCATATTTGGAGGAGGTACTCCTGCCTTCAGGTACTTGCATCCTTTAATGTTGTGATCTGGCTCTCCACAGTAGTTGCAGTGCATGATGACACCATGCCTAGACATTTTCTTGCCACCATTACTACAAATTACTTCACCTGGTGCTTTTCTTCTGCTTTTGCATGGCCTGCCTACTTGCTTGGTGTATAATGGTGGCAGAACTGGTGGCCCATTCATCTTCTCCCATTCTATCATGTCTCTACATGGATAGACTATGTTCTTGTATGCCATTTTGAACATGTTCACAGAATAGCATTGATTCACCAATGAAAGAGGGTCAACTCTTTCATGTCTAGCACATGCTATGGCATGTACACAAGGTGTGCCACTCTTCTGCCACCTCTTACAGCTACACTCATTGGTGTGCCAGTCCACAAGGAAGTTCACACCCCTGTCACCTACCTGGAACACCCCATCTCCAGCTCCCTCCACATAGCACAAGTTTGCCCACTCAGTTAGCTTCTCCACCTTTTTCTTGATCTTTGGACAAATATTTCCTTTCATCTTCTCTGCCTCAAGCTGCTTGCTGTAGTGCCTCTGCATCAGTTGGCCTTTGATCCTTTCTAGCATAGAAAGTATAGGTATCTCTCTAGCATCTAGTATGTACCTACAAGTATAAGACATGACTGAGTTAAGTGTGAAACATTGAAGTAAGAACATGCACATAGCAAGTTAATTGGCTTCTCACTTGTTAAAAACTTCACAGTTATTGTTGAGCAATATGTCACACTTGGGAAGATCACTTTGAAATGCTCTAACCCATGTATATGGTTCCAACTCATGCAACCACTTGTAAGCATCCAAGCTGAGATCCTTCATCTCAACCATGTACTGCTCATACTTGACAGAGGTGGTACTTCTTGCTATCTTCCAAAGTTGATTCTTAAGAACATCCCCTTTGAATTGTTGCTGAAAGTTCTGCCACATGTGTCTGACACAGAACCTGTGTTCTGACTCTGGAAATAACTCATCCACAGCATTGATAAGGCCCTATAATAACAAAAGATAAACATAAGCATGGACTACTAAATATGGAGTACTACTTATATTACAATTGATGTTGTTTACCTTTTGTTTGTCTGACATAATGGTCCATGGAGCAGTATTAAAGATAGCAAGATCATTCTTTAGTCTTTCAAGGAACCAACACCAATTAGGCTTGTCTTCCACTTCAACTACAGCTACTGAAATTGGAAAAATACAATCATTTGGGTCTATCCCAACAGCAGTGAGTAGCTGTCCTCTGTACCTTGTCTTGATATGACAGCCATCAAGGAATATCATAGGCCTACATCCTTGCAAGAACCCTCTTTTGCATGCATCTAGACACATATAGGCTTTATTAAACCTTGCTTTACTATCTAGTGCAACAAAGAATGAGGTCCCAGGGTTACTTCTTCTCAACTCATTACCATAGTCCCAGAGCATCTTGTATTGGCCTTATTCATCACCATAAATTATTTTCATTGCTAGCCTCCTAGCTCTTTGTAACTTGGTCCTAGTTGGGGTCATATGCCACTCCTTTTGGACAACTCTAGAAAAGTTCCTCAAATTCATGTCTTGGTCAGCTCTAAAGCTCTCAAGATACTTCTGTGCTAGAAATGGTGCTGTGAAAGCCTTGATCTTCCACTTCTTGGTACAAGTGTGCTCATCCACATATTTCTTGACCATGAAACACTTGGTCCTGCTATCATATGAAGCCCAAAGATACCAAGTACAGTCCTCATCACATGTTGCCTTCACTCTTTTCTTATCATTGACTGGCAACTTCACATCTACCCTGTTTTTGCAGCAGTACTCCTTGATGGCTTTCCTCAAGAGCTCAACAGTTTGGAAAACTTGACCAACATGAAACTTGGGACAATGAAGATCCTCTGGTCTAAAAGCCTTGAACTTCATGAATACCTCTTCATCATCAGAATCTGGTGCCCACAAGTCATCACCCTCTGATTCATAGAACTCATCTTCATGATCATATGCTGGTGCTTTATCTGCATCTTTCTCATTTCCTTTCACAGCTTCTTTTCCCTTTTGAACCTTTTGCTTCCCTTTGTCTTCTTTCTTCTTCTCTGTCTCCACAGGCTCATCCATATCTACATTATCAGCAAACAAATCGTCATCACCATCACTTATGTCATAGTCACTATCCACTATGGCTCCAGGATCAAAGTCAGAGTCATCTGAGTCAGTATCAGCATCTTCCAGGAATTCAGAACTGCATTTTTGTCTGGTTTTCCTTTTGCATACTCTTGATGATCCAGCTTCATCACTTCCTTGTTGTTTTGACTCCAGCACTACATCTGGAGCCATAACATTTTCATCCTGCTCAACAGAAGAACAATTCCTCCTTGCAAACACATAATTGCCCACATTAACATCTGAGCTCTCTGGATACACAACTTGTATTGGGATTGCTTCACCTTCAGGCACATCAACATCTGTCTCTGCATTTACAGCCTCAGTACTTTCTGCCTCATCAACTCTTGTCTTAGAAGGACTAAACACTGGAGGTAGCTGCACTCTTGGGAAATTGACCACATCATCATCATCATTGTTTGAATTCAGACTGTCTTCATGGTCTAAGTAGAGACTGAATGAGTGGTGGCCAAGATCAACAAATGTTATCATCTGGTCTGTGTCTCCATCTCCTCTTATTTCTCTCAAGCCATTCTTCTGCAAGGTTAGGATTGGAATGCAGTAGTACACCTTGAGCCTTCCTGCCATCTCCCAACCAATCTCCTCAACTAGGTGCTCAACCATGATTGGGGACCATGTCACTGTATCCAGATCATCATACCACAACACATGCCCATTGACATAAGAACGGTTGCTACCTTTGCCAAGGAAATATCCACCATGGTTAAATTGAACTGAAAATTTCCTGCTGCGTGGTCCTACAAAGATGAAAACAGAGCACAATTCTGTCAACATATATTACAAGGAACCACCTTTCCTAACCTAAAACCCTAACCGTATGTTCAAACATCTAAAAGGCCTACAATTGCATCATAATGACCTCCAAGCAAACACTTAGCCCCCAATTTCTCAGGAAAAAACCATACACCGAAAACCCCCAATTTGTCAGGAAAAAACCCTAGCTTAAATCTTGTGAAATCTTGCGGGCAAAATTGGCCACCTACATCTCCATGTGCACAATGCGAAACCCTAAATCGCGCAATCACAGACTGCAAGCACCAATCATGGCGGATGTAAGTGGAGTGGGGCTTACCATACAAAGGTGGAGGAGCTCCATCTGGTCGACGAACAGGGGCCATCCTGAGGAGGATGCGGCGCCCCTCCGGCAGCGACAAAAATGCGGCGCACCTCCGCGGCAACTCCGGCCCTTCCGCGATCTCGATGACCGGAGATGGTGCGCTGCCGCCGACGATCGCCTCCTCTGCTCTCCTCCTCCTCCCCTCGTTATGATCGAAGCCGAACAGGCAAGGCGATTTCGGCTAAAGCACAGCGAACCAGGGGGGATTCTGCAAAAACACCACGGTACCGCCTGCTTAATGCCAGCTGGCGTCTAGGATTGGTCAACACGTGGTCAAACCGAGCGGCGACGGGTGGCATACGATGAACAGTGACCGTACAATCACGTCTTGTCGTATTGGGTGACCGTATTGGCCGTATTTCTAAGTACAGTGACCAAAGTGAGCGCTCTTCGCAAGTTCAGTGACTGCCAATGCATTTTACTCTTAGTAATATATATAGTCATACAACCTTTTGTATTTACCTCATTGTATAAGAAAATTTCTGCATATTTCCTGCATCTGTACATATATATGAGTTGAGATCCTTTGCAATAGCGTAGTGTGGATGACATATGGGGCCAAGTCCCACATGGCAGTGACTGTACTGCATCGTATGATACTGCAAAAGATCCTAACCCCATATAGCCTTGTCCCTCCTCAAATGAATGTATCTAGCACTAATTTGATGATAGATACATCCATTTAAAGGACAAGCTTTTTCGGACAGAGGGAGTATTTTCTAACAAGCCCTAAGTTTTTTTGGCATGCCGCAACTCATGTTCGATCCCATCTACCGCCGCTGCTGTACTGCCCCGCGCGTGTCTCTCTGGTCAAAATCCCCAGCCGTGACGTCTCGCTGCCGGTGCAGCCGCACGCGTTCTCTCTCATCTCGCCTTCAGCGGCTGCACACGCGTCCATGGTTGCACGCGCCTGCTGCACATGCCCCGACTGTCTGCGTGCTGACTTCCGCCCGTCCGTTCGCCGCCTGCTCACATGATGCACTCGGCCACGTCCGGCAAAATTTCGTGTTTTGACCCTTTTCGTGTACTTTAGCAGGATCTGACCTTGGTTGGAATTTTATTTGGGATTTGACCCTTTTGGCTATCACTACAGACCCTGGTGGTAGCTTTTGACAGCCTACTGCCGCACCGCTCGGCGGTAGGTGGCATAGACAACTGTTTGGCCGTTAACGGCCTGCGACGTGGCAAAGTACGTACCCTACCGTCGTGGCCCGCGGCGGTAGGATAGCAGAACCTACCGCCGGGGTCCATGGCGGTAGGGTCCTGGATAAGGTTGTGAGGGGTGGGGCTGTGCTCCCCGACCCACTCATTCACCCCCATTCCCCATTCTCACTCTTTCGAGCTAAAGGCCTCTTCTCTCTCTTCTCCTCACACAAGGCCCTCTCAGATCTCACTCATTTGCTTGAGGTTTGTCCGGTGGATTCGGAGCACTTTCATCACCCAAGGTACCTCCCTCACTTCCCCTAATTTTGGTTGGTTGGAATCATGTATTTTGCTCATTTTGTTGCAAACCCTAGTTCATGATTTTTTGTGTGGTGAAATCAATGTATATGATGCATTTAGGGTAATGTTTGTGCTTTGACAATGTATTGTGTGACTAGCATTTGGGGTACTAAGAACTAGCATTTAGGGTTTTGTTAGGGTTAGGTTTAATGTCATGGTTAGGGTTAAGGTTATGGTTAGGGTTATGCTTAAGTATATGCTTACGATGACCGTATAGTAGTTACCCCTTGAATTGTAGCTCGATCTAGTCCTAGGGTTAGAGTCTTTGTTAAGAAACGTTAGGATTTTTGCCTTGGATGACCGTTATAGTAATCCCTCGACTTGTAGGATGGGATCAATCATCTTTGTTGAGATGTCTGCGGAGGCGACGGCGAAGCATGAACATGTAGTCATTGAGGAAAAGATGGACCCGTGGGTCGCAGCCGCCAATGCATTAAATGCGGCTTGTAGAGACTTTTGAAATTACTATGTGTCCAAGTGCGATGATGACAAAGTTAAGTTGTATGAAGCTAAAGATAAAAACAGAAGCAAGCTCAAGAAGGAAGAGAAATTTCATAGACGTGCTCTTGCAAAGCAAATTGCATTGTGCGAAACAAGGGATGAAATGCATGAGATGGACTTTAAAAACCCTAGCCAGATCATTGACTGGCTAGTTAGGCAACCAAAATCACCGATAGCTAGTCGGGCTTCTCGTTGGGCTTGGGTTCGTGAAAGAAATGATGTCATTTGTTGCAATCCGGGGCCGTACGACAAAGATGTCGTGTTGATGGACGAATAAACGGGGTTGAACCACATGATGTCGTAGTGTCAATTGGACTATAATGGCATGTATTCTTATCATTTATGTAACCTATGTCATTTGAACTTCTACTTATGTTCTGTAAGCTATGTCATTTGAATTCATTCTTATGTTATGTACCTTCTGTCATTTGAACCCGTGAGAACTTTGTGTCTTAGGTCATTCTAAATAACCTATGCTTTGTGTTTGTCTTATATCATTTGATTTAAGTTTTGGTTTGTTCAATTTCCTGTATCATGAAAAAAAGACCCCGACGTTGCAGATAGAATATGAGAAGTGTGAAGGAGAACGACGTCGTAGGATGATGATGGAGCTTAAAAATGGATTAAGAGTTGTGAAGAGGAAAACACAACTATGAGTGATTTCAACAAGTATGTTTTCTGTGACTTCCCTGAAGAGCTCGAGAAAGAAAAATGGAAGATAGTTCTCGAGTTCCAAGAGAAGGAAGATGAGTGTAGATGGACTTTGGCAATGGAGATAGCGTTCTCCATAAGCATTGATGAATTCACCGAGCTGGACATGGCAAAGCCCGGGCAGATCATTGGATGGGCAATCAAACAAGGAGTGTCGGAGAATCTAACCCGACGAGCTCGATGGTCCTAGTTCCATGAGGAAAAGGGTTCGATGATCCATTAGGAGGGTTCTGCCAAGTATCAACCGAAGCCTAATCCACAACGTGGTGCACAAGTCGAACGTTGATGTGGATCGAACCTCGGTGGCAAGATCCGATGTGTTATTGCGTCCTGATCTTTCACGACACTCCACCTTTAGTAGCAGCAATCTCTCACCCGCGCACGCGATGTACACGAAGTAGAGGGTTTGAACCTTGCGGCCCAGCACGAGAAAATCAATCTCGACAAAGGTACTCACGCGCAAAACAATTTCCAAAAATAGAAATCGCAACACAGAGGTTTTCTAAAGATCCCTCCAAAACTTGATATAGGTGTCTACCACATCGTTTCTATTTCATAAAAAAATAACCTGCCTTTACATGATCGCATCCTCTATTACTTATAGCTGATCCGACTAATCAACTTGACCGTCACGTAGAAGTAATCTATCCCTACATGCTACGCACAAGTCAAAAGGAAACTAAGACTATAATCTATCCTGGACTCTATACTATATTTAATTAGTTACCTTTTACATCTCGGCAACAAACACCACATATTTATCTTCACTGTAGGTGGACCCCATCCCAAGTCCTTGAGAGATAGATGACCACGTACATCTCCTTCCCGTACATGTTCCTTGCGTGGTAAAAATAGGAACACAAATCCTTCTTTAAACCTTCCTTTAACTCCTTTTATATCTCCAAGTAAATAGCCATAATTCTTGGTTGCATGCACCGAATGAATTTTGCCTCCTACAATTGGAACAGAATAGCATTCTAGTCTGGCTTCCATCTCATGTTTCTCTCTCTTTATTTCCTAGATCATTGTATGCATGTCAAGTCCTGAAATAAATCTTATCTGGTCCTGAGCCTGGACATGTTTCTCCTTTTGGCCTATATTAATTATGTGCGATGCATCAACGTGCATGCAAGTATTAACTAGTGTATCCTCATCTTCATTACTTGGCCGGAGATACTCCGTTGTAGATGCTTTGTATTTTCGGACAACATCGGCTTCAAATGGAACGTCGACGACCTCAGTGTTTTCATTATAGCAGGTCGTATCATCCTTTCCCCCTTGAATGGAAACCATCCTCGATTTCGACTCAATCTCTTCATCAATATTTCCATGCAAATACTAAATGGTGATGACGGAAATTTCAGTAGCTTCAACCTTTTTATTTTCTTCTTTTTGCTCTTTTATCTTCTCAAGATGTTCTTTCCTCCAAGAAATAAAACGCTCCTCACCCATAGGCACAAGGTTGCACTTCTTACCCCTCTTGACAGTATATGTGTGTGTTTTGCAATCATACGCCACATCATGATCTTTGTACCATGGCTCACCCAATAACAAGTGACATGAAATCATCGCTGCTGGAATCACGTCGCACAAAACCTCACAAAATTAATTACCCCACAAAAAAGGTACCTTAGTTTGGTGCGTGACAGTGAGCTCTTCATGACCCCAACGAAATAGGTATGGTTGCGGACGTGTTGTCACTGGTAGATTCAACTTTTCCACCATCTCGATGCTTGTAGTGTTGATCAAATTCATGTGATCGATCGTCATGACACATGATCTCTCTCTCACCACCACATGGGAGTGAAAAAGCCCAGTCCAACGGCCTTCCTCCTCCAACTGAAATCTATAGCTTAACTTACTGAATAACGATGCACTCGCCATCTTCTCCATAGTGTCATGAACAACCTGATGCTCTGAATACCACCTGATGTGGACCGAACCTCGGTGGCGAGATCCGATCTGTTATTGCGTCCCGATCTTTCACGACACTCCACCTTTAGTAGCAGCAACCTCTCACCCGCGCATGCGATGTACACGAAGTAGAGGGTTTGAACCTTGCGGCCCAGCACGAGAAAACCAATTTCGACGAAGGTACTCATGCGCAAAACAATTTCCACAAAGAGAAATCGCAACACAGAGATTTTTTAAAGATCCCTCCAAAACTTGATATAGGTGTCTACCCTGAGAAACACATCGTTTCTATTTTATAAAAAAATAACCTGCCTTTACATGATCGCATCCTCTATTACTTATAGCTGATCCGACTAATCAACTTGACCGTCACGTAGAAGTAATCTATCCCTACATGCTACGCACAAGTCAAAAGGAAATTAAGACTATAATCTATCCTGGACTCTATACTATATTTAGTTAGTTGCCTTTTACATCTCGGCAACAAACACCATGTATTTATCTTCACTGTAGGTGGACCCCATCCCAAGTCCTTGAGAGATAGATGACCACGTACATCTCCTTCCCGTACATGTTCCTTGCGTGGTAAAAATAGGAACAGAAATCCTTCTTTAAACCTTCCTTTAACTCCTTTTATATCTCCAAGTAAATAGCCATAATTCTTGGTTGCATGCACCGAATGAATTTTGCCTCCTACAATTGGAACAGAATAGCATTCTAGTCTGGCTTCCATCTCATGTTTCTCCCTCTTTATTTCCTAGATCATTGTATGCATGTCAAGTCCTGAAATAAATCTTATCTGGTCCTGAGCCTGGACATGTTTCTCCTTTTGGCCTATATTAATTATGTGCGATGCATCAACGTGCATGCAAGTATTAACTAGTGTATCCTCATCTTCATTACTTGGCCGGAGATACTCCGTTGTAGATGCTTTGTATTTTCGGACAACATCGGCTTCAAATGGAACGTCGACGACCTCAGTGTTTTCATTACAGCAGGTCGTATCATCCTTTCCCCCTTGAATGGAAACCATCCTCGATTTCGACTCAATCTCTTCATCAATATTTCCATGCAAATACTAAATGGTGATGACGGAAATTTCAGTAGCTTCAACCTTTTTATTTTCTTCTTTTTGCTCTTTTATCTTCTCAAGATGTTCTTTCCTCCAAGAAATAAAACGCTCCTCACCCATAGGCACAAGGTTGCACTTCTTACCCCTCTTGACAGTATATGTGTGTGTTTTGCAATCATACGCCACATCATGATCTTTGTACCATGGCTCACCCAATAACAAGTGACATGAAATCATCGCTGCTGGAATCACGTCGCACAAAACCTCACAAAATTAATTACCCCACAAAAAAGGTACCTTAGTTTGGTGCGTGACAGTGAGCTCTTCATGACCCCAACGAAATAGGTATGGTTGCGGACGTGTTTTCACTGGTAGATTCAACTTTTCCACCATCTCGATGCTTGTAGTGTTGATCAAATTCATGTGATCGATCGTCATGACACATGATCTCTCTCTCACCACCACATGGGAGTGAAAAAGCCCAGTCCAACGGCCTTCCTCCTCCAACTGAAATCTATAGCTTAACTTACTGAATAACGATGCACTCGCCATCTTCTCCATAGTGTCATGAACAACCTGATGCTCTGAATACCACCTGATGTGGACCGAACCTCGGTGGCGAGATCCGATCTGTTATTGCGTCCCGATCTTTCACGACACTCCACCTTTAGTAGCAGCAACCTCTCACCCGCGCATGCGATGTACACGAAGTAGAGGGTTTGAACCTTGCGGCCCAGCACGAGAAAACCAATTTCGACGAAGGTACTCATGCGCAAAACAATTTCCACAAAGAGAAATCGCAACACAGAGATTTTTTAAAGATCCCTCCAAAACTTGATATAGGTGTCTACCCTGAGAAACACATCGTTTCTATTTTATAAAAAAATAACCTGCCTTTACATGATCGCATCCTCTATTACTTATAGCTGATCCGACTAATCAACTTGACCGTCACGTAGAAGTAATCTATCCCTACATGCTACGCACAAGTCAAAATGAAACTAATACTATAATCTATCCTGGACTCTATACTATATTTAGTTAGTTGCCTTTTACATCTCGGCAACAAACACCATGTATTTATCTTCACTGTAGGTGGACCCCATCCCAAGTCCTTGAGAGATAGATGACCACGTACATCTCCTTCCCGTACATGTTCCTTGCGTGGTAAAAATAGGAACACAAATCCTTCTTTAAACCTTCCTTTAACTCCTTTTATATCTCCAAGTAAATAGCCATAATTCTTGGTTGCATGCACCGAATGAATTTTGCCTCCTACAATTGGAACAGAATAGCATTCTAGTCTGGCTTCCATCTCATGTTTCTCCCTCTTTATTTCCTAGATCATTGTATGCATGTCAAGTCCTGAAATAAATCTTATCTGGTCCTGAGCCTGGACATGTTTCTCCTTTTGGCCTATATTAATTATGTGCGATGCATCAACTTGCATGCAAGTATTAACTAGTGTATCCTCATCTTCATTACTTGGCCGGAGATACTCCGGTGTAGATGCTTTGTATTTTCGGACAACATCGGCTTCAAATGGAACGTCGACGACCTCAGTGTTTTTATTACAGTAGGTCGTATGATCCTCTCCCCCTTGAATGGAAACCGTCCTCGGTTTCGACTCAATCTCTTCATCAATATTTCCATGCAAATACTGAATGGTGATGACCGAAATTTCAGTAGCTTCAACCTTCTTATTTTCTTATTTTTGCTCTTTTATCTTCTCAAGATGTTCTTTCCTCCAAGAAATAAAACGCTCCTCACCCATAGGCACAAGGTTGCACTTCTTACCCCTCTTGACAGTATATGTGTGTGTTTTGCAATCATACGCCACATCATGATCTTTGTACCATGGCTCACCCAATAACAAGTGACATGAAATCATTGCTGCTGGAATCACGTCGCACAAAACGTCACAAAATTAATTACCCAACAAAAAAGGTACCTTAGTTTGGTGCGTGACAGTGAGCTCTTCATGACCCCAACGAAATAGGTATGGTTGCGGACGTGTTGTCACTGGTAGATTCAACTTTTCCACCAACTCGATGCTTGCAGCGTTGATCAAACATCGATCGTCATGGCACATGATCTCTCTCTCACCACCACACGGGAGTGAAAAATCCCAGTCCAACGGCCTTCCTCCTCCAACTGAAATCTATAGCTTAACTTACTGAATAACGATGCACTCGCCATCTTCTCCATAGTGTCATGAACAACCTGATGCTCTGAATACCACCTGATGTGGACCGAACCTCAGTGGCGAGATCCGATCTGTTATTGCGTCCCGATCTTTCACGACACTCCACCTTTAGTAGCAGCAACCTCTCACCCGCGCATGCGATGTACACGAAGTAGAGGGTTTGAACCTTGCGGCCCAGCACGAGAAAACCAATTTCGACGAAGGTACTCATGCGCAAAACAATTTCCACAAAGAGAAATCGCAACACAGAGATTTTTTAAAGATCCCTCCAAAACTTGATATAGGTGTCTACCCTGAGAAACACATCGTTTCTATTTCATAAAAAAATAACCTGCCTTTACATGATCGCATCCTCTATTACTTATAGCTGATCCGACTAATCAACTTGACCGTCACGTAGAAGTAATCTATCCCTACATGCTACGCACAAGTCAAAAGGAAACTAAGACTATAATCTATCCTGGACTCTATACTATATTTAGTTAGTTGCCTTTTACATCTCGGCAACAAACACCATGTATTTATCTTCACTGTAGGTGGACCCCATCCCAAGTCCTTGAGAGATAGATGACCACGTACATCTCCTTCCCGTACATGTTCCTTGCATGGTAAAAATAGGAACACAAATCCTTCTTTAAACCTTCCTTTAACTCCTTTTATATCTCCAAGTAAATAGCCATAATTCTTTGTTGCATGCACCGAATGAATTTTGCCTCCTACAATTGGAACAGAATAGCATTCTAGTCTGGCTTCCATCTCATGTTTCTCCCTCTTTATTTCCTAGATCATTGTATGCATGTCAAGTCCTGAAATAAATCTTATCTGGTCCTGAGCCTGGACATGTTTCTCCTTTTGGCCTATATTAATTATGTGCGATGCATCAACGTGCATGCAAGTATTAACTAGTGTATCCTCATCTTCATTACTTGGCCGGAGATACTCCAGTGTAGATGCTTTGTATTTTCGGACAACATCGGCTTCAAATGGAACGTCGACGACCTCAGTGTTTTTATTACAGCAGGTCGTATCATCCTCTCCCCCTTGAATGGAAACCGTCCTCGGTTTCGACTCAATCTCTTCATCAATATTTCCATGCAAATACTGAATGGTGATGACCGAAATTTCAGTAGCTTCAACCTTCTTATTTTCTTCTTTTTGCTCTTTTATCTTCTCAAGATGTTCTTTCCTCCAAGAAATAAAATGCTCCTCACCCATAGGCACAAGGTTGCACTTCTTACCCCTCTTGACAGTATATGTGTGTGTTTTGCAATCATACGCCACATCATGATCTTTGTACCATGGCTCACCCAATAACAAGTGACATGAAATCATCGCTGCTGGAATCACGTCGCACAAAACCTCACAAAATTAATTACCCCACAAAAAAGGTACCTTAGTTTGGTGCGTGACAGTGAGCTCTTCATGACCCCAACGAAATAGGTATGGTTGCGGACGTGTTTTCACTGGTAGATTCAACTTTTCCACCATCTCGATGCTTGTAGTGTTGATCAAATTCATGTGATCGATCGTCATGACACATGATCTCTCTCTCACCACCACATGGGAGTGAAAAAGCCCAGTCCAACGGCCTTCCTCCTCCAACTGAAATCTATAGCTTAACTTACTGAATAACGATGCACTCGCCATCTTCTCCATAGTGTCATGAACAACCTGATGCTCTGAATACCACCTGATGTGGACCGAACCTCGGTGGCGAGATCCGATCTGTTATTGCGTCCCGATCTTTCACGACACTCCACCTTTAGTAGCAGCAACCTCTCACCCGCGCATGCGATGTACACGAAGTAGAGGGTTTGAACCTTGCGGCCCAGCACGAGAAAACCAATTTCGACGAAGGTACTCATGCGCAAAACAATTTCCACAAAGAGAAATCGCAACACAGAGATTTTTTAAAGATCCCTCCAAAACTTGATATAGGTGTCTACCCTGAGAAACACATCGTTTCTATTTTATAAAAAAATAACCTGCCTTTACATGATCGCATCCTCTATTACTTATAGCTGATCCGACTAATCAACTTGACCGTCACGTAGAAGTAATCTATCCCTACATGCTACGCACAAGTCAAAAGGAAACTAATACTATAATCTATCCTGGACTCTATACTATATTTAGTTAGTTGCCTTTTACATCTCGGCAACAAACACCATGTATTTATCTTCACTGTAGGTGGACCCCATCCCAAGTCCTTGAGAGATAGATGACCACGTACATCTCCTTCCCGTACATGTTCCTTGCGTGGTAAAAATAGGAACACAAATCCTTCTTTAAACCTTCCTTTAACTCCTTTTATATCTCCAAGTAAATAGCCATAATTCTTGGTTGCATGCACCGAATGAATTTTGCCTCCTACAATTGGAACAGAATAGCATTCTAGTCTGGCTTCCATCTCATGTTTCTCCCTCTTTATTTCCTAGATCATTGTATGCATGTCAAGTCCTGAAATAAATCTTATCTGGTCCTGAGCCTGGACATGTTTCTCCTTTTGGCCTATATTAATTATGTGCGATGCATCAACTTGCATGCAAGTATTAACTAGTGTATCCTCATCTTCATTACTTGGCCGGAGATACTCCGGTGTAGATGCTTTGTATTTTCGGACAACATCGGCTTCAAATGGAACGTCGACGACCTCAGTGTTTTTATTACAGTAGGTCGTATGATCCTCTCCCCCTTGAATGGAAACCGTCCTCGGTTTCGACTCAATCTCTTCATCAATATTTCCATGCAAATACTGAATGGTGATGACCGAAATTTCAGTAGCTTCAACCTTCTTATTTTCTTATTTTTGCTCTTTTATCTTCTCAAGATGTTCTTTCCTCCAAGAAATAAAACGCTCCTCACCCATAGGCACAAGGTTGCACTTCTTACCCCTCTTGACAGTATATGTGTGTGTTTTGCAATCATACGCCACATCATGATCTTTGTACCATGGCTCACCCAATAACAAGTGACATGAAATCATTGCTGCTGGAATCACGTCGCACAAAACGTCACAAAATTAATTACCCAACAAAAAAGGTACCTTAGTTTGGTGCGTGACAGTGAGCTCTTCATGACCCCAACGAAATAGGTATGGTTGCGGACGTGTTGTCACTGGTAGATTCAACTTTTCCACCAACTCGATGCTTGCAGCGTTGATCAAACATCGATCGTCATGGCACATGATCTCTCTCTCACCACCACACGGGAGTGAAAAAGCCCAGTCCAACGGCCTTCCTCCTCCAACTGAAATCTATAGCTTAACTTACTGAATAACGATGCACTCGCCATCTTCTCCATAGTGTCATGAACAACCTGATGCTCTGAATACCACCTGATGTGGACCGAACCTCGGTGGCGAGATCCGATCTATTATTGCGTCTCGATCTTTCACGACACTCCACCTTTAGTAGCAACAACCTCTCACCCGCGCATGCGATGTACACGAAGTAGAGTGTTTGAACCTTGCGGCCCAGCACGAGAAAACCAATTTCGACGAAGGTACTCACGTGCAAAACAATTTCCACAAAGAGAAATCGCAACGCCGAGGTTTTCTAAAGATCCCTCCAAAACTTGATACAGGTGTCTACCCTGAGAAACACATCGTTTCTATTTCTTAAAAAAATAACCTGCCTTTACATGATCACATCCTCTATTACTTATAGCTGATCCGACTAATCAACTTGTCTGTCATGTAGAAGTAATCTATCCCGACATGCTACGCACAAGTCAAAAGGAAACTAAGACTATAATCTATCCTGGACTCTATACTATATTTAATTAGTTGCCTTATACATCTCGGCAACAAACACCATGTATTTATCTTCACTGTAGGTGGACCCCATCCCAAGTCCTTGAGAGATAGATGACCACGTACATCTCCTTCCCGTACATGTTCCTTGCGTGGTAAAAATAGGAACACAAATCCTTCTTTAAACCTTCCTTTAACTCCTTTTATATCTCCAAGTAAATAGCCATAATTCTTGGTTGCATGCACCGAATGAATTTTGCCTCCTACAATTGTAACAGAATAGCATTCTAGGCTGGCTTCCATCTCATGTTTCTCTCTCTGTATTTCTTGGATCATTGTATGCATGTCAAGTCCTGAAATAAATCTTATCTGGTCCCGAGCCTGGACATGTTTCTCCTTTTGGCCTATATTAATTATGTGCGATGCATCAACGTGCATGCAAGTATTAACTAGTGTATCCTCATCTTCATTACTTGGCCGAAGATAGTCTGGTGTAGATGCTTTGTATTTTCGGACAACATCGGCTTTAGATGGAACGTCGACGACCTCAGTGTTTTTATTACAGCAGGTCGTATCAAACGTATTAAGGCGATTAGGGCCTACTTTCCGGCTTATTAGGCAATGAAGCTATTTCCCGGTGTAGAACACTTGTCATTTGGATATTTGGCATTTGAACCAATGCTCTAAGTCATTTAAATTTGGTAGATGAAACTTGATGTAATGAACTTCATGTAATGATGTGATGTTATTTATGCATTTCTGTGGTATTTAAACATGTCGATTGAATGTTTGTCAGAACTGATCAATGCTCTAAGTCATTTACATAGTGACGATGTAATGCCATTTACATTGTATGGCTAAAAAAGAAAGGCAAAGGCAAAGGTCTAAAATAGAAAGGCAAAGGAAAAGGCAGGTAGCATGGCCATCTTACTGCCATGGCCCTTGGCGGTAGGGTGACCAACCCTATCACAGAAAAGGGCAGAGTTTTTGTCATAGAGCAGGTGGCCACCCTACTGCCATGGCCCTTGGCGGTAGGGTGGCCAACCCTACCGCAGAAAAGAGCAAATTTTTCGTCACAGAGCATGTGGCCACCCTACCGCCATGGACCTCGGCGGTAGGGTGGCCAACCCTACCGTGGAACAGGGCGACGTTTTCGTCACAGAGCAGGTGGCCACCCTACCGCCGAACAAGGCGCCGTTTTCGTCACAGAGCAGGTGGCCACCCTACCGCCATGGCTCACGGCGGTCCGTCGACATATCCTACCGCCAAGATGCCTGGCGGCAGGGGTGCAAAGCAGAGTTTGCCTGGTTTTTCATCATTTTCAGGAGTCGCAGTAACTCACATCATAGCACAACAAATGAAGTGCACAATCATGTAAAAATTAAGGCTACGACATAGTTCATGACTTGCAAATTAAGTACATAGTTCATCACAAGTTCTCGAATCGAAGACATAGTTCATTACAAGTTTCTCAAATCAAAGACATAGTTCATGACAAGTTTGTCGAATCAAAGGCATAGTTCATGACAAGTTTCTCGAATCTAAGGCCTTATTGGGTCACATGAGGCCATTTTCCTTTCTTGTCGTGCGCCTCATCCTCCTCTTGGGCTTCACGAGCCCTTGCAAGCTTTCTTGCCCTCTCCTCTTCACGAGCAATCTTCTCCTTGCATGCCCTCTCCTCCTCACGCTTCTTTCGCTCCATCTTCTCCTTTTGACGACGCTCTTCATCCAAGCCTCTCTAAAATGCTTCTTCAAACAACCGATGCCTGATACATATCCAACGTATCTAATTTTTGATTGTTCCATGTTGTTATATTATCATTCTTGGATGTTTTACAACCATTTTATAATCATTTTTGGTACTAACCTATTGACATAGTGCCCAGTGCCAGTTGTTGTCTTCTGCTTGTTTTTCACATCACAGCAAATCAATACCAAACGGAGTCCAAACGCAGCAAAACTTTTTGTGGATTTTTTGGACCAGAAGACACCGTATGGGACAAGAAAGTACCTGAGGGGTGTTCCAAGGGGAGCACAACCCACCAGAGCGCACCTGGGGGCCCATGCATGCCCAGGTGGGTTGTGCCCACCTCGGTGGCCTCCCGCACCGTCTCTTTGCTCTATAAATACCTCAATATTCTAGAAACCCTAGGGGAGTCGATGAAAATCAATTCCAGCCGCGACAAGTTCTATAACCACCAGATCTAATCTAGACACCATCACGGATGGGTTCATCATGTTCATTGGTGCCTCTCCGATGATGCGTGAGTAGTTCTTTGTAGAACTACGGGTCTGTAGTTAGTAGCTAGATGGCTTCCATTCTCTCTCTTGATTCTCAATACAATGGTCTCTTGGAGAACCATATGATGTAAGTCTTTTTGCGGTGTGTTTGTTGGGATCCGATGAACTTTGAGTTTATGATCAGATCTATGTTTTTACCCATGAAAGTTATTTGAGTCTACTTTTGATCTATTATATGCATGATTGATTATAGCCTCATATTTCTTCTCCAATATTTGGGTTTTGTTTGGCCAACTTGATCTATTTATCTTGCAATGGGAAGAGGTCCTTTGTGATGGGTTCGACGGTGCTTGATCCCAGTGACAGAAAGTGAAACGACACGTATGTATCGTTGCTATTAAGGATAACAAGATGGGGTCTATTTCTACATAAATAGATCTTCTCTACATCATGTCATCGTTCTTATTGCATTACTCCATTTTCCATGAACTTAATACACTAGATGCATGCTGGATAGCGGTTGATGTGTTGAGTAATAGTAGTAGATGCAGGCAGGAGTCGTTCTACTAATCTTGGATGTGATGCCTATATGATGATCATTGCCTGGATATCGTCATGATTATTTGAAGTTCTATCAAGTGCCCAACAGTAATTGTTTTCCCACCGTTTGCTATTTTTCTCGAGAGAAGCCACTAGTGAAACCTACAACCCCCGGGTCTCTTCTTTAATATATTTGCCTTCGCGATCTATTTTATTTGCTTTTCTTTTCAGTTTTATTAAACCAAAAATACAAAAATACTTTGCTGCAATTTATTTTGTTTGCGATCCATCTATCCAATCTATTACAACTTTCTCACGTTCATTTGCCAATTTTTGGCGCCGTTTCCCGAAAGGGATTGACAACCCCTTTAACACGTCGGGTTGCGAGTATTTGTTATTTGTGTGCAGGGGCTGTTTACGTTGTTTTGCAAGGTTCTCCTACTGGTTCAATACCCTTGGTCTCATCACCGAGGGAAATACCTATCATCGTTGTGCTGCATCATCCCTTCCTCTTTGGGGAAATACCGACGTAGTTCTAGCAGATATCGCTGCCTCCTTAGACAATCTCGATGTTGATCTTTTTTAACATCTTCTGGCACATCTTGATCTATCCATGCGAAGTACTTACAAAGTGGAGGCAGCGACTACGTAGGAAGAACAAATTTGGTTACTAGTAATATAGGTTCAAGTTGAAGCAACATTGCGAATACTCTTTGAACTTGAACGGCATACCAGCGGTACATCATAGGCATGAGTTGGACGAGGACGGTCATAGGCATAGTTGGGAAAAACAAAATATCTTCTTCCTTCTGTCCATGACTTCTTGTGGTCGGTGGATACCTTCACTTTGCAAACATCTCCACACCAGCATGATGGAGTTCTCATATCTTTGTCATTCACCTTATCCAACTTGGCCTCTGCCCACTTGTCCGGCATGTCCTCGCGGTTAGCACACGGGGGCCTCATCATGGAACCGGATGAAGCCATGCCTATGAAGAACAATTGGGTTGTTAGTAGGGTAAATAAGCATGTATAGATGCAAGAAAAACAATAAACAAGAACGAATTAAGTCAATAAATTTAATTACCATTCGTATTATTTCAACCATCGGGGTTATGTAAAATGTCAATAGGCCTTCTTCTATCAACCCTTCTCATCCTACGACCACGACCACCGGCTCCTCTAAGACTCGACCATCCTCCACGCCCACCAATAGTGCCTCCTCGTCCACTACCTCTAAGATTCGTCCGTCCTCCACGGCCACCACTCCTACCTCCTCATATGCTGCCGAAACCTCTTTGGCCACCCGTTTGACTAGTGGGAGTGTTGGCATCGGTCCATGGCCTTTTGGTGCATTTACTAACATTATGTCCCAACTCGTCACATTGACCACAACCTGTTGATGTCCGGTGCCTCCATGAAATGGCTGCTACCAAATTGTTTCATTCCGGTGTATCCAGCTAGATCATCCATGTCACCCCTAAACCTCTTCTTTCTTCTTCTTCCCTTTGTAGGCACCATGAGTTCGGGATCAGGGACGATGTGTGGTCCATCATACTCAAGCCACTATGATTGATCGAGAAGAGGATGAAGCCTAGGAGAACATGTCAACCTCATTTGTCCAATGTGAACTAGTGCAACTGCATGGTGGTACCACCGGATACGTTTAAGTTTCTGAACCTTGTCGCGGTCATCATGTGTGAACAAGGCCAATGATACATGTGAGGTCTCTCACACTGACACCACCGGTTCTTGAGGTGCACCTCGTACACAACTCCACCGTATGTCACGCCGTCCCTTGTTGTGCCACCCGGCTCATCGACTTAGTAGATTTGTTCTTTTTCATTGAAACTAATGATTTGTTGACGCGAGGACTTGCGCGCTTGATGCTTCAACCAGTCCTCAACTTTGAAGGGAAACTCCATCTTTTCACCTATCCATTTGGCGGTGACTTCGGAATGCCTCAGAAAATACTCGTTGAGCTTGAAGAAAGTATATTTCACTATTGTAGTCACCGGCAAGGAACGAACACCCTTGAGAACATTGTTGAAGCATTCCACCATGTTACTTGTCATGTCTCCGTATCTAAAACCTCCTTCATCATGAGCACGTGACCACTTAGGCTTCTCCGGAAGATGCCTTGTCAAGAATTCTCTCCCTCCTTTGTTCTTCTCAAATGCCTTGAATAGTTTATCATAGCAGCTTTGGAATGTTTCGGTGTTGAATGCCACACAAACATGGGTAAAATCCATGCAAAACTCATTACTCTTGCATGCCCAGTAAAAGATTGCCACAAAGTGCCTCATGCACCAACGGTGTTGGAGCTTTTGATAGCCTGGAATGTCAACTTCTATTGCTTTGAGAATCCCATGATGGCGATCCAATATGATGCACACCTCTCTTGTGGGGCCAATCACCTTCGTCCTCACATGACCCATAAACCACTCCCAGTTGTAATCGTGCTCGGAAGACACCAATGCAAATGCCACCGACAACACATTGTCATTGTACGAGTGGGACATTGCCACCATCAATGTGCCCTTGTACTTGCTGGTCAAGACCGTGCCATCAATTGACAAGACGGGGTGGCAATGCCTAAATGCCTCGATGCATTTCCCAAAGCTCTAAAAATCTCGATGAAACACTCCGTCAATTGACTCGAGCCTATGGCGCATGCCTAGGTTCCGATGAGCAATGGCTCCCAACATTCTCGGAAGAATATTATACGAAGCGACATAATCACCATGCAACATCCTTATAGCGTTTACCTTGGCCGTCCACACCTTTCCATACTTGACCTCGTACTAGTATCGTTTGAAGACCGAACTCATGAGGAACTTCACCTTCACGGTTGGATCGTGGGATATCTCATTCAACAATTTGTAGCCTAGATACTCGGACGTGAGTTGGCAGTGTCCCTTGCTTCGGTCTGCTTTGTCCGGCGGTATGCACTCGTGGGTGGCCACACAACTCTTCAACTCCCATTGCCCTGTTTCGTTGATCTTTCTTCCATGGACCTTCCATGGGCAACCTTCTTTGTCACATTTGATGGTGTAGCGCACATTTTGATTCGAATGACCAACAATGTACATCCTATGGTTTCGAATGGTGTAGTCAATCAACCAATATTGAACTCTTGCAAACAACCAAACTTGATTCCTTTCTTCAAATGAGCATTCTCGTCATCACCCGGTGGCCTTGGATCAGCCATCCTCGGGCAAGTTGATGGTTTGACCAAACATAACCTCATGCCACCATCAACAACGGTCTTGTCGGCAAGACTAAGACCACGAAACAAAGAGGGTCCTCTTTCCTTGCCATTAACCTTCTTGTAGACTTGATTTTCTTGCGCCATGAATCCATCCTCGTCCAATTCTTCCGTCGGACCTTCGACATCTGACTTATACCTACACATATGGCTATAAGGGAGGTTAAAGTCCATGTCTTGTTAATGCACAATGACATCCAAGTCACCAATGGGATTGTAATGAATCTCTTCTCGTTCCGCATGCACATCATCTTGAGCAATAGCTCATCAACATGAGCAATGGCATCTTCATCAACATTAACAATGGCATGTTCATCAACATGAGCAATGGCCTCATCTCCAACATGATCAAAATCATGTATTTGGGAGGACACATTCCGATGGAGGACACATTCCAATGCAATTGAGAGGTGATGGGAACACTCTTTAATCGGGACTTCACTCCCGCTCCCACATCATACCTCCCAATAAGCTTCACCTCATCACTTGGGTTAATCCAATTGAGGACACTTCTCACTTTCACGACAATATCATCATAGCTCAGGCTTGTGTCAAAAATCATGGCCTCCTCCCTTCGTCGGCATTTCATTCATAAAAGCCACCATGTCCAAATAATGCACATTGACTAGTTTATCCATCTAAATGTTGGGGAACGTTGCATGGGAAACAAAAATATTCCTATGCTCAACAATATCCAATCTAGGAGATGACCATCTACGAGAGGTGAGATTGCATCTACATAATCTTATAGATCGCTAAGCGTAAGCGCTAAGAAACACGGTTGATGTAGTCGAACGTCTTCGCGATCCAATCACGATCCGTCCCGCGAAGTCCCGATCCAAGTGCCGAACGGACGACACCTCCGCATTCAACACACGTACGGCTTGATGACGCCTTCACCTCCTCGATCCAGCGAGCGATGGTGAAGTAGTAGCTCGAGTCCTTCGGCAGCACAACGGCGTGGTGGCGGTGGTGGTGGCGGAATCTTAGCAGAGCTTTGCTAAGCGCTACGGAGAGGAAGATGGATGCAAGGGAGAAGAGAGGCAGCACCGTGGCGTGGAGATGTGCTCTTGGGGTGCGGTTTCCCTCTCTCTACCTCTCTATATATAGGGGAAGGGAGGAGGGGGTGGCGCCCCTAGGGGGGCGGCGGCCAGGGCAGATGTGATCTCCCCTAGGGTGACTTACCCCCCAAGCCGGGAGGTGGGAAGCCCTAGGGGGGCGTCCCCAACCCCCTGGTTACGTGAGATGGGGTGAGGGGAGCGCTCAGCCCCTTAGTGGGCTGGTTTGCCCCCTCCCCTTGGCCCATGGGGCCCCCAACACTTGCCGGGCCCCCCCAAAACCCCTTTCGGTGACGCTGGTCATCACCCGGTACCCCCAGAACAATCCTGACTCCAATACCTTTCATCCAATATATCGATCTTCACCTACGAACCATTCCGGAGTTCCTCGTCATGTCCGAGATATCATCCGGGAGTCCGAACAACCTTCGGTAACCACCATAATGACTCAACTATACTTATATCGTCACCAAACGTTAAGTGTGTAGACCCCGCGGGTTCGAGAACTATGCAGACATGACCGAGACACCTCTACGGTCAATAACCAATAGCGGGACCTGGATGCCCATATTGGTTGCCACATATTCTACGAAGATATTATCGGCTGAACCTTGATGTCAAGGATTCAGCTAATCCTGTATGTAGTTCCCTTTGTCTATCGGTATGTTACTTGCCTGAGATTTGATCGCCGGTATCTCCATACCTAGTTCAATCTTGTTACCGGCAAGTCTCTTTACTCATTCCGTAATACAGGATCCCGTGACTAACTCATTGGTCACATTGCTTGCAAGCTTATTGTGATGTTGTATTACCGAGTCGGCCCTGACATACCTCTCCGTCATACGGTGTGACAAATCCCAGTCTTGATCCATGCCAACTCAACAGACACCCTCGGAGATACCTGTAGAGCACCTTTATAGTCACCCAGTTACGTTGCGACGTTTGGTACACACAAGGCACTCCTCCGGTGTCAGTTAGTTGCATGATTTCATGGTCATAGGAACATATACTTGACATGCAGAAAAACGATAGCAATAAACTTGACACGATCATATGCTACGTTCATAGTTTGGCTCTTGTCCATCAAATCATTCTCCTAATGATGTGTTCCCATTATCAAATGACAACTCATGTCCATGGCTAGGAAACCATAGCTGATGTAGGGTGGAACCCTAAACGGACGATCTTTCACGAAAGGAGCGGATCCCTACGACGAACACGAAGAACACAAGGGGGGAAACAAGGGGAAACACGAGAGAAACACTCAACCAACAAGAAATAGATCACACATATGCTAGATCGAAGAACACAAAGGTACGATACACGATGATCCAAAGTCAACAACGGACGATACACGGTAACCGGTTCTTATCCGTGAGGAGGTCTTGAGGGGGCCGCCCAAGAGGGGGTCTTGAATCCAATGATCTTCTTCGAAGAGGGGCCGCAGTCTCTCACGAGGAGGAGATCCGTATGGATGAGCAAAGCTCTATCTCACATATGAGCTAAACCAACGCTAACCCTAACTAAGAGGAGGGGGAGTAGTATATATAGTCTAAACCACGAAGGGGTAGGTGGGAAAAGGGATACACGGGCCTCAGGCCCTGTCCATGCGCGCAGGCAGGCGCCGGACGTCCGGGCTGGGGGCCGGATGTCCGGGTTCTCGTGAAACGTCGGATGTACGGGGCGGTTGGCCGGATTTCCGGCCGAGCGGGGTGACCTTCTGTTGGCTTCTGTTGTGGATGTCGGATTTCCGGGGGAGGCGCCGGATGTCCGGGCTGTCGGGAGGCGCCGGATGTCCGGGCTACCGGGGTCGCTTCCATAGCTCTCTGGATAGGGGGCGCCAGATTTCCGGGGTCGTTCGCCGGATGTCCGGGCGTTGCTGAGGCGCCGGATGTCCGGCCTCTAGCCCGGATGTCCGTCCGCTGTAGCTTCAGTAGCTCCGTCTTCTTCCGTCGTCGCTTCCAGGCTTCCCTTGCGGATGGTGTAGTTGTTCCTTGGCGCTCGCACTCCTCCTCAACATCCGTGAAGCTCTGACAATACCTATGCATGCACACGGGAGAAGTGTCAAGTAGTATACCATCCTCGAAGGGGTCAAGTGAGCACGTGTAAAGGAGATGATTCACCTTTGTGTATGTGAAGTAGATGTCGCACGTGTCACTCGCCGAACGGACTCTTGACATGGTGATGTCCATAGGATGCTCCGCATCATCTCCCCTCCCTTGGGAAAGATCCGACCTCGGATCGAAAACCAAATCACCATGGGAAAGAGATGGCTTCGCCGTGTAGAAGTGGACGTTCACCAAGTAGTTGTCATCTTGAATCTCGAAATGGGCACTCTCCAATGTCGCACCGTCTTGTGATTCCTTCAAAAGGAGTAAGGACAACAAACACTTGGAAAAACAAATGTGGTTAGTGTTAGTGCAAAACCAAGCATTCAAGAGGTGATTCACCAAACAAGTGTCGTCGTCATGCAAAGCATATGGTTTGACAAAGGATTGTGACATGGCATGTAAGCATATCAATTGAGCACAAGCAAAGATATCATGGGGACAAGCATGTAAACGGGAGGTAGAGATGCAAATATGTGTGTCAAGAGAATAAGCATCTACCTCAAGTTCATAGCAAGCATGCACAAATTGCTCAATGAAAGGTCTATGGTAGGCATATGAATCATTCACAATACCAAATAAAATGAAGTGTCTAAACACATGGGTCAAGTGCAAGCCAATCCAAGCATAATGTGCATAGGGTGTAGTGAACATAGTGTGGCACTCAACACAATAGAAAGAGCAATTGTTCATCATGTGTGAGGCAATCAAGTCAATCATGTGACAAGCAATGGGACATGGCATATGTGAAGCGATGATATTGTTGCAACCAAACATATGAGAGGAGCAAATAATCCAAGAATTGGAAGCAACACACAAGGCATATATATCATGATGCATGGAATGGTTAAAATGACAAGTCGAAGCAAGATCTCTAACAAGTGTGCAATCAAGTGATCCAAGATGAACAATAAGTCTCGTGCAAGCAACACAAGTAGTATGATCCGCAATATCCATGCTCAAGAAAGATGTCACCTTGAAGGCGTGTCCTTATGCGTCCTTCACAATGTCAAAGCACAAGCAAGTGCGATGTAGAATCGTCGTGGTGGAAGGTGGTTCGCTCTCAAGAGCTCGAATGGTCAACTCACGTGACGTGGAAGTCGACACAAAGTCCAAGTATCCTACACATGCACACAACAAAACAAAGAACGTATGCACATGGTAGATAAACACATCATCCATCATGATGGTTCTCTTCTTTTGCACATAACCATTAGAAGCACAATTGCATGAATAATATGATGCAACAATGGCTATATTCATGGCACGGGATATATGGTGCAAAGAGGTAAGACAAGCATGCTTCACAAGGAATATGTCAAAATCTCTGTCGGGGCGGACTGCGTCCCCCGCGAGCACCTATGGGGCCGGAGCCCCTTTCGTTGTCCGGTGAGGGGGGGCGGAGGGAGCATAGAGAGCAGATCGAGGCGAGCACACGGGCGGTTTACCCAGGTTCGGGCCGCGGTGGACGCGTAAAACCCTACTCCTGCTTGGTTGTATTGAACTGGGGAGCTCGGGAGCTTGGAGAGCTAGCTGCACCGAGCGTATGGCTGTCTGGATGCCGAATCTTCGAACCCCGGAACCTCTTCTACGTTGCACACGGGCCTCCTTTTATAGCGCAAAGGGGTCACCGACAGGTGTCAACGTAAGAGAAAGGGGTAAAAGTGTAAAAGGGGTGGTAGTTGTAATAGTGCGGGAACGGTGGCGCTACAGTGCGGCACAGTGTTATCATACCTACTTCTGACGGTAGGGGACAAGGGCATTAAATGCCCGTCACGGTCGCCCGGACAGCACCGAGGCGGACCGTTAGGTGCGCCACCGTTCGCCACGATGGCGGCTGCATGCCACCGCATGCCTCAGGCTGCGCGGTGCCTCGCCACGTGCCCTTGGGGGAAGCCCCGGAGCGACGCGTGGGCGGGCGAGCTGGAGCGCAGTCTTGAGGCGGCGATCTTGCCGCGGCAAGTGGCTTGCCGCGGGGGTCGTCTTCCTGTGCCTGATAGCGTGCCAGCTATCAGGCCTTGCCAGGGCGCTTGGCGCGCCACGGCGGGCTTCTCTTGTGGTGCCTGGGCTCGGCCTTCCCGACAAGCTCCTCTTGTCGGGGTCTCGATCTTCTGTCTCGTATACTTTGTTCTTGGATGGCCTTACATGGGCTCAGTCGTCCCGGCAAGCTCCTCTTGCCGGGGTCTTGTCTTCTTGGCCCGGCAAGCTCCTCTTGCCGGGGGCCTTGTCTTGAATGCTTGGTCTTCTCTTGGCGCTTCCGGGGCGGGCCTTGCCGCAGGGCGCTACAACTGCCCGTGCACAAGTCTGGGGTACTAAGGTACCCCTACTTTAGTACACCGACAGGAGCCCCCGGGCCTGGGCCACACACGGTGCCGAGCGTCGTTGGGCCAGGCCCTAACGGTGCACGGGCACGCATGGCCTTGGTCGCGCTGCTCCTTAACTCCGCATCCGCCGCGCCTTCCCCAGGCGGCGCGCGCTTATCGCGGCGTCGTGGGGGCGGGGCGTGCGGGGTGAGCGTGACGTGGGTGGCGTGCGCGGGGCTGAACCACGCAGGCGCGCGTCATGTCGCGCACGATCTCTTGATTCGGAGAGGCGAAGCGTCCCCCCCCCACCTCTTCCTCTTATAGCGGAGGAAAGTAGGGGCGGTTCGCCTTTCCCTTGGTTACCACCTCTCTAAAACCTCCGCCACCTCCTTCTCCCTGAGGCAGCAGCGATCTGTCCTTGGAGCGCCCGTCGTCGTCAGCTTCGACGATCCCCCTCCCCCGCCCCCGCCATGGCCCCGAAGAGCGATAAGGCGAAGGGGAAGGCTGCGAAATCGGCCGAGGCGCTACGGCTTGAAGTGCTTCGGAAGGAGACGGCGACGTTCCCCCCCCAGCTCGGTGCGGTGGAGCTGAGGGACAAGTACTCCCTTTTCTGGTCGACGAAGACGCGAGCGCATCCGCGCACGCGGGTGCTCCCCGCCGAAGCCCAGAAGCAGTACCCGACCGGGTATCCTTTCTTCGTCGTCTTCTTCTACTGCGGGCTCTGCCCGCCTTACTCGGAGTTCTTCTCTGAAATCATGAGCACCTATGGCCTCCACCTCCTCGACTTTACCCCCAATGCCGTCCTCACAATGGCGGTCTTCACGCACCTCTGCGAGAACTTCGTCGGAGTTCGTCCCAACGTGGCCCTCTTCCGGCACTTCTTTGTCCCTCGGGTGGAGAAAGGAGAGCCGCTGTCTGGTGGGATCGCCTGGGTTTCCCGGTCCGGCAAGAAGGAGGCCTACTTGGGCGGGGACCTCCGCGGCAGGTGGGAGGAGTGGAGGGCGGAATGGTGCTTGATTGTCGAGGACCATCCGCAGCCGTTCACCGCCGTGCGCCGAACTCCGGTGGTGCGCGGCGATGGCTGGAGCGAGGTGTCCCCGGACGATGTCAGATTGAAGATCGCCATCACCCGGATCCTGCGTCTCAGGCTCGCCGGCCTCACCGTCGGCGCCGTCGGCGCGGATTTCCTTCGCCGCCGGATCGCCCCCCTGCAAGAGAGGGGGAAGCCGGCCTGGGAGTTCCAGAATGCGGCGGACATCATGAGGCTGCGTCCGGGCCTCAATTTCAACTTCACCGTGCTGGAGCACGACGCAATGTTGAAGGAGTTGTTCAAGCACGACCCTGACCACCCGGAGTGGTTCCGGCTGCCGCCAGGCGTCGTTCCCTTGTGCAACAACTCGTCGCTCAGCCATATCCTTGCGATGATGCCATTGTGCGACTCGCACGGGATCAACGCGACCTGGCAGGAGCCGCCGGATGATGTCGTGCGGGCCTTCTTCGACGGCCTGGAGGAGGAGCCAGTCGATCCCGCCGAGAAGGATGGCCTCATCCGAGCCACCACCGCGGCGGAGCTGGCTTACATTGCCTCCAGGATGGAGGAGGCAGCGGCCGCCGCGGCCGCGGGCGAAGCTGGGTTCACCGTGGCCGAGGCGGAGGCGGCGGAGGCGGAGAGCCTCGCCGACCCGATGGAACTTGTCGACCAGGGGGAACCAGCCGGGCACGGCGGCGAGGACGAGCCTGCCCAAGACGCGAGTGGCTTGCCGGAGGTCGGCGTTGCCTTCCCGCAGCCTCCGGGCGGCTCGTCGCAGGCGGAGCCCCCGGCCCAGCCGAGGAGGCGCCTCCGCAGGGCCGGGTCGGCAGCGGGAGCGGGGTCTTCGCGGGCTGGGGCTTCGGTTGCCGCTGCGCCCCGTGCCGCGGCGTCGACGGGGGCGGAGTCATCTACTGCCCCCGCCAAGCGGCCTCGGGAGTCCACTCCCCTGCCCCCCCGCGTCAGGGCCGAGCCGGTTTTCGACTATTCTGCGCTCAGCTCCGACGACGAGGAGGACGGAGAGTAAGTTCCCCATGGAGCTCATATCTTTTTCCCTGGTGGTTCGTCCTGTTCGACAGCTCGTTCGCCCTTCCCTTGACCCGGTCCCCTTTTCAGGACCCTGGCTCAGAGGAGAGAGAAGAGATCGAGGATCCCGTGGGTCATCCTTGATGACGAATCTCCCCCGGCAAGCGAGGTCGTGTCGGAGGCGCCCTTACCGGACCCGGCAGGGGATCCTCAGGGCAGCCCGCAACGCAGCCCCCAGCGTGAGCACATGACTTGCTCCTGCTGCTTGGCGCGTACGCGAGCCCTCCTTCTTCTTGTTGTTGATGCGAAGTTGTCGCTTTTGGGCAGGAGCGGAGCAGCTCCGGCGGGCGCGTCCAGAGGGCGCCTCCGCCGTGCCGACCGAGTCTGCTACCCTGCCAAGGGAGAGATCCCCGGCAAGGGAGGACCTTCCGACGGGGGACGCGGCCGACGACCCCCTGGCCGCGGCGAGCGCGGTGCCCGCCTCGGATCCGATGGAGGCTGAGGTCGTCGTCGAGGAGGGCGCGCATGGCGATGCCGACGACGTTGCCGGCGCTCAGGAGGCGGACGGCATTGATATCCCCGTGGGCGACGGGGAGGCCGAGGAGCAGCAGAGGCTTGCCGCCGCGGAGTTATCCGCGCGGGAAGGCGAGCTGGTGCTGAAAACGGCCAGCCTCGCCGACCACGAGGAGGAGGCTGCCGCGCGCGAGCGGGCGCCCAGCGGAGACCTGAAGAAGGCGCGGGACGCTGCCGCAGCCGCTGAGGTCACCAAGAAGGGGCTGGAGGCGAGGGTGGCGCAGCTCGATTCCGACCTCAAGGCGAAGGGCGAGGAGCTCGCCGCGCTCCGGCAGGAGCGCGAGAAGGGTGCGCTCACCCTTGGTGAGCTTCAGGGTCGCTTCGCCGAGAAGATCCGGGAGCTTGACGCCGCCAAGAACTCCAACTCCACTCTGGAATTGAAATTGGAGGCGCTCGGCAAGGCGCTGGACAGCGCTAAGGAGCAGGAGGCGGCTTTACGGAAGGAGGTCGACGGCAATGAGGAGCTGCTGAGGCGCGCCGCCGTTTCCCAGAACACCTTCAGGGATACAGTGGAGCGGTGGACCGAGGGCCTCGTCGACATCGCCGCCACCATCGACAAGGAGCTGACGCTGCTGGGGATCGAGGGCCACCAGTCCCTCACCGACGAGGACGTCGCGCCCAGTGCCAAGCTCACTTCCTTCTTCCAGGGGGTGGTGCAGGCGCTCCAGCACCTCCGAACGTCGCTCCCGAAGGAGCGGGCCGACGAGACGCGGGAGGCCATCTCCGGGGCCCTCGAGAGGGTGCTGGCGAAGATCGTTTTCCGCAATCCCGACATCAGGCTTACCAACGTCCTCAGGCCCTTGCCGGAGAACGCAGACCTGACGGGGATCCAGGCCCTCATCGCCCCTATCGTCAAGAAGGTGGCCGGGGTCAAGAGGATCGAGGGCGACCGCGTAGATTAGGCCGCCTGCCCCTTTCTTTTATCTCCTTTCCCTGCCGCTGTTAAATATGCCATGGAAACGGCTGGTTAGAGCAGTAGTAAGGCATTTTGTAATATAACTTTTCATCTTAGGCTATGCATCGCACTGTTATCCCCTCTACTTGACCGGCGCCTTGTTTGTTTCCGCCCTACGCTTTCGGGGACTTGCCGGCGTAGGCCTCCGCCTTGCCACGGGCGCCGAGTGCGGGACGTCAGCGACCCGCTGGCGGGGCTACCACCGGCAAGAAACCTCGCCGCGGCTGGTTGCCGCTCACTCAGATTGTTGAGCAGGCTCGAGGCAAAGTAAACGGTGCGACTGCGGTCGCAGCACGCTTAGGGTGCCGGGCGAGCTCGAAACAAAGTGAGGACGCTACTCGGGGTGTAGCACACTCAAGTCGTTGAGCGGACTCGAAACGAAACGAGGGCGCAACCAGTCTCGTGCCGGTCCTTCCGCGCTCAGGCCTCTCAACCAAGGCTCGGTCGTTCGAGGGAGATAACTCTTAAAAATTAATGGAGCAATTGCTCGAGCTCCGGCAACTTATCTTTTCTTATCGCTTGCCGCCCGGTGGGGTAAAACCTCCTTGGGCAGCGGCTAGCCCATCCTGGGGGTAGGTGAAGGCGCAGGGCCTCACGACCCTCCGGAGCTAGGCATAGCTATGCTTGGAGATCCGCGCCCCTCTCTGCGCCAAGGATCACATGCAACTGCGGCAAGACTTGGGCAGAGAGGATGGTTGGCGGAAACGGGTTCCGGCAACCGCGCTGGCAAGACTCCTCCCACGGTCGGCGTCAACTCGTTCGGCACCCCGGCGGACGAGGCGCGCCGGGGAACGAGGTCGCCTTTCTCGTGACTTCTGGCGCTAACTCCTGCGGCTACGGGAGCGGCGCAGAGTTCGCTGGAGGCGAATCGTTCGCCCAGCGGCCAGAAGGCGGTCCTCCTCAAGGAGCAGCTGCTTCTTGCCCAGTCTCTGCGCGATTGGATACTCGAGGAGGGCCGCACACGAGCCCGTGGGAAAGAATGCCAAAGCTTGTCGGGAACCCCCGCTTCAACTGGACAGATCCTCGGATCCGCAGGAGCGGACTGTTCCTCAGCGTTCGGACTGCTGATCTGCTCGCCGGAGCGAGGCTTACCGGGGACACCTGCTTCGACTGGACGGATCCTGGGATCCGCAGGAGCGGGCTGTCCCCCGGCGTAGCCAGCCCCCTACCTGGCGCGCCAAAGATGTCGGGGCGGACTGCGTCCCCCGCGAGCACCTATGGGGCCGGAGCCCCTTTCGTTGTCCGGTGAGGGGGGGCGGAGGGAGCACAGAGAGCAGATCGAGGCGAGCACACGGGCGGTTTACCCAGGTTCGGGCCGCGGTGGACGCGTAAAACCCTACTCCTGCTTGGTTGTATTGAACTGGGGAGCTCGGGAGCTTGGAGAGCTAGCTGCACCGAGCGTATGGCTGTCTGGATGCCGAATCTCCGAACCCCGGAACCTCTTCTACGTTGCACACGGGCCTCCTTTTATAGCGCAAAGGGGTCACCGACAGGTGTCAACGTAAGAGAAAGGGGTAAAAGTGTAAAAGGGGTGGTAGTTGTAATAGTGCGGGAACGGTGGCGCTACAGTGCGGCACAGTGTTATCATACCTACTTCTGACGGTAGGGGACAAGGGCATTAAATGCCCGTCACGGTCGCCCGGACAGCACCGAGGCGGACCGTTAGGTGCGCCACCGTTCGCCACGATGGCGGCTGCATGCCACCGCATGCCTCAGGCTGCGCGGTGCCTCGCCACGTGCCCTTGGGGGAAGCCCCGGAGCGACGCGTGGGCGGGCGAGCTGGAGCGCAGTCTTGAGGTGGCGATCTTGCCGCGGCAAGTGGCTTGCCGCGGGGGTCGTCTTCCTGTGCCTGATAGCGTGCCAGCTATCAGGCCTTGCCGGGGCGCTTGGCGCGCCACGGCGGGCTTCTCTTGTGGTGCCTGGGCTCGGCCTTCCCGACAAGCTCCTCTTGTCGGGGTCTCGATCTTCTGTCTCGTATACTTTGTTCTTGGATGGCCTTACATGGGCTCAGTCGTCCCGGCAAGCTCCTCTTGCCGGGGTCTTGTCTTCTTGGCCCGGCAAGCTCCTCTTGCCGGGGGCCTTGTCTTGAATGCTTGGTCTTCTCTTGGCGCTTCCGGGGCGGGCCTTGCCGCAGGGCGCTACAACTGCCCGTGCACAAGTCTGGGGTACTAAGGTACCCCTACTTTAGTACACCGACAATCTCCAATTATATGTGAGAATGCTATGGGGGCAAACTCATTATCAAGACTAAGGGCATTGTTGCACTCAATACATGGCAAATCATCTAGCATGAGGGAGGCAACACATGGAGATAAATGACAAGAAGGAATAACAATCATGTGCAAAGCATGGTAATGGTTGTCATCACCCGCATGAAAGGAGCAAGTATGAATCATTGGTGATGCAACAAGGCCAGCAAGCATAGTAATCAAGTCGTGCAAGATAGTGGAGCGAAGATGCAACACACTAGAGTGAATCATGGCAAACATGTCATGTGAGCGAATAATAGACATAGGCAATGTACATGACATATCGCAAGCACGAACACAAATCAAGATCATAGTATCATCATAGGCATGTGGCACAAAGCAATCATGGCAATAACAAATAATATCTCCACCATGCTTGCAAATACACATACAAGTACTAGAATCAATCATCATGTGTAATGCAAAGCATGGGTCACAAATGCATGGCAAAGGCATAGGAATGGGTGTTGGGGATATTACTACTGGGCGTAAACCGACCTACCTGGGCCGGATTAACTTCATCAGTAGTTCAAGAGTATTAAAGCCCAAGAAGCTATGTAAAGGCCCAAGGCCGTAGTCGGTTTAACACCTGTAGCTGTAAACCGGCTTGTATATAAACTTGTATTGTAAGTTAGGAATAAGGGGAGACCAACCCGGTATGAGTATGAACCGGAGATTGGGACTCTGGGAACTGACGGGCGTCACCCGTGTATATAAGGGGACGACTCGATGGCGGTTCAAGGATAGAAAAACACAACTCGAGGCCTAGGCGAAGCTTGTTTGCTCCCTAGTCATCGAGACTTCATCAATTCCATCACAAACTAGACGTAGGCTTTTACCTTCATCGAAGGGGCCGAACTAGTATAACTCTCTGTGTCCCTGTGTCCGCTTTAACCCATTCGAGTTAACCCGTTGCGATGGCTCCACGACTAAGTCCTTTGGTTAGGACATCTGCCGTGGCAAACCCACGACAGTTGGCGCCCACCGTGGGGCTATCGCACGATGGTTTCAAGTTCTTGGAGGGCCGCTTCGAAGGACTCAAGGGATACGCCGTGGGCCGGATGACCAAGAGTCGCTGCGGCAAGATCTACATCGACGACGCAGGCTGGGGCCCCGAGGCCGGCTCAATTGAGTACGGGTACCGGGTCCCCTTTGGCGGTATACACGTTTTCATCGGCAAGATTGGTGAACCGGGCCCTGAGCTGGACACCTGCACCGACCTCATCGAGACAGCTCAGCGTGCGCGACCTGCCCGGGTTAAGCCAGCCGTGAAGCGTGCCTTTGTGGGAGTCATCCATGGAGGAAATTATGAGGACAGATCAGCATCTGGTGGCGAAACCGTCGTTTATTCCGGCGATGAGTCGTCAACCGGGGAAACTGAGTCTCTATATCAAGTGCAAGATGGTCGGATTGGGGGCTGTTCCAATGGCGACAGTATTCCGGACCCCTCTGATCTGCCTAGCCGGGTCGGTATATTCATGGCCGGTACCCAAGCAGCGCCTCATTCATCAACGGCCGCAGCAATAGTTTACGGTTCAACGGCTGCCGGAGCAGAAGGCTCTGTGCGCCCACCGGCTCAAGTGTTATCCGATCTGTTCGACGCGTTGGCTGCGCTCATGGCGGAGGCTAATCCGACGGATCAGGATGCTCATAATGCAGAGATTGCAAAGGTGAGAGAACAGATTAACCAGGCCAAGGCGGATCTGGCAGCTGAGGAGGTCAGGATGACCGCGGAGCGGGCCACTTTGGATGCGCAAGCCTATAAACTCATGCTGGATCAGAACGCTTCACAGGAAGTCATGAGGAGGAAATACTGATCTCTCCTGCCATCGGTCTTTGAAGGAAGGGATCTTTTCAATACCCCTGGAGCGGGGACTAGTAATCAACCAGTGGTAAACCGAGCAGAGGCACCCAGGACGGGCGCGCCGGTTCAGCCCCGCATAATAGATCTGCCCCGTCATAACCCGGAGCCACGGATTGTGACCACACCTCCGGATCACTACTCCAACCCGCTGGATAATCTTGTTGCAGCGGCGGCGCGTTTGGAGGCTATTCCAGTCGAGGGAGATTCATTACAGGCAATAGAGACACGCCGGGTCAAGGAACTCCTCAGAACGGCGCTGGTCCAACAGGAGGCGTATTCATACAGCCGTGAGCGGATTCATTCTACCCCACGTCCAAGCCGGAGTTACAGCAGACATATGGAGGAGCAGGCTGAGTCCAGTAATGCACGGCGTGGAGTGCCCCGCGGTAACAATCCGGCCCCCGATGCCCAGGAGTTGGTAGACCGGGCCCGCGCACGCAGAGAAGCTTAATTAGCAGTGCAACATCAGACCCGCCAGCTTATGCCGGTTCGCCCCACCACTTCGGTTGAACCGGGGCTTACTTCAAGCGCTTTGGGGGTGTCTTGCCTTATCCCTGGTTTGCGCAATGTGCGCCTGCCTAAGGACTTCAAAGGGCCGCGCAAGGTACCGAACTATACAGCGGATCAACCCCCGGAGGCGTGGGTGGAGAGTTATGAGATGGCTATGGAGATGCTTGACGTGGATGAAGCGGCATGTGCAAAGTATTTCACTATGATGCTTGAAGGAACGGCCCGCACTTGGTTGAAGAGCCTGCCGCCCAACTCCATCGGTTCGTGGGCCCAACTACGAGCCCGGTTTATTAATAATTTCAAAGACACGTGCAAGCAGCCCATGTCAATAGTGGATTTAGCTGCCTGCGTCCAGGAGGAAGGAGAGTCTACCACTCATTGGGTGCGCCGGGTTTCACAAGTCTTGCACTCATCAGACCGCATTAATGCTGACACTGCGGTTATAACCTTGGAAGGCAATTGCCGGTTTGGACCCCTGAAGCTGAAGTTAGGACGGATGAAGCGCCATTGCACTGACATGGGGACTCTCATGGACGCTTTGGTAAAATATGCTGATTCTGATAGTACCAAGGATCCCGAGTCTGATGATGAAAAGGCAGGGAAGGGAAAGAAGAACGGCAACTCCAAAGGTCAGCAGCATCACCCAGGGAGCAGTGGTGGAGGCAAGCGTAAAGCAGATGGCAACATGGATTTTGTGGCTAACACCAATGTGCAGAACAGGGGCCGGCAACGTAGGGGCAAAAACTGTGGTGGAGGGCCCAGCCCCAATCCGGAGCGCTTAAATCATTTGTTGAATCAACCCTGTCCAAAGCATGGGACAACGGAAGAGCCAGCAAACCATCTTTGGAAGGATTGTTACATCATGCGAGAGTTCAAGAGTTCCAGCGCTTTCCGATATGATCACAATTCTGGTGGTGGTTCTGGATCCGGGCCAAGCCACGGTGGAGGAAATTCCGGTTCAGGGTTTAACGGTAATCCGAGCGGGCATGGTAATCCGAGCGGGCATGGCAATCCGAGCGGACATGGTAACCAACATAACCAAAATGACCAAGGGGGCTATAGTCAGCAGCAGCAGTCAGGTTACCAGAGTAATCCAAAGTAGTTAAATAGTGGCCAATATCATGTATTTACCACTAGCTTGGACAAGCGAGACCAAAAGATCCGGAAGAGGGCAGTTAACTCTGTTGAACCAGCCGTGCCCCGATATTTGCGCTGGTCAGAGCAGCCAATCACATGGAGTAGAGAGGATCACCCTCCTCAGGTGGATAATCCGGGTCAGCTGGCGTTAGTGGTGGCGCCTCAGGTGGGAGGCTATAAGTTCACCAAGGTGCTCATGGATGGGGGTAGCAGTATTAATATCCTATACTATGATACCTTTCGACGTATGGGGCTCAGGGATAAAGATCTACGGCCTTCGAACACGGTTTTCCATGGCGTGGTACCTGGCAAGTCTGCATACCCCGTGGGCAAGATAGCGTTGGAGGTGGCTTTCAGGGATGATCACGATTCCCGATCAGAAACGTTGACGTTTGAGGTGGTGAAGATTCAAAGCCCATACCATGCCTTGTTTGGTCGACCGGCTTATGCCAAATTCATGGCACGGCCCTATTATGTATATCTGCAGCTCAAGATGCCGGGTCACAAGGGAACCATCACGGTTCACGGAAGTCGCAGGATCGCTTTGGAGTGCGAAGAAGGAGATGCTAACTATGCGGAATCGGTTTGTGCTACTGAGGAGCTCAAATACTACAAAGACAATGTTGATCCGTCAGATATGACTCCTTTAAAGAAGCCTACTACGGAGCATGATCCGGCTCTAAAGTTCACATCTGCCGCGGAGACTAAGCTTGTTGACTTCGTGGCTGGTGATCCGTCCAAGCAGTTCAGCATCAGTGCCAATCTGGATCCGAAATAGGAAGGCGCGCTCATCGAGTTCATCCGTGAGAATCGGGACATCTTTGCATGGAAGCCCTCTGACATGCCAGGTGTACCGAGGCGACTCGCTGAGCACACCCTTAATGTGGATCCTAAATACAAACTGGTGAAATAGTTTCTCCGTCGGTTCAACGAGGAGAGGAGAAAGGCTATTGGAGAAGAAGTGGCCAGGCTTCTAGCAGCTGGCTTCATCGTCGAAGTTTTCCACCCTGAGTGGCTTGCTAATCCGGTGCTGGTCCTTAAGAAAAACGACACTTGGCGCATGTGTGTGGACTATACGGATCTTAATAAGGCCTGCCCTACAGATCCTTTTGCCCTCCCCCGTATTGATCAAATCATTGATGCTACGGCGGGTTGCGAGCGTTTATGCTTTCTGGATGCATACTCTGGCTATCATCAGATTAAAATGGCAGTTAAGGACCAGGAGAAGACGGCATTCATTACTCCCTTCGGAGCCTTGTGCTATGTGTCTATGCCCTTTGGGCTCAACAGTGCCCAGGCAACTTATCAACGGTGTGTGCAAAATTGTCTCCACCAACAGATTGGCCGTAATGTGCATGCCTATGTGGATGATATTGTGGTCAAATCAAGGAAGAAGGAGACGTTGGTCGATGATTTGAAGGAAACCTTTGATAACCTAAGGACGTACAAGATGATGCTCAATCCGGCCAAATGTGTCTTTGGCGTACCAGCTGGCAAGCTATTGGGTTTTCTGGTGTCCAACAGGGGAATTGAGGCTAATCCGGAAAAAATCACGGCTATCACTTCTCTAGCTAAACCGAAGTGTATCAATGATGTCCAACGTCTGGCAGGCCGGATTGCTGCGCTGAGTCGGTTTATCAGCCGCCTCGGGGAGAAGGCAATTCCTTTGTATCAAATGTTGAAGAAGACGGATCAGTTCGTCTGGAGTTCTGCCGCTGATCAGGCGTTCGAGGACCTAAAGCGATAGTTGGCTAATCCGCCCGTACTCGCCGCTCCCATTGATAAGGAACCATTGCTGTTGTATGTTGCTGCTAATGCTCGCGCGGTCAGTGTGGCTATTGTGGTAGAGCGGAAGGAGGCAGGCAAAGAATACCCGGTTCAGCGTCCGGTTTATTATATCAGTGAGGTGCTTATTGAGTCCAAACAATGATATCCGCATTGGCAGAAGCTAGTATATGGAGTTTTTATGGCAAGCCGGAAGCTGAAGCAGTATTTCCAAGGGCATCCTATCACAGTGGTCAGCTCTTCCCCCTTGGGTGATATCATCCAGAACCGAGAAGCGACGGGTCAGATTGCCAAGTGGGCAATAGAGCTTGGGCCGCACGGTTTGAAATATGTACCTCGTACGGCGGTGAAGTCCCAAGCGCTTGTCGATTTCATCAATGATTGGACGGAGTTGCAAGCCCCTGAAGAGAAACCGGATCATACATACTGGACTATTCATTTTGACGGGTCACGGCAATTGGAAGGCTCGGGGGCTGGCGTTGTATTAACTTCCCCATGAGGTGACAAGTTCTGTTATGTTCTCCGTTTAATGTTCCCTTGTACTAACAATGCAGCAGAGTACGAAGCCTTGCTCCACGGTCTCCGGATGGCTAAAGAGATGAACTTAAGCCGGGTTAAGTGCTTCGGTGACTCGGATTTGGTGGCTCAACAAGTATCTGGTACTTGGGATTCCAGGGATCCTCTCATGGCGGCATACCGTCGGGAGGTTGACATCGTTGCAGGTCACTTCAAAGGCTATCAGGTGGACCACGTGGACCGTCGGAAAAACGAGGCGGCCGATGCTTTGAGCCGGCTAGGTTCACAGCATAAACCGGTGCCACCTAATGTGTTCCTTGATGTGTTGTATAACCCATCGGTTCAACTCCCTGGTGAAGCAGATTTGGCCGTTCCTGATCCGGAAGCTCAGTTGGTGGCAGCATTGCATGTTATCCCGGATTGGACAACTCCTTACCTGGCGTACATGAACCGGGGCGAGTTGCCAGAGGATGAGACTCTGGCCAGGCAAATAGTACGACGGTCCAAGTCCATGACAATTGTCAATGGTGAGCCACATCATTGTAGTGTATCAGGAGCATTGCAGCGTTGTGTGTCTCTGGAGGAAGGCTGTGAAATTTTGCGTGAGATACACGAAGGAGATTGTGGTCACCACGCCGGTTCAAAATCGTTGGTGGCTAAAGCGTTTCGCCACGGTTTCTATTGGTTAACGGCCCATGCAGATGTGGAAGACTTAGTCAGACGATGTGATGGTTGCCAAAATTTTTCCAGACGTGCCCATGTTCCGGCTCAAGAATTGAGGATGATTCCAATTACTTGGCCGTTTGCAACTTGGGGGCTTGATATGGTTGGGCCTTTCAAAAGGTCCAAGGACAAGAAGACCCACCTCTTGGTGGCGGTTGACAAGTTTACAAAATGGGTGGAGGCGGAGCCTGTGAGCAAGTGTGATGCAGCCACTGCGGTTCAGTTCATCAAAAAAGTGATTTTCCGGTTTGGCTTTCCACACAGTATCATCACAGATAATGGTACTAACTTATCTAAGGGTGCCATGAAGGATTTTTGCGAAAGAGAACACATCCGCCTCGACGTTTCATCAGTGGCGCACCCACAGTCCAATGGTCAGGCAGAAAGAGCTAATCAGGAGATCTTGAGAGGCATCAAACCCCGGCTTATGGTTCCCTTGCAGAGGACGCCTGGTTGTTGGGTCGAAGAGTTGCCCTCTGTGTTATGGAGCATCAACACCACGCCTAACAGATCAACTGGATACACGCCGTTCTTCATGGTTTATGGGGCAGAGGCAGTTCTACCTAGTGATATCCGTCACGATTCACCCCGTGTTGCGGCGTATGTTGAAGCAGGTAACGAGGTGGCTCGACAGGACGCTTTGGACCGATTGGATGAAGAGCGAGACATGGCCGCTGCCCGCTCGGCGATTTACCAACAGGATCTTCGTCGCTATCACAGTCGTCGGGTCAGAACCAGAACCTTTCAAGAAGGAGATTTGGTGCTTCGACTGATTCAAGATCAAACCGAGATGCATAAGTTGTCTCCACCTTGGGAAGGGCCCTTCGTGGTCAGCAAAAATCTGCACAACGGGTCATACTACCTGATCGATGTTCGAGAGCGAAAAGACTCACGCAAATCAGAGCAGGAGACCAACAGGCCATGGAACATAGCTCATCTTCGGCCTTACTATACTTGAGCCATGGGCTCTGCTTATGTACATATTATGACAATGCATATATTATAATAAACCGGATCCTCAGCTAAAGCGGGGTATCTGTTCTTTTATATCATGTGTGGTTACATGGAGTTGTTTTCAAACAACATCCGGTTTACCCCTTGCAAGTCTTAACAAGATCACTTGAGGCTTCCTGTTCAAACATAGGTCGTATTCGAACCAAAGAGAACATAGCTGTCCTTATAAGGTCACTTGGGGGCTCGGTTATGTTTGAACCGATGCAATGCCTCTTGGCCGACGAAAGCCACCAGGTCACTAGGGGGCTCGGTCGTGTTCGAACCGATGCAATACCTCTTGGCCGGCGAAAGCCACCAGATCATTTGGGGACACAGTCACGTCTAAACCGGTCACACCTCTTGGTCGGCCTACGGGCCTTAGAGTCATTTGGGGGCTTGGTCGAACCCGAACCATAACAATGCCACTTGGCCGGCGTAACGCCACGCGTCATTTTGGGGGCCTGGCTGACTGGCACCATCGCTACGCCTTCGGGGGGCTTGGTTGCGTCCGACCATGGTAATTCCATCTGACCAGCTCAGTAGAGCTCTTCTTTTGCACAAAGTCTTTATCACCGCTTTTGCTTCATTATCTTTTCTTAAAGAGTTGATATTTTATTGCGTTTCTTTTAAACCGACAATATTTTGCGCCGGTTCAACATAGCCAATTTGGCGGAACACGGTCCTCTTTTTCAAAACCTGAGATTGTTGGCTCGGTTTGATTTTTCTGTTAAAACATCCTTTTTTGAAGTAACAAAAGGTTACTATCATCAAAGTACGGTTTGCATCGTAAACCGGTATTACATACACAGGAGCTATGTTCTCCCATGACGGTTTAGAGTTATCAACTCCCGCTTCAAGATTGGCTAAAAACGCCTATTTCATGCCCATTATATGGCAGGTATTTCATATCACAGGCGTTGATCATACTTGCAAGTTTCCTTGCGTATCTATATAAAGATTCACAAACCGGATGGCGGTACAACCGCCCTGGTAGTTTAAAATTTTGTGATTGCAGGAGGTATAAGTTGGCAACGATGATTTTCCAAAGGAAGGTATCAATATTGATGCGCGAAGGCATCTCATGAAGCATAAAGTACGGTCTATCCTATTACAAGGCAACATGGTGCCCAAATAAGATGATTGTTTCTTGACAAGGTATCAAAAGGAAGCTAGTTAAAACTGCCCTCGGTTCACGCCTGCGTGCCATCCCGGTTTGATTGTTCTGGATCATCCTGCGCCGCTTCAGCTTCCTCCTCCCTACCCAGCGGCTGGAAGTCAACAGTGGTCCAGTCGATCCCCATTAATGCTTGAAAGACAGCCTCTTCATGTATCAGTGAAGACGGTTCAATATCAGGGGCGTAAGTGTGCTTACGGATTGGAGGAATCAGGTTTTCCGCATCAGGAATTGGTGCAGCCACTCGTTTGTTCTGGTCATCATACTGAGCTTGATAATGCGACAAGTCCGCTTCCTCTACCAATTGGCAGGCCAGAGGGCGCACCGCCCGGTTTATCTTTCTTAAATCCTCTTCATTAAATTCAGAGCCATCTTCCTTCAAGCTGGGATAGCCTTGAGCCGCTTCAACGGGATCAAAATCAGGCACCCAGGCTTTGGCCCGGATTAAGGCATTAATGGCTCCGGTTCGAGCAGCAGACTTCTTTAACTCATCAATCCGAGCAGGGAGCATGGACAATCTCTTCAGAGTATCCTGGATCAAGGTAGGTGCTGGATTGTTGTGTGACGCAGTTGTAACACCCCGGATGTAATTTGCCATAATTGTAACTCCAACTCTTGCCATTTCCGGCTATGTGATATGATATTCCCTCCGTGGTTGGGTTCCCTTCGTTTTGAATTTTGTTCGTGTCATGCATTTCATATCATGTCATCATGTGCATCGTATTTGCATACGTGTTCGTTTCATGAATCCGAGCATTTTCCCCGTTGTCCGTTTTGCAATCAGGCGCTCCTACGTCCTCCGGCGTCCCCTTTTACTTTTTCTCCGTGTGCGGGTATTAAACTTTCTCGGAATGGACCGAGGCTTGACATGTGGCCTTGGTTTACTACCGGTAGACCGCCTGTCAAGTTTCGTATCATTTGGACTTCGTTTGGTGCTCCAACGGTTAACCGAGGGACCGAATAGGCCTCGTGTGTGTTGCAGCCCAAAACCCCTTCAAAACAGCCCAACAACCCATCTAAGTCACTCCCATGTCCATCGCCGTTCGATCACGATCGCGTGGCCGAAAACTGCACTCCATTTGGAGCTTCCTAGCCCCCTCTACCTATAAATAGGCCTCCCCCTCCTCCATTTCCGGATCAAACCACCCTAACCCTAAAAATTCTCCCCCGTCGCCGCCGGACGTGTCCGGGCCGCGCCGGACGTGTCCGCGCTGCCGCCCCGGGCCAACCAGCGGCCGACACATGGCGCGCCGCCGCCCCGCTCGCCGCCGACCCCGCGGGCCCGCGAGGCCCGTGCGGGGCCCTCCCGGCCCGGCTCCGCCGCCCGCCCGCGCCTCGCCTCTCCGCCTCCCGCGCCGCCATCCCGCGCCGCGCCGGCCGCCGCCTGTCGCGCCGCCCCGCCGTCGACTCCGGCCGCGCCGCGCCGCCCGGCTCGCGCCGCCCCGCCGCCAGCTCCGGCCGCGCCCGCCGCCCGGCGCCGTTCCCCGCGGCCGCGCCGCGCCGCCCCGGCCAGATCCGGCCGTGGAGAGGCCGGATCCGCCGCCCCCTCGCCGGCCTTCCATCTCCGGCCGCCACGCCGGCCATCCTCGAAGCCCGCGCCAGATCGGATCTCGGTTGACTTTTCTCCCCCCTCTAAATATTCCAAGTCCCGAAATCTTTGCTATATTGTTGCATCTTCGTCGCATCATATCTCTGCATGCGTAGCTCCATTTCGTGCGTATAATATGTCAAATTGTTCGCCCCGATGAGTACATCATTTCATTCAATTGCTTCATTTTCATTTGAGTTCATCTTGATGCCCGAAATGCTGTTGGAAGAGGGCTATGTGATGTTAGTTTCTGATTATTATCAGAACATGCACTTTTGTCATTTTTGCCATGATTGATGTGTGCATCCTATGAAGTTGAGTCCTACATGTGTTTTGTAATATGCCATGTTACCTTTCCAGGGGTGTATGCCATGTATTTTTGTGATCTCTGTGGTGACTAGCACAAGCATGCAAACTAGGGTACTTGATGTTGCTGATTTCAGGGACTTAGTAATTTCACTAAGTTATTCCCTGCTGTTATTTTGATGCCATGTGTTCATGTTGTTTCAGAGAGATCCATGCATATTTTGAACATGATCAGTAAGGTTGTTTTAAGAATATGGTTTTATTCTATCCATCCATGCTTTTTTTTGTATTTTTGGAGTGCCATAGCATGAGTCAATCGAGCTCTACTTTTGCTATAAAATGTTACTGGCAGATTGTTTACTTGTTATTCAATTTTGCCAAGCTTGTTGTAGTTGATCCTTGCATGCCATGTTGTTGTTCTTGCCATGTTTAGTTTCTATGCCATGTCTTCTTGATGTATGTATGCTTAGTTTATCATGCAATGCTCTGTAGTGAGTGCATCGAGCTCACGAACATGCCTACTCGTTATCTGTTTTTGACATGTCCAGTTTTCTGCTAAGTCTGAAACTGTAATGAAACTTGCTTAATTGACATGGGTGTTATTATATTTTCTGATCCCTTTTGGCTCATGGTCAGTAAGGGACTTTTGTTAAGTGCTTTGATTAGATTCATGCCATGCCTTGTTTTGCTATATTATGGTTCTGTAGCATGTTCTTTGCTTGCTCTAAACATGTCATCCTGATGTTAATTTCTGGCGTGTTGTTATTTTCACCAAGTCTGTGAACCTATTATCTTTTGCACTTTTCCATGCTTGTTTGAACCTGCTCTGATGTGATTTAGCCGTAGCTTAGTGTTCATCTTTTGTCAAGCATCTTGAGTAGATTACTGTCATATGCTTTGTTGGTACATTTGTGTGCAGTAGCTTAATTTCTTGTTGCTTGCTAAGTGACAACCTGCTGTTAACCGCAGAAATATGCCATTCTTGTCTTGCTTGCCATTTGCAAACCGTGCATCCGATTCCGGTGATCTTTATATCGATTTCAACCGAAATCATCTCATCTATCCAGTGGCATACTTGGTTTGCCAAGATTATGCCTGGTTCATCTTTTTCCTTCCCGTGCACGCATATGCATTGCATACCACATCTCGCATATCATGCCATGCTTTGCATCATGTTGCTTGCGCATTGCATCGTGATTGATGTTGGTCCTTTTGCTTGTGTTCTTGCTTTGGGTAGAGCCGGGAGACGAGTACGTGAATGAGGAACCTGTTGAGAATGCTTACGAGGATCAAGCCTTCGACAACCCTAAGAACTTTGCAGGCAAGATGACCATACCCTCGAAATCACTTCTATCTTTGCTTGCTAGATGCTCGCTCTTTTGCTATGCCTATGCTGCGATACCTACCACTTGCTATATCTGCCACCCATTTGCCATGTCAGCCTCTAACCATCCATGTCCTAGCAAACCGTTGATTGGCTATGTTACCGCTTTGCTCAGCCCCTCTTATAGCGTTGCTAGTTGCATGTGAAGATGAAATTTGTTCCTTGTTGGAACATGGAGATGTTGTTCCTTGTTGGAACATGATTACTTTGGGATATCACAATATTGCTTATTTAATTAATGCATCTATACACTTGGTAAAGGGTGGAAGGCTCGGCCTTATGCCTGGCGTTTTGTTCCACTCTTGCCGCCCTAGTTTCCGTCATACCGGTGTTATGTTCCCGGATTTTGCGTCCCTTACACGGTTGGGTGATTTATGGGACCCCCTTGACAGTTCGCTTTGAATAAGACTTTTCCAGCAAGGCCCAACATTGCCTTTTACCATTTGCCACCTAAGCCTTTTCCCTTGGGTTCTGCAGACTCAAGGGTCATCTTTATTTTAACCCCCAGGCCAGTTCTCCTTCGATTGCTGGTCCAAACCGAGCGATGTTCGGCGCCCCCTGCGCACTCAGGGTCTATGCCAACCCGACGTCTGGCTCATTCGTTGTGCCCTGAGACCGAGATATGTGCAGCTCCTATCAGGATTTGTCGGCACTATCGGGCGGCTTTGCTGGACTTGTTTTATTGCTGTCGAAATGTCTTGTAGTCCGGGATTCCGAGATTGATCGGGTCTTCCCGGTAGAAGGAATATCCTTCGTTGACCATGAGAGCTTATAATGGGCTAAGTTGGGACACCCCTGCAGGGTATTATCTTTCGAAAGCCGTGCCCGCGGTTATGAGGCAGATGGGAATTTGTTGATGTCCGGTTGTAGAAAACCCGAAGTTGACCTTAATTAAAACACATCAACCACGTGTGTTACCGTGATGGTCTCTTCTCGGCGGAGTCCGGGAAGTGAACACGGTGTTGGAGTTATGCATGACGTAAGTAGTTTAGGATCACTTCTTGATCACTACTAGTTCTCGACCGTGCTTTGCTTCTCTTCTCGCTCTCATTTGCGTATGTTAGCCACCATATATGCTAGTCGCTTGCTGCAGCTCCACCTCATTACCCCCATCCTTCCTATTAGCTTAAATAGTCTTGATCGCGTGGGTGTGAGATTGCTGAGTCCCCGTGACTCACCAGATACTATCACAACAGTTGCAGGTGCCGACGATGCCAGTGCAGATGATGCAACCGAGCTCAAGTGGGAGTTCGACGAGGAACGTGGCCGTTACTACGTGTCTTTTCCTGATGATCAGTAGTGGAGCCCAGTTGGGGTTGATTCGGGGATCTGTGTAGCATTTGGGGTATTCTTCTTTTATTTTGGTTCCGTAGTCGGACCTTGAGTGTATTTGGATGATGCATGTTTATTTATGTACTTGTGTGAAGTGGCGACTGTAAGCCAACTATGTAACTCTTTCCCTTATTTATTACATGGGTTGTGTGAAGATTACCTCACTTGCGACATTGGTTTCAATGCGGTTATGCCTCTAAGTTGTGCTTCGACACGTGAGAGATATAGCCGCATCGAGGGCGTTACAGCAGTTGTGATAATCCACTGCGCCCTAGTATACAGCTGTTCGACTAAAGTGTAGGCGGCTTTCAGTTTCATCCGCACATCCGACCCCAAGTGATTGATGCGGGTACCTGTGAAACGATCAGCGGTTTTCAAACCGAGCTGCTTATAAGAGAATCAAGATTATTGCACAAGTCACAGGAGGCTTACCAAAGATGGCTGCAGTCATTGTGTGCACTTGTCGCTTCACGCTGGTTAATTCATCCGTTACCGGTTTAAGGGCAGCTTCCGCATTTTCAATCTTCTTGGCTAAAGCGGACTTTTCTATGGCCCAGTCAGCCCGCTCCTTCTTAAAACCTTCCTTCAATTGTTCCATACTGCCTAAAGCGCTGGTTAGTTCCTCCTTGGCCTTGGAAGTTTCTGCTTGTTGGGACTTCAAATTCTCTTGAAGATCAGTGATTTGGTTCTCTTTGACCTTCAGTTCAGCCTGCAGTCCGACAGTTATACGGTTTAACAAAGGAAGTACCAACCACATAACAAGTTAGGTGCTTTGTACTTGGGGGCTAATGCTTATTTGATCTACAGCTATCAGTTAATTATCAAAGTCCCAAGCTCAATACAAGTATTCAACTTGACACTTGGGGGCTAATGGCTATTTGCTCTAATGATATTTCGGATGCTATGGTACGAAGATTGCAAGTGTCGATTCAATTATGCTAAAGTTAAACCGACCCTTGGGGGCTACGATGGTAAGAAGCAGGAGCAACGACATGGAAATTACCTCGAATTTGTCTTTCATCATATTCACAAGATTGGCTTCATAGTCACGGCTAGTATATAGCCGGTTTAAATAGCCAGAGTGAATGTCTTGAGCACCAAGAGCAGAATACGTGGCCATATCAACATCCCATTTACCTTTGCTTAGAGCAGAAAATTCTTCTTTAGCAGTGTGCTTGGCTAAAGCGACGGGATTTCCCGGTTCAGTACGACCTATGCCAGTAATTATGACTTCATCATCTTTGAGGTCGCTGGTTTGAACTGGCACAGTCGGTTTATCGGCAGGTTTGGAGGGACTGATGGTTTTCTCGGTACGGATTGGACTGGCTGGCTGGTCCGTAGGGCCGGAGGGATTAACAGAACCTTCTTCAGGAGCAACAACTTCATCTCTTACTGGTGGGTCATCAACTACGTCTTCGTGGATGGTCGCTTCAACGTTCAGGGTAGTGTCCGGTTCAGGAGGAGCATCTTCTTCAGCTGTTTTATCTTGGCGAGCTTTCTTGCTTGGCCTCGGTTTGGCCCTGAAAGAAGCATCAAAGTTAAAGACAGTATATATTGAAGGCTATAAAAATCAATAACTTGATGATAAGAGCAAAGTTTACCCAAGCACGGTTTTGAGTGGGGGCAGCTGAGTGCCAGTTGACTCACCAGAAGATGAATGTGAGGTGACCTGATAATCGGAGTCAGACGGATTAAGCGGTTGACGGAAACAGCCCGCTTTAGGACAAATATTGAAAAGCAAATTAGAGACCTCTGAGCGACGTCTCTGAACCGGGCTGTTGGGTAAACTGGCGGAGGTAACTACCTGGCCGCTGTGTCGGGTTGTATGGCGCACCTCATGCTGACGGGTCTTCGTAAGAAAGTTGGGATCCAAGTAAGCAAGTGGATGGGAAAATTTCACTTTTCGGTTTGCCCGACGGGTTTTGTGCGAAGATGGAAGGCTTGAATCAGAAGAAAGAGTAATTACCTCTATATCATCAGCGTGGCTAGCTTTAGCATCATCCTGACAAATTGTATCATCAATAAATTGCACAAACAGTAAACCGAGAGAATCAAGTTCAGCTTCAATGTCCGGGTTACCCACATCTTCTTCAGCAGGTGGATCAGAGGAGGCTGTAGTTTTCCTCTTAGGAGCAGATTTTTTGACGATCCTTGTCTTAGGCCGGGTTGGCTTCTCCGGTTTATCCGCCCTTTCTTGCGGAAGTTTTTTGCTACAAAACGGATCATCACCCTGTACCAACAAGTATTGCTATCAGTATAAGCAAGCACAATAGTATCAGACTTAGTGAGAAGGGAATTCGGATTTACCACTGGCGGTTTGTTGACGGCGCAGAAAGGAAGAAGGCCGGTTTGGGCGCAGACGCGTTCCGGTTCATTCAGAATTTTCTTTACAGCCTCTGTGACCTCTTCATCAGTAAGCTGGATGTTTATGTGACGCAATGGATCGTCAACGCTGCCCGTATATTCACACATTAAACCGGAGCGTTGGCTGAGGGGTAGTACACTCCAGGATATCCAGCAACGGGCAAGATCGACTCCTGTTAAACCGTTGGCCATAAAGGCTCTGAGCTTGGCCAGTTGAGGAGCGTACTTCATCCTCTCTTTACCAGTTAGCCTCTGAGGAAAAGGATGTGTGTTGCTAAGCCGTTCCGGGCGAAAACCAGGCAAGGGGTTCTCATTGGCAGGAGAGGTATCTCTACAATAAAACCAGGTATGGTTCCACTCTTGGGGGTGGCTGTGCAGCTTTGCATGAGGGTAAGTCACCTCCTTCCTTTTTTGAATTGCCATCCCGCCTAGCTCCATATTGGAGCCATCAGGAAATTCCGTACGACGGTTTAAGTGGAAACAATCTCGGAACAACTCCACTGAAGGTTCCTCTTGGAAGAACACCTTGCAGAGCACTTGAAAATGACATATGTTGGTGACAGAATTGGGGCCCATATCTTGCGGATGAAGCTGGAAGTTGGCTAAGACATCCCGGTAGAATTTTGAACCGGGTGGACTAAAACCACGGGCTAGGTGATCCGCAAAAACTACAACTTCTCCTTCTCGAGGTGTGGGTGGGCACTCTTTGCCTGGAACCCTCCAGTGGACGGAATTTCTACTTCCTAAAGCACCGGTCAAGACCAAATTGTTCAGGTGCGTTTCAGTAATCCGCGAAGGAGCCCAGTTGCACTCGTACACTTGCTTAGCCATGGAGTCTACAGAGCAAAGTAATTCCGGTTCAAGATTTGGTTGAATACAAATTACATGCTGATATTATCAAAGTTAAACCGGAGAAAGTCAACTATAGACCAACATTGGTCAGGAGGTGCGGTTCATCAAGGGATTAATCGCGGTTTAGCAAGGGGACTAATGGTATATGCTGATTCGATGATCCTCTTCATCAAAGTTAAACCGCTAGATCTAAAACCGTGGAGCAATGGAAATTATAAATGAACAAGTGTGCAGAAACAGGTTTCATACAATCTTACCATAGCGCTGGATCTGGGGCAATTGCATAAAGGAAAAATATTCATGATTTAAAAGAAGTTGTGCAAGGGCAGCAAGGTAAAGCTACGAATCGGATCTATGGTCCAGATATGTCGCAGTAAAACAGGTGCTAAAAACTATCGCCGTATGGAGCAAGGAGTACGGGATCCTCTGAAGATGCATCTCAGTGGAAGCTTGAGGCGGACGAAGAACATGAAGAACACAGAAACCCTAAGAACAGATCTGAGTTAAAAGAACAAAAGACTTACTGGAGCTGTGGAGATGCAGGACCGTGGTACTCTGGTGCGTTCAGGGTGATGCAGCGGCCTAGGTCGATGCAGAGTTTGACGGTGGCGGCGGAACTCCGAAGCAGGACGGCTCGAGGAAGACTAAGCAGAAGGGCACGAAGGGGAAAAAGAAATGACCCTGCGGTCCTATTTATAAGGAAAAGGGATATGTGTTAGGCGCGAGAATCAAGGAGCCACGAAACGGAGCTGTCGCCTCGATTGTCGTAGATCTATTAAATAAGAAAGTATCACTTCACAATGACAGTCGACGTCATCCCGGTTTACAGCAATCAGAGAAGGTGACGACACAACGGTTCAACAATTACGAGAAGATGTTAAAGATGAAGATTTTTTCTAAAGGATTGACATGAACTCATTCAAATCAATCCGGGGCCTAATGTTGGGGATATTACTACTGGGCGTAAACCGACCTACCTGGGCCGGATTAACTTCATCAGTAGTTCAAGAGTATTAAAGCCCAAGAAGCTATGTAAAGGCCCAAGGCCGTAGTCGGTTTAACACCTGTAGCTGTAAACCGGCTTGTATATAAACTTGTATTGTAAGTTAGGAATAAGGAGAGACCAACCCGGTATGAGTATGAACCGGAGATTGGGACTCTGGGAACCGACGGGCGTCACCCGTGTATATAAGGGGACGACCCGATGGCGGTTCAAGGACAGAAAAACACAACTCGAGGCCTAGGCGAAGCTTGTTTGCTCCCTAGTCATCGAGACTTCATCAATTCCATCACAAACTAGACGTAGGCTTTTACCTTCATCGAAGGGGCCGAACTAGTATAACTCTCTGTGTCCCTGTGTCCGCTTTAATCCCTTCGAGTTAACCCATTGCGATGGCTCCACGACTAAGTCCTTTGGTTAGGACATCTGCCGTGACAAACCCACGACAATGGGCATATCATGCAAAGTGAACATGGCAAGATGGGCCAAGGATATATAATGGACAACAACCCATAACCATGTGAGAGCCATGTAAAAGGAATGTGCGAAGTGTTTGCGGAAGTGAGCGGTGGGAAAGGCAATCCATGGGATCCCAAATCATCATTGCTCTCTAGAGCTCGTTTTGTCAACTTGTGGGATTGCGAAGTTGACAAGTATTCATGGGTACCTACACAAAAGAGACACAAACGAAAGAAATTGTGTGTGTGGTAAATGTACACATCATCCATCATGATGTGTATGTGCATGTGTAAGTTAGCACAAGATAAGCATCGCTCAAAGAAATTTGATGCATGGTATAAGAACATGTCATCCATCATGAAAGAATAGTTATTGTGTATGACACGATGGGGATGCAAATTTAGCATACAAGTATATGGCACATCAATAGCATGTTTATTCATGGGAAGCATATTGTGCACACAATTATGGGAATCATGCAAAGTATGGAATGCATAAAAATCTCCTAGTATGTATGAGGAAACTATGGGGGTCTCCTCATGAGAATTAATGGAAACATCACATGGAGAAAATGGACAACATCCAAAACAATGCATATCCGAAGCTAGGTCGTCATGGAATGGCATATGAGATAAATGATGCAAAGGGAGCATATCAATATCATCACAAGAAAAACAAATGCCAATAACCATGGGCTTGTCATCTATGCCATATGTGCAAATTGGGTTAATTTTAATGGCATATGCATAGTCACTATGAAGAGATTGCAAATATGACATATGATTGATCTCATGCATAGCATATGACAAGTCAAGGGGATTGTCAAACATGATGTGACCTAAAGAATTGTCACAAGAAATCCTCTGTAACATGGCATCACAACCAATAGACTCCACATGAGAATCATCATATTCATCATAAATGGACAAATCATCGCATGGGGAAATCATACTAGCATGAAGCATGGCAATAGGTTGATCAACATCATGCAAGCAATCAATGTCAAGAATGTCCACTAGTGGGACTAGAGCATCACCTTCACCTATGTTACCTTGTTCATTCCACTCAAGTGGTGTAGGTGAGGTGGGAAAAACCAAATGGCGGTCATCTTCATCGTGATGGAACCATGTGGGGGGGTGCATCATATTCCACCATGGCCATCGTCATGTCCAAAGGAAGGACGTAGTCGTCGCGAATTGGCGCGTCATCATGTATAGGACCTAGCACCAAATGAGAAGACACAATAGAGGTAGAGGTTAAGTCGTTAGAAATCGAAGTGGCCTCACTCTCTCTATGTGGTGGTTCACTCACTCCCTCAAGGTAGGTGCACTCAATCTCACGTATGGTGGAGTCACTCATCTCACTCAAGTGGTGGGGGTTGTGGCTCTCCTCACATGGGAATTGGGGCAACTCATCACATATGTGGCTAGTGGTGAAGTCACTCTCACTCTCAATATGGTGGCACAAGTCACTCAAGTCATCATACGTCGCCGTGGTCGAAGGGAAAATCCCATGCTCAACCATCTCGTCGTTGTCACCATGGATGAAGGCCGAAGATGGCACATCATCGCTCTCGCCTCCTAAGATGGAAGCATCATCCTTGCTCGTCACCAAGTCACTCGCCTCCAAAGCTTGGTCCTTGAAGGTCTCCGTAGTCGTACTCGTCGCCGCACCATCTTGAAAAAGAGTCATGGAGGACTCGGCATCATCAATGCCACAAAGAGGGATGGCGGTGAAGTCGAACTTGGGAGCATCGTCTTGGAGCTCATCGGGCTTGGACTTCTTGGTGGTACTAGCCTCATGCTCGTCGTCTTTGAGCTTGGTCTTCGAGAAGTGTGCTTGGGGTGGAGAAGCCTTGGCCTTCATGAGTTCTTGTTCCGCCTTGAGAGCACCAATGTAGTAGTCGTCGATGGACTTGTAGTTCTCGAGGAAGATAGTCTTGGAGATGTCGTTGTTCAATCCCATCATGAAGTGGAACTTCATTGACATGGGGTCGTCCACGCCGGCTCGTCGCAAGGCTTTCTTCATCTCCTTGAAGTACTCGTCGATGGACTTGGATCCTTGGATGGTGTTTTCCAATTGGCGTAGAAGTTGTTCCGTGTAGGTTGGAGGCACAAACTCTCGCCGCAACGCTCTCTTCGTCTTGGGCCAACTCATGTCGTAGTTTTCCGAAGGTTTGTGAAGCCACCATGTCGAGGCAGAGTCGTGGAAGTTTCTTGTGGCGCACTTCACTTGATCTTCAGGAGGAACTTGATGTATCTTGAGGTAGTCGTCCATCAAACGCTCCCACTCAAGATACTCCTGGGTTCTAGAGTCCCATAGAAAGGAATCTCATGGTCGGTGTCGAGGTCGTAGTAGCTCGTGGAGGTCGCGGACTTGAGCTTGGGGAGCTTCTCTTGAGCGTAGTCTTGAGGTGCTTGTTGGCGAAGATGCTGTATATCCGAAGGCGAAGATGCCTTGAAGTCACTTGGCGAAGATGCCAAGGGAGATGGTGAAGTCGTTGAGCGGTTGTTGGTGTTGAGATCTTGACCTTCACGTTCGTGGTGGTGATGGCGTCGATGCCGATGTGACCTTACCGGAGATGGTAGCTCGGAAGCATGTTCTCTTGAGCGTCTTCTCGAAGATGAGGAAGATCGCTTGTAGGACTTGATGAGGGCTTTGATCTCCTCCATTTGAGCGTTCATCTTGGCGTCGTTGGAGTTGTTCGTGGCATCGAACTCGTTGTTGTTGTGGTAGACCGAGGGTGAAATGCTTTGCCTATCCATCACAAGACTCGAGCAAATATGAGTGGGAGAAAGAGAAGAACTTATACCAAATGTACCTTGACCGATGTTGAAGACGGATCAATGATCACTCAATGTGTAACAAGGAAATAGCACAATTGGTATCAATTCTTGTCGGTTTCTCACACCTACACAAATAAGGCTTATGGTGGAGCTCGGTGAGGATAGTGGCACAAAAATTTGATGCAAAATGTTAGCAAGAGTCAATAATGTTGAAAGAGATCCACAAATTTGCAAGTGAAACAAGTAGACCAATAGCAATGAATGGCACACAGAAACACACACACGGATAGATAGATGGGGTCGTGCAACCAAGGAATGAGCACAAAATGTGGAGTCCACGGAAAACGCTCGCGTTGCACAACTCAAGAGAGACGCTAGCACGATTGCTCAATAGGCGGATACGACACTTGTGCACAACCTATGATATGCAAAATGGATAAACTTCTATCCCAAGTATGCTATATATGTATGGTTCCCGGTGTTTCTCTCAAGATGATCCAACATGATCGGATATGACAATCTTCTATGCAATGTGGTATGATGCTATGGCACTTGCTTACAAGCTTCTTTGCTCTTTCTCTTTTTCTTTGCTTAAAAGCTTTATTCTCTTTTTTTGTATGTATGGCCACTTTGCGAAATGCACAAACCAAGATAGCAATTGTGTATATGTGGGAACGATCTTTGTGACACAAGAGATGATATGATACCAATATGATATGGTATGTATGCAATGGAAGGTGTAGACTAATGATCACTAATGTGCACAAGTAACGTTGCCGGCAATACTCAAATGGCTAGTCTCGATAGGCAAGTGACGCAAAATAGGCTAGGGGTTATCAATGCAATGTGCAAGGGAATATACAATGGTGTCGTCGAGGTTACCGTCCTTTGAGATGATGAGTGGCGATGTTCTTGATGTAGATACCAAGATGATGGAGACTCGTCCCTAAGTAGCCGAAACACCTTAGGAAACGGAAAAACCACAACTCAAAATCTCAAGGACAAAAGTCAAACGGTGGTAGTGGGAATGCGGTGGTGGTTTTGTGTAAGCTCAAAGGGATTGCAAAAATGCAATGATGGGGTTTTGAGACGCAATGTGAAAGTCGAGGGTAAGGTGGTGTACTATACACGATGTCGTAGTTTGAAGCACGGTCCCTAAGTAGCCGAAACACCTTAGGAGACACAACTCACAACACAAACAAAATTGGGTTAAGTTGAGATGGTGGAAGTGTATGGTGGGCAAACCTATGCAGAAGTTATGGTGGTGGTGGTGGTTGAAGAAGAAGCAATCGTCCCTAAGTAGCCTAAACACCTTAGGAGACTCGAATCACAACTCAAACAACCTCAAATGCAATGGGGAACAAAATTGGATATGTTGCGGAAGTCGGTGGTGGCAATGCGGATGTTATGGTGGAAGCCCTAGGCAAAGATGCCAAAGTTGTCAAAATTTCATGGAGTCAAATGGTGTTGGTAGTATTTTTTGGGATGGGGGATGTCAATAGCTTCAAAACGAGCTAAAGAACGTCAAAAATGGACTCCGGATGAATTAGTTATGCACGAAACGGTGAAACGGGAAAATCTGAAATCCCAGGGGTCGGATGTCCGGGGTTGAGCCCGGATTTCCGGGTCTGTCTGTCCAGAACCGAGCAGATTTGGCGCTCCACGAGCCGGATGTCCGGCTTGGGGCCCGGATGTCTGGCCAGATGGCCCGGATGTCCAGCCTGAGGCCCGGATGTCCAGCCCGACGATTCCAGATCAGGATTTGGACTTCGAAACTTGATTTGGGGCGGAAATGGATGATTTCGCGGGCAAAATTTGATGGATTTTGTGGTTGGAAGGTGGGGAAACTTGGGGAAATGCTAGATCCACTCGAAACCAAACAAATCCATGGATCAAAATCAACAAAACATCATCAAACTAACAAATCACAAAAAAATTTGGGGGCTATTTTTGGTGGGGATTTTCGAATTTGGGGAAGAACACAACAAAATTAGGCTAGAAAACACAACGGGGAGGCTCCAAAATCGTGATAGACCTAAGCTCTGATCCAAGATGATGTAGGGTGGAACCCTAAACGGCCGATCTTTCACGAAAGGAGCGGATCCCTACGATGAACACGAAGAACACAAGGGGGAAACGAGGGGAAACATGAGAGAAACACTCAACCAACAAGAAATAGATCACACATATGCTAGATCGAAGAACACAAAGGTACGATACACGATGATCCAAAGTCAACAACGGACGATACACGGTAACCGGTTCTTCTCCGTGAGGAGGTCTTGAGGGGGCCGCCCAAGAGGGGGTCTTGAATCCAATGATCTTCTCCGAAGAGGGGCCGTAGTCTCTCACGAGGAGGAGATCCGTATGGATGAGCGAAGCTCTATCTCACATATGAGCTAAACCAACGCTAACCCTAACTAAGAGGAGGGGGAGTAGTATATATAGTCTAAACCACGAAGGGGTAGGTGGGAAAAGGGATACATGGGCCTCGGGCCCTATCCATGCGCGCAGGCAGGCGCCGGACGTCCGGGCTGGGGGCCGGATGTCCGGGTTCTCGTGAAATTTCGGATGTCCGGGGCGGTTGGCCGGATGTCCGACCGAGCGGGGTGACCTTCTGTTGGCTTCTGTTGTGGATGCCGGATTTCCGGGGGAGGCGCCGGATGTCCGGGCTATCGGGAGGCGCCGGATGTCCGGGGCTAGGGGCCGGATGTCCGGGCTACCGGGGTCGCTTCCGTAGCTCTCTGGATAGGGGGCGCCGGATTTCCGGGGTTGTTCGCCGGATGTCCGGGCGTTGCTGAGGCGCCGGATGTCCGGCCTCTGGCCCGGATGTCCGGCCGCTGTAGCTTCAGCAGCTCCGTCTTCTTCCGTCGTCGCTTCCAGGCTTCCCTCGCGGATGGTGTAGTTGTTCCTTGGCGCTCGCACTCCTCCTCAACATCCGTGAAGCTCCGACAATACCTATGCAGCACACGGGAGAAGTGTCAAGTAGTATACCATCCTCGAAGGGGTCAAGTGAGCACGTGTAAAGGAGATGATTCACCTTTGTGTATGTGCAGTAGATGTCACACGTGTCACTCGCCGAACGGACTCTTGACATGGTGATGTCCATAGGATGCTCCGCATCAATAGCCATCTTTGATAATGAGCTAGTCCGGTAGAGGCTTACTAGGGACATTGTTGGGGATATAACTATTTGTGTAAGCCGCCCAGGAGGGGCCGGGTTACGCAAAGAGAGGCTCATCAGAAGCCCAAGACCAAGGCATGAAGGTGGCGGTTCACTAAAGGGCCTAAAGGCCCACAAGCAACTTGAAGCCTGTAAAGATAATCGCCAAGATGGCATAACTTGTACTGTAAGGTAGAAGTAACTAGTCGCCGAGCCGGACACTGTTTATGAGCCGACCGGGACTCTGTAGGCCGCAGGGCATCAACCCGTGTATATAAGGGGACGACCCGCCAGCGGCTTAGGGCAAGAAACAACTCATCGAGAACCGGGCATAGCGTATCTCGCTCCCTGGTCATCGAAACCTCAAGCAATACCAACCCAACTAGACGTAGGCCTTCCTTCACCGCAAGGGGCTGAACTAGTATAAACCTCTCGTGTCCCTTTTCCCGATTAACCCCTTTAAGCTTCCTGGCTGCGATGGCTCCACGACTAAATCCTTGCTAGAGGACATCTGCCGTGACAATTCCACGGCAGTTGGCGCCCACCATGGGGCCAGCGCATGGTGGATTTGAGTTCTTGAAGGGCAGCTTCGAAGGGCTCAAGGGATACGCAATTGGCCGGATGACCAAGAGTCGTCGTGGCAAGATCTACATCGACGACGAAGGTTGGGGCCCCGACGCCGGCTCAACTGAGTACGGGTACCGGGTCCCCTTTGGCGGAATTCACGTCTTCATCTGCCGGATTGGTGAGCCGGGCCCTGAGCCGGACAACTGCACCGACCTCGTCGAGACGGCTCAGCGTGCGAGACCTGCCCGAGCTCAACCCGTCATGAAGCATGCCTTCATGGGCTGCATCCACGGAGGTGAACTTTCTGAAGGATCTGAAGGTGATGGTGAGCCGGCCGTCCTCTCTGACGGTGATTCGTCCGGCGGCTCAACAGATTCGCTGTATCAAGTTCAAGATGGTGTGCTTGGGGGCTGTTCCGATGGTAGCACTATTTCGGACCCCTCAGAGTCGCCAAACTGGGCAGGAGTCTTCATGGCTGGTACTCAACCCGACCAAAATTCTATGGCCTCAACTGCGATAACGTCCGGGTTAGGAGTAGCCGGGGCAGGAGGTCCTGTGCGCTCACTGGCTCAGGTGCTGATGGAACTCATGGATAAACTTGCGGCCCTGTTAACCACTACAGTCATTCCTGCGAACCAATCTGAACATGAGGCAGAGGTGGCACAGGTTCGTGAGGAGATCGCCCAGGCCAAGGAAACCTTAGCGGCTGAGGATACTAGATTGGCCCCAGAGCGGGCGACTTTGGATGTACGGGCACAACAACTTCAGGCAGAGGCTTTTCAGCTCACAATGAGTCTGAACGCATCTAATGAGGTAATGAGGAGGACACATCAGAAAACTCAGTCCCGTTTACCTCCGATTTATGATCCTCGGAATCTCTTCGCTACACCCAGAGCCGGCCCAAGTAACCCGCCAGGTGCAAATCAGCTTATGACATCCGGAGCGGGGGGCCCGGTTTAGCCTTAGGTGACGGCGCCTCTTCACGGGAGTATGGCACCGCCCAGTTACGTGCCAATACCACCGGGTCACTTCTCCAACCCCATGGAGAACTTAATCGCAGCATCAGCGTGTTTGGCGGCTCTCCCAGTGGACGGTGATGATCCGATAGCGGTGGAGACCCGGAGGATCAGGGAACTTGTCCAAACAGCTCTGGCTCAGCAAGAGACATTCTCCTACAGCTGGGACAGGATTCACTCAACACCTCCGCCTTGGTTAGCCCCGCCTCGTCCAAACCAGAGCCCGAGTTAAAGCAGACATATGGAGTCAGAAGCCTTGTCAAGTAGCGCCCAGCGCCGGAACCAGCCTGGCGGGTATAACCTGGTACAGGATCGAATACGTCAGGAGGACGAGCGGGCGGCTCAGCTAGCGGCTCAGCTAGCAGCCCAACAGGACTTACGGGCTTATCCGACGACTTCTGTTGAGGCGGGTGTTGCTACTAGAAACGAAGGTGTTCCTTGTCTGGTACCGGCTCTACGTAATGTACTTCTGCCCAAGGATTTCAAGGGACCTCGAAAGGTGCCGAATTATACGGCCGATTTACAGCCTGGGGCGTGGATTGAAAGATATGAGATGGCCATGGAGCTACTGGAGGTTAGTGATGCAGCGATGGCTAAATACTTCACCATGATGTTGGACGGAATGGCCCGTTCTTGGTTAAAGGGCTTGTCACCCAATTCCATTAGTTCGTGGGCAGAGCTAAAGGCTCGTTTCATCCAGAACTTCAAGGACACTTGCAAGCAGTCTATGTCAATTGTGGACTTGACAAATTGTAAGCAGGAGGAAGGTGAATCCACGACTCATTGGGTGCGCCGGGTCAAAGATATAATACATTCGTTTGACAAGATGGATGCCGGCTCAGCAGTTCTCATGCTGGAGAAGAATTGCCGCTTTGAGCCTCTGAGATAGAAGCTGGGGCGCCTTAAGCGTGATTGCAATGATATGGGGACGCTGATGGCGGCTTTAGTCAAGTATGCCGATTCTGATAGTACCAAGGATCCCGCGTCTGATGAGGAAAAGACAGGGAAGGGAAAGAAGAACGGCAATGGAAAGGGTCAGCAGCATAACCCGCCGAATCAAGGAGGCAATAAGCGTAAGGTGGACGGTAACCCGGAATTTGTGGCCAATGCACAGGATAACAATCAGAAGCGCAAAGGAAAGCCACCCCCTCGGTTTGGTGGGTCAGGTCCATCTCTTGAACAACTACTCAATGAGCCCTGCCAGAAACACGGCACCCGGGAACGGCCAGCGACTCATTTATGGAAGGATTGCGCAATCATGAAGGCTTTCAAGAATTCTAATATGTTTGATGGCAATCAAGGCCCGGGTGGCAGCTCAGGAGCCGGCGGTTTTCATGGCCCGGGCGGCGGTTCAGGTTCCGGTTTTCAGGGAAACCAGGGCGGTTATAACCAACAGCAATCTGGTCAAGGAGGACAGCAGCAGCAGCAGTTGGGTTACCAGAGCCATCCAAAGCAGCTAAATAGCGGGCAGTATCACATGTTCACTACTAGTTTGTGCAAACATGATCAGAAAATCCATAAGAGGGCTGTGAATTCTGTTGAGCCGGCAGTCCCTCGTTACTTGAGGTGGTCAGAACACCCCATTGTCTGGAGTAGGGAGGATCACCCTCCCTGGGTTGATAACCCGGGTCAACTAGCCTTGGTGGTGGCACCGCAGGTCGGCGGATATAAATTCACTAAGGTGCTCATGGACGGAGGTAGTAGCATCAACATCCTCTATTATCAGCTTGTTTGGTTGGGGGGAGTTGTTGATTGGGAATGGGAGTTTAAGGTAAGTGAGACTTAAAATCCTTTGATTGACTCAGGGACATGGGAATTAAGAAAGGAGGGGGAAGGGGAATTAAGAGGGCCAACTCCCTTACATCTCTTCCCTAGGGGACCCCTGGTAATTGAACTGGGGATTGGGAATTAGCAAAAAAGAAAAAACGTTTCGTTGATTGTGCACGTTCATGAGGGACCTTTGGTTAGCTGAGTACGTACGTGAGGAAGGCATTCTCCTGCCTAATCCCACCAATCAAATAGGGGCAGTTAACTCCCTCTTAAAATCCCACTTCTATTTGCCTTCACATGCCAAACAGAGGAATGGGACTTAAAATCAATTTCCCATGTCTAATCCCTTGGCAAACTCCCATCTCTAAACTCCCATTCCCTCTCCCTGTTATTACCAAACATGCTGTATGAGACCTTCCGGCGCATGGGTTTAACTGACAAAAACTTAAAGACATCCAACACCACTTTCCATGGAGTGGTGCCTGGTAAGTCGGCGTATCCCGTCGGTAAGATTGAGCTAGAGGTGGCCTTTGGAGACGAGCATGATTCCAGGGCTGAGAAGTTAACCTTTGAAGTGGTCAAAATCAAGAGTCCATATCACGCTTTGTTCGGGCGGCCGGCTTATGCCAAATTCATGGCGCGGTCGTGTTACGTTTACTTGCAGCTCAAGATGCCTTACAAGGGCACCATCACTGTGCATGGAAGTCGAAAGGTGGCCCTGGAATGCGAAGAAGGCGACGCAGCTTATGCCGAGTCTGTCTGTGCAGCAGAGGAGCTCAAATTTTATCAAAGATAACGTTGACCCGGTGGATATGACCTCCCTCAAAAAGCCAACCACAGAGCATGACCCTGTGATGAAGTTTAAGTCGGCTGCTGAGACAAAGCTTGTTGATTTTACTCCAGGCGATTCATCTAAGTAGTTCAGCATCAGTACCAATTTGTATCCTAAATAGGAAAGCACGCTCATTGAGTTCATCCGTGAGAACCGGGACATCTTTGCATGGAAACCTTCTGACATGCCGGGTGTACCGAGAGGACTCGCTGAGCACACTCTTAATATTGATCCGAAGTATAAGCCGGTCAGACAGTTTCTTCGCCGATTTAACAAAGAAAGACGGAAAGCCATTAGAGAGGAGGTCGCACGGCTCATAGCAGCTGGATTCATTGTTGAAGTTTTTCACCCGGAATGGTTGGCTAACCCGGTGCTCGTACTCAAGAAGAACGGCACCTGGCGGATGTGTGTGGATTACACAGGCTTGAATAAGGCTTGTCCGGCTGATCCTTTCGCTCTCCCCCGTATTGATCAAATCATTGATGCTACGGCGGGTTGTGCGCGTTTGAGCTTTTTGGATGCTTACTCTGGTTATCATCAGATCAAGATGGCAATTAAGGACCAGGAGAAGACGGCCTTAATTACTCCGTTTGGAGCCTTCTGCTATGTATCTATACCTTTTGGGCTCAAGAGTGCCCAGGCGACTTATCAGCGGTGTGTACAGAACTGTCTCCACAATCAGATTGGGCGCAATGTTCATGCTTATGTGGATGACATAGTGGTAAAGTCCAGAGAGAAGGAAACCCTGATATCTGACTTAAAGGAGACCTTTGATAATCTCCGGGTTTACAAAATGATGCTTAACCCGGAGAAATGTGTATTTGGTGTACCTGCAGGTAAGCTTTTGGGATTCCTGGTCTCTAACAGGGGCATTGAAGCTAATCCAGAAAAGATCAAGGCAATTACCTCTTTGGCTAAACTGGCGTGCATCAATGACGTTCTGCGACTGGCGGGTTGGGTTGCTGCTTTATGAGATGATGAAGAAAGTAGACACCTTTGTCTGGAGTGATGCTGCTAATGCTGCTTTTGAGGATTTAAAAAGGCAGTTGTCTGAGCCGCCGGTCCTTGCAGCTCCCATTAACAAAGAGCCTTTGCTGTTATATGTGGCTGCTAATTCACGAGCCGTCAGCGTTGCAATTGTGGTGGAGCGCAAGGAGGCTGGTAAGGAGCATCCGGTTCAACGGCCGGTTTATTATGTCAGTGAGGTGCTCATCGAGTCAAAGCAAAGGTACCCTCACTGGCAGAAGCTGGTTTACGGGGTGTTCATGGCAAGCCGGAAGCTGAAGCAGTACTTCCAAGGTCACCCTATCACTGAGGTGAGTTCTGCCCCCTTGGGAGATAAGCTGCCAAGGGATTGCTGTTTTGTCTTATGTGCAGGGCAATACCAGTAAATTTCTGCAAGGACATAACAGATTCATATAAACTACGAGTGCATAGTGATGGTGGCTTATGCAAGCATTAAGCGCCATAAGCATGCGTGAAGGCATGACAAACTCAAAGTATTTTCTATTCTATTACAAGACTCCCCGAGTCTGAATGATGAAGCATTGTTTTTTCTACGAAGACATAAGCGTGTGGTGCCTGGCGATTTACTCTTGAGGTTGACCTGAGGCTTCCGGGTTATCCTTCTCCGCCTCTCCGTTGGCTGCCCTGTCCTGGAAGGTTGATGAGGCCCAGTCAATGCCACTCAAGGCTTCAAACTCAGGTTCATCATCGATTAAACCAGTTGGGTTGACGTCAGGGGCAAAAGTGTGCTTACGAGTTGGAGGAACCAGGCTGACTTCATGGTAATGAGGTGTTGGAATCCTATGGTTCTCACTATCGTAACCCGACTGATATTTGGTCAGATCAGTGTCATTCCCAATAAGAGTAGCCACAGGGCGTATGTCTTTCACATAGGCGGTAAAGTCTGCCTCATCAAATAAGGTGCCATCCTCCTTCAGACTCGGGTATCCAAGAGCGATGTCGGCCGGTTCTAGTTCTGGAATCCATGCTTTAGCCCGGCTCAACGCTGCTATAGCCCCGGCTCTCGCGGATGCCCGCCTGAGCTCTTGAACCCGTTGAGGGAGTACGGCAAGCCGTTTCTGCACATCTTGAAGGAGATAAGGAACGTCATTAGATAAAGCCACAACGGCTAGAGCACGTTGTGACCCAGTGTAAAGTTGTTCCACCAGTGTATACACTGCCTTCAACTTGATCAACATATTTTGCTTAAGGTTGGTGCTCCTGGGGCCTATATTGTTAAAAGCATAAGGTGAGCCGGAGGTAAGAATTAAGGTATTTATCAACGAAAGGTTTGCAGTATTTAAGTTTTCAGATATTGGTACTTACCAAAGATAGCTGAGACCATTTGAGATATCTGGTCCTTTAAGCCGGACAGTTCGGTGTTTACTTCTGCAAGTGATGCTTCTGCTGTCTCGGCCCGGGTCACCAGTAAGGTTTTTTCGTCAGCCCAGATTTTCTTATCCGCCTCAAAATTCTTCTTCAACTTCTCTTGTTCAGAGACGCTGAATTCAAACTTGGAGTTGGCATTTTGAATTTCAAGTTCCTGGACTGACAGGCGACTCTTAAGGTCAGCATTCTCCGATTCAAATTGACTTATGGTGGCCTGCATTATCCCGGGTTACAGTCAGAATCATGATAAATAATTTTAAGTCCCAAGCACTTTGCAAGCAAACATACTTGACACTTGGGGGCTAATGTATACTGAAGCTTTCTAAGTTATTAAGCCGGTCCTGGATATTAAAGTCCCAAGCACTTTGCAAGCAAAGATGCTTGGCACTTGGGGGCTAATGTGTATCGCAAGTTAAAGGTATTGTGTTACAGCCGGTTTAAATATTTTTTCTTTAAGACGGACAAGCAGCTCTAACAATTGGTCTAAGTCTACAACATATTTACTAATAAGCAACAGACTTGGGGGCTAGTACAGTAAGTATGATTGAAAATAAGGAAGCGTAAGTCATACCTCAGATTTTTGTTGTATTTGCTTCACCATGTCAATTTCCAGGTCACAGCTGCTATGCACCTGGTTGATATAGCCCGAGACGATCTCTCCAATACTCAAATGAGTATAGTCACTGATGTCCATCTTGGCTTTACGGCGTTCTAGTAACTCCTCTTTAGCAGAACATTTGGCAAGAACTATGGGCCGGGCTGGTTCAAGGAACCGAGTCTTGAGTATTTCCACTTTTGGATCAATCGTCTTGGCCGGGCTAGGTGCTTCCGGGTTAACAGAACCATCCAGAATATCTTCAGCAGGCGGATCATAAGTTGGTACTGTAGTATCCTGAGCTGGTTCAGGCGGCGGCTGATGTGTGGGAGAGCCGGGAGCAGCTGTGCCCAGTTCCGATTCAGTCACCACAGGGTCTTGGGCCGGCTTATCTTTCTTCGTTTTCTTCCTAGGCTTCACTTGCACACTATGGACAAAGCAGAAGAATGAGTAAAGGAACATGAAGAAGGAAAAACATAAGGTAAATAATTTGATATTACCCAGGGGCAGTCTTAAAAGCCGGCATGTTTGACTGCATAGACTCGCCGGATGAAGGAGATGTATCCTGATAATTGGAGTCAGATGAATTGAGAGGTTGACGGATTAGACCCGCCAAAGGTAAAAAAGGGGATATGTCGGAGATAACCTTAGTCCGACGCTTCTGGGTTGTGTCAGGCAAGCCGGAGGAGAGCTCTGCATCCTTGCTGGTCCGGGTCTGCCTCCGGCTTTCAAATTGCTGTTGCTTCAAAAGAAAGTCAGGATCTTGGTAAGCCAAAGGGTGTGAAAATCTTACTTTGCGGGTTACTCTTCGAATTTTCTGACGCGGCCGAAGCTCGGAGTCGGAGGAGATTATAGTTACCTCTTCCTCGACGGGTTGGCTGTTTCCCGTGTCTTCCTGAAAAGGAGAATAATGTCAGTAAGGTAATGATAAAGGAGTAAGGGAAGTTGAAAGGTTACCTCTTCTTCATTATCATCAGAGCCATCAAGCTGGAACATCTCTGAAGCACTTGGCTTCCTTTTCTTAGAAGTAGAAGGCCTGATGGTTCTTTTTTCGGCTCTCTTTGCCGCCCGGGCTTGTTTGGCCGCTTCATGATCATATGGGACTTTCCAGAACTTGTCGTTTGCCTGTAAGGAGTTGTAAGGGGTTATGAGTAAAAATAAGGTAAAACATAATAAAAAGTGATCATTGAGGCTGATGACTTACTGCGGGGGCCGGGTTGTTCTTACAGAAGGGGAGTAAGCTGAAGGTATTATTCACCACAGTCCCCTCTTTCAACCATGACTGGATCATAGCCTCGACCGTGTCATCTGGTAAATCATCAGGGCTGTGACGCAGCGGGTCATCCTTTTCCCCTGAGTAAGTACACATTAAGCCGGGTCGGCGGCTTAACGGGATCACCCGCCAGGTAATCCAGGTCCGGACCAAATCAATGTCGTCCAAACCATTGCCCAAAAGAGCCTTAATCTTCTTTATGGTGGGGGCAAGTGGAATACGTTCAGCGGGAGATAATTTGTCAGCCAATGGGTGGTTGGACTCCAAGCGTAGAGCGCGAAAGCCGGGTAGCGAGTTCTCACCAGCCGGAGAGGTATCCTGGCAGTAGAACCATGTCTGGTTCCACTCTTTCGGATGGCTTGGCAGTTCTGCATAAGGGAAAAGGTAGTCTCTTCGCCGCTGGATCGAGATACCACCGAGTTCCAGACTGGGCCCATTTGCACGTTCATTTTGCCGGTTCAAATAAAATAGCTTTCTGAACAAGGTCAAATTTGGCTCTTCTCCAAGGTACACCTCGCAAAACACTTGGAAGTTGCAGAGATTTGACACGGAGTTGGGCCTGATGTCTTGAGGTCTGAGGTCAAAGAAATGCAAAACATCTCTGAAGAACTTTGACCCGGGTGGAGCAAAGCCCCGGTTCATATGATCCGTAAACACAATTACCTCCCCTTCCTTGGGTTGAGGTTTCTCCTCTGATGGGTTAGGAGCACGATAAGACATAATTTCCTTTTGGGGCAGATGGCCGGATTTCACAAACCCAGCTAAAGAACTCTCTGTAACGGTGGATTTGACCCAGTTGCAGGTCACCGAAGGTTTGAGAGCTTTGGGTGCCATTGCGTAAATCGAAGCCTACAACAAGATAGAGGAATTTTTCCGGTTTAATTATAACCCGAAGGAAAACACTATGGGTTTATTCAAGATGGCAGCTTAAGAAGGGGCCTAATGACATGTAGGTGGCTATGTGATAATGTTTAAACTGCGGCAGGTATCAAAGGCAATTAAAAATTTTCTTAAGTCGCCAGAAGCAAGCGGTGCTGACAGCCGATATTATCTTAAACCGGTCACATGAACTACTATGGCTGAAACAGAGTCAACAGATGTAGTTTTTGGCTAAGTATGGAACAAACAGGTTCCACAAGTTGCGGTCAATATTTTGGATCAAACGATGCTCTGGAAAGGAAAAATTTCTAGACCTAAAACAGTACAGGGAAGTTCATATACTCGAGGAGGGCTTACAAAATAAGGGAATGAGATCTGTTCTCATACAGAATAAGCAAAAACATCCTCCACAACAGTTCTATGTTGTTTTTACGATCTGAGGAAGGTATTGGAGGTAAGAACTAATGGAGGTTGTGTCAGACGGCGATGAACGTCGACGAACTCAAGGCAGTACTAATGCGGATCTGAGAAAGGGGGGAAAGAGAACTCACAGATGCGGAAGAGCTGCGGAGGGTTGCCGTCGTTTTCTGAGCAAGAAACTTGGTGATGCAGCGGCCTGAGTCGGTGAACACGAGGGTTCCGACGGTGGCGGCGGCGGAGCTCGAGCGGCAGAAAGGAAGTGCGAGGAGGAAGACGACTGAAGTAAATGAAAAAGACCTAGGTCGCATCTATTTATAAGGAGGAGCCGACCGAGACGGCACGAAAAACGAGGAGACCAAAGCATCATTATCCAGCGGTCCCGACGCCTCGATTCTCGGGATGGTCAGTAAAGGCAAAGATTCGTTGGAGAACAGGATGGAATAAAATATGAGTTTATTTGAAGATGACGTCACGGAGATTTAACCCGGATACATATGATGACGTCACAGTGGGTTAAAGATTCCGCACAAAACAGAAGACTGAAGGCCAGTTCATAAGGTTTTTTAAGATTGACATGAACCGGTTCAAATCAATCTGGGGCCTAATGTTGGGGATATAACTATTTGTGTAAGCCGCCCAAGAGGGGCCGGGTTACGCAAAGAGAGGCTCATCAGAAGCCCAAGACCAAGGCATGAAGGTGGCGGTTCACTAAAGGGCCTAAAGGCCCACAGGCAACTTGAAGCCTGTAAAGATAACCGCCAAGATGGCATAACTTGTAATGTAAGGTAGAAGTAACTAGTCGCCGAGCCGGACACTGTTTATGAGCTGGCCGGGACTCTGTAGGCTGCAGGGCGTCAACCTGTGTATATAAGGGGACGACCCGCCAGCGGCTTAGGGCAAGAAACAACTCATTGAGAACCGGGCATAGCGTATCTCGCTCCCTAGTCATTGAAACCTCAAGCAATACCAACCCAACTAGACGTAGGCCTTCCTTCACCGCAAGGGGCTGAACTAGTATAAACCTCTCGTGTCCCTTGTCCCGATTAACCCCTTTAAGCTTCCTGGCTGCGATGGCTCCACGACTAAGTCCTTGCAAGAGGACATCTACCGTGACAATTCCACGACAGACATGTTGTCACTACAAAAAAAACACACGTGACATTTTGGGCCGAACGAATTTTTTTCCTGTCATACTTATGACACTTCTATGACGATAATTGTGACAAAACTCGATATCATCATAGATGTGGTGGGATCCTACTTCTATGACAAAAAATCATGACAGAAAATGGGCTTTTCATCCTGGGTGGGCCGGAGACGCAGCTGCATGACATTCTTTGGGCCGTCCATGACGGAAAAAACCGTGGTAGAAGCGAGGGCGAGGAAAATTTCGGGGAGTTCCCTGTTATGGTGGGTGGTCGGGGGCCGAGCGATGCATTTTTCTCTCATACACGTACGTGCGTGTGTGCGAGGCGTTGGGCTCTAACTGAACCCGAGCGAGGCGTTGGGCTCTAACTGAACCCAAGCGATTGCACTAGCTACGTTACTGAACACGAGTGTTTCCTTCGCTACTGCTGTTAACTAAAACCGATCAGACCCTGCTGCCTCCTTCCCTTGATGAACAGTGAGCGTTGTTGGGGGGGGGGGGTTGGATGAATAGTTCCTGGTGGGGGTGGATGAACAGGACCCCGTGTTGTTGCCTCTGGATGAACAGGACCCCGATCGAGCCGGTTGGGGGTGGATGAACAGGACCCTGTGGAGGGCTGGATGAACAGGACGACCCTGTGGAGGGCTGGTTGAACAGTAGCCGGTGGAGGGTTGGATGAACAGTAGCCCGTGGAGGGGTGGTTGAATAGTAGCCCGTGGAGAGCGCTGGTTGAACATAGCCAGTGGAGTAGCACGCAGTGGAGGCTGGATGAATAGGAGCCCGTGGATGAACAGTCGCAGGTGGAGGTTGGAAGAGGTTGATGGTGGATGAACAGTAGCCCGTGGAGGCTAGAGGAGGTCGACGGTGGAGATGAACAGTATCCCATGGAGTCCCGCTTTGCGGTACGCCAAACCCCTCCTGATGAACATGACCCCCGTTTCGACCGTAGCGCTCTAACACAAGTCCGTTTCCTCCGTTTTGCAGTACACCACACCCTTCCCGATCAACAGGACCCCGTTTCGACCGTAGGAGGTTCAACAGAAGGCTGTTTGCTCTGTTTTGCGGTACGTCAGACCCCTCCCGATGAACAGGATCCCGTTTCGACCGTGGCCGGTCGAACACAAGGCCGTTTCCTTTGTTCTACGATACGCCAGGCCTCGTTTCCATCGGCTATTCCGTCCAAGCCAGTTGGCTCCCATGCGTTCCGTTGCCTCCCGATGAACACAACGCATTCCGTTGCCTCCCCATGAACACGACGACGACGCAGTTTCTCCGTTCCAACCCAGCCATGTACACGAGCCCTGGCCGTACCTATGCGCGAGTAGGCGTTCAAGACCCCACCCGTATGTATGTACGTGGCCATATTTACTTTCTTGCACCCTGGCCGCTGTACGTATGTGTACATGCTACGTGCGCGCCTCTACTACGACACGTGCGCGTTTACATCGACCAGTATGTACGTACACGTTCACGACCAGAATGGCAATGCTACGTGCGCTTTGACCAGGCAGGTCCCGACTGTCAGGCACTTCCTTGCGTGCAAAGATGTAGCTTGTGGGTCCGAGCAGTCAGGGGGCAAATCATTTTTTTTGCCCGTAATATGGATGCACTTCCTTGCGTGCGAAGATGTAGCTGGTGGGTCCCAATAGTCAGGGGGAAACGTTTTTTCACAAAATACGGTGGCCCGTCCGATGGGTCCCTGCTGTTAGGTGGAGGAATAATTATTTTGCGCAAAATAAGGAGGCACTTCCTTGCGGCCGCCGTGGACCCAGCTGTCAGCCTCTCCACGTACAGTACTCTTCCGATGGAAGTCGTTCCTTGACCATGTTGACCACACCACGCCGAGAGCACCAGGGCGGTGGACGATGGCGAGGCCTAGGAAGGGGACGGCGCGGAGCCGGGGAGGACGCGACAGTGCAAGCCCGTGCGGAGAGGAGTATGAGGGTTCACTGGTTTGGCTGTGGTGTGAGGCTGCCATCGCCGCAGGGCCTGGCCAGCGGTGGGAATAGTAGGGGGCGGTGAGGCCTCCGCGGCAGCACAGCCGGCCACAGGCAGGAGCATGCGGCACGACCGGCGCTGCTTTGAGCAGCTTGAGCAAGAAGACCAGAGGTTGAAGAAGCACTAAGGCCGTTGGATGGACATCTTACGGTCACTGGAGCTATAATCGTTCATATTGACTAAGTTGACAAAGCCCTCCATCCCCGTCAACTTAGTAGGCCCACAAGTCAGCCTCCCACCAAGGTGGGTACCAACTAGCAGGGGGATTATTCATTTTTTGTGCATAAGAAGGAGGCACTTCCGGTGGGTCCGAGCTGACAGCGGGGGGAACATTTTTTTCGCGTAATACAGAGGCCCTTCCGGTGGGTCCCAGCTGTTAGGTGGAGTAATCATTATGTTGCGCATAATAAGGAGGCATTTCCTTGTGTGGTCCCCTACTGTCAGCCTCTTCCGATGGCTGTTGTTTGTTGACCATGTTGACCTCGCCGCGCTGAGAGCACAAACGCGGTGGACGAGGGCGAGGCCCAGGAAGGGAACCACTCGGAGCCGGCGAAGCCACCACAGCGGATGCCCATGCTGAGGGGAGTGCGAGCGCTGACTGGTCGGCTGTGGGGTAAGGCTAACGTCGTCGGAAAATAACAGGATGTGTGGGTGGGCAGAGGGATGGCCTGGCGGTAGCACAACCAACCATGGGACGAGGGAGCAGGCAGTCCCACCGGCGCTGGTTTGGGCGGCTGGAGCAGGAAGATCAGAGATTGAAGAAGCACGGCGGCCGTTGGATGGACATCCAACAATCACTGCTCTGTGTTGACTAAGTTGACAAAGCCTTGCGTACGCGTCAAATTTTTTTTAGGACAACGTCATTGTCAACCTAGTAGGCCCAGAAGTCAGCCTCCAAATCTGTGGAAAACAGCATACAACCCATTAGCCATTATTTTCTATAATTTACAGCCCATTTGCTAATTCTTAAGGATATTTGAAGCCCATATTATTTTTATTAGCGTTACAGACCATATATTCTGGGCACTGCTAAAAAATTCAATGAAATTTTGCATATTTCGATGGGGTCCGAACTCTTTTAATCACGAAATTCAGAGTCACGTTAAAAATAATTTTTAAAAAATTATATCAAAATAAAATTCAAAAAACAATTCTCCGCAAAAAATGAATGAAATTTAGAATCTTAACTAGCAAGATGCCCGTTCGTTGCACGGAACATGAAGATGCATTTATATGCGTAGTTTATCTTGTTGGAGAAAAGATGATATTTTAATGTAATTGCCAGTTGGCTTTGGTTTTTATAAGAGTAGAGAGTAGAGAAATCCTGAAAAAACGATATTTTAATGCAATTGCCAATTGGCTTTGGTTTAAGAATTTACAACCCATTTCTTACAACTTATAGCCCATTTTCTGGGGAAGCCCATTTCTTACTACTTACATCCCTCCTCGTCTTGAAAGATTTGCAGCCCAGCAGGGCTGAGAAAAGCAAGTAGGCCTCGGTTTTGGTATTCTCAAAAAAAAAAGAACTAGGCTAGCCATTTTCAGAAAGAAAAAAAATATATCAACTGGGCTCGTCATGTGCTTAAATAAAAGCGTAAGCGTGGGCTAGACAGGCCACAGCCCCCGCACAGCGCGCAGTTGAGCTCCGTCTCTGAAACTAAAAAACAACTGAGCGGGCTGCTGGGTCCCTGGTGTTATCTGCTCGTTGTGTAATTTTCTCGTTTAATGACTACGTTGACAATGGCGTGGGACCTAATTGTGAAACGATTAGGAGGAAGTATTTTTTTGGCTTGTAATAACGAGGCACTTGCTTGCGAAAATACAATGACCCTGGTGGGTCCCTACTGTCTCTCCACATATTCATTTCATGATTCCTCTTGGTTGTTCACCATGTTGACAACGCCAGACGGCGGCAGGCACAACGAGCGAACCAAGGCGGAGAACGACGGCGAGGCCTCGGACGGGAACGAACAGCAGCCGTGGAAGATGCGGTAGTGTAGTGGTAGGTGGTGGGGTGTACGAGGGCAACAACATGCAACTCAAGCTTACAAATGGTACAAAAAGCCCAAGGATTAATTGTTCATCAAATTTTTAGACAAAACCTAGATTGAACATGGCAGTAACATCTAACCCAACCACTCTTTTTTGCAGTCACAAACAAATGGATCGGTCTGATCCATAAAATCAACATCCTGTGCAAAAAAATTTATTTCAGGATGACTACAACTTGTTGTAAATAGAAGCCGAGCACGTTTAGAAGCCCATTTGTCCACCTGAAACTTCTTTTTTTTGCTGTTCAACGTGTCCATCCGTGAGAAATCTCTTGCGGTAAAAGTTAAGCCTCATGGACAATAGTAACCTCGAATTCAACAGGAAGAATGTGACAAAGCTTCTGTTTGCCTAGTTGGATGCATATCCTTCCATCGTTATTGTCCTGAAACGAATGTCATGAGACCTGAGGAAATCCTGGTGCTTATTACGCCACCGATTGGTTATATGTTTTGCTCCATGTGGTTGTGCCTAAGTAGACATGAAGATTGAAAACATTTAAGGTCTGAAAAAAGAGTATGTCGAAAGAACGATATCTGAACAGTTAATTCTTGTACAATATATACGTGCTTTCAATGTGCATGAAATCATCACCTCTATATATAAATTCTCCAGAGATCGAAAGCATCACAGCAAGCCAATAATTATGTTCAGATCAAAACTAAACATTCCGATATATAAGATCTTGACAGAATCCAGCAGCATTGATTGGCTATCAATGGACGAACTCTTCATTGAGCATATAACATAATATTAGTACCCAAAGTGTACTCCAAGATGATATAAAACTTATGCGCACAAATGAAAAATGCAGCTTATGATTACAAATGTGTAGATGATAATATACGGTACCTAAAAAAGTGAGGAGCCAAACACCAACTCCTTGTGATCATTAAACGGGTCACCAATTACACCCAAGGTCTTTAGTTTGGGTGTATAGACGACAGTTATTTGTGAAGGTTTATAACAATTATCAAGGAGCAACCTTTGAAGTGAAGGGTCATCTTCGATGATGAGTTGCTGTCCTTCAAAACAAATTCCAATGCTTTTAAGGTGAGGCGACTTTATTTGGAGACAACTGATACGGATTTCTATTCCCAAAACAATAGCAAGCGCTCCAGGGAAGGGCAACTGGAGTGGATGATGTTGTGCAGTGAGGCCTCCGACAGATAAACCACCACAAGCGAAAGTTTTTTAGCAGTGGGAGTCGAAGCATTTGTACCAGATCGTCTGGTAGATGGCACCGGGCTAAGGTGGCGGTGTGGAGAGAGGAGGAAAACCGCGAGATGGACAACAGTGGTGTGTGCACGAATTCTTGGTGTGTTTGTGGTATGAAACTTTTGTGGTAATAATACAACTCAAACTGCTGGAGTTTTCCGAATTCAGGGGATGTCAGCCAAGCGTCCACCGTGCCGGGTATGGACAGCAGGTAGCGTGTCGGGATGCAGAGGCATTGAACGGGGCCCTGCTGGTGAGAGGAGACGGGCTTTGAGGATATCAAATTTAGGAAGGACAGATATCTAACGATAGTCGAGATTGAGGGACGCGGTGCGCAATAGAGGGCGCCACCGAGTTGAGAAGACTTGTGTGCGGCAGCAATCCATGGTGGGGAGAAGTGAGATGATCTCCTCAAGGATGACGTCCGAGAGATCACTAATGCGGTCCACCAGAGATTCTACCGGTTCCTCAGAACCGGGTGGGGGGGGGCTCGCCGCTTCTCCCTGCGCTACAGGGTGCGGGATCTTCAACCGGCATCGCCACTAGCGGGAGCCTCATCTTCTTGGCGCTGGGGCCAGCCGACTCCATTTTCCTTGTGGGCATCGCGCTGAGCTCACGGGTTTCAGAAGAGTAGCCAGAGACGAGCCTAGTGGCAGAGTGAGTGGGGAAGAAGGAGGGCTGCGGATTTCTCTAGGAGTGGAAGAAGAGGAGCATGCATTTTCTGTACAAGTGAGGAAGAAGGTGAGCGGGGGTTTTCTGGACGAGTGAGGAAGATTGGGGAGTGGGGGGGATTGGGGGGAGACGGAAGCGGGAGAGTGAGCTGTTCGTGTTTATAAGGCCCGCTACACTAAGTACTCGCTTTTCCCCAAGAATTGCTCTCTTATTTTGCGTTGCTGCATTGGAGCTGGCGCGTGGACTTGGCTGATTGGCCATGCATGCAGGATGCATGTGCCCGCATGCCACTGCATGCGCCTGGTTTGTTACTAGGCCTATTTAATAGGGTGGTTATGGAGTAAATTAAGGAGATTTATTTTCTCTGTGTGCATCTTCTTGGTCTTAGCAACTGGCTCATGGGCCTAATAAACCCGGACGGAGGGATTATAAGTGGAAGCGAGGAGGAAGGAGGATTTTTCTGGGATCGCCCCCTCTTCAAGAAATATGGGCTTCTCCTCGCAAAAAACAAAAACAAATGGGCTTTAAGATGGATAGGCTTTTGTATCGGCCCAGTCGGCTGGCCGTTTTCGTACTGGAGGGCCTTGTGCTAGAGGCAGCCCGAGACACTCTCCAGCTTATTTCCCATACGAAAGAAAAAAGAGACGCCTCCAGCTTATGGCTACTCATCGGTAACCTTTTTCAACTTGGCAGCCACCAAATTAGAGGATGCGGTACTAGATGCAGACACTCACATTAAACTAAGCTTCAGAAGATACAGTATGCATACTAACATTCAGAAGAACAAAAGTTCAACATGTTTATGCATCTCAATGATTCACCATACTATAACCAATACAAAGCTGTGAGAAGGTGTGGAAATAAAGAAAATTGGTCGATGCTTCTCTAAGCAAAGGGCCTCCCTGCGTACGCATTAATTTCCTAGGCATGCTTGTTTCTTCTCAATGTTGCGAGCACTTTGAGCATGTTGGAAACTCCACAGCTAGCTAGCTGCCTCATCTTGCAATTGATGTTGACACATTTGCAGCAAACACATGAGGCAATAGAGATGACTCAACATGAGTCCATATTGTGCAGTTCCCCTGAAATCATCTTCATTGTCCTGAATCTGAAAAGATAGGAAAACAATAGCTATATTTAAACGATGTTGCAAAACAGTAGCACATATCAATAGCTTGGCATGACAAAACACGATTATCTGGACGAAGGGGATACTGACCTGCCTGAGGAAGATTATATATAATTTCATAAGTCCTTGGTTGATTTCCACCTTCGGCCGCACTGCTTGTTTGCTCCTCCACACATTACAGGATCGTTCCGCACTGCAATCAGCAAGTCAACGTATGAATAAGCTTATTTCATCTTGCGGTGGTCATTGTACCTAGTTACGAATGTAGGAATACCTGGAGCACCATGAGGTTAGCTGACAGTAGGTAGATGCAGCCATATAAAATTTGTGCGGTGCTACCAAAATTGAGGTTTGTATCCCTTCCCGTTATGAGAATTCTTCTTGAAGTTGGTAGAATGTGACGGCTTGTTCTTTGCATCAAACTTGCCTTTCCCCTGAGATTTATTCTTGTTGTTTTGGGGCTGGTTGGGATGAAAGTTCTTCTCGTGTACCATGTGGGCACTAGAAGCTCCCTCAGCGACCCGAGCATATGTGTCTTTTGCTCTTGCCTTCTCTTCAAAATCAAGAGTGCTAATGAGATCCAAAACAGAAAACTCATGTCTCTTGTTTTTCAGAGAAGTAGCAAAATCGTTCCACGAAGGTGGAAGCTTGGCAATGATGGTCCCAGCAACAAATTTGTCCGGCAACATACACTTAAAGTACTCAAGTTCCTTAGAGAGTGACTGTATCTCATGAGTCTATTGAACAACAGAGCGCTCATCAGTTATCTTGTAGTCATAGAATTGCTCCATGACGTACAACACGTTGCCAGCGCCCGAGGCCCCAAATGTGGCCTCGAGCGCAACCCACATGTCCTTGCCGCTGTCAAATGACATATATGAATCCAAAATGGAATCGTCAAGAAAACTCAGTAGGGCGACTTTGAAGATGGTATCCATGTTTTCAAAAGCTTCATGCTATGTAGGATTAAGACCGCCCTCATGCTTACCCTTAGTGGCGTCATAGCAGTACATGATCTCAAACCAATATACTGCTCTTGTGCGCCACCTTTTATATTGCACCCCCTTAAAAGTAGGCGGCTTCAAAAGTGCAGCAAAACCACTCGGAGTAAATTGCCTATAATCAGGTTTTTGGATTGGATTGTTGAATATACGAGCAATTTACTATGAGATTTAATCCGAATCAGTAGTAAATAGATCATGACGACAATTGCAAACATCAAAGTAATGATGCGGACTAAACCATGAGGACAGAATCACATACTATACAACGAGAGCAGAACCGCTGTGGTTGATGTTGTCACTCATGTCGTTGATGAAGAGGTTACCGAGGTCGGGGAAGAAGGCTGTCGTTGAGGAAGTCGTCGCTGGCAACAGTCACAGGAGTGCGCTCCCCAAAAACCTGACCGCCCCTCTCCTGTATAGGATCACGAAAGGCGGGGTTCGGAGGACTGTTGTCCCTTCTCGCGGTGCATGCCGGAAGGAGGGCTGGAGAAGAATTGTGTGGTGGCGCTAAGATCTGGAACGGTGCGATACCATATGATACAACGGCGGCTAGAGTAGAGCATGTCAGGTCGGTCCTGCGAGTAAGACCAAGTATAATAGTAGGCCTTTGGCCCCCAAACCCCACGTCCAAGTCAATAATAGCCCCACCAAGGTTTGTCTACAAAACTGAGTAATTAAGGCATCCGTTAATTATTAATTAATGACTTAAAATAATTTTTCCGACCAACAAAAATATAGACCACGTGGATAGCTTTTGTCCTTAGACAGGCTCATTCCCGAAGAGCGCACGTGTAGGTTTCCTATTATCATGCTCATGCAAATGCTAGAATAGATCACATTATAAAGTGGTGCAACTCACACCCACCTAGCAGTATGGCACTAAACTTTAGTCTCACTCACACCACACTTAGAGCATGGTTAATAGTATAGCCAACATCCGGCTATATGAAGTTGACACATCATCTAGAACTAACCTAATAGCCTGCTAGTACAATAGTTAGTCCCTTTAGTATAATACTATATCATTAATAATGCCCCCTCCTCTTGTCTCGCAAAGTATGTTGGGGCTCCTGCTACAATCGGCTACAAGTTTACAACCCGCTTCTCTTCTCTCTCCTCTTCTCTCTCCTTCAACTAAGCACAAATACTATATTTAAATCCTTATATCCTGCTTATGTCATCTAATTGTTGTACTTGCTCTAAAGTTACTCTCCACTGTGTAGTCTGAAATGCCGGGCGTGGAGTGGGCAGTGCCCTCGGTCGCCGGGCCGCTTCAACGGCGGAAACAATGAGAGGTCGCGCCGCCCTGACTTGCCATCAATGTGGAGCGGCGGGCTCAGCTGGCGCCGGGCGGGAAGCATGCACGGGAGGGGGAGGGTTTTTTGTTTGGCCAAGAAGGTGAGAAGCCGACTTGGCATCGGTCCGGACGGGGAAATATCATGTGCTCCCATACTCACTAGTAGTTTCATGCATATGACACTAGTCTATGTTACTACTCCCTCCTTTCCGGTTTATAGAGATGTTTAGAGTAACATAATAATATGTTACAATATAAGTTACTCCCCACTATGACCAGCCTTGGCCTCTCCCAGTGCTCCACCATGTATAGCTGCTAAGCCTGGCATGTAGGCATAAAATATGATGTGGCAAGTTAATTAAGAAGAGAGAGACTAGTTTGGTGACCGCAGGAGGAAACAGTGGAAAGACAGTTTTGAGTCTATAGCTAATTAAATGAAGCAAGCTTAGCAAAAACAAACTAAGCACCTATGCATTGGAGACTTGAGTTGCTAAGCCATTTAATGCACTTAGCACCTCATCTAAGCACTTAGACCTCTTCCAATGCAAAGGTGCTTAGATGATGTGCTAAGTGCATTAAATATCTTAGCAATTCATCTCCCCAATGCATAGGTGCTTAACTTGTTGCTAAGCACACTTTATTTAATGAGTTAGCACCTAAAGTCTTTCATGCATTGGTAAAGTTGTTTCATTTAAGTGGGTTGCCTAGGTTCTCGCGCTTGGCATTGGTTCTTCCTGGGGTCACCAAAGTGCTCTCTCCCCTCATTAAATGTTGTGCCATGTCATTTTTTCGCTTATGTGGCATGCTTAGCACCTTCCACCATGGAGCACTGGGAAGGGCCTTAGCACTTAGCACCCCCTTGACCGTGGACCTTGACGGTGTACGTAACCTTGTGTCCAGATCTGAGATGCCACGTGTACCAGATGAATGACTCCAAGCTCGACCACTGTGATGCAAGAGGTGCGAGCCGAGGAACACTATTGGAGACACCCCCCTCAGACTAGCCACAATGGATAGTAACATAGACTAGTAACATGCTCATGTTACTAGTCTATGTTACTACCTCTATAGTAACATATCTGTGGTAACATGCAACACTTCATTTATTAGGCTATAGACACATTTTGCCTTGATATGTGTGATGTTACTACTTTCCTCACTTTCTTCATTTATTGCTTGCCACATCATCTACTTTATCTAGACATGTGTGATGTTACTACCTATGTTACTCCCACTGTGGGTAGTCTCATAATTTTCCTCGTCATCATCTAAGTCCTAGAAGATCTCACCCACATCGTCATTAGGCATGCGGCCGCCTTGATAGACAACGTGCGCAGAAGGAGTAGAGGCGACTGGGGACGCACCACGTCGTGGGCACTCCGTACGTGCTCGTGTGCATGCAGCGTGCGTGTTTTTCCATCGGTGCTAGCTCTAAGGCCGAGGTTGTGGTCGTCTTCGTCTCTGACTAGTCGTTGAGCAACGACGACAAAGAGGTGCTGCAAGAGATGCGTAGGCGCCGTTGTGTGCGAGCTTCACCATAGCACGACAAACCGGACGTCGCTGCAGATGGCGCACGCCTCCATGCAGTCGAGTGTGTGCTCATGCATGTGTTATTCGCGTGCATTCTGCGGCCGAGTGTGTGTGCATGCACGTGTTGTGTACGTGTGTTGTGTGCTCCATGATGTGCGCGTATGTGCATGAGTTGGATCAGATGGAGTTAGTGCATTGGCGTGTGTACATGCGTGGCTACATGCGTCCTGTACATGCGTGGCTTGTTGCGTGGTTATCAATATAAACTATAAAACATCTTCAACTTAGCATCCTGATGTATCGTCTCTAGTGGTTAGCGACGAGTTCATGCGCTTTTATTTGTTTATAGGTGGGCAGGTGGCAAAACACAAGGGAAAACACACAAGGTTCCTTGCAGACGCTCCACCACGAGGTTCCTTGCTCCTCCTCGGTCGTCGGGAATCTATGTTCTTCAACTCTTTTTCTTTACGTGAGCTTTGATCATCCTTTTGCCAACACGCGAGACATCTAGCATCAAGGTGCACGTGTCATGCAAGAAAATGGAGATAATCAGATAAGCAGTGCGTAAGTGGGTGATAATCCCCAAGTGCAAGGAATCATCGTAGCACTTTCCAAAGGTGGAAGTGATAAGTATGGAGTGTCGAACCCACAAGGAGCTAAAGGTAAGATCAATATTCTCTCAATCCCTATCTGCCACTGATACGACTCTACGTGCACCGAACGTTTACTTCCAACTAGCAACGAGAACTAAGACTATGTTGTGGGTATGAATAGGATAACTTTGCATGGTAACGGAGAGCTAAAACATAAAATTAGGTGCTGTTATCATAAAGTTAGAATATATTACTTAGTACTATAAATAGCGAGTGCGTAATAATGGTGGATGGTGTGCGGAATTGTCCTAGGCAATTGTTAACAAGACCGGTAATCACTATTGCAGTTTCATATGAAGGAGAGGCATAAGCTAACATACTTTCTCTACTTGGATCATATGCACTTATGATTGGAACTCTAGCAAGCATCCGCAACTACTAAAGATCATTAAGGTAAAACCCAACCATAGCATTAACATATCAAGTCCTCTTTATTCCCACACGCAACAATCCCTTTTACTCGGGTTTGTGCTTCTGTTCACTCACCAACCCACTATAAGAGAATCATGAACGTATTGCAACACCCTACAGCGGGAACCCCTCATGCTTGCGCGACATGGAGGGCACCATAGGACAGCATCAAAGTAAAACATACAACTCATACCAATCTAGATCATCAATCAACCCAAAGACAAAAGATATCTACTCAAAACATCATAGGATGGCAACACATCATTGGATCATAATATGTGGCATAAAGCACCATGTTCAACTAGGGGATTACAGCGGTGTGCGGGAGAGTGGACCACGTAAAAGAGATGAGGATGGTGATGATGATAGTGATGTTTATGAAGACGATCACCGTGGTGATGATTCCCCTCCCGATGGCACTCCTGCGCCACCGGAAGAGAGGAGGAGAGGTTCTCCCCCTTGTGCTTCTTCCTCCATGGCCTCCACCTTCTGGTCCTTGGACTTCATGGTGATGAAGACCCCTCCGGGATACTCCTCCATGGCCTCCGGTGATGATGGCCCCCTTCGGCAGGGTGCCGGAGAGGGCCCCGATTGGTTTTTCGTGGCTACAGAGGCTTGCGGCGGCGGGACTTCTGATCCAATCTCCGTTCTGGAAGTTTTAGGGTATGAGAGTATATATGGGTGCAGGGGGTACGTCGGAGGAGCTACGGGGGCCCCACGAGGCAGGGGGGCGCGCCCTAAGGGGGGGGGGGCGCCCCCCACCCTCGTGAGCACCTCCCGTATCCCCTGACGTAGAGTCAAGTCCATCAGGTTGGTTTCCTTCCAAAAATAACTTCTCCAGTTGATTTCATTCCGTTTCGACGCCGTTTGATATTCCTTTTCTTCGAAACACTGAAATAGGCAAAAAACAACAAATCTGGGCTGGGCCTCCGGTTAATAGGTTAGTCCCAAAAATAATATAAAAGTGAATAATAAAGCCCAATATTGCCCGAAACAGTAGATAATATAGCATGGAGCAATCAAAAATTATAGATACGTTGGAGACGTATCAGGCATCCCCAAGCTTAATTCCTGCTCGTCCTCGAGTAGGTAAATGATAAAAAGATAATTTTTGATGTGGAATGCTAGTAAGTGCTTAAGTTTGATCAATGATAATTCCAATCACTTTTTCTAGCATCATTACATATCATAAATAGCTCATGTCATAAAACTTTTCATGATCAAGTAACAAGCAATTCACAAGTTTAAAGTATGGATCATAATCTTTCTTGAAAACTAACAAACAATATTCTCGGTCATCAAACAATTGCAATTCATCCTATTTTCAGGAAGAGTCTATGTCAAAGCTTTGATTTAGCAAATTTCACATACTCAACTATCATGTAGTCTTTCACAATTGCTAACACTCATGCAATACTTGTGGTTATGGAGTTTTAATCGGACACAGAGAAAGATAGGGACTTATAGTTTTTCCCCACAATCTTTTACCTCAAGGGTAATGTCAACAATAATAACTCATGCTCCCCTACATTCAATTATATATATATATATATATATATATATATATATATATATATATATATATATATATATCAGGTTCTTTCCATCATACTGGGCTTGCCAAAGGATAAAATGAAAAAGGAAAGGTGAAGAATATCACCGCGACTCTTGCATAAGGTAGGAAATAGTAATAAAAGATAGGCCCTTCACAGAGGGAAGCAGAGGTTGCCATGCACTTTTATGGTTGGATGCATAAAACCTCAATGTGAAAGAACATCACTTTATATTGCCCCTTGTGATATGAACCTTTATTATGCAGTCCGTCGCTTTTAGTACTTCCACATCACAAGATCATATAAAGTTTATTTCTCCCACACCAATCAATCATACATATTTAGAGCAATTATTATTGCTTTGCACCGATGACAACTTACTTGAAGGATCTTACTCAATCCATAGGTAGATATGGTGGACTCTCATGGCAAAAGTGGCTTAAGGATTTTGGAAGCACAAGTAGTATCTCTACTTGGTGCTGAGAATTTTGGCTAGCTTGAGGGGGAAAGGCAAGCTCAACACGTTAGAGGATCCATGACAACATACTTTATCTCAGATATAAGAAAACATAACTCATTATGTTGTCTTCCTTGTCCAACATCAACTCTTTAACATGTCATATTTTAATGAGTGCTCCCAATCATAAGAGATGTCCATGATAGTATATTTGCATGTGAAATCCCTCTCCCTTCAATATTCTTTCATGAATTGTTCAAGTGACTAATTCTATGTTGGCTAACTTTCAATAAGTTTACTATCTATACTTACTATGTGTGAAGCTATTACTCCCCATGTTATAAGCATATGAAACATATATAAATTCAGGTTTATGACATTCAGTTTATTCAACCGTTTACTCATAGGATATACATGAAGCACATGAGCGAATGGCAAACTACTCCAAAAGATATGAGTGAAGAACACTGAGTAGTCAAATAATTAACTAGCCATGGGAGGATTATTTTTCATTTAGTATTTCAGATCCAATGATTTTATTCAAACAACAATTAAAATTAAAAACACGCTCCAAGCAAAACACATATCATGTGATGAATAAAAATATAGCTCCGAGTAAAGTATACCGATAGTTTTGAAGACGAAAGAGGGGATGCCTTCCAGGGCATCCCCAAGCTTATGCGCTTGAGTCTTAATTGAATATTACCTTGGGGTGCCTTGGGCATCCCCAAGCTTAGGGTCTTTCCACTCCTTATTCTCCTCATATCGATATCTCACCCAAAACTTGAAAACTTCAACCACACAAAACTTAACCAAACTTCGTGAGATAGGTTAGTATGATAAAGAGCAAACCATTCACTTTGGTATTGTCAAAGACAAGGTTCATAATTGTTCTCACACAATTCCTACTGTACCATATCATTTCTACAAATTATATTGAGAAATATAAGCCACAGAAACTAGAAAACAAGCAAACTATGCAATGAACTCCAAAAATTATGAAATAAATTGGTGGACGTGAGGAATTTGTCTATTAATCTTCTTCAAAAAGAATCAACTCAAAAGCACTCTTCTGTAAAAAATGACATCTATTCTCGTGAGCACAAAGTTTCTGTTTTTTACAGCAGGATCACATTGACTTTCACCCAAGTCTTCCCAAAGGTCTTACTTGGCACTTTATTGAAACAAAAGCTTTAAAACATGATTACTACAGTAGATTAATCATGTATACACACAAAAACGGTAAGGGTAAATATTGGGTTGTCTCCCAACAAGTGCTTTTCTTTAATGCCTTTTAGCTAGGCATGATGATTTCAATGATGCTCACATAAAAGATAAGAATTGAAGCACAAAGAGAGAATCTTGAAGAATATGACTAGCACATTTAAATATAACTTACTTCCTATGCCTTGGGATTTTGTGAGCACACAATTTATAAGAACAACAATCAACTAGCATAGGAAGGCAAAACAAGTTTAACTTCAAAACTTTAAGCACATAGAGAGGAAACTTGATATTATTGCAACTCCTACAAGCATGTATTCCTCCCTCATAATAATTTTCAGTAGCATCATGGATAGCAACTTTGTTCTCATACTCAATTGAAACCTCTTCCGAAATAGTGGAGTCATCACTAGCTAAAGTTGACACTCTTCCAAATCCACTTTCATAAATATCACATTAAGATTCAACACCTCCAAAATAGTGGGATCACTAATTCCTAAAGTTGACACTCTTCCAAACCCACTTTAAATGATAGTATTATTCATACTCCAAAAGATATAAGTGAAGTTCATGGAGCATTCTACAACTAACCAATATCCAAGCTCAAAGTGTATAAGTGAAGCACATGAAGCATTCTATAAAACCATACTCAAAAGATTTAAGTGAAGCACAAAGAGCAATTCTATAAGATCGTACTTAAAAGATATAAGTGAGGCACATGAAGTATTCTATAAAACCATTAAGGGATATATCATGCTATCATGGTTCTTGAAGAAAAAGAAAAACACAAAGGACACAAATCATGTGAACAAAACAAAACCCGAGGTATACCGATAATTGTTGAAGAAGAAAGATGGGATGCCCACCGGGGCATCCCCAAGCTTAGATGCTTGAGTATCCTTGGAATATTTACTTGGGTGCCTTGGGCATCCCCAAGCTTTAGTTCTTGCCTCTCTTTATTCTTCTCATATTGATAGCTCCTCGACCTTCGGACACTTCATCCACACAAAAACTTTAACAAAAACTTGTGAGATCCGTTAGTGTAACAAAGCAAATCACTATCTTTAGGTACTGTAATGAACTCATTCTTTATTTGTATGGGTGTTAAACCTACTGTATTCCAAGTTCTCTATGGTTCATACCTCCCAATACTAGCCATAGATTCATCAAAATAAGCAAACAACACACGCAAAACAGAATCTGTTAAAAACAGAACAGTCTGTAGTAATCTGGAAGTTTGGCAAACTTATGTAACTCCTAAAATTATAAACTAAATTTGAAAATTTGAAAAATTTGTACATAAGTAATGTTCAAAAAGAATCAGAACCATTTGACTTTCCAGTTGAAAATGTAAATTCATGCACTACAGACAAAGTTTCTATTTTTATTCTGCACAAAGCAATCAAGCAATCTAATCATCCTAAAACCAAGCTTGGCACAATATTTTTATAATACCATGAATATAAACAAGGTGATAATTATTTACATAGAAACTTCCATGAAAAATTCTACATTTTTTCCGTGATCATGAGCACAAGTTCTCAAGGTCGACCCTCACTTCTTCAATGCAAAACCTTCCAATCACTTCTCTTTTTGAAAAACTTTTTAGGCACGAGTGGCAAGTAATAATTTTTTGTATTTTAAATTTTTAAATTTTTTTGTATGTTTCACCCACAACTAAACATAAAAAAAGGAAAAACAAAATCTACTTAGTGAAGAAAGCAAACAAGCACACACGAGAATATCAACCCCACGCTATTGCTCCCCGGCAACGGCGCGAGAAAAGAGCTTGATAATCCCCAAGTGCAAGGAATCATCGTAGCACTTTCCAAAGGTGGAAGTGATAAGTATGGAGTGTCGAACCCACAAGGAGCTAAAGGTAAGATCAATATTCTCTCAATCCCTATCTGCCACTGATACGACTCTACGTGCACCGAACGTTTACTTCCAACTAGCAACGAGAAATAAAACTATGTTGTGGGTATGAAGAGGATAACTTTGCATGGTAACAGAGAGCTAAAACATAAAAGTAGGTGCTGTTATCATAAAGTTAGAATATATTAATTAGTATTATAAATAGCGAGTGTGGAATAATGGTGGATCGGTGTGCGGAATTGTCCTAGGCAATTGTTAACAAGACCGGTAATCACTATTGCAGTTTCATATGAGGGAGAGGCATAAGCTAACATACTTTCTCTACTTGGATCATATGCACTTATGACTGGAAGTCTAGCAAGCATCCACAACTAATAAAGATCATTAAGGTAAAACCCAACCATAGCATTAACATATCAAGTCCTCTTTATTTCTACACGCAACAATCCCTCTTACTCGAGTTTGTGCTTCTGTTCACTCACCAACCCACTATAAGCGAATCATGAACGTATTGCAACACCCTACAGAGGGAACCCCTCATGCTTGCGCGACACGGAGGGCACCATAGGACAGCATCAAAGTAAAACATACAACTCATACCAATCTAGATCATCAATCAACCCAAAGACAAAAGATATCTACTCAAAACATCATAGGATGGCAACACATCATTGGATCATAATATGTGGCATAAAGCACCATGTTCAACTAGGGGATTACAGCGGTGTGCGGGAGAGTGGACCGCATAAAAGAGATGAGGATGGTGATGATGATGGTGATGTTGATGAAGATGATCACCGTGGCGATGATTCCCCTCCCGATGGCACTCCTGCGCCACCGGAAGAGAGGAGGAGAGGTTCTCCCCCTTGTGCTTCTTCCTCCATGGCCTCCAACTTCTGGTCCTTGGCCTTCATGGTGATGAAGACCCCTCCGGGATACTCCTCCATGGCCTCTGGTGATGATGGCCCCCTCCGGCAGGGTGCCGGAGAGGGCCCCGATTGGTTTTTCGTGGCTACAGAGGCTTGCGGCGGCGGAACTTCTGATCCAATCTCCGTTCTGGAAGTTTTAGGATAGGAGAGTATATATGGGTGCAGGGGGTATGTCGGAGGAGCTATGGGGGCCCCACGAGGCAGGGGGCGCGCCCTAAGGGGGGGCACCCTCGTGAGCACCTCCCGTATCCCCTGACGTAGAGTCCAAGTCCATCGGTTGGTTTCCTTCCAAAAATAACTTCTCCAGTTGATTTCATTCCGTTTCGACGCCGTTTGATATTCCTTTTCTTTGAAACACTGAAATAGGCAAAAAACAACAAATCTGGGCTGGGCCTCCGGTTAATAGGTTAGTCCCAAAAATAATATAAAAGTGAATAATAAATCCCAATATTGCCCGGAACAGTAGATAATATAGCATGGAGCAATGAAAAATTATAGATACGTTGGAGACGTATCAGTGAGTCGTGCACTTTGATGGCACCTACTACTACACAATATTTTTCTCCTCGATGGCACGTAATAGTGCACGTACTCAATGACGGAGCACGGGATGGTAGCCATGACATGGTCAGCCCTTTTTTGGAGAGAGTACGTACTAAATAACTTTGATATGTCCCATCAACTCGCAGAATGACGAGAAGCTTGCTTACTACGCCTTCTCCCTCGCCAACGCGTGCACGGTGGCTCGCAGCACGAGGAGAAACTTTTGCTTACAAGCGGTGGACGTGCAACAGTTCATTTGGTGTCAGATTGCTAGAAGTACTACTGTAGACCATCGACTTCCGGAAGAGGCGAAGAGCCAAGCGCAAGGTCACCTACTAACCTTAGGCTAGGCATAGTGGGAGTAACATAAGTAGGGGTACCTCCTTTTTTTATTCTATAAACAACCACACGCGAATATTGGACGGTAGCAGCACAACAACTGAATCAAAAATCGAAACGAACCAATGAACTACTACTACTGGTGAGCGTTTGCTAGTACATATCATGTACTCCATCTGTCCATGTATATACTAGCAAACACTCACCAGTAGTAGTAGTTCATTGGTTGGTTTCGATTTTTGATTCAGTTGCTGTGCTGCTACCGTCCAATATTCGCGTGTGGTTGTTTCTAAAGTAAAAAAGGAGGTACTAGTACTTATTGTGGGAAAGGTGAAGTGATGGTTGATTCGCCCGAGCAACTTATTACTCTGGGAATATGGGAGTACCAGCTGATTCAAGGAACAGAGAAATGATGGTTGCTTCGTCCGAGCAACTTACTGTGGCGAAGGTGGGGCTCTGTGATTTGACTGCTCACTAGTCATTACTACTGCGGCACAACGACCGGGGTGAATCTTTCCTTGCAGTTGTGCACTCAATATTGATGCATGGCAGATGGAGTCGGATGAAGGATGTCCCACATGTCGGCGAAACGAAGTTGAATTGTTTCTGGCATTGCTATCAATCCTTCAGGATTTGTTTATATGTACGCATAATTTTAATGAAATTGTACTGTGATGCTATGAAGGTTTCAAATTTGGTTCCCGCAGGAAAAAAGGTTTCAACTTAGGATTCATGTGTCTTGCCTCAAGATTATCTCATTACAACATTCCATCAAATACAAATGAAACTACCATGGCTGCTAATGCATCTCAATGGTTCGCAGATCAGCGCCAATATTAACATCACAACTGAAGACAAAGTTGTGAGAAGGTGTACAAATAAAGAAAAATACATAATTGATCGATGCTGTTCGTAGGCATGGCTCCATTTCCTTGGCATAGTGTTCATTGCTTGGCAGCTAGTTTCACCCAGCTCTGTAGCCAAAAATGTTGGGGAACATTGCAGAAAATTAAAAATTTTCCTACGGTTTCACCAAGATCCATCTATGAGTTCATCTAAGCAACGAGTCATGGGAGAGAGATTGCATCTACATACCACTTTGTAGATCGCGCACGGAAGCGTTCAGGGAACGGTGATGATGTAGTCGTACTCGCCGTGATTCAGATCACCGATGACCAAGTGCCAAACGGACAGCACCTCCGCGTTCAACACACGTACGGGACGATCGATGTCTCCTCCTTCTTGATCCAGCAAGTGGAAGGAGAGGTTGAGGAAGAAGACTCCAACAGCAGCACGACGGCGTGGTGGTGGTGGTGGAGAAGGAGTACTCCGGCAGAGCTTCGCTAAGCGCGTGACGGAGGAGGAGAGGTGTTGGGGAGGGGAGGGGCTGCGCCTTGGATGGTCTCGCTGCCCTCCCCTCACCCCCACTATTTATAGGGGAAGGGGCAAGGGGGGACGACCCCTCTAGATGGGATCTAGAGGGGGGGCGGCGGCCAAGGGGGAGGGGGCTTGCCCACCAAGCAAGGGGGGCGCCCCCTCAGGGTTTCCCCCAACCCTAGGCGCATGGGCCCTTGGGGGGGAAGGCGCACCAGCCCACTTTGGTCTGTTTCCCTTCCTCATACAGCCCATAAGCCCCTCCGGGAGAGGTGGCCCCTCCCGGTGGACCCCCGGAACCCCTCCGGTGGCCCCGGTACAATACCGATATGCCCCCGAACCTTTTCGGTGTCCGTATGACAACTTCCCATATATAAATCTTTACCTCCGGACCATTCCAGAACTCCTCGTGACGTCCGGGATCTCATCCGGGACTCCGAACAACATTCGGTAATCACATACAAGTCTTCCTAATAACCCTAGCGTCACCGAACCTTAAGTGTGTAGACCCTACGGGTTCGGGAGACATGCAGACATGACCGAGACGGCTCTCGGGCAATAACCAACAGCGGGATCTGGATACCCATGTTGGCTCCCACATGCTCCTCGATGATGTCATCGGATGAACCACGATGTCGAGGATTCATGCAACCTCGTATACTATTCCCTTTGTCAATCGGTACGTTACTTGCCCGAGACTCGATCGTCGGTATCCCAATACCTTGTTCAGTCTTGTTACCGGCAAGTCACTTTACTCGTACCGTAATGCATGATCCCGTGACCATACACTTGGCCACTTTGAGCTCATTATGATGATGCATTACCGAGTGGGCCCAGAGATACCTCTCCATCATACGGAGTGACAAATCCCAGTCTCGATCCGTGTCAACCCAACAGACACTTTCGGAGATACCTGTAGTGCACCTTTATAGTCACCCAGTTACGTTGTGACGTTTGGTACACCCAAAGCACTCCTACGGTATCCGGGAGTTACACGATCTCATGGTCTAAGGAAAAGATACTCGACATTAGAAAGCTCTAGCAAAACGAACTACACGATCTTGTGCTATGCTTAGAATTGGGTCTTGTCCATCACATCATTCTCCTAATGATGTGATCTCGTTATCAATGACATCCAATGTCCATAGTCCGGAAACCATGACTATCAGTTGATCAACGAGCTAGTCAACTAGAGGCTTACTAGGGACATATTGGTGTCTTTGTATTCACACATGTATTACGATTTCCGGATAACACAATTATAGCATGAATAAAAGACAATTATCATGAACAAGGAAATATAATAATAATGCTTTTATTATTGCCTCTAGGGCATATTTCCAACAGTCTCCCACTTGCACTAGAGTCAATAATCTAGTTACATTGTGATGAATCGAACACCCATAGAGTTCTGGTGCCGATCATGTTTTGCCCTAGGGAGAGGTTTAGTCAATGGATCTGCGACATTCAGATCCGTGTGCACTTTACAAATTTCGATGTCTCCATCTTGAACATTTTCACGAATGGAGTTGAAGCGACGCTTGATGTGCCTTGTCTTCTTGTGAAACCTGGGCTCCTTGGCAAGTGCAATAGCTCCAGTGTTGTCACAGAAGAGTTTGATCGGCCCCGACGCATTGGGTATGACTCCTAGGTCGGTGATGAACTCCTTCACCCAAATTGCTTCATGCGCTGCCTCCGAGGCTGCCATGTATTCCGCTTCACATGTAGATCCCGCCACGACGCTCTGCTTGCAGCTGCACCAGCTCACTGCTCCACCATTCAACATATACACGTATCCGGTTTGTGACTTGGAGTCATCCAGATCTGTGTCGAAGCTAGCGTCGACGTAACCCTTTACGACGAGCTCTTCGTCACCTCCATTAACGAGAAACATGTCCTTAGTCCTTTTCAGGTACTTAAGGATATTCTTGACCGCTGTCCAGTGTTCCTTGCCGGGGTTACTTTGGTACCTACCTACCAAACTTACGGCAAGGTTTACATCAGGTCTGGTACACAGCATGGCATACATAATGGATCCTATGGCTGAAGCATAGGGGATGACACTCATCTCTTGTTTATCCTTTGCCGTGGTCGGGCATTGAGCCGAGCTCAATTTCACACCTTGCAATACAGGCAAGAACCCTTTCTTGGACTGATCCATTTTGAACTTCTTCAAAATCTTATCAAGGTATGTGATTTGCGAAAGACCTATGAGGCGTCTTGATCTATCTCTATAGATTTTGATGCCTAATATATAAGCAGCTTCTCCAAGGTCCTTCATTGAAAAACTCTTATTCAAGTAGGCCTTAATGCTGTCCAGAAGTTCTATATCATTTCCCATCAAAAGTATGTCATCTACATATAGTATGAGAAATGCTACAGAGCTCCCACTCACTTTCTTGTAAACGCAGGCTTCTCCATAAGACTGCATAAACCCAAACGCTTTGATCATCTCATCAAAGCGAATGTTCCAACTCCGAGATGCTTGCACCAGCCCATAAATGGATCGCTGGAGCTTGCATACCTTGTTAGCATTCTTAGGGTCGACAAAACCTTCCGGCTGCATCATATACAGTTCCTCCTTAAGATAACCGTTAAGGAATGCCGTTTTGACGTCCATTTGCCATATCTCATAATCATAGTATGCGGCAATTGCTAACATAATTCGGACGGACTTCAGCTTCGCTACGGGAGAGAAAGTCTCATCATAGTCAACCCCTTGAACTTGCCGATAACCCTTAGCGACAAGTCGAGCTTTATAGATGGTAACGTTACCATCCGCGTCCGTCTTCTTCTTAAAGATCCATTTATTTTCTATCGCTCGCCGATCATCGGGCAAGTCTGTCAAAGTCCATACTTTGTTTTCATACATGGATCCTATCTCGGATTTCATGGCTTCTAACCATTTGTTGGAATCCGGGCCTGCCATCGCTTCTTCATAGTTCGAAGGTTCACCGTTGTCTAACAACATGATTTCTAGGACAGGGTTGCCGTACCACTCTGGTGCGGAACGTGTCCTTGTGGACCTACGAAGTTCAGTGGGAGCTTGGTCCGAAGTATCTTGATCATCATCATTAACCTCCTCTCTAATCGGAGCAGGCACCACAGGAACATTTTCCTGAGCTGCGCTACTCTCTGTTTCAAGAGGCAGTACTTCATCAAGCTCCACTTTCCTCCCACTTACTTCTTTCGAGAGAAACTCTTTCTCGAGAAAGGTTCCGTTCTTGGCAACAAAGATCTTGCCCTCGGATCTTAAGTAGAAGGTATACCCTATGGTTTCCTTAGGGTATCCTATGAAGACGCATTTTTCCAATTTGGGTTCGAGCTTCTCAGGTTGAAGTTTCTTGACATAAGCATCGCATCCCCAAACTTTTAGAAACGACAGCTTAGGTTTCTTCCCAAACCATAATTCATACGGTGTCGTCTCAACGAATTTAGATGGTGCCCTATTTAAAGTGAATGTAGCTGTCTCTAGAGCGTATCCCCAAAATGATAGCGGTAAATCGGTAAGAGACATCATAGACCGCACCATATCCAATAGAGTGCGATTACGACGTTCGGACACACCGTTTCGTTGAGGTGTTCCAGGCGGCGTGAGTTGTGAAACGATTCCACATTTCTTTAAGTGCGTACCAAATTCGTGACTTAAATATTCTCCTCCACGATCTGATCGTAGAAACTTTATCTTTCGGTCACGTTGATTCTCTACCTCATTCTGAAATTCCTTGAACTTTTCAAAGGTCTCAGACTTGTGTTTCATTAAGTAGACATACCCATATCTACTCAAGTCATCAGTAAGAGTGAGAACATAACGATATCCTCCGCGAGCCTCAACACTCATTGGACCACACACATCAGTATGTATGATTTCCAATAAGTTGGTTGCTCGCTCCATTGTTCCGGAGAACGGAGTCTTGGTCTTTTTGCCCATGAGGCATGGTTCGCATGTGTCAAATGATTCATAATCGAGAGACTCTAAAAGTCCATCAGCATGGAGCTTCTTCATGCGCTTGACACCAATGTGACCAAGGCGGCAGTGCCACAAGTATGTGGGACTATCGTTATCAACTTTACACCTTTTGGAATTCACGCTATGAATATGTGTATTATCACGCACGAGATTCATTAAGAATAAACCATTGACCATCGGAGCATGACCATAAAACATATCTCTCATATAAATAGAACAACCATTATTCTCAGATTTAAATGAGTAGCCATCTCGTATCAAACGAGATCCTGATACAATGTTCATGCTCAAACTTGGCACTAAATAACAATTATTAAGGTTCAAAACTAATCCCATAGGTAAATGTAGAGGTAGCGTGCCGACGGCGATCACATCGACCTTGGAACCATTCCCGACGCGCATCGTCACCTCGTCCTTCGCCAGTCTCCTCTTATTCCGCCGCTCCTGCTGTGAGTTACAAATATGAGCAACGACACCGGTATCAAATACCCAGGAGCTACTACGAGCACTGGTAAGGTACACATCAATTACATGTATATCACATATACCTTTAGTGTTGCCGGCCTTCTTGTCTGCTAAGTATTTGGGGCAGTTCCGCTTCCAGTGACCCTTCCCTTTGCAATAAAAACACTCAGTCTCAGGCTTGGGTCCATTCTTGGACTTCTTCCCGGCAACTGGCTTACCGGGCGCGGCAACATCCTTGCTGTCCTTCTGGAAGTTCTTCTTGCCCTTGCCCTTCTTGAACTTAGTGGTCTTATTGACCATCAACACTTGATGTTCTTTCTTGATTTCAACCTCTGCTGATTTCAGCATAGCAAACACCTCAGGAATGGTCTTTACCATCCCTTGCATGTTGTAGTTCATCACAAAGCTCTTGTAGCTAGGTGGGAGCGACTGAAGGATTCTGTCAATGACCGCCTCATCTGGGAGGTTAATCTCCAGCTGAGTCAAGCGGTTGTGCAACCCAGACATCTTGAGTATGTGTTCAGCGACAGAACTATTTTACTCCATCTTACAACTGTAGAACTTGTCGGAGACTTCATATCTCTTGACCCGGGCATGACCTTGGAAAACTAGTTTCAGCTCCTCGAACATCTCATATGCTCCGTGATGCTCAAAACGCTTTTGGAGCCCCGGTTCTAAGCTGTAAAGCATGCCGCACTGAACGAGGGAGTAATCATCAGCGCGAGACTGCGAAGCATTCATAATGTCTTGGTTCTCTGGGATGGGTGCTCTACCTAGCGGTGCTTCTAGGACATATTGTTTCCTGGCAGCTATGAGGATGATCCTCAGGTTCCGGACCCAGTCCGTATAGTTGCTGCCATCGTCTTTCAGCTTGGTTTTCTCTAGGAACGCGTTGAAGTTCATGTTGACATTAGCGGCGGCCATTTGATCTACAAGACATATTTGCAAAGGTTTTTAGACTAAGTTCATGACAATTAAGTTCATATAATCAAATTATTTTAATGAACTCCCACTCAGATTAGACATCCCTCTAGTCATCTAAGTGTTACATCATCCGAGTCGACTAGGCCGTGTCCGATCATCACGTGAGACGGACTAGTCATCATCGGTGAACATCTCCATGTTGATCGTATCTTCTATACGACTCATGTTCGACCTTTCGGTCTCCGTGTTCCGAGGCCATGTCTGTACATGCTAGGCTCGTCAAGTTAACCCTAAGTGTTTTGCATGTGTAAAACTGTTTTACACCCGTTGTATGTGAACGTAAGGATCTATCACACCCGATCATCACGTGGTGCTTCGAAACGACGAACTTTAGCAACGGTGCACAGTTAGGGGAGAACACTTCTTGAAATTTTGTAAGGGATCATCTTATTTACTACCGTCGTTCTAAGTAAACAAGATGCATAAACATAATAAACATCACATGCAATTATATAGTAGTGACATGATATGGCCATCATCATATAGCTCCTTTGATCTCCATCTTGGGGCTCCATGATCATCTTGTCACCGGCACGACACCATGATCTCCATCATCATGATCTCCATCATCGTGTCTCCATGAAGTTGCTCGCCAACTATTACTACTACTACTATGGCTAACACGTTTAGCAATAAAGTAAAGTAATTTACATGGCGACACGCAGGTCATAAAAGAATAATGACAACTCCTATGGCTCCTGCCGGTTGTCATACTCATCGACATGCAAGTCGTGATTCCTATTACATGAACATGATCTCATACATCACATATATATCATTCATCATTCATCACAACTTTGGCCATATCATATCACAAAGCACTTGCTGCAAAAACAAGTTAGACGTCCTCTAATTGTTGTTGCAAGTTTTACGTGGCTGCATTAGGGTTCTAGCAATAACGTTTTCTTACCTACGTGAAAGCCACAACGTGCTTTTTCAACTTCTATTTACCCTTCATAAGGACCCTTTTCATCGAATCCGCTCCAACTAAAGTGGGAGAGACAGACACCCGCCAGCCACCTTATGCAAGTAGTGCATGTCAGTCGGTGGAACCGGTCTCACGTAAGCGTACGTGTAAGGTTGGTCCGGGCCGCTTCATCCCACAATACCGCTGAAGCAAGATAAGACTAGTAGCGGCAAGAAAGTTGACAACATCTACGCCCACAACAAATTGTGTTCTACTCGTGCAATAGAGAACTACGCATAAACCTAGCTCATGATGCCACTGTTGGGGAACGTTGCAGAAAATTAAAATTTTTCCTACGGTTTCACCAAGATCCATCTATGAGTTCATCTAAGCAACGAGTCATGGGAGAGAGATTGCATCTACATACCACTTTGTAGATCACGCACGGAAGCGTTCAGGGAACGGTGATGACGTAGTCGTACTCGCCGTGATTCAGATCACCGATGACCAAGTGCCGAACGGACAGCACCTCCGCGTTCAACACACGTACGGGACGATCAACGTATCCTCCTTATTGATCCAGCAAGGGGAAGGAGAGGTTGAGGAAGAAGACTCCAACAGCAGCACGACGGCGTGGTGGTGGTGGAGAAGGAGTACTCTGGCAGAGCTTCGCTAAGCGCGTGACGGAGGAGGAGAGGTGTTGGGGAGGGGAGGGGCTGCGCCTTGGATGGTCTCGCTGCCCTCCCCTCACCCCCACTATTTATAGGGGAAGGGGAAAGGGGGGACGACCCCTCTAGATGGGATCTAGAGGGGGGGCGGCGGCCAAGGGGGAGGGGGCTTGCCCCCCAAGCAAGGGGGGCGCCCCCTCAGGGTTTCCCCCAACCCTAGGCGCATGGGCCCTTGGGGGGGGGGAAGGCGCACCAGCCCACTTTGGGCTGGTTACCTTCCTCATACAGCCCATAAGCCCCTCCGGGAGAGGTGGCCCCTCCCGGTGGACCCCCGGAACCCCTCCGGTGGCCCCGGTACAATACTGATATGCCCCCGAATCTTTCCGGTGTCCGTATGACAACTTCCCATATATAAATCTTTACCTCCGGACCATTCCGGAACTCCTCGTGACGTCCGGGATCTCATCCGGGACTCCGAACAACATTCGGTAATCACATACATGTCTTCCTAATAACCCTAGCATCACCGAACCTTAAGTGTGTAGACCCTACGGGTTTGGGAGACATGCAGACATGACCGAAACGGCTCTCGGGCAATAACCAACAGTGGGATCTGGATACCCATGTTGGCTCCCACATGCTCCTCGATGATGTCATCGGATGAACCACGATGTCGAGGATTCATGCAACCCCGTATACTATTCCCTTTGTCAATCGGTACGTTACTTGCCCGAGACTCGATCGTCGGTATCCCAATACCTCGTTCAGTCTCGTTACCGGCAAGTCACTTTACTCGTACCGTAATGCATGATCCCGTGACCAAACACTTGGCCACTTTGAGCTCATTATGATGATGCATTACCGAGTGGGCCCAGAGATACCTCTCCGTCATACGGAGTGACAAATCCCAGTCTCGATCTGTGTCAACCCAACAGACACTTTCGGAGATACCTGTAGTGCACCTTTATAGTCACCCAGTTACGTTGTGACGTTTGGTACACCCAAAGCACTCCTACGGTATCCGGGAGTTACACGATCTCATGGTCTAAGGAAAAGATACTCGACATTAGAAAGCTCTAGCAAAATGAACTACACGATCTTGTGCTATGCTTAGAATTGGGTCTTGTCCATCACATCATTCTCCTAATGATGTGATATCGTTATCAATGACATCCAATGTCCATAGTCCGGAAACCATGACTATCAGTTGATCAACGAGCTAGTCAACTAGAGGCTTACTAGGGACATATTGGTGTCTTTGTATTCACACATGTATTACGATTTCCGGATAACACAATTATAGCATAAATAAAAGACAATTATGATGAACAAGGAAATATAATAATAATGCTTTTATTATTGCCTCTAGGGCATATTTCCAACAAAAAAAGAGGTGTATGGAGGACACCACAATCCGATCATTTTGTGAAGCTCCCTAAAATCAAGCGGACCATCCCTGTTTGCAAAGATATCCAGTCAGTGATTACAATAATAGTGGAACTAGATGATGAAACATAACACACATAAATAGAAGTCGATCACCTCTACGATCTCTCTTTAGGACTAACTACTTGTTGGAGAAGATTAGGCACGGAGTTGGATGAGGAGGATAGCAAAACCAATCTCCCTTTCTGCAGTCCCACAGAAATGTAAAAATTTTGCCCGTGTGACATTTTGGCGGAACTGCACAAGACACTCTTAAGAAAAAAGTGATTTGTGCAGTTCACCAAAAGGTCGCAATAGCAACGAGGTGAAAATGGATAGTCCTGTTTGCAAAAAGAGGTAGAAAGGAAACAATTACTGCCCAATAACACGAGTTGAAGACACATACGCCGACCAAAAAGAAGCACATTCCATGTAATAAGGGAAAGATAGCACATGGTGGTTTATCAAAAATGGTTTGAGGACGAGATTGCAAGATGGAAAGTACGCCGTCCGAGATACGTTTTAAGCAAACAACTAAAGAAGATCCGCATGCAGCAACTGTTGGAAATATGCCCTAGAGGCAATAATAAAATGGTTATTATTATATTTCCTTGTTCATGATAATTGTCTATTGTTCATGCTATAATTGTGTTATCCGGAAATCGTAATACATGTGTGAATACATGGACCACAACATGTCCCTAGTGAGCCTCTAGTTGACTAGCTCGTTGATCAACAGATAGTCATGGTTTCCTGACTATGGACATTAGATGTCATTGATAACGGGATCACATCATTAGGAGAATGATGTGATGGACAAGACCCAATCCTAAGCATAGCACAAGATCGTGTAGTTCGTTTGCTAAAGCTATTTCAATGTCAAGTATCATTTCCTTAGACCATGAGATCGTGTAACTCCCGGATGCCGTAGGAGTGCTTTGGGTGTACCAAACGTCACAACGTAACTGGGTGACTATAAAGGTATACTACAGGTATCCCCGAAAGTATCTGTTGGGTTGACACGGATCGAGACTGGGATTTGTCACTCCGTATGACGGAGAGGTATCTCTTGGCCTACTCGATAATGCATCATCATAATGAGCTCAATGTGACCAAGTGTTTGGTCACGGGATCATGCATTACGGTACGAGTAAAGTGACTTGCCAGTAACGAGGTTGAACGAGGTATTGGGATACCGGCGATCGAATCTCGGGCAAGTAACGTACCGATTGACAAAAGGAATTGTATACGGGATTACTTGAATCCTCGACATCGTGGTTCATCCGATGAGATCATCGAGGAGCATGTGGGAGCCAACATGGGTATCCAGATCCCGCTGTTGGTTATTGACCGGAGAGTCGTCTCGGTCATGTCTGCGTGTTTCCCGAACCCGTAGGGTCTACACAATTAAGGTTCGGTGACGCTAGGGTTGTAGAGATATTAGTATGCGGTAACCCGAAAGTTGTTCGGAGTCCCGGATGAGATCCTGGACGTCACGAGGAGTTTTGGAACGGTCCGGAGGTAAAGATTTATATATATGAAGTCCAGTTTCGGCCATCGGGAAAGTTTCGGGGGTAATCGGTATTGTACCGGGACCACCGGAAGGGTCCCGGGGGTCCACCGGGTGGGGCCAACTATCCCGGAGGGCCCCATGGGCTGAAGTGGGAAGGGGAACTAGCCCCTGGTGGGCTGGTGCGCCCCCCTTGGGCCTCCCCTACGCCTAGGGTTGGAAACCCTAGGGGTGGGGGGCGCCCCACTTGGCTTGGGGGGAAGCCACCCCCTTGGCCGCCGCCCCCCTTGGAGATTGGATCTCCTAGGGACGGCGCCCCCAGGGCCCCTATATAAAGAGGGGGGAAGGGAGGGCAGTTGCACCCTTGCTGCTGGCACCTCCCTCTCCCTCCGTAACACCTCTCCTCCCCGATTGCGCTTGGCGAAGCCCTACCGGGATCCCGCTACTTCCACCACCACGCCGTCGTGCTGCTGGATCTCCATCAAACTCTCCTTCCCCTTGCTGGATCAAGAAGGAGGAGACGTCTTCCCCAACTGTACGTGTGCTGAACGCGGAGGTGCCGCCCGTTCGGCACTTGGTCATCGGTGATTTGGATCACGGCGAGTACGACCCCATCAACCCCGTTCTCTTGAACGCTTCCGCTCGCGATCTACAAGGGCATGTAGATGCACTCCTCTCTCTCTTTGCTAGATGACTCCATAGATTGATCTTGGTGAAGCGTAGAATTTTTTTATTTTCTGCAACGTTCCCCAACAGTGGCATCATGAGCTAGGTCTATGCGTAGTTTCTATGCACGAGTAGAACACAAGATGTTGTGGGCGTCGATTTTGTCAATTTAGTTACCGTTACTAGTCTTATCTTGATTCGGCGGCATTGTGGGATGAAGCGGCCCGGACCGACCTTACACGTACGCTTACGTGAGATAGGTTCCACCGACTGACATGCACTAGTTGCATAAGGTGGCTAGCGGGTGTCTGTCTCTCCCACTTTAGTCGGATCGGATTCGATGAAAAGGGTCCTTATGAAGGGTAAATAGAAATTGGCATATCACGTTGTGGTTTTGACGTAGGTAAGAAACGTTCTTGCTAGAACCCTAATGCAGCCACGTAAAAAAACATGCAACAACAATTAGAGGACGCCTAACTTGTTTTTGCAGCATGTGCCATGTGATGTGATATGGCCAAAAGATGTGATGAATGATATATGTGATGTATGAGATTGATCATGTTCTTGTAATAGGAATCACGACTTGCATGTCGATGAGTATGACAACCGGCAGGAGCCATAGGAGTTTTCTTAATTTATTTATGACCTGCGTGTCAACATAAACATCATGTAATTACTTTACTTTATTGCTAAACCGTTAGCCATAGTAGTAGAAGTAATAGATGACGAGACAACTTCATGAAGACACGATGATGGAGATCATGATGATGGAGATAATGGTGTCATGCCGGTGACGAAGATGACCATGGCGGCCCGAAGATGGAGATCAAAGGAGCAATATGATATTGGCCATATCATGTCACTATTTGATTGCATGTGATGTTTATCAGTTTTGCTTCTTATTTGCTTAGTACGACGGTAGTAAATAAGATGATCCCTCACAATAATTTCAAGAAAATGTTTCGCCTAACTGTGCGCCGTTGCGAAAGTTCGTTGTCTCGAAGCACCACGTGATGATTGGGTGTGATAGATTCTAATGTTCACATACAACGGGTGTAAGCCATATTTACACATGCAAAACACTTAGGTTGACTTGACGAGCCTAGCATGTACAGACATGGCCTCGGAACACAAGAGACCGAAAGGTCGAACATGAGTCGTATGGAAGATACGATCAACATGGAGATGTTCACCGATGATGACTAGTCCGTCTCACGTGATGATCGGACACGGTCTAGTTGAGTCGGATCATGTATCACTTAGATGACTAGAGGGATGTCTAATCTGAGTGGGAGTTCATTAAGTAATTTGATTAGATGAACTTAATTATCATGAACTTAGTCTAAAAACTTTGCAATATGTCTTGTAGATCAAATGGCCCACGCTAATGTCAACCTCAACTTCAACACGTTCCTAGAGAAAACCAAGACGAAAGATGATGGCAGCAACTATACGGACTGGGTCCGGAACCTGAGGATCATCCTCATAGCTGCCAGGAAACAATATGTCCTAGAAGCACCGCTAGGTGAAGCACCCATCCCAGTGAACCAAGACGTTATGAACGCTTGGCAGCATAGTGCTGATGATTACTCCCTCGTTTAGTGCGGCATGCTTTACAACTTAGAACCGGGGCTCCAAAAGCGTTTTGAGCAACACGGAGCATATGAGATGTTCGAAGAGCTGAAAATGGCTTTCCAAGCTCATGCCCGGGTCGCGAGATATGAAGTCTCCGACAAGTTCTACAGTTGTAAGATGGAAGAAAATAGTTCTGTCAGTGAGCACATACTCAAAATGTCTGGGTTGCACAACCACTTGACTCAGTTGGGAGTTAATCTCCCAGATGACGCGGTCATTGACAGAATCCTTCAGTCGCTCCCACCGAGCTACAAGAGCTTTGTGATGAACTTCAATATGCAGGGGATGGAAAAGACCATCCCTGAGGTATATTCAATGCTGAAATCAGCGGAGGTGGAGATCAAAAAGGAACATCAAGTGTTGATGGTTAATAAAACCACTAAGTTCAAAAAGGGGAAGGGTAAGAAGAAGGACAGCAAGGGAGTTGCCACGCCCGGTAAGCCAGTTGCCGGGAAGAAGCCAAAAAAAGGACCCAAGCCTGAGACTGAGTGCTTTTATTGCAAGGGAAAGGGACACTGGAAGCGGAACTGCCCCACATACTTACCGGACAAGAAGGCCGGCAACACTAAAGGTATATGTGATATACATGTAATTGATGTGTACAGTAGCAGTACTCGTAGTAGCTCCTGGGTATTTGATACCGGTGCGGTTGCTCATATTTGTAACTCAAAACAGGAGCCGCGGAATAAACGAAGACTGGCGAAGGACGAGGTGACGATGCGCATCGGGAATGGTTCCAAGGTCGATGTGATCGCCGTCGGCACGCTACCTCTACATTTACCTACGGGATTAGTTTTAAACCTCAATATATAGTGCCAGCTTTGAGCATGAACATTGTATCTGGATCTCGTTTAATGCGAGATGGCTACTCATTTAAATCCGAGAATAATGGTTGTTCTATTTATACGAGAGATATGTTTTATGGTCATGCCCCGCTGGTGAATGGTTTATTCTTAATGAATCTCGAACGTGATGTTACACATATTCATAGTGTGAATACCAAAAGATGTAAGATTGATAATGATAGTCCCACATACTTGTGGCACTGCCGCCTTGGTCACATAGGTGTCAAACGCACGAAGAAGCTCCATACAGATGGACTTTTGGAGTCTCTTGATTTCGAATCATTTGACACGTGCGAACCATGCCTCATGGGTAAAATGACCAAGACTCCATTCTCCGGAACAATGGAGCGAGCAACCAACTTATTGGAAATTATACATACTGATGTGTGCAGTCCAATGAGCGTTGAGGCTCGCGGTGGCTATCGTTATGTTCTCACTCTCACTAATGACTTAAGTAGATATGGGTATGTCTATTTGATGAAACACAAGTCTAAGACCGTTGAAAAGTTCAAGGAATTTCAGAATGAGGTAGAGAATCAACGTGACCGAAAGATAAAATTCTTACGATCAGATCGTGGGGGAGAATATTTAAGTCACGAATTTGGTACGCACTTAAGGAAATGTGGAATCGTTTCGCAACTCACGCCTCCTGGAACACCTCAGCATAACGGTGTGTCCGAACGTCGTAATCGCACTGTATTGGATATGGTGCGATCTATGATGTCACTCATTGATTTACCGCTATCATTTTGGGGATACGCTCTAGAGACAGCTACATTCACTTTAAATAGGGCACCGTCTAAATCCATTGAGACGACACCGTATGAATTATGGTTTGGGAAGAAACCTAAGCTGTCATTTCTAAAAGTTTGGGGATGCGATGCTTATGTCAAGAAACTTCAACCTGAAAAGCTCGAACCCAAGTCGGAAAAATGCGTCTTCATAGGATACCCTAAGGAAACCATTGGGTATACCTTCTACCTCAGATCCGAAGGCAAGATCTTTATTGCCAAGAACGGGTCCTTTCTGGAGAAAGTGTTTCTCTCGAAAGAAGTAAGTGGGAGGAAAGTGGAACTTGATGAAGTATTGCCTCTTGAACCAGAGAGTAGCGCAGCTCAAGAAAATGTTTCTGTGGTGCCTCCACCGACTAGAGAGGAGGTTAATGATGATGATCATGAAACTTCAGATCAAGTTGCTACTGAACCTCGTAGGTCCACAAGGACACATTCCGCACCAGAGTGGTATGGCAACCCTGTCCTAGAAATCATGTTGTTAGACAACGGTGAACCTTCGAACTATGAAGAAGCAATGGCGGGCCCAGATTCCAACAAATGGCTAGAAGCCATGCAATCCGAGATAGGATCCATGTATGAAAACAAACTATGGACTTTGACAGACTTGCCCGATGATCGGCGAGCGATAGAGAATAAATGGATCTTTAAGAAGAAGACGGACGCAGATGGTAATGTTACCATCTATAAGGCTCGACTTGTCGCTAAGGTTTATCGACAAGTTCAAGGGGTTGACTACGATGAGTCCTTCTCACCCGTAGTGTCGGGGGAAATCGGCCTCCTCGAACACCTATGGGGACGGAGCCCCTTCTTGGTTCGGCGGGGAGCGGAGGCTGCACGAAGAGCAGATCGAGGCGACACACTCACACAAACAAATGATTTTACCCAGCTTCGGGCCGCACGGATGCGTAAAACCCTACTGCTGCTTGTCTGATTGGATTGGGTTCTTGCCTGAGAACGCAAGATGCTACAGTAAGCTTGAAGCTGGACGTGGGTGGATGGCTACTGGGCCTCCTCCCTCTCTACGGGCGCATGGGCCTCCTTTTATATGCTCAAGGGGTTACCCACAGGTGGCGACGTAGGTGAGGGTAAAAATGGCAAAGGACTGTGCGTACAGTGGCTGCACAGTGCTATCATACCTAACTCTGACGGCGGGGGACAAGGGCATTAAATGCCCGTCTGGGTCGCCCGAACAGTGCCGAAGTGGACCGTTAGGGGCGCCCCCGTTTGCCACGATGGCGATCCTGTCAGCATTACATGCCACCGCACGCCTCAGGCTGCGCAGCGCCCCGCCACGTGCCTTTGGGAGAGCCCCAGAGCGACGCGTGGGTGGGTGAGCTGGAGCGCAGGCCTGAGGTGGTGACTTGCCGCGGCAAGTAGCTTGCCGCGGCGGCTGTCTTGCCGCGCCTGAGAGCTTGCCGCTCGCCAGGCCTTGCCGGGGCGCGTGGTGCGCCGCGGCGAGCTTCTCTTGGGGTGCCTTGGTTGGCCTTCCCGGCGAGCTCCTCTCGCCGGGGCCTTGGTGCTTCGGCTTGGTCGTCCCGGCAAGCTCCTCTTGCCGGGGTCTTGTCTCCTTGGCCCGGCAAGCTCCTCTTGCCGGGGCCTCGTCTTCTTGGCTCTAGTACTTTGTCTTCGTTTGGCCCAGAAGGGGCCGTGGAGGTTCTTGGCGTTCCCCTGGCAAGCCTTGCCGCAGGGTGCTACTACTGCCCGTGCACAAGTTCGGGGTACTAAGGTACCCCTACTTTAGTACACCGACAGGAGCCCCCGGGCCTGGGCCATACACGGTGCCGAGCGTTGTTGGGCCAGGCCCAAATAGTGCACGGGCACGCGTGGCCTGGGTCGCGTTGCATCTTAACTCCGTGCCCGTCGCGCCTTCCCCAAGTGACGCGCGTTTAACGCGGCGTCGTGGGGGCGAGGCGTGCGAGGCGTGCGTGACGTGGGTAGCATGCGCGGGGCTGAGCCCCGCAGGCATGCGTCATGTCGAGCACGATCTATTTATTCGGAAAGGCGAAACGCCCGCTCCCTCCTTATAAGCGGAGGGGAACAGGGGCAGCTCGGCATTCCGCCGGTTGCTACTCCTCAAAAATCTCCGCCACTTCCTTCTATCCAGAGAAAGCAGCGATCCGCCCTCATAGCCTCCGGCGCCGCCAACGCCGACGACTTCTCTCCCGCCTCCGCCATGGCTCCGAAGAGCGACAAGGCGAAGGGGAAGGCCGCGAAGTCGGCCGAGGCGCTGCGGCTAGAGACGATGCTGTCACAACCCTAGAAATTGTGCCTGCAATAGTTGCATCTGCATCTATGCATCATGTTATTTCTTTGAATTTTGAAATGGGGGCTGATAAACCCTAGTACCAAATGAATTCAAATAGGCTCAAATAAAATCACTTCCAATAAACCCAAAGTGACTTCAGGAAAAGTCCATCATTTTTTGAAATTGGTGAAAACCTCTGACAAAAATTGGTGCATATTTTCCCCAGGTCATTTCAGGTTTTTGGATTAAATCATAAGTATTTGAATTGGAGCATTTAATGGCTATAAATATTTTAAATGCTTCAATAATTCTGAAAACATTTGAGGGCTGTTAGTAAACATTTTAAAAGTGCCCACAAATTTTCTCAGGAGTTTTAAAAATGGTTTAGTATTATTACTAAATCAAAACAAATAGCAAAAACTAGAAAAACAGAACAAAATTAGAAAGAACAGAACCCACCTGGTCCACTTACCTGGTGGCCCAACAGGACCGGCCCAGCTAGGCCCATCCCACCTCTTCCCCTCTCCTACTGTCTTCAACCTCCTGCCAGTGGGCAGGAGGGCGTGTGGCCGTGGCGCGCGCGCACACGCTTGGCCAGCTCCTGCTTGCCGCTGCCGCTGGAGGCTGCTACGAGCGCCACGCACCCCCGGGCCCCTCTCTCTCTTCCACGTCCTCACCCTCTCCCCTGGATCTCTCTCTCACTCACCCGAACGGGTTCGTCACCGCCGACCGTCACCACCGCGGCCACCAGCATCCCCACGCCCAGCCAGTTAGTGTCCGAGCTCCGCCTCCTCGCGCTGAACCTCCCCACCGAAGGAAGCGAGCCCGGACGGCCTCCATCGTCTCACCGTCGCTTTCTCCACCACCGGCCGCCGAGGATCTTCATCGTCGATTCACCACCGTCGTCGCTTCCCCGAGCTCGCTGACCTTCTCTACGCGACCCATGTGAGCCTCCGGTCGATTCCCCTCTCCTCCCCGCGTTGATTTCACGCTGTAGTATATAGATGCACCGGAGCCGAGTTGTGCTCGCCGACGGCCATGGCGCCGTCGTGGCCAGAGCCCAAAGTAGTGGCTCCCACATGCATCATCGCCCTCATTGCTTCACCACGAGTCCGGCGAGCCCCTCAGAGAGTTTCCCCGTGCGCTATAGTCCGAGCCCGCTCGAAGCCGTACCTCGGCCGCCGCCGCGAGTTCGCTCCGGCGAGCTCCGGCCACCCCGCGCCTCCCGCGTGCCTTCCCTGGATGCGTGCGAGGAAGGGCAACCCTCTGGTGCCCTTGGCTTTGCCCAACACCGCCCATAGCACCACTCCGGCGAGCTCCTGCCGCGGTTGTGGTCGTCGCCGGCGGCAATCCGGCATGCTGACGTGGCAGTAGTTAGATTAGGGCCTAATCACTGTTTAGTTAACACCCTGGAGTCAATGACAACCGGGCCCACCGCCAAATTAACCGGCTAACTAAAACAGATTAAGTTAGTGTAAATTACCTGTTCAGATTAGTACTAACCTCATGGACCCCACGTGTCAGCTTTGACTTGGTCAAGTCAACGTTGACTGGTCCCACCTGTCATCCACCCAAACCAGCCAGAGACACTAACCAGTGGGTCCCACTGGTCAGGTTTGACCTGGAGGCGCCCAGTTGACCTGCTAACATTAGGGTGATGTCATGCTGACGCAATAACTCTTTTCTGGAATTATTCTTTTCAGGAAATTCCAGAAATTAATGCAAACTTCTAAAATTCATAGAAATTCAACCGTAGCTCCAAATGAAATAATTTATATATGAAAAATTATCAGAAAAATTCAAGGAATCCATCTGTACCATTTTCATGCATGTTTGAACAACTTAACCTCACTGTTTAGTCCAAAACATGATAATGCACTATTTGAATTCATAGTTTGAATTTGAATTTGAACCTTGAGTTCAAATCAACCCAAACCTTTCTGTTACTAGTTGCATTAGCTCAATCAACAGCATATTGCCATGACATTATCATGCATCATAATTGTTGCATTGCATTGATTGTGTTCCTCTTTGTTTGCCGGTATTTGACCCCTCTCGATAGACGTGGTTTCGACGATGAGTTCGATGACACCGATGAAGAGCTATAATATCTTCAGAAGTGCCAGGCAAGCAAAACCCCCTTGTTCATTCCGATACAATCCCACTCTCTCGCTCCTGCTCTCTTTTACTGCATTAGGACAACAACGATTCAACTGTTACATGCTACGGTAGTTGAACCCCCTTTCCTCTGCATGACCTGTCATTGCCACAGTAAATAGATGAAACCCACTAGCATGAGTAGGAGTTGTTTGAGACCTGATGTGCCTACTCATTCATGCTTGTTTGTCATGCCTGCTACTGCTTAGAGTTGAGTCTGGTCTGATTCATCGGGAATGAATTGGAATGTGGTGAACATGTCCTACTGTTGAGAGCTAAGTGTGTGAACACGATTTGGTAAAGGTAGCGGTGAGAGGCCATGTAGGAGTACATGGTGGGTTGTCTCATTGCAGCCGTCCTCAGGAACTGAGTTCTGTGTTTGTGATCCATGAACAGTTACTACCACACATTGGAATGCTTAAGTGCCCCTCTCGACTTATTAGCCAACTTGATCTCTGTCCAGGAGTTGCAACTAGTTTCTGGTGTTTGTAGGTAGTGCTATTTTTCTACCGAGTGGCACCCGGCAGGGTGGGCTTGGGACAGACTAGGCACATGTGGCCCGGTGTACCGAGTGGCACCCGGTTGGTGGGCTCGGGAACCCTGTACACATCGTTTGGGGCCGTGAGCGACACCCCGGCCGGATCTCCTTGCGGATGGAACCCGAATAGGCGATAAACCTGGACTAGAGACTTGTTGGTTAGTCAGGTCGTGGCCGACTCCCTCGCCCGGCTTCCGCTTGAAGGTTGCCGAGGTACATGACGTGTACAGGGCGATAAGTGGCGAGAGCGTGTGTGAAGAAGTACACCCCTGCAGGGTTATCATTATCTATTCGAATAGCCGGATTCCTTGGATATGGAAACTTGGACCCCTTGTGCAGTTCATAGACAAGTGAAAGTGGATACTCTAAAATGCGCAAGATAAGCGTGAGTGCTATGGATGGCGTTCTCGTAGGAAGACGGGAGCGGATCCATAGTGGTGTATTGATATGGTGAATATGTGGACTTGTGTGCGCCACCTCAAAAGAGTTAATTGCAGTCGTAGTTCAGGATAGCCACCGAGTCAAAGCTGGCTTGCTACAGTCAAACTCCACCACCCCCTTTTGATACTGATGCATATGTAGTTAGTTCTGATGTAAGTCTTGCTGGGTACATTTGTACTCACGTTTGCCTATTTTATGTTTTTGCAGAGAGACGTCAGTCTCGCTAGTAGTTCCGTGTGGACTTCGACGTTTAGCTTGTTACCTCAGCTACGATCTTGTGCCCTCGGTAGGATCTGGTAGATAGTCAGGCTTCTAAGCCTTTTTCATTTGTAGATGTCTGTACTCAGACATGTTAAGCTTCCGCTTGTGCTTTGACTTGTATGCTCTGAATGTTGGGTCATGAGACCCATGTTTGTAATATCTCGCTCCTCGGAGCCTAATGAATAAATACTTGAGTCATAGAGTCTTGTTGTGATGCCATGTTGTATTTACTCATATCAGGCATATTGTGTGTATGATTGAAATGCTTGGTATGAGTGGGATCCGACTATCTAGTTGTTTATCCTTGGCAGCCTATCATATGGGGAAATGTAGTCTAGTGCTTCTGAGCGATAGTAGTCCGCTACAGCCCGGTTCACCGGAGTCCTGCTAGCCCAGCACTACTGCTCGGAACACTTGACTGGCCGGCATGTGATTCACGTCGTTCCTGTGTCTGTCCCTTCGGGGAAATGTCACGCGGTGTTATCCGGAGTCCTGCCTAGCCTGCTACAGCCCGGGTTACCGGAGTCCTGTTAGCCCAGTGCTACAGCCCGGATTTATACGTTGATGACCGACATGCTCGATGTGATTCATGTATGCCTGTCCTCATGGGTTAGTGCGGCCTTGGGTTCACGACTAGCCATGTCGGCCCGGGTTCTTTGTCATATGGATGCTAGCGACACTATCATATACGTGAGCCAAAAGGCGCAAACGGTCCCGGGCCAGGTAAGGTGGCACCCGTGGGAATACCGTGCGTGAGGCCGCAAAGTGATATGATGTGTTACATGCTAGATCGGTGTGACTTAGGATTGGGGTCCTGACAGCTTTGGTATCAGAGCCTGACTGCCTATAGGATTACCAAGCCAAACTGGTCGAAGTTGAGTCTAGAAATGCTTTAGTTATATAAGGGAATTGATTGTGGAAGGGAACGTAAGGCTCTTTTTACTCCTTTACCTTATGCCCTTCGGATCTGAGTCAACCTCTTCTCTTCTACGGGGGTTAAGAACTAGGCTTCTCTTCTATCTCTCAGGATGACGTGTTACTAAACCATAGTCGCCAAGGATTGCTGAGTTTAAGCCCCAGTTTTGTTTCTTCTACTTCCATATGTTCATAACTGGTCTCAGAACATTGATATTGTTATGTTGAGTGGTTATGCCACCATTTTGCAGGATGTCTCAAATCATTTTTGAGCATTTACAGTCGTTATGCTGTCCGAGTCATCCCAGGTTTCTACATAGTCTGATGCATTTGCAAACCTTTCTTTCCGTTCCTGATGTCCTTTTGGGCCAGATTAAGCACACTAATCGGTGAGTTGAGGTACTCTGTGGCCTCGACATATATGTTGGAGTTATTATTATGACCCTAGGTGTTTTAGGGAGTCACCTAGTACTTTAGCCATATTCTGTGTTCCCAGTGTGATGAATCTGGCCACCATTCTCAAAAGCATCCCGTGATGCCACTTAGTAGTAGGCATTCTACTCCTGGGGTTTGAACCCGAGATTCACCCTACTTACCTCATGTCGATAGTGATTGCTAGTTCCTTTAGGATATTAGTAACCTTTGCAATAGTCCTCGAGGTCCGTGTTATTTCCTTCTTCGAAATACTATGAACCACTTATGGTAGTAGTTCCTTTGAACCAAAAGATCACAACCAGGGTGCTCTTGAGGAGTACCCCATTCATATTGTGACTCTGCCAGTCCTTCCTTTTCTGCATGGGTTATTCGGAAGAAAACATGTTGAACTTCGCTCGACATGCTAATCTATGCCTCCACAACTCAGAGAGTTATATGTTCCTTTGAGTTGTACCTCTTTAGTTATTCTCTGGCCCTCGTCTATCAATTGATAGTCAAGAGTATGTGTGCATTCGTTCATCGATACCTATTACTCTTGTGGTCCGTCAAGTCATTCTATTCCGGAATGACTAGGAGAAACAAACTCCAGTACCTCATTCATATCCAGGATTGGGTCAAAGCAGTTGTATTCTGCAGATCAAAATGCCAATCCAGCTTTTGTTCTGTTCTACCCTGGAGTATTACCATCTTTATGTCAAGAATATCATAGGAATTGCACCATCTCTTATGAATTTTGACGCAGTGATACTTCTTGCCATCATTGTTCATTCCTCGGTTCCCGTGTTGTTGTAACCGGAATGCCGACAATTGAATCGTGATGTGTGAAATCAATACTCCTAGCAACCTCGTTGCTTGGTAGTTAATGGACAATATTCTCATTCTTAGCATGTTGGTTATTAAATCATCATCCTAAGATTGATCGTGCTACCTAGTCCTTATTTCTGGTGCACTCTTCGATCAATAAGTTAGGATTGTGTAAATCCCTCACTCCTTTTGATCATATCATCTTGCCCTGAAAAGCAAGATTGTTCTCGAGCTTAGCAACATATCGGTGGTTCGTGATTTTCCGAATATCTTCTTGGAAGTGTTACCAGGTTGTCACCTGACCGCTATGTTGAGTTCGTGATCAAGTTGGTTTCTTGTAAATCACCCATTCTCCAAGAATCTGTGTTGGATACCCCTGAGCTAGTTCGATAAGCTAAACAACAACTTGGAGAGTTGGAAGATAAAAGCTTTGTCCGGCTTAGTTCATCACTAAGGGATATCCTTGTGTGTGTGTGTTGAAGAAAGATGATATCTTCCTCGATTGATCCTCATGGTCAGTTGTTGAACCTATTGTCTTACCCAATCTTTGATTTGAGTATGGGCTATCGTCAAATCAAATCAGAACCAACGATGTTCGTAATGTTGTCTTACTCGTGGTTGATCCTTCGGGCATACACCATTACATCTTTTGGTCTGACCCATGCTATCACCGTGTTCACATGATGGTGGAAGTCCAGTGATATGGAAATTTCGATGAGTTGCTGTTGAGCCCATCAGCAGTTTTTTTGTCTCCCCCATGATTCATGTCGAACATCAACTAGTATTGGAAACTTTGTAAGCATTGTCTTCATGCCCCGTTCATGAAATATATGTTTGGATGAAAGTAGTGACTTCCTTTAGTTCACGTGCATTTGATGAAAGTTGCCGCCGTGAATTCGAGAAAGTTTGTTTTTGCTTCCTCTGGAATCATCCCAAGTCAGTCATGCATGTGCGAAGTATACATTGGTTTGTGAGATTAGCTACCTCCATTCCAAATGTATTTCCTAGCACGCCAAGCCACTGATTGACCCGTTCAAGGATAATAAATTCTAAGTGCTAGTCCTGAAGGTACCAGACGGATTTGTACAAGATTCCTTATCCTCGATGATGGTTCCCAACTAGAACTCGGTAGTGTTTTATTATAAGACTACCATGTGGTCATGCTTGTCTAGGACAGTGTGTTCATAGGTTTGTAGCAGAACCAGCTCATGTTTTGGAGCTTGCTATCGCAGTTCATCTCCCGAGAGTCTCGCAACGTTATCTCGTCGATTTGTGTTGCAACCTATCATTTTCAGACATGTTGTCTGAAATATCCTAACACCAACCAGATCTGAATCCCAGGCAGATATGATGGTTGGAACATTCCCGACATTTGCATTTTGTTCCCAGCTTGCACCGCCTTGTGCCAACCTTCCATGGGCTTCCCTTCTCAGCAATTGCTGTCCAGGATCATCCTCAACGTGGTCCTGTCATGGGTCCCATCCATTTCGATGATAAGCAAAATCATCCATTGCGTTGTCTTCAACAAGGTAGTCCACATCATCCATCCTAGTCCGAGTATGCCGTTTCTTCAAGCTCCTTCACATGGTCATTGTGATTTCCTTAGGCTGGTTTAGAGAGTTTCCATGATCTCAATATCAAAAGTAATTCTTTTGCCAATTAAGGGAATAATTCTACGAGTCACCTTTTCCAAGGTGCCCCGTTACGGGATCATGGCAATTATTCCTCGCCACCTTGACACCATCCACCATCTCTCTAAGCGTGGAATTGTTGCCCACCAAATCAAATCTCGTTGTTTGTTCTTCCGTCCCTCTCGATGTGTTTTGTGTCTCAACTCAAGATGTCCCAACATCTCATTCCACGAGTTGATCTTGAATGCTCGATCTTCGAGGAGATCGTTTCCTTCAGAGTTTCTTTCTGTCGCTATCGTGTTGGATGAAGATCTCAAAGCGAGGACGTCAAGATCACTATAATGCAAGGAAGCTACTTCTTCGAGAAGGGCAGTTGGATCGAGAAGATTGTAATAGCTTGCGACCCCTCTGTCTTCTTACCCTACGCTTGAATCTCGGGGCGAGATTCTTGTTTAGTGGGGGTGAGTTGTCACAGCCCTAGAAATTGTGCCTGCAATAGTTGCATCTGCATCTATGCATCATGTTATTTCTTTTAATTTTGAAATGGGGGCTGATAAACCCTAGCACCAAATGAATTCAAATAGGCTCAAATAAAATCACTTCCAATAAACCCAAAGTGACTTCAGGAAAAGTCCATCATTTTTTGAAATTGGTGAAAACCTCTGACAAAAATTGGTGCATATTTTCCCCAGGTCATTTCAGGTTTTTGGATTAAATCATAAGTATTTGAATTGGAGCATTTAATGGCTATAAATATTTTAAATGCTTCAATAATTCTAAAAACATTTGAGGGCTGTTAGTAAACATTTTAAAAGTGCCCACAAATTTTCTCAGGAGTTTTAAAAATGGTTTAGTATTATTACTAAATCAAAACAAATAGCAAAAACTAGAAAAACAGAACAAAATTAGAAAGAACAGAACCCACCTGGTCCACTTACCTGGTGGCCCAACAGGACCGGCCCAGCTAGGCCCAGCCCACCTCTTCCTCTCTCCTACTATCTTCAACCTCCTGCCAGTGGGCAGGAGGGCGTGTGGCCGTGGCGCGCGCGCACGCGCTTGGCCAGCTCCTGCTTGCCGCTGCCGCTGGAGGCTGCTACGAGCGCCACGCACCCCCCGGGCCCCCCTCTCTCTCTTCCCCGTCCTCACCCTCTCCCCTGGATCTCTCTCTCACTCACCCGAACGGGTTCGTCACCGCCGACCGTCACCACCGCGGCCACCAGCATCCCCACGCCCAGCCAGTTAGTGCCCGAGCTCCGCCTCCTCGCGCTGAACCTCCCCACCGAAGGAAGCGAGCCCGGACGGCCTCCATCGTCTCACCGTCGCTTTCTCCACCACCGGCTGCCGAGGATCTTCACCGTCGATTCGCCACCGTCGTCGCTTCCCCGAGCTCGCTGACCTTCTCGACGCGACCCATGTGAGCCTCCGGTCGATTCCCCTCTCCTCCCCGCGTCGATTTCACGCTGTAGTATATAGATGCACCGGAGCCGAGTTGTGCTCGCCGCCGGCCATGGTGCCGTCGTGGCCAGAGCCCAAAGTAGTGGCTCCCACACGCATCATCGCCCTCATTGCTTCACCACGAGTCCGGCGAGCCCCTCAGAGAGTTTCCCCATGCCCTATAGTCCGAGCCCGCTCGAAGCCGTACCTCGGCCGCCGCCGCGAGCTCGCTCCGGCGAGCTCCGGCCACCCCGCGCCTCCCGCGTGCCTCCCCTGGATGCGCGCGAGGAAGGGCAACCCTTTTGGTGCCCTTGGCTTTGCCCAACACCGCCCGTTGCACCACTCCGGCGAGCTCCTGCCGCGGTTGTGGTCGTCGCCGGCGGCAATCCGGCGTGCTGACGTGGCAGTAGTTAGATTAGGGCCTAATCACTGTTTAGTTAACACCCTGGAGTTAATGACAACCGGGCCCACCGCCAAATTAACCGGCTAACTAAAACAGATTAAGTTAGTGTAAATTACCTGTTCAGATTAGTACTAACCTCGTGGACCCCACGTGCCAGCTTTGACTTGGTCAAGTCAACGTTGACTGGTCCCACCTGTCATCCACCCAAACCAGCCAGAGACACTGACCAGTGGGTCCCACTGGTCAGGTTTGACCTGGAGGCGCCCAGTTGACCTGCTAACATCAGGGTGATGTCATGCTGACGCAATAACTCTTTTCTGGAATTATTCTTTTCAGGAAATTCCAGAAATTAATGGAAACTTCTAAAATTCATAGAAATTCAACCGTAGCTCCAAATGAAATAATTTATATATGAAAAATTATCAGAAAAATTCAAGGAATCCATCTGTACCATTTTCATGCATGTTTGAACAACTTAACCTCACTGTTTAGTCCAAAACATGATAATGCACTATTTGAATTCATAGTTTGAATTTGAATTTGAACCTTGAGTTCAAATCAACCCAAACCTTTCTGTTACTAGTTGCATTAGCTCAATCAACAGCATATTGCCATGACATTATCATGCATCATAATTGTTGCATTGCATTGATTGTGTTCCTCTTTGTTTGCCGGTATTTGACCCCTCTCGATAGACGTGGTTTCGACGATGAGTTCGATGACACCGATGAAGAGCTATAATATCTTCAGAAGTGCTAGGCAAGCAAAACCCCCTTGTTCATTCCGATACAATCCCACTCTCTCGCTCCTGCTCTCTTTTACTGCATTAGGACAACAACGATTCAACTGTTACATGCTGCGGTAGTTGAACCCCCTTTCCTCTGCATGACCTGTCATTGCCACAGTAAATAGATGAAACCCACTAGCATGAGTAGGAGTTGTTTGAGACCTGATGTGCCTACTCATTCATGCTTGTTTGTCATGCCTGCTACTGCTTAGAGTTGAGTCTGGTCTGATTCATCGGGAATGAATTGGAATGTGGTGAACATGTCCTACTGTTGAGAGCTAAGTGTGTGAACACGATTTGGTAAAGGTAGCGGTGAGAGGCCATGTAGGAGTACATGGTGGGTTGTCTCATTGCAGCCGTCCTCAGGAACTGAGTTCTGTGTTTGTGATCCATGAACAGTTACTACCACACATTGGAATGCTTAAGTGCCCCTCTCGACTTATTAGCCAACTTGATCTCTGTCCAGGAGTTGCAACTAGTTTCTGGTGTTTGTAGGTAGTGCTATTTTTCTACCGAGTGGCACCTGGCAGGGTGGGCTTGGGACAGACTAGGCACATGTGGCCCGGTGTACCGAGTGGCACCCGGTTGGTGGGCTCGGGAACCCTGTACACATCGTTTGGGGCCGTGAGCGACACCCCGGCCGGATCTCCTTGCGGATGGAACCCGAATAGGTGATAAACCTGGACTAGAGACTTGTTGGTTAGTCAGGTCGTGGCCGACTCCCTCGCCCGGCTTCCGCTTGAAGGTTGCCGAGGTACATGACGTGTACAGGGCGATAAGTGGCGAGAGCGTGTGTGAAGAAGTACACCCCTGCAGGGTTATCATTATCTATTCGAATAGCCGGATTCCTCGGATATGGAAACTTGGACCCCTTGTGCAGTTCATAGACAAGTGAAAGTGGATACTCTAAAATGCACAAGATAAGCGTGAGTGCTATGGATGGCGTTCTCGTAGGAAGACGGGAGCGGATCCATAGTGGTGTATTGATATGGTGAATATGTGGACTCGTGTGCGCCACCTCAAAAGAGTTAATTGCAGTCGTAGTTCAGGATAGCCACCGAGTCAAAGCTGGCTTGCTGCAGTCAAACTCCACCACCCCCTTTTGATACTGATGCATATGTAGTTAGTTCTGATGTAAGTCTTGCTGGGTACATTTGTACTCACGTTTGCCTATTTTATGTTTTTGCAGAGAGACGTCAGTCTCGCTAGTAGTTCCGTGTGGACTTCGACGTTTAGCTTGTTACCTCAGCTACGATCTTGTGCCCTCGGCAGGATCTGGTAGATAGTCAGGCTTCTAAGCCTTTTTCATTTGTAGATGTCTGTACTCAGACATGTTAAGCTTCCGCTTGTGCTTTGACTTGTATGCTCTGAATGTTGGGTCATGAGACCCATGTTTGTAATATCTCGCTCCTTGGAGCCTAATGAATAAATACTTGAGTCATAGAGTCTTGTTGTGATGCCATGTTGTATTTACTCATATCGGGCATATTGTGTATATGATTGAAATGCTTGGTATGAGTGGGATCCGACTATCTAGTTGTTTATCCTTGGCAGCCTATCATATGGGGAAATGTAGTCTAGTGCTTCTGAGCGATAGTAGTCCGCTACAGCCCGGTTCACCAGAGTCCTGCTAGCCCAGCACTACTGCTCGAAACACTTGACTGGCCGGCATGTGATTCACGTCGTTCCTGTGTCTGTCCCTTCGGGGAAATGTCACGCGGTGTTATCCGGAGTCCTGCCTAGCCTGCTACAACCCGGGTTACCGGAGTCCTGTTAGCCCAGTGCTACAGCCCGGATTTATACGTTGATGACCGACATGCTCGATGTGATTCATGTATGCCTGTCCTCATGGGTTAGTGCCGCCTTGGGTTCACGACTAGCCATGTCGGCCCGGGTTCTTTGTCATATGGATGCTAGCGACACTATCATATACGTGAGCCAAAAGGCGCAAACGGTCCCGGGCCAGGTAAGGTGGCACCCGTGGGAATACCGTGCGTGAGGCCGCAAAGTGATATGATGTGTTACATGCTAGATCGGTGTGACTTAGGATCGGGGTCCTGACAGATGCGGAGGGAGGGGGCGACTTTTCCCCCTCAGCTCGACGCGTTGGGGCTGTGGAACAGGTTCTTCCTCTTCTGGTCGACGGTGACGCGAGCGCATCCGCGCACGCGAGTGCTTCCCGCCGTCGCCCAGGAGAAATATCCGACCGGGTACCCCTTCTTCGCTGTATTCTTCCATTGCGGTCTCTGTCCGCCCTTCTCTCAATTCTTCTGCGACGTCATGTTCACCTATGGCCTCCATCTTCTTGACTTCACCCCCAACGCCGTTCTGACAATGGCGGTTTTTGCACATCTCTGCGAGAACTTTGTCGGAGTTCACCCCAACGTAGCCCTCTTTCGCCACTTCTTTTCTCCCCGGGTGGAAAAGGGTGAGCCTTTATCCGGCGGGGTCGCCTGGATCACCAGGACTGGCAAGAAGGAGGCTTACTTGGAGGGGGAACTCCGCAGCAGATGGGAGGAGTGGACAGCCGACTGGTGCCTGATCGTCAAGGAGAAACCGCAGCCATTCACTGCGGTGCGCCAAACTCCAGTGGTGCGCGGCCGTGATTGGAGCGACGTGGCGCCGGATGACGCCAAGTTGAAGATTGCCGTCACCCGAATCCTGCGCCTTAGGCTTGCCGGACTCACCGTCGGTGCCGTTGGCGCGGACTTCCTTCGCTGCCGCATCGCCCCCCTACAAGAGAGGAGGAGGCCTACTTGGGAGTTCCAGAACGCGGGGGACATCATGAGGCTGCGTCCCGGCCTCAACTTCAACTTCACCGTTCTGGAGCTTGCCGGGATGCTGAAGGAGCTGTTCAAGCACGATCCCGAGCATCCCGAATGGTTCAGGCTGCCGTAGGGCGTCGTCCCCTTGTGCAACAATTCGTCGCTCAGCCGCATCCTTGCGATGATGCCGCTGTGCGACTCGCACAGGATCGACGCGACCTGGCAGGAGCCAGCAGATGACGTCGTGCAGGCCTTCTTCGACAACCTGGAGGAGGTGCCGGTCAAAGCCGACGAGAAGAAAGGCCTCACACGAGACACCACCCCCGAGGAGCTGGCGTACATAGCCTCCAGGATGGAGGAGGCGGCGGCCGCCGCGGCCGCAGGTGAATTTGGTTTCACCGAGGCCGAGGCAGCCGCGGCAGAGGTGGCGGTCCTTGCCGAGCGAGCGGAGCTTGTCGGCGAGGAAGAGCCTGCTGAGCACGACGCCGAGGGCGAGTCTGCCCGGGACACGACCGGCTTGCCGGAGGCTGACGCCTCTTCCTCCCGTCCCCCAGGCAGCTCATCGCAAGCAGAGCCCCCTGCCCAGCCGAGGAAGCGTCTCCGCAAGGCCGGAGAGACGGCGCGGCAGGGGAGCCAACAACCGCAGCACCGCGCGACACGCTCCTCTGCGGCAGGAGCGGGGTCTTCGCGGTCCGCGGCTTCCGCCCCTGCCGCTTCTCGGGCCGCAGCGACAGCGGGAGCGAGGCCACCCACTGCCCCCGCCAAGCGGTCGCGGGAGCCCACTCCCCTGTCTCCTTGCGTCGGAAGCAAGCCGGTCTTCGACTTCTCCGCGCTTAGCTCCGACGACGACGAGGAGGAAGAAGAGTAAGTCCCTTGTCGAGCTTGTATCCCTTTGATTCCCTGTTGCCTTATCTTGCAGCTCATTCGCCCTTCTCCGAATTCGTTCCCTTTCAGGACTCTGGCCCAGAGAAGGGCGAAAAGGGCCAAGGTCCCGCTGGTCGTCCTCGAGGGCGAATCCACCTCCACAACAGGGGACGCGCCTGAGACGGCCTTGCCGGACCTGGCAGCTGGTCTCCAGGGCAGCCCCCAGCGCAGCCCCCAGCGTAAGTATATGGTTCACTTTCGTTGTTTGGCGTGCACGGGAGCCATTCCCCCCTTTTTTTTTGATTGCCAATATCTGGCTGCTGGTTTGTGTAGGAGCAGAGCAGCTCCAGCAGGGGCGCCCGGAGAGCTCTCCCGCCGCGCCGTCCGCGTCAACCACACCACCAAGGGATGGTTCCCCGGCAAGGGAGGAGCCCTCGGCAGGGGAGATCTCTCCGGCAAGGAGGAGCTCTCCGGGGAGGGACGCGACCAACGACCCCCCGGCTACGGAGGCCGCGGCCACAGATCCTGCCTCCGGTAACCCCTCCCGCACAGAAAACTTCCCTTGGCTCTTCTTTCTTATGGTCTTCTTTGCTGGATATTCGGTTGATCCTTCTCCCTTCTTCCGGCCATCAGACCCGCCCGCCACGGACTCGATGGAGACCGAGGTCGTCATCGAGGAGGGCACGCGTGGCGACGCCGACGACGTCGTCGTCACCGAGGAGGCGGACGACACCGATGATCCCGCAGGCGATGGGGATGCCGAGGCCGCCAAGGCCGCCACGACAGCAGATGGCGAGGAGACCGGCGATCGTACTGACGGCCCCGGGGCCACGGGGGCGTCAAGTACTTTGCCAACCGGCGACCCTGCCGCTACCGCCGCGTCGGACCCCGAGGAGCCCTCGACGGGTGTCTACCTGAAGGCCGGCGACGACGTCTTCATCAGGCTTCCCTGGGAGTCGAGCTCCAGGGCGCCGGTCGAGGGAGAGGTCTTGGACGGAGAGGTGCTCGCCTCCGCTGGGCTGACACTGGTCGATGCGCCAAGTAGCAGCGGTGGCGAGCCCGAGGAGGAGCGGCTGCTCTGAAAGCTTATATTGCTCTACCGCGCCCGGCAAGCTAAGGTAGAGCGTCGGGAGGCGCTTGCCGCGAAGGCGGCCGCGGACATGGAGAAGCGCGCCGGGGAGCTCCGGGAGCTTAACCGGGAGGTTCTCCAGTCCTTGGCGGAGGAGCGGAGGCAGCTTGGCGAGGCGCGGACGGCCTTCATCCTTGAGAAGGCAGAGGCCGAAGAGTAGCAGAGGCTTGCCGCTGAGGGGCTGTCCGCGCGGGAAGGCGAGCTGGTGCAGTAGAGAGCCAGCCTCGCCAGCCACGAGGAGGAAGTTGCCGCGCGCGAGCAGGCGCTCGACGAGGCCCTCCAGAAGGCGCAAGACGCTGCCGCGGCTGCCGAAACCGCCAAGAAGGAGCTGGAGGCGAAGGTAGCGCAGCTCGACACCGACCTCAAGGCGTGCGGCGAGGAGCTCGCCGCGCTCAAGCAGGAGCGCGAGAAGGGCGCTCACACCCTTGGCGAGCTGCAGGGCCGTTTCGCCGAGAAGATCCAGGAGCTCGATGCTGCCAAGAACTCCAACGCCAATCTTGAGCTGAAGCTGGACACCCTGATCAAGGGGCTGGACAGTGCCAAGGAGCGGGAGGCGGCCTTGCGGAAGGAGGTCACGGACAACGAGGCGCTACTAGAGAGCGCCGCCGTTACCCAGAACACCTTCAGGACGACGGTTGAGCAGTGGACCGAGGGCCTCGTCGACATCGCCGCCACCATTGACAAGGAGCTGACGCTGCTGGGGATGGAGGGCCACGAGTATCCCTCTGGCGAAAACGCCCCGCCCAGCGTCAAGCTTACTTCATTCTTCAAAGGCGTGGTGGCGGCGCTCCAGCGTCTCCGGAAAACGATCCCGGAGCAGCTGGCTGACGAGACGCACGAAGCCATCTCCGGGGCTCTCGAGAAGGTGTTGGTGAAGATTGTCTTCCGCAACCCCACCATCGGGCTCACCAACGTCCTCAAGTCCCTGCCGGTGGACGCTGATCTGGATGAGATCAGGGCCCTCGTCACGCCTATCGTGGAAAGGGTGGCCGGGATCAAGAGGATCGAGGGCGACCGCGTGGATTAGGCCGTCGTCCCTTTCTTTTCTTCTCCTGTCGCTGCTGAACGTGTCATGGGAACAGCTGGTTAGAGCAGCGGCAGGTTATTCTGTAATATAACTTTTATCTTAGGCAGTTTATTGCACTGTTATTTCCTCTACTTGACTTTACGTCTTGTTTGTTTTCGCCCTACGCTTTCGGGAACTTGCCGGCGCAGGCCTCCGCCTTGCCGCGGGTGCTGAGTGCGGGACGCCAGCAACTCGCCAGCGGTGCTACCACCGGCAAGAAACCTTGCCGCGGCTGGTCGCAACTCACTTAAATTGTTGAGCAGGCTCAGGGCAAAGTAAGTGTTGCGACTGCAGTCGCAGCACACTTAAGCTGCCGAGCGAGCTCGAAACAAAGTAAGGATGCTACTCTGGGTGTAGCACACTTAAGTCGTTGAGCGGACTCGAAACGAAATAAGGGCGCAACCAGCCACGAGCCGGCCCCTCTGCGCACAGGTTTTCCATACAAAACTCGGTCGTTCGAGGAGAATAACTTTGGAACTTAGAAACCCAATTGCTCAAACATTGGCAACTTAGCTTTTCTGTCGCTTGCCGCCCGGCAAGGCGAAGCTCCCTTGGGCGACGCCCGGCCCATCCTGTTATCTCCCCTTCCCCCCTCCCCGGCAAACTTGTGGTCGAGGGGCCCTCCCCTTTTCTTTTGAGAGAAAAGAGAGGTAAGGGAAAACAAAGGCATGGGGCTTCGCGGCTCGCCATTGCTCGCCGGGGTCAAGTGCTGCACAATGTGTCAAATGATGCATGCGCAAAGTAAAGAGGCGCGAAATCGACGAGATGTGCAAGGCACATGAGCTATGCTTGGGATCTGCGCCCGTCTTTGTGCCAAGGATTACATGCAACTGCGGCAAGACTTGGACAGAGAGGATGGTTGATGGAATGGGTTCCGACGACCGCGCTGGCAAGGTCCTCCCCACGGTCGGTGTCGACTCGTTTAAATCTTGGCGGACTAAGCGCGCCGAAGAACAAGGTTGCCTTTCTCGTAACTTCTGGCGCTAACTTCCGCGGCTACAGGAGCGGCGCAAAGCTTGCTGGAAGCGAGAGACTCGCTCAGCGGCCAGAAGATGGTCCTCCTCAAGGAGCAGCTGCTCTTGCTCGAGCTCTGCGTGAGCGAGTACTCGAGGAGGGCCGTACACGAGTCCGTGAGGAGAAATGCCTCCGCTCCACGGATTGGAGCGGAAAGGTACCTGGCCATACCTGAGCTTACCTGTGGTCACCAAAACAGGTTCACACAACCTCGACGCCCCCTACCTGGCGCGCCAAAGATGTCGGGGGAAATCGGCCTCCTCGAACACCTATGGGGACGGAGCCCTTTCTCGGTTCGGCGGGGAGCGGAGGCTGCACGAAGAGCAGATCGAGGCGACACACGCACACAAACAAACGATTTTACCCAGCTTCGGGCCGCACGGATGCGTAAAACCCTACTGCTGCTTGTCTGATTGGATTGGGTTCTTGCCTGAGAACGCAAGATGCTACAGTAAGCTTGAAGCTGGACGTGGGTGGATGGCTACTGGGCCTCCTCCCTCTCTACGCGCGCATGGGCCTCCTTTTATATGCTCAAGGGGTTACCCACAGGTGGCGACGTAGGTGAGGGTAAAAATGGCAAAGGACTGTGCGTACAGTGGCTGCACAGTGCTATCATACCTAACTCTGACGGCGGGGGACAAGGGCATTAAATGCCCGTCTGGGTCGCCCGAACAGTGCCGAAGTGGACCGTTAGGGGCGCCCCCGTTTGCCACGATGGCGATCCTGTCAGCGTTACATGCCACCGCACGCCTCAGGCTGCGCAGCGCCCCGCCACGTGCCTTTGGGAGAGCCCCAAAGCGACGCGTGGGTGGGTGAGATGGAGCGCAGGCCTGAGGTGGTGACTTGCCGCGGCAAGTAGCTTGCCGCGGTGGCTGTCTTGCCGCGCCTGAGAGCTTGCCGCTCGCCAGGCCTTGCCGGGGCGCGTGGTGCGCCGCGGCAAGCTTCTCTTGGGGTGCCTTGGTTGGCCTTCCCGGCGAGCTCCTCTCGCCGGGGCCTTGGTGCTTCGGCTTGGTCGTCCCGGCAAGCTCCTCTTGCCGGGGTCTTGTCTCCTTGGCCCGACAAGCTCCTCTTGCCGGGGCCTCGTCTTCTTGGCTCTAGTACTTGGTCTTCGTTTGGCCCAGAAGGGGCCGTGGAGGTTCTTGGCGTTCCCCTGGCAAGCCTTGCCGCAGGGTGCTACTACTGCCCGTGCACAAGTTCGGGGTACTAAGGTACCCCTACTTTAGTACACCGACACGTAGCGAAGCTGAAGTCCGTCCGAATCATGTTAGCAATTGCCGCATACTATGATTATGAGATATGGAAAATGGACGTCAAAATGGCATTCCTCAATGGCTTTCTTAAGGAAGAATTGTATATGATGCAGCCGAAAGGTTTTGTCGATCCTAAGAATGCTAACAAGGTATGCAAGCTCCAGCGCTCCATCTATGGGCTGGTGCAAGCATCTTGGAGTTGGAGCATTCGCTTTAATGAAATGATCAAAGTGTTTGGGTTTATGCATACTTATGGGGAAGCCTGCGTTTATAAGAAAGTGAGTTGGAGCTCTGTAGCATTTCTCATATATGTGGATGACATACTTTTGATGGGAAATGATATAGAACTTTTGGACAGCATTAAGGCCTATTTGAATAAGTGTTTTTCAATGAAGGACCTTGGAGAAGTTGCTTACATATTAGGCATCAAGATCTATAGAGATAGATCGAGACGCCTCATAGGTCTTTCACAAAGCACATACCTTGATAAGATATTGAAGAAGTTCTATACGGATCAGTCCAAGAAGGGGTTCTTGCCTTTGTTGCAAGGTGTGAAATTGAGCTCAGCTCAATGTCCGACCACGGCAGAAGATAGAGAAAAGATGAGTGTCGTCCCCTATGCCTCAGCCATAGGGTCTATCATGTATGCCATGTTGTGTAGCAGACCTGATGTAAACCTTGCCGTAAGTTTGGTAGGAAGGTACCAAAGTAATCACGGCATGGAACACTGGACAGCGGTCAAGAACATCCTAAAGTACCTGAAAAGGACTAATGATATGTTTCTTGTTTATGGAGGTGACGAAGAGCTCGTCGTAAAGGGTTACGTCGACGCTAGCTTCAACACAGATCTGGATGACTCCAAGTCACAAAACGGATACGTGTATATTTTGAATGGTGGGGTAGTAAGCTGGTGCAGTTGCAAGCAAAGCGTCGTGGTGGGATCTACATGTGAAGCGGAGTACATGGCAGCCTCGGAGGCAGCACATGAAGCAATCTGGATGAAGGAGTTCATCAACGACCTAGGAGTCATACCCAATGCGTCGGGGCCGATCACTCTCTTCTGTGACAACACTGGAGCTATTGCACTTGCAAAGGAGCCCAGGTTTCACAAGAAGACCAGGCACATCAAGCGTCGCTTCAACTCCATTCGTGAGAATGTTCAAGATGGAGATATAGATATTTGTAAAGTACATACGGATCTGAATGTCGCAGATCCGTTAACTAAACCTCTTCCCCGAGCAAAACATGATCAACACCAGAACTCAATGGGTGTTCGATTCATCACAATGTAACTAGATTATTGACTCTAGTGCAAGTGGGAGACTGTTGGAAATATGCCCTAGAGGCAATAATAAAATGGTTATTATTATATTTCCTTGTTCATGATAATTGTCTATTGTTCATGCTATAATTGTGTTATCCGGAAATCGTAATACATGTGTGAATACATAGACCACAACATGTCCCTAGTGAGCCTCTAGTTGACTAGCTCGTTGATCAACAGATAGTCATGGTTTCCTGACTATGGACATTAGATGTCATTTATAACGGGATCACATCATTAGGAGAATGATGTGATGGACAAGACCCAATCCTAAGCATAGCACAAGATCGTGTAGTTCGTTTGCTAAAGCTATTCCAATGTCAAGTATCATTTCCTTAGACCATGAGATCGTGTAACTCCCGGATGCCGTAGGAGTGCTTTGGGTGTACCAAACGTCACAACGTAACTGGGTGACTATAAAGGTATACTACAGGTATCCCCGAAAGTATCTGTTGGGTTGACACGGATCGAGACTGGGATTTGTCACTCCGTATGACGGAGAGGTATCTCTGGGCCCACTCGGTAATGCATCATCATAATGAGCTCAATGTGACCAAGTGTTTGGTCACGGGATCATGCATTACGGTACGAGTAAAGTGACTTGCCGGTAACGAGGTTGAACGAGGTATTGGGATACCGGCGATCGAATCTCGGGCAAGTAACGTACCGATTGACATAGGGAATTGTATACGAGATTACTTGAATCCTCGACATCGTGGTTCATCCAATGAGATCATCGAGGAGCATGTGGGAGCCAACATGGGTATCGAGATCCCGCTGTTGGTTATTGACCGGAGAGTCGTCTCGGTCATGTCCGCGTGTCTCCCGAACCCGTAGGGTCTACACACTTAAGGTTCGGTGACGCTAGGGTTGTAGAGATATTAGTATGTGGTAACCCGAAAGTTGTTCGGAGTCCCAGATGAGATCGTGGACGTCACGAGGAGTTCTGGAATGGTCTGGAGGTAAAGATTTATATATAGGAAGCCCAGTTTTGGCCATCGGGAAAGTTTCGGGGGGTAATTGGTATTGTACCGGGACCACCGGAAGGGTCCCGGGGGTCCACCAGGTGGGGCCATGAAAGTGCAACTATCGCTAGGTGGTTTTGGTAATTCATAACAACATATAGCTCATTGAGCTAATGCTATTCCAAGATGATTATTTCAGGAAAGCTCAATGATTGGCATGGCATGGATGGTGAAAGTGGATCCCTCGAAATGCTAAGGACAAAAGATTGGCTCAAGCTCAAAAGCTCAAGACTCTTCATTTTACATTTTAGTGATCCAAGATCACATTGAGTCCATAGGAAAAGCCAATACTATCAAGGAGGGATGAGGTGTTGCTTAATGAACCTTTTGCTTCATGTGCTTAATGATATGCTCCAAAATCCTCAGCTACTTTCCCATATCCACATAAGACCTAAACCCAAAGTCAAACTCGGACCTACCGATTCTTCCTATCCGGCCCCACCGAGTTTCACTTGTCTTAGCCACTGCCAAACCCTAAGCAAATCGGTTCTACCGATTGGGATCTCGGTCTCACCGAGATGGGATTGCAATTTCTCTGTTTCCTTTTCGTAACTTTTCAGTCTCACCGAAAGAGCGGATCGGTCCCACCGAGATTGCAATGTAAACTCACTATTTCCTTTTCGTAACATTTCGGTCTCACCGAAAAGAGCGAATCGGTCCCACCGAGTTTACCTGACCAACCCTCTGGTTAGCTTATTACCAAATCGGTCTTACCGAGTTTGTGTAATCGGTCTCACCAAGATTACGTTATGCCCTAACCCTAACCATATCGGTCCTACCGAGTTGCATGTTAGTCCCACCAAAAATCTCTAATGGTCACTAGGTTTACTATTTCGGTCCGACCGAGTTTGTTGATTCAGTCCCACCGAGATTGGTAAATTGTGTGTAACGGTTGGATTTTGTGTGGAGGCTATAATACCCCTCCACCTCCTCTTCACTCGTGGAGAGAGCCATCAGAACACATCTACACTTCCAACTCATATGTTCTGAGAGAGAACCACCTACTCATGTGTTGAGGCCAAGATATTCCATTCCTACCATATGAATCTTGATCTCTAGCCTTCCCCAAGTTGCTTTCCACTCAAATCTTCTTTCCACCAAATCCAAATCCTGTGAGAGAGAGTTGAGTGTTGGGGAGACTATCATTTGAAGCACAAGAGCAAGGAGTTCATCATCAACACTCCATTTGTTACTTCTTGGAGAGTGGTGTCTCCTAGATTGGCTAGGTGTCACTTGGGAGCCTCCGACAAGATTGTGGAGTTGAACCAAGGAGTTTGTAAGGGCAAGGAGATCACCTACTTCGTGAAGATCTACCGCTAGTGAGGCAAGTCCTTCATGGGCGATGGCCATGGTGGGATAGACAAGGTTGCTTCTTCATGGACCCTTCATGGGTGGAGCCCTCCGTGGACTCGCGCAACCGTTACCCTTCGTGGGTTGAAGTCTCCATCAACGTGGATGTAGGATAGCACCACCTATCTGAACCACGCCAAAAACATCCGTGTCTCCAATTGCGTTTGAATTATCCAAACCCTTCCCTTTACATTCTTGCAAGTTGCATGCTTTACTTTCCGCTGCCTATATACTCTTTGCATGCTTGCTTGAATTGTGTGATGAGTACTTGACTTGTCCTAAAGTAGCTAAAATCTGCCAAGAACTAAAATTGGGAAAAGGTTAAGTTTTTATTTGGTCAAGTAGTCTAATCACCCCCCTCTAGACATACTTTCGATCCTACAAGTGGTATCAGAGTTTTGGTCTCCATTTGCTTTGATTTCCATAGCTTTTGGTGGTCATAGACTTGGTTTCACAACCTAGGAGAGTATGGCGTCTAGCGAGGGAAATTATCACCGTAGAGGTCCTTACTTTGATGGTACTAATTTTGCTAGTTGGAAGCATAAAATGAAAATGCATATTCTCGGACATAACCCCGCCGTTTGGGCTATTGTGTGTGTTGGTTTGCAAGGTGACTTCTTTGATGGGAAAGAACCAAACCATGAAGCTACCGCGGATGAATTGAAAATGCTGCAATACAACGCTCAAGCTTGTGATATTCTCTTCAACGGATTGTGCCCCGAAGAATTCAACAAAATCAGTCGTCTTGAGAATGCAAAGGAAATTTGGGATACTTTGATTGATATGCACGAAGGTACCGACTCCGTCAATGAATCCAAATTGGATGTGCTTCAAAGTCAACTTGACAAGTTCAAAATGAAGGATGGTGAAGGTGTCGCTGAAATGTACTCTAGGCTTGCTCTCATCACAAACGAGATTGCCAGCTTAGGGAGTGAAGAGATGACCGATAGATCATCAAGAAGATCCTAAGAGCCTTGGATGGAAAATATGATATCGTGTGCACATTGATCCAAATGATGCCCAATTACAAAGATCTCAAGCCAACGGAGGTCATTGGAAGAATTGTTGCTCATGAGATGTCACTCAAGGATAAAGAGGAACTTCACAACAAATCAAGTGGTGCCTACAAAGCCTCATGTGAAGCCCCCACATCATCAAGTGAAAAACAAAACTTCAATGAAGAATTGAGCTTAATGGTGAAAAACTTCAACAAGTTCTACAAGAGTAGAAGCAAAGATAGAAGCTCCAAGTCAAGTTCCTACAATGACAAAAGATCTTCTAGTCGAGAGCGAAACTGCTACAATTGTGGAAGACCCGAACACTATTCCAATGAGTGTACGGCTCCCTACAAAAGAAGAGAAGATTCTCCAAAAAGAAGAAGCAAAAGAGAAGAATCACCACCAAGAGAGAGAAGGAGTAGAGATGATCGTTATGAACGAAGACACTCACGGAGAAGCAAGGATTCGGAAAGAAAGGAAAAATCATCAAGGAGCTACACAAAACGAAGACATCAAGCTCATGTTGGTGAATGGGTATCCGGCTCCGACTCCGACAACCACTCCGAGAGAAGTTATCACTCCGATTCCGAATATACTCAAGATGAAGGTGTTGCCGGTCTAGCACTTGTGTCAACCAACTCCTACGACATATTTGACTCACCAAATGAAGGAATTGGAAGATGCTTCATGGCCAAAGGTCCTAAGGTAACACACCCCGAGTATGTTGATTTTAATAGTGATGAAGATGACTTGTTAGGTGATGATGATTTACTTGTTGATAACTCTAGTGATGAATACTATGATGAAACGTCAATAAATCATGCTAATCAAGATAAAACGAATGACAATGATAAGGAGAAAATTGAGACTCTAACTAAAGAACTAAACACTCTTAAGTTAGCTCATGAAACTATCTTCGAAGATCATCGAGAACTTTTAAGAGCTCATGAGAAGTTACGTTTTGAAAAGCTCAATCTTGAGCAAGAGCATGAGTTTTTAAGGGCAATCAATGATGATCTCCGCAAGAAAAGTTCTTCTTACATTGCCAAGCGTTTACTCTTATCCACTTACATGCCTCAAGTCAAGTCTAGTAACAAGAACAAGAAAGAAACTTCCTCTAGTAGTAACAATGATCATGCTAAATCCAATATTGTTGCTTCTAGTAGTTCTCTTGATTCCACTAATGATTCTCTTAGCCAAGTTACACTTGAGCAAGAAAATAGCTTATTGAAGGGAATTATAGAGAAAGGAGTTTACAAAAGCCTTGCCGGGAGTAAGCAATTTGAGGAAATTGTGCGCAAGCAAGGAAGGCACCGGAAGAATCAAGGTATTGGTTTTGAACGAAAGTTCAATGCCAATGGAGTTGAGTGGGAAGAAGATCAATACCCCAAGACAAAGTTTGTTCCTCAACAAGAGAAGTACGATCCTACTTCTTTGTGACGCCCCCGATTCAATCGTACACTAATCATGCACGCAAATGTGTACGATCAAGATCAGGGACTCACGGGAAGATATCACAACACAACTCTACAAATAAAAAATAAGTCATACAAGCATCATAATACAAGCCAGGGGCCTCGAGGGCTCGAATACAAGTGCTCGATCATAGACGAGTCAGCGGAAGCAACAATATCTGAGTACAGACATAAGTTAAACAAGTTGACATAAGATGGCTAGCACAAACGGGGATACAGATCGAACGAGGCGCATGCCTCCTGCCTGGGATCCTCCTAACTACTCCTGGTCGTCGTCAGCGGGCTGCACGTAGTAGTAGGCACCTCCAGAGTAGTAGGAGTCGTCATCGAAGGAGGCGTCTGGATCCTGGGCTCCATCGTCTGGTCGCAGCAATCGGGTAGAGAAATGGGAAAAAGGGGGAACAAGGCAACCGTGAGTACTCATCCAAAGTACTCGCAAGCAAGGAGCTACACTACATATGCATGCGTATATGTGTAAAGTGCCATATCAGTGGACTGAACTGCAGAATGCCAGAATAAGAGGGGGATAGCTAATCCTGTCGAAGACTACGCTTCTGGCAGCCTCCGTCTTGCAGCATGTAGAAGAGTTTAGACTGAACTCCTCCAAGTAGCATCGCATAGCATAATCCTACCCGGCGATCCCCTCCTCGTCGCCCTATTAGAGAGCGATCACCGGGTTGTATCTGGCACTTGGAAGGGTGTGTTTTATTAAGTATCCGGTTCTAGTTGTCATAAGGTCAAGGTACAACTCTGGGTTGTCCTTTTACCGAGGGACACGGCTATTCGAATAGATTAACTTCCCTGCAGGGGTGCACCACATAACCCAACACGCTTGATCCCATTTGGCCGGACACACTTTTCGGGGTCATGCCCGGCCGCGGAAGATCAACACGTCGCAGCCCCACCTAGGCGCAACAGAGAGGTCAGCACGCCGGTCTAAACCTAAGCGCACAGGGGTCTGGGTCCATCGCCCTTAGCACACCTACACGTTGCGAGGGCGGCCGAAAGCAGAACTAGCCCCCTTAATACAAGAGCAGGCTTACGTTCCAATCCGGCGCGCGCCGCTCAGTCGCTAACGTCACGAAAGCTTCGGCTGGTACCACGACGCCGGCATACCCATAACTACTCCCGAGTAGATGGTTAGTGCATATAGACCAAATGGCCAGACTCAGATCAAATACCTAGATCTCATTAAGCGTGTTAAGTATCCGCGAACGCCGAACAGGGCCAGGCCCACCTCTCTCCTAGGTGGTCTCAACCTGCCCTGTCGCTCCGCCACAAAGTAACAGTCGGGGGCCGTCTGGAACCCAGGCCCACCTCTACCGGGATTTAGCCACCTGCCCCTTCAGCCCCCATCTCCAAACAGTATCACAGGTAATGTAACAGTGTAAAGTATATAGTATATGCCCGTGATCACCTCCCGAAGTGATCACGGCCCAGTAGTATAGCATGGCAGACGGACAAGAGTGTAGGGCCACTGATGGAACACTAGCATCCTATACTAAACAGTAGGATAGCAGGTAAAGGTAACAACAGTAGTAGCAACGACAAGCTATGCAGCAGTATAGGATTAACTGAAAGCAGTAACATGCTACACTGCTCTAATGCAAGCAGTAGAGAAGAATAGGCGATATCTGGTGATCAAGGGGGGGCTTGCCTGGTTGCTCTGGCAAGAAGGATCGGTCATCTACAACGTAGTTGATCGGGGCACCAGCAGCGGCGTCGGTCTCGGTGTCTACCGGAAAGAAGTAACGGAGGGGGGAACACAATAAATAAAAAGCAATCAAAGCATCACAAAGCGTAACGTGGCAATACGCGGTGCTAGAGGTGACTTAACGCAGTAGGAGGTGATACCTGCGAAGGGGGGGAAACTTCCGGGAAAGTATCACCGGTGTTTCGCGTTTTCGGGCAGAGGAGCCGAAGGGGGAAAGTTGTGAGTTTGATATGTTAGGGGTGTGTGGCGGACAAACAGGCTGCGTATCCGGATTCGTCTCGTCGTTCTGAGCAACTTTCATGTACAAAGTATTTTCATCTGAGTTACGGATTATTTTATATTAATTTTTAAAGATTTTAATTTTTTTTCTAGAATTACTGAAATTCTGCGAAGTCCTCAGTTTTAAATATCATTTAGCTGTTTTCCAGAGGCTATAACTAGTGTTCTATTCATCCTATGAATTGGTGCCTTATACCAATATTGATCACTTTCCTATGGTCCACAAGATGGTAACAATTGCATCATTGTTAGATCCTTGTAACTTGTTTATTTTCTGCTCCAAAGTTGCTATGGCAGTATATCTGTTTTTAGTTCTGCCAGTTAATAGAACATAGACTTTTGTCATTTTCATAGGAATTAATCCAGGAAACTTTTGGATTTGGTCCAATGGAAAGAATTGAACCTTGTCAAGTGTACTACCCGCACATATAATTCTTATTCACATTAGAACTCGTTTTGATGTTGTTTTGCTGCAGTACAGAGGGCTAGTCAGTGTAATCGTAGGAAAGCTAGCTACTGCTACAGTAACATTCAGTTACTGTAGCAGAGTAGCAGCGGCATGATGCAGTAGCAGCGGCAACGCGCGGGGACGGCAGCGTCTAGCCGCAGTAGAAGTGCAGCAGCAGAGGAACAACAGCAAGGGGAGCGGCGCGGCAGCAGTCTGCACGGTCGCGCGCACACGAGCGGCAGTAGGCGGACGAGCAGGGGCGCGAACGCGTATGCACGCGCGGGCATAGGCAGAGGAAGGCTACGACCGAGCACGACCAAGGGCGGTGCAGGGCGCGGGTAGTGCGCCGGCTGGCTGAGGCGGGAGCGGGCGAGGCACGTGGCCAAGGCGCGCACAAGGCAGCCAAGGCGCGCGAGGAGGCACGGCCGGGCGTAGCCGTTTGCGGCTTCGGGCAGGGGATGGGGCGGCGGTCTACAACGACAATAGCAACGGGGAAAAGTGGGGGATCGAGGGAGGAGCTCACTGCGGTTCCGGGGGAGAGCTCGAAGAGGTCGGGGGAAGGTCGAGGGGGACGGATCGAAGCGGCGGAGCTCCATGGCCGAAGACGAAGTTGTGGTCGATCCCTTGCGCGGCTCTGGTCGATCTGCTCCTCGCAAGCGAAGTAGTCATCGTAGATGATGCAGAAGGTCACACTCCTAGGCACCAGGGAGCTCGATGGGCGCGAGTGGGACGACGGCCATGGCGATGAATGCGTCAGCCGAGTGCCGCGGGGAAGAGAGCGGCGTGAGGGGGGAGAGTGGGGAGGCTAGGGTTTGCCCGAGGGGGAGTTGAGGGCTGGAGGAGAACTTGAAGGCGAGGGGGGAGGTCGCGGATGGCCGCCACGCAAGGCTCGGCCGACCATGGCGCCTCGGATGGCCTCCACGCCTCTGTTCTGTGAACAGAGAAGAGAAGAGACCCCAAGTGGGCTGGGCCGCACTGTAGCTTCGCAGGCCTAAGCGCACAGTGAGAGCCTTTTTGTTAGTCTTCTCTGAAATTTATTAGCTACTGATCTCTATTTGTTTGCCCACCAAAGACTTTTGTAACATTTGTAACTTGTCAAAACAAATACTAGGCATTATTTAGTACTGCCACAAAAAGTTTGGTGGCAAGATGATTTCGTTTGACTTTTACTTAAATACAAATGGATTAAAATGGGCTATTTTGGGTACTGATTTAAATAGGTTAGGGGAAATTTAATATCCAAATTATTGTTGGATTATTCATGAGAATTAGTTAGTGAATTAATGCAACCCAGCGAACATTTTTTTTACCGTTTGTAGAAATAATAATTTGACTTTCTTTTTATTTTGAATTTGAATTCGGTTTGGATCAAAGTGAGGTTTAGAAAATTAATTGCAATGACATGGCACCATTAGTGTGTGGTTACTGTACCTTAACTATCCGGGCGTCACAATTCTCCTCCACTATAAGAAATCTCGTCCCGAGATTTAAGAGATGGAGTACGGGGGAAGTTCTGGTTACGAAATTCTAACGGGTCTTCTCGGCCTTGGTTGCTCTTCTCGAAGAGGTTGATCCATAGCGTTGATGTCTTCCATTAAATGCATACGGGCATCATGATGAAGTCGTCATTCTTCCTTCGGAGTCTCCATCGTACTTACGAAAAAGATAAGGGGGAAAGCTCGTGAAGTACGAAGCTCAATACATGTTAAGTACCTAGGGGCTATCTCAGTGAACGAGGTATAGAGTCACCTCTCGAGTTGAAATTCAAGAAAGTCATCGAGAGTAAATTAAGAAGGTGAAATAAGGAGTTTTAAGCGGATAGGCAACCATTTGTGGCCTGAAACGAAATGTGACAGGGGTTCAGAGCAATGGGTAAGTATTGCGTCTGGTACCAGAATAGATCACTATGAAGGTGGCTCGTGAATTACATATGAAGCCAAGCAGGTGGAATATCTTTGGAAACAGGGGTGTGTAGAAGAATCAGGTTTTGATCCTGCGGAACTGTGGGTTATGGGCCCACCATGTGGGTTAAAAGTAGAAGGAGTGGTGACATCTTGCGTGATCATGTAAGCTAGGCATGTTAGAGGATAGCCTGTCATTTATGTCGGCAACAACGTCGGTGCAAAGGGCGAGGGACAAAGAGAACCATTTTCCTGCTCATTGAACGAGGCGGACCAATAGGCAAAGTTCTCGTCCATCGGTGGCTACCGGAATGTCATCAACAATAGTAACAGGGTCTTACTGATAGAGTTGTACACCGAGGTGTTTACATAAGCAGGAGAATATTACTACTCAGATCATATAGATCACAAGAAGGTTTAAACAAACCAATGGAAAGGAAAAGTGATTATCAGGGTTAAACAGAACAATCGAAAGGAAAATGTGTATACACACATATTTCGGGGGTATCTCCTTCCCAAGGTCAAGCAGAGCATGATATCCATGACAGGATATTATGTAGAAAACTCTTTAGGTAGGGGAGAGAAATTTCGTGACATTACCCATACAGCGGTGTTTGGATAATTGAGCAGGAAACATTTAGCATTGAGCTTCAAATGGTCTTGTTGAAAACCGGAGTACCACAGACATGCTTCGAGATAGCATTGTCAAAGTTACTGGGTAAAGATCAAACTTTGGATTCACAAAGGATCCATCAGGAACAACTTGTTGAATAAGTCTTATAATTTCCTCATGGAAGAATGGATAACCTGGCTGAAAAGGAAAACTATAACAATAGGTCCTCCGGCCAGGTGTGCTAGGCATGACATCACCTTATCGGGTTAAAGACCAATGTTATAATTCTTGAGAATATGTTCCAACCATCATATCCGACCGAGGTTCAGGTCCGATTGGTGTCAGGATACCTTAGACTCGGGATGCCAGAGAAGAAAAGGTGCAACAGAAATTGACGAGATGACAATGTAAGATCCTCGGGAAAAGAACTATGGAAGCGAGTTCCGAAACAAGAGTCCATCATTAAACCAAGGAGAGGATGAGGAGGTGGCTGATGGACTCAGCGACAATCCATCAAATTTCTAGAATGATGGATTTCCACAATCATGTGAACAAGGAGATTACCATTGTCAGATCAAATGATATAATGAGGTATGCTCAAGGAAAACAACTCAATTAAATATTGATTGAAAGGTGCACCCGAATTATGGGCTTAGGTAGCATGACCGATGTTAGAATGGTGATTCGATAACCAATAGTCTAAGAATGAAATGTCGACCATTAACTTCAAAGCAATATCGTTGCTAGAAGTACAGAATCCAAGCAACATCATTCACCTGTTGGTATCCCGGCTAGAATCAACACGGGAACCACAAAAGAATGATGAAGGTGAGAAGTATCACTATACCAAGAATTTTTAAGAGGTGGTGAAATTCTCACGACATTCTTGACATAAAAAGATGGTAATACTCCAAGGTAAAGAAGAACATATGCTGGATAGCAAGGAACTCAAGGTATAACACAAAACACGGACAAGTTTGTGTTGAACGGAAGGCAATAAAGTGGTCGATGATAATACCAATCATCGAGGGAAAGGATGGTATTTCTCATCATGAATTCAATTGATATCCTGGAAGAGCTCAGAATGTTGATGATGATCATGACAAATTCTGTCGAGAGGTTTCTTGGAGATGTAATCGATCTGCGATGACATCAAGTCAAAGGAATGATGAAGCGAAATGATCTTGGGACCATGAGTAGGACACAAACTCGAATTCAAGCTTGTCGTTCAAGGTGGAACGATTAGACAAGGAAGATCGACGTAAGCTTAGCTCATCACCGAAAGTTGTGCTCTGGGAATAAGGACCAGGTAGCACAGTTAAAATTTAGCACGATAATGATATAGCCGATCAGGCTTGGGATGAATGGAAGGATTATTAAACTCGTAAGCAACGAAAATTACTTAGGGTTACTGAATCAGAGTGCGGACTTGATTCACTTATTGGTGTTCTCGGTTGACAAACAACCCAGAACCCATGAAGTGACAAAGACAGGGAAAGGTAGTACTTCATCGAAAATTCATAATATGTAGTGCAATGGCATGACATCCTCGATATACCAGGGGGTAATACTCGATGAAAGATCAAAGTAAAGGTTGGACTGGTGTATTAATCCACAGAAGACAAGTGCTTAAACTTGCCCGAGAAATGGGATCTAAGAAGAACATATGGTCGAAACCACGATTGCAAAGGATCAATTCACTGTTACCAAAGGATATTATATCAAGGAAATAGTTATTACTACAAGAAGCTTCCATGATAAGTTCCACATCAGGTCCATGGGCATGAACACAAAGTTCAAGGTCGACTCCCACTTCTTTAATGCATAACCTTTCATTCACTTCTCGTCTTCGAAGAAGTTGCAGTGTTGAAATTTTATCTGGCGAAGCACCAGAAGAGTATGACTCGTGAAAACTTTCGGGTTCACACGGTTTTAGAGAAGGTATAGGTTCAACCCATCGGGGCATCTTAGAAACATATACCTCAAGCTTCAGGAGTAATTATCACTAGCTCGAAAGCAGAGCAAGGTTGAGAAAGTAGAGGATACAGTTTACCAAATGCATTATGTATCCGAGGGAAGGCTCACAAGGTTATTGAATCTGAAGGACGATGTCGGATAAAATCCATTAAAGGATCTGCCGGTCCATAACGGAGCTGATGTGAGCATCGGAACACAACCAGAGGAAGTAACAATGCAAAGGCATTGGATTGTAGAAACAACTGACTAATCCAGAGCTCAAATGCAAAGGAATTATGATTTTCAAATCAAGGGATCAGAAGCAATGTTCTGATTAGGGATGGATAAGTCGAATAGCCTTAGGGGTACGATCGACGGCAATTGGATTGGTTGAGAACCAGCTCACGTTTAAAATGACGTCTGAGCCGGAAGGATGAATTCTAGGATCTGATTGAGGACTGCGAGCATTCTCAACAAATTGAATCAACGGACTCAAAATTATAGTGACAAAGCCTGCCAATAAGATTAGTATTATTATGGTATTAACCATAATGCGAGCAAGCAAGAATTTCAAGAACAACAGACTGTTGAGGATTTTCAAAAGATCAAATAGTATTTCGAAGACTTTGGTGAAACACATGAACGACTGGGAAGAAACAAACCCTCAATGTGTGTGAGGATTAACTTGTAGGTGTATTCAGGTGACAAGGAACTGCAAGGCAGTAAGCTCAAAGGATTCTCGGAACAATAGAGAGAATTTCGGGGTATCTTGTAATAACAAGATCAACTGGGAATAAAAGTAAGAACGGCAGGTGTAAGTATTTATCCATAGGGATATTCTGGTGGTAGGGAATTGCAAAAGCAACGGACACAAGGTCTCGAGAGAATATCGGAGAGTATCTTCGAAATCTTCTGGGGCAGCACGCGATCATCTGTAATAAGGGGCTCTCCGTGTGGATGTGATCACGAGATCCTAGTGTTAGAGTTAGCAAAACCTTTAACCCGAAGAGAAGAGAGATCATAATCCCAGAGTAAGGACGAGGAATAAAAGATCCTAATACCACCCAATGGCGACGTGTGCCCGTAAGACACACAACCTTGTTAGTAAAAGTTTTGTATTGACTAGACTCGACTTCGGCCAAGGAGTATGGAAGGGGGATTCCTACAGGCAGTCGGCTCTGATACCAACTTGTGACGCCCCCGATTCAATCGTACACTAATCATGCACGCAAATGTGTACGATCAAGATCAGGGACTCACGGGAAGATATCACAACACAACTCTACAAATAAAAAATAAGTCATACAAGCATCATAATACAAGCCAGGGGCCTCGGGGGCTCGAATACAAGTGCTCGATAATAGACGAGTCAGCGGAAGCAACAATATCTGAGTACAGACATAAGTTAAACAAGTTGACATAAGATGGCTAGCACAAACGGGGATACAGATCGAACGAGGCGCATGCCTCCTGCCTGGGATCCTCCTAACTACTCCTGGTCGTCGTCAGCGGGCTGCACGTAGTAGTAGGCACCTCCAGAGTAGTAGGAGTCGTCGTCGAAGGTGGCGTCTGGATCCTGGGCTCCATCGTCTGGTCGCAGCAATCGGGTAGAGAAATGGGAAAAAGGGGGAACAAGGCAACCGTGAGTACTCATCCAAAGTACTCGCAAGCAAGGAGCTACACTACATATGCATGCGTATATGTGTAAAGTGCCATATCAGTGGACTGAACTGCAGAATGCCAAAATAAGAGGGGGATAGCTAATCATGTCGAAGGCTACGCTTCTGGCAGCCTCCGTCTTGCAGCATGTAGAAGAGAGTAGACTGAAGTCCTCCAAGTAGCATCGCATAGCATAATCCTACCCGGCGATCACCTCCTCGTCGCCCTGTTAGAGAGCGATCACCGGGTTGTATCTGGCACTTGGAAGGGTGTGTTTTATTAAGTATCCAGTTCTAGTTGTCATAAGGTCAAGGTACAACTCCGGGTCATCCTTTTACCGAGGTACACGGCTATTCGAATAGATTAACTTCCCTGCAGGGGTGCACCACATAACCCAACACGCTTGATCCCATTTGGTCGGACACACTTTTCGGGGTCATGCCCGGCCGCGGAAGATCAACACGTCGCAGCCCCACCTAGGCGCAACAGAGAGGTCAGCACGCCGGTCTAAACCTAAGCGCACAGGGGTCTGGGCCCATCGCCCTTAGCACACCTGCACGTTGCAAGGGCGGCCGAAAGCAGAACTAGCCCCCTTAATACAAGAGCAGGCTTACGTTCCAATCCGGCGCGCGCCGCTCAGTCGCTGACGTCACGAAGGCTTCGGCTGATACCACGACGCCGGGATACCCATAACTACTCCCGAGTAGATGGTTAGTGCGTATAGACCAAATGGCGAGACTCAGATCAAATACCCAGATCTCGTTAAGCGTGTTAAGTATCCGCGAACGCCGAACAGGGCCAGGCCCACCTCTCTCCTAGGTGGTCTCAACCTGCCCTGTCGCTCCGCCACAAAGTAACAGTCGGGGGCCGTCGGGAACCCAGGCCCACCTCTACCGGGATGGAGCCACCTGCCCCTTCAGCCCCCATCTCCGAACAGTATCACAGGTAATGTAACAGTGTAAAGTATATACTATATGCCCGTGATCACCTCCCGAAGTGATCACGGCCGAGTAGTATAGCATGGCAGACGGACAAGAGTGTAGGGCCACTGATGGAACACTAGCATCCTATACTAAACAGTAGGATAGCAGGTAAAGGTAACAACAGTAGTAGCACGGACAGGCTATGCAGCAGTATAGGATTAACTGAAAGCAGTAACATGCTACACTACTCTAATGCAAGCAGTAGAGAAGAATAGGCGATATCTGGTGATCAAGGGGGGGCTTGCCTGGTTGCTCTGGCAAGAAGGATCGGTCATCTACAACGTAGTTGATCGGGGCACCAGCAGCGGCGTCGGTCTCGGTGTCTACCGGAAAGAAGTAACGGAGGGGGGAACACAATAAATAAAAAGCAATCAAAGCATCACAAAGCGTAACGTGGCAATACCCGGTGCTAGAGGTGACTTAACGCAGTAGGAGGTGATACCGGCGAAGGGGGGAAACATCCGGGAAAGTATCCCCGGTGTTTCGCGTTTTCGGGCAGAGGAGCCGAAGGGGGAAAGTTGCGAGTTTGATATGTTAGGGGTGTGTGGCGGATAAACAGGCTGCGTATCCTGATTCGTCTCGTCGTTCTGAGCAACTTTCATGTACAAAGTATTTTCATCCGAGTTATGGATTATTTTATATTAATTTTTAAAGATTTTAAATCATTTTCTAGAATTACTGAAATTCTGCTAAGTCCTCAGTTTTAAATATCATTTAGCTATTTTCCAGAGGCTATAACTAGTGTTCTATTCATCCTATGAATTGGTGCCTTATACCAACATTGATCACTTTCCTATGGTCTACAAGATGGTAACAATTGCATCATTGTTAGATCCTTGGAACTTGTTTATTTTCTGCTCCAAAGTTGCTATGGCAGTATATCTATTTTTAGTTCTACCAGTTAACAGAACATAGACTTTTGTCATTTTCATAGGAATTAATCCAGGCAACTTTTGGATTTTGTCCAATGGAAATAATTGAACCTTGTCAAGTGTACTACCCGCACATATAATTCTTATTCACATTAGAACTCGTTTTGATGTAGTTTTGCTGCAGTACAGAGGGCTAGTCAGTGTAATCGTAGGAAAGCTAGCTACTGCTACAATAACATTCAGTTACTGTAGCAGAGTAGCAGCGGCATGATGCAGTAGCAGCGGCAACGCGCGGGGACGGCAGCGTCTAGCCGCAGTAGAAGTGCAGCAGGAGAGCAACAACAACAAGGGGAGCGGCGCGACAGCAGTCTGCACGGTCGCGCGCACATGAGCGGCAGCAGGCGGACGAGCAGGGGCGCGAACGCGTATGCACGCGCGGGCATAGGCAGAGGACGGCTACGACCGAGCACGACCAACGGCGGTGCAGGGCGCGGGCAGTGCGCTGGCTGGCTGAGGCGTGAGCGGGCGAGGCACGTGGCCAAGGCGCACACAAGGCAGCCAAGGCGCGCGAGGAGGCACGGCCGGGCGTAGCCGTTCGCGGCTTCGGGCAGGGGACGGGGTGGCGGTCTACAGCGACAATAGCAACGGGGAAAAGTGGGGGATCGAGGGAGGAGCTCACTGCGGTTCCGGGGGAGAGCTCGAAGAGGCCGGGGGAAGGTCGAGGGGGACGGATCGAAGCGGCGGAGCTCCGTGGCCGAAGACGAAGCTGAGGTCGATCCCTTGCGCGGCTCCGGTCGACCTGCTCCTCGCAAGCGAAGTAGTCATCGTAGATGATGCAGAAGGTCACACTCCTAGGCACCAGGGAGCTCGATGGGCGCGAGTGGGATGACGACCATGGCGATGAATGCGTCAGCCGGGTGCCGCGGGGAAGAGAGCGGCGTGAGGGTGGGAGTGGGGAGGCTAGGGTTTGCCCGAGGGGGAGTTGAGGGCTGGAGGAGATTTTGAAGCGAGGGGGAGGTCTCGGATGGCCGCCACGCAAGGCTCAGCCGGCCATGGCGCCTCGGATGGCCTCCACGCCTCTGTTCTGTGAACAGAGAAGAGAAGAGACTCCAAGTGGGCTGGGCCGCACTGTAGCTTCGCAGGCCTAAGCGCATAGTGAGAGCCTTTCTGTTAGTCTTTTCTGAAATTTATTAGCTACGGCTCTCTATTTGTTTGCCCACCAAAGACTTTTGTAAAATTTGCAACTTGTCAAAACAAATACTAGGCATTATTTAGTACTGCCACAAAAAGTTTGGTGGCAAGATGATTTCGTTTGACTTTTACTTAAATACAAATGGATTAAAATGGGCTATTTTGGGTACTGATTTAAATAGGTTAGGGGAAATTTAATATCCAAATAATTTTTGGATTATTCATGAGAATTAGTTAGTGAATTATTGCAACCTAGCGAACATTTTTTTACCGTTTGTAGAAATAATAATTTGACTTTCTTTTTAATTTGAATTTGAATTCGGTTTGGATCAAAGTGAGGTTTAGAAAATTAATTGCAATGACACGGCACCATTGGTGTGTGGTTACTGTACCTTAACTATCCGGGCGTCACATTCTTTCAAGGGGACACAAGCTCAAGACGATCTTCCACCACAAGACTACAAGCAAAAAGGCAAGGACAAGCTTCAAGAGGAAATTGATGCATTTGAAGAAGCTCCTAAGACCTTAGTCAAGTGGATTCCCAAGACTACTTCAAGTTCCACTTCATCAAGTATGACTACAACTCCAAGGATTCCCATCAAGATGGTGTGGATCCAAAAGAAGAAGAACTAGAGAGTTCTTGAGGGTGACTCCGCCAACATAATTCACTCTTATCATTTTGGCAAGAACAAGTGCAATCAACTTCCACATCTTGCACTAGTTCAAGAAGTCACAAACCCTCTTGTTGGTAAGTCAAGGGACAAGGTAACCTAAAAGTTTTCATGGACATCATCTTGTGTGTGCATCACTCTATGTCTATGGATATTCTTGTTTGTTCCTTGTGGGACTAACCCATGTAGGTATTGAAAGTGCAATTCACTCAAATGGATAGCTCCAAGTGATCTACATCAACATTGAGCATCCACATCTTCAACATCTACATGAAGTCATCATCGACAAAACCCAAGGTTAGTTCATCCCTCTTAGGGGGGATATCACATCTAGGGGGAGCTTTACTCTAAGACTTGAGTTAAAGCAACTCTAATGATGTCAACACAACAATGCTTTATGTAAAAGTGGTAACCCCACTTGAGCTTAAACGATGAGTATGACCTATGATCAAGTGTTCTCATTTGACTCCTAAGTCAATATACTCATATATAGATGACTTAGTCATCGCCAATTGCTTGATAGATGCTAGAATTGGTTGTGCATGCTTTGTCACATATTTCAATTGCCATTTTATTGTGTGAGCATGTTGGATGCATATTTTACTCATTCAAGGATATCCACTTGTTGTTTTGATTGTTTGGTTTTATTTTCTTTTGCCAAGTGGATGGAGAAGAATGCCTAAGAACCTTCTCTAGCTATCTATGCTTTTCTCGTCTCAAACTCTATTCATGCTACATCACAAAATTGATCAAGTCAGATTCGAACCACTCTGTGTGAGGAGCACTCGGAATCCCCGATTCGTCATAGACTTAAACTTCCAAAACTTCTTTGTGATTCTCGGTCTGACCGATACCCTACTTTCGGTCCTACCGTGATCATCAAGTCGATCTATGTGTTCGATCTCGGTGCAACCGATTCGAACCATTCGGTCACACCGAGTTGCAATAACTGTATACAGTTTTGCATCTCGGTGCCACCGAGTTGTTCCACTCGGTCACACCGACAGGGTCGGGCTATATATAGTCACGGGCAAAAATTTGGAAATTTCTTCGAACCCCTTCGCCCGCGCGATAGCTCGCTCTGCCAACGTGGTCTTCGGATCATCTCCTCGCTGCCAGCCGCCTCCAGTCGCTGGTCTCCATCGCCATCAACGGAATTCAACCCCGCCGTTGCCGCCGTAGCGAGTCTCCGCCGAACTAGGGTATGGACTCGATCTTTGTGCTATTCCCAATCTGATTCGTAGCACATTGTGATCCTATTGTTTCTAGCCACGATTGAAACACTCCTATCCAATCAATGCTTTCGTAGAATAGGCTTGATTCAAAACCTTTAGGGTTAGGTTTCTGTCGGATCACGGGTTCCGGCAGACCCTTAAGGTTCAAACTCTGGGGTGCGCACGGAGATCGTGCCCTCTACCTCTCCGTCTCGCAAAGATCTAACTACCACAAGAACAACACAAGAGACACAGAGTTTATACTAGTTCGGGCCACCGTTGTGGTGTAATACCCTACTCTAGTTTGTGGTGGGTGGATTGCCTCTTGGGCTGATGATGAAGAACAGTACAAGGAAGAACAGCCTCGCGAGGGTCTGTTCTTGGCTAGGGCATGAACTGCTGAAGGAGTCCGATTGCCCTTCTCTCTCTCTCTCTCTCTCTCTACTTGCCCAAGTTCTGAGTTCTGCTTGTCTGATCGCTCGATGCTAGATGCCTCTACCCTGGGGGTGGCTAGTCCTATTTATAGGCAAAGGCCCTGGGCCTCTTCCCAAATATTTGAGCGGGAAGGGCGCCAACAATTGGCCAATTCGAAGGGGAACATCTGGTACACTTATCCTGACTAAAGTTGGTCTTCGCCTGCCAAAGGCCCTGTGGTGACACCGTCCTGGGCTCCATGGTGACCTCCTTCCCACCGTTGGACTGGTCTTGGTCTTGTTGCACCGAAATGGGTGCCTTTGCTTGATCCTCTCGTCTGCGCTTGCTCCCTTTGCACCAAAGAGGAAAGGGAGACGCTGCGCGGGCTGGCGCCCGCCTGGCACCCTTGGTCGTCATGGCTTGCGTCATGGGCACCTCGTGAGGTACCCCGCCTTGATCTCTCCGCCTCCTCGCGAGCCAGCCTGAGGAGGCCGTGCCTGAGGAAGCGCCGTGTCGTCCGCCTCGCGAGGCTTGGCCCCTTGCGAGGGTCTTGAGTCTTGTGTTGATGAAGATGGGCCACGCTGGGCCCCCATTTGAGCCACGCTGTAGGCCGCAGGTAGGCAAGTCTGGGGACCCCCGTTCCCAGAACGCCGACAGTAGCCCCCGGGCCCAAGGCGCGCATGGACTTGGCCGTGCCGAGAGGCGAAAGGGCAAGGGCAAAGCGCCGCGAGCCCTAACAGCCTGCGGCCTTGGGCGCCGCGTGGCGGTTGATTGGACGTGGGTGTGTCCACTTCCCCACGATGCCTTGGTGGCCGCGCGGATTTGACAAGTCCCTGCATGCAAATCGTGTCATGATTGCCTGCAATCGTGGAGGCCGACGGTTGGCCTTCGTCGGCTATATGTACGGCACCGGGCGTGCCCTTCCAATCCATCTCTCCTTGCTTCCTCCTCTGCCTCAGTTCTTGCTCCGTCTTGGTGTGATGGCTCCAATTCGCCGATTTTCTGCGGCGGAGAAGGGAAAGGCTCCCCGAGAGGGGCCAGACCCTCTCCCGCCGAAGAAACGACCTGCTCCCCGCGGCCACGATGTGGAGGGCCGTCAGGTGGCGCCGAGGCATTGGTACGAGCGGCCTCCGCCGGGGTTCCCGCTTCCTCTGCATGCCGCGGACCTTGAGGGGGATGGTGCTGGTCCCCGCGGCCAACGCCGTCGTCGGCGCCGACGGGTCACAAAGGTGCTGGTCGTCCCCCCTGGGGTCCGCGCCGAAGGCTCCTCCCGCGAGCTTGTGCTCCACGCCGCCATGCCTCCTTGAACCTGGATTCGCCTTCCTCCCTTCTTCGCCTCCGTCTTCCGGCGGGGAAGACTCCTGGAGCTGTGGCTGCAGCACGCCGACTGCAGCACTCCTGCGACCGAGGCAGAGGTCGCAATCACTGCCTCGGGCGAGGTCTTCATGACTCGCGGCTGGGGCGAAATCGCTCGAGGTTGCAGAACGAGGGGCGCCCTCATGATCCACCTGGAGTATGATGGTGCTTCAGTGATGTTCTTCAAGATCTTCGACGCGATCGGGTGCCGGCTGGAGTGCTGCCCCAGGGGAGGCAGCCAGAACCCTGCCGCGGCGAGGGCTGGGCCTGCCGGCCGCTCCCCGGACAGCCCCACAAACGATGGGAGCACTGGAGGATCCAGTGACTCCAGCGAAGTCTTCGCGACTCCGGAGACGAGTGACGACAGCTATGAGCCTGCGAGCCAACGCCGCTCCCGGAGCAGGGCAGGCTCGCTTGGCCACCGTCGACCCTGATCTGGATGGGGTTGGCGTCGGTGCTTGACGGCCCACTGTTGATGATGGCATCTTTTGCCAGGGCGCGAGTAGTTAACACCCATTAGGATCCGTTCCCTGCGAGGAATCACATTGCGCCCCATAGGGGCTTGTAAGGCGGTTGTGACCTTGTTGTTAATATGTAACCCTTGCTATAGATCTATGCGAATCGCAAATTCCATCATTGTTTGGTTCTCCCTTTCACACCTCGCGAGGGCTTGGTGCTCTGCGTCGACAGGTCCCAATCCCAAGGCGGTGTCAGCCGTCGCTGGTATGCCAGGTCGCGATGCCGTGGTCAAGGCCAGGAGGTGAGCGACCCGAGGTCCGGTAAGAGCCCGTGAGTCGCGATGCTCAGGAGGTCCCCTTTGGCGCCCAAGCAGCCATCACTTGGTGAGAAAGGGAAGCAACTTCGCTAGTACAGAGCTACTTTAGGTGCGGGGGTAGTGCTATGGTAGCAAATGTTCCGGATGATGACTTATCTTAGAGGATCAGGGATCATCCCCAGCGCATCGTTGGGTCTGGGGGGTAGCCTGAGCGGAGTCGCCGGCCGAGGTCCTCGCGTGCCCCTCCTCCCTCGCCTTTGCTCCCCTTTCTGCTCTACGTCCTCGGGTCCCGGCCCTCGAGCTGGTCTCAGCCGTCGCTGGTATGCCAGGTCGCGATGCCGTGGTCAAGGCCAGAGGGTGAGGGCTAGAGAGCCAGTAAGAGCCCTGAGTCACGATGCTCAGGCACCCCCCTTTAACGTGCAAGCGGTTCGCATGGGCAAGGGTGAAGGGAACGCAGTGAGGGCCTTGGCTAGCGTAGTTCCCTCTATGGACCCTGCAGGTTCATCACAGAAAGAAGACGGGGCTGCCATGGCGGCCATCAGTTGACTGTTAGTCGCTCAAGAGCTCGCTGGTCGGAGCGGGCAAGGTGTGTCTGGGCACCCGTGAGCTAGCGCGGGACTCACGAGGCCCTACCTCTAGGCGGGCTGCGCCCAGCACTGGGCCGTATCTTGAAATATGTCCCTGCAAAATTTGGTTAGATGCCGACACTCTACGTCCTCGGGTCCCGGCCCTCGAGCTTGTCTCAGTCGTCGCTGGTATGCCAGGTCGCGATGCCGTGGACAAGACCAGAGGGTGAGGGCTGGAGAGCCAGTAAGAGCCCTGAGTCGCGATGCTCAGGCGCCCCCCCTTTAACGTGCAAGTGGTCGACATGGAGAGGGAGAGGTGCCGTGGATGGCATCAAGTAATCAAGCATGATAGGCGAATACATAACTGGAAGTAAACGCGGAGGGGATACACGCCGCTGGGCCTAGCCCGAGTGGCCTGGGGATGATGTAGCCCGAGGGGCGCCCCCTGCAAAGCAAGCTAACAACTAAAGAAATGAAAAAGGGATACATGCCACAGGGACGGACCCACACGGCCTGGAAGTGATGCGACCCTGGGAGGGCGCTCCCAGCTGGGAATGAGGCTTGAAAGATGTCACCTGAAGATGTCGCCGACGAAGTGGTGTTGGTGTAGCAGACTCGGTGGGCTGCGGAAGCCGATCCTCACGAGCCCCCAGGCCCTGGGGCCTCGGGAGGCTCCGGAGGCACTGGTGGCTCCTCGTGAGCTGTCCCCATCTCCGCCAGAGCCGCAGAACGCTTGTCTCCTTGCGCCTCCAAGATGCTCCTCATGAGGCGCTGGTACGCCGCAGCCACGCTCGGCAGACCGTAAGGCATGCGAACGTAGCTGTGGGGCGGTCCTCCGCAGCACCCCACTTGGGAGGGCCAGAGGCGCTCCGTCGAGGCGCTGGTACGCCGCAGCCACGCTCGGCAGACCGTAAGGCATGCGAACGTAGCTGTGGGGCGGTCCTCCGCAGCACCCCACTTGGGAGGGCCAGAGGCGCTCCGTCGTGGTGATCTGATTGAGCCCTGGTACGTCGACGCAGACGCGCAACCCACCATCCTCGCCTGGATGGGGAGCCACAGCTGGTGGGAGGCGGCAACCTCTCATGATCCTTGACTCCTGTAGTTCTTGAATGGCCTTGCTAACGAACTCCTGCTGGTCTGACCTTCCTTTCCTGGCTTCCTTTCGAGGGAAACGTGTTTCGAAGCATGCCTCCACGTGGTGCCCAAGCGCCTCCCTCGCGGCCTTGGCAAGGTCGGTGGCTCTCCAGGTGAGAGCCCCCGAGCCTTGCCTGAGGAGGGCGCTGGGCGCGCTTTCCTATGCGATGGAAGGTGGGTCCCCTTTGGCAGACACGGGCCCTGAAGGGCCTGCCTCCTGAGGGGCCGAGCCTGACGACGTCTTCTTCTTCTTGGGGGTGGTCTCAGGAAGCCTCCTGCTTCCGCGATCTGGGTCTTCTAGTGATGCGGCCTGAAAGGCTCGCTCCAGGGAACACACTGCATCCTTCTCTTCACAGGGCACCGTGATGACGCCTCCACTTCCTGGCATCTTGAGGACGTTGTAGCCGTGGTGAGTCACGGCCATGAACTTGGCCAGTGCAGGGTACCCGAGGATGGCGTTGTATGGCAAGCGAATGTGGGCGACGTCGAAGTCGATGAGCTCGGTGCGATAGTTGTTGCGGGCCCCAAAGGTGACCGGGAGGCGGACCTGCCCGATCGGGACTGTGGAACCGTCGGTGACTCCGGAGAAAGGCTTGGTTGGCTGAAGTTGGTCATAGGGCACTTGGAGGTTTTTGAATGTTTCCACGGACAAGACATTGAGCCCTGCCCCTCCGTCGATGAGGGTCCTGGTGACTAGAACATTGCTGATGACTGGGGAACAAAGCATCGGGAGCACCCCCGCTGTGGCTGCGCACTTGAGCTGGTCTGCTGAGCTGAACGTGATGGTGCAAGCCGACCACCTGAGGGGACGCGTTGCTTCGAGCTTGGGGAGTACTGCACTCACTTCGCGGGCAAACTGCTTGAAGATGCGCTGAGAGGCTGGGGCTTGAGCTCCGCCCAGGATGCAGGCGATTGCACGCGGCTCTTGGAAGCCCCCAGCCCCTTCGTCTTGGTGACAGTCTTCATTCCTTCTTGGCTGAGGCGGCAGCGGCGGCAGGCCTGGGTTGCTATGAGGGCGATCCTCACGAGGCTGATCCCTCCAGTCCCCCTCGCGAGGCTGGTCACGCCAGCGATCCTCGCGAGGTTGGTCGCGCCAGCCTTGGCGTGGGCCGCGATCTTCCCAGTGTCCTGGGTTCCTTCCTCCTCCTCGGCCGTAGCCCCGGTCAGCACGGTCATGGCGTCGGCCGAATCTTCCTTCTCGCACGACGCGGAGCTCTTGGCATTCATTGGTGTTGTGGGTGTGGAGGTCATGGTACACACAGTACCGGCTGCCTCTAGAGGATTCTGGCAGATCCTTGCCCCGCTTGGTGTCCGGTTCCGCTGCGAGCACGGCAGCCCCCTTGCGCTTCACATCCTTGGCCTTGGGCTTCTTCTCTTCTGGGTCTGCGGCAGGCAGCTCGAGGAGGGAGAGGCGTCCCTCCTCAGCCCTGGTGCACTTGGTCGCCAAGTTGAACAGTTCCAGGGAGGTGCAGAGGTCTTCATGCATCGCCAACTCCTCCTTCATCTTGACGCCGCGCACGCCATCGGAGAAGGCTGAAATGATGGCTTCCTCGGACACCCTGGGGATCTTGAGGCGCGCACTGTTGAAGCGCTGGATGTATTTCTGCAGGGTCTCCCCAGGTTGCTGCTTGATGCGGCGCATGTCGCTCACGGCGGGAGGCCGGTCGCGGGTACCTTGGAAGTTGGCGATGAAGCGAGTCCGCATCTGGTCCCAGGAGGAGATCGTGCCTGGGGCCAGGTTCAGGAGCCATGTGCGGGCGCCTTCCTTCAGCGCCATGGGGAACCTGTTGGCCATGACCTTTTCATCCCAGCTGGCAGCTTCGATTCCCACCTCGTAGAGCTGGAGGAACTCCGTGGGGTCAGTCGTGCCATCATAGCGAGGAGGCAGGTCCGGCTTGAACTTGCCGGGCCATGTGACGCCGCGCAGTTCGGCGGTGTAGGCGCGGCAACCTGCGGTGACCGCGGGAGGTTTTGGTTGAGGGAGAGCTTGGCCTTGTGGGTCCCCTTGCGCTGCAGCTGGGAGCAGCGCGGGGTCTTGACGCGCCAGAGCCGGAGCGGGGTCTCGGCGAACCGGAGCTGGGAGCGCCCGAGCGGCCTCTTGCGGTCGCGGGACTTCTTGGCAGCTCCGCTCCTGCTGGGCTGGCGCTTGACGGAGCGGGTTCCGCCCAGGGGCTGCGCGCCTTGGATCCATGGCGTCTTCTTGGAGAGGAGGCGGCTGGAACGCCCCCGGAGCTTCATTGCCCACGCGGGGCGGAGTGCGGCGCAGCGGTGCGGACGGCGCGGGAGAGCCCCCTGCGGCGCAGACGAGCTCGGCGACGCGATCGAGCCACTCTTCGTAGACGTCGTCGACGGGGCGGTAGCGCAGGAGCTCGTTCGCCGCTATGAGCGCAGCTCGAGCCTCCAAGGGCGCGTGGAGCGTGTGGGACGAAGAGCCGGCCGGGGTGAGCGACGGAGTAGAGGTGCGTCCGTCTCGCCGCACGGACGGATGCTGAGAGGATGCCTGCTGCTCGTTCGCCGCCGGGCCGGTGGCGGCGTTGACGGCGGGCGACGGGGAACGACGAGGGCGCCCACCGACGAGGGCCGTCTGGACGATGCGGGAAGCGATGGCGGCCCGGCGCTCAGCGCGGGCCCGACGAGCGTCGGACATGGATGCGAATATCGGAGGAGAACGGAGCGGTGGAAGACAGATTCCGGCGCACCCCTACCTGGCGCGCCAAATGTCGGATCACGGGTTCCGGCAGACCCTTAAGGTTCGAACTCTGGGGTGCGCGCGGAGATCGTGCCCTCTACCTCTCCGTCTCGCAAAGATCTAACCTCCACAAGAACAACACAAGAGACACAGAGTTTATACTAGTTTGGGCCACCGTTGTGGTGTAATACCCTACTCTAGTTTGTGGTGGGTGGATTGCCTCTTGGGCTGATGATGAAGAACAGTACAAGGAAGAACAGCCTCGTGAGGGTCTGTTCTTGGCTAGGGGATGACCTGCTGAAGGAGTCCGATCGCCCTTCTCTCTCTCTCTCTACTTGCCCAAGTTTTGAGTTCTGCTTGTCTGATCGCTCGATGCTAGATGCCTCTACCTTGGGGGTGGCTAGTCCTATTTATAGGCAAAGGCCCTGGGCCTCTTCCCAAATATTTGAGCGGGAAGGGCGCCAACAATTGGCCAATTCGATGGGGAACATCTGGTACACTTATCCTGACTAAAGTTGGTCTTCGCCTGCCAAAGGCCCTGTGGTGACGCCGTCCTGGGCTCCATGGTGACCTCCTTCCCACCGTTGGACTGGTCTTGGTCTTGTTGCACCGAAATGGGTGCCTTTGCTTGATCCTCTCGCCTGCGCTTGCCCCCTTTGCACCAAAGAGGAAAGGGAGACGCTACCCGGGCTGGCGCCCGCTTGGCACCCTTGGTCGTCATGGCTTGCGTCATGGGCACCTCGTGAGGTACCCCGCCTTGATCTCTCCGCCTCCTCGCGAGCCAGCCTGAGGAGGCCGTGCCTGAGGAAGCGCCGTGTCATCCGCCTCGCGAGGCTTGGCCCCTCGCAAGAGTCTTGAGTCTTGTGTTGATGAAGATGGGACACGCTGGGCCCCCATTTGAGCCACGCTGCAGGCCGCAGGCAGGCAAGTCTGGGGACCCCGTTCCCAGAACGCCGACAGTTTCCGCCGAAACCATCTCGGACCCACTGAGTTGAAAAACTCGGTCCTACCAATTTGGCTCATGCCATTGCACAAGTGAGACTCGATCTGACCGAGAATTACCAATCGGTGTGACCGATTTTGGAACTTTGTGAAACCCTAGCAGTCTCGGTGCCACCGAACTGTGACTCGGTCTGACCGAGTTCACTAGTTTAGGTTCCAAAAACTGCTTCGGTATCACCGAGTTTAAAAATCGGTAGATCCGAAATGATTTCTGTGGGAAACTAAAACTAAGATTTTGAATCAATCTTTTGCAAAAATCTCTGCACTTTGTGATGCTCATCTACTCTACCTCATCTATAAACTATTCACAGGGTCAGCAGTCAGCTTGTTCATCATGTCAGATCAAAGTGACAGCCAGAATGTGTCAGAACAGCAAGTGCACATGAGTGAGGGCACTAGTCCCTCCAGTTCTTCAGATGAAGGCAGCAGGAGCACCCCTAGTAACTTGCCAAAAGCTGCCACCAGACAAAGGAAGAAAAGAACCTCAGAATCAGAGGATGAGGACTATGTGGCAGAAGAGGAAGCCACTTCCAAGAAAGTTGTGCTCAAAAAGGAATATGGCTCAGCACAGAGCACAAAGCCAGGGTTGAAAATCAAAAAGTCAGCAGGTAGGCAGCCTATGCCAAAGGCCAGAGCCTCAACTTAGATTCCTGAAAAGCCTAGGAAGGCTGCACCTGAAGGAACTATAAAGTTCACCATGGAATCTGAAGAAGAAGAAATTGGCCAAGACAAGAAAAAGAAAAGAGCCAGAACTACCACTGCCAGAGTTGTTGGAAAGCCTTCTATGAGGAGAGATTCTTCTGAAGATGAAGAGGAAGAAGATGTTGCTGCACCAGCACCTAAGATGCCAAAGCTGATGGGTGATGCTATAAGATCAGGGGCTACTGCATCTGAGCCCAAGGAAGCACCCAAGGCTGCATCAAAGGCCAAGACAGCTCCAAAGAGGAATACAAGGAGCATACCAGCTGCTGAAAAGAACAAGGCCCCAGTGCCTGACACTGCAGAAGAAGAGGAAGGCCAAGTTCTCAGGAAGTTAAAGCCCAAGATCCCAGACCACAATGATGCTCATCCTGTGGCTGAGGACATGAAGATCAGAAGAGACTCAGGGCTGAGAAAGTGGAGAGAAGAAGATCCATATGCTACCAGAAGAAGAACTGCTGTTGACTACAGGTTCCACACTAAGGAACAACATGACTTCTATGAGATAGTTTTGTTGGATAAGAAGCCTATCGTTTGTGACATGAAATGGGTAGACTGGGAGTACATCAAGGACAATGAAGAGCACTATCCTGGAGTGCAAGACAGCTTCAAGGCTTGTGGAGTAGCTGACTTTGTTGGGCAGAAGCTCACAAAGTGGAATGAAGAGCTGATCATGCAGTTCTACTCCACAGCACACTTCTATCCAGATGGAAGGATTGTGTGGATGTCAGAAGGAACAAGGTATCAATCAACAGTTGCTGAGTGGGCACAGCTCATCAATGCCCCAGAGGAGCATGAGGATGACTTAGACATATATGCCAAGAAGAAGATGGACCATAACTCCATGTCCAACATGTACAAGGAGATCCCAAACAAGGCACTTGATACTTTCAAGTTTGGGTCAGTACATTATCTTCTGTCAGGGTTGCCAACTATCAATTGGATTCTGAGGCACACTTTGTTGCCCAAGTCAGGTGATCACAAGATGATCAGAGGCCATGCAATCAACTTGCTTCATATCTTTGATGTGCCACAAAAATTCAAAGTCATGAGCCTCATGGTAGAAACAATCAAGAGAACTGCATCAGATCAGAAGAGGAGCTGTGGATATGTGATGGCTTCTCGCCCCTCATTGGTTACCCCAAGTGGAAGGTTTGAGATGCAGTGTAGCAGAAGTTTTCCCTTGGCAAAGATACCAAGGATCGAATCCCCAGAGACTCCCAGTTTCAACATGAAGGTGTCAATCGCTAACGGCACCGTGGATTAGCAATCGACGTGGACCTGCACACAGATACAAATAACTTTGTTCCCAACGAGTACAGAGAGGTTGTCAATCCCTCCGGCCTTGTCGTTTACAAAGGATTAAACGCAAAAGATAGTAGTGATGGATATTGCTGCGAAAAGTAAATGAAAGCGGAAAGTAAATAGCGATGTGATCAATGATAGTGATATGGACCGGGGCGCCATGATGTTCACTAGTGATGCCTCTCTCCCAAAAGACGATAAAAACAGCTATGCGAGGTAAACAAATTACAGCTGGGCAATTGACAGGATTATGTGCGCAAACCAATGCTAACTATACTGCAAGAAAGGTAGAGGTTCAAAGCATGGGCAGTACGCCAAGGTAAGTAGACCGAAATCCATCTGCATCTACTACTAATCATCCACCTTGAGATATCTATCCAGAACATCTCGCTGGTATTAAGTTGCGAGCCCCACCCAAAGTGTAAACTCAAAGCAACAGACAACTGCGTTAAAATAACTTTGCGTAAAGTAAACAATCCTTGCACCCGCGGGCACAAGCACCGTTGTTTTCCACCTTGTGGCAACAGCACATCCCCTAGACTCATGTTTCTGTCACTCAAGCTAGTCATCGAGGGGCATGAACCCACAATCAAGCATAACGTTCCCTCTTGGAGTTACTACCTACTACTCGGCCAAAGCAATAAATAGCAACGGAGAACATGCAAGAATTACTTACGAACATAAATATAAAAGAGGTAAATCAAATATATTACTCAAACACAATCTGAATATAATCTCACAATCCATCGGATCCCAGCAAACTCATCATAGCAACAACATAAGGATTACATATGTGCCTCGATCATGTAGGGCAGCTCACGAGGTCTAATTAGTGAAGCACAAGAAGGGGAGGAGAACATCACATAGCTACTGGTCATGGACCCATGGTCCAAGGGAGACTACTCACGCATCATCCGGGAGGTGTCCATGGTGGTGGAGAAGGTCCCGGTGGTGATCCTCCCCTCCGGCAGGGTGCCGGGAAGAGTTCTCCTGTCGCTCCCGATCTTGGAAGCGCGGCGGCGGCGGAACAGAGATGAGATCGCGAAAAAGGGTTCCCGTCCCGAGGGTTTCGAGACGCGTGTTAAATATAGGCCAAAGGGTGACGTTAGAGGGCACCTGGGGGGCCCAGGCGCCCCCCCGGCGCGGCCAGGAGGGGGGCCGCGCCACCAGGGCGCCTCGAGCCCTGGTGGCCCCCCTCCGGCTCTCCTTCGGGGTCCTGGAAGGTTCCGGAACGCTGATTTTTTATATATTTTTTCTGGAATTTTTCTGGCAGTTTTCGTAATGGAAAAACCTGAAATACAAAAACTGCAGAAAACAGAAACTGGCACTGGGGTGCACTGAGTTAATAGATTAGTCCAAATATGATCAAAATTGTATGGAAGTGTATAAATATCATAGCAATATCACCCAAAAGAGGCATGGAGCAAGCAGAAATTATGGATACGTTTTGGACGTATCAACACCCCCAAGCTTAATGCCTGCTCGTCCTCGAGTAGGTAAATGATAACAAGAATAATTTCTGTGGTGACATGCTATCAACCATATAGGACTTTTTCATAGTCTCATGATAAAAGCTTTCAGAGACAATGATTCTATAGTAATTAAGTCGCCTTGAGAAAATCTCAAAGAACTAAAAGTTTTACAACATGAAACTGAAGCATCAAATAGATTTGTAATGAGCATGGTATGTAAATATGATAAAGTGATATCTCGCTTGCCCCCTTAGTGAAGCAAAACATAAATGCAGGGGCACCTCCAAGGTTTAATTGACGACTAGATAAAATGATTTCAGAATAAACGATATCACAACCATGCAAAAGACAATGCTACTTTGGGACAATGCACATTACACTCAGAATGACAACCATGCTCTCAGTAGTCTGTGCTTTTTAAAAGAAGGTGGAGACTCTCGAACCGTGGCTTTTGTTGGCAAGATTGAAAACCCGTAGTCGGAAACAAAGACAAAGCATGTACCAGAGCTCTTGGTTTTAAAAAACAGGGGTAATAATTTTTTTTGAATATGCATGTTTTGTCAACGAATGCTAGCAGCTAACCCAATTACTTCTTGAGCTGGACAAGTTTCGAGGAATGGCTCCCGAGTGAGGATCACAACATCCTCTTAATCTCCTTTGTTTATCACTGCCAAAGTTTTCTGATTTCTCATGAACAAAGCGTGAAGGAAGATTCGTTTGTTATATTAATTTTTAATGAGCCGGGTGCACTCAATGCCAATTCCTTCTCATATTATGGGTTGCACATTATACATGCAATCCCGGGGTGAAGCTTGTCCAACTTAAAAAGATCATGAATTAACCACTACTTCCTCATAAACTTAAAACAGAGGCACAAAATAGGAACTTTATTTGAATATTTCGAGATGGTACACGAAAGTCTTCGTTAGGAATGGCAGGTAAATACCATGTATAGGAAGGTATGGTGGACTCATATGGCATAACTGGTTTAAAGGATTTGGATGCACAAGCAGTCAGTCCGCTTAGTATAGGCAGGCAAAGGCTAGCAAAAGACTGGGAGCGACCAACTTAGAGAGCAATGACGGTCATAATCATGCAGAGCGACAAAGCAGCATTGAATCAAGCATGGTAGTTATATAGCTACTCAGAAATAAAAGATCATCAAGGCTTGACAGACTTTCTTTATAGTCTTAAATATGCGTGAGCATACGCCAAGTCAATCAAAATAAATTCTCGAAGGAAGATATCACTAACCATACCACATCATATTCAAACCAAATCATGTTGGTACTCCAATATCACATTGGAAACCCTCCAGCTATTTGAAACTAACCATAAGCAAACATGAATTACCAAGCAACATCATGCACGTAGCATCTTTATCATAGACATATCAATCAATTCAACAGAAGCAAACTCTCTTAATAAGATAATCATGATAATATAGAGATTTCAAGCAACCAACTAAACAAAAGCTCTTTAAAAAGATAAGCATGAAAACTAAGAGCTGAGCATGATAGTAGCTATTGAAAGACAAAGAACACACACAGCAAAGATAGACATGAAAATTCCATGTTATGTTCTAGGTAGAAGTGGAGCATGTTTCTCTCCCACATAAAGAAAGCTGAGTTCCGACTCGTTATTAAAAGCTAAAGAAAACTAAAAGGAAAACTAAAAGCAAGACGCTCCAAGCATAGCACATAACACATGAAGTGATAAAAATATAGTGGAACGAAAGACGAACTGATAATGTCGATGGAGAAGGGGATGCACGGGGGGCATCTCCAAGCTTAGACGCTTGAGTCTTCTTGAATATTTCTTGGGGGTGCACGGGGGCATCCCCAAGCTTGAGCGCTTGACACTCCTGAATCTTTTCATCATCTTCCCTCGCACACTTGAAAACTCCCTTCATACACAACTCATCATAATCTGATTAGCGAGGTTAGTACCCACAATATTATAATTGTTCCTTGCTGGAAATAAATATATTCTTGAAAGTATACTGTTTCTCTAGATTGCCATAAGGTTTTTGCAAAGAATAAGCAAGCTTAAGGCTCGCAAAATGAAGGAAAGGCAAAACAGGACAGAATCTGTGAAAAACAGACCAGCAGGCAGTAAATGATTTTTTCGGGGAGCTTCTGCAACTCCAATCAAAAAACTCAGAACAGACGCCTGAAAGACAATTATATAGAGCACGCTGTGGAAAAAATTCAGACCAAAAAGATGATCTGGTGATTTTATGCGAATCTTTCTGTACGGGGACAGATTCTGTTTCCTGGACAACACGTCACAACTCTTGATCTTCCCTGCAATTAGAGGCTATACCTGGCACAAAGCTGAAAAGTAAAGATACAATGATGATGCTACTGTAGTAACAACATCAAGACACAACAAAATCAAAATAAAATTTTATTCATGGTGGGTTGCCTCCCACAAGCGCTTTCTTTTATGCCTTTAAGCTAGGCATAATGCATAGAGATCAAGTCTTATCAAGAGTAAGAGAATAGCTAGCCCGTGTAACGGACTCAAATGGTAACTTAATCTTTTTTCGAGGGAAGTGTTCCATCCCTTTCTTGAGAGGAAACTGGAATCTTATATTCCCCTCTTTCATGTCAATGATGGCACCAACGGTGCGAAGAAAAGGACGTCCCAAAAGAATTGGAGAAGAAGGTTCACATTCAATGTCCATAATAGTAAAATCAACGGGCACATAATTATCATTAACAACAATAAGAACATCATCTATCCTCCCCAAAGGTTTTCTTAAGGAAGAATCAACAAAACGAACACCAAAAGAACAAGGATCATAAGGTTTCAATTTAAGCATGTCATATATTCTTTTGGGCATAACGGAGGTACTAGCTCCAACATCACATAAAGCATAGCAAGAGAAGTTATTCATCTTAATTTTAATCATAGGATCCCAACCATCTTCTAGCTTTCTAGGAATGGAGGCTTCTAACTTAAGTTTCTCCTCCCTAGCTTTGATGAGAGCATTAGTGATATGCTCTGTGAAGGCAAGGTTAAGTGTGCTAGTGTGTGGATCCTTGGCCATTCTTTGTAAAAAGGTGACAACTTCTGAGATACTACAATTATCAAAATCAATTTTATCATTATTGAGCAGAATTGTAGTGTTATCTTCTTTGTTTGAATTGCTCTCTATTATAAGAGTTTGAACGTCTTCCCATGTTTGGGGAAGCATAGGAGCAACTTTAAACTGAGGCTCATACTCTTTTCCTGGGAGACCATGCCACGGGCACAAGTCTCCATTAAAGCTATAGTAATCACAAGGTTTATTACTTTTGTAGATTCTGACAATGGTGATCGGCGTGATGGAAGAAGGGGTGTACTCCTCCCACTTAGTGTTCTCGGTAGAACCCATAGCAGCAGGCAAGCAAGATAACTATTTTTGTGATTTTCGATATAAGACACTAAAGCAAAAACTGAAAGGTAAATTAACAAGACTAAAAAACAAAGGTAAAAGATAGCGTGCAACTCCCCTATCTCGAAGAGTGGAGTCCCCGGCAACGGCGCCAGAAAACAGGCTTGATGGCTTCTCGCCCCTCGTTGGTTACCCCAAGTGGAAGGTTTGAGATGCAGTGTAGTAGAAGTTTTCCCTTGGCAAAGATACCAAGGATCGAATCCCCAGAGACTCCCAGTTTCAACAAGAAGGTGTCAATCGCTAACGGCATCATGGATTAGCAATCGACTTGGACCTGCACACAGATACAAATAACTTTGTTCCCAACGAGTACAGAGAGGTTGTCAATCCCTCCGGCCTTGTCGTTTACAAAGGATTAAACGCAAAAGATAGTAGTGATGGATATTGCTGCGAAAAGTAAATGAAAGCGGAAAGTAAATAGCGATGTGATCAATGATAGTGATATGGTCCGGGGCGCCATGATGTTCACTAGTGATGCCTCTCTCCCAAAAGACGATAAAAACAGCTATGCGAGGTAAACAAATTACAGCTGGGCAATTGACAGGATTATGTGCGCAAACCAATGCTAACTATACTGCAAGAAAGGTAGAGGTTCAAAGCATGGGCAGTACGCCAAGGTAAGTAGACCGAAATCCATCTGCATCCACTACTAATCATCCACCTTGAGATATCTATCCAGAACATCTCGCTGGTATTAAATTGCGAGCCCCACCCAAAGTGTAAACTCAAAGCAACAGACAACTGCATTAAAATAACTTTGCGTAAAGTAAACAATCCTTGCACCCGCGGGCACAAGCACCGTTGTTTTCTCCCTTGTGGCAACAGCACATCCCCTAGACTCACGTTTCTGTCACTCAAGCTAGTCATCGAGGGGCATGAACCCACAATCAAGCATAACGTTCCCTCTTGGAGTTACTACCTACTACTCGGCCAAAGCAATAAATAGCAACGGAGAACATGCAAGAATTACTTACGAACATAAATATAAAAGAGGTAAATCAAATATATTACTCAAACACAATCTGAATATAATCTCACAATCCATCGGATCCCAGCAAACTCATCATAGCAACAACATAAGGATTACATATGTGCCTCGATCATGTAGGGCAGCTCACGAGGTCTAATTAGTGAAGCACAAGAAGGGGAGGAGAACATCACATAGCTACTGGTCATGGACGCATGGTCCAAGGGAGACTACTCACGCATCATCCGGGAGGCGTCCATGGTGGTGGAGAAGGTCCCGGTGGTGATCCTCCCCTCCGGCAGGGTGCCGGGAAGAGTTCTCCTGGCGCTCCCGATCTTGGAAGCGCGGCGGCGGCGGAACAGAGATGAGATCGCGAAAAAGGGTTCCCGTCCCGAGGGTTTTGAGACGCGTGTTAAATATAGGCCAAAGGGTGACGTCAGAGGGCACCTGGGGGGCCCAGGCGCCCCCCCGGCGCGGCCAGGAGGGGGGCCGCGCCACCAGGGCGCCTCGAGCCCTGGTGGCCCCCCTCCGGCTCTCCTTCGGGGTCCTGGAAGGTTCCGGAACGCTGATTTTTTATATATTTTTTTTGGAATTTTTCTGGCAGTTTTCGTAATGGAAAAACCTGAAATACAAAAACAGCAGAAAAAAGAAACTGGCACTGGGGTGCACTGAGTTAATAGGTTAGTCCAAATATGATCAAAATTGTATGGAAGTGTATAAATATCATAGCAATATCACCCAAAAGAGGCATGGAGCAAGAAGAAATTTGTCATGAGTAAATTGTTCGCCGTATCACTTATAGATAAAGCTTCAGATTGGTATAAGCTTCTCGATAACTCGCACTTGCTTGATTGGCAAGAGCTTATGTCTCTCTTTTATACTAAGTTTTATCCTCTTCATGAAATTCATCAAGAAAGGAACTATATCTATAACTTTAGGTCTCGTGACGGAGAGAGCGTAGCTCAAGCTTGGGGGAGACTGAAAACGTTAATGCTAAAATGTCCTAACCATGGGCTCCCCAAAGATGCTTATGTGGAGAGTAAGAGTACCTTTTTGCATGTGGATCATGGTAACAATGCTTTATGTGATGCTTATATTGTTGAGTTTATTCGTGATCCCACTGAAAATTATTATGAGAAGGGAACATATGCTTATAGATATTTCAATAATATCAAGTTCCCTCTCTTTATGGTGAATATTTTGAAGTTATGCTTGTTCTTGTTTTATGCTTCAATAATTTATTTTCTTACAAGACTCCCATGCATAGGAAGTATGTTAGACTTAAATATATTTTATATATGCTTCTTGATGCTCTCTTTTGTTCTTCAACTCTTATTCCTACGAGAGCATCATTGAAGTCTTAAGCCTATCTTTATGGCTATAAAGAAAGAGCTCTAGGGAGACAACCCTTGTTATCTTTGCTTTCAGTTTGTTCTTTCAGTTTTTAGTGGTCTTGATGTTTGTTACTACTGTAGAAACATCATTGTATCTTTATTTTTCAGCTTTGTGCCAAGTGTAGCCTCTGATTGCAAGAAAGTTCAAAAGTTGTGACGTGCTGTCCAGGAAACAGATTCTGCCCTTGGACAGAAAAATTCGTATAAAATCACCAGATCATCTTTTTGGTCTGAATTTTTTCGACAGCGTGCTCTATACAATTGGCTTTCAGGCGTCTGTTCTGAGTTTTTTGATTTGAGTTGCAGAAGTGCCCCGAAAAAATCATTTACTACCTGCTGGTCTGTTTTTCACAGATTCTGTCCTGTTTTGCCTTTCCTTCATTTTGCAAACCTTGAGCTTGCTTTTTCTTTGCAAAAACCTTTTGGCAATCTTGAGAAACAGTAGACTTTCAAGAATATCTTTATTTCCAGCAAGGAACAATTATACTATTATGGGTACTAACCTCGCTAATTAGATTATGATGAGTTATGTATGAAGGGAGTTTTCAAGTGTGCGAGGGAAGATGATAAAAAGATTCAGGAGTGTCAAACGCTCAAGCTTGGGGATGCCCCCATGCACCCCAAGAAATATTCAAGAAGACTCAAGCGTCTAAGCTTGGGGATGCCCCCGTGCATCCCCTTCTCCATCAACATTATCAGTTCGTCTTTCGTTCCACTATATTTTTATCACTTCATGTGTTATGTGCTATGCTTGGAGCGTCTTGCTTTTAGTTTCCTTTTAGTTTTCCTTAGCTTTTCATAACGAGTCGGAACTCAGCTTTCTTTGTGTGGGATAGAAAAACGCTCCACTTCTACCTAGAACACAACATAGAATTTTAATGTCTATCTTTGCTGTGTATGTTCTTTGTCTTTCAATAGCTACTGTCATGCTTAGCTCTTAGTTTTCATGCTTATCTTTTTAAAGAGCTTTTGTTTAGTTGGTCGTTGGAACTCTCTTTATTTATCATGCTTATCTTATTAAGAGAGTTTGCTTCTGTTGCATTGGTTGATACGTCTATGATAAAGATGCTACGTGCATAATGGTGCTTGGTAATTCATGTTTTCTTATGGTTAATCTCAAATAGCTGGGGGGGTTTCCAATGTGTTATTGCAGTACCAACATGATTTGTTTGCCTATGATGTGGTATGGTTTAGTGATATCTTCCTTCGAGAATTTATTTTGATTGACTTGGCGTATGCTCACGCATATTTAAGACTGTAAAGAAAGTCTGTCAAGCCTTGATGATCTTTTATTTCTGAGTGGCGATATAACTTCCATGCCTGATTCAATGTTGCTTTGTCGCTCTGCATGATTATGACCGTCATTGCTCTCTTAGTTGGTCGCTCCCAGTCTTTTGCTAACCTTCACCTGTACTAAGCGGACTGACTGCTTATGCATCCAAAATCCTTTAAACCAGTTATGCCATATGAGTCCACCATACCTTCCTATACATAGTATTTACCTGCCATTCCTAACGAAGACTTTCATGTACCATCTCGAAATTATTCAAAAAAAATGCATTTCTATTTTGTGCCTCTGTTTTAGTTCATGAGGAAGTAGTAGTTAATTCATGATCTTTTTAAGTTGGACAAGCTTCACCCCGGGATTGCATGTCTAATGTGCAAACCCATAATACGAGAAGGAACTGGCATAGAGTGCGCCCGACTCATTAAAAAATAATATAACAAACAAACCCTCCTTCACGCTTTGTTCATGAGAAATCAGAAAACTCTGGCAGTGATAAACAAAGGAGATTAAGAGGATGTGATCGTCCTCATTCGGGAGCCGTTCCTCGAAACTTGTCCATCTCAAGAAGTAATTGGGTTATCTGCTAGCATTCGTTGACGAAACATGCATATCCAAAAATAATTATTACCTCTGTTTTTAAAACCAAGAGCTCTGGTACATGCTTTGTCTTTGTTTCCGACTATGGGTTTTCAACCTTGCCAACAAAAGCCACGGTTCGAGAGTCTCCACCTTCTTTAAAGCACCAACTACTGAGAGCATGATTGTCATTCTGAGTGTAATGTGCATTGTCCCAAAGTAGCATTGTCTTTTGCATAATTATGATATCGTTTATTTTGAAATCATTGTATCTAGTCATCACTTAAACCTTGGAGGTGCCCCTGCATTTATGTTTTGCTTCACTAAAGGGGGCAAGCGAGATATCACTTTATCATATTTGCACACCATGCTCATTACAAATCTATTTGATGTTTCAGTATCATATTGTAAAACTTTCAGTTCTTTGTGATTTTCTCATGAGGTAACTTAATTACTACAGATTCATTGTCTCAGTAAGCTTTTGTCATGTGACTATGAAAAAGTCCTATAAGGTTAATAGCATGTCACCACAGAAATTATTCTTGTTATCATTTACCTACTCGAGGACGAGCAGGAATTAAGCTTGGGGATGTTGATACGTCCAAAACGTATCTATAATTTCTGCTTGCTCCATGCCTCTTTTGGGTGATATTGCTATGATATTTGTACACTTCCATACACTTTTGATCATATTTGGACTAACCTATTAACTCAGTGCACCCCAGTGCCAGTTTCTGTTTTCTGCTGTTTTTGTATTTCAGGTTTTCCCATTACGAAAACTGCCAGAAAAATCCCGAAAAAATTATATAAAAAATCAGCGTTCCAGAAGCTTCCCGGCACCCGAAGTAGAGCCGGAGGGGGGCCACCAGGGCTCCAGGCGCCCTGGTGGCGCGGCCCCCCTCCTGGCCGCGCCGGGGGGCGCCTGGGCCCCCCAGGTCTCCGCCGATGCCCCCCTTTGGCATATATTTAACACGCGTCCCGAAACCCTCGAGCACGGAACCCTTTTTCGCGATCTCATCTCTGTTCTGCCGCCGCCGCGCTTCCAAGATCGGGAGCACCAGGAGAACTCTTCCCGGCACCCTGCCGGAGGGGAGGATCACCACCGGGAGCCTCTCCACCACCATGGACGCCTCCCGGATGTGTTGTGAGTAGTCTTCTCCAGGGCCGAGGGCTCATACGTGTAGCTATGTGGTTATCTCTCTCTCCCATGATGTGATCTTTGTTGTGATCATAGGCTATGTTAATCTAGGGTGATCCCATGATATTTCCCCTTCCTCTATGTATTGGATTGATGTACTCACTTGTCTTTATCTAGTATAATCCCTGAGACCAAGGTGACAGCGGTCTATTGGACATGGATTAGAAAAATATTTTCATGAGTGATTTCCTCTCTTGTGTGTTGATTGAAGATTGAGAGTCTCTTGGTGCTTGTCTTTGACTATCCTTTAGATATGTTGTGGTGATTGTGGGACTCTCTTTGGATGGCCGCGGTGACATTGGGAAATCCTTAGATTGAGAACTACGAACTTTGAGGTGTGCTTTTGTAGCCCTACATAATTCTCGTCCTCTCTTGACCACGAAGGAATGACCTCCGGGTGCGTCTCCATTGCATGTTTTATGGGAAATATCATGTGATTCGATTATGTTAATGTTGTTGGGAGTTGCCACTAGTGAAAGTATGATCCCTAGGCCTTGTTTCCACCATTGCAATACCATTTGTGCTCACGTTTACCACTTGTTTGCTTGCTGCACTTTTTATTACAGATTTATATTACTTTGCTTTGCCACTCCTACCATCCATATTTTACCATCTCTTCGCCGAACTAGTGCACCTATACAACCCCTAGTTGTATTAGGTGTGTTGGGGACACAAGAGACTTCTTGTATCTTAGTTGCAGGGTTGCTTGAGAGAGACCATCTTCAACCTCTACTTCCCTGAGTTCGATAAACCTTAAGTCATCCACTTGAGGGAAATTGCTGCTGTCCTACAAACCTCTGCGCTTGGAGGCCCAACATAGTCTACAAGAGTAGAAGCGTGTGTAGACATCACTTGACTTGTCCTAAAGTAGCTAAAATCTGCCAAGAACTAAAATTGGGAAAAGGTTAAGTTTTTATTTGGTCAAGTAGTCTAATCACCCCCCTCTAGACATACTTTCGATCCTACAGGCCACCTATCCCGGAGGGCCCCATGGCCTGAAGTGGGAAGGGGAACCAGCCCCTGGTGGGCTGGTGCGCCCCCCTTGGGCCTCCCCTGCGCCTAGGGTTGGAAACCCTAGGGGTGGGGGAGGGCGCCCCACTTGGCTTGGGGGGAAGCCACCCCCTTGGCCGCCGGCCCCCTTGGAGATTGGATCTCCTAGGGCCGGCGCCTCCCAGGGCCCCTATACAAAGAGGGGGGAAGGGAGGGCAGCCGCACCCTTGCTGCTGGCGCCTCCCTCTCCCTCCGTAACACCTCTCCTCCCCGCTTGCGCTTGGAGAAGCCCTGCCGGGATCCCGCTACTTCCACCACCACGCCGTCGTGCTGCTGGATCTTCATCAACCTCTCCTTCCCCTTGCTGGATCAAGAAGGAGGAGACGTCTTCCCCAACCGTACGTGTGTTGAACGCGGAGGTGCCGTCCGTTCGGCACTTGGTCATCAGTGATTTGGATCACGGCGAGTACGACTCCATCAACCCCGTTCTCTTGAACGCTTCCGCTCGCGATCTACAAGGGTATGTAGATGCACTCCTCTCTCTCGTTGCTAGATGACTCCATAGATTGATCTTGGTGAATCGTAGAATTTTTTTATTTTCTGCAATGTTCCCCAACAGCAACGTGGGAAGATGGGCAGTGGAGCAAGGCCGGAGGAAGATGTACCCGAGGGTCGTCGGGATGCTACTAGGAGGGCACCGGCGGCCGGGATCTGCCCATACCGCGGCAGCAAGCAAGTGGAGAAGGCCCTACCACGCCGGAGCTTGGTCAGAGAGAACGGCGGGTACCACAGATCGGGACGTGCTGCCTCAACGCCGTTGAACGGAGAGATGATGCACATCCTCCCTTTCCGCCGGCGGATGGGATGCGGCCGGATCACTGACCAACGCTGAGAGAGAGAGGCCACCGCCACCTTGTGTGAGATGGTGTGACGAGAGACAAATCCATTTTTCCATTTTCCCCGCAGCAATCGTTTTATATTTTGTACGTGCCATTGAGGAATATATAACTTTATTTAATACTAATGCGTCAAGTCGAACTTTGTTCCGTCTAGGCGTGGTACCCGACCCTCCTTCGAGTAAACAACTGCTACACGCATCAAATTATCACGTGGGCTGCCTTTTCTTACAGAAACAAACTCCACCGTGTACCCGTGTGGGTGTGGCGGGAACGAGATGTGAGTACGTGCGTCCTGCGTGCACCTCTTCTTTAGGTGTAGGTACGTACGTGGGTGGGTGTGAGAGAGATGGTTTGTGCGAAACAGAGGCAATGTGTTGATGATATCTCAAACAAAAAATGTAACATATGCAATGTGTGTGAAACGAAGTCATGGACGTGAGATATCGATAGAATTGAAAACAGGGATGAAGTGTGTGGCTGCGCGATCGATAAAGAGTGCCATCAAATTTGTGTTTGCCCATGTCAAAGATACAGGGCTACTGGCCTACTGGAATTTGAGAGGGCAGAGGTGCAGTTTTTCTCTGTGGCATGGATACCTACCTACGACATTCGACTATCGGTGTGTGTGTGTGTGGGGGGGGGGGAGGGGGCAGAGACCGATTGACTAGTATATGTGTGGGGAAGGAGAGAAGCCTAGCTATGTATTGAGGGAGATTGATCGGCATCCATGGATATGTGTAGCAGAGGAATAAGGTGAAGGAAATATGCCCTAGAGGCAATAATAAAGTTATTATTTATTTCCTTATATCATGATAAATGTTTATTATTCATGCTAGAATTGTATTAACTGGAAACATAATACATGTGTGAATACATAGACAAACAGAGTGTCACTAGTATGCCTCTACTTGACTAGCTCATTAATCAAAGATGGTTATGTTTCCTAGCCATGAACAAAGAGTTGTTATTTGATTAACGAGATCACATCATTAGTTGAATGATCTGATTGACATGACCCATTCCATTAGCATAGCACCCGATCGTTTAGTATGTTGCTATTGCTTTTATCCATGACTTATACATGTTCCTTTAACTATGAGATTATGCAACTCCTGTTTACCGTAGGAACACTTTGTGTGCTACCAAACGTCACAACGTAACTGGGTGATTATAAAGGTGCTCTACAGGTGTCTCCGAAGGTACATGTTGGGTTGGTGTATTTCGAGATTAGGATTTGTCACTCCAATTGTCGGAGAGGTATCTCAGGGCCTTCTCGGTAATACACATCACATAAGCCTTGCAAGCATTGCAACCAATGAGTTAGTTGCGAGATGATGTATTACGGAACGAGAAAAGAGACTTGCCGGTAACGAGATTGAACTAGGTATTGGATACCGACGATCGAATCTCGGGCAAGTAACATACCGATGACAAAGGGAACAAACGTATGTTGTTATGCGGTCTGACCGATAAAGATCTTCGTAGAATATGTAGGAGCCAATATGGGCATCCAGGTCCCGCTATTGGTTATTGACTGGAGACGTGTCTCGGTCATGTCTACATTGTTCTCGAACCCGTAGGGTCCGCACGCTTAAGGTTTCGATGACAGTTATATTATGAGTTTATGAGTTTTGATGTACCGAAGGAGTTCGGAGTCCCGGATGAGATCGGGGACATGACGAGGAGTCTCGAAATGGTCGAGACGTAAAGATCGATATATTGGACGACTATATTCGGACATCGGAAGGGTTCTGAGTGATTCGGGTATTTTCGGGAGTACCGGGGAGTTACGGGATTACGGGAGAAGTAATGGGCCTTGATGGGCTTTAGTGGGAAGAGGAAAAAGGCTGCTGCGCCCCCCCTCCCCTTTGGTCCGAATTGGACTAGGGAAAAGGGGGCCGGCCACCTCTCCTTCTCCTCCTATTCCTTCTCCCTTCCTCCCCTTTTGGTGGACTCCTACTAGGACTTGGAGTCCTAGTAGGACTCCATATGCTGGCCGCACCTTTTGCCTTGGCCGGCCTCCTCCTCCTCCATCCTTTATATACAGGGGCAGGGGGCACCCCAAAGATACACAAGTTGATCTATGGATCGTTCCTTAGCCGTGTGCGGTGCCCCCTTCCACCAAATTCCACCTCGATCATATTGTTGCAGTGCTTAGGCGAAGCCCTGCGCCGGTAAACACATCAAGATCGTCACCACGCCGTCGTGCTGACGGAACTCTTCCCCGACGCTTTGCTGGATCGGAGCCCGGGGATCGTCATCGAGCTGAACGTGTGCAGAACTCGGAGGTGCCGTACGTTCGGTGCTTAGATCGGTTGGATCGCGAGGAGAACGTACGACTACTTCCTCTACGTACGACTACTTCCTCTACGTTGTATCAACGCTTCCGCTTCGGTCTACGAGGGTACGTAGACAAACACTCTCCCCTCTCGTTGCTATGCATCACCATGATCTTGCGTGTGCGTAGGAAAAATTTTGAATTTACTGCGTTCCCTAACAGTGGCATCCGAGCCTAGGTTTTATGGTTGATGTTATTTGCACGAGTAGAACACAAGTGAGTTGTGGACGATACAAGTCATACTGCCTACCAGCATGTCATACTTTGGTTCAGCGGTATTGTTGGATGAGACGATCCGGACCAACCTTACGCGTACGCTTACGCGAGACCGGTTCCCTCGACGTGCTTTGCACAGAGATGGCTTGCGGAAGACTGTCTCTCCAACTTTAGTTGAACCGAGTGTGGCTACGCCCGGTCCTTGAGAAGGTTAAAACGGAGTCTATTTGGCAAACTATCGTTGTGGTTTTGATGCGTAGGTAAGATGAGTTCTTGCTTAAAGCCCGTAGCAGCCACGTAAAACTTGCAACAACAAAGTAGAGAACGTCTAACTTGTTTTTGCAGGGCATGTTGTGATGTGATATGGTCAAGACGTGATGCTAAATTTTATTGTATGAGATGATCATGTTTTGTAACCGAGTTATCGGCAACTGGCAGGAGCCATATGGTTGTCGCTTTATTGTATGCAATGCAATCGCGATGTAATGCTTTACTTTATTGCTAAACGGTAGTGATAGTCGTAGAAGCATAAGATTAGCGACACGACAACAATGCTGCGATGAAGATCAAGGTGTCGCGCCGGTGACGATGGTGATCATGACGGTGCTTCGAAGATGGAGATCACAAGCACAAGATGATGATGGCCATATCATATCACTTATATTGATTGCATGTGATGTTTATCCTTTTTATGCATCTTATCTTGCTTTGATTGACGGTAGCATTATAAGATGATCTCTCACTAAATTATCAAGAAGTGTTCTCCCTGAGTATGCACCGTTGCGAAAGTTCTTCGTGCTGAGACACCACGTGATGATCGGGTGTGATAGGCTCTACGTTCAAATACAACGGGTGCAAAACAGTTGCACATGCGGAATACTCAGGTTTAACTTGACGAGCCTAGCATATACAGATATGGCCTCGGAACACAGAGACCGAAAGGTCGAGCGTGAATCATATAGTAGATATGATCAACATAATGATGTTCACCATTGAAACTACTCCATCTCACGTGATGATCGGACATGGTTTAGTTGATTTGGATCACGTGATCACTTAGAGGATTAGAGAGATGTCTATCTAAGTGGGAGTTCTTAAGTAATATGATTAATTGAACTTTAATTTATCATGAACTTAGTCCTGGTAGTATTAGCATATCTATGTTGTAGATCAATAGCTCGCATTGTTGCTTCCCTGTGTTTATTTTGATATGTTCCTAGAGAAAATGTTGAAAAATGTTAGTAGCAATGATGCGGATTGGATCCGTGATCTGAGGTTTATCCTCATTGCTGCACAGAAGAATTATGTCCTTGATGCACCGCTAGGTGACGGACCTATTGCAGGAGCAGATGCAGGCGTTATGAACGTTATGCTAGCTCAATGTGATGACTACTTAATAGTTTAGTGCACCATGCTTAACTGCTTAGAATCGGGACTTCAAAGACGTTTTGAACGTCATGGACCACATGAGATGTTCCAGGAGTTGAAGTTAATATTTCAAGCAAATACCCGAGTTGAGAGATATGAAGTCTCCAACAAGTTCTATAGCTAAAAGATGGAGGAGAATCGCTCAACTAGTGAGCATGTGCTCAGATTGTCTGGGTACTACAATCGCTTGAATCAAGTGGGAGTTAATCTTCCAGATAAGATAGTGATTGACAGAATTCTCTAGTCACCATCACCAAGTTAGTAGAACTTCGTGATGAACTATAATATGCAAGGGATAACGGAAAATATTCCCAAGCTCTTCGCGATGTTAAAATCGGCGAAGGTAGAAATCAAAGAAAAACATCAAGTGTTGATGATTGACAAGATCACTAGTTTCAAGAAAAGGGCAAAAGGAAAGAAGGGGAACTTCAAGAAGAACGGCAAGCAAGTTGCTGCTCAAGTGAAAAAGCCCAAGTCTAGTCCTAAGCCTGAGACTAAGTGCTTCTACTGCAAAGGGACTGGTCACTGGAAGCGGAACTACCCCAAGTGATTGGCGGATAAGAAGGATGGCAAAGTGAACATAAGTATATTTGATATACATGTTATTGATGTGTACTTTACTAGTGTTCATAGCAACCCCTCAGTCTTTGGTACTAGTTCAAGTTGCTAAAATTTAGTAACTCGAAACGGGAGTTGCAGAATGAACAAAGACTAGTTAAAGGGCAAGGTGACGATGTGTGTTGGAAGTGGTTCCAAGATTGATATGATCATCATCACACACTCCCTATAATTTCGGGATTAGTGTTGAAACTAAATAAGTGTTATTTGGTGTTTGCGTTGAGCATGAATATGATTTGATCATGTTAATTGCAAAACGGTTATTCATGTAAATTAGAGAATAATTGTTGTTCCGTTTACATGAATAAAAACCTTCTATGGTAATACACACCAATGAAAACAGTTCATTGGATCTCGATCGTAGTGATACACATATTCATAATATTGAAACCAAAAGATGCGAAGTTAATAATGATAGTGCAACCTATTTGTGGCACTGCCGTTTAGGTCATATTGGTGTAAAGCGCATGAAGAAACTCCATGCTGATGGGATTTTGGAATCACTTGATTATGAATCACTTGATGCTTGCGAACCATGCCTCTTGGGCAAGATGACTAAAACGCCGTTCTCCGGAACAATGGAGCAAGCAACAGATTTGTTGGAAATCATACATACTGATGTATGTGGTCCGATGAATATTAAGGCTCGCGACAAGTATCATTATTTTCAGAGCTTCATAGATGATTTAAGCAGATATGGGTATATCGACTTAATGAAACATAAGTCTGAAACGTTTGAAAAGTTCAAAGAATTTCAGAGTGAAGTGGAAAATCATCGTGACAAGAAAATAAAGTTTCTACGATCTGATCGCAGAGACGAATATTTGAGTTACGAGTTTGGTATTCAATTAAAACAATGTGGAATAGTTTCACAAACTCATGCCACCTGGAACACCACAGCATAATGGTGCGTCCGAACGTCATAACCGTACTTTATTAGATATAGTACAATCTATGATGTATCTTACCGATCTACCACTATCGTTTTTGGGATTATGCATTAGAGACAGCTGCATTCACATTAAATAGGGCACCATCTAAATCCGTTGAGACGACACCGTATGAACTATGGTTTAGGAATAAATCTAAGCTGTCGTTTCTTAAAGTTTGGGGCTGCGATGCTTATGTGAAAAAGCTTCAACCTGATAAGCTCGAACCCAAATCGGAGAAATGTGTCTTCATAGGATATCCAAAGGAAACTGTTGGATACACCTTCTATCACAGATCCGAAGGCAAGACTTTTGTTGCTAAGTTCGGAAACTTTCTAGAGAAAGAGTTTCTTTCGAAAGAAGTGAGTGGGAGGAAAGTAGAACTTGATAAGGTAATTGTACCTTCTCCCTTATTGGAAAGTAGTTCATCACAGAAAACTGTTCCTGTGACTACTACACCAATTAGTGAGGAAGCTAATGATGATGATCATGTAACTTCAAGATCAAGTTACTACCGAATCTCGTAAGTAAACCAGAGTGAGATCCGCACCAGAGTGGTACGGTAATCCTGTTCTGGAAGTCATGTTACTAGACCATGACGAACTTGCGAACTATGAGGAAGCGATGATGAGCCCAGATTCCGCAAAATGGTTAGAGGCCATGAAATCTGAGATATGATCCATGTATGAGAACAAAGTATGGACTTTGATGGATTTGCCCGATGATCGGCAAGCCAAAGAAAATAAATGGATCCTGAAGAGGAAGACGGACACTGATAGTAGTGTTACTATCTACAAAGCTAGAATTGTCGCAAAAGGTTTTTCGACAAGTTCAAGGTGTTGACTACGATGAGAGTTTCTCACTCGTATCTATGCTTAAGTCTGTCCGAATCATGTTAGCAATTGCCGCATTTTATGAAATCCGGCAAATGGATAAACAAAACTACATTCCTTAATGGATTTATTAAATAAGAGTTGTATACGATGCAACTAGAAGGTTTTGTCGATCCTAAAGGTGTTAACAAAATATGCAAGCTCCAGCGATCCATCTATGGACTGGTGCAAGCATCTCGGAGTTGGAATATACGCTTTGATAAGTTGATCAAAGCATATAGTTTTATACAGACTTGCGGTGAAGCCTGTATTTACAAGAAAGTGAGTGGGAGCACTACAGCATTTCTGATAAGTATATGTAAATGACATATTATTGATCGGAAATAATGTAGAATTATTCTGTAAAGCATAAAGGAGTATTTGAAAGGAGTTTTTCGAAGAAGGACCTCAGTGAAGCTGCTTACATATTGAGCATCAAGATCTATAAGAGATAGATCAAGACGCTTGATAAAGTTTTTCAATAAATACATACCTTGAAAAGATTTTTGAAGTAGTTCAAAATGGAACAGTCAAAGAAAGAGTTCTTGCCTGTATTACAAGGTGTGAAAGACTCAAAGCCCGACCACGGCAGAAGATAGAAAGAGAATGAAAGTCATTCCCTATGCCTCAGCCATAGGTTCTATAAAGTATGCCATGCTGTATACCAGACCTATTGTATACCCTACCCTGAGATTGGCACGGGAGTACAATAGTGATCTAGGAGTAGATCACTGGACGGCGGTCAAAATTATCCTTAGTGGAATAAGGATATGTTTCTCGATTATGGAGGTGACAAAAAGGGTTCGTCGTAAAAGGTTACGTCGATGCAAGCTTTGACACTAATCTGGATGACTGTAAGTCTCAATCTAGATACATATTGAAAGTGGGAGCAATTAGCTAAAGTAGCTCCATGCAGAGCATTGTAGACATAGAAAATTGCAAAATACATAACGGATCTGAATGTTGCAGACCCGTTGACTAAACTTCTCTCACAAGTCACACTACAGTACTCTTTGGGTGTTAATCACATAGCAATGTGAACTAGATTACTGAATCTAGTAAACCCTTTGGGTGTTGGTCACATATCGATGTGAACAATTGCTGATAAATCACATGGCGATGTGAACTAGATTATTGACTCTAGTGCAAGTGGGAGACTGAAGGAAATATGCCCTAGAGGCAATAATAAAGTTATTATTTATTTCCTTATATCATGATAAATGTTTATTATTCATGCTAGAATTGTATTAACTGGAAACATAATACATGTGTGAATACATAGACAAACAGAGTGTCACTAGTATGCCTCTACTTGACTAGCTCATTAATCAAAGATGGTTATGTTTCCTAGCCATGAACAAAGAGTTGTTATTTGATTAACGAGATCACATCATTAGTTGAATGATCTGATTGACATGACCCATTCCATTAGCATAGCACCCGATCGTTTAGTATGTTGCTATTGCTTTTATCCATGACTTATACATGTTCCTTTAACTATGAGATTATGCAACTCCCGTTTACCGTAGGAACACTTTGTGTGCTACCAAACGTCACAACGTAACTGGGTGATTATAAAGGTGCTCTACAGGTGTCTCCGAAGGTACATGTTGGGTTGGTGTATTTCGAGATTAGGATTTGTCACTCCAATTGTCGGAGAGGTATCTCAGGGCCTTCTCGGTAATACACATCACATAAGCCTTGCAAGCATTGCAACCAATGAGTTAGTTGCGAGATGATGTATTACGGAACGAGAAAAGAGACTTGCCGGTAACGAGATTGAACTAGGTATTGGATACCGACGATCGAATCTCGGGCAAGTAACATACCGATGACAAAGGGAACAAACGTATGTTGTTATGCGGTCTGACCGATAAAGATCTTCGTAGAATATGTAGGAGCCAATATGGGCATCCAGGTCCCGCTATTGGTTATTGACTGGAGACGTGTCTCGGTCATGTCTACATTGTTCTCGAACCCGTAGGGTCCGCACGCTTAAGGTTTCGATGACAGTTATATTATGAGTTTATGAGTTTTGATGTACCGAAGGAGTTCGGAGTCCCGGATGAGATCGGGGACATGACGAGGAGTCTCGAAATGGTCGAGACGTAAAGATCGATATATTGGACGACTATATTCGGACATCGGAAGGGTTCTGAGTGATTCGGGTATTTTCGGGAGTACCGGGGAGTTACGGGATTACGGGAGAAGTAATGGGCCTTGATGGGCTTTAGTGGGAAGAGGAAAAAGGCTGCTGCGCCCCCCCTCCCCTTTGGTCCGAATTGGACTAGGGAAAAGGGGGCCGGCCACCTCTCCTTCTCCTCCTATTCCTTCTCCCTTCCTCCCCTTTTGGTGGACTCCTACTAGGACTTGGAGTCCTAGTAGGACTCCATATGCTGGCCGCACCTTTTGCCTTGGCCGGCCTCCTCCTCCTCCATCCTTTATATACAGGGGCAGGGGGCACCCCAAAGATACACAAGTTGATCTATGGATCGTTCCTTAGCCGTGTGCGGTGCCCCCTTCCACCAAATTCCACCTCGATCATATTGTTGCAGTGCTTAGGCGAAGCCCTGCGCCGGTAAACACATCAAGATCGTCACCACGCCGTCGTGCTGACGGAACTCTTCCCCGACGCTTTGCTGGATCGGAGCCCGGGGATCGTCATCGAGCTGAACGTGTGCAGAACTCGGAGGTGCCGTACGTTCGGTGCTTAGATCGGTTGGATCGCGAGGAGAACGTACGACTACTTCCTCTACGTACGACTACTTCCTCTACGTTGTATCAACGCTTCCGCTTCGGTCTACGAGGGTACGTAGACAAACACTCTCCCCTCTCGTTGCTATGCATCACCATGATCTTGCGTGTGCGTAGGAAAATTTTTGAATTTACTGCGTTCCCTAACATAAGGTTGGGAGAAAGACAAAGGTGGAGTGTCAGAGGGTTGGTGGTGAGTGGCGTCTCACAAATGGTGGGAGAGGCCTGCTAGACAAACGGAGGGTACGAGTGCAATATCAATAATAGAGGGCGGGGGATGTCTGTCTGTCTATGCACGTGCGTGTGAGAGACGGGTCGGAAGGTATGCAAGGATGATGAGGGGAGATGATATGGTTATGGTAAGCATACGTAACTACATAGGAAGATCAACTGTCGTGTGTCCGAGAAAGGGAGAGACATAACTAGCGAGGTAAGTGTATCGATGCGTGGGGAAAACGAATTATAGTCGACCTGGCTATATGTAGGGAGATCAGTACTTATACATGCATGCATGTGTTAGAAGCAAATAAGGTCCGGAGAGACAAACAGGGGGAGAGGGGTGTGGCTAGGAGGTGGTGCAGAGGCCTACCATGTCGAGGGGGAGGAGTGTGCGAGTCTGAGATCAATGAAAATAGGGGCGGGAGTGTGCACCTGCAACATAGGGGGGCATGGACGGTGAGAAGAGAAGAGGGGAAGTATATATGTGTTTGTGGTAGGCACACTTGGCTAGAGAGGTATATCGACCGGTGTGTGCCGAAAGGAGCCGGGGGGCCTACACACACCGCAGGTGAACGACCTAAAGAGAAATAACGAACGTGCGCGATGGAGGGGACGCTGAGGGAGGGTGAGAGGGGGGCAGGCGTGTGCATGCACGATAGAAAGTTAGCGCTATCTAGCTACAAATAGAAGAGGATCGTGAAGGTGTAAAAGACAAACAAAGATCACAATTCATTATAAAAAAGTGAATACAGATACTTGAAGAAGATATCATAATGTAGAACATTGATTATATTTGGGCTAATGTGTGGCTTTTGTAGCTCAGGGCTAAATATTTGTCATAATGTAGGGGGCGGGGCACTATACTTTGTGTGATAAACACGGTGTACGTATGGAACATGGTTTAGATTATGAATATATAGTTAGTACATCAAATGTACTATTATTTGGAATCAACATCAAGTGTATTCAAAAAATAGAATTCGAGTTCATATGGTACACATAGTTCATATCTATCTCTATAGTAATCATGTGGTGTGTTATTAAGGTAATACACGAATGATGGTTGAAGTTGGCAACAATCATGATTGTAGATTCATATTGAAATAGAGAAACGAATTCAAATTCAGTTCGAATTGCGGCGGTAGTATAGAAATTTGGAATGCACTAAAATGTTGGTATGAGTAGGTTACATGCATTATACAGCCAGTGAAAAAATTTAATTGGACAGAACATGGATTCATACTCCCTCCTTCCATCTATATAGGGCGTAATGCGTTTTTAAGACCGCCTTTGACTATTGACAAGATTAATAGTACATGATATGCACAATGTCAACATTATATCATTGAAAGCTCCTTTCACACACGAATTTAACGGTGTGCCTTGTGTAAGTTGCATGTCATATATTATTGCTCTAATATTTGGTCAAATTAGCATCGAAAAACGCATTAGGCCCTATATAGATGGAAGGAGGGAGTAGCTTTGAATAGCATTTGTGTAGTAAAATGGGGCAAGACTCTCTCTTTGTGTGGTGTGAATAGTTTTATTTTTTTTGTTTTTTTGGTTGAGGGAAGTGCAAATTGATTTGGTACGTACAAGTACAATATTACACGTTAGGCTTGTCCTTAAAATTCAACCCGCACCTGGTTATATCCCGATAAATTTAGATATCGTGCTCCCAAAACTGGCGCCTTTACAACCCGCGCATTTCTATCCCGAAATTACAACGCGCGCGAAAACTCCCTCCAGCTGCCAAATCCCGACACGTGAAATCCCCCTTCTAACCCTGACCCGAAAGGGCCATTAGTTCAAATCGGCGGGGTATTTTTGTAACACACCCTACATTTTGGACAAGCGCGTCCCTAAGTCATGGTTCACCCCCTCCCATCGCCTCCTTTTCGCCATTCGAAAGCCCAGGTCGCCATAACCTCTCTGCTCCAGCCGCGAAACCCCCACCCTCCCTCGTCCGCCACCTCACCACTGCCCAGTCGGAGCCTCTTCCCCGACAATGTCGTCCACTGCAACAGCTCGCCGTCCCTCGTCCACCTCCCCGGATGAGGATCCATTGTCCCGCCGGTTCAGCAGCCCCGTCCTCCACCTCCAAGGAGCTGCTCCAGCGATCACCTCGTCTATCGCGGCTGCTTCATCCCCATAGCGCCACCTTAACCTTCTCCACCGGAACTGCAACATCCTCATCGACTCCTCGGACGAAGCCGAGGCCTACTCGATGCCACCAAAGAGGTTTTACACTCATCGTATCACACCTTCTCCTTAACTCGACCTCCCGGCACCGACGGTGCTCCATCCCGCACCCCCATGGAGCAGCTACCTTGAAGCCGGCGCCGCGGGCGACATCTCCACGGTGGCTCTCCCCCAGTGCGAGGCCCCTTCGGCGGCGGCGTCCATACCAGCCGGCTCTGTTGCTGCTACTCCAGCTCTCACTCGCTCGCTCGCGTGGTGCTGCTGCTCGGGCTCTAGCTCGCTCGCTCGCCCAGTTGCTGCTGCTCCGGCTGTCACTCGCTCGCTCGCGCTGCTGCTGCTGCTCTCCCCCTCGCTTGTGCTTCTGCTCTACTCTGATTTAGCTACACTTCAGTCGACTGAATCGACTTTTGGGTCAGTCGATTTCAGGGGGTAGGGGGCTCGCCAGAGTTAAGGAAGAACCACCCGTAGCGGGGAGGGGTCTCACTGGAGAGGTACCCCACTATCAATCTTAGGGTTCAGGGTGGGGGCGGGGGGCTTAGAGGGCTGGCCGGGGGGGCGGGGCGGCGGCGGACTGGCGGTGGGGAGTTGTTTCGGGGCGGCGAGGCAGCGCTGGGGCCGGCGGTTCGGCCTGTGGTGGCTGGCGGCTCAGGGGGGTGCAGGTTGAAGATGAATTGCAGGCCCTCCCTAAACTACATGTCAAGTGCCTCTCTGCTACCATTGTGTTCAGTTTCGACAATAACATTCAGATTCCACAGTAAATTTCAGTTTTGAAAGTTAAGTTCAGAGTCAACAATTTTTACCTCATCTGTTGTAGTCAGGTGGTTTTTGGTGATGTAAATTTTACATCTATTTAACCTCATCTATTGGAGATGCCATTAGAATCCCACTTGAGATTAACAATGTCTGTCTTGTGCTGCTTCAGCCTTGACGTCTTACGGCTCACCGAAGCTGCTCCAACGATAGAACGATCCATCACAATAGAGCAGTGCCCTGGACGCCGTCTACAGATTCCTCGGATCTTCCTCCACACCTCCGATAGCCACCTCTGCCTCAACTGCGTCAGCGACCAACCCAATGATGCTGAGGTCGACACGGCTACGGCAACGAGGTTGTACACTTGTTGCATCACTTATTACTATACATTCATGTCGATCCATTAGGGCTATTTTGGTTCAACGGAAAAACATAGCAATAGGGAATTATCCTATGGCACTCTACTATTCAATTATTCATACATTTTGTTGAAAGGAATGGAGCAAAACATCCACCTAGACCTACTTTTAAAAATCCTATGCATGAAAACAAGACCGAGTGCATTAGTGGCAGAATAATATTCTAACTGTACACGCTTTCATATGGTTTCACTTTATTTTGACCATGTTTCTTTGCATTCCTCTGCTCTTCCAATTCTTGTGAACCAAACATCCAAGTTGACAGAAATCCTGTGTTTACAAATGCTCTGTTTACCATGTGCATTCCTATCCTATTCCGGTGTTTTTCCTATCCCTGCGTTTTTAGAATCATGCAAGCCAAATGAGCCCTTACAGAATTACTTCAGTTACAGGTAGGTGTTGAAGGGAACTTTGTGTGGTTTGTCCTGCTCCTGCCGCGACGTCGTCCACCTCACCTGAGCTGCTCCATCGACAGAAGCATCCACCAACCAGACATCACGACTCCTGACTGTCTTTCGCCACCTCAGATCTCCTTCCCTGCCACCGGCACCCACCGCAACGGCATCACCATCATCGACTCAACAGATGAACCTGAGGAGTACACGGGTCCACAAGAGACGTCGCACTCTTTTGTTTCTGCTTATGTTATGCATTGCTTAAAATTACCTGCTATGTTATCGTCATGTTCACCTCTTGGACTCCAAGTCAGGTCCAAATTAATGTTCAAACTTGAGTTCTAAATTAGTTGTGGGGCACATATCGAGGCAACAATGAATAGTATCTCTATCTAATATCTGGTTCACCTAGGGTATGCCTATGTTGTTCATCTTGGGTGGGAAATAAATAGTAAAGCAATCATCATCTGTCTTTTTATTAAATTAAAGCAATCATCAGCCTGCTATCATTATTTTTGGATCAATCCACTGGTTGTTACCATCACTCTAAATTTCTGCATGCTCTCCTTACATAATCTCACCATATTTTTTTCGTATGCATGTCAGATATTGTACACAGTCATGCTGAACATGTAGAGAAAAAGAGAAGAGTTTTGCGCGGAAATATAATGTCATGCAGACATTGCTCCATGGTGGGTTCAATGGCAAACCCTCCCCCCTCTCCAGATTGTAATCCAGAGGAAGATATCTGTTCTAAGGCGGATTCAGACGCAGCTGACCACTCTTATTTACCTCCCATGGTGTTTGCTCTACCTTGGCATGATGATGTTAGTCATATCATGCATATGTGTTGTAGGGTGGAGATCCTAAGTGGAGATCTTTCACGAATTGGAGGGGGATCCACGAAGAACGCGAAGAACAAGAGGGTAAATCACAAGAGGAACACTCAAGAACAAGTCCAGTCACACATCCACTAGACTCACAAACACATGAGATTCACAAGGTACAAGAACAATCAAAGGGAAACAAGATACATGGTAAAGTTCATCCCAAATCCTATGAAGGAGATGAGGTCTTGATGATCTAGATAGATCCTTCCCACAAGGGGGTCTTGAATCCCTAAGGATCTTATCCAATGGAGGCCTTGAACTCGAATGGAGTCTTCTCCCTCAAGAGGAATCCCACAAGGGGAGATACATGAGCTAAGCTCTAATGTCTAGTTCTAATCTTAGCTAACCCTCAAATGGAGGAGAAGGAGGGATATATATAGGTCCAAAGCAAGGAAGGGGTAAGTGAGGGTGAAAGGGTAAATTTACATGGGCCTTGCCCAAATTCGGCCCGCAGATGCACTACCGGACAGTCCGGTACGGGGGACGAGACAGTCCGGTGGAAACAGAACTTTTGGGTGTCCAAAAATTGTACTACCGGACTGTCCGCTTGGGGGACCGGACTGTCCGGTAGTACAATTTCTGCACAGACCAAAACTACTCTCTGGATGGACCGGACAGTCCGGTTGGGCGACCGAACAGTCCGGTAGTGCAAATTTTGCACCGTCTTCTTCCGTCGTCGCTTCCAAGCTTCCCTCGCAGACGGTGTAGGCTTACACTCGCGCTTCCACTCCTCCTCGTCATCCGTGGTGCTCCGATGATACCTATGAATGCACACAAGAGGAGTGTCAAGTAGTATACCATCCTCGATGGAGTCAAGTGAACACGTGAAAAGGAGATGATTCACCTTTGTGTATGTGAACTGGATGTCGCACGTGTCACTCTCCAAATGGACTCTTGACATGGTGATGTCTATAGGATGCTCCTGCATCAATATGTTTCCTTGAAGTGCCTACTTTTGACATCATATGTCATCTGCTTAGTTTAGACATGTTTTGTAATGCCACCTGTTTAGTTTCTATATCATATATGGGAATTATGCAGTCTCATGTCTTTTAGCCAGCCATAATATATGTGAAATGTGCAATGCCATCCTGTTTAACCAGGCATCATATATTTGAATGATATCTTTCCCATCCTTTTCTTCATTACATTTCCATTTGTAGACAATGTTTGTACATTAAACTACTCTTCCTGTGAATCAGCCTCTTGGGTGGGAGCTGGAAAAATCTGAAGTGAAAACAAGGCCTTCAGAGCAGACAGTGCTACATGTCGAAGCAGATCATTTGTTGTGTCCCGATAGCTCCTCAGAGATGGATTCTGTCAGGACCCCGATCCTAAGTCACACTGATCTAGCATGTAACACATCATATCACTTTGCGGCCTCACGCACGGTATTCCCACGGGTGCCACCTTACCTGGCCCGGGACTGTTTGCGCCTTTTGGCTCACGTATATGATAGTGTTGCTAGCATCCATATGACAAAGAATTCGGGCCGACATCACTAGTCGTAAACCCAAAGTGGCACTAACTTACAGGGAAGGGCATACATGACCCAGCAACGAACGTGTTGGTCATTAGCGAGTGAATCCGGGCTGTAGCAGCTGGGCTAACAGGACTCCGGAGAATCCGGGCTGTAGCAGGCTAACAGGACTCTAGAAGACACCGCATGAAATTTCCCCGAAGGGACAGACACACGAACGAAGAAGGACACATGCCGGCCAGCCTAAGTGTTCCGGAGCGGTAGCAAGCTACCATGGCTCAGTGGAAGCACTAGGAGACATTTGCCGGTAAGAGAGGCTACCAAGGATAAACAACTAGGTTGTCGGATCCCACACATAACAAGCATTTCAATAATCATACACACAATATGCTTGATATGTGCAAATACAACATGGCATCACAACATGACTCTACAACTCAAGTATTTATTCAATAGGCTCCGAGGAGCAAGAATTACAAACATGGGTCTCATGACCCAACATTTAGAGCATACAAGGAAAAGCACATGAGGAAGCTTAACATGTCTGAGTACATACATCTACAAATGAAAAAGGCTGAGAAGCCTGACTATCTACCAGATCCTGCCAAGGGCACAAGATCTTAGCTGAGGTAACAAGCTAAACGTCGAAGTCCACACGGAACTACTAACGAGACTGAAGTCTCTCTGCAAAAACATAAATTAAGAAAACGTGGGTACAAATGTACGCAGCAAGACTTACATCAGAACTAACTACATATGGATCATTATCAACAAAGGGGATGGTGGGGTTTAACTGCAGCAAGCCAGCTTTGACTCGGTGGCTATCCTGAACTACGACTGCAAGTAACTCTTGAGGTGGTGCACACGAGTCCACATATTCACCAACCAATACACCACTATGGATCCGCTCCCGTCTCCCTACGACAATGCCATCCATAGCACTCATGCTTATCTTGCACATTTTAGAGTATCCACTTTCACTTGTCTATGAACTGTATAGGAAACCCAAAGGTCCTTTACCACAGACGCGGCTATTCGAATAGATCATTTATAACCCTGCAGGGGTGTACTTCTTCACACTCATTTCCACCACTTAGCGTCTGCACACGATATGTGCTCGGCATACTTCAAGCAAAAGCCGACGTGGGTGTAGACCTGGACCTACCTAAACACTCAAGTCTCTAGTCCAGGTTTATCACCTATTCAGTTTCCATCCGCAGGGAGTCCGGCCGAGGTTTCCACATACGGCCCCGAACAATGTGTACAGGGTTCCGCGACACCAAATGGGTGCCCCGCATACCCGGCCACGTGCCTACCGCATCACAGCCCACCCCTCAGGTCAGCACTGCGCATGGCCTCCAGCATACTACAAACACCAGAAACTACTTGCAACTCCTGGACAAACGACAAGGGTGGTTAAGAAGTCGAGCGGGGGTCATATTTCAGGGCCCAATGTGTGGTAGTAGCTGTTCATGGATCACAAACACAGAACTCAGTTCCTGAGGACGGCTTCCATGAGATAACCCACCATGTACTCCTACATGGCCTCTCACCACTACCTTTACCAAATCGTGTTCCACATAGTAGGACATGTTCTCCACTTTCCAATTCATTCCCGGTGAATCAGACCTGACACAACTCTAAGCAGTAGCAGGCATGACAAACAAGCATGAATGAGTAGGCACAACAGGGCTCAAACAACTCCTACTCATGCTAGTGGGTTTCATCTATTTATTGTGGCAATGACAGGTCATGCAGAGGAAAAGGGGTTCAACTACCGCAGCAAGTAACAGATGAATCGTCGTTGTCCTAATGCAGTAAAAGAGAGCAGGAGCGAGAGAGTGGGATTGTATCGGAATGAACAAGGGGTTTTTGCTTGCCTGGCACTTCTAAAGATGATATAACTCTTTATCGATGTCATCGAACTCATTGTCGAAACCACGTCTACTGAGAGGGGACAAATACCGGCAAACAAGGAAGAACACAATCAATACAATGCAACAATATGATGCATGATCATGACATGTCAATATGCTGTGTTTTGAGCTAATGCAACTAGCAACAGGTTAAATGGAGTTGGTTAGAACCCAAGATTCAAATTCAAACTCCACATGTGGTTTATTTAAATGCCATTCATTTCATTTGTCATAAACAGTAGTCATAAGTTGTTCTAACATGCATGAAAATGGTACATATGGATAGATTGGATTTTTCTGATCATTTTTCATATATAACTTATTTCATTTGGAGTTATAGATTATTTTCTACGAATTTTAGAAGTTTTAGCTATTTTCTGGAATTTCCTGAATTAATAGAAACGCCAGAAAGGCTTTATTGCGTCAGCATGACAACATCATGACGTCAGCAGGTCAACCGGGGCTGCTCCAAGTCAAACCTAACGTGTGGGGTCACACGTCAGTGACACGGGGGCTAAACCCGGTCAAACCCAATGCTGACTGGGTTTGACCCTACAGTAGGGCCCGCTGTCAGTGTCTGTTAGGGTGATTAGCTGGTTGGGTTAGCGCCTAATGACGTCCACGTCATCAGTAGCCGGAGTTTCGCCAGCGACGACCATTTCGCGTGGCGGAGATCGTCGAGATTTCGCTACAGCCCACGGTTTGAGGCGGGGTTTGCTCCTATGTGTTCCTGGGAGCGAGCTGCGTCGACCAGTGGTGGTGGCCGGAGCTGCGGTGGCTAGGATCAACGGCGGTGACCAGAACGGCGGTGGCCGGAGTTCGGACAGGTTCGGTTTGGCGCTAGGGGGCACAACAGGTCGAACGGGTGGACGCGCCCGGCTTAGAGCGTGCTGAGCACGTGGCGATGCTCAGGCGCAAGCTTCAGTGGCTGCAGCGGCAATGGCGACATGGCCGGCGGTGAGCAGGATTTCGGGCAGGTTGGCGCTAGAGCTAGGGGACGAGTGGGGCGACATGGCTTGGGGCGAAACGACGAGGAGCTCACCTCGAGTGCAAGGGGATGCTCAGAGGGCTCGAGGACGGGCGGGATCGGACGAATTGGGCGACGACATCCAGCGGTCGTGGACGGGGAAGAAACGTCGTGGCGTCGTCTTGGGGGAATCTGGGCTTCAGTGGGTTGGCTTAGAGGGCTTGGGGTCTAGGCGGAGCTCGGGGTCACGGCCACGATGCAAGGGAACGGTGGTGGGCGCAGCGGCAGTGAGCGGCGGCGACGACGTGCTTAGGCAGAGAGGGAGAGAGCAGAGGAGGGGGGGAGCGAGGGAGAGTGAGAGAGCCTGGGGGGTGGGGTTGCGTGGTGTCTCTAGGGTTGTTGAGGCGCAGGCAGGCATCCTGGAGGTGGCCGGCGTGTGGTCATGCACGGCGGCACACGCGCTCGCCACCGAGCTGCTTCAGGGCGAGGGCAAGCGGCAGTGGGTGGCGGCGACGGCGTGCTCGGGCAGAGAATAGAGGAGTGGGAGGGGCGAGGGAGAGTGAGAGAGCCTGGGGGGTGCGTGGCGTCTCCAGGGGGGTCGAGGCGCAAGCAGGCAGAAATTTAAACATGATGCAACACCAGAAGCTGGTACTATGCATTACTGGAACTAGGGATGTGACAGATTCAGAGACAGATGACCAGTCCTATTCCCCCACCGAGGTGTATGCTCTAACTTGGCACGGTTATACTGCTCATATCATACACAATATTCAACACCATGTTCTTAGTTCAGACATCATATTGAATGCCCTTTGTTTAGCATATAAATCACATATGTGAATTAAATCATGCGATCCTGATTACTTAGATAACATGTAGGTGAATTATGTCATGTGATCCTGTTTAGTTATTCATCATATCTTTGAATTATGTTATGCTATGCTATCCAGTTTAGATAGACATCATATATGTGAAATTATGTCATGCTATCCATTTTAGTTAAACAATATACATGTCAACTATTTCATGCCCTCTTTTTTCCACACTATCTATTGCATCTGTCTCTCATACAATGTCTGTACATTCAACTATGTTTCCTGTCTATCAGCCATTTGAATTGGAGCGGGTAATGCCAGTATCGAGCGGAGTAAAAACACGATCTTCAAATAAAACAGTGCTACCTTTTGGTGGAGATAGCACCCCGGTTGTACATGCATGAGAACCATCCCTACCACACATAACCCAAACTCTCGCAGATTGTACCCCTACTGCGATGGACAGATAACCAGCTTCACCCAATCTAACCCCAACCCCAGCAGATACTAACCCAGTTCCTGTTGACACAACACCATCTCCACCATAGAGCTCCCAAACAAGAGCAGTTAGTAAGGCAGCTCCAGTGCCCAAAGGGCCAGTACTACCACGGCGAACCCCAACACCACCAGTTAGTACGCCTATTCCTGTGGAGGAAGCACAACCAGCTAGTCGTAGTTTAGCATCTATCACATTTGATGTTGTTAAATCCTATGTACGTATCTTCCCATCTTGGAAATATTATACTGAAGATGAAGGAAAATGCCAGTTGTAGGTGTTTGTCCAGGAGTTATGTGTAAGTAATGTTATTCATGGCAATTACTTTGCTTCGTCCCATACATCCTACCTCCATGATGGTTATAATACAACAAATTTTCCCATTTTTCTCTATAGAGAAGGACCGATTTGGAAGCTCGGGATGAGGTAACCTGTGCTAATACCTCTGCTATCTTCAAGAATGCTTGGTGGCAGTATCGGAATTACCTAAAGAAAACGTAATTCACCGGCAAAGAAACTCAATTCCCTTATGTTCTCCTGAGACACATTTACTGGACGATGACTGGGAACGCCTTGTTCTGTACTGGTCCCGAACCAAGAATGTGGTAAGGTCTATGAGCTCATTTTCTATTTTTAAGTAATATATTCTTGCGTCTTACTGTACTCTGTTCATGTAGAACAAGTGCCTAAACCTGAAGAACACCTGTTCTAATTAAGATTCCATTGCTATCATAGTTCAAAAAAGTGCTACACGTTAATTGTGTGTTTTGCCACCGCCTTGCGCTTTACTGACCAAAGTGCATGCTTATGCGTAGTTATGCATAGATTAAGCGTAGTTATGTGCAATGCGTTTTGCCAACGCCTAGAGCCTAGGCGTGCTTAAGCGCTCGCTTAGGTGCGCCTTTTTAACTATGATTGCTATCGTGCATACTGCTTTGCTCTTGTATCACTGTATTTACTCATACAAACTTATTTTTAAATTGAAAGATCCAATCGAAACTCCAATGGCACAGCAGGCATGTTCACACATGTGTTTTTAACAGGTTTGCTCTTATCAATAGCTCTGTTGATTTCAATTTCAATTGTGTATACAGTTGACTTCTCATATCATGCACATTACTAGCATCACAACAAAGCCAATAGTGTTGTTGTACATGTAGACCCGTGGCACCCATCTTAAAACTTGTTGTGCCGTGTAGTTTCCCATGCTTTGTATTCTTTTACTGCTTCTTTGTCTTGAACTGATATGATTTGAACCGTGTCTCTATTTTGATTTGACAACACAATGTAGTGACCATAGGACATAGATATATGTTTATTTGATGCTTTTATTATGTACTAGTACTTGGCAATAGAAGACTTGGTAGTTTAATCCTGTCCACCTTACTAATGAACTGGTTCACCAAAATGAGTTTCATATACTAGTACATGCTAAACCTGTTATGTGTCTGCTTGTTTCTTCTTTTAGAATGCTGACAGAATATTGGGGAAGAGTGCCTTATTATGTAATGGTAAAGGAAGTAATGCTGATAAGGTTCAGGATAGTGAGACATCCTTGTTTGTCTCCAACAAAGCTGATAAAACAACTAAGGAAGACTATCTTGAAGACAGTGAGACAACCCCAAAGTCCTGTCTTGGTTTAGTGTCCGAGTTACTGGCCACTACCGCTTGCACAAGCTATCCAAACTCACTATCTGAATCATTTCGGTTTCTTGAGTCTCAACTACAAGCTGAAAGACATCGATCAGCTGTGCTGCGACAAGAAGCGGAAGGACTGTGGACGTCCCTGGAGCATTCAGATGCATACTTTCTGATGCAACAGCAAGCATTGGAGGATTTTAGCGCCAAACAGGACAAAGCTAATAAGCTTGCTAAGCTTATTGCCAGCATGGTGGATACCCAGGATAACGTTTCTTGATCTCTTCCGAAGTTGTTTCAGTTATGCTCTTGTTTTGCTGCCGCGTTTATTTGCACTGGTGGCCAATTTTGACGGCCAGTGTATGTAATATGTTGCTTTGTTCCCTATTTGCACTGGTGGCGAACTTTGATGCCCAGTGGATGTAATATGTGTAATAGCGGTAATAGGCTAGCGTTAGTTGCTTGCTTATTTATTTCCTTATTATCTTGTTTAGTTGTTTGCTTGTAGTCACTGCAGTTCTTTTTCCGTGTTTTTCTAGTGGCCATAATAACTTATTTTTGGTAACTAGGCCACAATAATCATGACAACACACAGACTGTTGTAACCACGGGCCTCCTGCGGGCCGTATGATCCATGGGCCTTCTACGGGATGTAGGATCCACTGGTCTTCTATACGGGTCATAGGATCCATGGGCCTTCTATAGGCCGTACGATCCATGGGCCTTCTACGGGCCGTAGGATCCATTGGTCTTCTATGGGCCGTAGGATCCATGGGCCTTCTACGGGGCGTATAATCATTTAGCCAATCATGGGCCATACTATTCGTGGACCATAACAGGCCGTTAATAGGCCGTATTTGACAACTCTATGAAAACAGCCCAATGGGTTTTTTAGATGAAAACGGCCCAACGTATTAATGGGCCACAAACGGGCCAACTGTAACCACGGGATGAATTTGGCCCACAAGCAGAAAAAGACAGTAACGGGCCGTAAGTAACCGAATGCTACAAATGAGCCCAAGAATAAATGGGCCCTGAGAAGGCCGAAAGATAACATGGGCTGGAAATGGCCCAATGGAATGATGGGCCTTTAATGGGTATAAAGTGATACACTGTTCATTACGGGCCAGTTTCACCACGGGCCGTTAATGGGCCAAGAGTTACAAAGGGCCTCATATGGGCCGAAAGATGTCATGGGCCATACATGGGCTGGAAGTTAAAATGGGATGGAATCATATTGGACGGCCCAGTTGACGCTACTGAGCCTAATTCGGATAGGTCGTAACGGGCCCTGGGTTAGCGGGCTGTAAATGGGCTATATGCAAACATGCCGTTAACAGGCTTTCCATGGGCCGGGTCGCCACCTTTTGACCAAGTCAAACGGGCCGACCTTTTCACAGGAATGGGCCTCTGTTGGGCCATGCCACGTGTCAACGTATCATAGGCGCCTTTGGTCCAATGAGTGGATGACATCTGTCCCAACGGTGAGCCGACACGTGCTTCCTCCAGCCAATGATGATTTTACACGTGGAAAATCCCCATTGGTCGGGGCTATTAATGGGTTATCAGATCCAAAACCGGACCTGATAGCTTAACGGCGTTCCGTTACGGTGGATGCCACGTGTCGGTCACCCTTGACGAAAGCACTTCTATGACGCGCGATTTATCGTCATGGAAGTGGACACTTCCGTGATGATAATTTTGGTGTCAAGGAACACTTCTACGACAGCACAGGTATGACTATCTTGATTCTGTCATAAAATCGTCATGGATGTACATGCATGACAGAAAACGTGACCAACTATGACAAACACGTATCATCACGAAAGTGTTTTTTGGTAGTCTGTTGTCTATGTATCCACACATGTATTTGAGTTTACGGTCAATACAATTATACCATGGATAATAAACGATTATCATGAACAAGGAAATATAATAATAACCACTTTATTATTACCTCCAGGGCATATTCCCAATAGTCTCCCACTTGCACTAGAGTCAATAATCTAGCATTACATGGTAATGAATCTAACACCCATAGAGTTCTTCTGTTGATCGTGCTTTGCCCATGGAAGAGGCTTAGTCAACGGATTTGCAACATTCAGGTCTTTATGCACATTGCAAATGTTTATGTCTTCCTCCTTGATGTAATCGCGGATGGAATTGAAGCGTCGCTTTATGTGTCTAGTCCTCTTGTGAAACCTTGGTTCCTTGGCTAGAGCAATGGCACTAGTGTTGTCATAGAACAGAGTCATCGGGTCCAGTGCACTGGGCACAACTCCAAGATCTGTCATGAACTTCTTCATCCAGACACCTTCCTTTGCTGCCTCTGAGGCAGCTATGTAATCCGCTTTGCATGTAGAATCAGCTACCACGCTTTGCTTGGAACTGCACCAGCTTACCGCTCCCCCATTTAGAATATATACGTATCCAGTTTGAGACTTAGAGTCATCCAGATATGTGTCAAAGCTTGCATAGACATAACCCTTTACGACAAGCTCTTGATCACCTCCATAAACAAGAAACATTTCCTTAGTCCTTTTCAGGTACTTCAGGATATTCTTCACCGTTGTCTAGTGATCCATTCCTGGATTACTTTTAAACCTTTCGGCCATACTTATGGCAAGGCTGACATCCGGGCTTGTGCACAATATTGCATATGATAGAGCATATGGTAGAGGCATAGGGGATGAAACTCATCTTTTCCCTATCCTCTTTAGTCGATGGGCATTGAGTCCGACTCCACTTCACACCATGCAAAACAGGCAAGAACCCCTTCTTGGACTGATCCATTTTGAACTTCTTCAAAATCTTATCAATGTATGTGCTTTGACCTCAGGATCGCCCCCGAGCCTCACAGCCACGTCGGTCGTCCCCGCTCCTTCGACGATGGCCCTCCTGGTGGCAACCCGGGGGCCGACGGGGATTACCACGGTCACCACCGCCCTCGCTCCCGCCGTTCGGAGGAGGAGGGGCGCTCAGATGACTCGCACTCCGGCTCTCCTTCCCCCTTGCCTACGCCTCCGACCGCCGGGGGGCAGGGACACCAGGCCGCGCCCGACTTGCTCCTGGACGCCCCGTTCGACTCGGTGGCCGCGTCTTCGGAGACGAGTGACACCTCGAGTGTCGGCCTGGTCATCTGCCCTGCCTCCTCCCTGCGCTCTCCCGCACCCCTGCTCTTGTTGTGTCGGTCCGGGTGACGGTGCTGCCGTCGGCCGCGACGCTGGCTCCCGTGCTGCTCTCGCCGGCTCCGGCGACGGTCTCCGATGGCGTCGGTCCAACCTCGGTCGTGGCCTCTTCTCCGACGCCTCTCCCTGTGGTCGTCCCGCCACCTCTAGCCGAGTCCCCCCCCGCCGCCACAGCTGCCGCTGGTGGACCCGGCCCCACTCAGCGCCTCCCCTGCTCCTCCTCCGATGTGTTCGACTCCGACTCCGGTGCTCCTCGGTTGCATTGGGCCAGCTCTCCAGCTCCCCCCGCGGCGGATCCCGTCGCGGATGGGGAGGCCCGAGTGACCACCCCCATGGCCGCCCAGCCTCCCCCTCCACGGTCCGTAGCCTACTCCTGACGCGGCCGGTCTGCCTCCTCCCCGGTGACTGCTTCTCGCCGGAGCGCTCGGCTTGACGATGCACGTCCCGAGGGCAGTACGGCTTTACCCATCCACGAGCGGGCAGAGATCTGTGTTTCTGCTCGGAACCTGGAGCCAGGTATGCCTGCAGTTCCCCCCTCGGCCTCTATTTGTTCCTTCTCTACTCTCAAGTCGGTTCCTCTTGGTAACCTTGCGAAGGTTGCGATGGACTCCACGATCATCTTCACGGGGAAGCAGCTCCCCCCTTAGTCTAGATCGAGGCCATTTGGGCCCGCGAGATTCTCAATGGGAGGCTTGCAGAGGCCCGTGCGGCCCTGCTTTCGCCTTCCACTCCCCCTCCTTCTGTGGAGGACGCCTCCCCGGCGCCGCCTAGGCGGACTGGTTGCTTTCTCCCGCTTGCCGCGGCCGAGCTCCGTTGTCGCACCCGCTCCTGCACCACTGCCCTCCGCGCCCAAAGCGCCTCTCGTGTCCTGGGGTCAAGCTGCCCCCCAATGGTGCCTTAATGCGGGCCCTCTTCTGGAACATCTGCAGTTTCAGCCATGATGGCCGTTGCCACCAACTTGTGGAATACATGCGTGATGAACGCGTTGACATTGTTGCCATCCAAGAAACCATGCATACAAAATTCTCGCTTCCGGAGCTTGACCGTCTGAGCTCCCACCTCTTTGCTTGGCATTGGCTCCCCTCTAATGGGAGCACCGGCCATTCGGGGGGATCCTATTAGGTGTTAAGGATGCCACCTTCGAGGTGGGTAGCATGGACCGGGGGCAATTCTTTGTTAGCATGGAACTCTACGAGCGGACTCTTAACTTCAAATGGGAGGTCATCATCGTCTATGGGCCGGCAAACCATAGCAGGTCTGCTCCCTTCCTCGAGGAGCTCCACTGGAAGATTTCGGCAGCCTCTCTTCCGGTGGTGGTTGGAGGCGATTTTAACCTCCTTCGTGTCGCGGAGGACAAGAGCAATGCGAATGTAAACTTTGCGCGGATGCAAATGTTTAATGACTTCATTGCTAATCTTGGTCTCCGCGAGATTGATAGGATTGGTGCCAGGTTCACCTGGACCAATCGGCAGGCATCCCCGACCTAGTCCATCCTGGACAGGGTCCTAGTTTCCCCGGAATGGAACCTCCACTGCCCCCTAGCTTCCCTTCTTGCCATCACCCGGATTGCCTCTGACCACGTGCCCCTCCTTCTATCCTCTGCCGATGAGTGGCCGCCGATTCCCCCTCGATTCTGGTTTGAGACCTTCTGGTTGTCCCAAACCGGTTTTGTGGCGGCAGTTGCTGGGTGGAGGCTCGCATGCACCCCACCCCCGCCCTCCCTCGGCCATTGATGCATGGCACTTCTGTGCCAAGCGTGGCTGGCAGTTCATGAAGGGTTGGGGTGCCACCCTGGGACAAGACCTCCGCGATTGCAAGAAGGCCTTGTTGACCGCCATAGGAGCCCTTAGCCTGCATACGGACGCGGTCGGCCTCTCTCCCGACGAGTGACTCTCTCGCTACGACTTAGAAGATCAGCTCTCCGTCATCTACTCTTATGGGGAGGCCTATTGGCATCTCCGCGGTGCCCAGAAATGGGTTTTGAAGAGCGACGCTAACACGACCTACTTTCAAGCCATCGCGAATGGCCGCCGTAGACGCAACACCATCCCCCTTCTGTGGGATGGCGCGACCCTCCTGCAGGACCCCCGTGACATTCAGACCCATGTTGACGGGTTCTATAGGTCCTTGTTCTCTGCCGCTCCTAGGAGCGGCCTTTCCCTGGCCCCTGATTGCTGGACCAGCCCCCAGCTGGTTTCTGATGCGGAGAACGCGGCCCTTACGGCCCTCTTCTCCGAGAGTTAGGTCCGGGCTGCCATTAGTGGTATGAACCCTACCTCGGCTCCGGGTCAAGACGACCTCCCGGTTAAATTCTTCCAGACCATCTGGAACGTGATTAAACCGGAGGTCATGGCCATCTTCGACAAGTTCTACGTTGGGTCCATCGACCTCGGACGCCTCAACTTTGGGATGATCTCTCTCATTCCTAAGGTGCCTGGCGCTTCCGACATCCGCCAGTTTCGTCATCACAGTCATCAACGTGATTTTCCGGATTCTGGCAAAAGGGTACACCAATAAGGTGACCTGTCTTGCTGACCATGTTACCCACCCCAACCAGTCCGCCTTCATTCAAGGACGATACATTCTGGATGGGGTGCTTGTCCTTCATGAAGTCCTTCATGAGGTCCGCTCCAAACACCTCAAGGCGGTGTTCCTGAAGATTGATTTCCATAAGGCTTATGACACTGTTAGTTGGCCCTTCCTTCGGGAAGTTTTGCTCCGGAAGGGCTTTGACGATCGTTGGATCACCAGAGTAATGCAGATGGTCTCATGCGGTCGCACGGCCGTGAACATCAATGGGGAGATCGGCCCTTATTTCCCCACTCTCTGTGGGGTTAGACAAGGCGACCCCTTCTCCCCGTTCTTGTTCAATACGGTGGTGGATGCTCTTTCCGCCATCCTGGATAAGGCTAAGGCTAAGGCTGCTGGCCATGTTCATGGGACCACCCCCCACCTGGCCGGCGTCTTCGGGATCTCCCTCCTACAGTATGCCGACGACACCATCATCATGGTCGAAGGCTCGGAGACAGACATCTCCAACCTCAAGTTCCTCCTCCTCTGCTTCCAACAAATGTCTGGCCTTAAGATAAACTTCGACAAGAGTGATGTAATGGTGATGGGCTATTCTCCGGTTGAGTGTCTAGACATTTCCAACCAGCTTAACTGCCGCCTGGGCTCCTTCCCCACGATCTACTTGGGAACGCCCATTAGTGACTCCCGGCTCACCGTTGCGGACTTGCGCCCGACCGTGGCCAAGTTTCAAGCGCGCATCGAGCCATGGCAGGGTAGATGGTTATTAAAGGCGGCTCGTACAATTCTCATTAACTCATCCCTCTCTAGCCTCCTATTGTTCCTCGTGTGCTTCTACAGCCTTCGCAAGACTCTGCACCATGTGATCGCCAAAGTCCAGTCTCGTTTCTACTGGGCTGGCGACAACAATAAGCAGAAATACCATATGGTCAGTTGGCCTAACATTTGCAAGCCCAGGGAACAAGGAGGCCTCGGCATTATGTGCTCTAAGCGCATGAATATCGCCCTCCTATCCTGATGGCTTTGGCGCATCTCGCAAGGTCACGGTGGCCTCTGGCTCGACATCATCCGGAACAAGTACATGCGTGGACAGCCCCTCGCCTTCTGTCAGAGATCTGGCGGCTCCCAGTTCTGGCAGTCGGTCGTCCAACTTCTACATGTTCTCTGCATCGGGACCTCCATCTCGGTGGGTTCCGGGGCGGCGACTTTGTTCTGGTTTGATCGGTGGGCCGGAGACGCTCCCTTCACTGCGCGCTTCCCCGACCTCTTCTCCATCACTGTCAATCCTTTGGTCTCAGTTGAGAGGGCCCTTATTGACTTAGGGTTCCTCGCCTTCCGGAGGCCATTTGGGCCCCGGAGCCCGCTGCATGGCGTGAGTTACTAGATTGCGTCGCTCTCCACGAGCTGATGGTGGACGGTGAACCTGGCCAGGTGCGATGGCGCCTCGCGCCATCAGGTCAATTCTCCACCAAGTCTCTCTACCAGGCCATCGGCTCCTCCTCCGCCCTCCCCCCTTACAGCGGTGTGGTCCATTGATACGTCTGTCGGTGTCAAAACCGGCGGATCTCGGGTAGGGGGTCCCGAACTGTGTGTCTAGGCGGATGGTAACAGGAGACGAGGGACACAATGTTTTACCCAGGTTCGGGCCCTCTTGATGGAGGTAAAACCCTACGTCCTGCTTGATTAATATTGAAGATATGGGTAGTACAAGAGTAGATCTACCACGAGATCAAGGAGGCTAAACCCTAGAAACTAGCCTATGGTATGATTGTTGTATGTTGTGTGTTGTCCTACGGACTAAAACCCTCCGGTTTATATAGACACTAGAGAGGGTTAGGGTTACACAAAGTCGGTTACAATGGTAGGAGATCTAAATATCCGCATCGCCAAGCTTGCCTTCCACGCCAAGGAAAGTCCCTTCCAGACACGGGACGGAGTCTTCAATCTTGTATCTTCATAGTCCAGGAGTCCGGCTGAAGGTATAGTCCGGCCATCCGGACACCCCCTAATCCAGGACTCCCTCAGTAGCCCCTTGTCGGTGTACTAAAGTAGGGGTACCTTAGTACCCCGAACTTGTGCACGGGCAGTCGCAGCACCCTACGACAACGCTTGCCAGGGGAATGCCAAGACCCTCCACGGTCCCTTTCTGGGCCGAGCAAGAACAAAGTACTTGAGCCAAGAAGGCGAGGCCCCGGCAAGAGGAGCTTGGCGGGCTGAAGAGGCAAGGCCCCGGCAAGAGGAGCTTGCTGGGACGACCAGCTGAAGAACCAAGACCTCGGCAAGAGGAGCTTGCCGGGAAGGCCAACCAAGGCATCTCGAGAAAGCTCACCGCGACGCGCCTCGCGTCCCGGCCAGGCCTGGCGAGCGGCAAGTTCCCAGGCGCGGCAAGACAGCCACCGCGGCGAGCCACTCGCCGCGGCAAGTCACCACCTCAGGCCTACGCTCCAGCTCACCCACCCACGCGTCACTCTGGGGCTTTCCCAGAGGCACGTGGCGGGGCGCTGTGCAGCTGGAGGCATGCAGTGGCATACGGCACTGACAATATTGCCATCGTGGCAAACGGGGGCGCCCCTAACGGTCCACTTCGGCACTGTTCGGGCGACCCAGACGGGCATTTAATGCCCTTGTCCCCTGCCGTCAGAGTTAGGTGCGATAGCACTGTGCAACCACTGTATGCACTTGCCGGACAACTCCATATCCTCTTGGCCAGATCTATGCCATCAGTTTGTTGGCGCCTTCACGGGCGGCCACAAACCTCATGGCCAAGCGAGCGACCTTCATCTGCTCACCCAAAAGGAAGGAGAGTCCCTGCGCAAGTTCATTCACAGATTCAGCCGTGTGCACTACAACATCCCAGACGTCCACCCCGCCGCGGTCATCAGCGCGTTCCATCAGAACGTGCGTAACCGCAGGATGCGTGAGGAGATGGCGATGTGCAAGATCAAGGAAGTCAGCGAGCTGTACGCCCTGGCCGACAAGTGTGCACGCGCTGAGGAGGGAAGGAAACTCCCCGGAGAGAATACTGGAGCAGGAGAATCTGATAGTGAGGATACCGCCCCGGCAAGGAAAGGCCGGCGGCGGAACAACAAAAAGAAGAAGAACCAAGAAGTACTGGTTGTAGAGCAGTCCGGCAGCGGAGGCGCCGCCAAGAAAGCCCAGATTGGTGGCTCCGGCAAGGAGGTTGCCGGATGCACCAACTGCCAGGCAGTGGCGATTGCCGACAAGCAGGACGACACCAACAAGCAGTACTGCAAGATCCACCGCACCAAGGGCCACGACCTCCAGAGTTGCAAGCAGGTCGAGTGGCTCGTCGAGCTGCAAAAGGCCGAGTACGAGCGGCGCGACAAGGAGAGAGCCCAAGGAGGTGGTGGAGGATCTGGCACGAAGCGCCCCGGCCAGGGAGAGCGCCGCGGCAAGGACAAGCAGCGGCAAGCGGACAGACCTCCCCGCGGCCGCGACAAGGACGAAGACGACGACGAAGACGAAGACATGGATAATGCCGAAACCAGTGAGCAGGAGTTTCAGAAAGCCACAGAGGTTTTGTGTGTTGATGGCGGCGCCTCTCTGCATACTTCTCACCGCCAGCTCAAACAGTGGACGCGGGAAGTCAATGCAGCGGAACCGCCCGTCGAGTCACGCAAGCCTCTGAAATGGTCCAGCACGCCTATCGTCTTTGATATTGAGGACCACCCTGATCGCACGACCGCGATCGGGTGCTTGCCGATGTTGGTTGCACCAACGGTCTGCAACCTCAAGGTCACCAAGATGCTAGTTGACGGCGGGGCCGGCTTGAACCTGATCTCCTCCGCTGTGCTTTGGAAACTCCAAGTCCCCGAAAGCGAGCTCGAAGAGACCGGTACATTCCAAGGAATCAACCCGGGAAGGAGCAAGCCGAAGGGGAAGATCACGTTGCCAGTGACATTTGGCAGCGAGCTGAACTTCAGGACTGAGAGGGTTACCTTCGACGTTGCCGATTTTCCGTTGCCCTACAACGGAATCCTCGGCCGTCCGGCGCTCGCCAAGTTCATGGCGGCCTCTCACTATGCATACAACATGCTCAAGATGCCAGGCCCGATAAGCATCATCACTGTCCCTGGCGACAAGAAAGATGCCCTTATCTGTGCCGACCAGATCTACCGGGAAGCAGCGGCCGCAGCGGATCACGGCCCACTTGGCGCTGAAGCTCCCGGGGGAAAGAAGAAAACCCAGTCCGGCAAGTGCTCTGATGCCCACTCCGGCAAGTGCGCCTCTTCGGAGTGCTGCGCTACCGTCGAGGACGCACCATCGAGCTCCACCGGCAAGAAGACCAAGCCCGGCAAGTGCTCTGTTTCCCACTCCGGCAAGCGCGCCTCTTCGGAGTGCTCCGCTACCGTCGAGGACGCACTATCGAGCTCCACCGACAAGTGCAAGAAGACGATGGAGGCTCCACCAGCGACCAAGAAGGTGCCCGCTAAGGAGGACGGCGCTGGTGGTACCTTCACCATCAGTGCCACTCTGGACCCCAAATAGGAAAGCGCGCTCGTTACTTTCCTGCGAGCGAATGTCGATGTGTTTGCCTGGCAACCGTCTGACATCCCCGGCGTTCCCAGGAAAGTGATTGAGCACCGCCTTGCCGTCTGTCCTCATGCGCGGCCCGTCAAACAGAGAGTCAGGAAACAAGCAGTGGAGCGCCAAGATTTCATCGCAGAAGAGATCAGGAAGTTGGAAGCGGCAGGCCTCGTCAGAGGCGTGCTCCATCCGACGTGGTTGGCCAATCCTGTTGTCGTGCGCAAGGCAAACGGGAAATGGAGGCTCTGCATCGATTTCACCGATGTCAACAAAGCTTGTCCCAAAGATCCATTTCCCTTGCCGCGCATTGACCAGATTGTCGACTCCACGGCCGGATGCGACCTGCTTTCGTTTCTTGACGCGTACTCAGGATACCATCAGATTTTTATGGCTAAAGAAGATGAAGAGAAGACCGCATTCATCACTCCATGTGGCACGTACTATTTCGTACGGATGCCTTTCGGATTGAAGAATGCGGGTTCAACATTTGCAAGGTTTGTCCATACCGCTTTTGAGCCACAAATCCACAGAAATGTGGAGGCCTACATGGATGATATAGTGGTCAAGAGCAAGAACAGGGCGACCATGATTCAAGACTTAGAAGAGACCTTTGCGAATCTGCGCAAGATCAGCCTCAAGCTCAACCCCGAGAAGTGCGTGTTTGGAGTCCCTTCCGGAAAGCTTCTCGGGTTCTTCGTGTCTCAGCGGGGAATCGAAGCCAACCCCGACAAGATCAAGGCCATTGAGCAGATTGAAGCACCAACACGTGTCAAGGGTGTGCGAAGACTTGCCGGCTGCATAGCGGCTCTCAGCAGGTTCATTTCCAAGTCCGCGGAACGCGCCCTGCCATTTTTCAAAATTTTGAAAAAGGCGGGTCCAGTAAAATGGACTCCGGAAGCGGAGGCTGCGCTGCGGGACTTGAAGAAATACCTGTCCTCCGCTCCAATACTTGTCGCGCCTAAGCCACAAGAGAAGTTGCTGCTGTACTTGGCGGAAACCAATCAAGTGGTAAGTGCTGAGCTAGTAGCGGAGAGGGAGGCTGATGACGAGCCAGCGACCGCGGCAAGCACATCCGGCGGCAAGCAAGGGGCTTCCCCGACAAACTCTGGCCCCGACGAGGATGGATCTGCGCAAAAGCAAGAGAAAGTGCAGAAGAAGAAAATGGTGCAGCGCCCAGTTTACTTTGTCAGTTCCCTCTTGCAGGGGGCTAGGTCAAGGTACTCTGGTGTGCAGAAATTGCTTTTCAGCCTCCTTATGGCCTCGAGAAAGCTGCGCCATTACTTCCAAACACACGAGATCATAGTTGTCACTCGCTTTCCGCTGAAGAGGATACCGCAGAATCCCGAAGCAACAGGCAGGATCGTCGAGTGGGCACTGGAACTATCGAGCTTCGGCCTCAAGTTCGAGAGCACTTCAACTATCCAAAGCAGAGCATTGGCAGAATTCATAGCAGAGTGGACGCCGACACCAGACGAAGAAATTCCAGAGATGAGCATCCCCGGCAAGGAAGCAAGCAAAGAGTGGTTGATGTACTTCGATGGTGCCTTCTCGCTGCAAGGCGCCGGTGCTGGCGTGCTGCTTATCGCGCCCACCGGAGAGCACCTCAAGTACATAGTCCAGATGCACTTTCCCAAGGAGCAAGCAACCAACAATACTGCAGAGTATGAAGGTTTGCTTGCCGGTCTCAGGATCGCGGCAGAACTTGGGATCAAGAAGCTCATTATCAGGGGTGACTCGCAACTCGTCGTCCACCAAGTGAACAAGGATTACCAGAGTCCGTTGATGGAGGCTTACGTTGATGAAGTGAGGAAGCTAGAAGAGCGCTTTGACGGCCTGCAAATGGAGCACGTTCCAAGAGCTGAGAACGACATTGCCGATGGCCTGTCAAAGTGCGCCGCACTAAAGTTACCTGTGGAACCAGGGACCTTTGTGCTCAAGCTGACTCAGCCATCCGTGACACCATCGACTGGACATAACAAGAAGAGGAAGTTGGTCTCCGGCGACTATCTTCCGGCAGAGCTTCCCGAAGGCGCCGCCAAGAGAGTCCCCATGATCGACGCCAAGAGTGCTGAGGAGTTGTCTGCTCCGGCGAGCCCCAGGGCTTGTTCTATCGAAGCCGGCGCTCCCGACAAGCTCTGCTCCGGCAAGCTTTCCGGGGAACGTCAAGCTCCGACTGAGCCCCAAATTCTAGCCGTAGAAGCTGATGTTCCCACAGCCGCAGACATGCCTTTAGTCCTTGTTGTCGAGCCACGAGCTCCGACATGGGCGCAGCAGATCGTCCGTTTCCTCCAGACAGGAGAACTTCCCGAAGAGCAAGAAGAAGCGGAAAGAGTAGCCCGGATCCAGTAAAATGGACTCCGGAAGCGGAGGCTGCGCTGCGGGACTTGAAGAAATACCTGTCCTCCGCTCCAATACTTGTCGCGCCTAAGCCACAAGAGAAGTTGCTACTGTACTTGGCGGCAACCAATCAAGTGGTAAGTGCTGCGCTAGTAGCGGAGAGGGAGGCTGATGACGAGCCAGCGACCGCGGCAAGCACATCCGACGGCAAGCAAGGGGCTTCCCCGACAAGCTCTGGCCCCGACGAGGATGGATCTGCGCAAAAGCAAGAGAAAGTGCAGAAGAAGAAAATGGTGCAGCGCCCAGTTTACTTTGTCAGTTCCCTCTTGCAGGGGGCTAGGTCAAGGTACTCTGGTGTGCAGAAATTGCTTTTCGGCCTCCTTATGGCCTCGAGAAAGCTGCGCCATTACTTCCAAGCACACGAGATCACAGTTGTCACTCGATTTCCGCTGAAGAGGATACTGCAGAATCCCGAAGCAACAGGCAGGATCGTCGAGTGGGCACTGGAACTATCGAGCTTCGGCCTCAAGTTCGAGAGCACTTCAACTATCCAAAGTAGAGCATTGGTAGAATTCATAGCAGAGTGGACGCCGACACCAGATGAAGAAATTCCAGAGATGAGCATCCCCGGCAAGGAAGCAAGCAAAGAGTGGCTGATGTACTTTGATGGGGCCTTCTCGCTGCAAGGCGCCGGTGCCGGCGTGCTGCTCGTCGCGCCCACCGGAGAGCACCTCAAGTACATCGTCCAAATGCACTTTCCCAAGGAGCAGGCAACGAACAATACGGCAAAGTATGAAGGTTTGCTTGCCGGTCTCAGGATCGCGACAGAACTTGGGATCAAGAAGCTTATTGTCAGGGGTGACTCGCAACTCGTCGTCCGCCAAGTGAACAAGGATTACCAGAGTCCGTTGATGGAGGCTTACGTTGATGAAGTGAGGAAGCTAGAAGAGCGCTTTGACGGCCTGCAAAAGGAGCACGTTCCAAGAGCTGAGAACGACATTGCCGACGGCCTGTCAAAGTGCGCCGCACTAAAGTTACATGTGGAACCAGGGACCTTTGTGCTCAAGCTGACTCAGCCATCCGTGACACCATCGACTGGACAGAACAAGAAGAGGAAGTTGGTCTCCGGCGACTATCTTCCGGCAGAGCTTCCCAAAGCCGCCGCCAAGAGAGTCCCCCGGATCGACGCCAAGAGTGCTGAGGAGCTGTCTGCTCCGGCGAGCCCCAGGCCTTGTTCTATCGAAGCAGGTGCTCCCAATAAGCTCTGCTCCGGCAAGCTTGCCGGGGAACGTCAAGCTTCGGCTGAGCCCCAGATTCTAGCCATAGAAGCTGATGTTCCCACAGCCGCAGACATGCCTTTAGTTTTTGTTGTCGAACCACGAGCTCCGACATGGGCGCAGCAGATCGTCTGTTTCCTCCAGACAGGAGAACTTCCCGAAGAGCAAGAAGAAGCGGAAAGAGTAGCCCGGCGGTCCGGTATGTACCAGTTTGTTGACAGCACACTTTACAGAAGAGGACGCAATGGGGTGAAATTGAAGTGTATCCAACGGGAAGACGGACAGAAGCTGTTGGCGGAGATACATGGAGGCATATGTGGTCACCACATTGGCGCAAGAGCACTTGCCAGCAAAGCATTCCGGCAAGGTTTCTTCTGGCCGACAGCCCTCCAGGATGCAACTGCACAAGTAACCAAGTGTGAAGCGTGCCAGTTCCATTCCAAGCAGATACACCAACCAGCTCAAGCTCTCCAGACGATCCCTTTGTCCTGGCCCTTTTCGGTCTGGGGGCTCGATATCCTCGGCCCCTTTCCCCGAGCTGCCGGGGGCTTTGAGTACTTGTACGTCGCAATCGACAAGTTCACAAAGTGGCCGGAAGTGGAACCGGTGAGGAAGGTGACAGCTCAGTCCGCGATCAAATTCTTCAGGTCGATTGTTTGCCACTTCGGGATCCCTAACAGGATCATCACCGACAACGGTACGCAATTCACGAGCCACGCCTTCATGCAGTACATCCAAGACCTCGGCGCCAAGACGTGCTTCGCTTCTGTTGCGCATCCCAGGAGCAACGGTCAAGCGGAGAGGGCCAATGCCGAGGTGCTGTGCGGGCTCAAGACTAGAAGCTTTGACAGGCTGCACAAGTGCGGACGGAACTGGATCAAGGAGCTGCCAATGGTTCTTTGGTTGATCAGAACGACAATAAATCGAGCCACTGGCCAGACACCATTTGCTCTAGTCTATGGAGCAGAAGCAGTTACCCCCACGGAACTCGTATACGGGTCACCTCGAGTGCTCGCTTATGATGAGCTTGAGCAAGAGCGGTCGCGTGAAGATGACGCGCCGCTCCTTGAGGAGGATCGTATTCAGGCTGCTGTGCGAGCCGCTCGCTACCAGCAAGCTTTGCGTCGCTATCATAGCCGCAAAGTTAGAGCCAGAAGCTTCGAGGAAGGCGACCTTGTTCTTCGGCACGTTCAGTCGGCTAAGAATCACAACAAGTTGACGCTGAAGTGGGAAGGCCCTTACCGGGTGAAACGAGTCACGAGGCCCGGCGCCGTCCGCCTCGAGACCGAAGATGGCACTCCGGTGAGCAACTCCTGGAATATTGAGCATCTTCGTAAGTTTTACCCATAAGGCGCGGTTGTCGGACCCTGTCCGGTAACCAACCTTTTGTACAAGTCTTGCCGCTGTTGCATGTAATCCTTTGTACAAAGCCAGGCGCAGACCCTGAGCAGCAGATAATGAAGCACTGGCGCCCTAAGTTTTAGCATGCATGCTGAGTCGAGTCTCGTCCTTGGTTAGGGTTGATAGTGCCTAACTATCGCTAACCCCTAGCTTAGAGGTCGATTCTGCGTCCTGTTTCCTGTTCTTTCCCTTGGTTCGCAGGGATTGCATATCCTAGCTGGGCCGCTCGAGGACGAAGAAGGGGAGAAGGACGAGCCAGCACCTACATCCCGGCAAGCTAAAGTTGCCGGGGGATGCAAGTGCAAGGATTCGCCCGCGGCAAGCCAGAGTTGCCGGGGGCTGCAATCTCAGATAAGTTTTTGCATCCCTTATCATGCATTCTCTTATGGACTGAGGAATACGAAAACCTTGCTTCCTCCTAAAAGCTACCGTGCTCTCCTAAACGACAAGCCCCAGAGCGCGTTCCTGGGGCCCCTTTTTGATAGTAGCCGCGGCGGCAAAGGGAGGAAACGAGGGGCCAGAACCCGCCTTCTCCCTGCCTCCGCCAAGGGCGTGAGAGAGGTCGAGGGGCGCGGGAAGACGGCAGGGCCTGTTGCCGGGCGAGGAAGTGTCTATCTTAACGATGTAAAGGATTCGCTCCTTGCCACGGGTTGTACCCGCGAGACAAATGGTCCGGGAAACATCCCCTTTTCATTAAAAACATTCCGCTCAGGTACAGTTCATAGAGAATGAAAAACATGAAAGATGGGATTACAAGATTTAAACGCAACTAAGGCCCGAGGGCTTACAAGCTAAAAAGAGATAAGGTGCCCGTAATCCCTTTTTTGTCTCTCTCCTCAGGAGGTAGGGCAAGGAGGCGAGAAGGGAAAAAGGGGCGCCTAGGCGAGCTACGGGTGGCAGAAGACACCAACAGAACATCCGGGGCTCCGCCCGGGGGCTCCGGAGGCTGGATGGTGACGGCGGCGCTGAAAGCGGAGCTCGAAGATGAGGCAGCGGGGCGTCAACAAGCTGTCGAGGGCATCAAGCCCTCGTACTCCGAGTTGACGGCCTTGCCACCAGCCTCTTCCCCTTCGACAGCCTCGCCACTCCGGCCGCCCGAGAAGACAAAGCCCCGGCAAGAGGAGCTTGCCGGGCCGGAGAGAAAACCCCCGGTGATCGTCGCCGAGAGCAAGGGTGATGACGGCGTCTAGAGCGAAGCTGGAAGATGAGGCGGCGGAACGTCAGCACGCTGTCGAAGACGACGCGTACTCCGACTTCGTGGCCTTGCCGCCCGCCCTCTTCCTCTTCCGTAGCCTCCCTACGCCAGCCGGCCAAGGAGACGACCCCGGGGAGTTCACGGAGCCAGCGACGCGGATGATGGGGTCGCCGGTGCCACGCGAAACTGCGACCGGCGCCTAGTCGGACCCGTCATCCCGACGACCGCTACCCTCGTCGTCGCTGTCGCTCCCCTCCTCGTCGCTCTCGCTCGAGGAGGAGCCCTCGCTGTCAGAGGAGCTATCCACGCAACACCGAGCCCGGGTGCCAAGTCCCCGAAGACCTTGACGGAGAGGAGATCGCCCTCCATTAACTTAAAATGGAGGGTGAACCCTTCCATCAAGCTGTGGATACGGGCGAACGACTTCCACCCTCGGCCAAGATACATTACGCTGGGGGCTGGGGACTCGACGTGGACTCGCGTACCACTGATCCCGCAGCCCCTCATGCGCAGTCTCAGCGTCTCGGGTTGTTCCACCTCCAGCACGCTCATGAAGGGAGCAGGGAGGCGGAGGCGCGGCGAGGCGCCCGACGCAGCCTGATGATGAACTCGCAGGGGTCGTTCCCGAGGTGAACCGCTGTGAGAAGAGGGGCCGCTGGCGGAGGCGAGGCCGGCGCGTTGCCCCGTCCGCCTCGTCCCCGAGCACCTCGGCCCCGTCCACGACCTCGTCCACGACCTCGCCCCCTCCCCCTTCCCCTTACGGCTGGCTCCGCCACCGCGGATGCAAGGGGAGTAGGGGCGCGCTGCCTAGCGGCGACCCTCGCCGCCATCGACGAAGAACCAGGGTTCCCTTTCTCCATGCCAGATGAAGAGAGGGGATCAGAAGCCGAAGAAAAGAAGAGATGAAGGAGTGCGGATTTCCGTCGCCCCCTCTCGCAATCAGCCACTCAGCCAATCAAAGCGGAGGAAGAGCAAGCGACTGGGGGCCGACCCGCTACCTCGATGTAACGCCCCCGATGCAACTTGCCATATTTGTAATCCAACTCTTGCCATTTTCGGCTATGTGCTATGTTATTTCCCTCCGTGGTTGGGTTCTCTTCGTTTTGCATTTTGGTCATGTCATGCATTTCATATCATGTCATCATGTGCATCGCATTCGCATACGTGTTCGTCTCATAAATCCGAGCATCTTTCCCGTTGTCCGTTTTGCAATCCGGCGCTCCTATGTTCCCCGGCGTCCCCTTTTACATTTCTTCGTGAGCGGGTATTAAACATTCTCGGAGTGAACCGAGGTTTGACATGTGGCCTCGGTATAGCACCGGTAGACCGCCTGTCAAGTTTCGGGTCAATCGGAGTTCGTTTGGTACTCCAACGGTTAACCGGGTAACCGTGAAGGCCTCGTGTGTGTTGCAGCCCAACACCCCTTCAAAACAGCCCAATAACCCATCTAAGTCACTCCCATGTCCTCCGCCGTTCGATCACGATCGCGTGGGCGAAAACCGCACTCCATTTGGAGCTTCCTAGCCCCCTCTAGCTATAAATATGTGCACCCCTCCGTCAAATCCGGGTCCAAAACCCTAGCCGCCGCTCCCCTCCGCGCCGCCGGACACGTCCGGGCGGAGCCGGACGCGTCCACCGCCGCGCGCAGCCAACGGGAGCCCGCCACGTGTCGTCGCCGTCTCCTCCACCGCGCCGGCCCGCCGAGGCCCGCTCCCGGCCCCCACGGGCCCGCGCCCGGCCGCCGCCCCATCGCGCGTCCCCGTCGCCTGGTCGCCACCTCCCGCGCCCGGCCGCCGCCCCATCGCGCGTCCCCGCTGCCTGGTCGCCGCCTCCCGCGCCTCGGGCCGCCGCCGCGTCGCCGGCGCCCCGCCGCGGGTCGCCCCCGCCGCCGTTCCGCCGCAGCGCCGCCCGCCGCCCTCCGCGCGTCGCCGGTGACCGCCGCGCCGCCCTCGCCACCGGCCGGCACCGCCGCCGTCGCCCCTGCGCCGCCCGCGCGCCACCTCGCCGGCGCCCGGCCCCGCCTCGGCCCGATCCAGATCTGGATCCCGCGCCCGTTGACCTCTCCCCCTCCTTTTTTTCACTAAGTCATTTAATTTTTGCATCATCCTCACATGTTCTATCTGCCATAACTTTGCATCTGTAGCTCCGTTTCACGCGTATAATATGTCATTTTGTTCGTATCGAAGAGTACATCATTTCTTTACATTGCACCTTTTTCATTTGAAGTCAGCTTTATGCCCGAAATGCTGTTAGAAAAGGGCTAGTTGTTGTTAGTTGCTGGATCTTATCTGAACATGCACTTTTGTCATTTTTTCCATGATTGATGTGTACCTCCTATGAAGTTGAGTCCTACATGAGTTTTGTAATATGCCATGTTACCTATCCAGAGGATTTTGCTATGTATTTTTTTGATGCTTGAGGTGGCTAGAAATTGCATGCAAAGTAGGGATGATGATATTGCTGTTTTCAGAGACCTAGTGATTTCACTAAGTCCCTGACTTTTGTTATTATCATGCCATGTATTCATGTTGTTTCTGAGAGATCCATGCATAATTTGAGCATGATCAGTAAGGGAGTTTTTAACTTGAGTATTTGCTCTATCCATCCATGCCTTTGTTTGCAATTATGGAGTGCCATAGCTTGAGTCAATCGAGCTCTACTTTTGCTTCAAAATGTTGCTGGCAGATTGTTTACGTGTTATTCAATTTTGCCAAGCTTGGTGTAGTTGATCCTTGCTTGATATGATGTTATTCTTGCCATGTCTAGTTACTATGACATGTCTTCTTGATGTATGTATGCTTAGTTTATCATGACTTGCTCTGCAGTGAGTGCATCAAGCTCACGAACATGCCTAGTCGTTATTAGTTTTCTGCCATGTCCAGTTTTCTACTGTCTGAAACCTGTAACGAAACTTGCTTATTTGACATGGGTGTAATCATATTTTCTGATCCTTTTTGGCTTCTGGTCAGTAAGGGACTTTTGTCAAGTGCTTTGAGTAGATTCATGCCATGCCTTATTTTGCTATGTTCTGAACCTGTAGCATGTTGTTTCGTTGCTCTGAACTTGTCATCCTGATGTTGTTTTCCTGACTTGCTGTTATTTCACTAAGTCTGTGAATCTGTTATAAGTTGTACTTTTGCCATGCTTGTTTGAACCTGTTATGATGTGTATTAGCCGTATCTCAGTGTTCATCTTTTGTCGTGCATCTTGAGTAGATTACTGTCATATGCTTTGTTGCCATGTTTGGGTGCAGTAGCTTAATTATTTAGTGCTTGCTAAGTAGCATCATGCTGTTTATGGCAGATTCGTGTCATTCCGGAGCTTGCATACGCATTGCATATCACCTCTCGCATATCATGCCATGTTTTGCATCATATTGCTTGCGCATTGCATCGTGGTTGATTTTGGTTCCTTTGCTTGTTCTCTTGTCTTGGGTAGAGCCGGGAGACGAGTACGTGAACGAGGAACCTGTTGAGAACGCTTACGAGGACCAAGCTTTCGACAACTCTGAGAACCTTGCAGGCAAGATGACCATACCCTCGAAATCACTTCTATCTTTGCTAGCTAGATTGCTCGCTCTTTTGCTATGCCTATGCTGCGATACCTACCACTTGCCTTATCATGCCTCCTATATTGCCATGTCAGCCCCTAACCATCCATGTCCTAGCAAACCGTTGTTTGGCTATGTTACTGCTTTGCTCAGCCCCTCTTATAGCGTTGCTCGTTGCAGGTGAAGATGAAGTTTGTTCCTTGTTGGAACATGGACTTGTTGTTCCTTGTTGGAACATGTTTACTTGTTGGGATATCACAATACCTCTTATTTAATTAATGCATCTATATACTTGGTAAAGGGTGGAAGGCTCGGCCTTATGCCTGGTGTTTTGTTCCACTCTTGTCACCCTAGTTTCCGTCATACCGGTGTTATGTTCCCGGAGTTTGCGTTCCTTACACGGTTGGGTGATTTATGGGACCCCCTTGACAGTTCGCTTTGAATAAGACTTTTCCAGCAAGGCCCAACATTGGTTTTACCATTCGCCACCTAGCCTTTTTCCCTTGGGTTCTGCAGACTCAAGGGTCATCTTTATTTTAAACCCCCGGGCCAGTTCTCCTTCGATTGCTGGTCCAAACTAGAACCCTTTGCAGCGCCACCTCGAGGCAACTCGAGGGCTGGTTTTAGTTGTACGGAGTGTTCATCCGGATGTGCCCTGAGACCGAGATATGTGCAGCTCCTATCAGGATTTGTCGGCACAATCGGGCGGCTTTGCTGGACTTGTTTTATTGCTGTTGAAATGTCTTGTAGTCCGGGATTCCGAGATTGATCGGGTCTTCCCGGTAGAAGGAATATCCTTCGTTGACCGTGAGAGCTTATCATGGGCTAAGTTGGGACACCCCTGCAGGGTATTATCTTTCGAAAGCCGTGCCCGCGGTTATGAGGCAGATGGGAATTTGTTGATGTCCGGTTGTAGAAAACCCGAAGTTGACCTTAACTAAAACACATCAACCGCGTGTGTAACCGTGATGGTCTCTTCTCGGCAGGGTCCGGGAAGTGAACACGGTTGTTGGAGTTATGTCTGACGTAGGTTGTTTCAGGATCACCTCTTGATCACTTCTAGCTTCACGACCGTGCTTTGCCTTCTCTTCTCGCTCTCTTTTGCGCTGTAGCCACCATATGCTAGTCGCTTGCTGCAGCTCCACCTCACTATCCTTTTCCCACCTTTAAGCTTAAATAGTCTTGATCTCGCGGGTGTGAGATTGCTGAGTCCCCGTGACTCACAGATATTATCACCTCAGTTGCAGGTACCAACGATGTCAGTGCTGATGACGCGACCGAGCTCACTTGGGAGTTCGATGAGGAACATGGCCGTTACTATGTTTCTTTTCCAGATGATCAGTAGTGGAGCCCAGTTGGGTGATCCGGGGATCTGTTTAGCATTTGGGGTAGTCTTCTTCCATTTTGGTACCGTAGTCGGACCTTGAGTGTAATCTGTTTGATGGATGTTATTTATGTACTTGTGTGAAGTGGCGATTGTAAGCCAACTATGTATCTTTCCCCTTTATTTATTACATGGATTGTGTGAAGATTACCTCACTTGCGACATTGCTTTCAATGCGGTTATGCCTCTAAGTCGTGCCTCGACACGTGGGAGATATAGCCGCATCGAGGGCGTTACACTCGACCCACGACGGCCCGGCTCCCTGCCTCCACCGCCGCGACCCCAAGTGCATGGAGACCACGTGGCAGACGCGCAGAGCCGAGGCGACGGGTGGGGCGACCTCTCCCCACCCCGCGATCGTGGGGAACGGATGCCCCGAAAACCGCGCCTCGACCCCGTTCGTTCGTCGAACCGCGCCTCCACGTCTCCCCCCACTTATGGAGGAAGCACGACCCGCCCTCTTTATCGTGATTTGACGCATGCCTGCGGGCCTCAGCCTCGCGCACGCCGCCCACGTCACGCACGCCTCTCCCCACGCCGCCGCGTTCGACCCGTGCCACTTGGGGAAGGCACGACGGACGCGGAGTTAAGATGCAGCGTGACCCAGGCCGCGCGTGCCCGTGCACTGCTTTGGGCCTGGCCCAACAGCGCTCGGCACCGTGTGTGGCCCAGGCCCGGGGGCTCCTGTCGGTGTACTAAATTAGGGGTACCTTAGTACCCCGAACTTGTGCACGGGCAGTCGCAGCACCCTGCGGCAAGGCTTGCCAGGGGAATGCCAAGACCCTCCACGGTCCCTTTCTGGGCCGAGCAAGAACAAAGTACTTGAGCCAAGAAGGCGAGGCCCCGGCAAGAGGAGCTTGCCGGGCCGAAGAGGCAAGGCCCTGGCAAGAGGAGCTTGCCGGGACGACCAGCTGACGAACCAAGACCCCGGCAAGAGGAGCTTGCCGGGAAGGCCAACCAAGGCATCTCGAGAAAGCTCACCGCGACGCGCCTCGCGTCCCGGCCAGGCCTGGCGAGCGGCAAGTTCCCAGGCGCGGCAAGACAGCCACCGCGGCGAGCCACTCGCCGCGACAAGTCACCACCTTAGGCCTACGCTCCAGCTCACCCACCCACGCGTCACTCTGGGGCTTTCCCAGAGGCACGTGGCGGGGCGCTGTGCAGCCGGAGGCATGCGGTGGCATACGACGCTGACAATATTGCCATCGTGGCAAACGGGGGCGCCCCTAACGGTCCACTTCGGCAATGTTTGGGCGACCCAGACAGGCATTTAATGCCCTTGTCCCCTGCCGTCAGAGTTAGGTGCGATAGCACTGTGCAACCACTGTACGCACAGTCCTTTACCATTTTTACCCTCATCTGCGCAGCCACCTGTGGGTAACCCCTTGTGCTATAAAAGGAGGCCCATGCGCACGTAGGAGGGGAGGAGGGGGGTAGAGATCTATCCACGTCCAGCTTCAAGCTTACTGTAGCACCTTGCGCTCTCAGGCAAGAACCCAATACAATCAGACAAGCAGCAGTAGGGTTTTACGCATCCGTGCGCCCCGAAGCTGGGTAAAATCGTTTGTGTGTGTGTCGCCTCAATCCGCTCTTCGTGCAGCCTCCGCCCCCCGCCGAACCGGGAAGGGGCTCCGTCCCCATAGGTGTTCGAGGAGGCCGATTTCCCCCGACACCCCTGAACCAGGCTTCAATGACGACGAGTCCGGCGCGCAAATTGTCTTCGGCATTGCAAGGCGGGTTCCTCCTCCAAGTACTTCATAGAAGATTGTAAACACTAAAGATTGTGCCCGGCTCTGCAAAATAAGTTTCCACATATTGCCATAGAGAGAATAATATTTGCACAAATCTAATCTGCTGACGTATTCCGTAGTGTGACATCATACTACGGCCAAGCCTTTATTCGAATCGGTTTTACTCCCCCACCTCAGCGCGTTTCGTGAGGCGGTTTCCTTGGCACGTCTTGTCAAAGCAGAGATCGTGTCCCCTTATTTACGGGATGTCGTTTTTTCATAGCTTGACTCTATGCGGGATCTAAACTCCCTTACCTTTGACAGGCTTGGCAGGTGAGGTCCGGACCGATTAATTATCTGGCTCCTTTACCCGAAGACCCAGCCAATGCTCGCTTAGCGGAGCTGCTGGCTACGGCACCTTATGTGATGCCAGAGAAGAAGGTCAAGAAGAAGACCACAGGGACTCGAAAGAGTGCCCGGCGTCTGGAGGTGTCGGATTCATCGTCCGACGAATCCGAGACGCACTCGTCCCCTGAAGATGAGGAGGAGGAAGAAGAAACCTCTCCCCCTCCAGCGGGGGGAGGAAAGAAGAGGAAGGACGCCCCAATGGGGGAGGCCGAAGGGTCCAAGAAGGGCAAGACCCTCCCTCCGGACTACTCCACCGACGCCGACGAGGGCGAAGAGGAGTGGCCGCACAGGGCCAAGCGCCCAGCGGAATCGTAAGTATTCGGATACCAGAGTAACTCATAGCATTCCTTTGTTGCACAACTTTTCCTTATGTCGAATATAATTGTGCAGCCCGCCCAAGGCCGGGCTCGACGAGTCGTCGAGCGGCTCTCTGGATTCATCAGACGTGAATTCGGTTCCGCCCGCTACCTCCCCCCGTGCTGCAGACGACGCAGAAGTGGCGTCACAACAAGTTCCGGGCCAAGAGGAGGTGGTCCTAGAGGAGCCGCGAGGTGACCTCCCGGACTCCAGGAGTAAGGGGGACAAGACCCCCAGGGTTCTAAGTCAGGCTTTGCGCTGGACACCGCGCCGGAATCCTCAACGGTTCCGGACTGCGGCAGGCGACCTCCTTCTAAGAGGAGTAAGCCTACTATGCCGGCGGCCTCCATCCAACCGGAGGCGCCGGATAATCTGCTGGAGGTGCGCAAGGGCGCCTCCATCGACGAGGAGCACTGCACTATTATGAGTGCGGTAATCCAGAAGGTTCAGTCCGCCAAGAGAAGACTGACTGAAGCTTGTGCCAGCCTTCTAACAGTCTTTGAGGTAAGTAAAAATATGTAAAAATATTACCGCATAGACAGTAGCCCCTGATGCTCTATTTGCTGTTCGGAAAGAAAAGACGAATAGATGATCTCATAAATTTCGCAGGAGTCTAACAGAAAAGAGTCAATATGCGTATGCAGGCTTCACTGCTAGCGACCGCCGCACTGACTGCGGAGGTGGGTGCCCTGAAGCAGGGCCTCGAGCGGTCCGAGCAAGAGCTCGGCCTTGCCAAGTGGCAGCTCGAGGAGAAGGAAGGTAAGATATACCTTAAAAAATATATACATAAAAAGAGGCAATTGCAAGGAATGACAGGATTATGCTGCTTATTGTAGGGGCCACAACTGAGGTGGCGACCCTCAAGCAGGCGCTGTCCGAGGCCGAGAAGAGAGCGACCACTGAGCGCACCAAGCAAGAGAAGTTTGAGGCGCAGGTCGGCGAGGCGCGGCAAGAGCTTCAGGCTCTCAAGAAAAAACATGAGAATTTGGAGCTTGACTCGAAGACGCAGGCGTCCGAGCTCGCGGCGGCCATCGAGACTGCCAAGTCGGCCAAGGCCGAATCCCACAAGGCCCTCCAGCAGTTGGATGTGGTGAAAAACATAGCGGCGGGTAAGGCATTCTTTAGGCAGAGCAAACATACAAAAGTAAGCTACTTGTTACTTACCCGAATCCGGAGCTCTCCAGGAGCGTTCGCAGATCTTCCCCGGAGCGTATCCGATGCCGCCGCGTTCTACCGAGCTGAGGAGGGCAGCTCGACGGAGAAGGTGTTCTGGTCTTAGTATTCTGAGGCCAGAGAACCTGTGCCCTTGAGCGACCAGCTGAAGCAGCTGGTCGAGCTCCACAAGGCGGCCAAACAGGCCATGAAGGGCCTCATAGTTCGGCTGTGGCCTGGAGAGGCCCTGCCTGGGAGCTACTTCGGGCTGGTGCGGCGGCTGGTGGAATCCTGTCCAAGGCTCGAGGTCATCAAGCGCTCTGTCTGGATCGAAGGCGCCCAGAGGGCCCATGCGCGTGCTAAGGTGCACTGGGGTAAGCTGGACGGTGAGAACCTTGTGAGGGACGGGCCACCGCCGGGGAAAGAGCATCGCAAGCCCGAGAACTATTATAAGGATGTTCTGAAGGGTGCCCGCCTTATGGCGGATGAATGTACCAGGGATGTAATTTTTGAGTAAACTCGCTCGTATTGTCCTGTGCGCTGAAAACTTGTTCATATGCGCTAAGCAATGCTTGTTGAATTTAAAATATTACTTTCTGTGCGGCCGTTTATCAAAAATTGAGAGATGGCCAGTCGTCGGCTTCTACCCCCATGCCACTAGTGCTGGGGTGTTCGCGATAAACCTGAGCGCTCTTTTTCCCATGTTTGGGTCCTTCGAGGGAGGCGCTCAGCACAACGAACAAGGCAATCGGACTATAATGCTTGAACACTCTCACTTAGCCATAGAACTCTATAATTTTAAATTTCGGCGAAGCCCCTAGTATTCGGAAGACCGAGTTCGGGGTGCTATCCACGCCTTGGCCGGACAAATCCAGTTCCTCGCTCTAAGCGGCATAAGTCTTTAGGGACTCGAAAAACCTCTCGAATAGCGACCGGTCTCTCGCTTCATCATGACTGTCAGTTTTAGCTTTCTCTACTGAGGTGCTCAGCCCAGCTCAACTGTGGCACAATCGCAGTAGTTCTCCTAGTGCTACCTTAGCCGATATAGCGGAACGTAAGGCACCAAAACATAGGAGCCGGGCAAACCCAACTATTGACCCAAGACATGATTCAGAGCCGATGCATATAATGCTATAAGTTCGTGGTGCCGCACTTGTTAAAGTGTTCGGACTTCTCACACCATATTGAGGGGTACTGAAGCCCCTGGCGTATTTGCCGTACCACAGTGTACGGGTGCAACATGTCATCAATGAACATATATTCATAAAAAAAAGGTAATTCAAAAATAGATAGAAGCTATGCATTGTTTATTAAAAATGCTGCGATCGAAGCAGAACGATACAAAGATGAGCAAAAGGTTGGACTATTTAACATGTCCGGTCCAGGGGCAGGCCGCGGAATTGTATGCAAAAATAGGTATACTCTCGTAATAGAGACCACCTGGAAGTTCCATAATGCGGCATAGCTTGTCTGCATCCCTGGTTCTTGCATCGTTTGTGCGGCAGTTGAATTGCCGAACAGGTCGTCCGAAGTGTGGAGTCCTGAAAGTAAGAGAAGATTAAAGAAAGGATTTGGCAGCCCCTAGTATGGTTTAAGCCGTGTTTTGGGCATGCCGTGATGATGCCCCTCCCCCTGTGCCCATGGTATTTCGAGAGCGTAGTTATGTACGCGAAGTACTGGTTTCACTATGTCACGAGGGCTGGGGTTGGGGCCGCATTACTACGCCTGCTCAGGACGTGCCAGGCGGTCTTGTTGTAGGTTACTCCGGGCGCGCTTGACAGTGTCCGGCCTTTTAACGGCCAGACTGGAGAACTGCCTAGAAAGGCTGCTTTGAACTTCCGCTGCAAGGGCCGCCGTGTGCTCCTCCGTTCGAAGGGAGTGTTCGGTGTTTCCATTGACCGTGATTACTCCTCGAGGGCCTGGCATCTTGAGCTTGAGGTATGCGTAGTGTGGTACCGCATTGAATTTTGCAAATGCGGTTCGCCCGAGCAGTGCGTGATAGCCCCTGCGGAACCGGACTATGTCGAAGATTCACTCCTCGCTTCGGAAATTATCCGGAGATGCGAAGACCACTTCAAGTGTGACTGAGCCTGTACAGTTGGACTCTACACCTGGTATGATGCCTTTAAAGGTCGTTTTGGTGGGATTAATCCTTGAGGGATCTATGCCCATTTTCTGCACTGTATCCTGGTAAAGCAGGTTCAGGCTGCTGCCGCCATCCATAAGGACTCTTGTGAGATGAAATCCGTCAATAATTGGGTCTAGAACCAATGCAGCGAACCCGCCATGACGGATGCTAGTGGGATGGTCCCTTCGATCAAAACTGATCGGGCAGGACGACCATGGGTTGAACTTTGGGGCGACTGGCTCCATCGCGTATACGTCCCGTAACGCACGCTTCTGCTCCCTCCTGGGGATGTGGGTTGCGTATATCATGTTCACCGTCCGCACTTGTGGGGGAAAACCCTTCTATCCACTGTTGTTCGGTGGCCTGGGCTCCTCCTCGTCGTCGCTACGCAGCCACTTGTCTCTATTTTCGTCATTTAACTTGCCTGTCTGCTTGAACACCCAACAATCCCTGTTGTTGTGATTGGCTGGCTTTTCGGGGGTGCCATGTATCTGGAACAAGCGGTCGAGTATTCGGTCCAAACTGGACGGGCCCTGAGTATTTCTTTTGAATGGCTTTTTCCGCTGACCGGATTTGTAGCCTCTGAATCCGGCATTGACTGCCGTATCCTCGTTGCTGTCGCTGTTAATGCGGCGCTTTTGCTTGTTCCGACGCGACCTGCCTCTTTTGTCCTTGGTGTCCGAATTACCAAGGTTTTTGGTTAAGTTATTGCTACGAGCTAGGCAGCTGTCTTCTCCCGCGCAAAAGTGGGTCATGAGTGTCGTGAGGGCTGCCATAGATTTCGGGTTTTCCTGTCCAAGGTACCGGGCAATCCACTCGTCGCGGATATTATGCTTGAAGGCTGCTAGGGCCTCTGCGTCTGGACAGTCGACTATTTGGTTTTTCTTTGTTAGGAACCGTGTCCAGAATTGCCTGGCCGATTCCTATGGCTGCTGAATGATGTGGCTTAGGTCATCGGTGTCCGGTGGTCGCACATAGGTACCCTGGAAATTGTCGAGGAATGCGGCTTCCAGGTCCTCCCAAGAATCGATTGATTCTACCGACAAGCTGTTAAGCCAATGCCGGGCTGGTCCCTTAAGTTTGAGTGGGAGGTATTTGATGGCGTGTAGATCATCCCCGTGGGCCATGTGGATATGAAGGAGGTAGTCCTCGATCCATACCGCAGGGTCTGTTGTGCCATCATATGATTCGATGTTCACGAGTTTGAAACCCTCAAGGATTTTATGATCCATTACTTCATCTGTGAAGCATAGTGGGTGTGCGGCGCCTCTGTATTGGGCTATATCATGACGTAGCTCAAACGAGCTTTGTCTATTGAGTTCGGCCCGGCCAGATTTATTGTATCCGGAGTGACAATCACCGTCACGTGCCGTGGGGCGCCCATGCGATCCGTAGATCGATCTTGTTTGCCTTGCCTTGTCCTCCAGTATGTCTCGCAGGTCTGGCGCATTTTCCCATGCCTTAGTATGTTTTGAGCGGCGCCGGGGCGCGGCTTGAGTGGAGGGCCGAGAGACCTCTCTGTCACGGCCACGAGGTGGCCGGTCGGCCATGTCATGCGCTGGTGATGTAGGTTTAGCTGCTTCCTCCTCTAATCGGGGTAGCAGTCTGCGCTTTGGGTAGCTCTTGGTGGGGCGTTCGAGTTCATACTCTTCGGCCGCAAGGACTTCTATCCATCTGTCGGCTAGCAAATCTTGATCAGCTCTAAGCTGTTGCTGCTTTTTCTTGAGGCTGCTCGCCGTGGCCATAAGCCTGCATTTAAAACGCTATTGTTCGACGGGATCCTCTGGCACGACGAATTCGTCGTCGTCGAGGCTTGCCTCATCTTCGGAGGGAGGCATATAATTATCATCCTCGACCTCTCTGTCTGCCGCTCTCTCATGAGGGCTGGCTTCTCTGTCCTCCTGTGCTGAATCTTGCTGGAGGGGGTGTTCTTTGGCGCTATCCGGAGTATTATTATCTCCTGTGCCGGAATCACCGTTTTTGCTTTGGCGGGATTTAGAGCGGCGCCGCTGACGCCGGCGCTTGGGCTGTTTCTTGGAGGGGTCATCCTCCGCTGTTCCATTGCCATCGCCTTCTTTTGGGGTGTCCACCATGTATATGTCATACGATGAGGTGGCTTTCCAGTGCCCTATAGGCGTTGGTTCTTGATCGTCTCCTGCATCGGCGTCCATACCGTCGATGTCTTCGGAGTCGAAGTCGAGCATGTCGGTTAAGTCATCGACAGTGGCTACAAAGTGGGTGGTGGGTGGGCTTTGAATTTCTTCATCGTCTATATCCCAACCTTGCTGACCATAGTCCGGCCAGGGCTCTCCTGATAAAGAGAGAGACTTTAGTGACTTCAGAATATCACCAAAGGGCGAGTGCTGAAAGATGTCCGCGGCGGTGAACTCCATGATCGGCGCCCAATCGGATTCGATCGGCAGGGGCGCGGAGGGCTCGGAGTCCGGGGTGGAGTCCGGCGCTTTGGGGTCGCGGGCTTCGCAGAGGATAAAGCTGGTGCTCGGCTCAATCGTCGTAGGGATTGCAGCCCCCGAGGCGGTGTCCAACCATCCGTCCTCGATTGGCGTGGTTGGCTCCGAATTGTGGGTCGGAGCTGACACGGGTGCAGCCTCCAGGGCACTGTTTGGCGGCAGAGCTAGATCATGCTCATCATGACAGTGCGGCGCGCCCGGCTGTGGCTCGAATCCGTCGAAGATCAGATCTCCGCGGATATCAGCCGTGTAGTTTAATCTTCCGAACCTGGCCTGATGGCCAGGGGCGTAGCTTTCGATCTGCTCCATATGGCCAAACGGGTTGGCCTGCAGTGCGAAGCCACCGAAGACGAAGATCTGTCTGGGGGAAAAGTCTCATCCAGGACTGCATCGCTGTTGATGATCGTAGGAGCCATCGGGCCTAAAAGCGACGACACAGAGGAACTCTCAATGAAAGCACCAATGTCGGTGTCAAAACCGGCGGATCTCGGGTAGGGGGTCCCGAACTGTGCGTCTAGGCGGATGGTAACAGGAGACGAGGGACACAATGTTTTACCCAGGTTCGGGCCCTCTTGATGGAGGTAAAACCCTACGTCCTACTTGATTAATATTGAAGATATGGGTAGTACAAGACTAGACCTACCACGAGATCAAGGAGGCTAAACCCTAGAAGCTAGCCTATGGTATGATTGTTGTATGTTGTGTGTTGTCCTACGGACTAAAACCCTCCGGTTTATATAGACACCGGAGAGGGTTAGGGTTACACAAAGTCGGTTACAATGGTAGGAGATCTAAATATCCGCATCGCCAAGCTTGCCTTCCACGCCAAGGAAAGTCCCTTCCTGACACGGGACGGAGTCTTCAATCTTGTATCTTCATAGTCCAGGAGTCCGGCTGAAGGTATAGTCCGGCCATCCGGACACCCCCTAATCCAGGACTCCCTCAACGTCCATTTTCCATCATGCTTTTATATCGATATTTATTGCATTATGGGCTGTTATTACACGTTATGTCATAATACTTATGCCTATTCTCTCTTATTTTACAAGGTTTACATGAAGAGGGAGAATGCTGGCAGCTGGAATTCTGGGCTGGAAAAGGAGCAAATATTAGAGACCTATTCTGCACAACTCCAAAAGTCCTGAAACTCCACGAAAGTTATTTTTAGAATTAATAAAAATACTGAGGAAAGAAAATACCAGAGGGGGGCCACCCACCGTCCACGAGGGTGGGGGCGTGCCCTACCCCCCTGGGCGTGCCCCGTGCCTCGTGGGCCCCCTAGGAGCCCTCCGGTGCCCATCTTCTGCTATATGAAGTTTTTTACCCTGCAAAAAATCATAAGCAAGCTTTCGGGACGAGACACCGCCGCCACGAGGCGGAACCTTGGCGGAACCAATCTAGGGCTCCGGCAGAGCTGTTCTGCCGGGGAAACATCCCTATGGGAGGGGGAAATCATCACCATCGTCATCATCATCAATCCTCTCAGCGGGAGGGGGTCAATCTCCATCAACATCTTCACCAGCACCATCTCCCCTAAAACCCTAGTTCATCTCTTGTATCCAATCTTTGTCGCAAAACCTCAGATTGGTACCTGTGGGTTGCTAGTAGTGTTGATTACTCATTGTAGTTGATGCTAGTTGGTTTATTTTGTGGAAGATCATATGTTCAGATCCTTTATGCATATTAATACCCCTCTGATTATGAACATGAATATGATTTGTGAGTAGTTACGTTTGTTCCTGAGGACACGAGAGAAGTCTTGCTATAAGTAGTCATGTGAATTTGGTATTCATTCGATATTTTGAAGAGATGTATGTTGTCTCTCCTCTAGTGGTGTTATGTGAACGTCTACTACATGACACTTCACCATTGTTTGGGACTAGAGGAAGGCATTGGGAAGTAATAAGTAGATGATGGGTTGCTAGAGTGACAGAAGCTTAAACCCTAGTTTATGCGTTGCTTCATAAGGGGCTGATTTGGATCCATATGTTTCATGCTATGGTTAGGTTTACCTTAATTCTTCTTTCGTAGTTGCGGATGCTTGCGAGAGTAATTTATCATAAATGGGATGTTTGTCCAAGGCAGGGCAGTACCCAAGCACCGGTCCACCCACATATCAGATTATCGAAGTAACGAACGCGAATCATATGAGCGTGATGAAAACTAGCTTGACGATAATTCCCATGTGTCCTCGGGAGCGTTTTCCTTTATATAAGAGTTTGTCCAGGCTTGTCCTTTGCTACAAAAAGGATTGTGCCACCTTACTGCACCTTATTTACTTCTGTCACTTGTTACCCGTTACGAATTACCTTATCACAAAACTATCTGCTACCGATAATTTCAGTGCTTGTAGAGAATACTTTACTGAAAACTGCTTGCCATTTCCTTTTGCTCCTCGTTGGGTTCGACACTCTTACTTATCGAAAGGACTACGATAGATCCCGTACACTTGTGGGTCATCAAGACTCTTTTCTGGTGCCGTTTCCGGGGAGTGAAGCACCTTTGGTAAGTGGAACTTGGTAAGGAAAAATTTATATAGTGTGCTGAAATTTACTGTCACTTGCTATATGGAAAGTAACCCTTTGAGGGGTTTGTTCGGGGTATCTTCACCCCGACCAGTAGAGCAAAGAGTTGCTTCTCAACCTACTGAACCTACTGAAAATGTTTACTTTGAAATTCCTTTGGGTATGATAGAGAAACTGCTAGCTAATCCTTTTACAGGAGATGGAACATTGCATCCCGATTTACACCTAATTTATGTGGATGAAGTTTGTGGATTATTTAAGCTTGCAGGTATGACCGATGATGTTATCAAGAAGAAGGTCTTCCCTTTATCTTTGAAGGGAGCGGCATTGACATGATATAGGCTATGTGATGATATGGGATCATGGAACTACAAACGATTGAAATTGGAATTTCATTAGAAGTTTTATCCTATGCACCTTGTTCATCGTGATCGTAATTATATATAATTTTTGGCCTCGCTAAGGAGAAAGCATCGCTCAAGCTTGGGGGAGGCTTAATTCAATGTTATATTCATGCCCCAATCATGACCTCTCAAGAGAAATTATTATTCAAAATTTTTATGCTCGGCTTTCTCTCAACAATCGCTCCATGCTCGATGCTTCTTGTACTGGCTCTTTCATGATGAAGACTATTGAATTCAGATGGGATTTATTGGAAATAATTAAATGCAACTCTGAAGATTGGGATCTCGATGAAGGTAAGGAGTCAGGTATAACACCTAAGTTTGATTGTGTTAAATCTTTTATGGATACCGATGTTTTTCGTGAATTTAGCACTAAATATGGACTTGACTATGAGATAGTAGCTTCTTTCTGTGAATCATTTGCTACTCATGTCGCCCTCCCTAAGGATAAGTGGTTTAATTATAATCCTCCCATTGAAGTAAAAGTAGTTGCACCTATTAAAGTTGAAGAAAAGACTATCACTTATAATGATCCTATTGTTCCTACTACCTATATTGAGAAACCACCTTTCCATGTTAGGATAAAGGATCATGCTAAAGCTTCAACTATGGTTCGTAAGAGCAATACTAGAACACCTACACCACCTGAGCAAATTAAAGTTCAACCTAGTATTGGTATGGTTAAAGATCTCTTGGCTGATAATATTGATGGCCATGTTATTTACTTGTGTGATGAAGCTGCTAGAATTGCTAGACCCGATACTAAAAATAAACATATACCTGTTGTAGGCATGCCTGCTATTTTTGTTAAAATAGGAGATCATTGTTATCATGGATTATGTGATATGGGTGCTAGTGCAAGTGCAATACCTCATTCCTTATACAAAGAAATTATGCATGATATCACACCTGCTGAGATAGAAGAAATTAATGTTACAATTAAGCTTGCCAATAGAAATACAATTTCACCGGTTGGGATTGTTAGAGATGTTGAAGTCTTGTGTGGGAAAGTTAAATATCCTACTGATTTTCTTGTTCTTGGTTCCCCACAAGATGACTTTTGTCCAATTATATTTGGTAGACCCTTCTTGAATACTGTTAATGCTAGGATAGATTGCGAAAAGGATATTGTTATGATTGGGTTAGGGGATATGTCTCATGACTTCAACTTTGCTAAATTTCGTAGACAATCACATGATAAAGAATTGCCTAGTAAGGATGAAATTATTGGTCTTGCTTCTATTGCCGTGCCTCCTAATGATCCTTTAGAACAATATTTGCTAGACCATGAAAATGATATGTTTATGAATGAAAGAAGGGAGATAGATGAAGTATTACTTAAATAGGGACCTATTTTGAAACACAACTTGCCTGTTGAAATTCTAGGGGATCCTCCACCACCCAAGGGTGATCCCGTGTTTGAGCTTAAACCACTACATGATACTCTTAAATATGCTTATCTTGATGAAAATAAGATATATCATGTTATTATTAGTGCTAACCTTTCAGAGCAGGAAGAGGAGAAATTATTGAAAAATCTGAAGAAGCACCGTGATGCTATTGGATATACTCTTGATGATCTTAAGGGCATTAGTCCCACTCTATGCCAACACAAATAAAATTGGAGAAAGACGCCAAACCAGTTGTTGATCACCAACGACGGTTAAATCCTAAGATGAAAGAAGTGGCAAGAAAAGAAATACTAAAGCTTCTGGAGGCAGGTATAATTTATCCCATTGCTGATAGTCAGTGGGTAAGTCCTTTCCTTTGTGTCCCTAAGAAGGGAGGTATTACTGTCGTTCCTAATGATATAGATGAATTTATCCTACAAAGAATTGTTACAGGTTATAGGATGGTAATTGATTTCCGCAAATTAAATAAAGCTACTAAAAAGGATCATTACCCTTTGCCTTTTATTAATCAAAAGCTAGAAAGATTATCCAAACATACACATTTTTGCTTTCTAGATGGTTACTCTGGTTTCTCTCAAATACCTGTGTCAAAAGAGGATCAAGAAAAGACCACTTTTACTTTCCCTTTCAGTACTTTTGCTTATAGAAGTATGCCTTTTGGGTTATGCAATGCACCTGCTACCTTTCAAATATGCATGATGGCTATATTCTCTGACTTTTGTGAAAAGATTGTTGAGGTTTTCATGGATGATTTCTCCGTTTATGGATCTTCTTTTGATGATTGCTTGAGAAACCTTGATCGATTTTTGCAGAGATGTGAAGAAAGTAATCTTGTTTTGAATTGGGAAATATGCCACTTTATGGTTAATGAAGGTATTGTCTTGGGGCATAAAATTTCTGAAAGAGGTATTGAAGTTGATAAAGCCAAATTTGATGCTATTGAAAAATGTCATGTCCTAAAGACATTAAAGGTATAATAAGTTTCCTTGGTCATGCCGGTTTTTATAGGAGGTTTATTAAGGACTTCTCTAAAATTTCTAGGCCTCTGACTAATCTCTTACAAAAAGATATTCCTTTTGTCTTCGATGAAGATTGTGAAGAAGCATTTGAAATACTTAAGAAAGCTTTGATTTCTGCACCTATTGTTCAGCCACCTGATTGGAATTTACCCTTTGAAATTATGTGCGATGCTAGTGATTATGCTGTAGGTGCTGTTCTAGGACAAAGAGTTGATAAGAAACTAAATGTTATTCAATATGGTAGTAAAACTCTAGACAGTGCCTAGAGAAATTATGCTACTACTGAAAAAGAATTTTTAGCAGTTGTATTTGCTTGTGATAAGTTTAGACCTTATATCGTTGACTCTAAAGTAACTGTTCACATTGATCATGCTGCTATTAAATATCTTACGGAAAAGAAAGATGCTAAACCTAGACTTATTAGATGGGTTCTCCTACTACAAGAATTTGATTTGCATATTATTGATAGAAAGTGAGCTGAGAACCCCGTTGCAGACAACTTGTCTAGGTTCGAGAATGTTCTTGATGACCCACTACCAATTGATGATAGCTTCCCTGATAAACAATTAGCTGTCATAAATGCTTCTCGTACTGCTCCATGGTATGCTGATTATGCTAATTACATTGTTGCTAAATTTATACCACCTAGTTTCACATACCAGCAAAACAAAAAAGTTTTTCTATGATTTAAGACATCACTTCTGGGATGACCCACACCTTTATAAAGAAGGAGTTTATGGTGTTATTAGACGTTGTGTACCTGAGCATGAACAGGAAAATATTCTACGCAAGTGTAACTCCGAGGCTTATGGAGAACACCATGCTGGAGATAGAACTGCACATAAGGTATTGCAATCCAGTTTTTATTGGCCTACTCTCTTCAAAGATGCCTGTAAGTTTGACTTGTCTTGTGATGAATGTCAAAGAATTGGTAATATTAGTAGACGTCAAGAAATGCCTATGAATTATTCACTTGTTATTGAACCATTTGATGTTTGGGGCTTTGACTATATGGGACTGTTTCCTTCCTCTAATGGGTATACACATATTTTAGTTGTTGTTGGTTACGTTACTAAGTTGGTAGAAGCTATTCCAACTAGTAGTGTTGATCATAACATCTCTATTAAGATGCTTAAAGAAGTTATTTTTCCGAGGTTTGGAGTCCCTAGATACCTAATGACTGATGGTGGTTCACATTTTATTCATGGTGCTTTTCGTAAAATGCTTGCTAAGTATGATGTTAATCATAGAATTGCATCTCCATATCACCCACAATCTAGTGGCCAAGTAGAACTGAGTAACAGAGAGCTTAAATTGATTTTGCAAAAGACTATTAATAGATCTAGAAAGAACTGGTCCAAGAAACTTGATGATGCATTATGGATTATAGAACTGCATATAAAAATCCTATGGGTATGTCTCCATATAAAATGGTTTATGGAAAAGCATGTCACTTACCTCTCGAACTAGAACATAAGGCATATTGGGCCATTAAAGAGCTCAATTATGATTTCAAACTTGCCGGTGAGAAGAGGTTATTTGACATTAGCTCACTTGATGAATGGAGAACCCAGGCCTATGAGAATGCCAAACTGTTTAAATAAAAAGTTAAACGGTGGCATGGCAAAAGGATACAAAAGCGTGAGTTTAATGTAGGTGAATATGTGTTGATATTCAACTCTTGATTAAGATTTTTTGCAGGAAAACTTCTCTCTAAATGGGAAGGGCCTTACGTTATCGAGGAGGTCTATATGCCATAAAAATCAACAACTTTGAAGGCACAAATCCGAAGGTGGTGAACGGTCAAAGGATCAAACATTATATCTCAGGTAATCCCATAAATGTTGAAACCAATGTTATTGAAACCGTAACCCCGGAGGAATACATAAGGGACACTTTCCAGAATGTTTCAGACTCCGAAAAGGAATAGGTATGTGGTACGGTAAGTAAACCGACTCCAAAACAGTTCTAATGGCAAATTCTTTCTGTTTTGGAATATTTAAGAAAATTGGAAAATAAGTAGTCCGGGAAGGACACGAGGTGTCCACGAGGGTGGAGGGCGCGCCCCCTGCCTGGTGGGCACCTCGTGTGCTCTCCGGACTTTGTTTTCTTGCATGATACTTCTTTTAGTCAGTAAAAATTCATTATATAGTCTCTCGAAGGATTTGACCACCGTACCACGACGAAATCCTCTGTTTTGTCTTGAGCTGTTTCTGTCGCAGATTAGAGCAATATGTCGTCCCAGGATTCGGAGGGAGAAAGCTATGTGGCTGATTACCTTGCAGACCCTAAGGTCTACGGGGATTTGGAGCATTATGGTTGGACCACTTAGGAAGAAGAAGACTACGAGCCTAAGGGAAAGGATGAGACGAGCTCATATGAAGATGAAGTCCCATTACCTCAACCCGGGGACATGCATGTGGAGTTTTAAAAGTCAAGCCTCCCTGATAGAGCAAAGAAGCCTAAGATCGAGTTTATCCCTTTTCGTCTCTTGCAGGAGAACAAACAAGAACTATGCAAAAGGATTAAGCCCTGAGTAGGAGATCGATGATCTAAGGGAGCAAAATTCCATCCTCAAGCGCAAATTAAGGAAGAAGCCTACATCATCAACAAATCCATCATCATCACCTTCGAAGAAGGAGACATAATCACATGGGTATGGGCACTCCCCTTGGCAACTGACAAGCTTGGGGGAGGTGCCCCGGTATCGTATCACCATCACACTCCTATCTTTATCATTTTTCTTAGTTTAATCCTTTTGGTAATATCTTAATCTAGTAGAATAAAGTTTTAGAATGATCTAGTTTTGAGTTTTGCTTTATGATCCCTCTATGTAATTGAGTCCATGAGCTATATATAATAAAGATTAGTCTTGAGTCAAGGACTTTGCTATCTTGCTATGACCTTGAGGGAATAAAAGAAAAAGAAAGAATAAAAAGAAATAAAGAGATCATATGGATCTTATGGAGAGTAATGACTTCACATATTAAGGGTATGATGAATAAAAGTTGTTGAGAGTTGGCAAACATAGTTTTGGTCATCGTTGCAATTAATAGGAAGTAATAAAGAAAGAGAGGTTCTCGCATATAAATATGCTATCTTGGACATCTTTTATGATTGTGAGCACTCATTAAAATATGACATGCTAAAGAGTTGATGTTGGACAAGGAAGACAACGTAATGGGTTATGTTTTCTTATATCCGAAATAAAGTTTATTGTCATGGAACATCCAACATGTTGAGCTTGCCTTTCCCTCTCATGCTAGCCAAATTCTTTGCACCAAGTAGAGATACTAGTGCTTCCAAATATCCTTAAACCTAGTTTTGTCGTGATACTCCACCATATCTACCCATGGATTAAGTAGGATCCTTCAAGTAAGTTGTCATTGTTGCAAGCAATAAAAATTGCTCTTTAAATATGTATGATTTATTAGTGTGGGAGAAAATAAGCTTTATACGATCTTGTGATGTCGAAGAAATAAAAGCAACAGACTGCATAATAAAGGTCCATATCACAAGTGGCAATATAAAATGACGTTCTTTTGCATTAAGATTTTGTGCATACAACCATAAAAGCACATGACAACCTCTGCTTCCCTCTGCGAAGGGCCTATCATTTACTTTTGTCTTATACCTTTTAATAGAGTCATGATGATCTTCACCTTTCCTTTTTAAATTTTATCCTTTGGCAAGCACTTTGTGTTGGAAAGATCCTGATATATATATCAAATTGGATGTAAGTTAGCATGAACTATTATTGTTGACATTACCCTTGAGGTAAAAGGTTGGGAGGCAACATTATAAGCCCCTATCTTTCTTTGTGTCCGATTAAAACTTCATACCCATAAGTATTGCGTGAGTGTTAGCAATTGTGAAAGACTAAATGATAGTTGATTATGTGGTCTTGCTGAAAAGCTCTTATATTGACTCTTTCTGATGTTATGATAAATTGCAATTGCTTCAATGACCGAGAGCATAGTTTGTTAGCCCTCAATGAAGTTTCTGATTCATACTTGACATTGTGGATAGATTATTACTTGAGCATAATAAATCATATGACAATATATATATATATATATATATATATATATATATATATATATATATATATATATATATATATATATATATATGTTGCTGTTATAAGAATGATCATGATGCCCTCATGTCCATATTTTATTTTATCGACACCTCTATCTCTGAACATGTGGACATATTTTTCGTTATCGGCTTCCGCTTGAGGACAAGCGAGGTCTAAGCTTAGGGGAGTTGATACGTCCATTTTGCATCATGCTTTTATATCGATATTTATTGCATTATGGGCTGTTATTACATATTATGTCACAATACTTATGCCTATTCTCTCTTATTTTACAAGGTTTACATGAAGAGGGAGAATGCCCGCAGCCGGAATTCTGGGCTGGAAAAGGAGCAAATATTAGAGACCTATTCTGCACAACTCCAAAAGTCCTGAAACTCCACGGAAGTTATTTTTGGAATTAATAACTACTGAGCGAAGAAAATACCAGAGGGGGGCCTGTCGGGGGAAATCGGCCTCCGCGAACACCTATGGGGACGGAGCCCCTTTCTTGGTTCGGCGGGGGGCGGAGGTTGCACGAAGAGCAGATCGAGGTGAAGCACATGAGGGGTTTACCCAGCTTTGGGCCGCACGGATGCGTAAAACCCTACTGCTGCTTGTCTGATTGTATTGTGTTCTTGGTGGAGATCGCTGGGTGCTACAGTACGCTCGAGCCGCTTGCGAGCCTGGACGTGAATGAGTGTCCCCCCTCTCTACGTGCGCATGGGGCCTCCTTTTATATGTCAAAGGGGTTACCCACAGGTGGCAGCGTAGGTAAGGGCAAAAATGGGAAAATGCTGTAGTGGGTACAGCTGCCTGTACAGTGGTTGCACAGTGCTATCATACCTAACCCTGACGGCAGGGGACAAGGGCATTAAATGCCCGTCTACGTCGCCCAGACGGGGCAGGGAAGATACCGTCAGGGGCGCCACCGTTTGCCACGATGGCTAGCTTGTCAGCATCGCTTCGCCACCGCACGCCCCTGGCTGCACAGCCTCTCGCCACGTACGTCTGGACTGGCCCCAGAGCGACACGTGGGGTGGATGAGCTGGAGCGCAGATGGCGGAGTAGTAGCTTGCCGCGGCAAACTCCTTGCCGCGGCGGATGTCTTGTCGCGCCCGGGAGCTTGTCGCTCACCGGGCCTTGCCGGAGCGCGGGGCGCGCCGCGGCAAGTCTCTTGTCGTGCCTTGGTTGATCTTCCCGGCAAGCTCCTCTTGCCGGGGTCTCATGCTTCGAGCGGCCGTCCCGGCAAGCTCCTCTCGCCGGGGCCTTGCTTTCTTCAGGCGGTCGTCCCGGCAAGCTCCTCTTGCCGGGGCCTTGTGTCTTGTCTTCAATACTTTGTTCTTGAATGGCCCAAAAAGGGACCATGAAGGAGTTTGGCGTTCCCCTGGCAAGCCTTTGCCGCGGGGCGCTGCGACTGTCCGTGCACAGGTTCGGGGTACTAAGGTACCCCTAGTTTAGTACACCGACAGGAGCCCCCGGGCCTGGGCCATACACGGTGCCGAGCGCTGTTGGGCCAGGCCCAAAACAGTGCACGGGCACGCGTGGCCTGGGTCGCGCTGCATCTTAACTCCGCATCCATCGCGCCTTCCCCAAGTGGCACGCGTCGAACGCGGCATCATGGGGAGAGGCGTGCGTGACGTGGGCGGCGTGCGCGGGGCTGAGCCCCGCAGGCATGCGTCACGTCGTAGTAAAGGGGGCGGTTTGCGCCTTCTCCATAAGTGGGGGGAGGCGTGGAGGCGTGGTTTGAGCACCGGACGGGGCCGAGGCGCGGTTTTCGAGGCGTCCGCTCCCCACGATCACGGGGTGGGGAGAGGTCACCTCACCCGTCGCCTCGGCTCTGCGCGCCTGCCACGTAGCCTCCATGCACTTGGGGTCTCGACGGTGGAGGCAGGAAGCTGGGCCGTCGTGGGTCGAGGCAGCGGGTCGGTCCCAGTCGCCTGCTCTTCCTTCGTCTTGATTGGCTAAGCGAGGCGGCCGAGCCCCCACCCCGCTTCTTTATAAGGAGCGAGAGGGGGCGACGGCTTCCGATTCCCCCTCTCCATTTGTCATGGAGAAAGGGAATCCTAGTCCTTCATCGGTGGCGGCGAGGGTCGCTGCTAGGCAGCGCGCCCCTCCTCCCCTTGCACCCGCGGTGGCAGAGCCAGCCGTAAGGGGAAGGGGGAGGGGGCGAGGTCGTGGACGAGGTCGTGGACGAGGCCGAGGCGCTCGGGGACGAGGCGGACGGGGCGATGCGCCGGCCTCGCCTCCACCCGTGGCTCCCTTACTCACGGCGGTCCACATCGGGGACGACCCTTGCGAGTTCTTCGTCAGGCTGCGTCGGGCGCCTCATCGTCGCCTCCGCCTTCCGGCGCCCTTCGCGAGCGTGATGGAGGTGGAACAACCCGAGACGCTGAATCTGCGCATGAGGGGCTGCGGAATCAGTGGTACGCGAGTCCACATTGAATTCCCAGCCCCCGGCGTGATGTATCTTGGTCGAGGGTGGAAGACGTTCGCCCATATCCACAGCTTTATGGAGGGGTTCACCCTCCATTTTAAGTTGATGGAGGGCGATCTCCTCTCCGTCAAGGTCTTCGGGGACTTCGGCACTCGGGCGAGGTGCTGCGTGGATGATACGTCCAAAACGTATCCATAATTTCTGCTTGCTCCATGCCTCTTTTGGGTGATATTGCTATGATATTTATACACTTCCATACAATTTTGATCATATTTGGACTAACCTATTAACTCAGTGCACCCCAGTGCCAGTTTCTGTTTTCTGCTGTTTTTAGATTTCAGGTTTTTCCATTACGAAAACTGCCAGAAAAATTCTAGAAAAAATATATAAAAAATCAGCGTTCCGGAACCTTCTAGGACCCCGAAGGAGAGCCGGAGGGGGGCCACCAGGGCTCCAGGTGCCCTGGTGGTGCGGCCCCCTCCTGGACGCGCCGGGGGGGGGGGGCGCCTGGGCCCCCCAGGTGCCCTCTTACGTCACCCTTTGGCATATATTTAACACGCGTCCCGAAACCCTCGAGAGGGAACCCTTTTTCGCGATCTCATCTCTGTTCCGCCGCCTCCGCGCTTCCAAGATCGGGAGCGCTAGGAGAACTCTTCCCGGCACCCTGCCGAAGGGGAGGATCACCACCAGAACCCTCTCCACCACCATGGACGCCTCCCGGATGATGCGTGAGTAGTCTCCCTTGGACCATGGGTCCATGACCAGTAGCTATGTGATGTTCTCCTCCCCTTCTTGTGCTTCACTAATTAGACCTCGTGAGCTGCCCTACATGATCGAGGCACATATGTAATCCTTATGCTGTTGTTATGATGAGTTTGCTGGGATCCGATGGATTGTGAGATTATATTCAGATTGTGTTTGAGTAATATATTTGATTTACCTCTTTTATATTTATGTTCGTAAGTAATTCTTGCATGTTCTCCGTTGCTGTTTATTGCTTTGGCCGAGTAGTAGGTAGTAACTCCAAGAGGGAACGTTATGCTTGATTGTGGGTTCATGCCCCTCGATGACTAGCTTGAGTGACAGAAACATGAGTCTAGGGGATGTGTTGTTGCCACAATGGGGAAAACGACGGTGCTTGTGCCCGCGGGTGCAAGGATTGTTTACTTTACGCAAAGTTATTTTAATGCAGTTGTCTGTTGCTTTGAGTTTACACTTTGGGTGGGGCTCGCAACTTAATACCAGCGAGATGTTCTGGATAGATATCTCAAGGTGGATGATTAGTAGTAGATGCAGATGGATTTCGGTCTACTTACCTTGGTGTACTGCCCATGCTTTGAACCTCTACCTTTCTTGCAATATAGTTAGCATTGGTTTGCGCACATAATCCTGTCAATTGCCCAGCTGTAATTTGTTTACCTCGCATAGTTGTTTTTATCGTCTTTTGGGAGAGAGGCATCACTAGTGAACATCATGGCGCCCCGGTCCATATCACTATCATTGATCACATCGCTATTTACTTTCCGCTTTTATTTACTTTTCGCAGCAGTATCCATCACTACTATCATTTGCGTTTAATCCTTTGTAAACGACAAGGCCGGAATGATTGACAACCTCTCTGTACTCGTTGGGAACAAAGTTATTTGTATCTGTGTGCAGGTCCATGTTGATTGCTAATCCACGGTGCCGTTAGCGATTGACACCTTCTTGTTGAAACTGGGAGTCTCTGGGGATTCGATCCTTGGTATCTTTGCCAAGGGAAACTTCCGCTACGCTACATCACAAACCTTACACTTGGGGTAACCAACGAGGAGCGAGAAGCTAGCAAGCCTGTTTCTGGCGCCGTTGCCGGGGACTCCACTCTTCGAGATAGGGGAGTTGCACGCTATCTTTTACCTTTGTTTTTTAGTCTTGTTAGTTTACCTTTCAGTTTTTGCTTTAGTGTCCTTTATCAAAAATCACAAAAATAGTTATCTTGCTTGCTTGCTGCTATGGGTTCCACCGAGAACACCAAGTTGTGTGACTTCACTAGTCACAACAACGATGACTTTATCTGCACACCTATTACTACACCTGCCACTTCAGCATCTTCTTATGAGATTAAACCTGCTTTACTGAACTTGGTCATGAAAGATCAATTCTCCGGTGCTGGAGATGATGCTGCTTTACACTTAAACAATTTTGTTGAACTCTGTGATATGCAGAAGTACCAAGAACTAGATGGAAATATTGTTAAGCTTAAGCTTTTTCCTTTCTCCTTGAGAGGAGGAGCTAAAATTTGGTTTCAATCTTTGCCTAGAAATAGCATAGATTCATGGAACAAGTGCAAAGATGCTTTTATTGGAAAGTACTATCCACCTACTAAAATTATCGAACTAAGAAGTACCATAATGAATTTTAAACAATTGGATAATGAACACGTTGCCCAAGCTTGGGAACGCATGAAATCTCTTGTCAAGAACTGCCCTACTCACGATTTAACTACTTGGATGGTTATCCAAACTTTTTATGCAGGCTTGAACTTTACCTCGCGGAACTTGTTAGATTCGGCCGCGGGAGGAACCTTTATGTCAACTACACTTGGTGCTGCCACGAAACTTCTCGATGAGATGATGACCAACTATTCCCAATGGCACACCGAACGCGCTCCAACAGGTAGGAAGGTAAACTCTGTCGAGGAGATCTCCTCCCTAAATGAAAAAGTTGACTTGATTATGTCTCTACTTTCGAAGCAATCTTTTGTTGATCCTCGTGATGTTCCTTTAAATTCTTTGATTGCTCAAGAACAAGTAGATGTGAACTTTGTCTCTAGAAACAATTTTAATAATAATGCTTATAGGAGTAATTTTGGTAGCAATCCTAGACCGTTCCCCTCTAACTCTTATGGGAACAACAATGCTTATCCTAGCACCAAGAACTCCACTACTGAACTAGAGATTATGCTTAAAGATTTCATCACTACTCAAAAAGCTTTTAATAAAAATGTAGAAGAGAAACTAAACAAACTAGATGATCTTTCTTCGAAGGTAGACAATTTAGCCCATGAGGTAGAATTGCTTAAAATTAGAACTTCTCCTCTTGAGGAGAGGACGGTCACTCCTATGAATGCTATTCAAGTGCAAATTAATGAAAACATTAGGATGTTGGCTAAACTAAAAGAAAGATGGGCTAGAGAAAGGGAGGAAGAGGATAGAATTAAGAGCCTTCCTACCCACCACACTGTTGCTACTATCCAAGTTGTTGAAGATACCCAAACTCTTAGCACCCAACGCACTCCTGGTCCCATTGGACCTATTAATGGTGATGCTATGAATGTAGAAACTACCAAACAAGTGAGCCTAAAGGACACCACTACCACTTTACTTGATAGTAGTGACCTTGATTTTGATAATTGCACTCTTACTGAAGTTATTGATTTCCTTCACAAGATGTCTAGAGATCCACGCACTAGCACGCTTAACCTTGCCTTCACAGAGCATATCACTAATGCTCTCATCAAAGCTAGGGAGGAGAAACTTAGAGTAGAAGCCTCCATTCCTAGAAATCTAGAAGATGGTTGGGATCCTATGATTAAAATTAAGATGAATAACTTCTCTTGCTATGCTTTATGTGATGTTGGAGCTAGTACCTCCGTTATGCCCAAAAGAATATATGACATGCTTAAATTGAAACCTTATGATCCTTGTTCTTTTGGTATTCCTTTTGTTGATTCTTCATTAAAGAAACCTTTGGGGAGGATCGATGATGTTCTTATTGTTGTCAATGATAATTATGTGCCCGTTGATTTTACTATTATGGACATTGAGTGTGAACCTTCTTGTCCAATTATTTTGGGACGCCCTTTTCTTCGCACCGTTGGTGCCATCACTGACATGAAAGAGGGGAATATAAGATTCCAATTTCCTCTCAAGAAAGGGATGGAACACTTCCCTCGAAAGAAGATTAAGTTACCATTTGAGTCCGTTCCACGGGTTAGTTATTCTCTTACTCTTGATAAGACTTGATCTCTATGCATTATGCCTAGCTTAAAGGCATAAAAGAAAGCGCTTGTGGGAGGCAACCCACAATGAATAAAATTTTATTTTGCTTTTGTTGTGTATTGATGTTGTTACTACAGTAGCATCATCATTGTATCTTTACTTTTCAGCTTTGTGCCAGGTATAGCCTCTGATTGCAGGAAAGATCAAGAGTTGTGACGTGCTGTCCAGGAAACAGATTATGTCCTCGTACAGAAAAATTCGCATAAAATCACCAGATCATCTTTTTGGTCTGAATTTTTTCCACAGCGTGCTCTATATAATTGTCTTTCAGGATTATGTTCTGAGTTTTTTGATTGGAGTTGCAGAAGTGCCCCTAAAAAATCATTTACTGCCTGCTGGTCTGTTTTTCACAGATTTTGTACTGTTTTGCCTTTCCTTCATTTTGCGAGCCTTAAGCTTGCTTATTATTTGCAAAAACTTTATGGCAATCTAGAGAAACAGTATACTTTCAAGAATATCTTTATTTCCAGCAAGGAACAATTATAATATTGTGGGTACTAACCTCGCTAATCAGATTATGATGAGTTGTGTATGAAGGGAGTTTTCAAGTGTGCGAGGGAAGATGATGAAAAGATTCAGGAGTGTCAAACGCTCAAGCTTCGGGATGCCCCCGTCCACCCCCAAGAAATATTCAAGAAGACTCAAGCGTCTAAGCTTGGGGATGGCCCCGTGCATCCCCTTCTCCATCGACATTATCAGTTCGTCTTTCGTTCCACTATATTTTTATCACTTCATGTGTTATGTGCTATGCTTGGAGCGTCTTGCTTTTAGTTTTCCTTTTAGTTTTCTTTAGCCTTTAATAACGAGTCGGAACTCAGCTTTCTTTATGTGGGTGAGAAACACGCTCCACTTCTACCTAGAACATAACATGGAATTTTCATGTCTATCTTTGCTGTGTGTGTTCTTTGTCTTTCAATAGCTACTATCTTGCTCAGCTCTCAGTTGTCATGCTTATCTTTTTAAAGAGATTTTGTTTAGTTGGTTGCTTGAACTCTCTTTATTACCATGATTATCTTATTAAGAGAGTTTTCTTCTGTTGCAATAATTGATATGTCTATGATAAAGATGCTACGTGCATGATGTTGCTTGGTAATTCATATTTGCTTATGGTTAGTTTCAAATAGTTGGAGGGTTTCCAATGTGATATTGGAGTACCAACAAGATTTGTTTGAATATGATGTGGTATGGTTAGTGATATCTTCCTTCGAGAATTTATTTTGATTTACTTGGCGTATGCTCACGCATATTTAAGACTATAAAGAAAGTCTGTCAAGCCTTGATGATCTTTTATTTATGAGTAGCGATATAACTTCCATGCCTGATTCAATGTTGCTTTGTCGCTCTGCATGATTATGAACGTCATTGCTCTCTTAGTTGGTCGCTCCCAGTCTTTTGCTAGCCTTCGCCTGTACTAAGCGGACTGACTGCTTGTGCATCCAAATCCTTTAAACCAGTTATGCCATATGAGTCCACCATACCTTCCTATACATGGTATTTACCTGCCATTCCTAACGAAGACTTTCGTGTACCATCTCGAAATATTCAAATAAAGTTCCTATTTTGTGCCTCTGTTTTAAGTTTATGAGGAAGTAGTGGTTACTTCATGATCTTTTTAAGTTGGACAAGCTTCACCCCGGGATTGCATGTATAATGTGCAGCCCATAATATGAGAAGGAATTGGCATTGAGTGCACCCGGCTCATTAAAAATTAATATAACAAACGAATCTTCCTTCACGCTTTGTTCATGAGAAATCAGAAAACTTTGGCAGTGATAAACAAAGGAGATTAAGAGGATGTTATGATCCTCATTCGGGAGCCATTCCTCGAAACTTGTCCAGCTCAAGAAGTAATTGGGTTAGCTACTGTTGGGGAACGTAGTAATTTCAAAAAATTTCCTACGCACACGCAAGATCATGGTGATGCATAGCAACGAGAGGGGAGAGTGTTGTCTACGTACCCTCGTAGACCGAAGCGTAAGCGTTGACGCAACATAGAGGAAGTAGTCGTACGTTCTCCTCGCGATCCGACCGATCACAGCACCGTTACTCCGGCACCTCCGAGTTCTTGGCACACGTTCAGCTCGATGACGATCCCCGGGCTCCGATCCAGCAAAGCTTCAGGGAGGAGTTCCGTCAGCACGACGGCGTGGTGACGATCTTGATGTGTTGCCGGCGCAGGGCTTCACCTAAGCAGTGCAACAATATGACCGAGGTGGAATTTGGTGGAAGGGGGCACCGCACACGGCTAAGGAACGATCCGTAGATCAACTTGTGTGTCCATGGGGTGCCCCCTGCCCCCGTATATAAAGGAGCAAGGGAGGGAGGAGGCCGGCCCTAGGTTTGGGCGCGCCAGGGGAGTCCTACTCCCACCGGGAGTAGGATTCCACCTTTCCTAGTCCAACTAGGTCAAGGGGGGAAAGAGGGGAAGAGGGGAAGGAAGGGAGAGAGGGGCCGCGCCCCAAACCCCTTGTCCAATTCGGACTGGGCCTGGGAGGGGCGCGCGCCACCTCCTGGTCCATCCCACTAAGGCCCATCAAGGCCCATTACTTCTTCCTCGTATTCCCGTAACTCCCCGGTACCTCCGAAAATACCCGAACCACTCAGAACCCTTCCGATGTTCGAATATAATCGTCCAATATATCGATCTTTACGTCTCGACCATTTCGAGACTCCTCGTCATGTCCCCGATCTCATCCGGGACTCCGAACTCCTTCGGTACATCAAAACTCATAAACTCATTATATAACTGTCATCGAAACCTTAAGCGTGCGGACCCTACGGTTCGAGAACAATGTAGACATGACCGAGACACGTCTCCGGTCAATAACCAATAGCGGGACCTGGATGCCCATATTGGCTCCTACATATTCTACGAAGATCTTTATCGGTCAGACCGCATAACAACATACGTTGTTCCCTTTGTCATCGGTATGTTACTTACCCGAGATTCGATCATCGGTATCCAATACCTAGTTCAATCTCGTTACCGGTAAGTCTCTTTACTCGTGCCGTAATACATCATCTCACAACTAACATATTAGTTGCAATGCTTGCAAGGCTTATGTGATGAGCATTACCGAGAGGGCCCAGAGATACCTCTCCGACGATCGGAGTGACAAATCCTAAGCTCGAAATACGCCAACCCAACATCTACCTTTGGAGACACCTGTAGTACTCCTTTATAATCACCCAGTTACGTTGTGACGTTTGGTAGTACCCAAAGTGTTCCTCCGGTAAACGGGAGTTGCATAATCTCATAGTCAAAGGAACATGTATAAGTCATGGATAAAAGCAATAGCAACATACTAAACGATCGGGTGCTAAGCTAATAGAATGGGTCATGTCAATCAGATCATTCAACTAATGATGTGATCCCGTTAATCAAATAACAACTCTTTGTTCATGGTTAGGAAACATAACCATCTTTGATTAACGAGCTAGTCAAGTAGAGGCATACTAGTGACACTCTGTTTGTCTATGTATTCACACATGTATTATGTTTCCGGTTAATACAATTCTAGCATGAATAATAAACATTTATCATGAAATAAGGAAATAAATAATAAATTTATTATTGCCTCTAGGGCATATTTCCTTCAGTCTCCCACTTGCACTAGAGTCAATAATCTAGTTCACATCGCCATGTGATTTAACAGCAATAGTTCACGTCACCATGTGATTAACACCCATAGTTCACATCGATATGTGATCAACACCCAAAGGGTTTACTAGAGTCAGTAATCTAGTTCACATCGCTATGTGATTAACACCCAAAGAGTACTAAGGTGTGATCATGTTTTGCTTGTGAGATAATTTTAGTCAACGGGTCTGTCACATACAGATCCGTAAGTATTTTGCGAATTCTATGTCTACAATACTCCGCACAGAGCTACTCTAGCTAATTGCTCCCACTTTCAATATGTATCTAGATCAAGACTTAGAGTCATCCAGATCAGTGTCAAAACTTGCATCGACGTAACCCTTTACGGCGAACCTTTCTGTCACGTCCATAATCGAGAAACATATCCTTATTCCACTAAGGATAATTTTGACCGCTGTCCAGTGATCTACTCCTAGATCACTATTGTACTCCCTTGCCAAACTCAGTGGTAGGGTATGCAATAGATCTGGTACACAGCATGGCATACTTTATAGAACCTATGGCTGAGGCATAGGGAATGACTTTCATTCTCTTTCTATCTTCTGCCGTGGTCGGGCTTTGAGTCTTAGTCAATTTCACACCTTGTAACACAGGCAAGAACTCTTTCTTTGACTGTTCCATTTTGAACTACTTCAAAATCTTGTCAAGGTATGTACTCATTGAAAACTTATCAAGCGATTTGATCTATCTCTGTAGATCTTGATGCTCAATATGTAAGCAGCTTCACTGAGGTCTTTCTTCGAAAAACTCCTTTCAAATACACGTTTTATGCTTTGCAGAATAATTCTACACTATTTCCGATCAACAATATGTCATTTACATATACTTATCAGAAATGTTGTAGTGCTCCCACTCACTTTCTTGAAAATACAGGCTTCACCGCAAGTCTGTATAAAACTATATGCTTTGATCAACTTATCAAAGTGTATATTCCAACTCCGAGATGCTTGCACCAGTCCATAGATGGATCGCTGGAGCTTGCACATTTTGTTAACACCTTCAGGATCGACAAAACCTTCTAGTTGCATCGTATACAACTCTTCTTTAATAAATCCATTAAGGAATATAGTTTTGTTTATCCATTTGCCATATTTCATAAAATGCGGCAATTGCTAACATGATTCGGACAGACTTAAGCATAGATACGAGAGAGAAACTCTCATCGCAGTCAACACCTTGAACTTGTCGAAAACCTTTTGCGACAATTCTAGCTTTGTAGATAGTAACACTACTATCAGCGTCCGTCGTCCTCTTGAAGATCCATTTATTTTCTATGGCTTGCCGATCATCGGGCAAATCCATCAAAGTCCACACTTTGTTTTCATACATGGATCCCATCTCAGATTTCATGGCTTCCAGCCATTTTGCGGAATCTGGGCTCATCATCGCTTCCTCATAGTTCGCAAGTTCATCATGGTCTAGTAACATGACTTCCAGAACAGGATTACCGTACCACTCTGGTGCGGATCTCACTCTGGTTTACTTACGAGATTCGGTAGTAACTTGATCTGAAGTTACATGATCATCATCATTAGCTTCCTCACTAATTGGTGTAGTAGTCGCAAGAACAGATTTCTGTGATGAACTACTTTCCAATAAGGGAGCAGGTACAGATACCTCATCAAGTTCTACTTTCCTCCCACTCACTTCTTTCGAGAGAAACTCCTTCTCTAGAAAGTATCCATTCTCAGCAACGAATGTCTTGCCTTCGGATCTGTGATAGAAGGTGTACCCAACAATTTCCTTTGGGTATTCTATGAAGACGCATTTCTCCGATTTGGGTTCGAGCTTATCAGGATGAAACTTTTTCACATAAGCATCGCAACTCCAAACTTTAAGAAACCACAGCTTTAGGTTTATTGCTAAACCATAGTTCATACGGTGTCGTCTCAACGGATTTAGATGGTGCCCTATTTAATGTGAATGCAGCTGTCTCTAATGCATAATCCCAAAACGATATTGGTAAATCGGTAAGAAACATCATAGATTGTACTATATCCAATAAAGTACGGTTATGACGTTCGGACACACCATTATGCTGTGGTGTTCCAGGTGGCATGAGTTTGTGAAACTATTCCACATTGTTTTAACTGAAGATCAAACTCGTAACTTAAATATTCGTCTCCACGATCAGATCGTAGAAACTTTATTTTCTTGTCACGATGATTTTCCACTTCACTCTGAAATTCTTTGAACTTTTCAAACATTTCAGACTTATGTTTCATCAAGTAGATATACCCATATCTGCTCAAAACATCTGTGAAGGTCAGAAAATAATGATACTTGTCGCGAGCCTTAATTTTCATCAGACCACATACATCGGTATGTATGATTTCCAACAAGTCAGTTGCTCGCTCCATTGTTCGGGAGAACTGCGTTTTTAGTCATCTTGCCCTTAAGGCATGGATCGCAAGCATCAAGTGATTCATAATCAAGAGATTTCCAAAATTCCATCAGCATGGAGTTTCTTCATGCGCTTTACACCGATATGACCTAAACGGCAGTGCCACAAATAAGTTGCACTATCATTATTAACTTCGCATCTTTTGGCTTCAATATTATGAATATGTGTATCACTATGATCGAGATCCAACAAACCATTTTCATTGGTGTGTATGACCATAGAAGGTTTTATTCATGTAAATAGAACAACAATTTATTCTCTTACTTAAATGAATAGCCGTATTGCAATAAACATGATCAAATCATATTTATGCTCAACGCAAATACCAAATAACACTTATTTAGGTTCAACACTAATCCCGAAAGTATAGTGAGTGTGCGATGATGATCATATCAATCTTGGAACCACTTCCAATACACATCGTCACCTTGCCCTTTAACTAGTCTTTGTTCATTCTGCAACTCCCGTTTCGAGTTACTAATCTTAGCAACTGAACTAGTACCAAATACTGAGGGGTTGCTATGAACACTAGTAAAGTACACATCAATAACATGTATATCAAATATACTTATGTTCATTTTGCCATCCTTCTTATCGACCAATCACTTGGGGTAGTTCCGCTTCAAGTGACCAGTCCCTTTGCAGTAGAAGCACTTAGTCTCAGGCTTAGGACCAGACTTGGGCTTTTTCACTTGAGCAGCAACTTGCTTGCCGTTCTTCTTGAAGTTCCCCTTCTTTCCCTTTGCCCTTTTCTTGAAACTAGTGATCTTGTCAACCATCAACACTTGATGTTTTTCTTTGATTTCTACCTTCGCCGATTTTAGCATCGCGAAGAGCTTGGGAATATTTTCCGTTATCCCTTGCATATTATAGTTCATAATGAAGTTCTACTAACTTGGTGATGGTGACTAGAGAATTCTGTCAATCACTATCTTATCTGGAAGATTAACTCCCACTTGATTCAAGCGATTGTCGTACCCAGACAATCTGAGCACATGCTCACTAGTTGAGCGATTCTCCTCCATCTTTTAGCTATAGAACTTGTTGGAGACTTCATATCTCTCAACTCGGGTATTTGCTTGAAATATTAACTTCAACTCCTGGAACATCTCATATGGTCCATGACGTTCAAAACGTCTTTGAAGTCCCGATTCTAAGCCGTTAAGCATGGTGCACTAAACTATTAAGTAGTCATCATATTGAGCTAGCAAAACGTTCATAACGTCTGAATCTGCTCCTGCAATAGGTCCGTCACCTAGCGGTGCATCAAGGACATAATTCTTCTGTGCAGCAATGAGGATAAACCTCAGATCACGGATCCAATCCGCATCATTGCTACTAACATTTTTCAACACAATTTTCTCTAGGAACATATCAAAATAAACATAGGGAAGCAACAACGCGAGCTATTGATCCACAACATAGATATGCTAATACTACCAGGACTAAGTTCATGATAAATTTAAGTTCAATTAATCATATTACTTAAGAACTCCCACTTAGATAGATATCTCTCTAATCCTCTAAGTGATCACGTGATCCAAATCAACTAAACCATAACCGATCATCACGTGATATGGAGTAGTTTTCAATGGTGAACATCGTTATGTTGATCATATCTACTATATGATTCACGCTCGACCTTTCGGTCTCCGTGTTCCGAGGTCATATCTTATATGCATAGCTCGTCAAGTATAACCTGAGTATTCCGCGTGTGCAACTGTTTTGCACCCGTTGTATTTGAACGTAGAGCCTATCACACCCGATCATCACGTGGTGTCTCAGCACGAAGAACTTTTGCAACGGTGCATACTCAGGGAGAACACTTCTTGATAATTTAGTGAGAGATCATCTTATAATGCTACCGTCAATCAAAGCAACATAAGATGCATAAAAAGATAAACATCACATGCAATCAATATAAGTGATATGATATGGTCATCATCATCTTGTGCTTGTGATCTCCATCTCCGAAGCACCGTCATGATCACCATCATCACCGGCGCGACACCTTGATCTCCATCGTAGTATCGTTGTCGTCTCGCCAATCTTATGCTTCCACGACTATCACTACCGTTTAGTAATAAAGTAAAGCATTACATCGCGATTGCATTGCATACAATAAAGCGACAACCATATGGCTCCTGCCAGTTGCCGATAACTCGGTTACAAAACATGATCATCTCATACAATAAAATTTAGCATCATGTCTTGACCATATCACATCACAACATGCCCTGCAAAAACAAGTTAGACGTCCTCTACTTTGTTGTTGCAAGTTTTACGTGGCTGCTACGGGCTTAAGCAAGAACTCATCTTACCTACGCATCAAAACCACAACGATAGTTTGTCAAATAGACTCCGTTTTAACCTTCTCAAGGACCGGGCGTAGCCACACTCGGTTCAACTAAAGTTGGAGAGACAGTCTTCCGCAAGCCATCTATGTGCAAAGCACGTCGAGGGAACCGGTCTCGCGTAAGCGTACGCGTAAGGTTGGTCCGGATCGTCTCGTCCAACAATACCGCTGAACCAAAGTATGACATGCTGGTAGGCAGTATGACTTGTATCGCCCACAACTCACTTGTGTTCTACTCGTGCAAATAACATCAAACCATAAAACCTAGGCTCTGATACCACTGTGGGGGAACGTAGTAATTTCAAAAAAATTCCTACGCACACGCAAGATCATGGTGATGCATAGCAACGAGAGGGAAGAGTCTTGTCTACGTACCCTCGTAGACCGAAGCGGAAGCGTTGACGCAACGTAGAGGAAGTAGTCGTACGTTCTCCTCGCGATCCGACCGATCACAGCACCGTTACTCCGGCACCTCCGAGTTCTTGGCACACGTTCAGCTCGATGACGATCCCCGGGCTCCGATCCAGCAAAGCTTCGGGGAGGAGTTCCGTCAGCACGACGGCGTGGTGACGATCTTGATGTGTTGCCGGCGCAGGGCTTTGCCTAAGCAGTGCAACGATATGACCGAGGTGGAATTTGGTGGAAGGGGGCACCGCACACGGCTAAGGAACGATCCGTAGATCAACTTGTGTGTCCATGGGGTGCCCCCTGCCCCCGTATATAAAGGAGCAAGGGAGGGAGGAGGCCGGCCCTAGGTTTGGGCGCGCCAGGGGAGTCCTACTCCCACCGGGAGTAGGATTCCACCTTTCCTAGTCCAACTAGGTCAAGGGGGGAAAGAGGGGAAGAGGGGAAGGAAGGGAGAGAGGGGCCGCGCCCCAAACCCCTTGTCCAATTCGGACTGGGCCTGGGAGGGGCGCGCGCCACCTCCTGGTCCATCCCACTAAGGCCCATCAAGGCCCATTACTTCTTCCTCGTATTCCCGTAACTCCCCGGTACCTCCGAAAATACCCGAACCACTCAGAACCCTTCCGATGTTCGAATATAATCGTCCAATATATCGATCTTTACGTGTCGACCATTTCGAGACTCCTCGTCATGTCCCCGATCTCATCCGGGACTCCGAACTCCTTCGGTACATCAAAAATCATAAACTCATTATATAACTGTCATCGAAACCTTAAGCGTGCGGACCCTACGGTTCGAGAACAATGTAGACATGACCGAGACACGTCTCCGGTCAATAACCAATAGCGGGACCTGGATGCCCATATTGGCTCCTACATATTCTACGAAGATCTTTATCGGTCAGACCGCATAACAACATACGTTGTTCCCTTTGTCATCGGTATGTTACTTACCCGAGATTCGATCGTCGGTATCCAATACCTAGTTCAATCTCGTTACCGGTAAGTCTCTTTACTCGTGCCGTAATACATCATCTCACAACTAACATATTAGTTGCAATGCTTGCAAGGCTTATGTGATGAGCATTACCGAGAGGGCCCAGAGATACCTCTCCGACGATCGGAGTGACAAATCCTAAGCTCGAAATACGCCAACCCAACATCTACCTTTGGAGACACCTGTAGTACTCCTTTATAATCACCCAGTTACGTTGTGACGTTTGGTAGTACCCAAAGTGTTCCTCCGGTAAACGGGAGTTGCATAATCTCATAGTCAAAGGAACATGTATAAGTCATGGATAAAAGCAATAGCAACATACTAAACAATCGGGTGCTAAGCTAATAGAATGGGTCATGTCAATCAGATCATTCAACTAATGATGTGATCCCGTTAATCAAATAACAACTCTTTGTTCATGGTTAGGAAACATAACCATCTTTGATTAACGAGCTAGTCAAGTAGAGGCATACTAGTGACACTCTGTTTGTCTATGTATTCACACATGTATTATGTTTCCGGTTAATACAATTCTAGCATGAATAATAAACATTTATCATGAAATAAGGAAATAAATAATAAATTTATTATTGCCTCTAGGGCATATTTCCTTCAGTCTCCCACTTGCACTAGAGTCAATAATCTAGTTCACATCGCCATGTGATTTAACAGCAATAGTTCACATCACCATGTGATTAACACCCATAGTTCACATCGATATGTAATCAACACCCAAAGGGTTTACTAGAGTCAGTAATCTAGTTCACATCGCTATGTGATTAACACCCAAAGAGTACTAAGGTGTGATCATGTTTTGCTTGTGAGATAATTTTAGTCAACGGGTCTGTCACATACAGATCCGTAAGTATTTTGCGAATTCTATGTCTACAATACTCCGCACAGAGCTACTCTAGCTAATTGCTCCCACTTTCAATATGTATCTAGATCAAGACTTAGAGTCATCCAGATCAGTGTCAAAACTTGCATCGACGTAACCCTTTACGGCGAACCTTTCTGTCACGTCCATAATCGAGAAACATATCCTTATTCCACTAAGGATAATTTTGACCGCTGTCCAGTGATCTACTCCTAGATCACTATTGTACTCCCTTGCCAAACTCAGTGGTAGGGTATGCAATAGATCTGGTACACAGCATGGCATACTTTATAGAACCTATGGCTGAGGCATAGGGAATGACTTTCATTCTCTTTCTATCTTCTGCCGTGGTCGGGCTTTGAGTCTTAGTCAGTTTCACACCTTGTAACACAGGCAAGAACTCTTTCTTTGACTGTTCCATTTTGAACTACTTCAAAATCTTGTCAAGGTATGTACTCATTGAAAACTTATCAAGCGATTTGATCTATCTCTGTAGATCTTGATGCTCAATATGTAAGCAGCTTCACTGAGGTCTTTCTTCGAAAAACTCCTTTCAAATACACGTTTTATGCTTTGCAGAATAATTCTACACTATTTCCGATCAACAATATGTCATTTACATATACTTATCAGAAATGTTGTAGTGCTCCCACTCACTTTCTTGAAAATACAGGCTTCACCGCAAGTCTGTATAAAACTATATGCTTTGATCAACTTATCAAAGTGTATATTCCAACTCCGAGATGCTTGCACCAGTCCATAGATGGATCGCTGGAGCTTGCACATTTTGTTAACACCTTCAGGATCGACAAAACCTTCTAGTTGCATCGTATACAACTCTTCTTTAATAAATCCATTAAGGAATATAGTTTTGTTTATCCATTTGCCATATTTCATAAAATGCGGCAATTGCTAACATGATTCGGACAGACTTAAGCATAGATACGAGAGAGAAACTCTCATCGCAGTCAACACCTTGAACTTGTCGAAAACCTTTTGCGACAATTCTAGCTTTGTAGATAGTAACACTACTATCAGCGTCCGTCGTCCTCTTGAAGATCCATTTATTTTCTATGGCTTGCCGATCATCGGGCAAATCCATCAAAGTCCACACTTTGTTTTCATACATGGATCCCATCTCAGATTTCATGGCTTCCAGCCATTTTGCGGAATCTGGGCTCATCATCGCTTCCTCATAGTTCGCAAGTTCATCATGGTCTAGTAACATGACTTCCAGAACAGGATTACCGTACCACTCTGGTGCGGATCTCACTCTGGTTTACTTACGAGATTCGGTAGTAACTTGATCTGAAGTTACATGATCATCATCATTAGCTTCCTCACTAATTGGTGTAGTAGTCGCAAGAACAGATTTCTGTGATGAACTACTTTCCAATAAGGGAGCAGGTACAGATACCTCATCAAGTTCTACTTTCCTCCCACTCACTTCTTTCGAGAGAAACTCCTTCTCTAGAAAGTATCCATTCTCAGCAACGAATGTCTTGCCTTCGGATCTGTGATAGAAGGTGTACCCAACAATTTCCTTTGGGTATTCTATGAAGACGCATTTCTCCGATTTGGGTTCGAGCTTATCAGGATGAAACTTTTTCACATAAGCATCGCAACTCCAAACTTTAAGAAACCACAGCTTTAGGTTTATTGCTAAACCATAGTTCATACGGTGTCGTCTCAACGGATTTAGATGGTGCCCTATTTAATGTGAATGCAGCTGTCTCTAATGCATAATCCCAAAACGATATTGGTAAATCGGTAAGAAACATCATAGATTGTACTATATCCAATAAAGTACGGTTATGACGTTCGGACACACCATTATGCTGTGGTGTTCCAGGTGGCATGAGTTTGTGAAACTATTCCACATTGTTTTAACTGAAGATCAAACTCGTAACTTAAATATTCGTCTCCACGATCAGATCGTAGAAACTTTATTTTCTTGTCACGATGATTTTCCACTTCACTCTGAAATTCTTTGAACTTTTCAAACATTTCAGACTTATGTTTCATCAAGTAGATATACCCATATCTGCTCAAAACATCTGTGAAGGTCAGAAAATAATGATACTTGTCGCGAGCCTTAATTTTCATCAGACCACATACATCGGTATGTATGATTTCCAACAAGTCAGTTGCTCGCTCCATTGTTCGGGAGAACTGCGTTTTTAGTCATCTTGCCCTTAAGGCATGGATCGCAAGCATCAAGTGATTCATAATCAAGAGATTTCCAAAATTCCATCAGCATGGAGTTTCTTCATGCGCTTTACACCGATATGACCTAAACGGCAGTGCCACAAATAAGTTGCACTATCATTATTAACTTCGCATCTTTTGGCTTCAATATTATGAATATGTGTATCACTATGATCGAGATCCAACAAACCATTTTCATTGGTGTGTATGACCATAGAAGGTTTTATTCATGTAAACAGAACAACAATTTATTCTCTTACTTAAATGAATAGCCGTATTGCAATAAACATGATCAAATCATATTTATGCTCAACGCAAATACCAAATAACACTTATTTAGGTTCAACACTAATCCCGAAAGTATAGTGAGTGTGCGATGATGATCATATCAATCTTGGAACCACTTCCAATACACATCGTCACCTTGCCCTTTAACTAGTCTTTGTTCATTCTGCAACTCCCGTTTCGAGTTACTAATCTTAGCAACTGAACTAGTACCAAATACTGAGGGGTTGCTATGAACACTAGTAAAGTACACATCAATAACATGTATATCAAATATACTTATGTTCATTTTGCCATCCTTCTTATCGACCAATCACTTGGGGTAGTTCCGCTTCAAGTGACCAGTCCCTTTGCAGTAGAAGCACTTAGTCTCAGGCTTAGGACCAGACTTGGGCTTTTTCACTTGAGCAGCAACTTGCTTGCCGTTCTTCTTGAAGTTCCCCTTCTTTCCCTTTGCCCTTTTCTTGAAACTAGTGATCTTGTCAACCATCAACACTTGATGTTTTTCTTTGATTTCTACCTTCGCCGATTTTAGCATCGCGAAGAGCTTGGGAATATTTTCCGTTATCCCTTGCATATTATAGTTCATAATGAAGTTCTACTAACTTGGTGATGGTGACTAGAGAATTCTGTCAATCACTATCTTATCTGGAAGATTAACTCCCACTTGATTCAAGCGATTGTCGTACCCAGACAATCTGAGCACATGCTCACTAGTTGAGCGATTCTCCTCCATCTTTTAGCTATAGAACTTGTTGGAGACTTCATATCTCTCAACTCGGGTATTTGCTTGAAATATTAACTTCAACTCCTGGAACATCTCATATGGTCCATGACGTTCAAAACGTCTTTGAAGTCCCGATTCTAAGCCGTTAAGCATGGTGCACTAAACTATTAAGTAGTCATCATATTGAGCTAGCAAAACGTTCATAACGTCTGAATCTGCTCCTGCAATAGGTCCGTCACCTAGCGGTGCATCAAGGACATAATTCTTCTGTGCAGCAATGAGGATAAACCTCAGATCACGGATCCAATCCGCATCATTGCTACTAACATTTTTCAACACAATTTTCTCTAGGAACATATCAAAATAAACATAGGGAAGCAACAACGCGAGCTATTGATCCACAACATAGATATGCTAATACTACCAGGACTAAGTTCATGATAAATTTAAGTTCAATTAATCATATTACTTAAGAACTCCCACTTAGATAGATATCTCTCTAATCCTCTAAGTGATCACGTGATCCAAATCAACTAAACCATAACCGATCATCACGTGATATGGAGTAGTTTTCAATGGTGAACATCGTTATGTTGATCATATCTACTATATGATTCACGCTCGACCTTTCGGTCTCCGTGTTCCGAGGTCATATCTTATATGCATAGCTCGTCAAGTATAACCTGAGTATTCCGCGTGTGCAACTGTTTTGCACCCGTTGTATTTGAACGTAGAGCCTATCACACCCGATCATCACGTGGTGTCTCAGCACGAAGAACTTTTGCAACGGTGCATACTCAGGGAGAACACTTCTTGATAATTTAGTGAGAGATCATCTTATAATGCTACCGTCAATCAAAGCAACATAAGATGCATAAAAAGATAAACATCACATGCAATCAATATAAGTGATATGATATGGTCATCATCATCTTGTGCTTGTGATCTCCATCTCCGAAGCACCGTCATGATCACCATCATCACCGGCGCGACACCTTGATCTCCATCGTAGTATCGTTGTCGTCTCGCCAATCTTATGCTTCCACGACTATCACTACCGTTTAGTAATAAAGTAAAGCATTACATCGCGATTGCATTGCATACAATAAAGCGACAACCATATGGCTCCTGCCAGTTGCCGATAACTCGGTTACAAAACATGATCATCTCATACAATAAAATTTAGCATCATGTCTTGACCATATCACATCACAACATGCCCTGCAAAAACAAGTTAGACGTCCTCTACTTTGTTGTTGCAAGTTTTACGTGGCTGCTACGGGCTTAAGCAAGAACTCATCTTACCTACGCATCAAAACCACAACGATAGTTTGTCAAATAGACTCCGTTTTAACCTTCTCAAGGACCGGGCGTAGCCACACTCGGTTCAACTAAAGTTGGAGAGACAGTCTTCCGCAAGCCATCTATGTGCAAAGCACGTCGAGGGAACCGGTCTCGCGTAAGCGTACGCGTAAGGTTGGTCCGGATCGTCTCGTCCAACAATACCGCTGAACCAAAGTATGACATGCTGGTAGGCAGTATGACTTGTATCGCCCACAACTCACTTGTGTTCTACTCGTGCAAATAACATCAAACCATAAAACCTAGGCTCTGATACCACTGTGGGGGAACGTAGTAATTTCAAAAAAATTCCTACGCACACGCAAGATCATGGTGATGCATAGCAACGAGAGGGAAGAGTCTTGTCTACGTACCCTCGTAGACCGAAGCGGAAGCGTTGACGCAACGTAGAGGAAGTAGTCGTACGTTCTCCTCGCGATCCGACCGATCACAGCACCGTTACTCCGGCACCTCCGAGTTCTTGGCACACGTTCAGCTCGATGACGATCCCCGGGCTCCGATCCAGCAAAGCTTCGGGGAGGAGTTCCGTCAGCACGACGGCGTGGTGACGATCTTGATGTGTTGCCGGCGCAGGGCTTTGCCTAAGCAGTGCAACGATATGACCGAGGTGGAATTTGGTGGAAGGGGGCACCGCACACGGCTAAGGAACGATCCGTAGATCAACTTGTGTGTCCATGGGGTGCCCCCTGCCCCCGTATATAAAGGAGCAAGGGAGGGAGGAGGCCGGCCCTAGGTTTGGGCGCGCCAGGGGAGTCCTACTCCCACCGGGAGTAGGATTCCACCTTTCCTAGTCCAACTAGGTCAAGGGGGGAAAGAGGGGAAGAGGGGAAGGAAGGGAGAGAGGGGCCGCGCCCCAAACCCCTTGTCCAATTCGGACTGGGCTTGGGAGGGGCGCGCGCCACCTCCTGGTCCTTCCCACTAAGGCCCATCAAGGCCCATTACTTCTTCCTCGTATTCCCGTAACTCCCCGGTACCTCCGAAAATACCCGAACCACTCAGAACCCTTCCGATGTCCGAATATAGTCGTCCAATATATCGATCTTTACGTCTCGACCATTTCGAGACTCCTCGTCATGTCCCCGATCTCATCCGGGACTCCGAACTCCTTCGGTACATCAAAACTCATAAACTCATTATATAACTGTCATCGAAACCTTAAGCTTGCGGACCCTACGGTTCGAGAACAATGTAGACATGACCGAGACACGTCTCCGGTCAATAACCAATAGCGGGACCTGGATGCCCATATTGGCTCCTACATATTCTACGAAGATCTTTATCGGTCAGACCGCATAACAACATACGTTGTTCCCTTTGTCATCGGTATGTTACTTACCCGAGATTCGATCGTCGGTATCCAATACCTAGTTCAATCTCGTTACCGGTAAGTCTCTTTACTCGTGCCGTAATACATCATCTCACAACTAACATATTAGTTGCAATGCTTGCAAGGCTTATGTGATGAGCATTACCGAGAGGGCCCAGAGATACCTCTCCGACGATCGGAGTGACAAATCCTAATCTCGAAATACGCCAACCCAACATCTACCTTTGGAGACACCTGTAGTACTCCTTTATAATCACCCAGTTACGTTGTGACGTTTGGTAGTACCCAAAGTGTTCCTCCGGTAAACGGGAGTTGCATAATCTCATAGTCAAAGGAACATGTATAAGTCATGGATAAAAGCAATATCAACATACTAAACGATCGGGTGCTAAGCTAATAGAATGGGTCATGTCAATCAGATCATTCAACTAATGATGTGATCCCGTTAATCAAATAACAACTCTTTGTTCATGGTTAGGAAACATAACCATCTTTGATTAACGAGCTAGTCAAGTAGAGGCATACTAGTGACACTCTGTTTGTCTATGTATTCACACATGTATTATGTTTCCGGTTAATACAATTCTAGCATGAATAATAAACATTTATCATGAAATAAGGAAATAAATAATAACTTTATTATTGCCTCTAGGGCATATTTCCTTCAGCTACTAGCATTCGTTGACAAAACATGCATATCAAAAAAAATTATTACCCCTGTTTTTTAAACCAAGAGCTCTGGTACATGCTTTGTCTTTGTTTCCGACTACGGGTTTTCAACCTTGCCAACAAAAGCCACGGTTCGAGAGTCTCCACCTTCTTTTAAAAAGCACCGATTATTGAGAGCATGGTTGTCATTCTGAGTGTAATGTGCATTGTCCCAAAGTAGCATTGTCTTTTGCATGGTTGTGATATCGTTTATTCTGAAATCATTGTATCTAGTCGTCACTTAAACCTTGGAGGTGCCCCTGCATTTATGTTTTGCTTCACTAAAGGGGGCAAGCGAGATATCACTTTATCATATTTACATACCATGCTCATTACAAATCTATTTGATGCTTCAGTTTCATGTTGAAAAACTTTTAGCTCTTTGAGATTTTCTCAAGGTGACTTAATTACTATAGAATCATTGTCTCTGAAAGCTTTTGTCATGTGACTATGAAAAAGTCCTATATGGTTAATAGCATGTCACCACAGAAATTATTCTTGTTATCATTTACCTACTCGAGGACGAGCAGGCATTAAGCTTGGGGATGTTGATACGTCCAAAACGTATCCATAATTTCTGCTTGCTCCGTGGCTCTTTTGGGTGATATTGCTATGATATTTATACACTTCCATACAATTTTGATCATATTTGGACTAACCTATTAACTCAGTGCACCCCAGTGCCAGTTTCTGTTTTCTGCTGTTTTTGTATTTCAGGTTTTTCCATTACGAAAACTGCCAGAAAAATTCCAGAAAAAATATATAAAAAATCAGCGTTCTGGAACCTTCCAGGACCCCGAAGGAGAGCCGGAGGGGGGCCACCAGGGCTCCAGGCGCCCTGGTGGCGCAGCCCCCCTCCTGGCTGCGCCGGGGGGGCGCCTGGGCCCCCAGGTGCCCTCTGACGTCACCCTTTGGTATATATTTAACACGCGTCCCGAAACCCTCGAGAGGGAACCCTTTTTGGCGATCTCATCTTTGTTCCGCCCCGCCGCGCTTCCAAGATCGGGAGCGCCAGGAGAACTCTTCCCGGCACCCTGCCGGAGGGGAGGATCACCACCGGGACCTTCTCCACCACCATGGACGCCTCCCGGATGATGCGTGAGTAGTCTCCCTTGGACCATGGGTCCATGACCAGTAGCTATGTGATGTTCTCCTCCCCTTCTTGTGCTTCACTAATTAGACCTCGTGAGCTGCCCTACATGATCGAGGCACATATGTAATCCTTATGCTGTTGCTATGATGAGTTTGCTGGGATCCGATGGATTGTGAGATTATATTCAGATTGTGTTTGAGTAATATATTTGATTTACCTCTTTTATATTTATGTTCGTAAGTAATTCTTGCATGTTCTCCGTTGCTGTTTATTGCTTTGGCCAAGTAGTAGGTAGTAACTCTAAGAGGGAATGTTATGCTTGATTGTGGGTTCATGCCCCTCGATGACTAGCTTGAGTGACAGAAACATGAGTCTAGGGGATGTGCTGTTGCCACAAGGGGGAAAACAACGGTGCTTGTGCCCGCGGGTGCAAGGATTGTTTACTTTACGCAAAGTTATTTTAATGCAGTTGTCTGTTGCTTTGATTTTACACTTTGGGTGGGGCTCACAACTTAATACCAACGAGATGTTCTGGATAGATATCTCAAGGTGGATGATTAGTAGTAGATGCAGATGGATTTCGGTCTACTTACCTTGGCGTACTGCCCATGCTTTGAACCTCTACCTTTCTTGCAATATAGTTAGCATTGGTTTGCGCACATAATCCTGTCAATTGCCCAGCTGTAATTTGTTTACCTTGCATTGCTGTTTTTATCATCTTTTGGGAGAGAGGCATCACTAGTGAACATCATGGCGCCCCGGTCCATATCACTATCATTGATCACATTGCTATTTACTTTCCTCTTTTATTTACTTTTCGCAGCAATATCCATCACTACTATCATTTGCGTTTAATCCTTTGTAAACGACAAGGCCGGAGGGATTGACAACCTCTCTGTACTCGTTGGGAACAAAGTTATTTGTATCTGTGTGCAGGTCCATGTTGATTGCTAATCCACGGTGCCGTTAGCGTTTGACACCTTCTTGTTGAAACTAGGAGTCTCTGGGGATTCGATCCTTGGTATCTTTGCCAAGGGAAACTTCCGCTACGCTACATCTCAAACCTTACACTTGGGGTAACCAACGAGGAGGGAGAAGCTAGCAGTGGACAGCTCTTCCGATAGCGAAGGCTCCTCCTCGAGCGAGAGTGACGAGGAGGGGAGCGACAGCGACGACGAGGGTAGCGGTCGTCGGGATGACGGGTCCGACTAGGCGCCGGTCGCAGCTCCGCGTGGCACCGGCGACCCCATCATCCGTGTCGCCGGCTCCTTGAGCTTCCCGGGGTCGTCTCCTTGGGCAGCTGGCGTGGCGAGGCTGCGGAAGAGGAAGAGGGCGGGCGGCAAGGCCGCGAAGTCGGAGTACGCGTCGCCTTCGTCACCGTGCTGACGTTCCGCTGCCTCATCTTCCAGCTTCGCTCCCGACGCCGTCATCACCCTTGCTCTCGGCGACGGCCACTGGGATCTTCTCTTGGTGTCTTCTGCCACCCGTAGCTCGCCTAGGCGCCCCTTTTGCTCTCTTCGCCTCCTTGTCCTACCTCCTGATTAGAGGGACAGGAAAAAGATTACGGGCACCTTATCTCTTTTTTTAATCTCTAAGCCCTCGGGCCTTAGTTGCATTTAAAACTTGTAATCCCATCTTTCATGTTTTTCATTCTCTCTGAACTGTACCTGAGCGGAATGTTTTTAATGAAAAGGGGATGTTTGCCGAGCCGTTTGTCTTGCGGGAAAAACCCACGCCAAGGAACGAATCCTTTATACCGTCAAGATAGACACTTCTTCGCCCGGCAACAGGTCCTGCCATCTTCCCGCGCCACTCGACCTCTATCACGCCCTTGGCGGAGGCAGGGAGAAGGCGGGTTCTGGCCCCTCGTTTCGCCCCTTTGCTGCCGCGACTACTACCAAAACGTGCCCTAGGAACGCGCTCTGGGGCCTATAGTTAAGGGAGCACGGTAGCTTTTAGGAGGAAACGAGGTTTTCGTATTCCCCAGTTCATAAGAGAATGCATGATAAGGGATGCAAAAACTTATCTGAGATTGCAGCCCCCAGCAACTCTGGCTTGCCGCGGGCGAATCCTTGTACTTGCGGCCCCCGGCAACTCTGGCTTGCCGGGGTGCAGGTGCTGGCTCGTCCTTCTTCTCTTCTTCGTCCTCAAGTGGCCCAGCTAGGATATGTAAACCCTGCGAACCAAGGGGAGCGAAAAAACAGCAAAAGGGATGCACACCCGACCTCTAAGCTAGGGGTTAGTAGCTGTTAGGCACTATCAACCCTAACCAAGGACGAGACTCGACTCAGCATGCATGCTACGACTTGGGGCGCCAGCGCTTCATTATCTGATGCTCAGGGTCTGCGCCTGGCTTTGTACAAAGGATTACATGCAACAGCGGCAAGACTTGTACAAAAGGTTGGTTGCCGGACAGGGTCCGACAACCGCGCCTTACGGGTAAAACTTACGAAGACGCTCAACGTTTCAGGAGTTGCTCACCGGAGTGCCATCTTCGGTCTCAAGGCCGACAACGCCGGGCCTCATGACTCGTTTCACCCGGTAAGGGTCTTCACACTTCGGCGTCAACTTGTTGGAATTCTTGGCCGACTGAACGCGCCGAAGAACAAGGTCGCCTTCCTCGAAGTTTCTGGCTTTAACTTTGCGGCTATGGTAGCGGCGCAAAGTTTGCCGGTAGCGAGCAGCTCGCACAGCGGCCTGAAGACGATCTTCCTCAAGGAGCAGCGCGTCATCTTCGCGCAGCCGCTCTTGCTCAAGCTCATCATAAGCGAGCACTCGAGGTGACCCGTATACGAGTTCCGTGGGGGTAACTGCTTCTGCTCCATAGACTAGAGCAAATGGTGTCTGGCCAGTGGCTCGATTTGGCGTCGTTCTGATCGACCAAAGAGCCACCGGCAGATCCTCGATCCAGTTTCTTCCGCACTTGTGCATCCTGTCGAAAGTCCTGGTCTTGAGCCCGTGCAGCACTTCAGCATTGGCCCTCTCCGCTTGACCGTTGCTTCTGGGGTGAGCAACAGAAGCGAAGAAGACCTTAGCGCCGAGATCTTGGACGTACTGCATGAAGGCGTGGCTCATGAATTGTGTACCGTTGTCGGTGATGATCCTGTTGGGGATCCCGAAACGGCAAACAATCGACCTGAAGAACTTGACTGCTGACTATGCGGTCACCTTCCTCACTGGTTCCACTTCCGGCCACTTTGTGAACTTGTCGACTACAACGTACAAGTACTCAAAGCCCCCGACAGCTCGGGGGAAGGGGCCGAGGATATCGAGCCCCCAGACCGAAAATGGCCAGGATAAAGGGATCGTCTGGAGAGCTTGAGCTGGCTGGTGTATTTGCTTGGAATGGAACTGGCACGCTTCACACTTGGTTACTTGTGCAGTTGCATCCTGGAGGGCTGTCGGCCAGAAGAAACCTTGCCGGAACGCTTTGCCGGCAAGTGCTCTTGCGCCAATGTGGTGACCACATATGCCTCCATGTATCTCTGCCAACAGCTTTTGTCCATCTTCCCGGGGAATACACTTCAATTTCACTCCGTTGCGCCCTCTTCCGTACAGTGTACTGTCGACGAACTGGTACATACTCGAGCACCGGGATACTCTTTCCGCTTCTTCTTGCTCTTCGGGAAGTTCTCCAGTCTGGAGGAAACGGACAGTCTGCTGTGCCCATGCTGGAGCCTGTGGCTCGACAACAAGGACTAAGGGCGTATTTGCGGCTGCGGGAACGTCTACTTCTACGGCGAGAAGCTGAGGCTCAGCCGGAGCTTGAGCTTGACGTTCCCCGGCAAGCTTGCCGGAGCAGAACTTGTCGGGAGCGCCTGCTTCGACGGAACAAACCCTAGGGCTTGCCGGAGCAGACTGCTCCTCAGCACTCTTGGCGTCGATCTTGGGGACTCTCTTGGCGGTGGCTTCGGGAAGCTCTGCCGAAAGATAGTCGCCGGAGACCAACTTCCTCTTCTTGCTCTGCCCAGTTGATGGTGTTACGGATTGTTGAGTCAGCTTGAGCACAAAGTTTCCTGGTTCCACAGGCAACTTAAGTGCTGCGCACTTTGACAGGCCATCAGCAACGTCGTTCTCAGCTCTTGGAACGTGTTCCATTTGCAGGCCGTCAAAGCGCTCTTCTAGCTTCCTCACTTCATCAACGTAGGCTTCCATCAACAGGCTCTGGTAATCTTTGTTCACTTGGCGGACGACAAGCTGCGAGTCACCCCTGATAATGAGCTTCTTGATCCCAAGTTCTGCCGCGATCCTGAGACCGGCAAGCAAACCTTCATACTCTGCAGTATTGTTGGTTGCTTGCTCCTTGGGAAAGTGCATCTGGACTATGTACTTGAGGTGCTCTCCGGTGGGCGCGATAAGCAGCACGCCAGCACCGGCGCCTTGCAGCGAGAAGGCACCATCGAAGTACATCAGCCACTCTTTGCTTGCTTCTTTGCCGGGGATGCTCGTCTCTGGAATTTCTTCGTCTGGTGTTGGCGTCCACTCTGCTATGAACTCTGCCAATGCTCTGCTTTGGATAGTTGAAGTGCTTTCAAACTTGAGGCCAAAGCTTGACAGTTCCAGTGCCCACTCAACAATCCTGCCGGTCGCTTCGGGATTCTGCAGTATCCTCTTCAGCGGAAAGCGAGTGACAAGTGTGATCTCATGTGCTTGGAAGTAATGGCGCAGGTTTCTCGAGGCCATAAGGAGGCCGAAAAGCAATTTTTGCACACCAGAGTACCTTGTCCTAGCCCCCTGCAAGAGGGAACTGACAAAGTAAACTGGGCGCTGCACCATTTTCTTCTTCTGCACCTCCTCTTGCGCCTCCGCAGATCCATCCTTGTCGGGGCCAGAGCTTGTCGGGGGAGCCCCCTGCTTGTCGCTGGATGCACTTGCCGCGGTTGCTAGCTCGTCGTTTGCCTCCCTCTCCGCTAGTAGCGCAGCACTAACCACTTGATTGGTTGCCGCCAGGTACAGCAGCAACTTCTCTTGTGGTTTAGGCGCGACAAGTATTGGAGTGGAGGACAGGTATTTCTTCAAGTCCTGCAGCGCAGCCTCCACTTCTGGAGTCCATTTCATTGGACCCGCTTTTTTCAAAATTTTGAAAAAAGACAGGGCGCGTTCTGCAGACTTGGAAATGAACCTGCTGAGAGGTGCCACGCAGCCGGCAAGTCTTCGTACATCCTTGACACATGTTGGTGCTTCAATCTGCTCGATGGCCTTGATCTTGTCTGGATTGGCTTCAATTCCCCGCTGAGACACGAAGAACCCGAGAAGCTTGCCGGAAGGGACTCCAAACACGCACTTCTCGGGGTTGAGCTTGAGACTGATCTTGCGCAGGTTCGCAAAGGTCTCTTCTAAGTCTTGAATCAGGGTTGCCCTGTCTCTGCTCTTGACCACTATGTCATCCATGTAGGCCTCCACATTTCTGTGGATTTGTGGCTCAAAAGCGGTATGGACAACCCTTGCAAACGTTGAACCAGCATTCTTCAAACCAAAAGGCATCCGTACGAAACAGTACGTGCCACATGGAGTGATGAATGCCGTCTTCTCCTCATCTTCTTCAGCCATGAATATCTGGTGGTATCCTGAGTATGCGTCAAGAAATGAAAGCAGGTCACATCCGGCCGTGGAGTCAACAATCTGGTCAATGCGCGGCAAGGGAAATGGATCTTTGGGACAAGCTTTGTTGACATCAGTAAAATCGATGCAAAGCCTCCATTTCCCGTTTGCTTTGCGCACGACAACAGGATTGGCCAACCACGTCGGATGGAGCACGCCTCTGACGAGGCCTGCTGCTTCCAATTTCTTGATCTCTTCCGCAATGAACTCTTGGCGCTCCACTGCTTGTTTCCTGACTCTCTGCTTGACGGGCCGCGCATGAGGACAGACGGCAAGGTGGTGCTCAATCACTTTCCTGGGAACACCGGGGATGTCAGATGGTCGCCAGGCGAACACATCGACATTCTCCCGCAGGAAAGCAACGAGCCCGCTTTCCTATTTGGGGTCGAGAGTGGCACTGATGGTAAAGGTACCACCAGTGCCGTCCTCCTTGGCGGGCACCTTCTTGGTTGCTGGCGGAGCTGCCATCGTCTTCTTACACTTGCCGGTGGAGCTCGATGGTGCGTCCTCGACAGTAGCGCAGTACTCCGAAGAGGTGCGCTTGCCGGAGTGGGCACCAGAGCACTTGCCGGACTTGGTCTTCTTCTTTCCCCCGGGAGCTTCAGCGGCAAGTGGATCGTGACCCGTTGCGGCTGCTGCTTCCCGGTAGATCTTGTCGGCACAGATAAGGGCATCCTTCTTGTCGCCAGGGACAGAGATGACGCTTATCGGGCCTGGCATCTTGAGCATGTTGTATGCATAGTGAGAGGCCGCCATGAACTTGGCGAGTGCTGGACGGCCGAGGATTCCATTGTAAGGCAATGGAAAATCGGCAACATCAAAGGTGACCCTCTCAGTCCTGAAGTTCAGCTCGCTGCCAAATGTTACCGGCAACGTGATCTTCCCCTTCGGCTTGCTCCTTCCTGGGTTGATTCCTTGGAACGTGCCGGTCTCTTCGAGCTCGCTGTCGGGGACTTGGAGCTTCCGGAGCACAGCAGAGGAGATCAGGTTCAAGCCGGCCCCGCCGTCAACTAGCATCTTAGTGACCTTGAGGTTGCGGACCGTTGGTGAAACCAACATCGGCAAGCACCCGATCGAAGTTGTGCGATCAGGGTGGTCCTCAATGTCGAAGACGATAGGCATGCTGGACCATTTGAGAGGCTTGCGTGACTCAACGGGCGGTTCTGCCGCATTGACTTCCCGCGCCCACTGTTTGAGCTGGCGGTGAGAAGTATGCAGAGAAGCACCGCTGTCAACACACAAAACCTCTGTGGCTTTCTGAAACTCCTGCTCACTGGTCTCGGCGTCGTCCATATCCTCGTCGTCGTCGTCGTCTTCATCCTTTTCGCGGCCGCGGGGAGGTCTGTCTGCTTGCCGCTGCTTGTCCTTGCCGCGGCGTTCTCCCTGGCCGGGGCGCTTCGTGCCGGATCCTCCGCCACCTCCTTGGGCTCTCTCCTTGTCGCGCCGCTCGTACTCGGCCTTTTGCAGCTCGACGAGCCGCTCGACCTGCTTGCAGCTCTGGAGGTCGTGGCCCTTGGTGCAGTGGATCTTGCAGTACTGTTTGTTGGTGCCGTCCCGCTTGTCGGCGACCGCCACAGCCTGGCAGTTGGTGCATCTGGCAACCTCCTTGCCGGAGCCACCAGCCTGGGCTTTTTTGGCGGCAGCTCCATCGCCGGACTGCTCAACAACCAGCACTTTTTGGTTCTTCTTCTTCTTGTTGTTCCGCCGCCGGCCTTTCTTTGCCGGGGCGGCGTATTCGCTGTCAGATCCCCCTGCGTCCGCATTCTCTCCGGGGAGTCTCCTCCCCTCCTTAGCACGGGCACACTTGTCGGCCAGGGCATATAGCTCACTGACGTCCTTGATCTTGCACATCGCCATCTCTTCCCGCATCCTGCGTTTACGCACATTCTGATGGAACGCGCTGATGACCGCGGCGGGGTGGACGTCTGGGATGTTGTAGTGCATAGGGCTGAATCTCTGAATGAACTTGCGCAGGGGCTCTCCTTCCTTCTGGACGAGCAGATGAAGGTCGCTCGCTTGGCCATGAGGTTTGTGGCCGCCCGTAAAGGCGCCAACAAACTGATGGCATAGGTCTGGCCAGGGGGATATGGAGTTGTCCGGCAAGTGCATGAGCTAGGATCTGACATTGGGCTTGAGTACCAGCGGGAAGTAGTTGGCAAGGATCTTGTCGTCTCGCCCCCGGCAGCTTGCACCGCAATGGTGTAGATGCTGAGGAACTCTGACGGATGCGACTTGCCGTCGTACTTCTCGGGTATGTCTGGTTTGAAATTCTTCGTACTGCGCTACAACGGCGCGACGGACCCGCAGGTTTTCCTGCGGGCGTACGAGGAGACCGTCCTTAGAGCTGGGGGAGATGACCGGGTGACGGCCAACTGGCTACCCATGGACCTCACCGGTATCCCGCACATGTGGCTCCTCCACCTACCGACGGCTTCTGTGACCTCCTGGGAGGAGCTGCGCGACCTCTTCCTTGCCCGTTTTGCCGCACCGGCGCCGCCCGTCGTCACGACTCTCCTGGGTGGCTCCCAAGCACCACCCTCGAGCCATCACGTCAAGCCGTTCACCTGCCGGATCAGCACCGCCTCCAAGCACCAATAGGCTCCCCCGGGCTGGGCGGCGCCTGAGGCCGATCTGACCTTCGACTCGGATGATCACCCCTTCAACCCCGTCGGTTCGGGCGCGCTCCCGATGCTGTGCACCCCCACCATATGCCAAGTGGCCGTCACCAGGACCCTCATCGACGGTGGTGCTGGCCTCAACATGCTCTCGGTGGAGGCCTTCAGCCTCCTCCACGTGCCACCGGAGCGGCTCCGACCCAGTAGGCCTTTCTCGGGCGTCGGAGCCGGTTCCACCGCCTCCTGGGGACAGATCCGCCTCCCAGTGACCTTCGACACCTACAAAAACTTTCGCACGGAGCTGATCGACTTCGACATCGCCCCCATCGGCCTCCCCTACAACGCCATCCTCGGCTACCCGGCCTTGGCGCGGTTCATGGCAGCCACTCACCCGGCGTACAACCTCATGAAGATGCACGGGAGCAGCGGCGTCCTTACCATGTCAGGAGATACAAGGGATGCGCTACAAGTGCTCCATCTCGCCTTCAGGGCAGCCGCGGTGGCGCAGCCCGCCAGGACCGACGCCCTTGAGCCCAAGGGGGCTGCGCCGGCTAGAAAGAAGCAGTTGTTCACCCAGGATAAGGCGGAAACCAAGCAAGTACCGGTCGACGAGGACGGGTCCACTGGCGCCACCTTCACCATAGGGGCCAACCTCGAGCCCGAGTAGGAGAAGGCCCTGGTCAGATTCCAGCGCGCAAACAAGAAGGTGTTCGCGTGGGAACCTGACCAGTTGGCAGGGGTCCCGAGGGGTGATTGAGCATCACCTCAACATGTTCCCAAACGCGCGCCCCGTGAAGCAGAAGGCGAGGCGACAGTCCACTGAGAAACAAGCTTTTATCGTTCAAGAGACCCGGAAACTGGAAGCGGCAGGGGTTATCCGCGAGGTCCGCTACCCTGATTGGCTGGCTAATCCGGTCGTTGTGCTGAAAAAGGGAGGAAAGGAGCGCATGTGTGTCGACTTCACCAACCTCAACAAAGCCTGCCCACAGGATCCATTTCCGCTCCCCCGCATCGACCAGATAGTCGACTCCACTGCAGAGTGTGACCTATTGTGCTACCTAGATGCCTTCTTGGGCTATCACCAGATCAAGATGGTGGTGGAAGATGTGGAGAAGACGGCTTTCCTGACCCCATGTGGAGTGTACTGCTATACGTGCATGCCATTTGGGTTGCGCAACACAGGGGTAACCTTTCAGTGGCTAATGCACATCGCCTTGGGCCGGCAGCTCGGGAGGAACGCTGAAGCCTACGTCAATGACATTGCGGTGAAGTCTCGGGAGGCAAAAACCCTGATACAGGACCTGGAGGAAACCTTCGCGAGCCTCAACGAAGTGGACCTACGGCTCAACCCGGAGAAGTGCGTGTTTGGAGTCCCCTCAGGCAAGCTCCTGGGTTTCCTCATGTCCCACAGGGGTATCGAGGCCAACCCGGAGAAGGTCAAGGCGGTCGAGGACATGAGCCTGCCAAGGACCCTCAGAGAAATGCAGAAGCTCATCGGGCGTGTGACTGCGTTGGGGCGCTTCATCTCCAAGCTGGGGGAACGAGCGCTGCCCTTCTTCAAGCTGATGAAGAAGAAGGGCCCCTTCGAATGGACTGAAGAGGCCGACAAGGCATTCCAAGATCTCAAGAGGTACCTCACCAGCCCACTAGTAATGGTAGATCCGCGTCCTTGGGAGCCCCTGGTGCTCTACCTTGCGGCCACCCCTTACTCCGCTAGTGCAGCCCTAGTGGCGATCAGGGAGGAGCGCTGTGCCAAGGCCGCATCGGCTGTCCGGACTGAAGCAAGGCAAGGCCAGGAAGGTCTCGCGGAGACCACGACCGCAACCAGAAAGGAACAACCATAGCAGGAGAGCGCACCTGGGGCAGGAGAGGCCTCTTCAGGTGACCAAGCGCTGGGGGCTCCGTCGCCTCAGGAGACGCCTCAACCTCTGGAGGACGCAAGCTGCGCCAGCACCCTCCACCTCGTCAAGCATCCCGTGTACTTTGTCAGCGCGGTGGTACGGGACGCAAGGGCACGGTATCCCATGCCTCAAAAACTCCTCCTCGCGCTGTTAGTGGCCTCACGCAAGCTGCAACACTACTTCCAAGGCCATCCCATGAAAGTTGTCTCAACATACCCCTTGGAAAGGGTACTCAGGAGCCCCAACTCAGCTGGAAGGGTCGCTGAATGGAGCATCGAACTACAGGCATTTCAGCTAGAATTCAGCACTACCAGAGTCATCAAGGGAGCCGTACTGGCAGATTTCGTGGCAGAGTGGACAGAAGCACCAGGTCTCGAGGCAGGCGAGGACCGATCACTTTCCCCAGGAAGCGAAGCACCGGACGGCTGGATCATGTACTTTGATGGGGCGTTCTCCAGACACGGCGCGGAAGCTGGCGCAGTGCTCGTATCCCCTACCCAGGACAAGCTCTACTACGCCGTACAACTCTGCTTCCAGCACGGAGAAAAGTTCTCCAACAACATAGCCGAGTACGAAGGCCTAATAGCAGGCTTGAGAGCCGCAATCGCCTCAGGAGTGAAGTGCCTCATCATCAAGGACGATTCGCAGCTCCTCTTCAACTTCTCCAACAAGGTATACGAGCCAAAGGACGAGCACATGGAAGCCTACCTTGCTGAGGTTCGCAAGATGGAGAAACAGTTCTGGGGGATGGAGTCGCAGCATGTGCCTCGCGACACCAATCAGGAGGCTGATGACATTGCCAAGAGGGCATCTAGGCGGCTGCCTCAGGAGCCTGACGTCTTCGAGGAGCGGATCTTCAAACCCTCGGCGATGCCGTCACTATCAAGCACAGCGCAATCAAGGGAGGAGCTCCCTCAGCCACCTGCCTCAGGAGCCCCGGTCTACAGCCTGGCCTCAGGGGCACGTCTGCTCCTGGCGTTGGAGCCTCAGGAAGGGTGTTGGATCACGGAGCTCAAGAACTACCTGATGCAAGGGACTCTGCCGGAGAACGAGGAGGAGGCGGAGCGTGTAGCGTGGCAGGCCACAGCTTATTGCATCAGGGATGGAGAGCTCTACAAGAAGCGACCGAATGACCTGTCTCTACGTTGCATCTCCAAGGAGCAAGGGAAGGAGCTGCTGGCGGACATACACGGCAGAGACTGTGGGCACCACTCGTCGTCACGAACCCTCTTCGGCAAGGCGTTCCGTAGTGGATTCTACTGGCCCACGGCGCTCAACGACGCAGTTGAGCTGGTGAAGACTTGCGAGGCCTGGCAGTTCCACGCTAAGCAGATCCATCAGCCTGCAGGAGGTCTACAGACTATACCCCTCTCATGGCCGTTCGCCGTTAGGGGGCTGGACATTCTGGGCCCGTTTCCTCGGGCGCCAGGGGGCTATCGCTACCTCTAGGTCGCCGTGGACAAATTCACCAAGTGGGCTGAGGTGGAAGCTGTCCGCACAATCCCGGCAGGCTCCGCAGTCAAGTTCATCAAGGGCCTCGTGAGCCGATTTGGGGTGCCCAACCGCGTCATCACCGACAACGGTTTGCAATTCACCAGTAATCTCTTCAAAATGTACTGTGCTAACCTTGGAATGCAGATATGCTACGCTTCTGTAGCACACCCCCGGAGCAACAGCCAGGCTGAGCGAGCCAACGTGGAGGTCCTGAGGGGCCTCAAAGCCAGGACCTTCAAGAAGAAGCTGGAGGCCTGTGGCAGGGGCTGGTACGACGAGCTCCAGTCTGTGCTGTGGTCAATCCACACAACTGCGACCAAGCCGACTGGCGAGACCCCGTTCTTCCTCGTCTACGGAGCAGAGGCTGTTCTCCCTCACGAGGTTAGGCGTCGCTCCACACGGGTCCTGGCGTTCGACGAAGCGCAGCAGGATGCCATGCGGGGGATGGACCTCGTGCTAGGGGAGGAACGCCGGCGAGAAGCCACACTGCGAGCGGCAAGGTATCAACAGGCGCTGCGACGGTACCACTGCCGCAACATCCGCCCCAGGACCCTTGAGGTAGGGGATCTCGTGCTCAGACAGGTTCTCTCCAGGGAGGGGCTGCACAAGCTCTCTCCCATGTGGGAGGGCCCGTTCAAGGTTGTTCATGTTTCCAGGCCTGGCTCCGCGCGCTTGGAGACCTAGGAGGGGGTACCCCTCCAGAACGCACGGAACATCCAACATCTCCAGAGGTTTTATCCCTGCGCGAGGCCTAGCGCCCATGAAAGGCCCGGTGCCTGTGAAGAAGGCAAATGCCTGTGAAGCTGTCGCGTTTTGGGAAAGGCCCAGTGCCTGTGAAGAAGGCAAATGCCTGTGAAGCTGTCGCGTTTTGGGAAAGGCCCGGTGCCTGTGAAGAAGGCAAATGCCTGTGAAGCTGTCGCGTTTTGGGAAAGGCCCGGTGCCTGTGAAGAAGGCAAATGCCTGTGAAGCTGTCGCGTTTTGGGAAAGGCCCGGTGCCTGTGAAGAAGGCAAATGCGTGTGAAGCTGTCGTGTTTTGGGAAAGGCCCGGTGCTTGTGAAGAAGGCAAATGCGTGTGAAGCTGTCGCGTTTTGGGAAAGGCCCGGTGCCTGTGAAGCTCGCCGCCCGTGACACTCTCACGTAATAATGAGTGGGGCTGTACACGCCCCGGAGTCTCCGGAGTGCCGCCCTCGGGCCTCGGGGTCTCCTGCCCACGCCTAGTGGCAGAACTTAGCTCCGCGCTGGTGAGAAGATGTCGAAGACTAGAATAGGTGCCGGACGCGCCTTTTCCATTTGCTTTCTGCAGTTGGCTTGTTTGTTTCCGTTTGAAGTTTTATTGGAGTTGTTGGCGTTCCTGGCTTGTGGCCCTTTATCTTTTTTTTCGCTCACTTGCCTTGTTTTCTCTCGCGTAAGTCTCGCAAGGGAGGTTCGCGGGCGCCCTCGCGAGTGTTTTCTGCCCCGATCGTTTGGATCTCTCCTGCCCGAGTACTCTGCGGGAGCACCCCTCCCAGTCCGTGCCTCACGGGCATCACGACACGAGCGCAGGACCTGTGCCAATCGCCTCCACAACCGAGACCGAAAGTTACCCCTCCTGCTAATCCTTGCAGGGCCTGAAGCGCACGGCGAGGCCCCGGCCTCGGGAGGCGAGGACCGCGTCGAGCCCCACCAAGCTAAAATGATTCCCGCACATGGGCACACAGCACAGAAACATAGCGCAGAAATAAAGGAAGCAGCGCAATAATTGACAGCAGTAGTTCTAACACGCCCCCACGGGGCCCTATACTACCTTCTTTTTCTGCGCTTGAAGAAAAACAAAATGGGCACGGCTTGCCGGGCACCAACCTACGGCGAAAGCTCGAGCTGCTCCTGGGGCTCAGGTGGATCCCTCCTCTCGCTCCACCGGCGCGCGACGGCAGGCTGACCCGCTGCCTTCACCTAGTCGGGCGCGACGGCACGGGGGCTGGTCGCGGCCACCACTGGAGGAGCTACTGTCTGAGGGAGTCGCCAAAGCTTGGCGAACCTCGAGCACAGCCACCCACATGCCTGTCACCGTCTTCATCCTGGTCAGTGCCGGGGCTGGGCAGGCGACCGCGGTCATCATCTTCGGAGCAGCACCCAGCGCGGCGATCGTCTTCCCCGAACACCCTCACGTAGAGGGTGGCATCGCCATCGAACTTGAAGTGCAGGGTGCACCGCCGGCTCAGGCCGCACGCACGGGCAAACGTTTTGCCAGCCGCGGGTCAGGGCCCCATTCCCAGAAGCGGAGACCTCCAACGAAGCCCAGGAGGCCCTACTACAGTAACCATCTGCCTGGATCCAGAAGCCGCATCGGGTGCTGGCCGGCAACTCACCTACGAAGAAGCGGGGGAGCTGGAGCCAGGTGCTGGTCGGGTCCGCCGACCACACGGCGAACTCCGGCAGCACCTCCGCCAAGCGAAAGCGCGGCCTGGGGGGCTGCGCGGCCATGGCATGCCTCCCCTCGGCAGCCGGGCGCTCACCACCGCGCAGGGCACCGCCTCCGTGGCCGGGGGAAGCCACCGCGGGGACCGTGGGATGCTTGCGAGGGCGGCCTCGACCGCGCTTGGTCGGGGGGGGGGGATTCAGGCCCTACCTGACCAGCCTTTCCTTTCTCTACGGCCGAGAATCTCTTCGGAGCCATGGGAACGGCGGGCAACCTAGAAGAAGAGAAGGAGTAGCTGGAAGGGATGGACTGAGGGGGCTCAAGCAGCCCCGTACTTATAGCCAGAGAAGGCCAACCGCCGAGCACCACGATCGCAGGTAATCATGACCCGTTTCTCTGCATGCAGGTAATCATGACCCATTTCTCGGCACGCAGGTAATCCTATTCTGGAAGTCATGTTACTAGACCATGACGAACCTACGAACTATCACTTGTAGAAAAAGGGTCATTAGTCCCGGTTCATAAGGGCCATTAGTCCCGGTTTTCGAACCGGGACTAAAGGGTCATTACTAAAGGCCCCCCGTTTAGTCCCGGTTCTTACAGGAACCGGGACTAAAGGCCCTCCACGTGGCCGTTGGCTAGAGCTCCACCAGCTCCACCTTTAGTCCCGGTTGGTAACATCAACCGGGACTAATGTAATTTTTTTTGAAATTTTTCTCGATTTTCAAATTTCTGAATTATTTTATAATTTAATCTCTAAGCACCCACCCCTCATCACTGCTCAATTTAACCTCTAATCTCTAATCACCCCTCATCATTCCAAATCATCTAACTTCCCGACCGGTCACCCATCCCTCTCACTACTCCAGCTCGAGCAAGCTTAACTTTCGGGTTCTATTCTCCTTCGTTTCCAAGTCTGCACTTGTTGTTTTCTGACAATAGTAAGATGTCAATCCTATTAACCCTCAGGAGTTTAGCATGAAGTCACACATTTCACTGTTTGAGTTTGAAACTATTATTGTACAAAACAATAATTATTTAGTAACACTAATATTTCTTGAATAAATAGTTTGACATAGTTTGACCATAGTTTGACCAGATTTGACCAAAATTCAAAAAAATCGAAATAATTATTTAGTAACACTAATATTTCTTGAATAAGTAGTTTGACCATAGTTTGACCATTGTTATACCACAATTTGACCAGATTTGACAAAAATTCAAAAAAAACAGAAATAATTATTTAGTAACACTAATATTCTTGAATAATTATTTAGTAACACTAATACTTCTTGAATAAGTAGTTTGACCATAGTTTGACCAGATTTAACGAAAATACAAAAAAACTGAAATTTGAGCATAATTTTTTTCCTTTTAGAATCTGAGGATTCTAAAAATTTGCAAACAGGCCGTAGGCAATCAAAATCGGAAGCGGATTTTTGTTCTGAACATTTTGATATATTATACGTTTTTTCCGACATCGTATGCAAAAGTTATAGCCATTTTACATTTTCCCTACATTTTTTGCAAAACATGTCCAAATTTTAGTTTCTAAAATTTCCTAACTAGTAGATGTAGTAATATAACTACCTCTCGAAGGATTTTATTTTTGAAGTTTTTACCATTTTCTTTTGATTTTTTCAAAACAAAAAAGGCGATCCACGGGGGGGGGGGGGGGTTGAGTTTGAAAATAAGACCTTTAGTCCCGGTTTGAGACACAAACCTGGACTAAAGGGCATCGCACCCTTTATTCCCGGTTCGTGTCTCAAACCGGGACCAAAGGGCTCATTTGAACTGGGATTAATGCCTTTAGCCACACGAACCGGGAAAAATGCTCACATTAGTCCCGGTTCGTAATGAACCGAGACTAATGTGAATATTGCCCTGTGACCAAAGCCCTGTTTTCTACTAGTGTATGAGGAAGCGATGATGAGCCCAGATTCCGCAAAATGGCTTGAGGCCATGAAATCTGAGATGGGATCCATGTATCAGAACAAAGTATGGACTTTGGTTGACTTGCCCAATGATCGGCAAGCCATAGAGAATAAATGGATCTTCAAGAAGAAGACTGATGCTGATGGTAATATTACTGTCTACAAAGCTTGACTTGTCGCGAAAGGTTTTCGACAAGTTCAAGGAGTTGACTACGATGAGACTTTCTCACCCGTAGCAATGCTTAAGTCTGTCTGAATCATGTTAGCAATTACCGCATTTTATCATTATGAAATCTGGCAAATGGACATCAAAAACTGCATTCCTTAATGGATTTCTTAAATAAGAGTTGTATATGATGCAACCAGAAGGTTTTGTCGATCCTAAAGGTGCTAACAAAGTGTGCAAGCTCCAGCAATCCATTTATGGACTGGTGCAAGCATCTTGGAGTTGGAATATACGCTTTGATGAGGTGATCAAAGCATATGGTTTTCTACAGACTTTTTGAGAAGCCTGTATTTACAAGAAAGTGAGTGGGAGCTCTGTAGCATTTCTAATGTTATATGTGGATGACATATTGTTGATTGGAAATGATATAGAATTTTTGGATAGCATAAAAGGATACTTGAATAAGAGTTTTCCAATGAAAGACCTCGGTGAAGCTGCTTATATATTGGGCATCAAGATCTATAGAGATAGATCAATATGCTTAATTGTACTTTCACAAAGCACATACCTTGATAAAGTTTTGAAGAAGTTCAAAATGGATCAGTCAAAGAAAGGGTTCTTGCCTATGTTACAAGGTGTGAAGTTGAGTCAGACTCAATGCCCGACCACTTCAGAAGATAGAGAGAAAATGAAAGTCATTCCCTATGCCTCAGCCATAGGTTCTATCATATAAGCAATGCTGTGTACCAGGCCTGATGTGTGCCCTCCTTTAAGTCTAGCAAGGAGGTACCAAAGTAATCCAGGAGTGCATCACTGGACAACAGTCAAGAACATCCTGAAGTACTTGAAGAGGACTAAGTATATGTTTCTCGTTTATGAAGGTGACAAAGAGCTCATTGTAAATGGTTACGTCAATGCTAGCTTTGACACTGATCTGGATGACCCTAAGTCACAAACCGGATACGTATTTATATTGAATGCTGGAGCTGTCAGTTGGTGCAGTTCCAAGCAAAGCGTCGTGGCGGGATCTATGTGTGAAGCGGAGTACATAGCTACTTCAGAAGCAGCAAATGAAGGAGTCTGGATGAAGGAGTTCATATCCGATCTAGGTGTAATACTTAGTGCATCAGGTCCAATGAAATTTTTGGTGACAATACTGGAGCTATTGCCTTGGCGAAGGAATCCAGATTTCACAAAAGAACCAAACACATCAAGAGACACTTCAAATCCATCTGTGATCAAGTCAAGGAGGGAGACATAGAGATTTGGAAAATACATACGGATCTAAATGTGGCAGACTCGTTGACTAAGCCTCTTCCACGAGCAAAACATGATCAGCACCAAGACTCCATGGGTGTTAGAATCATAACAAGGTAATCTAGATTATTGACTCTAGTGCAATTGGGAGACCGAAGGAAATATGCCCTAGAGGAAATAATAAAGTTGTTATTTATATTTCCTTATATCATGATAAATGTTTATTATTCATGCTAGAACCGTATTAACTTGAAACATGATACATGTGTGGATACATAGACAAAACACAGTGTCCCTAGTAAGCCTCTACTAGACTAGCTTGTTAATCAAAGATGGTTAAGTTTCCTAACCATAGACATGAGTTGTCATTTGATGAACGGGATCACATCACTAGGAGAATGATGTGATGGACAAGACCCATCCATTAGCTTAGCATAATGATCGTTATGTTTTATTGCTATTGCTTTCTCCATGTCTTATACATATTCCTTTGACTGTGAGATTATGCATCTCCCGGATACCAGAGGAATGCTACCTCTTGAGCACTGCGTTAGTTTTCCCTTGAAGAGGAAAGGGTGACGCAGCAAAGTAGCATAAGTATTTCCCTCAGTTTTTGAGAACCAAGGTATCAATCCAGTAGGAGGCCACACGCAAGTCCCTCGCACCTACACAAACAAATAAGAACCTTGCAACCAACGCGATAAAGGGGTTGTCAATCCCTTCACGGCCACTTGCAAAAGTGAGATCTGATAGAGATGATAAGATAATATGTTTGGTATTTTTATGATAAAGATTAAAAGTAAAGAATGCAAAGTAAACGGTGAAAGAAATAGCTTGTTCACGGGAGATTAATATCATGGAAAATAGACCCGGGGGCCATAGCTTTCACTAGTGGCTTCTCTCAAGATAGCATAAGTATTACGGTGGGTGAACAAATTACTGTCGAGCAATTGATAGAAAAGTGCATAATTATGAGAATATCTAGGCATGATCATGTATATAGGCATCACGTCTGTGACAAGTAGACCGACTCCTGCCTGCATCTACTATCCAGCATGCATCTAGAGTATTAAGTCCATAAGAACAGAGTAACGCATTAGGTAAGATGACATGATGTAGAGGGATAAACTCATGCAATATGATATAAACCCCATATTTTTATCCTCGATGGCAACAATACAATACATGTCGTTTCCCCTACTCTTACTGGGATCGAGCACCACATGATTGAACCCAAAGCTAAGAACTTCCCCCATTGCAAGAAAGATCAATCTAGTAGGCCAAAACAAACTAATAATTCGAAGAGACTTGCAAAGATAACCAATCATACATAAAAGAATTCAGAGAAGATTCAAATATCGTTCATAGATAATCTTGATCATAAACCCACAAATTCATCGGATCTCGACAAACACACCGCAAAAAGAGTTACATCAAATAGATCTCCAAGAAGATTGAGGAGAACTTTGTTTTGAGATCCAAAGAGAGAGAAGAAGCCATCTAGCTAATAACTATGGACCCGAAGGTCTGTGGTAAACTACTCACACATCATCGGAGAGGCTACGGTGTTGATGTAGAAGCCCTCCATGATCGATGCCCCCTCTGGCAGAGCGCCGGAAAAGGCCCCGAGATGGGATCTCACGGGTACAGAAGGTTGCGGCGGTGGAATTAGGTTTTCGTGGTGCTCCTCGATGGTTTCAGGGTACGTAGGTATATATAGGAGGAAGAAGTAGGTCGGTGGAGCCACGAGGGGCCCACATGGGTGGAGGGCGCGCCCAGGGGGTAGGCGCACCCCACTGCCTCGTGGCCTCCTCGTTGATTGCTTGACATCCACTCCAAGTCCTCTGGATCATGTTTGTTCCAAAAATAACTCTCCCGAAGGTTTCATTCCATTTGGACTCCGTTTGATATTCCTTTTCTGCGAAACACTGAAATAGGCAAAAAATAGCAATTTGCACTGGGCCATGGGTTAATAGGTTAGTCCCAAAAATAATATAAAAGTGTATAAATAAGCCAATTAAACATCCAAAACAGAATATATAATAGCATGGAGCAATCAAAAATTATAGATACGTTGGAGACGTATCAAGGAATACCTTGTGTGTTATCAAACGTCACAACGTAACTTGGTGATTATAAAGATGCTCTACAGGTATCTCCGAAGGTGTTTGTTGGGTTGGCATAGATTGAGATTAGGAGGGAGATATGGTCCATATGGGCCATAGGAGGGAGGCACACCAGCCCACAAAGGGGTGGCGCACCCCCCACAGGGAAGGATGCCGAATTGGACTATGAGAGGGGGGTGGCGCCCCCATTTCCTCATCCCCCTCTCTCTTTCCCCCTTTCCCCTCCGGTAAAAGGAAAGTGTTGGGGGGGATCCAACTAGGAGCCCAAGCAGGGTACCTCCTAATTGGGCGCGCCTAGGGCCGGCCTCCTCCCCCTCCCTCCTTTATATGCACGGAGGGGCGCCTACAACACACATCAATTGTTCTAAGCCGTGTGCGGCGCCCCCCTCCATAGTTTACGCCTCCGATCATATTCACGTAGTGCTTAGGCGAAGCCCTGCATAGATCACTTCACCATCACCATCACCACGCCATCGTGCTGACGGAACTCTCCCTCGACACTTTGCTAGATCAAGAGTTCGAGGGACGTCATCAGGCTGCACGTGTGCAGAACTCGGAGGTGCCGTACATTCGGTGCTTGATCGGTCGGAATGAGAAAAAGTTCGACTACATCAACCGCGTTAACAAACTCTTTTGCTTTCGGTCTAGGTACGTGTACACACTCTCCCCCTCTCGTTGCTATGCATCTCCTAGATAGATCTTGCGTGAGCGTAGGAATTTTTTTAAATTGCATGCTACATACCCCCAACAAATTCCCCAAATATGCACATCTTTAGGGGGGGTGTTCTTCTATTTCTTGCAATAAAATTCCTCAAATTCAGTATTTACACTTCATATATTTATCCCTGTTGAAAACTTAACCTATTTGTCATCAATCACCAAAAAGGGGCTGATTGTAAGTGCATCTAGTGCCCCTTAGTGATTTTGGTGTATTGAAGACTTATAGGTTAAGGGACTAATGTGTTTGTGAGTGTACACGGGTATTATAAGTCTCCAAGGAGTTTGATATTTTCGAAGAAAGTCGACCCCCTAAAAATGAATGTCTTAATCTGAAGACTTTGGTTTTCTTGAAGACTTTGAAAATGAGGAAATTGGTGCGACCTTGAAGATATTGATATTGATGCGAGGACTATGAAGCATGAAGACTTTTGTTTTCTCAGTTTCATTTTCCTTTCTTGAGTCATAGGAAACACCGTACTGTTAAAGGGGGTCGGGGTAAAACTAAGGAAAAATTTCCATGTGATGCTCATCTCAAAGCCTACACATATCCAATCCTTCGAGTCAAGCCTTTTGAAAATCTCATACAGTTCAGTCAATTTGTTCAATGACAGAGACGAAGTTCTTCTGGTCTCTGGGGAATTGTTCTGACTGAGGAGTTAGGAATTCACCCGTGTGGATTGATGATGTTTGCTAAGACTACGTCAGTGTTTCCCCCAAGAGGAGAGGATGATGTAGCACAACAACGGTAGGTATTTCCCTCAGTAATGAAACCAAGGTATCGAACCAGTAGGAGAACCAAGCAACAAAACGTAAACAGCTCCTGCACACAAATAACAGCCACTCGCAACCCGACGTGTTAAAGGGGATGTCAATCCCTTTCGGGTAACAGTGCCAGAAGGCACGTGATGAGAGAAAATTGTGATAGATTGAAATAATAGAACGCAAATAAAATAAAGTGCAGCAAGATATTTTTGTATTTTTGGGTATAATACATCTGAATAAAAATGCAAAGGAAAAACAGATTGCCAGGCAAATATATGAAGAAGAAGACCCGGGGGTCGTAGGTTTCACTAGTGGCCTCTCTCGAGAAAAATAGCAAACAGTGGGTAAACAAAATAATATTGGGCAATTGATAGAACTTCAAATAATTATGACGATATCCAGGCAATGATCATTACATAGGCATCACGTCCAAGATTAGTAGACCGACTCCTGCCTGCATCTACTACTATTACTCCACACATTGACCGCTATCCAGCATGCATCTAGTGTATTAAGTTCATGGAAAACGGAGTAATGCAATAAGAACGATGACATGATGTAGACAAGATCCATTTATCTATATGGCGGTAGATCTCATCTTTTTGATCTTAGTAGCAATGATACATACGTGTTGGTTCCCCTTCTGTCACTCGGATCAAGCACCGAAAGATCAAACCCACTACCGGGCACCTCTTCCCATTGCAAGATAAATAGATCAAGTTGGCCAGACAAAACCCAAATATCGGAGAAGAAATACGAGGCTATAAGAGATCATGCATATAAGATATCAATGAAACTCAAATAACTTTCATGGGTATAAAAAGATATGACTGATCATGAACTCAAAGTTCATCAGATCCCAACAAACACACCGCAAAAGAGTTACATCATATGGATCTCCAAGAGACCATTGTATTGAGAATCGGAGAGAGAGAGAGAGAGAGAGAGAGAGAGAGAGAGAGAGAGAGAGAGAGAGAGAGAGAGAGAGAGAGAAAGCCATCTAGCTACTAACTATGGACTCGAAGGTCTGAAAAGAACTACTCACGCATCATCGGAGAGGCACCAATGGAGGTGGTGAACCCCATCCGAGATGGTGTCTAGATTGGATCTGGTGGTTCTGGACTCTGCGGCGGCTAGATGAATATTTTGTCGACTCCCCTAGGGTTTGTGGATTTTTGGGGTATTTATAGAGCAAAGAGGCGGTCCGGGGGGCACCCGAGGAGGGCACAACCCACGAGGGCGCGCCTGGGCCTCCTGGCGCGCCCTGGTCGGTTGTGCCCCCCTCGAGGCACCCCCAGGTGCAATCAGGGCCCATTGCCTTTCTTCTGGCCCATAAAAATCATCGTGGAGTTTCGTGGCATTTGGACTTTGGTTGATATTGATTTCCTGCGATGTAAAAAACATGAAAAAAAAACAACTGGCACTTGGCACTATGTCCATAGGTCAGTACCAAAAAATGATATAAAATGACAATAAAATGATTATAAAACATCCAAGAATGATAACAAAACAGCATGGAACAATCAAAAATTATAGATACGTTGGACATGTATCAGCATCCCCAAGCTTAACTCCTACTCGTCCTCGAGTAGGTAAGTGATAAAAACATAATCTTTGATGTGGAGTGTTGTTCATCAAGTCATATCATATTCTTTTCTTTATAGACATTTGGACTTTTAAGTGATTCAAAGCAATAGTCTAGTTTTGACATAATAATTTAGATACTCAAGCATATCAACAAGCAACCATGTCTTTCAAAATATCAATGCTAAAACAAGTTATCCCTAGCCCATCATGCTCAAACATTGATCCATTTGTGAAACACACTCGAATATTAACTACACCCAATACTTGAGCACGATCATATTGCCTCCTAGTTGGTACTTTTGTAAGAGAAGATGGAGACTCAAATTTCAAAATAAAAATTGCATAAAGTTAAAGAAAGGCCCTTCGCAGAGGGAAGTAGGGATTTGTAGAGGTGCCAGAGCTCAAAGCGAAAAAATAGAGATAAAAACATTTTGGGAGGTGTATCCATCCCACCAACGAAAATGACTCAGAGTTCCGAACACTTTCCATGCTAGATATGCCATAGGCGGTTCTCAAACAGAAAATAAAGTTTATTCCTTTTTCCACAATTTCTTTCACTTTCCATGGCTAGCCGTATCCACAGGTGCCCTCCAGACCAACACTTTCCAAGGAATTTATTATTTGACAACATAAAGTAAATATTTTTTTGCATTTCGGGACTGGGCATCCCTAAGACCTTTCCCTTACTCTCTTGCAATGACAAGTGAATAAACACTCATCTTGAGAATAACACATCCAGCATGGAAAATATTAGCCACTCGTTACTGTTCCACGACCGAAACAAACACACAAAAGAGAAGTTTATTTTGAAAATTAGAGATGGCACATGCAAATTTGCTTAGAACGGCAAAACAATACTGCATATAGGTAGATATAGTGGACTCATGTGGCAAAACTGGTTTAAAGGATTTTGGATGCACAAGTAGAGGTCATACTTGGTGCAAAATGAAGGCTAGCAAAAAATATTAAGAAGCGACCAACCAAGAAACGAATAATCTCATAAGCTAGCATTAAGCATAATTAACACCGAATAATGCACCACAAGAAGGATATAATTTTCATTGCATGATTATTGACTTTGGTGCATGCATAGGGAATCACAAACCTTAACACCAATATTCTTACTAGAGCACAATTAGTTATCAACATAATTCACATATCACATCATCATATCTCAAAACTATTACTAAGAATCAAGTTTATTTTGTCCAATGATCTTCATGACATTCTATTTTTCTTTATCCTTCTTGGATATCTATCACTTTGGCACTAATTTTCATGTGTTGCTTTTCACAAGCTCAAACAAATATAAGTGAAGATCATGAGCATAACAATTTTTCTTTCTCAAAATAATTTAAGTGAAGCAAGAGAGAATTTCTTTAAAAAATTACTAACTCTCAAACAGATCTAAGTTAAGCAAGAGAGCATTTCTTCAAAAATAGCACAGCACACCATGCTCAAAAAGATATAAGTGAAGTACTAGAGCAAGTCCTAGCTCATAAAAGATTTAAGTGAAGCATAGAGAGCAATTCTAACAAGTCAAAATATAATTGTGGCTCTCTCAAATAGGTGTGTCCAGCAAGGATTGATGACTTAAAACACAAAATAAAACAAGCAAAGACAAGTATCATACAAGACGCTCCAAGCAAAGCACATATCATATGACGAGTAGAAATATAGCCTCAAGTAAAATACCGATAGTTGTTGGAAGAAAGCGGGGATGCCACTTGGGGGCATCCCCAAGCTTAGTTGGTTGCTCATGCTTGGATAATAGCTTGGGTTCTTACATTCTTCCTTCATCCATCGTAAGATAACCCAAAACTTGAAAACTTCAATCACACATAACTCAACAAAACCTTCGTGAGATCCGTTAGTGTAAGAGAAATGAATCACTACTATGAGTGTTGTATCAAACCAATTCTTACTTTGTTTTTGTATTATATCTACTTTATCTCAACTTTTCTATGGCAAAAACTCATCAAATAAAACCATAGAGCCATCAAAATAAGCACACAACACAAAGAAAACAGAATCTGTCAAAACAGAACAGTCTGTAGTAATCTGACATAAACAAATACTTCTGTAACTCCAAAAATTCTACCAAAATAGGAAGACCAGGGAAATTTGTATATTAATCGTTTTCAGAAAGAATCAGAGAAAAATCTCTTTTTTTATGAAAATTATTTTCCTGAGCACAAACTTTCTTTCTTTTTGAGCAAGATCAAACAACTATCACCCAAGAAGATCCTATGGGCTTTACTTGGCACAAACACTAATTAAAACATAAAAAACAATCATAAAAGTAGCATAATTGTTCTAACACTCAAGAAAATAAAGCAAAAAGAAAAAATAAAATTTATTCATTGGGTTGCCTCCCAACAAGCGCTATAGTTTTACGCCCTTAGCTAGGCATAAGGCAAGGATCTAAGTTTTTGTCATCTTTGTTCTTCTTAATCTTCTTGGGGATATTTTTATCAGGAGGATTTGTAAACACACCATAAAACATATTATCCATAGAAACCTTAGCATTCCTTGGTTGGTTTTCATCACAACCCCTTTGATTTCCCGCAACAATCCAAGAATAGTGTTGATTAACATTATTAAAAACTTGTTGGATTATTTCTAAAACGGGAACCTCCTTTTAAGGTTCTCATGAAAGATTTTATTATCCCCAAGCAAATGCCTTAGTGCATAGTCACTATTGTAAAGAATTTCATCTATCACAGGCTTTTCACGGTTCATACTATAAAAATCAAATATTTCCCTAGCTTCCCGAATTATGTAGTCAAACTCATTCATAAGAACGAGTGTGGCCAAAATTTTGGCTCTAGGATTCTTTATTTCGGGGAGCTCAAAAAAAATCTTTGCAAAGTAGGATGAGTGCGGATAAATTTACTTTCAAGTTTCAGAACTAGTGCTGAAATAGCATCCGCATAAGTTCTAGTAGTTTTAAGTATAGGAACATTATCAAGACTCAGATATCCAACACAATTGAAAAATTCTTGCATACTTTCTTTTCCCATAACGCTCCCTTGCCCCAAGATAAAAGTTTTAGAATCCAGATTGCCTGTACGTCCAATGTTAGGAGTCAGGCCATCATCTGTCGGTGCCATACCGAAATCACTCATGATTGCAAGCAAAGAATAGATCTGACGAGAAAACGGCGAACGGAAAAAGAGGGGCGAATAAAATGGAGAGGCAAATAGAAAATAATGTAAATTTTAAGGAGATGAGATTTGTGATTAGGAACCTGGTTATGTTGAAGATCCTCCCAGGCAACGACGCCAGAAATTCCCTGATTAGGTTTGTTAAGACTACGTCGGTGTTTGCCCCAAGAGGAGAGGACGATGTAGCACAACAACTGTAGGTATTTCCCTCAGTAATGAAACCAAGGTATTGAACCAGTAGGAGAACCAAGCAACAAAACGTAAACAACTCCTACACACAAATAACAGCCACTCACAACCCAACGTGTTAAAGGGGTTGTCAATCCCTTTCGGGTAACGGTGCCAGAAGGCACGTGACAAGAGAAAATTCCAATAGATTGAAATAATAGAACGCAAATAAAATAAAGTGCAGCAAGATATTTTTCTATTTTTGGGTTTAATACATCAGAATAAAAATGCAAAGGAAAAATAGATTGCGAGGCAAATATATGAAGAAGACGACCCGGGGGGCGTAGGTTTCACTAGTGGCCTCTCTCGAGAAAAATAGCAAACGGTGGGTAAACAAATTACTGTTGGGCAATTGATAGAACTTCAAATAATTATGACGATATCCAGGCAATGATCATAACATAGGCATCACGTCCAAGATTACTAGACCGACTCCTTCCTGCATCTACTACCATTACTCCACACATCAACTGCTATCCAGCATGCATCTAGTGTATTAAGTTCATGGAAAAACGGAGTAATGCAATAAGAACCATGACATGATGTAGACAAGATCCGTTTATCTATATGGCAGTAGATATAGATCTCGTCTTTTTATCCTTAGTAGCAATGATACGTACGTGTCGGTTCCCCTTCTGTCACTGGGATCAAGCACCGTAAGATCGAACCCACTACCGGGCACCTCTTCCCATTGCAAGATAAATAGATCAAATTGGCCAAACAAAACCCAAATATCGGAGAAGAAATACGAGGCTATTAGAGATCATGCATATAAGAGATCAAAGAAACTCAAATATCTTTCATGGATATAAAAAGATATGACTGATCATAAACTCAAAGTTCATCAGATCCCAACAAACACACCCCAAAAGAGTTACATAATATGGATCTCCAAGAGACCATTGTATTGAGAATCAGAGAGAGAGAGAGAGAGAGAGAGAGAGCCATCTAGCTACTAATTACGGACCCGAAGGTCTACAAAGACCTACTCACGCATCATCGGAGAGGCACCAATGGAGGTGGTGAACCCCATCCGAGATGGTGTCTAGATTGGATCTGGTGGTTCTGGACTCTGCGGCGGCTGGATGAATATTTCATCGACTCCCCTGGGGTTTGTGGATTTTTGGGGTATTTATAGAGCAAAGAGGCGGCCCGGGGGGCACCCGAGGTGGGCACGATCCACCAGGGCACACCTGGGCCTCCTGGCGCGCCCTGGTGGGTTGTGCCCCCCTCAGGGCACCCCCTAGGTGCAACCAGGGCCCATTGCCTTTCTTCTGGCCCATAAAAAATCATTGTGGAGTTTCGTGACAGTTGGACTTCGTTTGATATTGATTTCTTGTAAGGTAAGAAACATGGAAAAAACAGCAACTGGCACTTGGCACTATGTCAATAGGTTAGTACCAAAAAATGATATAAAATGACTCTAAAATTGTTATAAAACATCCAACATTCATAATAAAACTGCATGGAACAATAAAAAACTATAGATACGTTGGAGACGTATCACAGATTGCCTACAAGTAAGGAACAAGATAGCCGTGAGGAATTTGAGAGCTCAAATTTCCGACCGTTGCTGTGCTACGCGCCAGCTGTCCCAAATATCTTATCCACCTAACGGTCATATCATTAGGGGCATTTATGTCTTATCATGTGTGTAACATCCCAATTTTCAACTTGGATGTTAATCATTAGGGCATCATATGCATCCATGATTCTTGCATTTTGAATTTGGTTTTATTTTGGACATTTTGATCCTTGAGATCTTAAGCAACTCAAGGACCATTTGAGACAGTTGGAGGTTTTCAGAAAATTCCATTTTTGAATTTTCAAAAATTGGTAATTCGGATTAAAGTGATTTTTATTTGAATTTATTTTTCCAATTATTTCATAATAATAAAATAATGAGAGAAGATAATATGACTTCTTCAAAATTGAGGAAATAATGGAAATTTAATTTTGAACAAAAATATAGATTTATTTGAATTTTTTATTTATGATTTTATTCGGTTAAATTAGGAAAAAAAAGCATTTTATTAGGAGAAGACCGTGAAAATTATTAGGAGAAGACCGTGAAAATTATTTTTGGGATTTTAGGAGTTTTATTTTATTTTGATTTTTCCTCTACGGCGCAATCATTTAAAAAAATCCATTCGGACCGGACTGGGCCGAAGGTCCAGCCGGCCCGCTTGACGCTGCCTTCCCCGTCGCGCGCAGCCGTGACCGAGCCGGAATCCGGCTAGGAGTCCGACCCGGAGCCGCCTCACCGCCGCCCCTTGCCCAAGGTAGGACCCCACCGGGGCCCCTTTAAATAGCGCCGCCGCGCCCTCTCTCCCAACTTGCCGCCGCCTCCCGCCGCTAGCCGCCGCCGCCGCTGCCCCGTACCGCTGTCGCGACGCCTCCCGCCGCTGCCAACGCCGCCGACGCCACCCCGCTGCCACGCCCCCTCGTCTCGCCTCGCCGGAGTAGCCGAGCCGCCGCCGCCAGTTTTTATTTCTCCCCGAGCCGGTAAAATCGATAGACCCGTCCCGATTGTTTTTGTTTCGCTAATTTGATCGGTTTATTAATTAGGTTTTGCTATTTAGTGAACGTTCACCCGACTAGTTCTGTTAACGAACGAATTCGTTCATTAGTCTCTGTTAGCGAACGTTCGTTCGTTAGATTTTTCTTTTTAGTTTAATTTTCGGCCAGGGACCCATCCGTAATTATTTTCATTGCAGATTAGTCCCTAATCTTCAAACCCTCACTACTTTTTGCTCCTTTATCCAAATCCAGTGAAACCAACGCCAAATTCTTTGTCTTGGTCCCCTCTGTCCAGATAAACAACTTGAACATGATTTTGGAAATTTAAAATTGGTTTCAAGCAGATTTGAATTTTGAACTTCTTTTGATCATAGTTTGTGTTTCGTAACTCCGATTCGATTGATTCGTTTTGCAAATCGAAGTTCTTCACTTGAAATTTTTGTTTATATCTTTTCTTTTGGAATTTATCTTTGCATCTTATGCTGCTATTGTTTGTTCACGATAGAGTTTCTGGAGTGCGAGGCTTGCTACTACGAATCTCTAGGGTTTTCTGATTGTCAGCAAGGCAAGTAACACTTTGATCATATCCCTTATTACCCAGTTTTTATGCATTAGTTTAAACCCACAAACATTGCATGAGCAGGACCTTCATAACATGTGGGTTTTGGGAAGTAGTTGATGAGGTAGGAACCTATTGCCTTTTATCAAATCCTGGGTATTATTGCGTTATGCTTTCACTACTTTGCTATGCTCGTAAACGTGGATTGGTTTGTGAGATTTCATGAAAGATGTGAGAGTTATGTATAAATAAGGGAAACTTAAGGTAACTACTTTAATACACATCTGGGTGGATTGGTTGTGCGCACCTGGGGAATCCAGTGTTGTCCTAGGAGATCCCGGGGTACCCGTGTGATCATACTATGGAATGCCACCCAGGCTCAATGGGATCATAAGATTATTCATGCTACAAACTTCCGTCTGCAGCCACAAGCCATTATGGGCTCTGGCATAGTTGAGTAAGTTGTGGGAATACTTTCCATGATGGGCTAGCAGATGTAGGGGATTGTAGGTGTACCGGCCTATCTATCGGTTAAAGGGACCTCTTCGGAAAGACTGTGTCTCGATCATCCGTTTCTCAAACTTCATGCAGTGCGAGAAATACAATGGAGGAGATCGAGTCTTGTGGGGAAAATTCCGCAAACCTCAGAGTGTACAAACTAATCATGGTTAGCCGTGTCCCCGATTATGGACATCTTGAGTATCTGGTTCTTGGATTATTGTTTGATCTCACCACGTTACTTAATTAATTTGTTGGGTTAATAATGTTAATTTGGGATTGAGTTGGGTGTACCTTCTCAATATTGTCATCAAAATCTTTGTAGTTAAATAAAATATATTCCTTTGTTGAAGGGAAAAAATAGCTTTATGCAATTGATAACTGTAGAGCCTCCACCAGCCAAATATGCATGTAGTGATAGCTGTTATTTCGTTCATTGCTCTATGGTGTTATCTTGCCATCATATTTAATGTGCTGACCTACACGGCTGCAACGTATCATGTTGCAGAACTTTCAAGATGAAGAGTAAGGTGCGATAGGTCGTTGTTGTGCACTCAGTATTGCCGTGGTGTTGGATGCACTCATTTATCTTTGAAGCTTCCGAGTTATCTTATTTAGACGGCCTTTAGCCGTATTATTGTAATAAGTACTCTATTTGAGACACTCTTTGTAATAAGTGTGTGATTGAACTCTGCAATAAATCCTCGAGTACTGTGCGTGTCAGCAATACCGATCCAGGGATGACACTTAAGCACAGAGACTACGGTCCATTGGGATTGGGTCGCTACAATGTTAGGCTGCTCCCCGACTATAAATAGCCGCCCCGTTCGACCACTAGCTAGTTGGCTGCCCCGAGAGATAGATTGACACTTGTCATTTAGAGCATCCCATCCTCCGAGGACTTTGAGAGAAAATAGTGAGGAAAACCCCAAAACCCCAACACCTAAAACCCAAAGTGATTGAGCATCACTCAAGAGATTGTTCCTGTGTGGAACCGAGCTTGTTACCTTTGAAGACTATGCATCTTCCAGACGGTTAGGCATCAAGGTCTAGAGCATCCAAGAGGAATTCTGGAACACTGGGTGACCAAGTCTATGAATGTTTGGAAGTCACCTTGAAGACTTCCCACGAGTGATTGGGCAAGGCCTGTGCGACCTTAGCTCAAGGAGAATACGGTAAGGACTATGTGTCATGGGACTGTGTGTCCTTTGGTTTAAATACCAAGCCGCTCCAACAAGACGTACAACTGTCACAGTAGTTGGAACTGGTCTACCAAATCACTGTCTTCACCGAGCTATTGGTTCTATTTCCTCAACTCTTTCAATTCCTTGCTTAATTGTTGTTGAACTTTATCATTACTGTTTGAAGACTTCAACTTAAGACTTTCTCAATTTCCTCAACCCAAATTCTTCGGTCATCTTGTCTTCTGCCTGCTTATCCTATTTACACGCTACCTGTGCTCTGTTTATGTTTTATTTCATCATGTGACTATGCTACTGCCTTGTTATGCATGCATCTAAGTACTTTATCCGCTGCTTGTAGTTCGTCACTTAGAAAATCCCTCGAGTTGTGTTTCCTCAGTGATGAATTTGTAAAAATCGCCTATTCACCCCCCACTCGTCGATATAACGCACTTTCAGTCTTCTGCAGGAGAGCAAGCAGGAATTATGCAAAAAGAAATTAATGCTGGAACAGGAGATTGATAACTTGAGGGAGGATAATTCCACCCTCAAGCGTAAGCTGAGGAGAAAGGACAAGCTCACTACTACCTCATCACCACCACCATCATCATCTTCCCCATCAAAGGATACTTGACTAATGGGTATGGACACTCCCCTTGGCTTTTGCCAAGCTTGGGGGAGGTGCCCCGGTATCGTATCACCACCACTTTCTTTGCCTTTATCTATCTTAGTTCAATATTTAGTTATCCTAAGAAGTAGTTGAACAAAAGTTTTGTTCAATTTATTATCAAGTTCTTGCTTAGTGATCTATCTATCTACGTAATCGTGTTTGAGATATATAATAAAATTTGTTGAAAGTTGACAAACATGGCATTGGTCAATGATGCAATTCATGAAAGAATTAATAAGATAAGAGAAGATTCACATGCAAATATACTATCTTGGACATCTTTTATGATTGTGAGCCCCCATTAATAATTATATGTCAAAATTGTTGATGTTGGACAAGGAAGACAACATAATGATTTATGTTTGTTCATATTCACATAGAAGTTATATTGGCATAGATCCTTCAACATGTGGTGCTTGTTAAATATCTTTGCTAGCCAAAAATTCCGCACTAAGTAGAGATACTACTTGTGCATCCAGAAACCTTTAAACCTAAAATCTTATTTTGAGAGTCCACCATACGTACCTATGGATTGATTAAGATCCTTCAAGTACGTTTTCGTCGGTGCAATAAGGCAAAAAAATTGCTTCTAAATAAGTTTGATCATTTAGTGTAAGAGAAAATTGAGCGTTGTACGAACTTGTGATGGCAAAGTAATAAAGCGACGAACTGCATAATAAAGGTTGCTATCGTATGGGGCAATATAATGTGACGTTCTTTTCCATTAAGGGATTTGTAATGAAAATCTAAAAGCGCATGACAACCTCTGCTTCCCTCCGCGAAGGGCCTATCTTTTACTTTTATGTATTTACTTTTATGCAAGGGTCAAAGTATTCTTCCCTATTCCTTTTTGTATTCTCCTTTTGCAAGCATCATGTGGTGAGGAAAGATCTAGGCACATATATCCAGTTGGATATGAGTGAGTATGATTTATTATTGTTGACATCACCCTTGAGGTGAATACATTGGGAGGCGAAACTATAAGCTCCTATCTTTCTATGTGTCCGGTTGAAACTTTTTGCCCATGGGTATGCTGTGAGTGTTAACAATCATAGAAGATTAAATGATGGTTGACTATGTGGACTTGCCAAAAGGCTCCGATATGAGACCCTTCCTGAAAATATGATGAATTGTAATTGCCAAGTTGACTGAGAACATAGTTTGTTGGTTTTCAATAGAGTTTATGCTTTTACTTCGATGTTGTGATGAATTGTTACTTATTAATGAGAAGCCATGTGATAAAGTTTTATGCTAAAGTTCCTTGTTGTTACAATAATAAGCATGATACTTCTATGTACGTATTTTCTTTTTATCGACAACACTCTCTCTAAGCATGTGGACATGTTTTTCGATTTCGGTTTTCGCTTGAGGACAAGAGAGGTCTAAGTTTGGGGGAGTTGATACGCCCATTTTGCATCATGATTTCCTACTGCTATTTATAATGTTTTTATGCATAATAATGCTTTATGAAGTAATTATAATGCCTTTTCTCTCATAATATGCAAGGTTTACACAAAGAGGGAGAATGCCGGCAGCTGGAATTCTGGACCTAAAAAAGCTACATCAGAGTTACTTATTCTGCACATCTTCAAATGAGCTGAAAATTTATGGAGAATTATTTTGGAATATATAAAAAATATTGGAGCAAATAACTGCCGGAGGGGTGCCACCTAGTGAGCACAAGACACCAAGGCGTGCTAGGCCCCCCAGGCGCGCCCAGGTAGGTTGTGCTCAGCCCAGTCCACCTCTGGTGCCCACCTTCTGGTATATAGGTCATTTTGACCTCGAAAAATAAGGAGATGACTTTAGTGACGGAGCGCCGCCGACTCGAGGTGAAACTTGGGCAGGAGAACTTTTGCCCTCCGGTGGAGCGATTTCGCCGGGGGAACTTCCCTCCCGGAGGGGAAAATCGAAGTCATCGTCATCACCAACAACCCTCTCATCTTTGGGAGGCCAATCTCCATTAACATCTTCAAAAGCACCATCTCCTCTCAAACCCTAGATCATCTCTTCTATTCAATCTTTGCATCGGAGCCTCAGATTGGTACCTGTGTGTGACTAGTAGTATTGATTACATCTTGTAGTTGATTACTATATGGTTTATTTGGTGGAAGATTATATGTTCTGATCCATTATGATATTTAATACCCCTCTGATCTTGAGCATTATTATCATTTGTGAGTACTTAGTTTTGTTCTTGAGGTCACGGGAGAAGTCATGTTGCAAGTAATCATGTGAACTTGATATGTGTTCAATATTTTGATGCTATGTGTGTTGTGATTTCCTTAGTGGTGTCATGCGAACGTCGACTACATGGCACCGCATCATATTTGGGCCTAAGGGAATTCATTGTGGAGTAGTTATTAGATGATGGGTTGCTAGAGTGACAGAAGGTTAAACCCTAGTTTATGCGCTACTTCGTAAGGGACCGATTTGGATCCAAATGTTTAATGCTATGCTTAGATTTTATCTTAATAATTTTCTTGTAGTTGCGGATGCTTGCGAGGGGGTTAATCATAAGTGGGAAGTTTTGCAAGTAAGAACACCACCCAAGCACCGGTCCACCCACATATCAAATCATCAAAGTAGCGAACACGAATCAAACTAACATGATCAAAGTGACTAGATGAAATTCCCGTGTACCCTCAAGAACGCTTTGCTTATTATAAGAGACCATTTTGGCATGTCATTTGCCACAAAGCAATTTGGCTACCTTGCTACACTTTATTTACCATTACCATTACTTGCTCATCACAAATTATCTTGCTATCAAACTACGTGTTACCGACAATTTTAGTGCTTGCTGAAAATCACTTGTCATTTCCTTCTGCTCCTTGTTGGGTTCGACACTCTTACTTATAGAAAGGACTACGATTGATCCCCTATACTTGTGGGTCATCAACGACCATGCGGACCGCCATCCGGGCCCGCCGCCCTGGCATCCATGTCCGAGACACCGTCCAATGCCCACATCACCATGCCGGCCAAATTGAGCTCGACTTCCATTAATCATGCGTCGTGCCGGCCATATCGAGTGTGGCGCCCGCGAATCGAACCTGCCATGGCAAGAAGTGCTCACGGCGTCAGCGGCTGTGCTACCTCTTGAGCACTACATTGGATTTCCCTGAATAGGAGAGGATGATGCAGCAAAGTAGCATAAGTATTTCCCTCGGTTTTTGAGAACCAAGGTATCAATCCAGTAGGAGGCTACACGCAAGTCCCTCGTACCTACACAAAAACAATAGCTCCTCGCAACCAACGCAATTAGGGGTTGTCAATCCCTTCACGGTCACTTACGAGAGTGAGATCTGATAGAGATGATAGGTAATATTTTTGGTATTTTTGATATAGAGATGCAAAGTGAAAAGTAAAAGCAAAAGTAAAAACAAAGCAAGAATAAAGTGATGGAGATTGATATGATGAGAATAGACCCGGGGGCCATAGTTTCACTAGTGGCTTCTCTCAAGAGCATAAGTATTCTACGGTGGGTGAACAAATTATTGTTGAGCAATTAACAGAATTGAGCATAGTTATGAGAATATCTAGGTATGATCATGTATATAGGCATCACGTCCGAGACAAGTAGACCGACTCCTGCCTGCATCTACTACTATTACTCCACTCATCGACCGCTATCCAGCATGAATCTAGAGTATTAAGTTAAAAACTGAGTAACGCCTTAAGCAAGATGACATGATGTAGAGGGATAGATTCATGCAATATGATAAAAACCCCATCTTGTTATCCTCGATGGCAACAATACAATATGTGCCTTGCTGCCCCTTCTGTCACTGGGAAAGGACACCGCAAGATTGAACCCAAAGCTAAGCACTTCTCCCATGGCAAGAAAAACCAATCTAGTAGGCTAAACCAAACTGATAATTGGAAGAGACTTGCAAAGATAACCAATCATACATAAAAGAATTCAGGGAAGATTCAAATATTATCCATAGATAGACTTGATCATAAACCCACAATTCATCGGTCTCAACAAACACATCGCAAAAATAAGATTACATCGAATAGATCTCCACAACAGAGGGGGAGAACATTGTTTTGAGATCCAAAAAGAGACAAGAAGCCATCTAGCTAATAACTATGGACCCGAAGGTCTGAGGTAAACTACTCACACTTCATCGGAGAGGCTATGATGATTTAGAAGCCCTCCGTGATAACGGCCCTCTTCGGCGGAGCTCCGGAACAGGCCCCAAGATGGGATCTCGTGGATACAGAAAGTTGGGGCGGTGGAATTAGGTTTTTGGCTCCGTATCTAATCGTTTGGGGGTACGTAGGTATATATAGGAGGAAGGAGTACGTCGGTGGAGCACCGAGGGGCCCACGAGGCAGGGGGGCGCGCCCCCACCCTCGTGACCGCCTCTTTTACTTCTTGGAGTAGGGTCCAAGTCTCCTGGATCACGTTCGGTGAGAAAATCACATTCCCAAAGGTCCACGAGGCAGGGGACCGCCTCTTTTACTTCTTGGAGTAGGGTCCACGAGGCAGGGGGGCGCGCCCCCACCCTCGTGACCGCCTCTTTTACTTCTTGGAGTAGGGTCCAAGTCTCCTGGATCACGTTCGGTGAGAAAATCACATTCCCAAAGGTTTCATTCCATTTGGACTCCGTTTGATATTCCGTTTCTTCGAAACACTGAAATAGGCAAAAAACAACAATTCTGGGCTGGGCCTCCGGTTAATAGGTTAGTCCCAAAAACAATATAGAAGTGGAAAATAAAGCCGAATATAGTCCAAAACAATAGATAATATAGCATGGAGCAATCAAAAATTATAGATACGTTGGAGACGTATCAGGCATCCCCAAGCTTAATTCCTGCTTGTCCTCGAGTAGGTAAATGATAAAAAGAGAATTTTTGATGCGGAGTGCTACTTGGCATAATTTCAATGCAAATCTTATTAATTTTGGTATTAATATTCAGATTCGAAAGATTCAAGACAAAAGTTCATATTGACATAAAAATAATAATACTTCAAGCATACTAATAAAGCAATTATGTCTTCTCAAAATAACATGGCCAAAGAAAGTTATCCCTACAAAATCATATAGTCTGGCTATGCTCTATCTTCACCACACAAAGTATTTAAATCATGCACAACCCCGATGACAAGCCAAGCAATTGTTTCATACTTTAACATTTTCAAAACTTTTTCGATCTTCACGCAATACATGAGCGTTAGCCATGGACATAGCACTATATGTGGAAGAGAATGGTGGTTGTGGAGAAGACAAAAAGAGGGGAAGATAGTCTCACATCAACTAGGCATATCAACGGGCTATGGAGATGCCCATCAATAGATATCAATGTGAGTGAGTAGGGATTGCCATGCAACGGATGCACTAGAGCTATAAGTATATGAAAGCTCAACAAAAGAAACTAAGTGGGTGTGCATCCAACTCTCTTGCTCACGAAGACCTAGGGCAATTTTGAGAAAGCCCATCATTGGAATATACAAGCCAAGTTCTATAATGAAAAATTCCCACTAGTATATGAAAGTGACAAAATGAGAGACTCTCTATCATGAAGATCATGGTGCTACTTTGAAGCACAAGTGTGATAAAAGGATAGTAACATTGTCCCCTCTCTCTTATCTCTTTTTTTTATTTGGGCCTTTTCTCTGTTTTTTATGGCCTCTTTTTTTTTCCTTTTTTTTATTTTTCGTCCGGAGTCTCATCCCGACTTATGGGGGAATCATAGTCTCCATCATCCTTTCCTCACTTGGGACAATGCTCTAAAAATGATGATCATCACACTTTTTATTTTTCTTACAACTCAACAATTACAACTCGATACTTAGAACAAAATATGACTCTATATGAATGCCTCTGGCGGTGTACCAGGATATGCAATGAATCAAGAGTGACATGTATGAAAGAATTATGAACGGTGGCTTTGCCACAAATACGATGTCAACTACATGATCATGCTAGCAATATGACAATGATGGAGCGTGTCTTAATAAACGGAATGGTGGAAAGTTGCATGGCAATATATCTCGGAATGGCTATGGAAATGCCATGATAGGTAGGTATGGTGGATGTTTTGAGGAAGGTATATAGTGGGTGTATGATACCGGCGAAAGGTGCGTGGTATTAGAGAGGCTAGCAATGGTGGAAGGATGGGAAAAAGTGCGTATAATCCATGGACTCAACATTAGTCATAAAGAACTCACATACTTATTGCAAAAATCTAGAAGTTATCAAAGCAAAGTATTACGCGCATGCTCCTAGGGGGATAGATTGGTAGGAAAATACCATCGCTCGTCCCCGACCGCCACTTATAAGGAAGACAATCAGTAAATAAATCATGCTCTGACTTCATCACATAACGGTTCACCATACGTGCATGCTACGGGAATCACAAAATTTAACACAAGTATTTCTCAAATTCACAACTACTTAACTAGCATGACTCTAATATCACCATCCTCATATCTCAAAACAATTATCAAGCATCAATATTTTCTTAGTATTCAACGCACTCAAAAGAAAGTTTCACAAATCTTGAATACCAAGCATATTATTATTAAGCAAATTACCATGCTATTAAAGACTCTCAAAATAATCGAAGTGAAGCATGAGAGATCAAGAGTTTCTTTAAAACAAATCCACCACCGTGCTCTAAAAGATCTAAGTGAACCACATAGAGCAAATTTGTAATGCTCAAAAGATATAAGTGAAGCACATAGAGCAAAACTACCTAGCTCAAAAGATATAAGTGAAGCACACAGAGTATTCTATCAAATTCCAATTCATGTATGGCTCTCTCAAAAGGTGTGTACAGAAAGGATGATTGTGTCACACTAACAAAGAAAGACACAAATAATACAAGACGCTCCAAGCAAAACACATATCATGTGGTGAATAAAAATATAGCTCCAAGTAAAATTACCGATGGAAGTAGACGAAAGAGGGGATGCCTTCCGGGGCATCCCCAAGCTCTGAATTTTTGGTGTCCTTGGATTTGTTGGAAATATGCCCTAGAGGCAATAATAAAAGCATTATTATTATATTTCCTTGTTCATGATAATTGTCTTTTATTCATGCTATAATTGTGTTATCCGGAAATCGTAATAGATGTGTGAATACAAAGACACCAATACGTCCCTAGTAAGCCTCTAGTTGACTAGCTCGTTGATCAACTGATAGTCATGGTTTCCGGACTATGGACATTGGATGTCATTGATAACGAGATCACATCATTAGGAGAATGATGTGATGGACAAGACCCAATTCTAAGCATAACACAAAATCGTGTAGTTCGTTTTGCTAGAGCTTTCTAATGTCGAGTATCTTTTCCTTAGACCATGAGATCGTGTAACTCCCGGATACCGTAGGAGTGCTTTGGGTGTACCAAACGTCACAACGTAACTGGGTGACTATAAAGGTGCACTACAGGTATCTCCGAAAGTGTCTGTTGGGTTGACACGGATCGAGACTGGGATTTGTCACTCCGTATGACGGAGAGGTATCTCTGGGCCCACTCGGTAATGCATCATCATAATGAGCTCAAAGTGGCCAAGTGTTTGGTCACGGGATCATGCATTACGGTACGAGTAAAGTGACTTGCCGGTAACGAGACTGAACGAGGTATTGGGATACCGACGATCGAGTCTCGGGCAAGTAACGTACCGATTGACAAAGGGAATAGTATACGGGGTTGCATGAATCCTCGACATCGTGGTTCATCCGATGACATCATCGAGGAGCATGTGGGAGCCAACATGGGTATCCAGATCCCGCTATTGGTTATTGCCCGAGAGCCGTCTCGGTCATGTCTGCATGTCTCCCGAACCCGTAGGGTCTACACACTTAAGGTTCGGTGACGCTAGGGTTATTAGGAAGACTTGTATGTGATTACCGAATGTTGTTCGGAGTCCCGGATGAGATCTCGAACGTCACGAGGAGTTCCGGAATGGTCCAGAGGTAAAGATTTATATATGGGAAGTTGTCATACGGACAACGGAAAGGTTCGGGGGCATATCGGTATTGTACCGGGGCCACCGGAGGGGTTCCGGGGGTCCACCGGGAGGGGCCACCTCTCCCGGAGGGGCTTATGGGCTGTATGAGGAAGGGAACCAGCCCAAAGTGGGCTGGTGCGCCTTCCCCCCCAAGGGCCCATGCGCCTAGGGTTGGGGGAAACCCTGAGGGGGCTCCCCCCTTGCTTGGGGTCGAGCCCCCTCCCCCTTGGCCGCCGCCCCCCTCTAGATCCCATCTAGAGGGGTCGGCCCCCTTGCCCCTTCCCCTATAAATAGTGGGGGTGAGGGGAGGGCAGCGAGACCATCCAAGGCGCAGCCCCTCCCTTCCCCAACACCTCTCCTCCTCCGTCACGCGCTTAGCGAAGCTCTGCCGGAGTAATCCTTCTCCACCACCACCACGCCGTCGTGCTGCTGTTGGAGTATTCTTCCTCAACCTCTCCTTCCCCTTGCTGGATCAAGAAGGAGGAGACGTCGATCGTCCCGTACGTGTGTTGAACGTGGAGGTGCTGTCCGTTCGGCACTTGGTCATCGGTGATCTCAATCACAGCGAGTACGACTACGTCATCACCGTTCCCTGAACGCTTCCGTGCGCGATCTACAAAGTGGTATGTAGATGCAATCTCTCTCCCATGACTCGTTGCTTAAATGAACTCATAGACGGATCTTGGTAAAACCGTAGGAAAAATTTTAATTTTCTGCAACGTTCCCCAACAGGATTATCTTGGGGGTGCCATGGGCATCCCCAAGCTTAGGATCTTGCCACTCCTTGTTCCATAATCCATCAAAAGAATTCACCCAAAACTTGAAAACTTCACAACACAAAACTCAATAGAAATCTCGTGAGCTCCGTTAGAGAAAGAAAACAAAAGAACACATCAAGGTACTGTAATGAACTCATTATTTATTTATATTGGTGTTAAACCTAATGTATTCCAACTTCTCTATGGATTATAAACTATTTTACTAGCCATAGAGTCATCAAAATAAGCAAACAACACACGAAAAACAGAATCTGTCAAAAACAGAACAGTCTGTAGTAATCTGTAACTAACGCAAACTTCTGGAACTCAAAAAAATCTACCAAAATAGGAAGACCTAGACAATTTGTTTATTGATCAGCAGAAATTGGAATCAGTATTTTATCACGTTCTGGTGATTTGTAACAATTCGGCCACTGAACGCAAAGTTTCTGGAAATTACACCAAGATCAAATAACTATCATCCAAGAAGATCCTATAGGTCTAACTTGGCACAAACACTAATTTATACACAAACCACATCCAAACAGAAGGTAGATGAGTTATTTATTCCTAAACAGAAACAAAAACAAAAAACTAAAAATAAAATTGGGTTGCCTCCCAACAAGCGCTATCGTTTAACGCCCCTAGCTAAGCATAAAAGCGAGGATTGATCTAGGTATTGCCATCTTTGGTAGGCAATCCATAAGTGGCTCTCATGATAGTTTCATATGAAAATTTTATTTTCTTTCTCGGAAAGTGCTCCATGCCCTTTTTTAATGGAAATTGGAATCTAATATTCCATTCCTTCATATCAATAATCACACCAATCGTTCTAAGGAAAGGTCTACAAAGAATAATAGGGCAAGAAGGATTGCAATCTATATCAAGAACGATAAAATCTACGGGCACATAATTCTTATTTGCAACAATAATAACATCATTAATTCTTCCCATAGGTTTATTAATAGTGGAATCCGCAAGATGCAAGTTTAAAGAGCAATCATCAAAATCACGGAAATCTAGCAAATCACACAAAGTTTTGGGGATAGTGGAGACACTAGCACCCAAATCACACACAGCATAAAACTCATAATCTTTAATTTTAATCTTAATATTTGGTTCCCACTCATCATAGAGTTTTCTAGGGATATAGACTTTCAACTCAAGTTTTTCTTCATAAGATTGCATCAAGGCATCAACGATATGTTCGGTAAAGGCTTTATTTTGACTATAAGCATGAGGAGAATTTAGCACGGATTGCAACAAGGAAATACAATCAATTAAAGATCAACTTTAATAATTAAATTCCTTGAAATCCAATATAGTGGGTTTAGCAACATCTAGGGTTTTATTTCTTTCAATCCCACTTTTATCAATTTCATCATCAAGATCTAAATACTCCAAATTTTTGGAACGCCTTCTAGGTAAAGGAAGATCATATTCAGTTTCATCAAGATTCATATTGCAAAACAAAGATTTGATAGGGGACACATCAATAACTTTTAGATCTTCATCTTGATTTTCATAGAAATTGGAATAACACGCTTTAATAAGGCATCTTTTGTTGCATGCATCCTAGCGGTTCTTTCCTTGCACTCATCAATGGAAATTCTCATGGCTTTGAGAGACTCATTGATATCATGCTTAGGGGGAATAGATCTAAGCTTCAAAGAATCAACCTCAAGATAAATTCTATCAACGTTCCTAGCCAAATCATCAACTTTAAGCAATTTCTCTTCAAGCAAAGCATTAAAATTCTTTTGTGAATTCATAAACTCTTTAACACCATTCTCAAATTCAGAGGGCATCTTATTAAAGTTTCCATAAGAGTTGTTGTAGGAATTTCCATAATTATTAGAAGGATTACTAGGATAAGGCCTGGGATTAAAATTCCCTCTATACGCGTTGTTACCAAAATTATTCCTACCAACAAAATTCACATCCATAGATTCATTATTATTCTCAATCAAAGTAGATAAGGGCATATCATTAGGATCAGAAGAAACACTCTTATTAGCAAATAATTTCATAAGTTCATCCATCTTTCCATTCAAAACATTGATTTCTTCTATCGCATGCACTTTTCTATTAGTAGATCTTTCAGTGTGCCATTGAGAATAATTAACCATGATATTATCTAGGAGTTTAGTAGCATCTCCTAAAGTGATTTCCATAAAAGTGCCTCCCGCGGCCGAATCTAAAAGATTTCTAGAAGCAAAATTTAATCCGGCATAAATTTTTTGTATAATCATCCACAAATTCAAACCATGAGTAGGGCAATTACGTATCATTAATTTCATTCTCTCCCATGCTTGTGCAACATGTTCATGATCAAGTTGCTTAAAATTCATAATATCGTTTCTAAGAGAGATGATCTTAGCAGGAGGAAAATATTTAGAGATAAAAGCATCTTTGCACTTGTTCCAAGAATCAATACTATTTTTAGGCAAAGACGAAAACCAAGCTTTAGCACGATCTCTAAGCGAAAAAGGAAATAGCTTCAATTTAACAATATCGTTATCAACATCTTTCTTCTTTTGCATATCACATAAATCAACGAAGCTATTCAGATGAGTAGCGGCATCTTCACTAGGAAGGCCGGCGAATTGATATTTCATAACAAGATTCAACAAAGCAGTATTGATTTCACAAGATTCAGTATTGGCAAGAGGAGCAATCGACGTGCTAAGGAAATCATTATTATTGGTATTGGTGAAGTCACACAATTTGGTAGTATCTTGAGCCATCGCGACAAACAAGAAATCCAACACACGAGCAAACAAAAGGCAAGCGAGAAAAAGGCAAACGGAAAAAGAGAAGGAGATTGGGAAAGAGAGGGCGAATAAAACTGCAAGGGTTAAGGGGGGAGAGGTAAACGAGAGGCAAATGGCAACTAATGTAATGCGGGAGATAGGGATGGTGATGGGTACTTGGTGTGTTGACCTTTTGCATAGACTCCCCGGCAACGGCGCCAGAAATTCTTCTTGCTACCTCTTGAGCACTGCGTTGGATTTCCCCGAAGAAGAGAGGATGATGCAGCAAAGTAGCGTAAGTATTTCCCTTAGTTTTTGAGAACCAAGGTATCAATCCATTAGGAGGCTACACGCAAGTCCCTCGTACCTACACAAAAACAATAGGTCCTTGCAACCAACACGATTAGGGGTTGTCAATCCCTTCACGGTCACTTACGAGAGTGAGATCTGATAGAGATGATAGGCAATATTTTTGGTATTTTTGATATAGAGATGAAAAGTGAAAAGTAAAAGCAAAAGTAAAAACAAAGCAAGAATAAAGTGATGGAGATTGATATGATGAGAATAGACCTGGGGGCCATTGGTTTCACTAGTGGCTTCTCTCAAGAGCATAAGTATTCTACGGTGGGTGAACAAATTACTGTTGAGCAATTGACATAATTGAGCATAGTTATGAGAATATCTAGGTATGATCATGTATATAGGCATCACGTCCGAGACAAGTAGACCGACTCCTGCCTGCATCTACTACTATTACTCCACTCATTGACTGCTATCCAGCATGCATCTAGAGTATTAAGTTAAAAACAGAGTAACGCCTTAAGCAAGATGACATGATGTAGAGGGATAGATTCATGCAATATGATAAAAACCCTATCTTGTTATCCTCGATGCAACAATACAATACGTGCCTTGCTGCCCCTTCTGTCACTGGGAAAGGACACCGCAAGATTGAACCCAAAGCTAAGCACTTCTCTCATGGCAAGAAAAACCAGTCTAGTAGGCCAACCAAAACTGATAATTCGAAGAGACTTGCAAATATAACCAATCATACATAAAAGAATTTAGAGAAGATTCAAATATTATTCATAGATAGACTTGATCATAAACCCACAATTCATCAGTCTCAACAAACACACCGTAAAAAGAAGATTACATCGAATAGATCTCCACAAGAGAGGGGGGAAACATGGTATTGAGATCCAAAAAGAGAGAAGAAGCCATCTAGCTAATAACCATGGACCCGAAGGTCTGAGGTAAACTACTCACACTTCATCGGAGAGGCTATGATGATGTAGAAGCCCTCTGTGATGATGGCCCTCTCCGGCGGAGCTCTGGAATAGGCCCCAAGATGGGATCTCGTGGATACAGAAAGTTGCGGCGGTGGAATTAGGTTTTTGGCTCCGTATCTAATCGTTTGGGGGTACGTAGGTATATATAGGAGGAAGGAGTACGTCGGTGGAGCACCGAGGGGCCCACGAGGCAGGGGGCGCGCCCTAGGGGGGCGCTCCCACCCTCATGACCGCCTCTTTTACTTCTTGGAGTAGGGTCCAAGTCTCCTGGATCATGTTCGGTGAGAAAATCACGTTCCCAAAGGTTTCATTCCGTTTGGACTCCATTTGATATTCCATTTCTTCGAAACACTGAAATAGGCACAAAAAACAGCAATTCTGGGCTGGGCCTCCGGTTAATAGGTTAGTCCCAAAAATAATATAAAAGTGGAAAATAAAGCCCAATATAGTCCAAAACAGTAGATAATATAGCATGGAGCAATAAAAAATTATAGATACGTTGGAGACGTATCAGGCTGCGTGCCACTCTCATTTCTTCCACGTAGGTCGTCAAGCAAGGAATCGAACTAGGCAAACGCGCCAGCCAGCTAGATCTAGGCTAAGTCGACCGGATTCGACGCCGGGATCGCAGTCAAGAGGAGGATGTCGAAGGAAGAAGTAGCGAAGGGCAGGGGCGGTGGCCCTAGGGGCGGCGATGAAAGGAGTGGCAGCGGAGGCTCCAGCCATGATGATGAAGGTAGGAGCAGCGGCAAGCTTCGCAGGGTCAGAGGAGGTGGCCATGGCGACCCGATGGTTGGCGAGCGATTAGAGGCGGCGTTCTGATCACACACGCAAAGAAAAGGGCAGCGGTTGGTGCGTCGCGAGAGTAGTGGTAAAAAATTGCGGCAACCTCCTAAGTGCCAAATATTTTCACGAGAAACCGTTATTAGGGCTGCCCAAAAAACTTGAAATAGGGCATTTTTCGCCCTCTCGTGCGCTAAAAACGGTCGTGACCTATTATCTCTACTCCTAATGTCTCAGTTGGTTGAATAGTCTCCATGGTTTTTTTTTCGTCTGGTTTATTTTTGTCTCACATCCCACCACCCTTCGCATTAAAAACCAAATCAATTCCCATAACCCTTCCTTTCATTTTTCATCTTGGCAATGGTATTTCTTTGTTACGTACGATTCTTTCCTTCTTGGAATAAAGATCTCCGTCTTACTGATTTTCTAACAATCAAGCGTGGTTGTAGGCCACTTTTCCCAAATCACTAAAAAACATGGCAAAAATCTTAACTTTCCTTATCCCACCATATGTTTTTATTAAAAAGTGGAAAGTAAATTACCCCACCGTAAATTATTCCATTAGTGCATCGTATGTTCTCCTGATCTCATTCTCCTCTGCTCATCTCGTCGAACCCTTCTCCTCTGATTGCCAGCCATCTATATATACCCCCCATAGATCACCATTCACGGTCACGAAGAAGTTAACGGCTGCAACAGCAAGCGAGGTACAAGGGTTCAGCGACGACAAGGCAGGCGACCACACCAGCAAGGCAGGTCGGGAGCGTGTACCATGGTAGAGAGCATGGCCGAATCGAGGACCTGGCTTCATTCAAGGCGGTTGTTGTTCTGGAAACGACTTGGATCCTCATTGCAGGTGTCAGTGTTCTGGGAACGGGGGTCCCCAGACTTGCCTGCCTGCAGCCCGCAACATGGCTCCACTCGCGGCCCAGTACGACCTGTCTCCACCAACAAGCACTCAAGACCCTCGCGAGGCAGACGACACGAGACCTCCTCAGGAGCAGCCTCACCAGGCTGGCTCGCGAGGGGCGGAGAGATCAAGGCAAGGCAAACCTCGCGAGGTTCCTACGGCGTCAGCCATGACGACCAAGACCAGGCGAGCGCCAGCACGCACAGTGTCCTCGTTTCCCCTTTGGTGCTAAGGAGGCAAGCGTAGGCGATGAGTACCGTGGCATCAGGCAAAGGTTTCCGTATCGGCGTAACGAGACCAAGACCAGCAGGACGGCAGGATGGAGGTCACCATGGAGCCCAAGACGGCGTCACCACCAGAGCCTTTGGCAGGCGAAGACCACCTTTAGTCAGGATAGCTTGTACTAGCTGTCCCCCTTCGAATTTGGCCATTGTTGGATCCCTTCCCGCTCAGTATTTGCGGAGAGGACCAGGGCCTCTATAAATAGGAATAGCCACCACAATAGAAATGATCTCACCTGGGACTAGATCCATCCCATCCTTACACCCACCAGGCACAAAAACACATCTCCTCAGGAGGTTGTTCTTCCTCTGTACTGTTCATCATCAGCCCAAGAGGCAATCCACCACACCACACTAGAGTAGGGTATTACACCACATCGGTGGCCCAAACCAGTATAAATCTTGTGTCTCTTATGTTGCAAGTTCGTCGAGCTAGCCTTTGAGATCGTGGCAAGGTTGAGGGCGTGATTAGGTAGGGGGAGATCTTCGTGCGCACCCCAGTGTTCGAACCTCAAGGGTTTTGCCGGAACCTGAAATCCGACATTTGTCATGCCAGGTAGGGGTGCGCCGGAGTTTTCCTTCCGTCGACCCGCACTTCGCCCCCATGGCATGCGTCGTGCTTCCTGCTCCGACGATAGATAGCAGCGGTGGGGCCAGGGGGCTCCGAGCCATGGCCCTCGTCTTGCGACAGGTGCAGTGGCCGCCCAAGTTCAAGCCGGAGACGCCGCCGCGCTACGATGACGTGGCGGACCCGGTGGCCTTTCTGCTGGCGTACGAGGAGGCCGTCCATAAGGCCGGGGGTGACGACAAGGTCATGGACAACTGGCTTCCCATGGCCCTCACTGGCGTGCCGTGCGCCTGGCTACTCAACCTTCCCGGATCCACGGTGGCATCCTGGGGGGAGTTGCGCAGTCTCTTCGCCGCGCGCTTCGCGGCACCGGCGCCCCATGCGGTCGCGGCTCTCCTCGGCGGCTCGCACGCGCCGCCCTCGGACCGTCACGTAAAACCGCTCTTTCGCCCTATCGGCGCTGCTTCTGTGCGGCAGGGGGCTCCCCCGGGTTGGTTGGCGGCCAAGGCCTACCTGACCTTCAATTCGGAAGACCACCCCGTCACCACCGTTGGCTCGGGCGTGCTCCCGATGCTTTGCACGCCCACCATATGCCACATAGCCGTCACCAAGACCCTCATCGACGGTGGCGGTGGCCTCAACGTGCTCTCGGTGGAGGCCTTCAGCCTCCTTCACGTACCACTCGAGCGGCTCCGCCCCAGCAAGCCCTTCTCCAGCGTCGGAGGCGGCTCCTCCAGCCCCCTGGGGCAGATCCGTCTTCCCGTGACCTTCGGCACCCACGACAACTACCGCACCGAGCTGATCGACTTTGATGTGGCCCACATCGGCCTCCCGTACAACGCTATCCTTGGGTACCCGGCTCTGGCTTAGTTCATGGTGGCGACCCATCCGGCCTACAACCTCATGAAGATGCCTGGGATCAAGGGCGTCCTCACCATAGTGGGAGATACCAAGGAGGCTCGGGCGGCACTCAAGCTCGCCCTCAAGACCGCCGCGGCAGTACGACCGGCAGATGCGGGCACCTCCGAGGCTAAGGCGGCCACCCCGACCAAGAAGAAGCAGTTGTTCACTCAAGACTGGGCGGAAACCAAGCAGGTGCCGGTCGAGGAGGACGGGTCCTCAGGGGCCACCTTCACCATTGGAGCCAACCTCGACCCCGACCAAGAGGAGGCACTGGTGAAGTTCTTGCGCGCAAAAGAGGAAGTATTCGCCTGGGAGCCCGACCAGCTGTTAATGGTCCCAAGAGGAGTGATTGAGCACCACCTGAAGGTGTGCCCCAACGTACGCCCTATGAAGCAGAGGGCGCGGTGGCAGTCCACAGAGAAGGAGACCTTCATCGTCCAAGAAACCCACAAGCTGGAGGCAGCAGGCATCATTCGCGAGGTCCGGTACCCTGAATGGTTGGCAAATCCCGTCGTTGTGCCCAAGAAAGGCGGGAAGGAGCGCATGTGTGTCGACTTCATGATACGTCTACGTCATATCTACTTTTCCAAACACTTTTGCCCTTGTTTTGGACTCTAACTTGGATGATTTGAATGGAACTAACCCGGACTGACACTGTTTTCAGCAGACTTTCCATGGTGTTATTTATATGCAGAAACAAACGTTCTCGGAATGACCTGAAACTCCACGGAACTTATTTTTGGAAAATATAAAAATACTAGAAGAAGAATCCACGTCAGGGGGCCTCCACCTGTCCACGAGGGTGGGGGGCGCGCCTGCCCCCCTGGGCGCGCCCCCTGCCTCGTGGGCCCCCTGACGCTCCACCGACCTCAAATCCAACTCCATATATTCGTGTTCAGGGAGAAAAAAATCAGAGAGAAGGATTCATCACGTTTTACGATACGGAGCCGCCGCCAAGCCCTAAAACCTCTCGGGAGGGCTGATCTGGAGTCCGTTCGGGGCTCCGGAGAGGGGAATCCATCGCCATCGTCATCATCAACCATCCCCCATCACCAATTTCATGATGCTCACCGCCGTGCGTGAGTAATTCCATCGTAGGCTTGCTGGACAGTGATGGGTTGGATGAGATTTATCATGTAATCGAGTTAGTTTTGTTAGGCTTTGATCCCTAGTATCCACTATGTTCTGAGATTGATGTTGCTATGACTTTGGTATGCTTAATGCTTGTCACTAGGGCCCGAGTGCCATGATTTTAGATCCGAACCTATTATGTTTTCATGAATATATGTGAGTTCTTGATCCTATCTTGCAAGTCTATAGTCACCTACTATGTGTTATGATCCGGCAACCCCGAAGTGACAATAATCGGGACCACTGCCGGTGATGACCATAGTTTGAGGAGTTCATGTATTCACTATGTGTTAATGCTTTGGTCCGGTACTCTATTAAAAGGAGGCATTAATATCCCTTAGTTTCCGTTAGGACTCCGCTGCCACTGGAGGGTAGGACAAAAGATGTCATGTAAGTTCTTTTCCATAAGCACGTATGACTATATTCGGAATACATGCCTACATTACATTGATGAATTAGAGCTAGTTCTGTGTCACCCTATGTTCTGATTGTTACATGATGAACCGCATCCGGCATAATTCTCCATCACCGATCCAAAGCCTACGAGCTTTTCACATATTGTTCTTCGCTTATTTACTTTTCCGTTGCTACTGTTACAATCACTACAAAACCCAAAAATATTACCTTTGCTATCATTACCGTTATTTCCATACTAATTTGCTACTAAATACTTTGCTGCAGATACTAAGTTATCCAGGTGTGGTTGAACTGACAACTCAACTGCTAATACTTGAGAATATTCTTTGGCTCCCCTTGTGTCGAATCAATAAATTTGGGTTGAATACTCTACCCTCAAAAACTGTTGCGATCCCCTATACTTGTGGGTTATCAAGACTATTTTCTGGCGCCGTTGCAGGGGAGCATAGCTCTATTCTTTGAGTCACTTGGGATTTACATCTGCTGGTCACTATGAGGAACTTGGAAGACGAGAAAACAAAAATTTATCCCTCAACTACGAGGGGAGGTAAGGAACTGCCATCTAGCTCTCCACTTGATTCACCTTCTGTTTTGAGTAAGCTTGCGACACCTAAACCTGATTCTGCTATTAATTCTGATATGTCGCATGTAATTGATGATGCCACTTCTGCTATGCATGATACTTATGATGAAACTACTTCTATGCTTGATACTACTGTGCCACTTGGTGAATTTCTTGATGAACAACTTGCTAGGGCTAGAGAGAATGAGATTATTGAAACTGATAATTTTGAAGATAGTGATGATGAAGGCTCTCCCAATAAATATGAATTGCCTGTTGTGCCCGAGGGCTATGTTATGGATGAAGAAACTAAAAGAGACTTTCTTGCTTGCAATGATAGAAGTGATCTTAAGAAATTATTAGCTAAGCTTAAACAAAAAACTCTGAATGCTAGAATGAAATATGATCCTACTTATGCTACTTCACCTATCTTTGTTATTGATAAGGATTATGAATCTCTGTTGATCCTGATATAATTACTTTGGTTGAATATGATCCTTTTTATGGCTATGAATCTGAAACTGTTGTGGCACATCTTACTAAATTAAATGATATAGCCACCCTCTTCACTAATGATGAGAGAACTTGCTACTTTTATATCCTTAAAATATTTCTGTTCTCATTAAAGGGTGATGCTAAGATATGGTTTAATTCTCTTGATCCTGGTTGTGTGCATAGTCCCCAGGATATGATTTACTACTTCTCCGCTAAATATTTCCCTGCTCATAAGAAACAAGCAGCTTTAAGGGAAATATATAATTTTGTGCAAATTGAAGAAGAGAGTCTCCCACTAGCTTGGGGGAGGATTCTCCAATTACTTAATGCTTTGCCTGATCATCCTCTCAAGAAAAATGAAATACTTGATATCTGTTACAATGGACTAACCAATGCTTCCAGAGATTACCAGGATAGTTGTGCTGGTTCTGTTTTCAGGGAAAGAACACCGGATGAAGCTAAAATTATATTGAATAATATGTTGACAAATGAAAATAATTGGACACTTCCGGAGCCAACTCCTGAGCCTATTCCTAAACCAACTCCGAAGAAGAGAGGTGTTCTATTTCTCAGTCCTGAAGATATGCAAGAGGCAAAGAAATCTATGAAAGAAAAGGGTATAAAAGCTGAAGACGTTAAGAATTTACCTCCTATTGAAGAAATACATGGTCTTAATTTACCGCATGTTGAAGAAACATATGATCTTAACCCATGACCTATTGAAGAAACTCATGGTCTTGATAACCCGACACAGGTAGTAAAGGTAAATTCTCTCTATAGATATGATAAAGCTCAAATCCCTCCTACTAAGTTTGCTAGCCAATGTTTAGATGAGTTTGATAACTTTTTGGTTAAGCAAGAAGATTTTAATGCTTATTTTGGTAGAAAATTAAAACAAAATGCCTATATGATTGAACACTTGAGCAATTACATGGCTAATGTTAAAGGTGAACTTAAACTCATTAGTAAACATGCTTCTATGGTTACCACTCAAGTAGAACAAGTACTTAAAGCTCAAAATGATTTTCTCAATGAACTGAATAGTAATAAAAATGACTATGTTGTTAGAGTAGATACTAGAACTGGTAAAATGACTCAGGAACCTTTGTATCCTGAAGGCCACCCTAAGAGAATTGAACAAGATTCTTAGAGAAATAATATAGATGCACCTAGTCCTTCTGAAAAGAAGAAAAACAAATATGATAGGACTTTGCATGCTTCTAGTGAATCTATTGCTAAACCACCTGAGAATCCAAATGATATTTCTATTTCTGATGCTGAAACACAATCTGGTAATGAACATGAACCTAGTGATAATGTTAATGATGATGTTCATGATGATGCTCAACCAAGTAATGATAATGATGTAGAAATTGAACCTGCTGCTGATCTTGATGACCCACAATCAAAGAATCAATGTTATGATAAGAGAGACTTTGTTGCTAGGAAACATGGTAAAGAAAGAGAACCATCGGTTCAGAAACCCATGCCTTTTCCTCCCAAATCATCCAAGAAAAAGGATGATGAGGATTTTGAGCGCTTTGCTGAAATGATTAGACCTATCTTCTTGCGTATGCGATTAACTGATATGCTCAAAATGAATCCTTATGCTAAGTACATGAGAGAAATTGTTACAGATAAAAGAAAGATACCGGAAGCTGAAATTTACACCATGCTTACTAATTATACTTTTAAGGGTGGAATACCAAAGAAACTTGGAGATCCAGGAGTACCAACTATACCATGCTCCATTAAAAGAAATTATGTTAAAACTGCTTTATGTGATCTTGGAGCTGATGTTAGTGTTATGCCTCTCTCTTTATATCGTAGACTTGATTTGAATAAGTTGACACCTACTGAAATATCTTTGCAAATGGCTGATAAATCAACTGCTATACCTATCGGTATTTGTGAGGATGTGCCTGTTGTGGTTGCAAACATTACTATTTTAACGGACTTTGTTATTCTTGATATTCCCGAGGACGATAGTATGTCTATTATTCTTGTAAGACCCTTTTTGAATACTGCAGGGGCTGTTATCAATTGCAACAAAGGCAATGTCACTTTTCATGTTAAAGGTAATGAGCATACGGTACACTTTCCGAGGAAACAACCTCAAGTTCTTAGTATCAACTCTATTGGAAAAATTCCATCGATTATTTTTGGAGGTTTTGAATTTCCTCTACCTACTGCCAAAAAGAGATATGATATTCTTATATTGGGGATGTGCATATCCCTGTTGAGGTAACATAGTGTTATTCGAAATTTCTCCGGTTCCATGTTATTCGGAATGAGTTTGTTAACAAGACTTGATCAACCTTGTTAGTGGATTCCTTTTGATGAGCATGAGATGGATGAAACTAGAAGGCACAACCTTCCGTACCCTCTCTTTACTTTCTGTTATTTAGTTGAAATAAAGTATAAGTAGTATTTTCTGTCTGTTTTCTGAATTATCTGTGCAATATAAAAATACCCCGAAAATAAAAGTTCTCCAAATGCCCCGAAAATGAAATATGATTTTTTCTAGAATATTTCAGAATATATGGCACTGAGAACACACCAGAAGGGGCAGCCACCTCTCCACGAGGGTGGAGGGCGCGCCTGCCCCCCTGGGCGCGCCCACCTGCCTCGTGGGCCCACGGTGGCTCCCCTCCACTTATTCCTGCACCCACACTCTTCTTCTTCCTCCCAAAAAAATCACCATCCAGCTCAAGCACGAGTTCTAGCTCATTTTGCTGCGATTTTCGATCTCCTTGCTCAAAGCACCTCTCACAAAACTGCTTGGGGGGATTGTTCCTTGGTATGTGACTCCTCCATTGGTCCAATTAGTTTTTGTTCTAGTGCTTTATTCATTGCAAATTTGTGCTGCCTAGGTGGCCATGTTCTTGAGCTTGCATGTCAAATTTATATGGTTCCAAGTAGTTCTAATGCATGATATAGGCTCTAGGCACTTGTAGGACTAGTTGCTATCAAATTTGTTGAGCTTGGTTCACTTTTATTTGAAGTTACAAAAAATTTCAGGAATTTTTCAGAGGAAGAAATATGCTTAGGAAAATGTACCAAGGTGGTTCTTCAAGGAAACAAGGACCCAGTCCTGCAATGCGTGATGCTGATGATGAGCCACCAAGGGATGCTCCCGTGCTGCCTTGCGAATGGCCTTCAGAGGACCTCATGGATCAAGCGGGAATTAAGGAAGAATTTAACGCATGTTTGCGTAACGCTGATCTTGTGAGCTTTGAGGCAGAAAAGTGCCCCCAGTACCATTATCTCACTAGTTCCTTCATGAGGAGGTTTGAATTTTCATTTTCACACAATTCTCAAACTGTCCTGTTTGATCTTTATGAAAAATCTTTTACTATGGACTTAGAAGATTTTACCACTGCTTGCAAACTTCCACAATGGGGTAGTGCTAGTGAACCTGCAAATCTGAATTTAGAGATTTTCTTGCTAGTATAATTGTAGGGGAATCTAGAGACATAGCACAAGCTACCATAGGGAGCATTCATTTTCCCGCTATACATTATTTTGCTCTCTTCATAGGTAGGTGCATAAATGGTAAGGATGAAGCATGTCATATGTGTATCCCTGACCTCAGTGTTCTCAAGAGCGCTGTGTTCGGAGATAAACATTATAATTTGGGAGCCATTGTTGCACGTAGGTTGCATAATAATAGATTACATGGAGATTTCTTTGGTTGAATTTATGCAACCCGTATAGCTAATTTCCTGGGCATAGCCATACGTGAGGATGATATTGAGTTGCCTCCTACTTGTTTGGATTATCAGGCTATGGTTCGTCATCATTTTGTTGAGAGGAACGATCAGTTCCTCCAGTACCGACTAATCTTTGACAAACGATGCACCTATCATGTCGCTCTTCCTGCTTCTAGTTTCTTTGAATTTCAGGCAAAGGGGAGATATTTTATAACCAGAGAGGAGGCGGAAGAGTATAAGAGGAGAGCTGAGATAACTTGCCTCCAATCTAGAGCACACGATGCAATGACCGCTGCATCTCAGTACGACCCCAACTACAACTATGGATATCTGCCAGGCCATCCGTGGCACTAAACCAACTTAGGCCAAAAGCCTAAGCCTGGAGGAGTACGTATTTCTCACCGACATTACATTCATGTTTGCACACTCATTTGCTAGATGTCGGTGCTCATACTTTTTCACTGTAATATCCATGCTAGTTTATTTTTATTTTTAGCTTTATTCTTGTGTGTTTGATAAACCTTAAGAAAAACCAAAAAAATTATTAGTTGTAGCTTTAGCTAGTTTACTTTTCATGCTGTAGTAGTAATAATTAAAAGAAAACCCAAAAATATTTCATGTTCTTCTTTTGCTTGTTGGGAGCTTTCCCGTGTAAATAGTTTTATTTCTTTTCTTTTCTTTGGGGGTCGATAGGAGAAGACCATGATTAAAATGTTGAAGTGGCTCTTATATGCATTATTGTTTAACCAAGAGCCCATATTGCCTTGTCTTCTCCTGTTTATTGAATGCTCACAGATTCCGGCTTAGTCCAATGCATGTGCGCTATTATTATTATTCACATCGTTCGGTCGTGCAAGTGAAAGGAAATTATGACGATATATGATGGACTGACTGAGATGAGAAAAGCTGTTATGAACTCGACCTCTCTTGTTTTTTGTAAATATGATTAGTTTATCGTTCCTGATTCAGCCTATTGTGAATAAACATGTTTGCAATGACAATTAGAGATTATAGTTGCTTATGCCATGCTTGATTAGCTATGAGTTATAATGGTTTACCTTGCATGCCAACATGCTATTAAAATGGTTGTGATGTGGTATAGTGGGGTGGTATCCTCCTTTGAATGATTTAAGTGACTCGACTTGGCACATGTTCATACATGTAGTTGAAACAAATCAACATAGCCTTCACGATATTTATGTTCATGGTGGATTATATCCTACTCATGCTTGCACTCAGTGTGTATTAATTTTAATGCATGTTCATGACTGTTGTCGCTCTCTAGTTGGTCACTTCCCAGTCTTTTGCTAGCCTTCACTTGTACTAGGCAGGAATACTGCTTGTGCATCCAATCCCTTAAACCCCAAAGTTATTCCATATGAGTCCACTATACCTTCCTATATGCGGTATCTACCTGCTGTTCCAAGTAAATTTGTATGTGCCAAACTCTAAACCTTCAAATGAAATTCTGTTTTGTATGCTTGAATAGCTCATGTATCAGCTAGGGTTGTCCATATCTTCCATGTTAGGCAGGTTATTCTCAAGAGGAGTGAACTCCACTCCTCACTCACGAGAAAATGGTTGGTCACCGGGATGCCCAGTCCCATGCTTTATGCAAATCAAATCAAATTAATTGCAACCAAAACTCCCCCGGGGCTGTTGCTAGTTGGAGGCACTCGTTGTTTCGAGCAAGCCATGGATTGATGCTTGTTCGTGGAGAGGGAGTATAAACTTTACCATTCTGTTTGGGAACCGCCTATAATGTGTGTAGCATGGAAGATATCACCATCTCTTGGTTGTTATGTTGACAATGAAAGTATGCCGCTCAAAATATTATTTATCTTTGCTTTAAAATTGAGCTTTGGCACCTCTACAAATCCCTGCTTCCCTCTGTGAAGGGCCTATCTATTTACTTTTATGTTGAGTCATCACCCTCTTATTAAAAAGCACCAGCTGGAGAGCACCGCTGTCATTTGTTTGCATTACTATTAATTTATATTGGGTATGACTATGATTGGATCTCTTTTACCATGAATTACAATGTTTAGTCAGTCCTTGATCTTTAAAGGTGCTCCGCATTTATGTTTTGCGGTCTCAGAAAGGGCTAGCGAGATACCATCTTGTTATATCATATTATGATTGTTTTGAGAAAGTGTTGTCATCCGAGATTTACTATTATTGCTCGCTAGTTGATTATGCCATTGACATGGGTAAACATGAGACCTAAGTGTTATTGTGAATATGGTTAGTCATAATCTTTGCTAAAAACTTGAACGTTGGCTTTACATATTTACAAAAACAAGAGCAAACAGAGTTTGTAAAAGCTTTTCTTTATCACTTTCAGATTATCAACTGAATTGCTTGAGGACAAGCAAAGGTTTAAGCTTGGGGGAGTTGATACGTCTCCGTCGTATCTACTTTTCCAAATAGTTTTGCCCCTGTTTTGGACTCTAACTTGCATGATTTGAATGGAACTAACCCGGACTGACGCTGTTTTCAGCAGACTTTCCTTGGTGTTATTTATGTGCAGAAATAAACATTCTCGGAATGACCTGAAACTCCACGGAACTTATTTTTGGAAAATATAAAAAATACTGGAAGAAGAATCCATGTCAGGGGGGCCTCCACCTGTCCACGAGGGTGGGGGGCGTGCCCCCTGCCTCATGGGCCCCCCTAACGCTCCACCGACCTCAACTCCAACTCCATATATTCATGTTCAGGGAGAAAAAAAATCAGAGAGAAGGATTCATCGTGTTTTACGATACGGAGCCGCCGCCAAGCCCTAAAACCTCTCGGGAGGGCTGATCTGGAGTCCGTTCGGGGCTCTGGAGAGGGGAATCCGTCGCCATCGTCATCATCAACCATCCCCCATCACCAATTTCATGATGCTCACTGCCGTGCGTGAGTAATTCCATCGTAGGCTTGCTGGACGGTGATGGGTTGGATGAGATTTATCATGTAATAGAGTTAGTTTTGTTAGGGTTTGATCCCTAGTATCCACTATGTTCTGAGATTGATGTTGCTATGACTTTGCTATGCTTAATGCTTGTCACTAGGGCCCGAGTGCCATGATTTCAGATCTGAACCTATTACATTTTCATGAATATATGTGAGTTCTTGATCCTATCTTGAAAGTCTATAGTCACCTACTATGTGTTATGTGTTATGATCCGGCAACCCCGAAGTGACAATAATCGGGACCACTCCCGGTGATGACCATAGTTTGAGGAGTTCATGTATTCACTATGCGTTAACGCTTTGGTCCGGTAGTCTATTAAAAGGAGGCCTTAATATCCCTTAGTTTCCGTTAGGACTCTGCTGTCACGGGAGGGTAGGACAAAAGATGTCATGTAAGTTCTTTTCCATAAGCACGTATGACTATATTCGGAATAAATGCCTACATTACATTGATGAATTGGAGCTAGTTCTGTGTCACCCTATGTTATGACTGTTACATGATGAACCGCATCCGGCATAATTCTCCATCACCGATCCAAAGCCTACGAGCTTTTCACATATTGTTCTTCGCTTATTTACTTTTCCGTTGCTACTGTTACAATCACTACAAAACCCAAAAATATTACTTTTGCTATCATTACCATTACTTCCATACTACTTTGCTACTAAATACTTTGCTGCATATACTAAGTTATCTAGGTGTGGTTGAATTGACAACTCAACTGCTAATACTTGAGAATATTTTTTGGCTCCCCTTGTGTCGAATCAATAAATTTGGGTTGAATAATCTACCGTGAAAACTGTTGTGATCCCCTATACTTGTGGGTTATCACTTCACCAACCTCAACAAGGCCTTCCCCCAGGATTCGTTCTCGCTTCCACGCATCGACCAGATCATCGACTCCACCGCCGAGTGTGACCTGCAGTGCTTCCTAGATGCGTTCTCAGGCTACCACCAGATCAAGATGGCAGTTGAAGATGTCGAGAAGACCGCCTTCCTGACCCTGTCCGGGGTATTCTGTTACACTTGCATGTCGTTCGGGCTGCGCAACGCGGGCGCGACCTTTCAACGGCTGATGCACATTGCCCTGGGCCGGCAGCTCGGGAGGAATGCTGAAGCCTACATCGATGACATTGTGGTGAAGTCTCGGGAGGCGAGAACTTTGATTCAAGACCTGGAGGAGACCTTCGAAAGCCTGCGCCAGGTAGACTTGGGGCTTAACCCGGAGAAATGCATGTTTGGCGTCCCTTCCGGCATGCTACTGGGTTTCCTCGTGTCCCACAGAGGGATCGAGGCGAACCTGGAGAAGGTCAAGGCAATCGAAGACATGAGTCCACTGCAAACCCTCAAGGAAATACATAAGCTCGTGGGTCGCGTGACCGTGCTCGGGCGTTTTATCTCCAACTTGGGAGAGCGCGCCCTGCCGTTCTTCAAGCTGATGAATAAAAAGGGCCCATTAGAGTGGACTCCGGAGGCCGACCAAGCATTTCAAGACCTCAAGAGATACCTGACCAGCCCTCCGGTGATGGTGGCGCCCCGACCTCTCGAGCCTTTGGTGCTATACCTTGCCGCCACCCCTTACTCCGCCAGCGCAGCTCTGGTGGCGGTCCGGGAGGAGCGCCGAGCCAAAGATGCGTCGTGCCAAGCCGCTCCTCAGCCAGAGCGACGCAAGACCCAGAGGGCTCTGCTGGAGTTGCGGCAACGCCAACAAAGGACCAGACTCAACAAGACGGTGCACTTGGGCTTGCGGAAGCACCAACGGGCGACCAGGCTTTGGGGGCTTCGTCGCCTCAAGAGGTGCCGCAGCCTCTGGAAGCCGTGAGCCTCGTCAATGCACCCACCCTTGTCGAGCACCCTGTGTATTTTGTCAGCACGGTGCTGCGAGACACGAGGGCACAGTACCCCATGCCTCAGAAGCTCCTGCTCGCACTCCTGGTGGCCTCGCGCAAGCTGCAACACTACTTTCAAGGTCAGCCCATCAAGGTCTTCTCGGCCTACCCATTTGAGAGGGTGCTCAGGAGGCCCAACTCCGTCGGGAGAGTCGCCAAGTGGAACATCGAGCTACAGGCATTCCAGTTGGAGTTCAGCACGACCAGGGTCATCAAGGGGGTTGCGGTCGCTAACTTCGTGGCGGAATGGACGGACGCCCCGTAGCTCGAAGAAGGCGAGGATAGATCCCTCTTGCCAGGGAGTGAAGCACTAGACGGCTGGGTTATGTATTTCGATGGCGCCTTTGTGCGCCAGGGCGCGGGGGCTGGAGTTGTGCTCACCTCAACGACTCAGGACAAGCTTTACTACGCCGTGCAGCTCTGCTTCTAGCAGGGCGAGAAGGTCTCCAACAACATAGCAGAGTACGAAGGCCTCTTAGCTGGCCTCAAGGCGGCGGTGGCCCTGGGGGTGAAGCGCCTCACCATCAAGGGTGATTCGTAGCTCCTCATCAACTTTTGCAACAAGGTGTACGAACCAAAGGACGAGCACATGGAGGCATACCTCACGGAGGTGCGCAAGATGGAGAAGCAGTTCTTGGGCCTGGAATTGCAGCATGTGCCCCGTGGCACCAACAAGGAAGCCGGTGACATCGCCAGGAGAGCATCCAAGCGGCTACCCCAAGAGCCTGGCGTCTTCGAGGAGCGGCTCTTCAAGCCATCGGCAACACCACCGCTTTCAAGAACAGCGCTGCCTTAGGAGGAACTCCCCCAACCACCTGCCTCGGGAGCCCTGGCCTGCGGCCCGACCTCAGGAGCGCGCTTGCTCTTGGCGCTCGAGCCTCAGGAGGGGTGCTGGACTAAGGAATTCAAGGAGTACCTAATGCAAGGGACGCTACCGGAGAAGGAGGAGGACGCGGAGCGTGTGGCCCGACAAGCCACGGCATACTGCATCCAGGACGGTGAGGTGTATAGGAAGCGACCGAATGACATTTCCCTGCGCTGCATCTCCAGGGCGCAGGGGAAGGAGCTGTTGGCCGACATACGCAGCGGGGACTGTGGGCACCACTCGTCGTCATGGACCCTTTTCGGCAAGGTGTTTCGCAGCGGATTCTACTGGCCTACGGCACTCAGTGACGCGGGTGAGCCGGTGAAGTCCTGCGAGGCCTGCCAGTTCCACGCCAAGCAGATCCATCAGCCGGCTCAGGGCCTCCAGACCATCCCACTCTAGTGGTCATTTGCAGTTTGGGGGCTAGACATCTTTGGCCCGTTCCCTCGAGCGCCGGGTGGCTACCGCTACCTCTGCGTCGCCATCGACAAGTTCACCAAGTGGGCGGAGGTTGAAGCCGTCCGCACCATCCCGGCCAGTTCCGCGGTCAAGTTCATCAAAGGTCTCGTGAGCCGGTTTGGGGTCCCCAACCGCATCATCACCGACAACGGCTCGCAGTTCACTAGTAACCTCTTCAAGACATATTGTGCTAACCTTGGAACGCAGATCTGCTACGCTTCGGTGGCGCACCCCCGGAGCAATGGCCAGGCCGAACGCGCCAACACAGAGGTCCTGGGAGGCCTCAAAACCAGGACCTTCAATACGAAGCTCGAGGCCTACAGCAGGAGCTGGCACGACGAGCTCCAGTCCATGCTGTCGTCCATCCTCACCACCGCCACCAAGCCGACGGGCGAGTCCCCATTCTTCCTCGTCTACGGAGCTGAAGTGGTTCTCCCTCACGAGGTCAAGCATCGCTCCGCGCGGGTCCTGGCATTCGATGAGACGCAGGAGGACGCCATGCGGGGGATGGACCTCGTGCTGGGGGAGGAATGCCGCCGTGAAGCTACACTGCGGGCGGCAAGATATCAGCAGGGCTGCAACGGTACCACTATCGCAGCGTCCGCTCCAGGATGCTCGAGGTGGGTGACCTCGTCCTACGGCGGGTGCTCTCCAGGGAAGGGCTGCATAAGCTCTCACCCATGTGGGAGGGCCCGTTTAGGGTCACCCACGTCTCCAGGCCTGGTGCCGCATGCCTGGAAATGTAGGACGGGGTAACCATCCAGAACGCCTGGAACATCCCGCACCTCCGGAAGTTCTACCCATGAAGAAAGGCCCAGTGCCTATGAAAAAGGCCCTGTGCCTGTGAAGGTCTCCGCTCGTGTGACACTCTCACGTAATAATGAGTGGGGTTGTACACGCCGCGGAGTCTCAGGAGTGCCGCCCTCGGGCCTCTGGGGCTCCCTCCCACATCTTAGTGGCAGCACTTAGCTCCACGCTAGTGAGAAGACAAGAAGACTAGACTAGGTGCCGGACGCGGCTTTTCATTTGCTTTCTGTAGTTGGCTTGCCCCTCTTTAATTGAAATTTGTTTTCTGGTGTCGCTTGCTGGTCTTGTTTCGTCGACTTCGGCATCTGCTTCTGCCTTTGGTTCTTTGTTTGACCTGTACCCTCTCTCGCGTCCCTTGCGAGGGGGCTGGACAGGCGCCCGCGTGCCCTCGTAAGCATCTTGTCTGTTTTTCGCGAGGCACCCTCGTTTGAGCCTCAAGCTGGCGTGCCTCTCTCAATCTGTTCCCCTCGGGTATGGCGATACGAGGCGCTAGGTCGTGGGCAGAGACACCTGCGACCAGGGCTTGGATCTCCTAACAATTTTTTTGCAGTTCCTCCTCACCAGGTACTGAGAGACACCTGTGACCCGCTGCCACCTTCGAAGCGAGCACGGCGGCGTGGCTGTTGGTCGTAGCCACCGCTGCTGGAGCTGTCGCCGGAGGGAGAACCGGCGTAGCTAGGTGCGAGGTCGTCCTCGCCCTCATCCCTACCGTCGCCAAGGCCGAGCACCTCGTCACCGTCATTGTCCTCGGGGTAGCACCCGACGCGGCGGCCGTCTTCTCCGAATACCCTCACGTAGAGGGTCGCGTTTCCACCGTACTTGAAGTGGAGGGTGCACCGCCTGCCCAGGCCACGTGCGCGGGCAAACGTCTGCCAGCCGCGAGCCAGAGCCATGTTGCCAGCAACGGAGGTCTCGACCGCGGCCCAAGAAGCATTGCTGCAACAGCCATTCGCCTTCAGCTAGAGCCCGCCTGGACCAGTGGCTGGCAGTTCGCCGGTCAAGAAGTGCGGGAGCTGAAGCTAGGACAGGGTTCTCTGACCACACCACGAACTCCGACAGTACCCCCGCTGAGTGGAAGCACGGCCGAGGAGGCCGCGCGACCATGGCGCGCCTCCCTTCATCGACGGGACTGCTTCGACATGGGTGGCTCCCACCACGCGAAGGAGCACGATCGCGACCGCGGGGAGCCACGGCGGGGGTCGCAGAGTGCTTGCGATGACGACCACGTCCACGCTTGGGCGGAGGAGAGCCGTGCCCCTCCTGGCGAGCCTTCCCCTTCTCCGTGGCCGAAAACCTCTTCGCGGGCGCCATGGGAGTCGTTACTGGCAATGGAGCAAGGGAGGAGAAGCGAGTGGAATGGGATGAGATGGGCGACGGGGGCTCTGCTCCCCTCCTCATTTATAACAGGAGAAGGCCAACCAGCGCCCCCCACGATCACAGGTAATGATGGTTTTTCCTTGCATGTAGCAGGGACTCGTCAAGTCGGGCAGTTGCCGAGGCAGCGTGGGGGAGCGGAAATGCCCACGTCCAATCAATCGCCACTCGTCGCCCAAGGCCGTAGGCTGTTGGGGACCATGGCGCTCTGCACTTGCCCTTTGGCTTCGCCTCAAAGCCAAGTCCGAGCGCGCCTTGGGCCCGGGGGCTACTGTCGGTGTTCTGGGAACGGGGGTCCCCAGACTTGCCTGCCTTCGGCCCGCGGCGTGGATCCACTCGCGGCCCAGTACGACCCGTCTCCACCAACAAGCAATCAAGACCCTCGCGAGGGGCCAAGCCTTGCAAGGTGGACGACACGAGACCTCCTCGGGAGCGGCCTCACCGGCTAGGTCACGAGGGGCGGAGAGATCAAGGCAAGGCGAACCTCGCGAGGTTCCTACGACGTCAGCCATGACGACCAAGACCAGGCGGCCGCCAGCGCGCACAGTTTCCTCGTTTCCCCATTGGTGCTAAGGAGGCAAGCACAGGCGATGAGTACCGTGGCATCAGGCAAAGGTTTCCTTATCGGTGCAATGAGACCAAGACCAGCAGGACGGCAGGACGGAGGTCACCGTGGAGTGCAGGACGGAGTCACCACCAGAGCCTTTGGCAGGCGAAGACCACCTTTAGTCAGGATAGCTTGTACTAGCTGTCCCCCTTTGAATTTGACCGTTGTTGGATCCCTTCCCGCTCAATATTTGGGGAGAGAACCAGGGCCTCTATAAATAGGACTAGATCCATCCCATCCTTACACCCACCGGGCACAAGAACACCTCTCCTCAGGAGGCTGTTCTTCCTTTGTACTGTTCATCCTCAGCACAAGAGGCAATCCACCACACCACACTTGAGTAGGGTATTACACCACAACGGTGGCCCGAACTAGTATAAATCTTGTGTCTCTTGTGTTGCGAGTTCATCGAGCTAGCCTTTGAGGTCGTGGCAAGGTTGAGGGCGTGATTAGGCAGGGGGAGATCTTCGTGCGCACCCCAGTGTTCGAACCTCAAGGGTTTTGCGGGAACTCGAAATCCGACAGCAGGCCTCCTCAACAGTGCCCGTTCCGAGAAGGTGATCCGCAGTATGTCCAAGATACTCGTCAAGGTGGTGGTGGTGGATGAGCTCTCACTCTGCAAAGAGGAGGAGGTCCGGGTCAAGACCAAATGCCTCGACTCCTCCAAGCTCCGTGCCACCGTCCGGGTCTTCTTCAACGACCAGGGATTCGACCTCAAGATCTACCCCGAGCCCCCCAACCACGTCGGTCACCCCCGCTATTCTGATGATGGCCACTTGGGTGGGGGTGGCGCGGACAGGCGCGACGACTCCCACTACCGCCGCCCTCATGCCTCCCACCACGAGGACCTGGACGACGACAACGACCGCTCGGGCCACAGCCGCTCCCCCTCGCGGGACCCCTCCGACCCTCCCCGAGCCGCGGGGAGGCAGGCATAGGTCGGGCGCGCGTGCCGGCCACTTCTGACCCGTCGGCCCCCGTCGTGCTGATGCCTGCCTCCCCCTCCTCCTCAGCTGAGACGAGCGACATCTCCAGCGTCAGCCTCCTCGTCCTCCCGGCATCTTTGCTGCGTTCCCCCTGCCCCACTCCTGCGTCGGACCCCTCGCCTCTGGCTCCGGTCAAGCTGCCCATGGTGCTAGGGGCTCCTTCGGAGGTTGCGACACCCCCCATCGCGTCCCCCCTACTGGGGACCCCTGGGGTTGCCTCGCTAATGCGTTGCCCCACTGCCTCAGACTCCGCTCCGGACCTGGTGGACAACGTGTCGGCCCCGGACCCGCCCTCCCCCGACCGGCTGGTGTCCGGTGCCCTACTAGAGTCTCCTACACCTGCTTCTCCGACTCGACTGCTCCTGGGGACCACCGCCGACGTGGTCACCCCGTCACCTCCCACCCGCCTCGGATGGTGTCGTATGCCCGCCGGGCTTGGGCCTCGTGGACTCCGGTGACAGCTTCCTACCGCAGCGCATGTCTTGATGCTGACCGCCCGGCCGGCTTCCCGGCGCCGTCCATCTTTGAGTGTGCTGAGCTCCGGGCCGCGGCCCGGAACCTCGAGCGACGTGCGACCAACATCCCCTCCAGCTCTTCCAGTTGTTCATTTTCTGGGCTTGAGGTTGTTCCGCTCGGCCACCTTGCCAAGGTGGCCGCTAACTCGTCCATAGTTTTCAGGGGGGAGTTAGGGCCCCCTTAGAGCAGATTGCAGCTATCCGGGCACACGAGAGCCTCGATGGGAAACTTGCTGAAAGCCGGGCCCACCTCCTTCGTACTCCTGCCCCCCAGCCTCCCGCTGGGGCGCCGGTCGAGGAAATTCGAGGTCGTACACGCTCCCACACTGCCACTCTCACGGCCCACAACGCCTCCACTATTCTGGGGTAAGCAGCCCCTCGATGGCTGTTTAGATGTGTGTCCTTTTTTGGAACAACCGCGGCTTCGGCCATCACGGCCGTCGTCGCCAACTCATTGAGTACATGTGAGATGAACACATTGACATCATTGTGTCAGTGTACTAAAATAGGGGTACCTTAGTACCCCGAATTTGTGCACGGGCAGTAGTAGCACCCTGCGGCAAGGCTTGCCAGGGGAATGCCAAGAACCTCCACGGCCCTTTCTGGGCCAAACGAAGACCAAGTACTTGAGCCAAGAAGACGAGGCCCCGGCAAGAGGAGCTTGCCGGGCCGAGGAGACAAGACCCCGGTAAGAGGAGCTTGCCGGGACGACCAAGCCGAAGCACAGAGGCCCCGGCGAGACGAGCTCGCCGGGAAGGTCAACCAAGGCATCCCAAGAGAAGCTCGCCGCGGCGCACCACGCGCCCCGGCAAGGCCTGGCGAGCGGCAAGTTCCCAGGCGCGGCAAGACAGCCGCCGCGGCAAGCCACTTGCCGCGGCAAGTCACCACCTCAGGCCTGCGCTCCAGCTCACCCACCCATGCGTCACTCTGGGGCTCTCCCGGAGGCACGTGGCGGGACACTGCGCAGCCAGAGGCATGCGGTGGCATGCGGCGCTGACAAGATCACCATCGTGGCAAACGGGGGCGCCCCTAACGGTCCACTTCGGCACTGTTCGGGCGATCCAGACGGGCATTTAATGCCCTTGTCCCCTGCCGTCAGAGTTAGGTGCGATAGCACTGTGCAACCACTGTACACGCAGTTCTTTTTCCATTTTTACCCTCATCTACGTCGCCACCTGTGGGTAACCCCTTGTGCTATAAAAGGAGGCCCATGTGCACGTAGAGGGGGGGAACCCAGTAGTCATCCACCCACGTCCAGCTTCAAGCTTACTGTAGCATCTTGCGCTCTCAAGCAAGAACCCAATACAATCAGACAAGCAGCAGTAGGGTTTTACGCATCCGTGCGGCCCGAAGCTGGGTAAAATCGTTTGTGTGTGTGTTGCCTCGACCTGCTCTTCGCGCAGCCTCCGCTCCCCACTGAACCGAAAAGGGGCTCCGTCCCCATAGGTGTTCAAGGAGGCCGATTTCCCCCGACATCTTTGGCGCGCCAGGTAGGGGGCGTCGAGGTTGTGTGAACCAGATCCGGCGTTCGCACAAGGTCAGATCTTCACCGTCTTCATCGACATGCCACCGAAGAAGAAAGCTCCAGAGGTGGCTGGTCCGTCCGCATCAAAACCACCGCCCCTGGAGCAGACGGGTGGTGGGGAAGACGCCGGCGGAGGAACGGGCGTCGTCTAACCAGATCACGGTGCCGCGGCGTCCGAACTCGCTCCGCGTCCCTCCCAGGAGGCGCGGAACCATCAGCGACTTGGTACCCACGGTACCATACGCTCGCTAGACCCTGCTCGAGCTGGCGAATCCCAGGGCACTCAGGGCCAGCATACGCACCAGCATGCTGCCACGAGCGCGGCACGGCTGCCTGGACCGGGTGCTGCTCCTTCTAACGTGGTTAGGAGTTCGAGCACATCCCGCTCCACGCGCCGTTCGCCGCCGCTGCCCGCCACTCCAGCGGAAGCTCTCGCACGAGCTCAGCTACTCCTGGACTACCCTCCATCATCAGACAAGCTCGACGATTGGAGGGCCACCATCCAGAGTCTCATCGGTTTTGCCAACGGCGACACCCCGCGGCAGCCTAGCACATCGCAGCCGCGGCGAGCCGCTCAGGCAAGAACCGATGGCGCCAAGACTGGTGGGGGTGCGACCACCGTGCACTCCCCACACTAGAGGCAATGATCGCCGACTCGCCGGACCTACCACGACAACGACTCTACCGCGTCGTTGAATCCGCGAACTCGTCGCGACCGACGCCAAATCGAGCCACTGGCCAGACACCATTTGCTCTAGTCTATGGAGCAGAAGCAGTTACCCCCACGGAACTCGTATATGGGTCACCTCGAGTGCTCGCTTATGATGAGCTTGAGCAAGAGCGGTCGCGTGAAGATGATGCGCTGCTCCTTGAGGAGGATCGTCTTCAGGCTACTGTGCGAGCCGCTCGCTACCAGCAAGCTTTGCGTCGCTATCATAGCCGCAAAGTTAGAGCCAGAAGCTTCGAGGAAGGCGACCTTGTTCTTCGGCACGTTCAGTCGGCCAAGAATCACAACAAGTTGACGCCGAAGTGGGAAGGCCCTTACCGGGTGAAACGAGTCACGAGGCCCGGCGCTGTCCGCCTCGAGACCGAAGATGGCACTCCGGTGAGCAACTCCTGGAATGTTGAGCATCTTCGTAAGTTTTACCCGTAAGGCGCGGTTGTCGGACCCCGTACGGCAACCAACCTTTTGTACAAGTCTTGCCGCTGTTGCATGTAATCCTTTGTACAAAGCCAGGCGCAGACCCTGAGCAGCAGATAATGAAGCGCTGGCGCCCTAAGTTTTAGCATGCATGCTGAGTCGAGTCTCGTCCTTGGTTAGGGTTGATAGTGCCTAACTGTCGCTAACCCCTAGCTTAGAGGTCGAGTCTGCATCCTGTTTCCTGTTCTTTCCCTTGGCTCGCAGGGATTGCATATCCTAGCTGGGCCGCTTGAGGACGAAGAAGGGGAGAAGGACGAGCCAACGCCTACACCCCAGTAAGCTAAAGTTGCCGGGGGCTGCAAGTGCAGGGATTCGCCCGCGGCAAGCCAGAGTTGCCGGGGGCTGCAATCTCAGATAAGTTTTTGCATCCCTTATCATACATTCTCTTATGGACTGAGGAATACGAAAACCTTGTTTCCTCCTAAAAGCCACCGTGCTCTCCTAAACGACAACCCCCAGAGCGCGTTCCTGGGGCCTGTTTTTGATAGTAGTCGCGGCGGCAAAGGGAGGAAACGAGGGGCCAGAACCCGCCTTCTCCCTGCCTCCGCCAAGGGCGTGAGAGAGGTCGAGGGGCGCGGGAAGATGGCAGGGCCTGTTGCCGGGCGAGGAAGTGTCTATCTTAACGATGTAAAGGATTCGCTCCTTGCCGCGGGTTGTACCCGCGAGGCAAATGGTCCGGCAAGCATCCCCTTTTCATTAAAAACATTCCACTCAGGTACAGTTCAGAGAGAATGAAAAACATGAAAGATGGGATTACAAGACTTAAACGCAACTAAGGCCCGAGAGCTTACAAGCTAAAAAGAGATAAGGTTCCCGTAATCCCTTTCTTGTCTCTCTCCTCAGGAGGTAGGGCAAGGAGGCGAGAAGGGCAAAAGGGGCGCCTAGGCGAGCTACGGGTGGCAGAAGACACCAACAGAATGTCCGGGGCTCCGTCCGGGGGCTCCGGAGGCCGGATGGTGACGGCAGCGCCGGAAGCGGAGCTCGAAGATGAGGCAGCGGGACGTCAACACGCTGTCAAGGGCATCTAGCCCTCGTACTCCGAGTTGACGGCCTTGCCGCCGGCCTCTTCCCCTTCCGCAGCCTCGCCACTCCAGCCGCCCGAGGAGACAAAGCCCCGACAAGAGGAGCTTGCCGGGCCGGAGAGAAGACCCCGGTGGCCGTCGCCGAGAGCAAGGGTGATGACGGCGTCTGGAGCGAAGCTGGATGATGAGGCGGCGGAACGTCAGCACGCTGACGAAGGCGACGCGTACTCCGACTTCGCGGCCTTGCCGCCTGCCCTCTTCCTCTTCCGCAGCCTCCCTACGTCAGCCGCCCAAGGAGACGACCCCAGGGAGTTCACGGAGCCAGCGACGCGGATGATGGGGTCGCCGGTGCCAAACGGAGCTGCGACCGGCGCCTAGTCGGACCCGTCATCCCGGCGACCGCTGCCCTCGTCGTCGCTGTCGCTCCCCTCCTTGTCGCTCTCGCTCGAGGAGGAGCCTTCGCTGTCGGAGGAGCTATCCATGCAGCACCGGGCCCGGGTGCCGAAGTCCCCGAAGACCTTGACGGAGAGGAGATCGCCCTCCATCAACTTGAAATGGAGGGTGAACCCCTCCGTCAAGCTGTGGATCCGGGCAAACGACTTCCACCCTCGGCCAAGATACATCACGCCGGGGGCTGGGGACTCGACGTGGACTCGCGTACCACTGATCCCGCAGCCCCTCATGCGCAGTCTCAGCGTCTCGTGTTGTTCCACCTCCAGCACGCTCACGAAGGGAGCAGGGAGGCGGAGGCGACGGCGAGTCGCCCGGCGCAGCCTGATGATGAACTCGCAGGGGTCGTCCCCGAGGTGAACCGCCGTGAGAAGAGGGGCCGCTGGCGGAGGCGAGGACGCCGCGTCGCCCCGTCCGCCTCGTCCCCGAGCACCTCGGCCCCGTCCACGGACTCGTCCACGACCTCGCCCCCTCCCCCTTCCCCTTACGGCTGGCTCCGCCACCGCGGGTGCAAGGGGAGGAGGGGGCGCGCTGCCTAGCGGCGACCCTCGCCCCCACCGACGAAGAACCAGGATTCCCTTTCTCCATGCCAGATGGGGAGAGGGGATCAGAAGTCGAAGAAAAGAAGAGATGAAGGAGTGCGGGTTTCCGTCGCCCCCTCTCGCTCCTTATAAAGGAGCGGGGTGGGGGCTCGGCCGCCCCGCTCAGCCAATCAAAGCGGAGGAAGAGCAGGCGACTGGGGGCCGATCCACTACCTCGACCCACGACGGCCCGACTTCCTGCCTCCACCGCCGCGACCCCAAGTGCATGGAGACCACGTGGCAGGCGCACAGAGCCGAGGCGACGGGTGAGGCGACCTCTCCCCACCCTGTGATCGTGGGGAGCGGACGCCCCGAAAACCGCGCCTCAACCCCGTTCGTTCACCGAACCGCGCCTCCACGTCTCCCCCCATTTATGGAGGAAGCGCGAACCGCCCTCTTTATCGCGACGTGACGCATGCCTGCGGGCCTCAGCCCCGCGCACGCCACCCACGTCACGCACGCCTCTCCCCATGCCGCCGCGTCCGACGCGTGCCATCTGGGGAAGGCGCGAAGGGCGCGGAGTTAAGAAGCAGCGTGACCCAGGCCGCGTGTGCCCGTGCACTGTTTGGGCCTGGCCCAACAACGCTCGGCACCGTGTATGGCCCAGGCCCAGGGGCTCCTGTCGGTGTACTAAAGTAGGGGTACCTTAGTACCCCGAACTTGTGCATGGGCAGTAGTAGCACCCTGCGGCAAGGCTTGCCAGGCGAACGCCAAGAACCTCCACGGCCCTTTCTGGGCCAAACGAAGACGAGGTCTTGAGCCAAGAAGACGAGGCCCCGGTAAGAGGAGCTTGCCGGGCCAAGGAGACAAGACCCCGGCAAGAGGAGCTTGCCGGGATGACCAAGCCGAAGCACAGAGGCCCCGGCGAGAGGAGCTCGCCGGGAAGGCCAACCAAGGCATCCCAAGAGAAGCTCGCCGCGGTGCACCACGCGCCCCGGCAAGGCCTCGCGAGCGGCAAGTTCCCAGGCGCGGCAAGACAGCCGCCGCGGCAAGCCACTTGCCGCGGCAAGTCACCACCTCAGGCCTGCGCTCCAGCTCACCCACCCACGCGTCACTCTGGGGCTCTCCCGGAGGCACGTGGCAGGGCACTGCGCAGCCAGAGGCATGCGGTGGCATGCGGCGCTGACAAGATCGCCATCGTGGCAAACGAGGGCGCCCCTAATGGTCCACTTCGGCACTGTTCGGGGGATCCAGATGGGCATTTAATGCCCTTGTCCCCTGCCGTCAGAGTTAGGTGCGATAGCACTGTGCAACCACTGTACACGCAGTTCTTTTCCATTTTTACCCTCATCTACGTCGCCACCTGTGGGTAACCCCTTGTGCTATAAAAGGAGGCCCATGCGCACGTAGACGGGGGGAACCCAGTAGTCATCCACCCACGTCCAGCTTCAAGCTTACTGTAGCATCTTGCGCTCTCAGGCAAGAACCCAATACAATCAGACAAGCAACAGTAGAGTTTTACGCATCCGTGCGGCCCGAAGCTGGGTAAAATCGTTTGTGTGTGTGTGTCGCCTCGACCTGCTCTTCGCGCAGCCTCCGCTCCCCGCCGAACCGAAAAGGGGCTCCGTCCCCATAGGTGTTCGAGGAGGCCGATTTCCACCGACACATTGCTATCGAGGAAACCATCACAAACTTCTCTGTCCCTGAGCTGGATAGTCTTACCCCACACCTATTCACCTGGCATTGGCTCCGTTCTAGTGGGACCACTGGGCACTCGGGTGGCATCCTCCTTGGTGTGAAGGATGCCACCTTTGAGGTGGGCGGTATGGACCGGGGCGAATTCTTCGTTAGATTGGAGCTCTTCGAGAGGGCGCTTGATGATGTTTGCTAAGATTACGACGGTGTTTTCCCCAAGAGGAGAGGATGATGTAGCACATCAATGGTAGGTATTTCCCTTAGTAATGAAACCAAGGTATCCAACCAGTAGGAGAACCAAGCAACAAAACATAAACAGCTCATGCACATAAATAACAGCCACTCGCAACCCGACGTGTTAAAGGGGTTGTCAATCCCTTTCGGGTAACGGCGCCAGAAGGCACATGACGAGAGAAAATTGTGATAGATTGAAATAGTAGAACGCAAATAAAATAAAGTGCAGCAAGATATTTTTGTATTTTTGGGTTTAATAGATCTGAATAAAAATGCAAAGGAAAAATAGATCGCAAGGCAAATATATGAAGAAGACCCGGGGGCTGTAGGTTTCACTAGTGGCTTCTCTTGAGAAAAATAGCAAACGATGGGTAAACAAATTACTGTTGGGAAATTGATAGAACTTCAAATAATTATGACTATATCCAGGCAACGATCATTACATAGGCATCACGGCCAAGATTAGTAGACCGACTCCTGCCTGCATCTACTACTATTACTCCACATATCAACTGCTATCTAGCATGCATCTAGTGTATTAAGTTCATGGAAAAACGGAGTAATGCAATTAGAACGATGACATGATGTAGACAAGATCCATTTATCTATATGGCGGTAGATATAGATCTTGTCTTTTTATCCTTAGTAGTAATGATACATACGTGTCGGTTCCCCTTCTGTCACTAGGATCGAGCACCATAAGATCGAACCCACTACCGGGCACCTCTTCCCATTGCAAGATAAATAGATCAAGTTGGCCAAACAAAACCCAAATATCGGAGAAGAAATAAGAGGCTATAAGAGATCATGCATATAAGAGATCAAAGAAACTCAAATAACTTTGATGGATATAAAAAGATATGACTAATCATAAACTCAAAGTTCATCAGATCCCAACAAACACACCGCAAATGAGTTACATCATATGGATCTCCAAGAGACCATTGTATTGAGAATTAGCGAGAGAGAGATAGAGAGAGAGAGAGAGAGAAAGAGAGAGAAAGCCATCTAGCTACTAACTACAGAACAGAAGGTCTACAAAGAACTACTCATGCATCATCAGAGAGGCACCAATGGAGGTGGTGAACCCCATCCGAGATGGTGTCTTGATTGGATCTGGTGGTTTTGGACACTGCGGCGGCTGGATGAATATTTCGTCGACTCCCCTAGGGTTTTTGGAATATTTGGGTATTTATAGAGCAAAGAGGCGGTCTAGGGGCACCCGAGGTGGGCACAACCCACCAGGGCGCGCCTCGGCCTCCCGGCGCGCCCTGGTGGGTTATGCCCCCCTCAGGCACCCCCAGGTGCAACAAGGGCCCATTCCCTTTCTTCTGGCCTATAAAAAGTCATCATGGAGTTTTGTGGCATTTTGACTTCGTTTCATATTGATATACTGCGATGTAAAAAACATGGAAAGAAAGGAACTGACACTTGGCACTATGCCAATAGGTTAGTACCAAAAAATGATATAAAATGATTATAAAACATCCAAGATTGATAATAAAAACAACATAGAACAATAAAAAATTATAGATACGTTGGAGACGTATCAGCATCCCCAAACTTAACTCCTACTCTTTCTCGAGTAGGTAAGTGATAAAAACAAAAAATTTTATGTGGAGTGCTGTTCATCAAGTCATATCATATTCTTTTCTTTATACCATGGACATTTGGAATTTTAAGTGATTCTAAGCAATAGTCTAGTTTTGACATAATAATTTAGATACTCAAGCATATCAACAAGCAACCATGTCTTTCAAAATATCAATGCTAAAACAAGTTATCCCTAGCCCATCATGCTCAAACATTGATCCATTCATGAAACACACTCGAATATTAGCTACACCCAATACTTGAGCACGATCATATTGCCTCCTAGTTGGTGCTTTTTATAGAGAAGATGGAGACTCAAATTTCAAAATAAAAATTGCATAAAGTAAAGGATAGGCCCTTCGCAGAGGGAAGTAGGGATTTGTAGAGGTGCCAGAGCTCAAAGCGAAAAAATTAGAGATAAAAACGTTTCGGGAGGTGTATCCATCCCACCAACGAAAACGACTTAGAGTTCCGAACACTTTCCATGCTAGATATTCCATAGGCGGTTTGTCGGTGTACTAAAGTAGGGGTACCTTAGTACCCCGAACTTGTGCACGGGCAGTAGTAGCACCCTGCGGCAAGGCTTGCCAGGGGAACGCCAAGAACCTCCACGGCCCTTTCTGGGCCAAACGAAGACCAAGTACTTGAGCCTAGAAGACGAGGCCCCGGCAAGAGGAGCTTGCCGGGCCGAGGAGACAAGACCCCGGCAAGAGGAGCTTGCCGGGACGACCAAGCCGAAGCACAGAGGCCCCGGCGAGAGGAGCTCGCCGGGAAGGCCAACCAAGACATCCCAAGAGAAGCTTGCCGCGGCGCACCACGCGCCCCGGCAAGGCCTGGCGAGCGTCAAGTTCCTAGGCGCGGCAAGGCAGCCGCCGCGGCAAGCCACTTGCCGCGGCAAGTCACCACCTCAGGCCTGCGCTCCAGCTCACCCACCCACGCGTCACTCTGGGGCTCTCCCAGAGGCACGTGGCGGGGCACTGCGCAGCCAGAGGCGTGCGATGGCATGCAACGTTGACAAGATCGCCATCGTGGCAAACGGGGGCGCCCCTAACGGTCCACTTCGGCACTGTTCGGGCGACCCAGACGGGCATTTAATGCCCTTGTCCCCCGCCATCAGAGTTAGGTACGATAGCACTGTGCAGCCACTGTACGCACAGTCCTTTGCCATTTTTACCCTCATCTACGTCGCCACCTGTGGGTAACCCCTTGAGCATATAAAAGGAGGCCCATGCGCACGTAGAAGGGGGAGAGGGGGGAACCCAGTAGTCATCCACCCACGTCCAGCTTCAAGCTTACTGTAGCATCTTGCGCTCCCAAGCAAGAACTCAATCCAATCAGACAAGTAGCAGTAGGGTTTTACGCATCCGTGCGGCCCGAAGCTGGGTAAAATCGTTTGTGTGTGTGTGTCGCCTCGATCTGCTCTTCGCGCAGCCTCCGCTCCCCGCCGAACCGAAAAGGGGCTCCGTCCCCATAGGTGTTCGAGGAGGCCGATTTCCCCCGACATCTTTGGCGCGCCAGGTAGGGGCGCCGAGGTTGTGCGAACCTGGTTTGGTGGCCAAAGGTAAGCTCAGGTATGGCCAGGTACCTTTCTGCTCCAGTCCATGGAGCGGAGGCATTTCTCCTCACGGACTCGCGTACGGCCCTCCTCGAGTACTCTCTCACGCTGAGCTCGAGCAAGAGCAGCTGCTCCTTGAGGAGGACCGCCTTCAGGCCGCTGAGCGAGTCTCTCGTTTCCAGCAAGCTTTGCGCCTCTCCTGGAGCCGCAAAAGTTAGCGCCAGAAGTTGCGAAAAGGCGACCTTGTTCTTCGGCGCGCTCAGTCCGCCAAGATCCAAACAAGTTGATGCCGACCGTGGGGAGGCCCTTGCCAGCGCGGTTGTCGGGACCCGTTCTGTCAACCACCCTCTTTGTCCAAGTCTTGCCGCAGCTGCATGTAATCCTTGGCACAAATCGGACGCAGATCCCCAGCATAGCTCATGTGCCTCGCGCATCTTGTCGATTTCATGCCTCTTTACTTTGCGCATGTATTATCTGACACGTTGTGCAGCACTTACCCCCGGCGAGCGATAGCGAGCCGCGAAGCTCCGCCTTGCCGGGGGGGTGGAGAAGATAACGGTATGGGCCAGGCGGCAAGTGACAGAAAAGCTAAGTTGCCAAAGTTTGAGCAATTGAGCTTTTAAATTCTTAAGTTATCTTCCTCGAACGACCGAGTTTTGTATGGAAAACCTGTGCACCGAGGGGCCGGCTCGTGGCTGGTTGCGCCCTTATTTCGTTTCGAGTCCGCTCAACGACTTAAGTGTGCTACACCTAGAGTAGCATCCTTACTTTGTTTCGAGCTCGCTCGGCAGCTTAAGTGTGCTGCGACTGCAGTCGCAACACTTACTTTGCCCTAAGCCTGCTCAACAATTAAAGTGAGTTGCAGCTAGCCGCGGCAAGGTTTCTTGCCGGTAGTAGCACCGCTGGCGGGCTGCTGACGTCCCGCACTCAGCACCCGCGGCAAGGCGGAGGCCTACGCCGGCAAGTCCCCGGAAGCGTAGGGCAAAAACATATAAAGTGCAAAGTCAAGTAGAGGAAATAACCGTGCAATCAACTACCTGAGATAAAAGTTATATTACAGCATAACTTGCCGCTGCTCTAACCAGCTGTTTCCATGACACGTTTAGCAGCGATAAGAGAAGAAAAGAAAGGGACGAACGGCCTAATCCACGCGGTCGTCCTCGATCCTCTTGATCCCGGCCACCCTTTCCACGATGGGTGCGACGAGGGCCCTGATCTCCTCCAGATCAGCGTCTTCCGGCAGGGACTTGAGGACGTTGGTGAGCCTGATGGTGGGATTGCGGAAGACAATCTTCACCAACACCTTCTCAAGGGCCCCGGAGATGGCTTCGCGCGTCTCGTCGGCCAGCTGCCCCGGGATCGCTTTCCGGAGGTGCTGGAGCGCCGCCACCACGCCTTTGAAGAACGAAGTGAGCTTGACGCTGGGCAGGACATTTTCGCCGGAGGGGTATTCATGGCCCTCCATCCCCAGCAGCGTCAGCTCCTTGTCCATGACGGCGGCTATGTCGACGAGGCCCTCGGTCCACTGCTCCACCGTCGCCCTGAAGGTGTTCTGGGTAACCGCGGTGCTCTCCAGTAGCGTCTCGTTGTCCGTGACCTCCTTCCGCAGGGCCGCCTCCCGCTCCTTGGCGTTGTCCAGCGCCTTGGTCAAGGTGTCCAGCTTCAGCTCGAGGTCGGCGTTGGAGTCCTTGGCAGCATTGAGCTCCTGGATCTTCTTGGCAAAGCGGCCCTGCAATTCGCCGAGGGTGTGAGCACCCTTCTCGTGCTCCTGTTTGAGCGCGGCAAGCTCCTCGCCGCTCGCCTTGAGATCAGTAACGAGCTGCGCCACCTTCGCCTCCAGCTCCTTCTTGGCGGTATCGGCAGCCGCGGCAGCATCTTGCGCCTTCTTGAGGGCCCCGACGAGCGCCTGCTCGCGCGCGGCAACTTCCTCCTCGTGGCTGGCGAGGCTGGCTTTCTGCTGCACCAGCTCGCCTTCCCGCGCGGACAGCCCCACAGCGGCAAGCCTCTGCTGCTCTTCGGCTTCTGCCTTCTCAAGGATGAAGGCCGTCCGCGCCTCGTCAAGCTGCCTCCGCTCCTCCGCCAAGGACTGGAGAGCCTCCTGGTTGAGCTCTCGGAGCTCCCCGGCGCGCTTCTCCATGTCCACACCCGCCTTCGCGACGAGCGCCTCCTGGCGCTCTACCTTAGCTTGCCGGGCACGGTAGAGCGACACAAGCTTTCGGAGCAGTCGCTCCTCCTCGGGCTCGCCGCTGCTGGTGCTTGGCGCGTCGACCAGTGTCAGCCCGGCGGAGGCGAGCACCTCCCCATCCAAGACCTCTCCCTCAACCGGTGCCCTGGAGCTCGACTCCCAGGGAAGCATGATGAAGATGTCGTCGCCGGCCTTCAGGTAGACGCCTGGCTGGGGCTCCTCGGGGGCCGATGTGGCGGCAGCGGCAGGATCGCCGGTCGGTGAGGCGCTTGATGCCCCCGCGGCCCCGGGACCGTCGGTGCGGTCACCGGTCCCCTCGCCAGCTGCTGCCGCGGCGGACTTGGCAGCCTCGGCGTCCCCGCCGCCTGCGGGATCTTCGGCGCCGTCCGCCTCTTCGGTGACGACAACGTCGTCGGCACCGCCACGCTCAGCCTCCTCGACGACGACCTCGTTCTCCATCGAGTCCGTGGCTGGCGGCTCTGGTTGCCGGAAGGAGGGAGAAGAATCAAGCAACCACCCAGCAAGAAAATCGAAAGAAAAGAACCGCGGGAAGTTTCCGCGCGGGAAATATTACCAGTGGCGGGATCTGCGGCCGCGACCTCCGTTGCCGGGGGATCGTTGGTGCTGTCCCTCACCGAAGAATCCTCCCTTGCCGGAGAGCTCCCCCTTGCCGGAGAGATCTCCCCTGCCGGGGGCTCCTCCCTCGCCGGAGATTTCTCCCTTGGCGGTGTAGTTGACACAGGCGGCACAACGGGAGTGCTCTCCGGGCGCTCCTGCTGAGGCTGCTCTGCTCCTACCCAGAGCAATAACCAGATATCAATCACAAAAAAGAAGAAGAGCTCCGCGCGCGCGCCAAACAGCAGAAGTGGACCATATACTTACGCTGGGGGCTGCGCTGGGGACTGCACTGAAGACCAGCTGTCAGGTTCGGCAAGGCCGTCTCAGGCGCGTCCCCTGTTGCGGGGGTGGATTCATCCTCGAGATCGACCAGCGGGACCCTGGCCCTCTTCGCCCTTCTCTAGGCCAGAGTCCTGAAAGGGAACGAATTCGGAGAAGGGCGAATGAGCTGCAAGACAAGGCAACAGGAAATCGAAAGGATACAAGCTCGCCAAGGGACGTACTCTCCTTCCTCCTCTTCGTCGTCGGAGCTAAGCGCGGAGAAGTCAAAGACCGGCTTGCTCCTGGCGCGAGGAGGCGGGGGAGTGGGCTCCCGCGGCCGCTTGGCGGGGGCAGTGGGCGGCCTCGCTCCCGCTGCCGCTGCGGCACGAGAAGTGGCAGGAGCAGAGGCCGCGGCCCGCGAAGACCCCGCTCCTGCTGCCTCAGAGGAGCGTGTCACGCGGCGCTGCGGTTGTTGGCTCCCCAGCCGCACCACCTCTCCGGCCTTGCGGAGACGCCTCCTCGGCTGGGCAGGGGGCTCCGCTTGCGTTGAGCTGCCTGAGGGATGGGAGGAAGAGGCGTCAACCTCCGGCAAGCCGCTCGTGTCCTGGGCGGGCTCGTCCTCGGCGCCGTGCTCGACAGGCTCCTCCTCGCCGGCGAGCTCCGCTTGCTCGGCAAGGCTCGCCACCTCCGCCGCGTCTGCCTCGGCCTCGGTGAAACCAAATTCACCTGTGGCCGCGGCGGCCGCCGCCTCCTCCATCCTGGAGGCGATGTACGCCAGCTCGTCGGGGGTGGTGTCTCGCATAAGGCCTTTCTTCTCGTCGGCATTGACTGGCACCTCCACCAAGTCGTCGAAGAAGGCCTGCACGACGTCATCTGCCAGCTCCCGCCAGGTCGCATCAATCCCGTGCGAGTCGCACAGCGGCATCATTGCAAGGATGCGGCTGAGCGACGAGTTGTTGCACAAGGGGATGACGCCCTGCGGCAGCCTGAACCATTCGGGGTGCTTGGGATCGTGCTTGAACAGCTCCTTCAGCATCGCGACGAGCTCCAGAACGGTGAAGTTGAAATTGAGGCCGGGGCGCAGCCTCATGATGTCCGCCGCGTTCTAGAACTCCCAAGCAGGCCTCCCCTTCTCCTGCAGGGGGGCGATGCGGCGGCGAAGGAAGTCCGCGCCGACGGCGCCGACGGTGAGTCCGGCAAGCCTAAGGCGCAGGATTCGGGTGACGGCAATCTTCAGCTTGGCGTCGTCCGGGGCCACGTCGCTCCAATCACGGCCGCGCACCACTGGAGTTTGGCGCATGGCAGTGAATGGCTGCGGCCTCTCCTCAACGATCAAGCACCAGTCAGCTCTCCACTCCTCCTATCTGCTGTGGAGTTCCCCCTCCAAGTAAGCCTCCTTCTTGCCAGGCTTGGAGATCCAGGCGACCCCGCCGGATAAAGGCTCTCCCTTCTCCACCCGAGGAGCGAAGAAGTGGCGAAAGAGGGCTACGTTGGGGCGGACTCCGACAAAGTTCTCGCAGAGGTGTGCGAAAACCGCCATTGTCAGAACAGCGTTGGGGGTGAAGTCAAGGAGATGGAGGCCGTAGGTGTACATGATGTCGCAGAAGAACTGAGAAAAGGGCGGGCAGAGACCGCAATAGAAGAATACAGCGAAGAAAGGGTACCCGGTCGGATATTTCTTCTTGGCGCGCGGATGCGCTCGCGTGCGCGGATGCGCTCGCGTCACCGTCGACCAGAAGAGATAAAATTTGTTCCTCGACTCCAACGCGTCGAGCTAAGGGGGAAAAGTCGCCCGCTCCCTCCGCAGCGCCTCGACCGACTTCACGGCCTTCCCCTTCCCCTTGTCGCTCTTCGGAGCCATGGCGGAGGCGGGAGAGAAGTCGTCGGCGGTGGCGGTGCCGGAGGCGATGGGGGGCGGAGCGCTGCTTTCTTTGGATAGAAGGAAGTGGCGGAGATTTTTGAGGAGCAGCAACCGGCGGAATGGCGAACTACCCCTGTTTCCCTCGCTTATAAGAGGGGGAGAAGGCGGGCGTTTCGCCTTTCCGAAATAAAGAAATCGTGCTCGACGTGACGCATGCCTGCGGGCCTCAGCCCCGCGCACGCCACCCACGTCACGCACGCCTCTCCCCACGCCGCCGCATCCGACGCGTGCCACCTGGGGAAGGCGCGAAGGGCGCGGAGTTAAGATACAGCGTGGCCCAGGCCGCGCGTGCCCGTGCATTGTTTGGCCTGGCCCAACAACGCTCGGCACCGTGTATGGCCCAGGCCCGGGGGCTCCTGTCAGTGTACTAAAGTAGGGGTACCTTAGTACCCCGAACTTGTGCACGGGTAGTAGTAGCACCCTGCGGCAAGGCTTTCCAGGGGAACGCCAAGAACCTCCATGGCCCTTTCTGGGCCAAACGAAGACCAAGTACTTGAGCCTACAAGACGAGGCCCCGGCAAGTGGAGCTTGCCGGGCCGAGGAGACAAGACCCCGGCAAGAGGAGCTTGCCGGGACGACCAAGCCGAAGCACAGAGGCCCCGGCGAGAGGAGCTCGCCGGGAAGGCCAACCAAGGCATCCCAAGAGAAGCTTGCCGTGGTGCACCACGCGCCCCGGCAAGGCCTGGCGAGCGGCAAGTTCCTAGGCGCGGCAAGGCAGCCGCCGCGGCAAGCCACATGCCGCGGCAAGTCACCACCTCAGGCCTGCGCTCCAGCTCACCCACCCACGCGTCACTCTGGGGCTCTCCCAGAGGCACGTGGCGGGGCACTGCGCAGCCAGAGGCGTGCGGTGGCATGCAACGTTGACAAGATCGCCATCATGGCAAACGGGGGCGCCCCTAACGGTCCACTTCGGCACTGTTCAGGCGACCCGGACGGGCATTTAATGCCCTTGTCCCCCGCCGTCAGAGTTAGGTACGATAGCACTGTGCAGCCACTGTACGCACAGTCCTTTGCCATTTTTACCCTCATCTACGTCGCCACCTGTGGGTAACCCCTTGAGCATATAAAAGGAGGCCCATGCGCACGTAGAAGGGGGAGAGGGGGGAACCTAGTAGTCATCCACCCACGTCCAGCTTCAAGCTTACTGTAGCATCTTGCGCTCCCAAGCAAGAACTCAATCCAATCAGGCAAGTAGCAGTAGGGTTTTACGCATCCGTGCGGCCTGAAGCTGGGTAAAATCGTTTGTGTGTGTGTGTCGCCTCGATCTGCTCTTCGCGCAGCCTCCGCTCCCCGCCGAACCGAAAAGGGGCTCCGTCCCCATAGGTGTTCGAGGAGGCCGATTTCCCCCGACATCTTTGGCGCGCCAGGTAGGGGCGCCGAGGTTGTGCGAACCTGGTCTGGTGGCCAAAGGTAAGCTCAGGTATGGCCAGGTACCTTTCTGCTCCAGTCCATGGAGCGGAGGCATTTCTCCTCACGGACTTGCGTACGACCCTCCTCGAGTACTCTCTCACGCTGAGCTCGAGCAAGAGCAGCTGCTCCTTGAGGAGGACCGCCTTCAGGCCGCTGAGCGAGTCTCTCGTTTCCAGCAAGCTTTGCGCCTCTCCTGGAGCCGCAAAAGTTAGCGCCAGAAGTTGCGAAAAGGCGACCTTGTTCTTCGGTGCGCTCAGTCCGCCAAGATCCAAACAAGTTGACGCCGACCGTGGGGAGGCCCTTGCCAGCGCGGTTGTCGGGACCCGTTCTGTCAACCACCCTCTTTGTCCAAGTCTTGCCGCAGCTGCATGTAATCCTTAGCACAAATCGGACGTAGATCCCCAGCATAGCTCATGTGCCTCGCGCATCTTGTCGATTTCATGCCTCTTTACTTTGCGCATGTATTATCTGACACGTTGTGCAGCACTTACCCCCGGCGAGCGATAGCGAGCCGCGAAGCTCCGCCTTGCCGGGGGGGTGGAGAAGATAACGGTATGGGCCCGGCATCGCCCAATAAAGCCCCGCCTCGCCGGGCGGCAAGTGACAGAAAAGCTAAGTTGCCAAAGTTTGAGCAATTGAGCTTTTAAATTCTTAAGTTATCTTCCTCGAACGACCGAGTTTTGTATGGAAAACCTGTGCACGGAGGGGCCGGCTCGTGGCTGGTTGCGCCCTTATTTCGTTTCGAGTCCGCTCAACGACTTAAGTGTGCTACACCCAGAGTAGCATCCTTACTTTGTTTCGAGCTCGCTCGACAGCTTAAGTGTGCTGCGACTGCAGTCGCAACACTTACTTTGCCCTGAGCCTGCTCAACAATTCAAGTGAGTTGCAGATAGCCGCGGCAAGGTTTCTTGCCGGTAGTAGCACCGCTGGCGGGCTGCTGACGTCCCGCACTCAGCACCTGCGGCAAGGCGGAGGCCTACGCCGGCAAGTCCCCGGAAGCGTAGGGCAAAAACATACAAAGCGCAAAGTCAAGTAGAGGAAATAACCGTGCAATCAACTACCTGAGATAAAAGTTATATTACAGCATAACTTGCCGCTGCTCTAACCAGCTGTTTCCATGACACGTTTAGCAGCGACAAGAGAAGAAAAGAAAGGGACGAACGGCCTAATCCACGCGGTCGCCCTCGATCCTCTTGATCCCGGCCACCCTTTCCACGATGGGTGCGACGAGGGCCCTGATCTCCTCCAGATCAGCTTCTTCCGGCAGGGACTTGAGGACGTTGGTGAGCCTGATGGTGGGATTGCGGAAGAAAATCTTCACCAACACCTTCTCAAGGGCCCCGGAGATGGCTTCGCGCGTCTCGTCGGCCAGCTGCCCCGGGATCGCTTTCCGAAGGTGCTGGAGCGCCGCCACCACGCCTTTGAAGAACTAAGTGAGCTTGACGCTGGGCGGGACATTTTCGCCGGAGGGGTATTCATGGCCCTCCATCCCCAGCAGCGTCAGCTCCTTGTCCATGACGGCTGCTATGTTGACGAGGCCCTCGGTCCACTGCTCCACCGTCGCCCTAAAGGTGTTCTGGGTAATGGCAGCGCTCTCCAGTAGCGTCTCGTTGTCCATGACCTCCTTCCGCAGGGCCGCCTCCCGCTCCTTGGCGCTGTCCAGCGCCTTGGTCAAGGTGTCCAGCTTCAGATCGAGGTCGGCGTTGGAGTCCTTGGCAGCATTGAGCTCCTGGATCTTCTCGGCAAAGCGGCCCTGCAGCTCGCCGAGGGTGTGAGCACCCTTCTCGCGCTCCTGTTTGAGCGCGGCAAGCTCCTCGCCGCTCGCCTTGAGATCAGTAACGAGCTGCGCCACCTTCGCCTCCAGCTCCTTCTTGGCGGTATCGGCGGCCGCGGCAGCATCTTGCGCCTTCTTGAGGGCCCCGCCGAGCGCCTGCTCGCGCGCGGCAACTTCCTCCTCGTGGCTGGCGAGGCTGGCTTTCTGCTGCACCAGCTCGCCTTCCCGCGCGGACAGCCCCACAGCGGCAAGCCTCTGCTGCTCTTCGGCTTCTGCCTGCTCAAGGATGAAGGCCGTCCGCGCCTCGTCAAGTTGCCTCCGCTCCTCCGCCAAGGACTAGAGAGCCTCCTGGTTGAGCTCCCGGAGCTCCCCGGCGCGCTTCTCCATGTCCACACCCGCCTTCGCGACGAGCGCCTCCTGGCGCTCTACCTTAGCTTGCCGGGCGCGGTAGAGCGACACAAGCTTTCGGAGCAGCCGCTCCTCCTCGGGCTCGCCGCTGCTGGTGCTTGGCGCGTCAACCAGTGTCAGCCCGTCGGAGGCGAGCACCTCCCCATCCAAGACCTCTCCCTCAACCGGCGCCCTGGAGCTCGACTCCCAGGGAAGAATGATGAAGATGTCGTCGCCGGCCTTCAGGTAGACGCCTGGCTGGGGCTCCTCGGGGGCCGACGTGGCGGCAGCGGCAGGATTGCCGGTCGGTGAGGCGCTTGACGCCCCCGCGGCCCCGGGACCGTCGGTGCGGTCACCGGTCCCCTCGCCAGCTGCTGCCGCGGCGGCCTTTGCAGCCTCGGCGTCCCCGCCGCCTGCGGGATCTTCGGCGCCGTCCGCCTCTTCGGTGACGACAACATCGTCAGCACCGCCACGCTCAGCCTCCTCGACGACGACCTCGTTCTCCATCGAGTCCGTGGCGGGCGGCTCTGGTGGCCGGAAGGAGGGAGAAGAATCAAGCAACCACCCAGCAAGAAAATCGAAAGAAAAGAACCGCGGGAAGTTTCCGCGCGGGAAAGATTACCGGTGGCGGGATCTGCGGCCGCGACCTCCGTTGCCGGGGGATCGTTGGTGCTGTCCCTCACCGAAGAATCCTCCCTTGCCGGAGAGCTCCCCCTTGCCGGAGAGATCTCCCCTGCCGGGGGCTCCTCCCTCGCCGGAGATTTCTCCCTTGGCGATGTAGTTGACGCAGGCGGCACAATGGGAGTGCTCTCCGGGCGCTCCTGCTGAGGCTGCTCTGCTCCTACCCAGAGCAGTAACCAGATATCAATCACAAAAAATAAGAAGAGCTCCGCGCGCGCGCCAGACAGCAGAAGTGGACCATATACTTACGCTGGGGGCTGCGCTGGGGACTGCACTAAAGACCAGCTGTCAGGTTCGGCAAGGCCGTCTCAGGCGCGTCCCCTGTTGTGGGGGTGGATTCATCCTCGAGATCGACCAGCGGGACCCTGGCCCTCTTCGCCCTTCTCTGGGCTAGAGTCCTGAAAGGGAACGAATTCGGAGAAGGGCGAATGAGCTGCAAGACAAGGCAACAGGAAATCGAAAGGATACAAGCTCGCCAAGGGACGTACTCTCCTTCCTCCTCTTCGTCGTCGGAGCTAAGCGCGGAGAAGTCAAAGACCGGCTTGCTCCTGGCGCAAGGAGGCGGGGGAGTGGGCTCCCGCGGCCGCTTGGCGGGGGCAGTGGGCGGCCTCGCTCCCGCTGCCGCCGCGGCACGAGAAGTGGCAGGAGCAGAGGCCGCGGCCCACGAAGACCCCGCTCCTGCTACCTCAGAGGAGCGTGTGGCGCGGCGCTGCGGTTGTTGGCTCCCCTGCCGCACCACCTCTCCGGCCTTGCGGAGATGCCTCCTCGGCTGGGCAGGGGGCTCCGCTTGCGTCGAGCTGCCTGAGGGATGGGAGGAAGAGGCGTCAACCTCCGGCAAGCCGCTCGTGTCCTGGGCAGGCTCGTCCTCGGCCCCGTGCTCGACAGGCTCCTCCTCGCCGGCGAGCTCCGCTTGCTCGGCAAGGCTCGCCACCTCCACCGCATCTGCCTCGGCCTCGGTGAAACCAAATTCACCTGCGGCCGCGGCGGCCGCCGCCTCCTCCATCCTGGAGGTGATGTACGCCAGCTCGTCGGGGGTGGTGTCTCGCGTAAGGCCTTTCTTCTCGTCGGCATTGACTGGCACCTCCACCAAGTCGTCGAAGAAGGCCTGCACGACGTCATCTGCCGGCTCCCGCCAGGTCGCATCAATCCCGTGCGAGTCGCACAGCGGCATCATTGCAAGGATGCGGCTGAGCGACGAGTTGTTGCACAATGGGATGACGCCCTGCGGCAGCCTGAACCATTCGGGGTGCTTGGGATCGTGCTTGAACAGCTCCTTCAGCATCGTGACGGGCTCCAGAACGGTGAAGTTGAAATTGAGGCCGGGGGGCAGCCTCATGATGTCCGCCGCGTTCTGGAACTCCCAAGCAGGCCTCCCCTTCTCTTGCAGGGGGGCGATGCGGCGGCGAAGGAAGTCCGCGCCGACGGCGCCGACGGTGAGTCCGGCAAGCCTAAGGCGCAGGATTCGGGTGACGGCAATCTTCAGCTTGGCGTCGTCCGGGGCCACGTCGCTCCAATCACGGCCGCGCACCACTGGAGTTTGGCGCATGGCAGTGAATGGCTGCGGCCTCTCCTCAACGATCAAGCACCAGTCAGCTCTCCACTCCTCCTATCTGCTGCGGAGTTCCCCCTCCAAGTAAGCCTCCTTCTTGCCAGGCTTGGAGATCCAGGCGACCCCGCCGGATAAAGGCTCTCCCTTCTCCACCCGAGGAGCGAAGAAGTGGCGAAAGAGGGCTACGTTGGGGCGGACTCCGACAAAGTTCTCGCAGAGGTGTGCGAAAACCGCCATTGTCAGAACAACGTTGGGGGTGAAGTCAAGGAGATGGAGGCCGTAGGTGTACATGATGTCGCAGAAGAACTGAGAAAAGGGCGGGCAGAGATCGCAATAGAAGAATACAGCGAAGAAAGGGTACCCGGTCGGATATTTCTTCTTGGCGATGGCGGGAAGCACTCGCGTGCGCGGATGCGCTCGCGTCACCGTCGACCAGAAGAGATAAAATTTGTTCCTCAACTCCAACGCGTCGAGCTGAGGGGGAAAAGTCGCCCGCTCCCTCCGCAGCGCCTCAACCGACTTCGCGGCCTTCCCCTTCCCCTTGTCGCTCTTCGGAGCCATGGCGGAGGCGGGAGAGAAGTCGTCGGCGGTGGCGGTGCCGGAGCCGATGGGGGGCGGAGCGCTGCTTTCTTTGGATAGAAGGAAGTGGCGGAGATTTTTGAGGAGCAGCAACCGGCGGAATGGCGAACTACCCCTGTTTCCCTCGCTTATAAGAGGGGGAGAAGGCGGGTGTTTCACCTTTCCGAAATAAAGAAATCGTGCTCGACGTGACGCATGCCTGCGGGCCTCAGCCCCGCGCACGCCACCCACGTCACGCACGCCTCTCCCCACGCCGCCGCATCCGACGCGTGCCACCTGGGGAAGGCGCGAAGGGCGCGGAGTTAAGATACAGCGTGACCCAGGCCGCGCGTGCCCGTGCATTGTTTGGGCCTGGCCCAACAACGCTCGGCACCGTGTATGGCCCAGGCCCGGGGGCTCCTGTCGGTGTACTAAAGTAGGGGTACCTTAGTACCCCGAACTTGTGCACGGGCAGTAGTAGCACCCTGCGGCAAGGCTTGCCAGGGGAACGCCAAGAACCTCCACGGCCCTTTCTGGGCCAGACGAAGACCAAGTACTTGAGCCTAGAAGACGAGGCCCCGGCTAGAGGAGCTTGCCGGGCCGAGGAGACAAGACCCCGGCAAGAGGAGCTTGCCTGGACGACCAAGCCGAAGCACAGAGGCCCCGGCGAGAGGAGCTCGTCGGGAAGGCCAACCAAGGCATCCCAAGAGAAGCTCGCTGCGGCGCACCACGCGCCCCGGCAAGGCCTGGCGAGCGGCAAGTTCCCAGGCGCGGCAAGGCAGCCGCCGCGGCAAGCCACTTGCCGCGGCAAGTTACCACCTTAGGCCTGCGCTCCAGCTCACCCACCCACGCGTCACTCTGGGGCTCTCCCAGAGGCACGTGGCGGGGCACTGCGCAGGCAGAGGCGTGCGGTGGCATGCAACGCTGACAAGATCGCCATCGTGGCAAACGAGGGCGCCCCTAACGGTCCACTTCGGCACTGTTCGGGCGACGCAGATGGGCATTTAATGCCCTTGTCCCCCGCCGTCAGAGTTAGGTACGATAGCACTGTGCAGCCACTGTACGCACAGTCCTTTGCCATTTTTACCCTCATCTACGTCGCCACCTGTGGGTAACCTCTTGAGCATATAAAAGGAGGCCCATGCGCACGTAGAAGGGGGAGAGGGGGGAACCCAGTAGTCATCCACCCACGTCCAGCTTCAAGCTTACTGTAGCATCTTGCGCTCCCAAGCAAGAACTCAATCCAATCAGACAAGCAGCAGTAGGGTTTTACGCATCCGTGCGGTCCGAAGCTGGGTAAAATCATTTGTGTGTGTGTGTGTCGCCTCGATCTGCTCTTCGCGCAGCCTCCGCTCCCCGCCGAACCGAAAAGGGGCTCCGTCCCCATAGGTGTTCGAGGAGGCCTATTTCCCCCGACACGGTTCCCAAACAAAAAATAAAGTTTATTCCTTTTTACACCATTTCTTTCACTTTCCATAGCTAGCCGTATCCACGGGTGCCCTCCATACCAACACTTACCAAGGAATTTATTATTTAACAACATAAAGTAAATATTTTTTTGCATTTTGGTACTGGGCATCCCTAAGACCTTTGCCTTACTCTCATGCAATGACAAGTGAATAAACACTCATCTTCAGAATAACACATCCAGCATGGAAAATATTAGCCACCCGTTACCATTCCGCGAGGGAAACAAACACACAAAAGAGAAGTTTATTTTGAAAATTGGAGATGGCACATGCAAATTTGCTTAGAACGGCAAAATAATACCGCATATAGGTAGATATAGTGGACTCATGTGGCAAAACTGGTTTAAAGGATTTTGGATGCACAAGTAGAGGTCATACTTGGTGCAAAATGAAGGCTAGCAAAAATATTAAGCGACCAACCAAGAAACGAATAATCTCATAAGCAAGCATTAAGCATAATTAACACCGAATAATGCACCACAAGTAGGGATATAATTTTCATTGCATGATTATGGACTTTCGTGCATGCATAGGGAATCATAAACCTTAACACAAATATTCTTACTAGAGCAGAATTACTCATCAACATAACTCACATATCACATCATCATATCTCAAAACTATTACTAAGAATCTAGCTTATTTTGTCCAATGATCTTCATGGCATTCTCTTTTTCTTTATCCTTCTTGGATATCTGTCACTTTGGCACTAATTTTCATGTGTTGCTTTTCACAAGCTCAAACAAATATAAGCGAAGATCATGAGCATAACAATTTTTCTTTCTCTCAAAATAATTTAAGTGAAGCAAGAGACAATATCTTCAAAAAAATTACTAACTCGCAAACAGATCTAAGTGAAGCAAGAGAGCATTTGCTCAAAAATAACAAAGCACACCGTGCTCAAAAAGATATAAGTGAAGTACTAGAGCAAGTCCTAGCTCATAAAAGATTTAAGTGAAACATAGAGAGCAATTCTAAAAAGTCAAATATAATTTTGGCTCTCTCAAATAGGTGTGTCCAGCAAGGATTGATGACTTAAAACACAAAATAAAACAAGAAAAGACACATATCATACAAGACGCTCCAAGCAAAGCACATATCATGTGACGAATAAAAATATAGCCTCGAGTAAAATACCAACAGTTGTTGGAAGAAAGCGGGGATGCCAATCGGGGGCATCCCCAAGCTTAGTTGGTTGCTCACGCTTGGATAATAGCTTGGGGTGCCGGGGCATCCCCAAGCTTAGGCTCTTACATCCTTCGTTCATCCATTATAAGATAACCCAAAACTTGAAAACTTCAATCACACAAAACTCAACAAAACCTTCATGAGATCCGTTAGTGTAAGAAAAATAAATCACTACTATAAGTGCTGTATCAAACCAATTATTATTTTGTTTTTGTATTATATCTAATGTATTTCAACTTTTATATGGCAAAAACTCATCAAAGAAAACCATAGAGCCATCAAAATAAGCACACAACACAAAGAAAACAGAATCTGTCAAAACAAAACAGTCTGTAGTAATCTGACTTAAACGAATACTTCTGGAACTCAAAAAATTCTACCAAAATAGGAAGACCAGGGAAATTTGTATATTAATCTTCTGCAAAAAGAATCAGAGCAAAATCTCTTTTTTGTGATTTATGAAAATTATTTTCATGAGCGCAAAGTTTCTGTCTTTTTTAGCAAGATCAAACAACTATCACCCAAGAAGATCCTATAGGCTTTACTTGGCACAAACACTAATTAAAAAACACAATCATAACATTAGCATAATTGTGCTAACACTCAAGAACATAAAGCAAAAAATCAAAAATAAAATTTATTCATTGGGTTGCCTCCCAACAAGCGCTATAGTTTTACACCCTTAGCTAGGCATAAAGCAAGGATCTAAGTTTTGTCATCTTTGTCCAACTCCTCAATCAAACACTTAGAATCCCTCAAAGATTTAGCATAAAGATTTTAAACAACACTCCTAGGAATAAATTTAAAGATTTCATTCTTGCAAAAAGGATCCCTTATCACTTCAACAAAATCCGGGTGAACACTAATCATCTTAAGATCTTCTTTATTATTATTACTAGAAATTGTACCCTTGTTCTTAGTAACTTGAGTAACTTTGCCATTCCTAATGGGAGTTTTTTCTATGGTTTTAGAGGAAGCGAAAATCGTGCTTAGATTACTAAAGATTTCTTCTAATTTATCAATCCGAGAAGGGCTTTCATCTATTCTTTCATGGTTTACGGTACCCTTTTCTTTTAACAACTTACAAATTTCTCCCACTCTTGACCCAATCTTGGTAGCAAAATTATGCATCTTTTTATCTATAATTTCCATATGGTCTTCGGTGATCTTTTTCTTTTTGATAGCATCTAGTCTTTCCATAACATGCTCAAGAGTCAAAGTTGTTTCATTAATCATGAGAGGTGGTGAGCCCACTAAATTTCCCATAGCATTAAAAGCATCAAGAGAAGGACACATCAAGAAATTTCCACCAATAATCGTATCAAGGACGAATCTATACCAAGTGGTGATGCCAACATAAAAACAACGAAGAAGAAGAACGGTAGAGTACTTACAGATAGATCTATTATGAGCATTGCAAATCCTATACCAAGCATCCTTTAAAATTTCTCCTCCCCATTTTTTAAAGTTGAGAACCTCGTTCTCGGGAGTGCTGCTACCTCTTCAGCACTGTGTTGGTTTTACCTTGAAGAGGAAAGGGTGATGCAGTAGAGCAGCGTAAGTATTTCCCTCAGTTTTTGAGAACCAAGGTATCAATCCAGTAGGAGGCCACGCTCAAGTCCCTCGCACCTACACAAACAAATAAAAACCTCGCAACCAACGCAATAAAGGGGTTGTCAATCCCTTCACGGTCACTTGCGAAAGTGAGATCTGAAAGATATGATAAGATAATATTTTGGGTATTTTTATAATAAAGATGCAAAGTAAAATAAACGGCAATAAAAATAACTAAGTGTTGGAAGATTAGTATGATGGAAAATAGACCCGGGGGCCATAGGTTTCACTAGTGGCTTCTCTCAAGAGCATAAGTATTACGGTGGGTGAACAAATTACTGTTGAGCAATTGATAGAATTGAGCATAGTTATGAGAATATCTAGGTATGATCATGTATATAGGCATCACGTCCGTGACAAGTAGACCGACTCCTGCCTGCATCTACTACTATTACTCCATGGTACATCTCCAACGTATCTATAATTTTTGATTGCTCCATGCTATATTATCTACTGTTTTGGACTATATTGGGCTTTATTTTCCACTTTTATATTATTTTTGGGACTAACCTATTAACCGGAGGCCCAGCCCAGAATAGTTGTTTTTTGCCTATTTCAGTGTTTCGAAGAAACGGAATATCAAACGGAGTCCAAACAGAAAAATCCTTTTTGGAACGTGATTTTCTCACCGGATAAGACCCAGGAGACTTGGACCCTACGCCAAGGCATCGAAGAGGCGGTCATGAGGGTGGGGGCGCCCTCCCTAGGGCGCGCCCCCTGCCTCGTGGGCCCCTCGAAGCTCCACCGACGTACTTCTTCCTCCTATATATACCCACGTACCCCCAAACGAACAGATACGGAGCCAAAACCTAATTCCACCGCCGCAACTTTCTGTATCCACGAGATCCCATTTGGGGCCTGTTCCGGAGTTCCACCGAAGAGGGCCGTCATCACGGAGGGCTTCTACATCATCATAGCCTCTCCGATGAAGTGTGAGTAGTTTACCTCAGGCCTTCGGGTCCATAGTTATTAGCTAGATGGCTTCTTCTCTCTTTTTGGATCTCAATACAATGTTCTCCCCCTCTCTTGTGGAGATCTATTCGATGTAATCTTCTTCTTTTTGCGGTGTGTTTGTTGAGACCAATGAATTGTGGGTTTATGATCAAGCCTATCTATGAATAATATTTGAATCTTCTCTAAATTCTTTTATGTATGATTGGTTATCTTTGCAAGTCTCTTTGAATTATCCGTTTGGTTTGGCCAACTAGATTGGTAGTTCTTGCCATGGGAGAAGTGCTTAGCTTTGGGTTCGATCTTGCGGTGTTCTTTCCCAGTGACAGAAGGGGCAGCAAGACACGTATTGTATCGTTGCCATCGAGGATAACAGGATGGGGTTTATTTCATATTGCATGAATTTATCTCTCTACATCATGTCATCTTGCTTAAAGTGTTACTCTGTTTTTTAACTTAATACTCTAGATGCATGCTGGATAGCGGTCGATGAGTGGAGTAATAGTAGTAGATGCAGAATCATTTCGACCTACTTGTCACGGACGTGATGCCTATATACATGATCATGCCTAGATATTCTCATAACTATGTTCAATTCTGTCAATTGCTCAACAGTAATTTGTTCACCCACCGTAGAATACTTATGCTCTTGAGAAAAGCCACTAGTGAAACCTATGGACCCCGGGTCTATTCTCATCATATCAATCTCCATCACTTTAATCTTGCTTTGTTTTTACTTTGTCTTTTACTTTTCACTTTGCATCTCTATACCAAAAATATTATCTATCGGATCTCACTTTCGTAAGTGACCGTGAAGGGATTGACAACCCCTAATCGTGTTGGTTGCATTGAGATCTTTGTGTTGTGTAGATACGAGGGACTTGCGCGTGGCCTCCTACTGGATTGATACCTTAGTTCTCAAAAACTAAGGGAAATACTTACGCTACTCTGTTGCATCATCCTTTCCTCTTCGCGGAAAACCAACGCAAGCTCAAGAGGTAGCAAGAAGAATTTCTGGCGCCGTTGCCGGGGAGTTTACGCAAAAAGTCAACATACCAAGTACCCATCACAATCCCTATCTCTCGCATTACATTAGTCGCCATTTGCCTCTCGTTTTCCTCTACCCCATTTATGCCTTGCCGTTTTGTCGGGGGAAATCGGCCTCCTCGAGCACCTATGGGGACGGAGCCTCTTTTCGGTTCGGCGGGGAGCGGAGGTTGCACAAAGAGCAGATCGAGGCGACACACACACACGAACACGAGATTTTACCCAGCTTCGGAGATGGACGTGGTCGAATGCCTACTGGGTCTGTCCCTCTTCTACGTGCGCATGGGCCTCCTTTTATATGCTCAAGGGGTTACCCACAGGTAGCGATGTAGGTGAGGGCAAAAATGGCAAAAGACTGTGCGTACAGTGGCCGCACAGTGCTATCATACCTACTTCTGACGGCAGGGGACAAGGGCATTAAATGCCCGTCTGGGTCGCCCGAACAGTGCCGCGATGGACCGTTAGGGGCGCCCCCGTTTGCCACGATGGTGAGCCTGTCAGCGTTGCATGCCACCGCACGCCTCAGGCTGCGCGGCGCCACGCCACGTGCCTTTGGGAGTGCCCGAGAGCGACGCGTGGGCGGGTGAGCTGGTGCGCAGGCCTGAGGTGGTGACTTGCCACGGCATGTGGCTTGTCGCGGGGGATGTCTTGCCGCGCCTGAGAGCTTGCCGCTCGTCAGGCCTTGCCGGGGCGCGTGGTGCGCCGCGGCGAGCTTCTCTTGGGGTGCCTTGGTTGGCCTTTCCGGCGAGCTCCTCTCGCCGGGGACCTTGGTGCTTCGGCTTGGTCGTCCCGGCAAGCTCCTCTTGCCGGGGCCTTGCCTCCTTGGCCCGGCAAGCTCCTCTTGCCGGGGTCTTGTCTCCTTGGCCCGGCAAGCTCCTCTTGCCGGGGCCTTGTCTCCTAGGCCGGGCAAGCTCCTCTTGCGGGGGTCTTGCCTTCTTGGCTCGAATACTTGGTCTTTATTTGTCCCAGAAAAGGGCCGTGGAGGTTCTTGGCGTTCCCCTGGCAGGCCTTGCCGCAGGGTGCTACTAATGCCCGTGCACAAGTTCGGGGTACTAAGGTACCCCTACTTTAGTACACCGACAGGAGCCCCCGGGCCTGGGCCATACACGGTGCCGAGCGTTGTTGGGCCAGGCCCTAACAGTGCACGGGCACGTGTGGCCTGGGTCGCGCTGTATCTTAACTCCGCGCCCGTCGCGCCTTCCCCGAGTGGCGCGCGCTTATCGCGGCGTTGTGGGGGCGAGGCATGCGAGGCGTGCGTGACGTGGGCGGCATGCGCGGGGCTGAGCCTCGCAGGCATGCGTCACGTCGAGCACGATTTCTTTATTCGGAAAGGCGAAACGCCTGCTCCCCCTTTATAAGCGGAGGGGAACAGGGGCAGATCGCCATTCCGCCAGTTGCTTCTCCTCAAAAACCTCCGCCACTTCCTTCTATCCAGAAAGAGCAGCGATCTGTCCTTGGAGCCTCCGGTGCCGCCAATCGTCGACGACCTCTCTCCCGCCTCCGCCATGGCCCCGAAGAGCGACAAGGCGAAGGGGAAGGCCGCGAAGTCTGCCGAGGCGTTGCGGCTTGAGGCGCTCCGGAGGGAGCGGGCGACGTTTCCCCCTCAGCTCGACGCGATGGAGCTGAGGAACAAATATCGCCTCTTCTGGTCGACGGTGACGCGAGCGCATCCGCGCACGCGAGATCTTCCCGCCATTGCCCAGAAGAGGTATCCGACCGGGTACCCTTACTTTGCTGTGTTCTTCCATTGCGGGCTATGCCCGCCTTTCTCCGAGTTCTTCTGCGACGTCATGTACACCTACAACCTCCATCTCCTTGACTTCACCCCCAACGCCGTTCTGACGATGGCGGTTTTCGCACATCTCTGCGAGAACTTCGTCGGAGTCCACCCCAACGTGGCCCTCTTCCGCCACTTCTTTGCTCCTCGGGTGGAGAAAGGAGAGCCGCTGTCCGCCAGGGTCGCCTGGATCTCTCGGACCGGCAAGAAAGAGGCTTACTTGGAGGGGGAACTCCGCGGCAGATGGGAGGAGTGGAGAGCGGACTGGTGTCTGATCGTCGAGGACCATCCGCAGCCATTCACCGCCGTGCGCCAAACTCCAGTGGTGCGCGGCCGTGACTGGAGCGAAGTATCCCCGGATGATGCCAAATTGAAGATTGCCATCACCCGAATCCTGCGCCTCAGGCTTGCCGGACTCACCGTCGGCGCCGACGGCGCAGATTTCCTTCGCCGCCGCATCGGCCCCCTACAGGAGAGGGGGAAACCGGCCTGGGAGTTCCGGAACGCGACGGACATCATGAGGCTGCGTCCGGGCCTCAATTACAACGTTACTGTTATGCAGCTCGTCGCGGTGCTGAAGGAGCTGTTCAAGTACGACTCCGACCACCCGGAATGGTTCAGGCCGCCGCCGGGCGTCGTTCCTTTGTGCAACAACTCGTCGCTCAGCCGCATCCTCGCGAAGATGCCGCTGTGCGAGTCGCACGGGATCGACGCGACCTGGAAGGAGCCGGCGGACGACGCCGTGCGGGCCTTCTTTGATTCCTTGGTGGAGGTGCCAGTCGACCCCGACGAGAAGAATGGTCTCACCCGAGACACCACCCCCGAGGAGCTGGCGTATATCGGCTCCAGGGTGGAGGAGGCGGCGGCCGCCGCGGCCGCGGGCGAAGCTGGGTTCACCGAGGCCGAGGCGGACGCGGCGGAGGCAGCGAGCCTCGTCGACCAAACGGAGTTCGTCGGCGAGGAAGAGCCAGCCGAGCACGGCGGCAAGGACGAGCTCGCCCTGGACACGAGTGGCTTGCCAGAGGTTGAGGCTGCCTCCTCGCAGCTTCCAGGCAGCTCATCGCAGGCGGAGCCCCCTGCCCAGCCGAGGAGGCGCCTCCGCAAGGCCGGAGAGGTGGTGCGGCAGGCGGGCCAGCAGCCGCAGCCCCGCGTGACCCGCTCTTCCGAGGCAGGGGGCGGGGTCCTCGCGGGCCGGGGCTTCGGCTCCTGCCGCTCCTCGCGCCGCGGTGGCAACGGGGGCGGGATCGTCCACTGCCCCCGCCAAGCGGCCCCGGGAGCCCACTCCCCTGTCTCCTCGCATCAAGATCAAGCCGGTTTTTGATTATTCCGCGCTTAGCTCCGATGACGAAGAGGAGGAGGAAGAGTAAGTCCCTCGCAGAGCTCGCGTTTTTTTTTTGATTTCCGTCGCTTCGTCTTGTTTTGCAACTCATTCACCCTTCTCTGAATCTGTTCCCTTCCAGGACTCTGGTCCAGAGAAGGGGGAAGAGGGCCAAGATCCCGCTGGTCGTCCTTGAGGACGAATCTCCCCCGGCAACCGGGGATGTGCCGGAGACGACCTTGCCGGATTTGGCAGCAGGTCCTCAGAGTAGCCCGTAGCGCAGCCCCCAGCGTGAGTACATGGTTCATCCTCACCGTTTGGCGCGCGCGTGCAAGCTCTTCTTCTTTCGTTGCTGATGCATGGTCGTTGTTTTTGGGTAGGAGCAGAGCAGCCCCAGCAGACGCGTCCGGAGAGCGCCCCTGCCGCGCCGACCGCGTCGACTACCCCGCCAAGGTAGAAATCTCCGGCCAGGGAGGAGCCCCCGGCAGGGGAAGTCTCCTCGGCAAGGGGGAGTTCCCCGGCAAGGGAGGATCCCTCGGCGAGGGGCCGTACCGACGACCCTCCGGCGACGGAGGCCGTGGCCACAGACCCTGCCATCGGTAACCCTTCCCGCACAGAGACTTCCCTTTAGTTCTTCTTTCTTATGGTCTTCTTTGCTGGGTATTTGGTTGACCCTTCTCCCTCCTTCCGGCCATCAGACCCGCCTGCCCCGGACTCGATGGAGACAGAGGTCGTCGTCGAAGAAGGCGCGCGCGGCGCTGCTGACGACGTCGTCGTCACCGAGGAGGCGGACGGTACTGACGATCCCGCAGGCGGCGGGGAGACCGAGGCCGCCAGGGCCACCGCGGCAGCAGATGGCGAGGGGACCGGTGATTGTGCTGACGATCCCGGAGTGACGGGGGCGTCAAGCACTTTGCCAACCGGCGACCCTGCCGCTGCCGCCGCGTCGGACCCCGAGGAGCCCCCGGCGGGCGCCTACCTGAAGGCCGGCGATGGTGTCTTCATCAGGCTTCCCTGGGAGTCTAGCTCCAGGGCGCCGGTCGAGGGAGAGGCCCTGGACGGAGAGGTGCTCGCCTCCGTCGGGCTGACAGTGGTCGACGCGCCAAACACCAGCAGCGGCAAGCCCGAGGAGGAGCGGCTGCTCCGGAAGCTCGTGTCACTCTACCGCGCCCGCCAGGCTAAGGTGGAGCGGCAAGAGGCACTCGTCGCGAAGGCTGGCGCGGATATGGAGAAGCATGCCGTTGAGCTCCGGGAGCTCAATCAGAAGGATCTCCAGTCCTTGGCGGAGGAGCGGAGGCTGCTCGACGAGGCGCGGACGGCCTTCATCCTCGATAAGGCAGAGGCCGAAGAGCAGCAGAGGCTTGCCGCCGCGGGGCTATCCGCGCGGGAAAGCGAACTGGTGCAGGAGAAGGCCAATCTCGCCAGCCACAAGGAGGAAGTTGCCGCACGTGAGCAGGCGCTCGGCGGGGACCTGAAGAAGGCGCAGGATGCTGCCGCGGCCGCCGAGACCGCCAAGAGGGAGTTGGAGGCGAGGGTGGCGCAGCTCGACACCGACCTCAAGGCGAGCGGCAAGGAGCTGGCCACGCTCAAGCAAGAGCGCGAGAAGGGTGCGCTCACCCTTGGCGAGCTACAGGGCCGCTTTGCCGAGAAGATCCAGGAGCTCGATGCTGCCAAGAACTCCAACGCCGACCTCGAGCTAAAGCTGGAGACCCTGGCCAAGGCGCTGGACAACGCCAAGGAGCGGGAGGCGGCCTTGCGGAAGGAGGTCGCCGATAACGAGGAGCTATTGAAGAGCGCCGCCGTCACCCAGAATACCTTCAGGGAGACGGTGGAGCGGTGGACCGAAGGCCTCGTCGACATTGCCGCCACCATCGACAAGGAGCTGGCGCTGCTGGGGATCGAGGGTCACGAGTACCCCACCGGCGTGAACATCCCGCCCAGCGCCAAGCTCACTTCCTTCTGCGATGGCGTGGTGGCGGCACTCCAGCATCTCCGGAAGACGCTCCCAGAGGAGCTGGCTGATGAGACGCGGGAAGCCATCTCCGGGGCCCTCGAGAAGGTGCTGGTGAAGATCGTCTTTTGCAACCCCACCATCAGGCTCACCAACGTCCTCAGGTCCTTGCCGGAGGACGCCGACCTGACAGGGATCAGGGCCCTCGTCGCCCCTATCGTGGAAAAGGTAGCCGAGATCAAGAGGATTGAGGGCGATCGCGTGGATTAGGCCGCCTCCCCTTTTCTTCTCTTGTCGCTGCTAAGCATGCCATGGAAACAGCTGATTAGAGAAGAGGCAAGTCATCTTGTAATATAACTTTTATCTTAGGTAATGCATCGCACTGTTATTTCCTCTACTTGACCTTGCGCCTTGTTTGTTTCTGCCCTACGCTTTCGGGAACTTGCCGGCGTAAGCCTCCGCCTTGCCACGGGTGCTGAGTGCGGGACATCAGCGACCCGCTGGCGGCGCCACCGCCGGCAAGAAACCTTGCCGCGGCTGGTTGCAACTCACTTAGATTGTTGAGCAGGCTCGGGGCAAGGTAAGCATTGCGACTGCAGTCGCGGCACACTTAAGCTGCTGAGCGAGCTCGAAACAAAGTAAGGATGCTACTCTGTGTGTAGCACACTTAAGTCGTTGAGCGGACTCAAAACGAAATAAGGGCGCAACCAGTCATGAGCCGGCCCCTCTCCGCACAGGTTTCCCATACAAGACTTGGTCGTTCGAGGGAAATAACTTTAGAATTTAAAAAATCCAATTGCTCAAGCATCGGCAACTTATCTTTCCCATCGCTTGCCGCCCGGCAAGGCGAAGCTTCCTTGGGCGATGCCCAGCCCATCCCGTTATCTCCCCTTCCCCCCCTCCCGGCAAACCTGTGGGCGAGAGGCCCTCTTCTTTACTTTTGAGAAAAGAGAGAGGTAAGGGAGAGGACGAGAGCGTGGGGCTTCGCGGCTCGCCGGAGTCAAGTGCTGCACAACATGTCAAATGATGCATGCGCAAAGTAAAGAGGCGCGAAATCGACAAGGTGTGCGGGGCACATAAGCTATGCCTGGGATCTGCGCCCGTCTCTGTACCAAGGATTACATGCAACTGCGGCAAGACTTGGACAGAGAGGATGGTTGACGGAATGGGTTCCGACAACCGCGCTGGCAAGATCCCTCCCACGGTCGGCGTCGACTCGTTTAAATCTTGGCGGGCTAGGCACGCCGAAGAACGAGGCCGCCTTTCTCGCAACTCCCGGCGCTAACTTCGGCGGCTACGGGAGCGGCGCAAAGTTTGCTGGAAGCGAGAGGCTCGCTCAGCGGCCAGAAGACGGTCCTCCTCGAGGAGCGGCTGCTCTTGCTCGAGCTCTGCGTGAGAGAGTACCCGAGGAGGGCCGTATGTGAGTCCGTGAGAAGGAATGCCTCCGCTCCACGGATTGGAGTGGAAAGGTACCTGGCCATACCTGAGCTTACCTGTGGTCGCCAAATCGGGTTCGCACAACCTCGACGCCCCCTACCTGGCGCGCCAAAGATGTCGGGGGAAATCGGCCTCCTCGAGCACCTATGGGGACGGAGCCCCTTTTTGGTTCGGCGGGGAGCGGAGGTTGCACAAAGAGAAGATCGAGGCGACACACACACACGAACACGGGATTTTACCCAGCTTCGGGCCGCACGGATGCGTAAAACCCTACTACTGCTTGTCTGGTTGATTCGGGTCCTTGCTCTGGAACGCAAGAAGCTACAGTAAGCTCGGAGATGGACGTGGTCGAATGCCTACTGGGTCTCTCCCTCTTCTACGTGTGCATGGGCCTCCTTTTATATGCTCAACGGGTTACCCACAGGTAGCGACGTAGGTGAGGGCAAAAATGGCAAAAGACTGTGCGTACAGTGGCCGCACAGTGCTATCATACCTACTTCTGACGGCAGGGGACAAGGGCATTAAATGCCCGTCTGGGTCGCCCGAACAGTGCCGCGATGGACCGTTAGGGGCGCCCCCGTTTGCCACGATGGCGAGCCTGTCAGCGTTGCATGCCACCGCACGCCTCAGGCTGCGCGGCGCCACGCCACGTGCCTTTGGGAGTGCCCCAGAGCGACGCGTGGGCGGGTGAGCTGGTGCGCAGGCCTGAGGTGGTGACTTGCCGCGGCAAGTGGCTTGTCGCGGCGGATGTCTTGCCGCGCCTGAGAGCTTGCCGCTCGTCAGGCCTTGCCGGGGCGCGTGGTGCGCCGCGGCGAGCTTCTCTTGGGGTGCCTTGGTTGGCCTTTCCGGCGAGCTCCTCTCGTCGGGGACCTTGGTGCTTCGGCTTGGTCGTCCCGGCAAGCTCCTCTTGCCGGGGCCTTGCCTCCTTGGCCCGGCAAGCTCCTCTTGCCGGGGTCTTGTCTCCTTGGCCCGGCAAGCTCCTCTTGCCGGGGCCTTGTCTCCTAGGCCCGGCAAGCTCCTCTTGCCGGGGTCTTGCCTTCTTGGCTCGAATACTTGGTCTTTATTTGGCCCAGAAAAGGGCCGTGGAGGTTCTTGGCGTTCCCCTGGCAGGCCTTGCCGCAGGGTGCTACTACTGCCCGTGCACAAGTTCGGGGTACTAAGGTACCCCTACTTTAGTACACCGACACGTTTTATTCGCTCTCTCTTTTCTGTTTGCCTGTCTCTTGTTTGCTTGTGTTGCCATGTGCCTTCTTTTTGCTTGCATCTTCGCTTGCTAAAAGTTTATGGATCCTCATCCACTTGCTAATCTCTTTAAGAGATCCAATTATGATGAACCTATTACTAGTGAATTTAGTGCACTAGATTATCTTTATAAGGTTTTTCCTGAAATTCGTGAATCTAAAAATTGTGATGAAGTACTTTATGAAGCGATTCACGATAGATCTTTGAATAAAAAGAATGATTGAAATGATTTTACTATAAATTCTATTGATGTCAATTGTGCTAAAAATATGCAAAACCCTAAGCTTGGGGATGCTAGTTTTGCTATGTACTCTACTTGTTGCAATGATCATGATTGGGGTGATAGTTCTTCTTATGATCTTGAAAATTTATTTAAGCCCCATGATGAGTATGAGATTGATAATAGTGTTTGCAATATTATTGAAAGTGGGTTTGGAGGAGTGTCAACTTTAGATCCCACATATTTGGAGAATGTTCAATCTTATGAATTTTTTGGTAAAAGTGGGTTTGGAGAGGTCATGACTTTAGTTAATGATAATCCTACTATTTTGGAAGAGTGTCAATTTGCATGCATGTGGATCATACTGAAAATATTTTATGTGATAGCTATTTTGTTGAATTTTCTTATGATCCTACATGTAATTATTATGAGAGAGAAAAATATGGTTGTAGGAATTTTCATGATAATAAATTACCTCTCATTATGTTGAGATTGCTATTGTTTCTTTCCGCTTCCTTGCATATGCTAGTTTTTGCTTGCCTTGATAATTTGTTTACCTATAAGATGCCTATGCATAGGAAGTATGTTAGACTTAGATGTGTGTTTTCACATGCTATATGATGCTCTCTTTGTGCTTCAATTATTGTCTTTCATGTGAGCATCATTAAAATTATCAATGCCTAGCTAGGGGCGTTAAACGATAGCGCTTGTTGGGAGGCAACCCAATTTTATTTTTAGTTTTTTGTGCTTTTCTTTTGTTAGGGAATAAATAACCCATCTACTTTCTGTTTGGATGAGGTTTTGTGTTTTAATTAGTGTTTTTGCCAAGTTAGACCTATTGGATCTTCTTGGATGATAGTTATTTGATCTTGCTGTAATTTCCAGAAACTTTGCGTTCAGTGCCCGAATTATTAAAAATCATCAGAACGTGATAAAATACAAATTCCAATTGCTGCTGATCAACAAACAAATTTTCTAGGTCTTCCTATTTTGGTAGATTATTTTGGGTTCCATAAGTTTGCGTTAGTTACAGATTACTACAGACTGTTCTGTTTTTGACAGATTCTATTTTTCGTGTGTTGTTTGCTTATTTTGATGAATCTATGGCTCGTATTGGAGGGTATGATCCATAGAGAAGTTGGAATAAAGTAGGTTTAACACCAATAAAAATAAATAATGAGTTCATTACAGTACTTTGAAGTGGTCTTTTGTTTCCTTTCTCTAACGGAGCTCACGAGGTTTCTATTGAGTTTTGTGTTGTGAAGTTTTCAAGTTTTGGGTGAATTCTTTTGATGGATAATGGAACAAGGAGTGGCAAGAGCCTAAGCTTGGGGATTCCCATGGCACCCCCAAGATAATCCAAGGACACCAAAAATTCAAAGCTTGGGGATGCCCCGGAAGGCATCCCCTCTTTCGTCCACTTCCGTCGGTAATTTACTTGGAGCTATATTTTTATTCACCAACATGATATGTTTTTTGCTTGGAGCGTCTTGTATTATTTGTGTCTTTGTTTGTTAGTGTGCCGCAATCATCCTTGATGTACACACCTTTTGAGAGAGCCATACATGAATTGGAATTTGATAGAATACTCTATGTGTTTCACTTATATCTTTTGAGCAATGTAGTTTTGCTCTATGTGCTTCACTTATATCTTTTGAGTGTTATAATTTTGCTCTATGTGCTTCACTTAGATATTTTAGAGCACGGTGGTGGTTTGTTTTAAAGAAACTATTGATCTCTCATGCTTCACTTAAATTATTTTGAGAATCTTAATAGCATGCTAATTTGCCTAATAATAATATGCTTGGTGTTCAAGATTTGTGAAATTTTCTTTTGAGTGCGTTGAATACTAAGAGAAGATTGAAGCATGATAATTGTTTTGAGATATGGAGTTAATAATATTAGAGTCATGCTAGTTTAGTAGTTGTGAATTTAAAGAATACTTGTTTTGAAGTTTGTGATTCCCGTAGCATGCACGTATGGTGAACCGTTATGTGATGAAGTCGGCGCATGATTTATTTATTGATTGTCTTCCTTATGAGTGGCGGTCGGGGACGAGCGATGGTCTTTTCCTACCAATCTATCCCCCTAGGAGCATGCGCGTAATACTTGGCTTTGATAACTTCTAGATTTTTGCAATAAGTATATGAGTTCTTTATGACTAATGTTGAGTCCATGGATTATACGCACTTTTTCCCATCCTTCCACCATTGCTAGCCTCTAATACCGCGCACCATTCGCCGGTATCATACACCCACCATATACCTTCCTCAAAACAGCCACCATACCTACCTATCATGGCATTTCCATAGCCATTCTGAGATATATTGCCATGCAACTTTCCACCGTTCCATTTATTATGACACGCTCCATCATTGTCATATTGCTAGCATGATCATGTAGTTGACATCGTATTTGTGGCAAAGCCACCATTCATAATTCTTTCATACATGTCACTCTTGATTCATTGCATATCCCGGTACACCGCCGGAGGCATTCATATAGAGTCATATTTGTTCTAAGTATCGAGTTGTAATTGTTGAGTTGTAAGAAAAAAAAAGTGTGATGATCATCATTTTTTAGAGCATTGTCCCAAGTGAGGAAAGGATGATGGAGACTATGATTCCCCCATAAGTCAGGATGAGACTCCGGACGAAAAAAAGAGGCCGTAAAAAAAAGAAAAGGCCCAAATAAAAAATGAGAGAAAAAGAGAGAAGGGACAATGTTACTATCCTTTTACCACACTTGTGCTTCAAAGTAGCACCATGATCTTCATGATAGAGAGTCTACGTTTTGTCACTTTCATATACTAGTGGGAATTTTTCATTATAGAACTTGGCTTGTATATTCCAATGATGGGCTTCCTCAAATTGCCCTATGTCTTCGTGAGCAAGCGAGTTGGATGCACACCCATTTAGTTTCTTTTGATGAGCTTTCATATACTTATAGCTCTAGTGCATCCGTTGCAGGGCAATCCCTACTCACTCACATTGATATCTATTGATGGGCATCTCCATAGCCCGTTGATACACCTAGTTGATGTGAGACTATCTTCCCCTCTTTTTGGTCTTCTCCACAACCACCATTCTATTCCACCTATAAGTGCTATATCCATGGCTCACGCTCATGTATTGCGTGAAGATTGAAAAAGTTAGAGTATGAAACAATTGCTTGGCTTGTCATCGAGGTTGTGCATGATTTAAATACTTTGTGTGGTGAAGATAGAGCATAGCCAGACTATATGATTTTGTAGGGATAACTTTCTTTGGCCATGTTATTTTGAGAAGACATAATTGCTTTATTAGTATGCTTGAAGTGTTATTATTCTTTATGTCAATATGAACTTTTGTCTTGAATCTTTCTAATCTGAATATCCATACCACAATTAAGAAATTTTTCATTGAAATTATGCCAAGTAGCACTCCGCATCAAAATTCTCTTTTTATCATTTACCTACTCGAGGACGAGCAGGAATTAAGCTTGGGGATGCCTAATACGTCTCCAACGTATCTATAATTTTTGATTGCTCCATGCTATATTATCTACTGTTTTGGACTATATTGGGCTTTATTTTCCACTTTTACATTATTTTTGGGACTAACCTATTAACCGGAGGCCCAGCCCAGAATTGCTGTTTTTTTTGCCTATTTCAGTGTTTCGAAGAAACGGAATATCAAACGGAGTCCAAACAGAAAAATCCTTTTTGGAACCTGATTTTCTCACTAGATAAGACCCAGGCGACCTGGACCCTACTCCAAGGCATCGAAGAGGCGGTCACGAGGGTGGGGGGCGCCCCCCCCTCCTAGGGCGTGCCCCTGCCTCGTGGGCCCCTCGAAGCTCCACCGACGTACTTCTTCCTCCTATATATACCCACGTACCCCCAAACGAATAGATACGGAGCCAAAACCTAATTCCACCGCCGCAACTTTCTGTATCCACGAGATCTCATCTTGGGGCCTGTTCCGGAGCTCCGCCGGAGAGGGCCGTCATCACGGAGGGCTTCTACATCATCATAGCCTCTCCGATGAAGTGTGAGTAGTTTACCTCAGACCTTATGGTCCATTGTTATTAACTAGATGGCTTCTTCTCTCTTTTTGGATCTCAACACAATGTTCTCCCCCTCTCTTGTGGAGATCTATTCGATGTAATCTTCTTCTTTTTGCGGTGTGTTTGGCGAGACCGATGAATTGTGGGATTATGATGAAGTCTGTCTATGAACCATATTTGAATCTTCTCTGAATTCTTTTATGTATGATTGGTTATCTTTGCAAGTCTCTTCGAATTATCCGTTTGGTTTGGCCAACTAGATTGGTAGATCTTGCCATGGGAGAAGTGCTTAGCTTTGGGTTCGATCTTGCGGTGTTCTTTCCCAGTGACAGAAGGGGTAGCAAGACACGTATTATATCGTTGCCATCGAGGATAACAAGATGGGGTTTATTTCATATTGCATGAATTTATCTCTCTACATCATGTCATCTTGCTTAAAGCGTTACTCTGTTTTTAACTTAATACTCGAGATGCATGCTGGACAGCGGTCGATGAGTGGAGTAATAGTAGTAGATGCAGAATCGTTTCGATCTACTTGTCACGGACGTGATGCCTATATACATGATCATGCCTAGATATTCTCATAACTATTTTCAATTATGTCAATTGCTCAACAGTAATTTGTTCACCCACCGTAGAATACTTATGCTCTTGAGAGAAGACTAGTGAAACCTATGGCCCCCGGGTCTATTCTCATCATATCAATCTCCATCACTTTAATCTTGCTTTGTTTTTACTTTGTCTTTTACTTTTCACTTTGCATCTCTATACCAAGTTCTCTGGATCACGTTTGTTCCAAAAATCACGTCCCCGAAGGTTTCATTCCGTTTGGACTCCGTTTGATATTCTTTTTCTGCGAAACTCTGAAATAGGCAAAAAAACAGCAATTTGGGCTGGGCCTCCAGTTAATAGGTTAGTCTCAAAAATAATATAAAAGTGTATAAATAAGCCCATTAAACATCCAAAACAGAATATAATATAGCGTGGAATAATAAGAAATTATAGATACGTTGGAGACGTATCAAGCATCCCCAAGCTTAATTCCTACTAGTCCTCGAGTAGGTAAATGATAAAACAGAATTTTTGATGTGGAATGCTACTTGGCATAATTTTCAATGTAATTCTCTTAATTGTGGTATGAATGTTCAGATCCGAAAGATTCAAGATAAAAGTTTAATAATGACATAAAAATAATAATACTTCAAGCATACTAATTAAGCAATTATGTCTTCTCAAAATAACATGGCCAAAGAAAGTTAACCCTACAAAATCATATAGTCTGGTTATGCTCTATCTTCATCACACAAAGTATTTAATCATGCACAACCCCGATGACAAGCCAAGCAATTGTTTCATACTTTTAATGTTCTCAAACATTTTCAATCTTCACACAATACATGAGCGTGAGCCATGGACATAGCACTATATGTGGGATAGAATGGTGGTTGTGGAGAAGACAAAAAGGGAGAAGATAATCTCACATCAACTAGGCGTATCAACGGGCTATGGAGATGCCCATCAATAGATATCAATGTGAGTGAGTAGGGATTGCCATGCAACGGATGCACTAGAGCTATAAGTGTATGAAAGCTCAACAAAAGAAACTAAGTGGGTGTGCATCCAACTCGCTTGCTCACGAAGACCTAGGGTATTTTGAGGAAGCCCATCATTGGAATATACAAGCCAAGTTCTATAATGAAAATTTCCCACTAGTATATGAAAGTGACAACATAAGAGACTCTCTATCATGAAGATCATGGTGCTACTTTGAAGCACAAGTGAGGTAAAAGGATAGTAGCATTGTCCCTTCTCTCTTTTTCTCTCATTTTTTTATTTGGGCTTTTTCTCTTTTTTATGGCCTCTTTTTTTATTTATTATTTTTTTCGTCCGGAGTCTCATCCCGACTTGTGGGGAAATCATAGTCTCCATCATCCTTTCCTCACTTGGGACAATGCTCTAATAATGATGATCATCACACTTTTGTTTACTTACAACTCAATAATTACAACTCAATACTTAGAACAATATGACTGTATGTGAATGCCTCCGGTGGAGTACCGGAATATGCAATGAATCAAGAGTGACATGTATGAAAGAATTATGAATGGTCGATTTGCCACAAATACGATGTCAACTACATGATCATGCAAAGCAATATGACAATGATGAAGCGTGTCATAGCAAACGGAACGGTGGTAAGTTGCATGGCAATATATCTTGGAATGGCTATGGAAATGCCATGATAGGTAGGTATGGTGGCTGGTTTGAGGAAGGTATATGGTGGGTGTATGATACCGGCGAAAAGTGCGCGGTATTAGAGAGGCTAGCAATGGTGGAAGGACGAGAGTGCGTATAATCCATGGACTCAACATTAGTCATAAAGAACCCATATACTTGTTGCAAAAATCTATTAGTTATCAAAACAAAGTATTACGCGCATGCTCCTAGGGGGATAGATTGGTAGGAGAAGACCATCGCTCGTCCCCGACCGCCACTCATAAGGAAGACAATTAATAAATAAATCATGCTCCGACTTCATCACGTAACGGTTCACCATACGTGCATGCTACGGGAATCACAAACTTTAACACAAGCATCTCTCAAATTCGCAACTACTCAACTAGCATGACTGTAATATTACCATCCTCATATCTCAAAACAATTATCAAGCATCAAACTTCTCATAGTATTCAACACACTCATAAGAAAAATTATATTTATTTATTTTTTACTAATCTTGGATGCCTATCATAATTAAAGCAAATTACCATGTTGTTTCGTAGGACTCTCAAAATAATATAAGTGAAGCATGAGAGAACAATAGTTTCTATAAAACAAATCCACCACCGTGCTCTAAAATATATAAGTGAAGCACTAGAGCAAAACTATATAGCTCAAAAGATATAAGTGAAGCACATAGAGTATTCTAACAAATTCCGAATCATGTGTGTCTCTCTCAAAAGGTGTGTACAGCAAGGATGATTGTGGCAAACTAAAAAATAAAGACTCAAACCATACAAGACGCTCCAAGCAAAACACATATCATGTGGTGAATAAAAATATAGCTCCAAGTAAAGTTACCGATGGACGAGGACGAAAGAGGGGATGCCTTCCGAGGCATCCCCAAGCTTTTGCTTTTTAGTGTCCTTAGATTATCTTGGGGTGCCATGGGCATCCCCAAGCTTAGGCTCTTGCCACTCCTTGTTCCATAATCCATCAAATCTTTTACCCAAAACTTGAAAACTTCACAATGAAAAACTTAACAGAAATTCTCGTAAGCTCCGTTAGCGAAAGAAAACAAAACACCACTTCAAGGTAGTGTAATGAAATCATTATTTATTTATATTGGTGTTAAACCTACTGTATTCCAACTTCTCTATGGTTTATAAACTATTTTACTAGCCATAGATTCATCAAAATAAGCAAACAACACACGAAAAACAGAATCTGTCAAAAATAGAACAGACTGTAGTAATCTGTAACTAACGCAAACTTCTGGAACTCCAAAAGTTCTACCAAAAAAGGAAGACCTATAAATTTGTTTAATGATCTTCTGCAATTGGAATCAATATTTTATCACGTTCTGGTGATTTTTAACAATTGTTTTCATGAACAGAAAGTTTCTGGAATTTTCAGCAAGATCAAATAAATATCATCCAAGAAGATCCTATAGGTTTAACTTGGCACAAAAACTAATTAAAACATAAAAACAAGTCTAACCAGAGGTTAGATCAAAGACTTATTCCTAAACATAATCAAAAAGCAAAAAAACTAAAAAATAAAATTGGGTTGCCTCCCAATAAGCGCTATCATTTAACGCCCCTAGCTAGGCATAAAAACACGGATAGATCTTGGTATTGCCATCTTTGGTAGGAAATCCATAAGTGGCTCTCATAATAGATTCATATGGTAATTTAATTTTCTTTCTAGGGAAGTGTTCGATGCCTATCCTTAAAGGAAATTGGAATCTAATATTTCCTTCCTTCATATCAATGATTGCACCAATCGTTCTAAGGAAAGGTCTACCAAGAATAATAGGACATGAATGATTGCAATCTATATCAAGAACAATAAAATCTATGGGCACATAGTTCCTATTTGAAACAATAAGAGCATCATTAATTCTTCCCATAGGTTTCTCAATGGTGGAATCTGCAAGGTGCAAGTTTAAAGAACAATCATCAAATTCACGGAAACCTAGCAAATCACATAAAGTTTTTGGAATCATGGAAACACTAGCACCCAAATCACACAAAGCATAGCATTCATGATCTTTAATTTTAATTTTAATAGTAGTTTCCCACTCATCATAAAGTTTTCTAGGGATAGAAACTTCCAACTCAAGCTTTTCTTCATAAGATTGCATAAAAGCATCAACGATATGTTTAGTAAAAGCTTTATTTTGACTATAAGCATGCGGAGAATTTAGCATGGATTGCAACAAGGAAATACAATCTATCAAAGAGCAATTATCATAATTAAATTCCTTGAAATCCAAAATAGTGGGTTCATTGATATCTAAATTTTTGACTTCTTTAATCCCACTCTTATAAATTTTAGCATCAGGATCTAAAAACTCAGAATTTTTGGAACGCCTTCTGGGTAAAGTTAACTCATCTTCAGTCCCATCATTATCAAGATTCATATTGCAAAACAAATATTTAATAGGGGACACATCAATCACTTTTAGATCTTCATCTTTATTCTCATAAAAATTTCCGGTTTAGCGGCCATCTTAATAACTAAGGTGGCCTGCTTATCCAAGATTTCAGCAATTAGTTTCTGAAGATGAGCAATCTGAGATTTCAAACCATAAAATTCCTTAGACATATCATCGAGCTCTTTATTCATGTATCCCATAAAGCTTTTTTGTTCCTTAAGATCGTTTCTAAAGAAATTATTGTGCTCAAAATGTAAAGTCATAAAGTTTCTGACATTGTTTTCAATCTCCTCTAACCTTTTAAGGTGAAGATCACCGAATCTAGGTGGAGACATCGTGACAAACAAGCAATCCAACACACGAGCAAACAAGAAGTGAGCGAAGAAGAGGCGAACAAAAAAGAGAGGGCGAATAAAATGTCAAGGGTGAAGTGGGGGAGAGGAAAACGAGAGGCAAATGGCAAATAATGTTATGCGGGAGATAAGAGTTTGTGATGGGTACTTGGTATGTTGAATTTTGCGTAGAGTCCCCGGCAACGGCGCCAGAAATCCTTCTTGCTACCTCTTGAGAACTGCGTTGGTTTTCCCTTGAAGAGGAAAGGGTGATGCAGTAGAGCAGCGTAAGTATTTCCTTCAGTTTTTGAGAACCAAGGTATCAATCCAGTAGGAGGCCACGCTCAAGTCCCTCGCACCTACACAAACAAATAAAAACCTCGCAACCAACGCAATAAAGGGGTGTCAATCCCTTCACGATCACTTACGAAAGTGAGATCTGAAAGATATGATAAGATAATATTTTTGGTATTTTTATAATAAAGATGCAAAGTAAAATAAACGGCAACAAAAATAACTAAGTGTTGGAAGATTAATATGATGGAAAATAAACCCGGGGGCCATAGGTTTCACTAGTGGCTTCTCTCAAGAGCATAAGTATTACGGTGGGTGAACAAATTACTATTGAGAAATTGATAGAATTGAGCATAGTTATGAGAATATCTAGGTATGATCATGTATATAGGCATCACGTCCGTGACAAGTAGACCGACTCCTGCCTGCATCTACTACTATTACTCCACACATCGACCGCTATCCAGCATGCATCTAGAGTATTAAGTTCATAAGAACAGACTAACGCTTTAAGCAAGATGACATGATGTAGAGGGATAAATTCATGCAATATGATACCCCATCTTGTTACCCTCGATGGCAACAATACAATACGTGCCTTGCTGCCCCTGCTGTCACTGGGAAAGGAAACCGTAAGATTGAACCCAAAGCTAAGCACATCTCCCATTGCAAGAAAGATCAATCTAGTAGGCCAAACCAAACTGATAATTCAAAGATACTTGTAAAGATAACCAATCATACATAAAAGAATTCAGAGGAGATTCAAATATTGTTCATAGATAAACTTTATCATAAACCCACAATTCATCGGTCTCAACAAACACACCGCAAAACAAGATTACATCGAATAGATCTCCACGAGAATCGTGGAGAACTTTGTATTGAGATCTAAAGAGAGAGAAGAAGCCATCTAGCTAATAACTATGGACCCGAAGGTCTGAGGTAAACTACTAACACATCATTGGAGACGCTATGGTGTTGATGTAGAAGCCCTCCGTGATCAATGCCCCCTTTGGCAGGACGCCGGAAAAGGCCCCAAGATGGGATCTCACGGGTACAGAAGGTTGCGGCAGTTGAATTAGGTTTTCGTGGATGCCTCTGATGGTTTGGGGGTACGTAGGTATATATAGGAGGAAGAAGTATGTCGGTGGAGCAACATGGGACCCAACAGGGTGGAGGGTGCGCCCAGGGGAGGTAGGCGCGCCCCCCTGCCTCGTGCTCTCCTGGTTGATTTCTTGATGTAGACTCCAAGTCCTCTGGATCACGTTTGTTCCGGAAATCATGTTCCCGAAGGTTTCATTCCGTTTGGACTCCGTTTGATATTCCTTTTCTGTGAAACTCTAAAATAGGCACACAAAAAACAGCAATTTGGGCTGGGCCTCCGGTTAATAGGTTAGTCCCAAAAATAATATAAAAGTGTATAAATAAGCCCATTAAACATCCAAAACAGAATATAATATAGCATGGAACAATAAAAAATTATAGATGCGTTGGAGAAGTATCAAGAACAAGCAGTAGAGGAAGAACTATCCATGATAATAACGGCAAACCAGATTGCACTCAAAAATATATCCGGCAAGAAAACAGCGAACGGAAAAAGAGAGGCGAATAAAACGATTTTTTTTGAAGTGTGGGAGAGAAAACGAGAGGCAAATGGAAAATAATGTAAATTGCGAGGAGATGAGATTTGTGATTAGGAACCTGGTTATGTTCAAAATCCTGCCCGGCAACGGCGCCAGAAATTCCCTTGATGAAGTTTGCTAACACTACGTCGGTGTTTCTCCCAAGAGGAGAGGATGATGTAGCACATCAACATTAGGTATTTCCCTCAGTAATGAAACCAAGATATCGAACCAGTAGGAGAACCAAGCAACAAAACTTAAACAATTCCTACACACAAATACCAGCCACTCGCAACCTGATGTGTTAAAGGGGTTGTCAATACCTTTCGGGTAACGGCGCCGGAAGGCACGCGACGAGAGAAAATTGTGATAGATTGAAATAATAATACGCAAATAAAATAAAGTGCAGCAAGATATTTTTGTATTCTTGGGTTTAATATATTTGAATAAAACTGCAAAGGAAAAATAGATCGCAAGGCAAATATATGAAGAAGAAGACCCGGGGGTCGTAGGTTTCACTAGTGGCTTCTCTCGAGAAAATAGAAAACGGTGGGTAAACAAATTACTGTTGGGCAATTGATAGAACTTCAAATAATTATAACGATATCCAGGCAATGATCATTACATAGGCATCACATCCAAGATTAGTAGACCGACTCCTGCCTGCATCTACTACTATTACTCCACACATCGACCGCTATTCAGCATGCATCTAGTGTATTAAGTTCATGGAAAAATGGAGTAATGCAATAAGAATGATGACATGATGTAGACAAGATCCATTTATCTATATGGCGGTAGATATAGATCTCGTCTTTTAGTAGAAACGATACATACGTGTCGGTTCCCCCTGTGTCACTGGGATCGATCACCGTAAGATCGAACCCACTACCGGGCACCTCTTCCCATTGCAAGATAAATAGATCAAGTTGGCCAAACAAAACCCAAATATCGGAGAAGAAATACGAGGCTATAAGAGATCAAAGAAACTCGAATAACTTTCATGGATATAAAAAGATATGACTGGTCATAAACTCAAAGTTCATCAGATCCCAACAAACACACAGCAAAAGTGTTACATCATATGGATCTCCAAGAGACCATTGTATTGGGAATAGGCGAGTGAGAGAGAGAAAGCCATCTAGCTACTAACTACGGACCTAAAGGTCTACAAAGAACTACTCACGCATCATCGGAGAGACACCAATGGAGGTGGTGAACCCGATCTGAGATGGTGTCTAGATTGGATCTGGTGGTTCTGGACTCTGTGGCGGCTGGATGAATATTTCGTCGACTCCCCTAGGGTTTCTGGAATATTTGGGTATTTATAGAGCAAAGAGGCGGTTCGGGGGGCACCCGAGGTGGGCACAACCCACCAGGGCATGCCTGCGCCTCCTGGCGCGCCCTGGTGGGTTGTGCCCCCCTCGAGGCACCCCCAAGGTGCAACCAGGTCCCATTGCCTTTCTTCTGGCCCATATAAAATCATCATGGAGTTTCGTTGCATTTGGACTTCGTTTGATATTGATTTCCTGCGATTTAAAAAACATGGAAAGAACATCAACTGGCACTTGGCACTATGTCAATAGGTTAGTACCAAAAAATGATATAAAATGATTATAAAACATCCAAGATTGATAATAAAAGAGCATGGAACAATAAAAAAGTATAGATACGTTGGAGACGTATCAGCGCTCATCTCCAAATGGGAGGTCATTATTGTCTATGGGCCGGCAGATCACCCGCGCTCCCCGACCTTCCTCGCTGAGCTACAGCTGGAGGTCTCCGCCTCCCTCCTTCCCGTTGTCGTGGCAGGTGACTTTAACCTCATCCGCTCCCCGGATGAGAAGAATAATGAGCGGATCAACCGCCCCCGGATGGAATTGTTCAATGACTGCATCGCGGAGCTTGGTCTCCGTGAGCTTGAGCGGACGGGTGCCAGGTTCACCTGGACTAACCGTCAGGCTGACCCGACGCGACCCGTCCTGGACCGTGTCCTAGTTTCCCCGGAATGAGAACTTAGATGTCCCCTGACCTCGCTTCGGGCGATTACCCGCATCAGGTCTGGACCACATTCCTCTCCTCCTATCCACCGCCGACGAACGCCCCCTGTCCCGCCATGGTTTCGGTTCGAGCTATTCTAGCTCAACTAGCCGGGATTCCACGCGGCGGTCGCGGCTAAGTGGACCGCGGCGTGCGCTGCCACCCACCGTTCCATGCCTGTCGTGGACTCGTGGCAGTTCTATGCCAAGATCGCCCGTCAATTTATGAAGGGGTGGGGCACAAACCTTGGACGAGACCTCCGCGAGCGGAAGAAATCCCTACTCACCACCATCCAAGCCCTGGACACCCGCGCTAACACCAGCAGAATCTCCCCGGATGTGTGTATGCAGAGATACGATTCAAGGATCAGCTCTCGACCATCTACATGGATGAGGAGGCATACTGGAGGCTCCGTGGTACCCAGCGGTGGGTGCTTCGTGGCGACGCCAATACTGTATACTTCCAGGAGATCGCTAATGCACGGCGGCGTCGTAACTCCTTCCATTGCCTATGGGATGGAGATACTCAGCTTGTCCAGCCTTCGGATATCCGTGCCCACGTAGACGGATTTTACAAAGCCCTGTTATCCCCCACCCCTAGGGGTGGGGCCACGCTGGCTCCCGACACTTCGTCGGGCTTCCAGCTAGTATCTGATGTGGCTAATGCCGCCTTGGTGGCACCTTTCTCGGAGGACGACCTCGCGGCCATAAAGGGCATGAACCCCTCCTCGACCCTGGGGCTTGATGGCCTGCTTGTGACCTTCAAATCCTTCTGGCAGACCATCAAGCCGGAAATCATGGCCCTCTTCGAGGAGTTATTTTCGGGGACTATGGATCTTGGCCACCTTAACTATGGGGTCATCACCCTCATCCCCAAAGTTCCGGGTAACTCTGACATCCGCCAGTTCCGGCCTATCACCGTGATTAATGTGATATTGCGGATCCTGGCTAAAGGGTATGCCAATAGGGTGACCTTTTTAGCTGACACTATCACTCACCCTCAACCAATCCGCCTTCATCCAAGGGCGGTTTATTCTGGATGGGGTGCTGGTCTTTCACGAGGTCCTTCATGAAGTCCGGTCCAAACACCACCGTGCGGTCTTCTTGAAGCTTGACTTTCATAAGGCATATGATACGGTTTCCTGGCCCTTCCTTCGGGAAGTTTTACTCCGCAAGGGCTTTGACGATCGATGGGTGACCAGAGTTATGCAACTGGGCTCCTGCGGTCGGACTGTGGTTAACATTAACAGCAAGGTCGGGCTTTTCTTCCCCACCCTTTGTGGGGTGCGCCAAGGTGACCCATTCTCCCTGTTTCTGTTCAACATGGTGGTCGATGCCCGTGCGATCATCCTGGATAAGGCCAAATCTGTTGGCCATATCCACGGAATTGTCCCTCACCTTGTAGGAGGGGGAGGGGTCTCCCTCCTTCAATATGCTGACGACACAATAATAATGGTGGAGGGTTCCGCACTCGATATTGTCAACCTGAAGTTCCTCCTCCTATGCTTCCAGCAGATGTCTGGGCGCACGATCAACTTCGACAAGAGCAAAGTGATGATCCTTGGCTATCCACCGGATGAGGCTCTGGCTATTGCAGACCGGTTGAACTGCCGCTTGGGTACTGTCATGGAATTGTCACAGCAGATGTCCTAGTGAAAGGACTTAATTCTGGAGCCATGGCAACGAGGTTAGCTTAAAGGGGTTAAAACGAACAAAGGACAAGACAAGTTTATACTAGTTTGGCCCCTTGCGGTGAAGGTAAAAGCCTAATCCAGTTTGAGGTGGTATTGCTAGGGTTTTGATTACCAGGGAGCAAATATGCTTTGCCTGGCTTTCGATCTATTGTCTCTTGCCCTAAGCCTCTGCCGGGTCGTCCCCTTGTATACATGGGTTGACGCCCTGTGGCCTACAGAGTCCTGGACGGCTCATACAACGTGTCCGGCCCGGTGATTTATCTTACATCTTACAATACAAGTTACATATACATGGCGGTTTATACTTACGGGCCTTAAGCCGCCTTCGGGTTTGGGCCCTTCAACAAGCCTGCTTCACGAACCGCCATCTTCAACATACTCATGGGCTCTATTTAGATGAACCTCCATTGAGATAACCCGGCCCCTCCTGGGCGGGTGATATCCAATAATTATATCCCCAACATTAGGCCCCAGGTTGATTTGAACTTGTTCATGTCAATCTTCAACACTTAGAAAAAATCATTCTTCATCTTCCTGTGTTATCTGTAACCCGCCATGATGTCATCTCCTGAAATTGCGGTAACCCACCGTGACATCACCTGTTATTAATATTACATATGGCCCAAATCTTAATATATCTTTTCCTTTAGTGAACCTCCAAAAATCGAGGCGCCCACGCTGTCACATATCCATTTACTTGTCTCCTCGATTCTCGCGCATGCCATTTATCTTTCTAGCCTTATAAATAGGGCCACGGGTCCTATTTTCATTCTCCCCTTCTGCCTTCTCGCCTAATTCTTCCTCCTCACAATGCTCCAACGCGCCCGAGCTCCGCCGCCGTCGACCTACGTCTACTGCTTCGACTCCGGCCGCTGCATCACCCTGAACGGACGAGGAACGCCGCGGCGCCCCTCCGCTGTCCATCAGTGTTGGTGAGCCTTCACCTTTCCTTGTAGTAGATCTGTTTTTAGGGTTTCCCTGTTTGTCAGTGTTCATCATCGTTCCTTAATCCCTTTCCAAGACTACCTAGTTTTAATCTGAAAAACGACACAGATCTTGCGTGGTAGCAGCTTTAGCACTTGTTTTTTGATATTAGAACATATCCTCACCGCAACAGATCTCATGTGGGCACCCGCATTTTTTCATCGCCGCCACCTTTAGTTTATATTTTATTTCCTTTTTCTGAACTGCCGCAGATCCAATCTTATAGCTTGAATCTGTGAAACCTGTTTGTTCCAACACTTAGTAAAATTTCCCTCCGGTCAGATTTTAATCAACAGTACTTGTCATGGCGGCTTATATCACCGGCTTATAATTATCGATATATCATTAGACCCCATCTAAGCCGCCACTCGGAATATATATTGTAACTTTTGCTTCCGGCTTAATGAATCAATTTGAACCGGCAAATTTCTTTCTTTCTTTTAGGCTTCTTCACAATGCCACCAAAGACAGTCACTTCCTGTAACTGGGTTCCCTCCATCGTTACTGAGAGCACACTTAAAGACTTTGTCAAAATCGGGTACTTGCCTGCAAAAAATGTCATGCACTATCGCGCCCCTGATCCTGGCGAAGAAAGACCTCAGACAAAGGATGGTGAAGTCATTGTGTTTTCTAATCATATGAATCGGGGCTTCTCACCGCCCGGCTCTAAATTTTTTCGAGACGTCCTGCACTTTTTCCAACTCCATCCACAAGACATCGGACCCAATTCCGTGTCGAACATCTGTAGCTTCCAAGTCTTTTGTGAACTATACCTTCAAGAGGAGCCTAGTGTCGAGCTGTTTAGGGAATTTTTTTATTTGAACCGCCAGAATGAGTTCACGAATGGGCCCATCTTCGAACTTGGCGGAATCTCGATTCAGCGCAGAAGAGATGCCATTTTCCCTTATGCATGTCTGCCGAGTCACCCCAAGGATTAGAACCAGACGTGGTTTTCCTGCAAGGATACCTCTCCGGCTAACGAGAATCCATTGATGGGTTATCGTGCTGAACGTCTTGACCCAAAGCATAATCTTCCTGAAAAGCTTACAGCCGCTGAATGTAAAAAGCTTGCCCCCACTATTGCGAAGGTCAGGGCTTTGCTGGGAAACGGATTAACCGGCATTGATTTAGTCCGCTGCTGGGTGTCGTGGCGAATCATACCCTTGAGCCGCCGATCCGGCTTAATGTGTACCTATACCGGCGGTACAAAGGATCCATTATGCCACAGCCCCTTGCGTTTGACTGAGGATGCAATACTGAAATGACCAAGACCCTTCTGGATGAAGACTCAGAAGACTGCCACAAAGTGGGTCTGAACCTTTCTGCAAACTTAACCCGCCGCCAGATGTAAATCTCTAACTTACTTCACTTTTATCTCATTGTTCAAATATTGTATTAACTCAACTTTGCTGACTTCCACGGGCTAAATCTGATTTTTGGAAGGCAGAATATGACCATGAAGCCGCCAAAAAGGCCAGGACAGCCAAGAAAGCCGCCAAGAAAACCACCAAGAAGCATAAGAAGAAACCAATTGCCTTTGAAATTCTTAACCTAGATGACACCTTTGAGCCGGTGGTAGCCCTTGACTCTCTTGGCTCTTTTTTCAATTATCTTATTGACATTGATTACTCTCAGGATGATACGGGGGGCTAGTCAAGCAGTTGAAGAATAGGTAACTATTGTTTCCTCCGGCTTAGAACCTTTGCCAAGACAGAAACTTCGACAAGTAACCCGGAAATTAAGGTTTTCACACCGCTTGGCTTATCTAGATCCTCACTTTATTTTGAAGCTACAGCAGCACGAGAGTCGGCGACAAACCCGGACCAGTGGAGGTGAAGAATTGTCCTCCGGCTTACCGAACAGTCCAGCTCCTCGAAAACGTCGAAATGAGGTTCTTTCGAACTTACTCTTTTTACCCGTTGGCGGGTCTCATTCGCCATCCACTTAACTCTGTCGATTCAATTTCAATTGACCAGGAGGTTTCTCGCTATTCCTCTGGCGACTCATCACAGACCGAGCTGCCGGCTTTTAAAATTTCCCCTGGGTAACAACAGTTACTTTTTATTCTGTACCTCTTTATACTCTTACAATTATACTGACTTGTCACAACCCGTGCAGCGGACAAGCAAAGCCTAGCAAGAAAACAAAGGTGACCAAGCCAGCATAAGCCAGCAAAGGAACCATAAGCCGGGGCTTGATACCTCGCAGAATCTCTTGATTGGCTCGTTCCGCTTGGACTGAGGGTGAGCCACGGAGGAAACGTCAAGTTGAATATGCTCCCGTTGACAAAATTCTTTCATACCGCCTTTAGAGAGATTAGTACCATTATCTGTTATAATGCTGTGTGGAAAGCCAAAACGGAAGATCACTTTCTTGATGAATTGAACCGCCGTTGCCGCATCACACTTACTAACCGGCTCTGCTTCAACCCACTTAGTAAACTTATCAACCGCCACCAAAAGGTGGGTATTCTTATCCTTGGATCTATTCAAAGGCCCAACCATGTCAAGCCCCCAAGTTGCAAACGGCAAAGTAATTGGAATCATCCTCAATTCTTGAGTCGGCACATGAGCTCGTCGTGAAAACTTCTGACAACTGTCACATTTGCTGACCAAATCCTCAGCATCAGCATGAGCCGTCAACCAATAGAACCCATGGCGGAAAGCCTTGGCTACAAGAGATTTAGAGCCGGCATGATGAACAATCTCCTTCGTGAATCTCTCGCAGAATCTCACAACCTTCTTCAGGAGAGACACAACGTTGAAATGCCCCTGTGACACTGCGATGGTGCAAAAACAATCGTCATTGACTTACACCGCCGGGTTATCTTCCTGCCAAGATCTCATCTTCAGGTAACTCGCCCCGGGTCATGTAAGCCAAATACTGTACTGTCCAATCAGGAATAGCATGAAGAGCGGCCACCAATTACGCCTCCGGGTCAGGAACAGCAAGATCCTCCTCGGTAGGTAATTGGACAGAAGGGTTGTGCAGAACATCCAGGAACGTGTTGGGTGGAACCGGCTTACACTGAGATCCCAGCCGACTTAAACTGCCAGCCGCTTCATTCTTCCTATGATCAATATGCTCAACTTGGTAACCCTTAAAATGACCCGCAATGGCATCAACCTTTCGACGATAAGCCGCCATGAGCGGATCCTTAGAGTCCCAAGTACCTGAAACTTGCTGAGGTACAAGATCTGAGTCGCCGAAACTTCTCATCCGGCTTAAGTTCATCTCCTTAGCCATGCGAAGACCGTGGAGCAAGGCCTCATACTCAGTTGCATTTGTCGGCGTTCTTGGAACGGGGGTCCCCAGACTTGCCTGCCTACGGCCTGCGGCGTGGCTCAAATGGGGGCCCACCGTGGCCCATCTTCATCAACACAAGACTCAAGACCGTCGCGAGGGGCCAAGCCTCGCGAGGCGGACGACACGGCGCTTCCTCAAGCACGACCTCCTCAGGCTGGCTCGCGAGGAGGCGGAGAGATCAAGGCGGGGTACTTCACGAGGTGCCCATGACGCAAGCCATGACAACCAAGGGTGCCAGGCGGGTGCCAGCCCGCGCAGCGTCTCCCTTTCCTCTTTGGTGCAAAGGGGGCAAGCGCAGGCGAGAGGATCAAGCAAAGGCACCCGTTTCGGTGCAAGGAGACCAAGACCAGTCCAACGGTGGGAAGGAGGTCACCATGGAGCCCAGGACGGCGTCACCACAGGGCCTTTGGCAGGCGAAGACCAACTTTAGTCAGGATAAGTGTACCAGATGTTCCCCTTTGAATTGGCCAATTGTTGGCGCCCTTCCCGCTCAGTATTTGGGAAGAGGCCCAGGGCCTTTGCCTATAAATAGGACTAGCCACCCCCAGGGTAGAGGCAGCTAGCGATCGAGAAATCAGTAGAAAGGCGTAGACGCAAGTCAGAGAGAAGGGCGGCTGAACTCCTCTTAGCAGTTCATCCCCCCAGCCAAGAACAGACCCTCGCGAGACTGTTCTTCCTTGTATTGTTCATCATCATCAGCCCAAGAGGCAATCCACCCACCACAAACTAGAGTAGGGTATTACACCACAATGGTGGCCCGAACTAGTATAAGGGAGGGAAGGAGCGCATGTGTGTCGACTTCACCAACCTCAACAAGGCATGCCTGCAAGATCCGTTCCTGCTCCCCCGCATCGACCAAATCATCGATTCCACCGCAGAATGCAACCTGCTATGTTTCTTGGATGCCTTCTCTGGGTATCACCAGATCAAGATGGCAGTAGAAGACGTTGAGAAGACAGCCTTCCTAACTCCGTGTGGGGTGTACTGCTACACATGCATGCCGTTCGGGCTGCGCAACGCAAGGGCGACCTTTTAGCGGCTGATGCACATCACCTTAGGCCCGCAGCTCGGGAAGAATGTTGAGGCTTACGTCGATGACATTGTGGTGAAGTATCGGGAGGCCAGGACCCTGATACAAGACCTGGAGGAAACCTTCGCGAGCCTCAACGCAGTGAACCTGCGGCTCAACCCAGAGAAGTGTGTGTTCGGAGTCCCCTCAGGCAAGCTCTTGGGTTTCCTCGTGTCCCACCGGGGCATCAAAGCTAACCCGGAAAAGGTCAAGGCGGTCGAGGACATGAGCCCGCCAAAGACCCTCAGAGAAATGCAGAAGCTCACCGGGCACGTGACCGTGCTAGGGCGCTTCATCTCCAAGCTGGGGGAGCGAGCGCTGCCTTTCTTCCAGCTAATGAAGAAAAAGGGGCCCTTTGAATGGACTGAAGAGGCCGACAAGGCGTTCCAAGATCTCAAGAGATACCTGACCAGTCCATCGGTCATGGTGGCTCCGCGCCCTCAAGAGCCCCTGGTGCTTTACCTCGCCGCCACTCCCTACTCCGCCAGCGCAGCCCTGGTGGCAGTCAGGGAGGAGCGTCGAATCAAAACCACAACAGCAGCCCGGGGCAAGGAAAAACAGGAACAAAGAAGGCCCACAGAAACCGCCACCGTAGCTGAGGATGATCAGCCACTGCAGAGGGGTGCACCGGAGGTGGAAGAGGCCCCTCTCCCAAATGGCCAGCCTCCGGAGGCCTCATCGCCTCAGGAGGCGCCATGGTCTCCGGAGGGCGCCACCAGCACTGACGCACCCAACCTCGTCGAGCACCCAGTGTACTTCATCAGCGCGGTGTTGCGAGACGCAAGGGCACGGTACCCCATGCCTCAGAAGCTCCTCCTCGCACTACTGGTGGCCTCGCGCAAGCTGCGACACTATTTCCAGGGTCACCCCATCAAGGTCGTCTCGTCATACCCCCTGGAGAGGGTGCTCCGGAGCCCTAACTCGGCTGGAAGGGTCGCTGAGTGGAACATAGAACTGCAAGCGTTTCAGCTCGAATTCAGCACGACCAGAGTCATCAAGGGAGCAGCATTAGTGGATTTTGTCGAAGAATGGACGGAGGCGCCAGGCCTCAAGGCCGACGAGGATCGGTCCCTCTCCCCGGGAAGCGAGGCGCCAGAAGGCTGGGTCATGTACTTTGATGGGGCGTTCTCCAGGCATGGCGCTAGGGCTGGGGCGGTGCTTATATCGCCTACTCAGGACAAGCTCTACTATGTTGTACATCTCTGTTTCCAGCAAGGTGAAAAGGTCACCAACAACATAGCGGAGTATGAAGGTCTAATAGCGGGCTTGAAGGCCGCAGCTGCCCTGGGGGTGAAACGCCTCACCGTGAAGGGTGATTCGTAGCTCCTTGTCAATTTCTCCAACAAGGTGTACGAGCCGAAGGATGATTGCGGAGGTCCGCAGGATGGAGAAGCAGTTTTGGGGGTTGGAGTTGCAGCATGTGCCCCGTGGCACCAATCAGGAGGCCGACGACATCGCCAGACGGGCGTCCAGGCGGTTACCTCAGGAGCCTGGCATCTTCGAAGAGCGGCTCTTCAAGCCCTCAGCCTAGCCATCATTGTCAAACACGGCTCAGCCTCGGGAGGAGCTCCCCTAGACACCTGCCTCAGGAGCTCCGGTCTGTGGCCCGGCCTCAGGAGCACGCCTGCTCCTGACGATGGAACCTCAGGAGGGGTGCTGGATCACGGAGCTCCGGAGTTACTTAACACAAGGGACCCTGCCGGAGAAGGAGGAAGCGGAGCGTGTGGCACGGCAAGCCACGGCATACTGCATCAAGGATGGAGAGGTCTATCGGAAGCGACCGAATGATGTATCCCTGCGCTGCATCTCCAGGGAGCAAGGAAAGGAACTGCTGGAAGACATACACGGCGGAGACTGTGGACATCATTCATCATCACGGACCCTCGTTGGCAAGGTGTTCCGCAGTGGGTTTTATTGGCCCACCGCACTTAATGACGCCGTCGAGCTGGTGAATGTTGGGGAACGTAGTAATTTCAAAATTTTCCTACGCACACGCAAGATCATGGTGATGCATAGCAACGAGAGGGGAGAGTGTTGTCTACGTACCCTCGTAGACCGAAGCGGAAGCGTTGACACAACGTAGAGGAAGTAGTCGTACGTTCTCCTCGCGATCCAACCGATCACAGCACCGTTACTCCGGCACCTCCGAGTTCTTGGCACACGTTCAGCTCGATGACGATCCCCGGGCTCCGATCCAGCAAAGCGTCGGGGAAGAGTTCCGTCAGCACGACGGCGTGGTGACGATCTTGATGTGTTACCGGCGCAGGGCTTCGCCTAAGCACTGCAACGATATGACCGAGGTGGAATTTGGTGGAAGGGGGCACCGCACACGGCTAAGGAAAGATCTCAATGATCAATTGTGTGTCTATGGGGTGCCCCCTGCCCCCGTATATAAAGGAGCAAGGGAGGGGGTGGCCGGCCTAGGGTTTGGCGCGCCAGGGTGTGGAGTCCTACTAGGTCTCCAAGTCCTAGTAGGAGTCCACCAAGAGGGGAGGAAGGGAGAAGGAATAGGAGGAGTAGGAGAGGTGGCCGGCCCCCTTTTCCCTAGTCCAAATCGGACTAGAGGGGAGGGGGGGCGCAGCAGCCTTTTCCTCTTCCCACTAAAGCCCATCAAGGCCCATTACTTCTCCCGTAATCCCGTAACTCCCCGATACTCCCGAAAATACCCGAATCACTCAGAACCTTTCCGATGTCCGAATATAGTCGTCCAATATATCGATCTTTACGTCTCGACCATTTTGAGACTCCTCGTCATGTCCCCGATCTCATCCGGGACTCCGAACTCCTTCGGTACATCAAAACTCATAAACTCATAATATAACTGTCATCGAAACCTTAAGCGTGCGGACCCTACGGTTCGAGAACAATGTAGACATGACCGAGACACGTCTCCGGTCAATAACCAATAGCGGGACCTGGATGCCCATATTGGCTCCTACATATTCTACGAAGATCTTTATCGGTCAGACCGCATAACAACATACGTCGTTCCCTTTGTCATCGGTATGTTACTTGCCCGAGATTCGATCGTCGGTATCCAATACCTAGTTCAATCTCGTTACCGGCAAGTCTCTTTACTCGTTCCGTAATACATCATCTCACAACTAACACATTAGTTGCAATGCTTGCAAGGCTTATGTGATGTGCATTACCGAGAGGGCCCAGAGATACCTCTCCGACAATCGGAGTGACAAATCCTAATCTCAAAATACGCCAACCCAACATGTACCTTCGGAGACACCTGTAGAGCACCTTTATAATCACCCAGTTACGTTGTGACGTTTGGTAGCACACAAAGTGTTCCTACGGTAAACGGGAGTTGCATAATCTCATAGTTAAAGGAACATGTATAAGTCATGGATAAAAGCAATAGCAACATACTAAACGATCGGGTGCTATGCTAATGGAATGGGTCATGTCAATCAGATCATTCAACTAATGATGTGATCTCGTTAATCAAATAACAACTCTTTGTTCATGGTAGGAAACATAACCATCTTTGATTAATGAGCTAGTCAAGTAGAGGCATACTAGTGACACTCTGTTTGTCTATGTATTCACACATGTATTATGTTTCCAGTTAATACAATTCTAGCATGAATAATAAACATTTATCATGATATAAGGAAATAAATAATAACTTTATTATTGCCTCTAGGGCATATTTCCTTCAGTCTCCCACTTGCACTAGAGTCAATAATCTAGATCACATCACCATGTGATTAACATTAATAGTTCACATCATCATGTGATTAACACCCATAGTTCACATCGCTATGTGACCGACACCCAAAGGGTTTACTAGATTCAGTAATCTAGTTTACATCGCTATGTAATTAACACCCAAAGAGTACTAAGGTGTGATCATGTTTTGCTTGTGAGAGAATCTTAGTCAACGGGTCTGCTACATTCAGATCCGCATGTACTTTGCAAATTTCTATGTCAACAATGCTCTGCATGGAGCTACTCTAGCTAATTGCTCCCACTTTCAATATGTATCCAGATTGAGACTTAGAGTCATCTAGATCAGTGTCAAAACTTGCATCGACGTAACTCTTTACGACGAACCTTTTTGTCACCTCCATAATCGAGAAACATATCCTTATTCCACTAAGGATAATTTTGACCGCCGTCCAGTGATCTACTCCTAGATCACTATTGTACTCCCGTGCCAATCTCAGGGTAGGGTATACAATAGGTCTGGTACACAGCATGGCATACTTTATAGAACCTATGGCCAAAGCATAGGGAATGACTTTCTTTCTCTTTCTATCTTCTGCCGTGGTCGGGCTTTGAGTCTTACTCAATTTCACACCTTGTAACACAGGCAAGAACTCTTTCTTTGACTGTTCCATTTTGAACTACTTCAAAATCTTGTCAAGGTATGTACTCATTGAAAAAACTTATCAAGCGTCCCGATCTATCTCTATAGATCTTGATGCTCGATATGTAAGTAGCTTCCCCGAGGTCTTTCTTTGAAAAACTCTTTTCAAACACTCCTTTATGCTTTGCAGAATAATTCTACATTATTTCCGATCAACAATATGTCATACATATATACTTATCAGAAATGTTGTAGTGCTCCCACTCACTTTCTTGTAAATACATGCTTCACCATAAGTCTGTATAAAACTATATGCTTTGATCAACTTATCAAAGCGTATATTCCAACTCTGAGATGCTTGCACCAGTCCATAGATGGATCGCTGGAGCTTGCTCACTTTATTAGCACCTTTATGGTCGACAAAACCTTCTGGTTGTATCATATACAACTCTCCATTAAGGAATGCAGTTTTGTTTATCCATTTGCCAAATTTCATAAAATGCGGCAATTGCTAACATGATTCAGACAGACTTAAGCATAGATACGAGTGAGAAACTCTCATCATAGTCAATACTTTGAACTTTGTCGAAAAAAACCTTTTTTTTCGACAATTCTAGCTTTGTAGATAGTAACACCACTATCAGTGTCCGTCTTCCTCTTGAAGATCCATTTATTCTTAATTGCTTGCCGATCATCGGGCAAGTCAACCAAAGTCCAAACTTTGTTCTCATACATGGATCATATCTCAGATTTCATGGCCTCCAACCATTTCGCGGAATCTGGGCTCATCATTGCTTCCTCATAGTTTGCAAGTTCGTCATGGTCTAGTAACATGACTTCCAGAACAAGATTACCGTACCACTCTGGTGCGGATCTCACTCTGGTTTACCTACGAGATTCGGTAGTTACTTGATCTGAAGTTACATGATCATCATCATTAGCTTCCTCACTAATTGGTGTAGTACTCACAAGAACAGATTTCTGTGATGAACTACTTTCCAATAAGGGAGAAGGTACAATTACCTTATCAAGTTTTCTACTTTCCTCCCACTCACTTCTTTCGAGAGAAACTCTTTCTCTAGAAAGTTTCCGAACTTAGCAACAAAAGTCTTGCCTTCGGATCTATGATAGAAGGTGTATCCAACAGTTTCCTTTGGATATCCTATGAAGACACATTTCTCTGATTTGGGTTCGAGCTTATCAGGTTGAAGCTTTTTCACATAAGCATCGCAGCCCCAAACTTTAAGAAACGACAGCTTAGGTTTATTGCTAAACCATAGTTCATACGGTGTCGTCTCAACGGATTTAGATGGTGCCCTATTTAATGTGAATGCAGCTGTCTCTAATGCATAATCCCAAAAACGATAGTGGTAAATCAGTAAGAGACATCATGTATCACACTATATCTAATAAAGTGCGTTTATGACGTTCGGACACACCATTATGCTATGGTGTTCCAGGTGGCATTAGTTTGTGAAACAATTTCCACGTTGTTTTAATTGAAGGCCAAACTCGTAACTCAAATATTTGTCTCTGCAATCAGATCGTAGAAACTTAATTTTTCTTGTTACGATGATTCTTCACTTCACTCTGAAATTCTTTGAACGTTTCAAATGTTTCAGACTTGTGTTTCCTTTAAGTAGATATACTTATATCTGCTCAAATCATCTGTGAAGTTCAGATAATAATGATATTTGCCACGAGCCTCAACACTCATCGGACTGCATACATTAGTATGTATTATTTCCAATAAGTCAGTTGCTTGCTCCATTGTTCCGGAGAACGGCGTTTTAGTCATCTTGCCTATGAGTCATGGTTCGCAAGCATCAAGTGATTCATAATCAAGTGATTCCAAAATCCCATCAGCATGGAGTTTCTTCATGCGCTTTACACCAATATGACCCAAACGGCAGTAGCACAAATAAGTTGCACCATCATTATTAACTTTGCATCTTTTGGCTTCAATATTATGAATATGTGTACCACTACGATCGAGATCCAACAAACCATTTTCGTTGGTGTGTATGACCATAGAAGGTTTTATTCATGTAAACGGAACAACAATTATTCTCTAATTTACATGAATAACCGTTTTGCAATAAACATGATCAGATCATATTCATGCTCAACGCAAACACCAAATAACACTTATTTAGTTTCAACACTAATCCCGAAAGTATAGGGAGTGTGTGATCAATCTTGGAACCACTTCCAACACACATCGTCACCTTGCCCTTTAACTAGTCTTTGTTCATTCTGCAACTCCCGTTTCGAGTTACTAATCTTAGCAACTTGAACTAGTACCAAATACTGAGGGGTTGCTATGAACACTAGTAAAGTACACATCAATAACATGTATATCAAATATACTTATGTTCACTTTGCCATCCTTCTTATCTGCCAATAACTTGGGGTAGTTCCGCTTCCAGTGACCAGTCCCTTTGCAGTAGAAGCACTTAGTCTCAGGCTTAGGACCAGACTTGGGCTTTTTCACTTGAGCAGCAACTTGCTTGCCGTTCTTCTTGAAGTTCCCCTTCTTTCCTTTTGCCCTTTTCTTGAAACTAGTGATCTTGTCAACCATCAACACGTGATGTTTTTCTTTGATTTCTACCTTCGCCGATTTTAGCATCGCGAAGAGCTTGGGAATTACTTTTGTCATCCCTTGCATATTATAGTTCATCATGAAGTTCTACTAACTTGGTGATGGTGACTAGAGAATTCTGTCAATCACTATCTTATCTGGAAGATTAACTCCCACTTGATTCAAGCGATTGTAGTACTCAGACAATTTGAGCACATGCTCGCTAGTTGAGCGATTCTCCTCCATCTTTTAGCTATAGAACTTGTTGGAGACTTCATATCTCTCAACTCGGGTATTTGCTTGAAATATTAACTTCAACTCCTGGAACATCTCATATGGTCCATGACGTTCAAAACGTCTTTGAAGTCCTGATTCTAAGCCGTTAAGCATGGTGCACTAAACTATTAATTAGTCATCATATTGAGCTAGCAAAACGTTCATAACATCTGCATCTGCTCCTGCAATAGGTCCGTCACCTAGCGGTGCATCAAGGACGTAATTCTTCTGTGCAGCAATGAGGATAAAGCTCCGATCACGGATCCAATCCGCATCATTGCTACTAACATTTTTTCAACACAATTTTCTCTAGGAACATATCAAAATAAACACAGGGAAGCAATAACGTGAGCTATTGATCTACAACATAGATATGCTAATACTACCAGGACTAAGTTCATGATAAATTAAAGTTCAATTAATCATATTACTAAAGAACTCCCACTTAGATAGACATCTCTCTAATCCTCTAAGTGATCACGTGATCCAAATCAACTAAACCATGTCCGATCATCACGTGAGATGGAGTAGTTTCAATGGTGAACATCACTATGTTGATCATATCTACTATATGATTCACGCTCGACCTTTCGGTCTCCGTGTTCCGAGGTCATATCTTATATGCATAGCTCGTCAAGTATAACCTGAGTATTCTGCATGTGCAACTGTTTTGCACCCGTTGTATTTGAACGTAGAGCCTATCACACCCGATCATCACGTGGTGTCTCAGCACGAAGAACTTTTGCAACGGTGCATACTCAGGGAGAACACTTCTTGATAATTAGTGAGAGATCATCTTATAATGCTACCGTCAATCAAAGCAAGATAAGATGCATAAAAGATAAACATCACATGCAATCAATATAAGTGATATGATATGGCCATCATCATCTCGTGCTTGTGATCTCCATCTTCGAAGCACCGTCATGATCACCATCGTCACCGGCGCGACACCTTGATCTTCATCGCAGCATCGTTGTCGTCTCGCCAATCTTATGCTTCTACGACTATCACTACCCCTTAGTAATAAAGTAAAGCATTACATCGCGATTGCTTTGCATACAATAAAGCGACAACCATATGGCTCCTGCCAGTTGCCGATAACTCGGTTACAAAACATGATCATCTCATACAATAAAATATACCATCATGTCTTGACCAAATCACATCACAACATGCCCTGCAAAAACAAGTTAGACGTCCTCTACTTTGTTTGTTGCAAGTTTTACGTGGCTGCTACGGGCTTAAGTAAGAACCAATCTCACCTACGCATCAAAACCGCAACGATAGTTTGTCAAATAGACTCCGTTTTAACCTTCTCAAGGACCGGGCGTAGCCACACTTGGTTCAACTAAAGTTGGTGAGACAGTCTCCCGCAAGCCATCTGTGTGCAAAGCACGTCGAGGGAACCGGTCTCGCGTAAGCGTACGCGTAAGGTTGGTCCGGGTCGTCTCATCCAACAATACCGCTGAACCAAAGTATGACATGCTGGTAGGCAGTATGACTTGTATCGTCCACAACTCACTTGTGTTCTACTCGTGCAAATAACATCAAACCATAAAAACCTAGGCTCGGATGCCACTGTTGGGGAACGTAGTAATTTCAAAATTTTCCTACGCACACGCAAGATCATGGTGATGCATAGCAACGAGAGGGGAGAGTGTTGTCTACGTACCCTCGTAGACCGAAGCGGAAGCGTTGACACAACGTAGAGGAAGTAGTCGTACGTTCTCCTCGCGATCCAACCGATCACAGCACCGTTACTCCGGCACCTCCGAGTTCTTGGCACACGTTCAGCTCGATGACGATCCCCGGGCTCCGATCCAGCAAAGCGTCGGGGAAGAGTTCCGTCAGCACGACGGCGTGGTGACGATCTTGATGTGTTACCGGCGCAGGGCTTCGCCTAAGCATTGCAACGATATGACCGAGGTGGAATTTGATGGAAGGGGGCACCGCACACGGCTAAGGAAAGATCTCAATGATCAATTGTGTGTCTATGGGGTGCCCCCTGCCCCCGTATATAAAGGAGCAAGGGAGGGGGTGGCCGGCCTAGGGTTTGGCGCGCCAGGGTGTGGAGTCCTACTAGGTCTCCAAGTCCTAGTAGGAGTCCACCAAGAGGGGAGGAAGGGAGAAGGAATAGGAGGAGTAGGAGAGGTGGCCGGCCCCCTTTTCCCTAGTCCAAATCGGACTAGAGGGGAGGGGGGGCGCAGCAGCCTTTTCCTCTTCCCACTAAAGCCCATCAAGGCCCATTACTTCTCCCGTAATCCCGTAACTCCCCGATACTCCCGAAAATACCCGAATCACTCAGAACCTTTCCGATGTCCGAATATAGTCGTCCAATATATCGATCTTTACGTCTCGACCATTTTGAGACTCCTCATCATGTCCCCGATCTCATCCGGGACTCCGAACTCCTTCGGTACATCAAAACTCATAAACTCATAATATAACTGTCATCGAAACCTTAAGCGTGCGGACCCTACGGTTCGAGAACAATGTAGACATGACCGAGACACGTCTCCGGTCAATAACCAATAGCGGGACCTGGATGCCCATATTGGCTCCTACATATTCTACGAAGATCTTTATCGGTCAGACCGCATAACAACATACGTCGTTCCCTTTGTCATCGGTATGTTACTTGCCCGAGATTCGATCGTCGGTATCCAATACCTAGTTCAATCTCGTTACCGGCAAGTCTCTTTACTCGTTCCGTAATACATCATCTCACAACTAACACATTAGTTGCAATGCTTGCAAGGCTTATGTGATGTGCATTACCGAGAGGGCCCAGAGATACCTCTCCGACAATCGGAGTGACAAATCCTAATCTCGAAATACGCCAACCCAACATGTACCTTCGGAGAAACCTGTAGAGCACCTTTATAATCACCCAGTTACGTTGTGACGTTTGGTAGCAGACAAAGTGTTCCTACGGTAAACGGGAGTTGCATAATCTCATAGTTAAAGGAACATGTATAAGTCATGGATAAAAGCAATAGCAACATACTAAACGATCGGGTGCTATGCTAATGGAATGGGTCATGTCAATCAGATCATTCAACTAATGATGTGATCTCGTTAATCAAATAACAACTCTTTGTTCATGGTTAGGAAACATAACCATCTTTGATTAATGAGCTAGTCAAGTAGAGGCATACTAGTGACACTCTGTTTGTCTATGTATTCACACATGTATTATGTTTCCAGTTAATACAATTCTAGCATGAATAATAAACATTTATCATGATATAAGGAAATAAATAATAACTTTATTATTGCCTCTAGGGCATATTTCCTTCAGTGAAGGCTTGCGAGGCCTGCCAGTTCCACGCCAAGCAGATCCATCAGCCGGCGGGAGGCCTGCAGACTATACCCCTTTCATGGTCGTACGCGGTGTGGGGGCTGGACATCCTGGGCCAGTTCCCCTGGGCGCCAGGGGGCTACCGCTACCTCTACGTCGCCGTGGACAAGTTCACCAAGTGGGCTGAAATGGAGGCCGTCCGCACCATCCCCGCGGGCTCCGCGGTTAAGTTCATCAGGGGCATCGCGAGCCGGTTTAGGGTGCCGAACCGCATCATCATAGACAACGGTTCGCAGTTCACCAGTAACCTCTTCAAAACATACTGTGCTAACCTTGGAACGCAGATATGCTACGCTTCAGTGGCGCACCCTCGAAGCAACGGCCAGGCCGAGCGAGCCAACGCAGAGGTCCTGAGGGGCCTCAAGACCAGGACATTCAAGAAGAAGCTGGAGGCCTACGGCAGAGGTTGGTACGATGAGCTTCAGTCCGTGTTGTGGTCCATCCGCACAACCGCGACCAAACCGACTGGGGAGACCCCATTCTTCCTGGCCTACGGGGCCGAAGCGGTCCTCCCTCATGAGGTCAGGCGTCACTCCGCACGGGTCCTGGCGTTCGACGAGGCGCAGCAGGACGCCATGCGAGGGATGGACCTCGTGTTGGCGGAGGAACATCGCCGAGAAGCCGCGCTGCAAGCGGCAAGGTATCAACAAGCCCTGCGGCGATATCATTGCCGCAACGTCCGCCCCAGAACTCTCGAGGTAGGAGACTTCGTGCTCAGGCGGGTTCTCTCCAGGGAGGGACTGCACAAGCTCTCTCCCATGTGGGAGGGCCCGTTCAAGGTTGTTCATGTTTCCAGGCCTGGCTCCGCGCGCTTGGAGACTCAGGAGGGGGAGCCGGTCGAGAACGCATGGAACATCCAGCACCTCCAGAGGTTCTACCCCTAAAAGGCCCAGAGCCTGTGAAGAAGGCGAACGCCTGTGAAGATTATCCTTTTTGGAAAAGGCCCAGAGCCTGTGAAGAAGGCGAGCGCCTGTGAAGATTATCCTTTTTGGAAAAGGCCCAGAGCCTGTGAACAAGGCGAACGCCTGTGAAGATTATCCTTTTTGGAAAAGGCCCAGAGCCTGTGAAGAAGGCAAACGCCTGTGAAGATTATCCTTTTTGGAAAAGGCCCAGAGCCTGTGAAGAAGGCGAATGCCTGTGAAGCTGTCGCGTTTTGGAAAAGGCCCAGAGCCTATGAAGAAGGCGAGTGCCTGTGAAGTTGTCACATTTTGGAAAAGGCCCAGAGCCTGTGAAGAGGGCAAATGCCCGTGAAGCTTGCTTTCCTCAAGAAAGGCCCGGAGCCTGTGAAGAAGGCCAACGCCTGTGAAGCTCGTCGCCCGTGACACTCTCACGTAATAATGAGTTGGGGCTGTACACGCCCTGGAGTCTCAGGAGCGCCGGCCTCAGGCCCCGGGGTTCCCTCCCACGCCCAGTGGCAGCACTTAGCTCCGCGCTGGTGAGAAGATGTCGAAGACTAGATTAGGTGCCCGACGCGGCTTTTTCATTAGCTTTCCGCAGTTGGCTTGTTCATTCTCATTCGAAGTTTTGTTGAAGCTGTTACCGTCTTTGATTTATGGTTCTTCGACTTTTCACTCTCCTGCCCCGGTTTCTCTTACGCAAGGCCTCGCGAGGGGGCAGCCAAGCACCCTCGTGAGAGTTTCATTCCTAGCCGTTCAAAGGTTTCGCGACCTGGGTCCACTACAGGAGCACCCCTCCAGTCCGTGCCCCACGGGCACCGCAACGCGAACACGGGGCCTCGGTCGGTCGCCCCCACATGACTGGGGCCGGGAACTATCTACGCGCGGGCACGTAGCCGGAAGGTACGATAACGGAAGCGAAACGATGATTAACAGGAATAACCCAAACACGCCCCCATGGGGCTCCACGTTACTGCCTTTTGCGCAGGAGAAAGGAAAAAAGGAAGAGCTAATCTGGCGCGGCTCGCCTCACACCGGCCTGCAGGGAAGACTCGAGCTGCCTCTGGGGCTCAGGCAGACTCCCTCTCACGCTTCACCGGGGCGCGACGATGCGCAGACGTGCTACCACCTCCCAAGCAGGTATGTCGGCGTGGAGGCTGACTGCGGCCACCGCTAGAAGAGTCGCTTGAAGAAGAACCGATGAAGCTTGGGGAGCCCTGAGCGCCGCCAACCACGCGGACGCTGTCCTCTCCGTCGTCGCCGGGGCTGGGTCCCCGGCCGCGGTCGTCGTCCTCAGGGCAGCACCTAGCGCGGCGACCATCTTCCCCAAACACAGTCACGTAGAGGGAGGCATCGCCATCAAACTTGAAGTGCAGGGTGCACGGACGCTCCAGGCCACGAGCGGGGGCAAACGCCTGCCAACCGTGGGTCAAGGCCAGGCTCCCGGCTGCGGAGACCTCCAGTGAAGCCCATGAGGCCTGGCTGCAGCAGCCGTCCGCCTGAAGCCAGAGGCCGCCCGGGGCGCCGGCCAGGAGCTCACCAAGGAGGAAGCGAGGAAGTTGAAGTCGGGCGCTAGTCGGCTCCGCCGACCACACAACGAACTCTGGCAGCACCTCAGCAACGCGAAAGCGCGGCCTGGGGAACGCACGACCAAAGCGCGCCCCCCGGCCGCAGCAGCCCGCCCATCACCACGCTGGAAACCATCTCCACGGCCGCGGGAAGCTGCCGTGGTGGCCACAGGATGTTTGCGAGGGCGCCCTCGGCCGTGCTTGGGCGGGGGAGAGGCAGGCTCAACCTGGGGAGCCTTTCCCTTATCTGTGGCTGAGAACCTCCTCGACGGAGCCATCGCTGCAAGACGGAGCAAGGACCGGGAAGAAGGAGAAGCAAGAAGAGATGGACAGGAAGGGCGCGTGCCGTTCCGTACTTATAGCCGGCGAAGGCCAACCGTCAGCCTCCACGACAGCAGGTAATCATAACCCGCTTTGCATGCAGGGATTTGTCCAATCCGCGCAGTTGCTGAGGCATCGTGGGGAAGTGGAGACACCCACATCCAATCAACCGCCACGCGGCGCCCAAGGCCGCAGGCTGTTAGGGCCCGCGGCGCTTCGCCTTTGCCCTTTCGCCTCTCTGCACGGCCAACTCCGGGCGCGCCTTGGGCCCGAGGGCTACTGTCGGCGTTCTGGGAACGGGGGTCCCCAGACTTGCCTGCCTGCGGCCTGCGGCATGGCTCAAAGGGGGGCCCAGCACGGCCCATCTTCATCAACACAAACCCAAGACCCTCGCGAGGAGCCAAGCCTCGCGGGGCGGACGACACGGAGCTTACTCAGGCACAGCCTCATCAGGCTGGCTCACGAGGAGGCGGAGAGATCAAGGCGGGGTACCTCACGAGGTGCCCGTGACGCAAGCCATGACGACCAAGGGCGCCAGGCGGGCGCCAGCCCGCGCAGTGTCCCCCTTTCCTCTTTGGTGCAAAGGGAGCAAGCGCAGGCGACAACATCGAGCAAAGGCACCCATTTCGGTGCAACGAGACCAAGACCAGTCCAACGGCGGGAAGGAAGTCATTGTGGAGCCCAAGCAAGCGTCACCACCAGAGCCTTTGGCAGGCGAGGACCAACTTTAGTCAGGATAAGCGTACCAGATGTTCCCCTTCAAAATGGCCAATTGTTGGCGCCCTTCCCGCTCAATATTTGGGAAGAGGCCCAGGGCCTTTGCCTATAAATAGGACTAGCCACCCCCAGGGTAGAGGCATCTAGAACCTGAATTGACACCCAGAGGCATCAAGAAAAGGAGAAGAGAAAAGAGAGAGAGAAGGGTGACTGAACTCCTCCAAGCAGTTCATCCTACCGGCCAAGAACAGACCCTCGCGAGGTTGTTCTTCCTTGTATTGCTCGTCATTATCAGCCCAAGAGGCAATCCACCACACCACAAACTAGAGTACGGTATTACACCACAATGGTGGCCCGAACTAGTATAAACCCTGTGTCTCTCGTGTTGTTCTTTCCATAGCTTAGATCTTTGTGTGGCGGTGGGGACCAGGTAGGTAGAAGGCGTAATCTCCACGCGCACCCCAGTGTTCGAACCTCAAGGGTCTGCTGGAACCCGAAATCCGACAGCGCTCTACGCTGACAGGTCCCAGTCCCCACGCAGGCTTCAGCCGTCGCTGGTATGCCAGGTCGCGATGCCGTGGTCAAGGCCAGGAGGTGAGCGGCCCGAGGTCCGGTAAGAGCCCCCGAGTCGCGATGCTCGGGAGGTCCCCTTTAGCGCTCAAGCAGCCCTCGCTGGCGAGAAAGGAAAGCAGCGTCGCCGTGACAGAGCTGCACTGGGCGAGGGTTTGGCGTTGCGTTGGTCTAGCTCCTGTAAGTTCGTGACTTATCTTGTGCGTTTGGTGTAGTTCCTTGACGAGGAACCCGGCCCAAGAGGTGGTAGCCGAGACACTGCTGGGTTAGGTCCTCGCGAGCTTCTTCCCACTCCCCCGCACTTTCCTTAGTGCTCTACGTCCTCAGGTCCCGGCCCTCGAGCGAGCTCAGCCGCCGCTGGTATGACAGGTCGCGATTCCGTGGGTCAAGGCCAGGGGGCGAGGGCTGGAGAGCCAGTAAGAGCCCATGAGTCGCGATGCTCAGGTGCCCCCCTTTTAACGTGCAAGCAGTCCGTGCCGGAGAGAGAGAGAGCCCGTGATGTCCCCAACATTGCTTCTGGAGTGGGTCTTGCACATTAATAATAAGGAGAGACAAGGCCTATCGTTACGGTTGCCAGCCAACCTTTGGTTGATCCGAGGGAGAGATTAGGGCACTAAGGGCCTGGTGAGGTGGCGCCTTGCGGGGCTACCGCGGCCAGAGCTCGACCACTCAGATTTATCGGCGTTGCAGGGACGGACCCGTGCGCAAATGCCGTGCCTGAGCGAGCGGCTCCATAGATAGTCGTCAATCAAGCAGGCGATTAGGTCGAGTATGTTAAGCACACAGGAGGAAATCCAATTTAAGGTAGATGCAGGAAAAGCAACTGCTACTGGGTCAGACCCGAGCAGCTTGGGGATGACGCAGCTCGAGGGACGCCCCCAACAAGGTAAGTAAAGAGCATAAGCAAAACGGATACATGCCTCGAGGATGGACCCACGCGGCCTGGGAATGATGCAGCCCTGTGGGCGCTCCCAGCTAAAAGCGGAACTTAGAAAGATGTCACCTGATGCTGTCGGAGATGAAGCGATGTTGAAGAAGCGGGCGATGTGCGGTGAAGACGCCGGTCCTCACGAGCCCCCAGGCACAGGGGCCTCGGGAGGCTCCGGGGACACAGGTGGGTCCTCGAGGGCCATCTCCATCTCTACCAGGACCGCATAGTGCCTGACCTCCTGAGCCTCCAGAATGCTCCTCAGTAGGCGCTGATGAGCGGCGACTGCGTTCGGCAGGCCGAAGGGCATGCGGACGTAGCTGTGAGGTGGCCCCTCACAGCGCCCCACGCGCGAAGGCCAGAGGCACTCCTGAGATGCGGCTCGGTTGAGCCCTGGTACGTCGATGCAGACACACAGCCCACCATCCTCGCCTGGATGTGAGGCTGCGGTGGGCAAGCGGCGGCTGCCATGCATGACTCTCGAATCTTGTAGCTCCTGGGTGTTTCTTGCGATGAACTCCTGAGGGTTTGGTCTTCCTTGACTTGTACTTTCCTAAGGGAAATGTGCCCGAGCACCTCCCTCGCGACCTTGGCAAAGTCGATGGCTCTCCAAGAAAGAGCCCCCGAGCCCTGCCCGAGGAGGGCGCCGGGCGTGCCTTCCTATGCGTGAGAGGGTGGCGCCCCCTGATCGGGCGCGAAACCTAACGCAACACCTCCGGAGGCACCTGCATCCTTTTGGCTTGGGCCAGGCGAAGCCTTCTTCTTCTTGAGGGTTGCCGCGGGAAGTCTCCCGCTCCTGTGATCTGGGTCTTCAATTGCTGCGGCTTGGAACGCGCGCTCAAGCGAACTCACTGCGTCCCTTTCTTCACAGGGTACGGTAATGACTCCACCGCTTCCCGGCATCTTGTGGACATTGTAACCATGGTGAGTCACTGCCATGAACTTGGCCAGAACTGGGTACTCGAGGATGGCGTTGTACGGCAGGCGAATGTGAGGGACGTCGAAGTCGATGAGCTTGGTGCGGTAGTTGTTGCGCTGTCCGAAGGTGACTGGAAGGCGAATCTGCCCAATTGGAACAGCGGAACCATCGGTGACTCCTGAGAAATGCTTGGTCGGCTGAAGCTGATCATATGGCACTTGGAGATTGTCAAACGTCTCGACGGACAAGATGTTGAGTCCTGCACCGCCATCGATGAGGGTCCTGGTGACCTGCACATCTCTGATGACTAAGGAGCAAAGCATCGGGAGGACTCCGGCCGTTGCCGCGCACTTGAGCTGATCTGCCGAACTGAACGTGATAGCGCACGTAGACCACCTGAGAGGGCGCGCGACCTCAAGCTTGGGGAGGACTGCATTCACCTCGCGAGCAAACTGCTTGAAGATGCGTTGTGAGGCTGGTGCTTGGGCGCCACCCAAGATGCAAGCGATTGCGCGCGGCTCCTGGAAGCCCCCAGCCCCATCATCTTGATGTTGGTCTTCATTCCTCCTTGGTGGTGGCGGCAGAGCAGGGAGACCTGCGTTGCCGTGTGGGCGATCCTCACGAGGTTGATCCCTCCAACCTCCCTCGTGAGGCTGGTCCTACCAGCGATCCTCGCAAGGTCGGTCATGCCACCCTTGGCGAGGGCCATGGTCTTCCCATCGTCCTCCACATCTTCCTCCTCCTCGGCCATAGCCCCTCTCGTTGCGCTCGGGGCGTCGGCCAATTCGCCCATCTCGCACAGCTCTGAGCTCTTGACATTCGTTGGTGTTGTGGGTGTGGAGGTCATGGTACACGCAGTACCGGCTGCCCTTGGATGACTCAGGCTGATCCCTGCCTCGCTTGGTGTCTCATTCTGCTGCAAGCACGGCAGCCCCCTTGCACTTCACGTCCTTGGCCTTGAGCTTCTTCTCTTTTGGGTTGGCTGCCGGGAGCTCGAGGAGGGAGAGGCGCCCTTCCTCAGCCCTGGCGCACTTGGTCGCCAAGTTGAACAGCTCCAGGGATGTGCACAAGTCTTCATGGATTGCTAGCTCTTCATCTTGATGTCGCGCACGCCGTCGGAGAAGGCTGAGATGATGGCTTCCTCAGTCACCTTGGGGATCTTGAGGCGAGCGTAGTTGAAGCACAGGATGTACTTCTGCAGGGTTTCCCCTGGCTGTTGCTTGATGCGGCGCGGGTTACCCACAGCTGGAGCCAGGTTCAGGAGCCAGGTGCGGGCGCCGTCTTTGAGCGCCATGGGAAACTAGTTCGCCATGACCTTTTTGTCTCCGTTGGCGGCTTCGATGCCCAGCTCGTAGAGCTGCAGGAACTCCGCGGGGTCCGCCGTGCCATCGTAGCAAGGAGGGAGGTCAGGCTTGAACTTGCCTGGCCATGTGACACCGCGCAACTCGGGGGTGAAGGCGAGGCAGCTTGCTGTGGCCACCGGCGCCCTTTGCTGGTGCTGGGCTTGCTCCTGGGGATTACCACGCGCCACCGCTTGGAGCAGCTCGGGGTCTTGTCGTGGAGGCGCAGGGACGCGGTCCTGGTGCGCTGGCGTTGGGAGCGCGCGAGCACCTTCTCGGGGACGTGGGATCTCTTGGCAGCTCCCTTCTTGCTGTGTTGGCGCCGGACGTGGAGGGTCTCACCCTGGGGCTGCACGCCGTGGAGACAGGACGCCTTCTTGGGGTGGAGGTGGCGGAGGCGCCTCCTGACCCTCGCCCCCTGCGCGAAACGGAGGGCAAGGTAGCAAGAGGGACGACAAGGGGGACCCCCCTGGGGCACTGACGAGCTCGGTGATGCGGGCGAGCCAGTCCTCGTAGAGGTCGTCGACGGGGCGGTAGTGCAGGAGCTCTCTTGGCAGGAGCAGCGAGGCGTGCGCATCCATGGGGGCGCGACTGGCGTGGGACGACGAACCAGCTGGAGTCAGCGACGGGGTGGCGGTGCGGCCATCCCGCCGCACCGAAGGATGCTGGGACGAGGCCTGCTGCTCGTTCCCCGCCGGACCGGTGGCGGCGTTGGCGGCAGGCGACGGGGAACGACGAGGGGGGCCGACGGGCGCCGTCTGGGCGACGCAGGTGGCGCGAGCAGCCCGGCGCTCGGCGCGAGCCCGACGAGCGTCCGCCATGGACACGCGGAAGATCACACACGAACAGCGGAAGAAAGATTCCGGCGCACCCCTACCTGGCGCGCCGAATGTCGGATTTCGGGTTCCGGCAGACCCTTGAGGTTCGAACAGTGGGGTGCGCGCGGAGATCTCTCCCCTACCGATCTACGTCCGATCTCCTCGTGCGAACGAAGCTGGAAACGATGAACAACACAAAGGACACGAGATTTATACTGGTTCGGGCCACCATTGTGGTGTAATACCCTACTCAAGTGTGTGGTGTGGTGGATTGCCTCCGGGGCTGATGATGAACAGTACCAGGGAAGAACAGCCTCGTGAGAGGTTTTCTTGAGCTGGTGCGGTGTGTTCTACCTTGTCTCTCTCCTCTTCCTCTAGCTTACTTCTCCATTCCGAAACCTTCCTCTACTCTGTGGTGGCTAGCTCTATTTATAGAGACACTGGGCCTCTCCCCAAAATAATGAGCGGGAAGGGCGCCAACAACTGGCCATTTCGAAGGGGAACATCTAGTACAAGTTATCCTGACCAAAGGTGGTCTTCGGCTACCAAAAGCACTGGTGATGACGCCGTCTTGGGCTCCACGGTGACCTCCATCCTGCCGTCCGGCTGGTCTTGGTCTCGTTGCACCAGAATGGTAACCTTTGCCTGTGCTTGCCTCCTTTGCACCGAAAGGGAAACAAGGACACTGCGCAGGCCGGCGCCCGCCTGGAGCCCGCCTGGTCTTGTGTCAGGACCCCGATTCCAAGTCACATCGATCTAGCCGGTAACACCTCATATCACTTTGCGGCCTCACGCACGGTATTCCACGGGTGTCGCCTTACCATGGCCCGGGACCGTTTGCGCCTTTTGGCTCACGTATATGATAGTGTCGCTAGCCCCCATATGACAGAGAACCCGGGCCGACATGGCTAGTCGTGAACCCAAAGCGGCACTAACCCATGGGGACAGGCATACATGAATCAACTTCGAGCATGTCGGTCAGCAGCGTGCGAATCCGTGCTGTAGCACTGGGCTAACAGGACTCCGGTAACCCGGGCTGTAGCAGGCTAGGCAGGACTCCGGAAGTCTCCGTGTGACATTTTCCCGAAGGGACAGACACAGGAACAAAGTGAAACACATGCCGGCCAGTCAAGTGTCCTAAGCTGTAGTGCTGGGCTAGCAGGACTCCGGTGAACCGGGCTGTAGCAGACTACTATGGATCAAGGAGGCACTAGACTACATTTCCCCATAAGAGAGGCTGCCAAGGATAAACAACTAGATTGTCGGATCCCACACATAGCAAGCATTTCAATCATACACACAATATACTCGATATGTGTAAATACAACATGGAATCACAACATAACTCTACGACTCAAAGTATTTATTCATTAGGCTCCGAAGAGCCAGATATCACAAACATGGGTCTCATGACCCAACATTCAGAGCATACAAGTCAAAGCACATGCGGAAGCTTAACATGTCTGAGTACAGACATCTACAAATGGAAAAGGCTGAGGAGCCTGACTATCTACCAGATCCTGCCGAGGGCACAAGATCGTAGCTGAGGTAACAAGCTAAACGTCGAAGTCCACACGAAACTACTAGCGAGACTGAAGTCTCTCTGCAAAACATAAAATAGGCAAACGTGAGTACAAATGTACCCAGCAAGACTTACATCAGAACTAACTACATATGCATCGGTATCAATAAAGGGGGTAGTGGAGTTTAACTGCAGCAAGCCAGCTTTGACTCACTGGCTAACCTGAACTACTACTGCAAGTAACTCTTCTGAGGTGGCGCACACGAGTCCACATATTCACCAATCAATACACCACTATGGATCCGCTCCCGTCTTCCTACGAGAACGCCATCCATAGCACTCACGCTTATCTTGTGCATTTTCGAGTATCCGCTTTCACTTGTCTATGAATTGTTATAGCCAACCCAGAAGTCCATTACCGCGGACACGACTATTCGAATAGATCATTTATAAACCTGCAGGGGTGTACTTCTTCACACATGTTTCCACCACTTAGCGTCTGCACACGACATGTTCTCGACAGACTTCAAGCGAAAGCCGACGTGGGTGTAGACCACAACCTAACTAACCACACAAGTCTCTAGTCCAGGTTTATCTCCTCTTCGGGTTCCATCCGCGAGGAGATCCGGCCGGAGTTTCGCTCACAGCCCCAAACGATGTGTGCAGGGTTCCCGGGACACCAAACGGGCGCCCGGTACACCGTGCCACGTGCCTACCGCAACACAGCCCACCCCTATGGTCAGCGTTGTGTGCGGCCCCCCAACATACTACAAACACCAGAAACTACTTGCAACTCCTGGACAGAGGACGAGAGGGGTCAGTAAGTCGAGTGGGGTCATATTTTAGGGCCCAACGTGTGGTAGTAGCTGTTTCATGGATCACAAACACAGAACTCAGTTCCTGAGGACGGTTTCAATGAGACAACCCACCATGTACTCCTACATGGCCTCTCACCGCTACCTTTACCAAATCGTGTTCACACACTTAGCTCACACACAGTAGGACATGTTCATCACCATACCAATTCATCCCCGATGAATCAGACCTGACACGACTCTAAGCAATAGCAGGCACAACAAACAAGCATGAATGAGTAGGCACATCAGGGTTCAAACAACTCCTACTCATGCTAGTGGGTTTCATCTATTTACTATGGCAATGACAGGTCATGCAGAGGATAAGGATTTCAACTACCGCAGCAAGTAACAGATAAATCGTTGTTGTCCTAATGCAATAAAGTAGAGCAGGAGCGAGAGAGTGGGGTTGTATCGGAATGAACAAGGGGGTTATGCTTGCCTGGCACTCCTGAAGATAATATAGCTCTTCATCGGTGTCATCGAACTCATCGTCGGAACCACGTCTATCGAGAGGGGACAAACACCGGCAACAGGGAAAGAACACACATTCAATGCAATGCACAATATGATGCATGATCATGACATGGCAATATGCTTGTGTTTGAGCTAATGCAACTAGAAACCATATTAAATGAAGTTGGTTTGAACCCAAGGTTCAAATTCGAACTCCACATGTGGTTATTTAAATGCCATTAACATGTTTTCAGTTATGCAGCAGGCATAACTTAGTTTGTCATGCATGAAAATGGTACAGATGGATAGATTGCATTTTTTGATAATTTTTCATATATAAATTATTTCATTTGGAGTTACGGTTAATTTTCTATGATTTTTCGAAGTTTTGGCTATTTCTGGAATTTCCTGAATTGTTTTAAATCTAGAAAATTAATAACTACGTCAGCATTGCGTCACTGCGACATCAGCAGGTCAACTGCAGCTGACCAGGTCAAACCTGACCAGTGGGGTCCACTGGTCAGTCACACTGCGCTGTCTGGGTCATCGACAGGTGGGGTCAGGTCAGCAGCCACGTCAGCAAGTCAACGCTGACGTGTGGGGTCGGTCAACAGATGACGTGGCCAGGTCAAACTGACCGGTGGGGCCCGTGGGGGTTAATTTAATCTAAACGCAAATAAAATCCGGTTAGTTAGGGCGTGGGGCCCAGCGGTCAGTGGGTCAGGGGGATTAGTTAGGGCGTCATTAGCCTAAACTAATCTGCCACGTCGGCTAAACGGCGATTAGCCGCCGGTGCTAAGCAGAACGCGACGGTGCTCCTCGTCCGGCCATCTCCGGCGACGAGAGCTCGCGCGGCTAGGCTCTACGGATGCAGCGCGTCGAGGCGCATCGGATGGTGGCCGTGGGCGGTGGCGGGGTGGCCGGAATCCTCGTCGGTGTCGACCGTGGCAGCTGCCGGAGCTCGGGTGAGCTCGGGGTCGAGGCTATAATGGTCGTGGTGATGCGGGGTTGGCACCTATGGCTTCTACGCGGTGCGGCGAGTACGTTGAACGCATGCCCGGGACCAAATGGTCACCGGAGTGTCGCCGGCGTCGAGCTCGTGCGGCGGTGAGTTTTGGCCTTGGCGGAACGGCGGCTAGAGGACGGGAAGGACGCAGGAAAGAGAGGGGAAATGCGGCGGAGCTCACTGGGAGGTCATTGAGCAGCTCATCGTGCTTGGGGACGGCTCGGAGGCGACGAAACCACGACGGCGATCTCGGATGCCCAGGAGGAAGACAAGGGCGAAGGCGGCTCCACAGGGCGTCCGTGCTCGCTTGGCTCGTCGGAGACGAGGATGAAGACGCTGCGGAGCCTCTGGACATGGCGGAAGGGTGAGGAGGTGGCTCTAGGCACGGCAGCAGCGAACGATGGCGGCGGTCGCTTTCGGGTGCGTGCGGGAGAGAGAACAGAGGAGGGGGATGAGCTCGAGGGAGTGAGCAAGATTGACCAGGGGGCTGCATGGCGTCGTGGAGGTGTCCAGGCCCTCGGCGGCAAGTAGGAGGAGGCGTGCGGTGGCCGTGCGCGCGTCGGGCACGCGCTCATCCTCCTGGCAGAGGAGGAAGACGACAGGGGGAGGCGGTGGTGGGCTAGGCTGGCCACAGTGCTGGGCCACGCAGGTGGCTGCAGGTGGGCTGGCAGGTAAGGCCAGATGGGTTTTTTCCTCTCTCTCTCTCTCTCTGTTTTTTTCTAATTCTGCTTTGTTTTCTATTTTGCAGGTTGGTTTTGAATTTGGTTTTGAAACCAAATCATTTTCTAAGCTTCTGTAAATTGTTGTATGGACTAGTGACATTAATATAAAGCCCCACAACAATTTCCAGAATTATTGGATCGTATTTGAAATATATTAAATATAAATCCAATGCAAATAATTATTGAATTATTTCCAAATGCCCAAAATAAATATTTATGAGCTCCCGAAAATATTGGTTTGAATTTTAGCTGTGGCCAATATTTTCAAAGAGTAACATGAACATTTTCTTGGAACTATTTGAAGCAATTTTTATCTTGGTCTTTTTTCAGAAATGATTTCTGAGGCTTTCACATGTCCCCATTTCAAATTCATTGAAATTTAAACATGATGCACACATGACTAGCTAGTCTAGGTCATACCAGAAATAGGGATGTGACAACTCACCCCTACTAAACAAGAATCTCGTCCCGAGATTCAAGCGTAGGGTAAGATGGAGGGGGGGACACAAACTATCATAAACTTCAGGATCCATCTTGCACTTCATAGGAACGTTGATTCGGTTACCATCATTGACTCGATGTCTTGCTCTGAGAACTCCAACTAACATGACCAGAGAGGAAAGGAAAAACTCTAGAAGAATCGATCTTCTCGAAGATCAAACAACTCAGGACCAACTCATGGGATGAGACATTGAAACATCTCTTGAGCTGAGACACAAGACAAACATTTGGAATGAGGAAAAGGTAGCAGATGACAAAGGTCCAATTTGGTAGGCAACATCTTCACGTTGGAGTAGGATGGTGCATGGTTTCAAAACAGCGGGGAGATAATTGCCATGATTCCATAGCGGGACACCTGGGGGAAGGTGACTCAGGGAACTATTCCCTTAAGTGGCAAAAAGAATTACTTTTGATTCAAAGATCATTGCAACTCTCTATACCATCCCAAGGCAATCACACACGATCGTTTGAACGAATCCGAAAGAATGGCATACTCACACCAGAATGGATGATGTGGACTACCTTGTTGAAGACAAAGCAATGGATGATTCTTACCTTGTCATCGGAAATGGATGGGACCCATGGTTGGACCACTTTTGGAGATGATCCTGACCAGAGGTTACCGAGAAGGATAGTCCATGGTAGAATGGCACAATGGTGGCGCAGGCTGGGAACAAAATGCAAATGCTGGGAATGATTCTGGTAACTGGGAGATAACTCAACAGTCGAGAGCAATTCTACCATTTGAATGGTTATAGCATAATCGAGGAATACTAATAGCACAAGAATCCCTAAGGAACAACTTCTAAAATAAGTCGCACAAGATCCTCACGGAGAAGATGGTGAAATTGACCAGTCAAGATGCTACAATAATAGATCTTCCGGCTAGGTGTGTCGGCCAGAACATCAACCTTGTCCGGGCCTACATAATAGATCTTGGAAAAAGTTCCAACCATCATATCCGCCTAAGATTTGGATATGATTGGTAACAGAATATTTCAGACAGCAGGTCTGGAAAGGAAAATGAAAGTTTGCAACAGAAATCGATGAGATGGCGTTGCGAGATTCTCGGGAAAAGAACTACGATAGCAAGCTCCAAAACATGGGCGGGTTCCGCTACAAACATGTGAACACGCTGTCCCAGACAAGCATGACCACATGGTAGTCTTACAATGAAACACTACCGAGTTCTGGTTGGGAACTATAAACGAGGATATTGAAGTCCTTGCATAAGGCATGCTCTTAAGAAGGAACTTCTTCTCCTTGAACAAATCAATCAGTGGCTTGGTGTGCTAGGGATTCATATAGAATGAAGGTTGCAAGTCTCCAGACCATAGAATACTTCGCACGTATGCATGACTGACTTGGGATGATTCCACAGGAAGCGAAACAAACTTTCTCAAATTCACGGCAGCAACTTGCTTCAAATGCACGTGAACTAGAGGAAGTCACTTCTTAAACCAAACATATACCTCATGAGCAGAACATGAAGGCAATGCTTACAAAGTTTCCAACACTAGGTTGATGTTCAACATGAATCATGGGGGGGAGACAAAGATGTAATGATGTATGCTCGAGGGATCAACCACGAGTAAGACAACATTACGAACATCGTTGGCTCTGATTTGACTTGACGATAGCCCATACTCAAGTCAAAGTTTTGTCAAGGCAATAGATCCAACAATTGATCAAGAGGACCAATCGATGAAGATATCACCTTTGTTCAGCACACACACACACAAAAGGATATCCCTTAACATGAACTAAGTCAGACAAGCTTCTATCTTCCAACTTTCCAAGTTGTTGTCTAGCTCAACCAACTAGCTCAGGGATATCCAACACAGATTCTTAGAGAAGGGGTGATTTATAAGGAAACCAACTTGATCACAAACTCAACATAGCGGTAAGGTAACAACCAGGTAATACTTCCGAGAGGATCTTCGAAAAATCACGAACCACCGATATGTTACTAAGCTCAAGAACAATCTTGCTTTTGAGAGCAAGACGATATGGACAAATAAGCAAGGGGTTGAATAATCCTAACTCATTGATCGAGGAGTGCACCGGAAATAAGGACTAGATAGCACGATCAATCTTAGGATGATGGTTTAATAACCAACACGCTAAGAATGAGAATATTGTCCATTTACTACCAAGCAATGAGTTGCTCGGAGTATTGATTTCACACATCACAATTCACTTGTCGGCATTCCGGTTGCAATAACACGGAGACCGAGGAATGAATGACAATGGTGAGAAGTATCACTCTATCAGGAATTCATAAGAGGTTGTGCAATTCCTATGATATTCCTGACATAAAGAGGGCAACACTCCAAGGTAGAACAGAACAAAAGCTGGCTTGGCAATTTGATCTGCGGAATACAACTGTTTTGACCCAACCCTAGATATGGATGGGGTACTGGAGTTTGTTTCTCCTAGTCATTCCGGAATAGAATGGCTTGACGGACCACAAGAATAAAAGGCATCGATGAACACAAATGCACACATACTCTGCCACGCACCTTCTATTCTCCTGCAGTTGCTCCGGATCGTCAGCATGAGGAATATGCCATTGCCATCGTCGAGCCTGCCCCTCTGCCTAAAGAAGTTGGGCTCTTCAGAAACATGGTTAGTGATTTTGTTGTTAACAATCTTGGTCGTGCTGTTCTTGATGCTCAACCGTGGATCCAAGGAGTGGGTCTTCTCCGCTTTCGCTGTCCTCTTGCTCGGCAGGCTCTAGTTGATCACCCCCCGTTTGAGCTAGATAATAACAGATTTGTGAGATTTGTGCCGCATGATGAAGGAATCAATTTCAGAGCTGTTCAGGGTTATCGTAGGGGTTGGGTTATGATTGTTGGGATACCTCTGGACTATCGGCGAACTCAATACATTGCCGATGCAATCAGTACCTTTGGCCGTTTCCACCACTGGCATCAGGACGATCCGTTACTTGTTCGTACTCTGGCGTACGTCTCTTTCCCGGCAACGACATTGGTGCCGCGGGATGTGGTCTATCGGGAGTTTGCAGATTTTGGTGGTTCTCGGATTTCATGGTCTGCTCCAATCTACATCTTCTCTGCTGACTTTGCTGACATCTTGCCACCTGACGAGGACCCGATGCCCTTTGATGGCAATCCTCATCCTCTCCCTGGGCATCTGCAGTTCCATAATCACAACTGGGTTATGCCTGAATTTCCTAAGATTGGTTGGGATGAGTTGCCTCCACCTCCGCAGGAGCATGAGCCTCAAATTCATGCGGATCCACAGGACCTTAATGCACCACAGGAGGTAATTGAGGAAAATCAAGTGGATGGGAACCTGTCTCAGGAATCTATTGTTCTGGAAGTATCAAATGATTCTGTTAATGATCTGCAGCCCGAAGAGCAATTTGCGGTTCTGCAGCATCCGGTTCAGCCCCCTCTCAATGTTGGGCGAGTTATAACTGTCTTTGGTCCTGTGATCCCGCCTGAGATGCAGTGGCAGCGTTCCTTCTGCAAGTTTAAGCCAGCCATCTTTTCTGCTGAAATTCCAAAGTGTGTGTTCAAGACTAACCTGTGCTCTCTGCTTCTGTCCAAGAGCTCTTGGGAGGTTTGCTTCAATGGGAATGATGTCAGCTTGTCTTTGATGCCGGCACCTGGACCAACTCCACGCTGTCCTCGTCAAATAGCTCCAGTTAAAAGGCCTGTTGCTCGCGCTTTGTGTTTTGATGGCTTTGATGATCTCTCTGAGCCTGTCAGTGAATCCTTTCAGTTCTCTGCAATGCCAGAGGTCAGAAACAAACGTGGTCATAAGCCCAAGACTGTTAAGGCCACTAAGGTTGTGGTGGACTCTGAGGTACGCCGTAGTGCATGCTTAAGTGCACTCCGGGATGGTTATCATAAATCTTCAAGCAGAGGCCCCAATCAAGGCATCAACCAGCTCTCTTTCAAGAAGCGCCGAACTAGCTCAGCACAGCCAGAGGAAGAGCTGTCAGTACCTCCACCAACGCCAATTTCTGTTCTTCAGCGCATTGGAGCTCGTCTGCGAATTGCACCTGAGAAGATCTCCAAGGACAAGCTTTAGGCTGGTCCTGCTACACCCACCAGCAGCAAGGGTTCCGATGTCTAGTTTCACTAAATGGCTCAATGGTTCATAGCGCACATTTTCAAACGTCATTTATCTGTTCTTCAGTTCCCTGTTTAGGTTATCTGCTCCCTGTTTTGTGGATCGGTGTATGTCATTGCATGATCTACTGTTATCTATGCTTTTTATTTTGGTTTGTAATGAATCAGACAAGGTTTAAAGATTGGAAGGTGTTATGTTGGAATGTGCGTGGTCTTAATTCTGAAGCGCGACAATTAGCAGTTAAGCAGAAAATTGACGAAAGTGGTTGTTCGGTTATCTGTCTGCAAGAAACGAAATGCATGAATATTGATCATAGGTTCATTAGGAAGTTTTGTCCACGGCGATTTGATAATTTTTCCTATGTACCTTCGGTTGGTGCTTCCGCTGGCATGATCGTTATTTGGAATTCATCTTTCTTTGAAGGAAAGTTAATTGAGGCAAGGCATTTTGGCATCATTATTGAATTCCAATCGAAGCACACTTCTGAAATTTGGATGCTCGTGTCAGTGTATGGTCCGTGTCAGGGCCCTTCCCGGGATGATTTCGTGCAATGGCTTTATAATCTTGATATTAACTGTGATGATAATTGGCTGTTGTTGGGCGATTTTAATTTCATGAGATCGTTGGATAACAGAAATCAGCCTGGGGGTAATGTCAATGACATTTTTTTGTTTAATGAAGTAATTGGGCATCTGGGTCTCATTGAGTTACCAATTAAAGGTCGACAGTTTACCTGGTCAAACATGCAAACTAATCCATTACTGGAACAGATTGATTGGTTTTTTACTTCAGTGGCATGGACCTTTGACCATCCTAACACGACTGCCCTGCCGCTAGCGCGCACGGCTTCTGATCATGTCCCATGCGTCGTCTCGATTGCCACTGTCATTCCAAAAGCTAAAATTTTTCGCTTTGAGAATTATTGGATTGACCTGCCTGGTTTCTTTGACTGTGTGGCCAATGTCTGGAACAAACCTGTGGCAAGACAATCGACGACCCACAAGATTTCCGCCAAATTTAAAGCGTTAAGGTATGCCCTCAAGAAATGGCACATGAGTTTGTCGACAATCAAGGCTTTAATTGCTGATTGCAACAAGGTTATCCTTTACTTTGATGGGCTGGAGGAGCTCAGATCTTTATCACGGCCTGAGTTTAATTTCAGGCGAATTGTGAAGTTGCACTTGGAAGATATTCTTCATTGGCAGTATGTTTATTGGAAGCAGCGTTGTACCATCCGTAACATTAAAGTTGGCGAGGAAAACTCCAAAATTTTTCATGCCATGGCCACGGAAAGGTTTAGGAGAAACACCATCTCGTCTCTGAGGAATTCTGATGGGGATGTGGTTTCGGATCATCAGCAGCTTGCCAGCATGTTTTGGTCGGATTTTAATCAGAGAATTGGTAATGCAAAAGGAATTCGCATGGGTTTTGATTTGGACGCTTTAATTACTAGAGTTGATGGTCTTCAGGACCTATCTCAGCCCTTCTCGGATTCTGAGGTTGATGCTGTCATTAAGAACATGCCTCCGGACCGTGCACCCGGACCTGATGGCTTCTCGGGGCTGTTTTTAAAGAAGTGTTGGCCAATTATCAAGAACGATTTCATGCAACTTGCTAAGGATTTCCATGAGGGGAAGTGTAACTTGGAATGTCTGAACAACTCATTAATTACTCTTATACCAAAGAAGTTAAGTCCTGAAGTTGTCGGAGACTTCCGACCAATTTCTTTGACCAACACTTGCCTGAAGTTTCTGACTAAGCTGCTTGCAAACCGTCTTCAGAAAGCGATCCTTCGCTGCATCCACCGCAATCAATATGGCTTTCTTCGGTCTCGTTCTATACAAGATTGCCTAGCCTGGTGCTTTGAGTATATACATCAATGCAAAGCTTCCAAACGTCCCATTGTCTTACTCAAGTTGGATTTCACGAAAGCCTTTGATACAATTGAACACGATCTAATTCTCAATATTTTGCAATACAAGGGTTTTGACTCCAGGTGGGCTGGGTGGATCAATTCTATTTTATCCACAGGATCTTCTTCTGTTCTTCTAAACGGAGTACCAGGGAAGCACTTTGTTTGCAGAACAGGAGTGCGCCAAGGAGACCCCCTATCTCCGTTACTCTTTGTGATTGCAGTTGACTTGTTGCAGTCTGTTGTTAATGACATGTGCGCCAGGAGTATCCTTACTCTCCCAATTCCGTCCAACTCAAATGATTACCCAATAGTGCAGTATGCCGATGACACACTAATTGTGTTGCCGGCGGTTGATGATCAACTCATTTCCTTGAAGGAGATGCTTGGAACTTTTGCGGAGTCAACTGGCTTGCGAGTCAACTTCACCAAATCTTCACTCATTCCAATAAATATGAGCGATGAAGAAGGAGCAAGAGTGGCTGCTTTGCTGGGGTGCGATGTTGGCACGCTGCCATTCACATATCTTGGTTTGCCCATGGGAACTTCAAGGCCCACCATTTACGAGATGACGCCTCTGGTGGATCGCATTGAGCGCCGTTTGTCTGCATCTTCATGTTTGCTTAATCAAGGTTGTCGCTTGCAACTTGTTCAGTCCGTGTTGTGCTCCATGCCAATATATTTTTTGTGTACCCTTTCACTTCCAAAGGGCATTATTCAGCAGCTTGAGAGGATCATGCGACAGTGCCTGTGGAGGGGTAATACAGATAACCCACGTCAATCTTTGGCTGCTTGGGATCTTGTCTGTCGTCCTAAGGGTTTTGGTGGTCTGAGTGTTATGGACTTGACCATCCAAAATGAAGCTTTGCTTATTAAACACCTCTTCAAGTTCTTCAACAAAGTGGACGTGCCTTGGGTTTCTCTAATCTGGGATACCTATTACGCATCTTCTCCACCCCAAAGCACCAGGGTCTATGGTTCCTTTTGGTGGCGCGATATTATGCGCTTATTCCCAAAGTTCTCCAACCTGGCAGTTCCCCAAGTTCATGCTGGTGATACGGTCCTTTTTTGGCTTGATCGTTGGCAGCTGGGAACTCATGTTGTGTTGTTGCAGGACTCTTTCCCAAGGCTCCACTCATTTGCCGTGGACAATGCTGTTACCATCAAAGAGTTCCTTGTGCGGCCTGACATCTTGGAGAATTTTCATCTACCATTATCGCAAGAGGCTTTTTCTGAGCTCATACAGTTGCAGGCACTTCTGCCTTTGGTCACTTTGAATGGGGAGATCAAGGACGTGTGGAAGTGGCCTTCCAAGTCTGGAGATTATATGGCAAAGATATACTATAACTCTTGTTTCTCTCAGCTTGTGGTGGATCCAATTTTCAAGTGGATTTGGAAGAGTTCTTGCACGCTAAAGATAAAGGTTTTTGGTTGGCTTCTGTTAATGGATCATTTGAACACCAGAGATATGATGCAACGAAGACATTGGATCATCCAAGATGACACCTGTGTGCTTTGCAATCTTGCTCATCATGAGGATCGGGCTCATCTTTTCTTTGCTTGCAACTATAGCCATAGGGTTTGGAACTATCTTGGGATATCTTGGACGCCACAACCAAACCAAACCACACATGATTTGGCTCAAGCAGCTAGGAAGGATTTTGGACACCCTTTCTTCTCTAAGGTGGTTTTCACCGCTACATGGAATATTTGGACACAAAGGAATGGGAAGATATTCAGGAATGAGCAACCTTCATTTCCTGCTTGGAGAAGGAACTTCATTCATGACATTTCTCTTCTGTCTCACAGGGTTAAATGTAAATATAAGGATAGTTTAATATCTTGGATAGGTGACCTCTTATAGTTTTCTTTTTGTAAGTATTTCTCCTTTCTTGTTTCTTCTGTTAGTTGTAACTAAAACTCTATTATTTTATCTAATAAAATACTGTGAGGCTGTTGCCTTGCAGTAAATAGTTTCAAAAAAAAACTGATAGAGGATGGTCGGGATACAACTGAAGAGGAACAACTCAAGGAACATATAATTTTCTGAGTTGTGGACACATAGATTAGTATGTCGAATCAAGTTCAACATATTTCTTCTGGATAACCCATGCAGAAGAAGAAGGACTGGCAGATTCACAATTATGGATGGAGAACTCCTCAAGAGTACTCTGATTGTGAGCTTTTGGTTTAAAGAACTTCTGCCTTAATGGTTCATGGTATTTGGAAGAAGGAGATACCACGGACCTTGAGGACTATCGTAAGGTTACTAATATCCTAAAGGAACTAGCAACACTATCAACATGAGGTAAGTAGAGTGAATCTTGGGTCAAGAACCCATGAGTAGAATACCTACTACTAAATGGCATCACGGGATGCTTTCGAGAATGGTGGCCAGAATCATCACACCGGGAACAAAAAACATGGCTAGGTTACTAGATGATCCCCTAAGACACCTAGGGTCATAAGAACAACTCCAACATATGTGTCGAGGCAATAGAGTACCTCAACTCAGCAACTAGTGTGATTAATTTGGCCCAAAAGGGCATCAGGAATGGGAGGAAGGGATTTGCAAATGCATCAGACTGTTTAGAAACCTGGGATGACTCGGACAGCATAATGGCTGTAAATGCTCAGAAAAAGATTTGAGACATTCACAAGGATTTACATAGTCACTTAACAATATCATGTCAAGGTTCTGGTTCAGCTGATAACACACTAAAAATAGTAGAAACTGAACAAGGCTTGAATCCAACAATCTTATAAGTCTATGGATTAGTAACACGTCATCCTGATAGATAGATGAGAAGGCCTAGTTCTTAATCCCCGTAGAAAAGAAGAGGATGACTCAGATCAGAAGGCATGAGGTATAAGGAGTGAAAAGAGGCTTACGTTCCCTTCCCCAATCAATTCCCTTAATAACTAAAGCATTTCTAGACACAACTTCGACCAGTTTGGCTTGGTAATCCTACAGGCAGTCAGGCTCTGATAACGCTGTTAGGACCCTGATTCCAAGTCACATCGATCTAGGCGGTAACACCTCATATCACTTTGCGGCCTCATGCACGGTATTCCACAGGTGTCGCCTTACCATGGCCCGGGACCGTTTGCGCCTTTTGGCTCATGTATATGATAGTGTCTCTAGCATCCATATGACAGAGAATCCGGGCCGACATGGCTAGTCGTGAACCCAAAGCGGCACTAACCCATGGGGACAGGCATACATGAGTCAACTTCGAGCATGTCGGTCAGCAGCGTGCGAATCCGGGATGTAGCACTGGGCTAACAGGACTCCGGTAACCCGGGCTGTAGCAGGCTAGGCAGGACTCCGGATGTCACCGCGTGACATTTCCCCGAAGGGACAGACACAGGAACGAAGTGAAACACATGCCGGCCAGTCAAGTGTCCTAAGCAGTAGTGCTGGGCTAGCAGGACTCCGGTGAACCGGGCTATAGCGGACTACTATGGCTCAAGGAGGCACTAGACTACATTTCCCCATAAGAGAGGCTGCCAAGGATAAACAACTAGATTGTTGGATCCATAACACATCAAGCATTTCAATCATACACACAATATGCTCGATATGTGTAAATACAACATGGCATCACAACATAACTCTACGACTCAAAGTATTTATTCATTAGGCTCCGAAGAGCCAGATATCACAAACATGGGTCTCATGACCCAACATTCAGAGCATACAAGTCAAAGCACATGCGGAAGCTTAGCATGTCTGAGTACACACATCTACAAATGAAAAAGGCTGAGGAGCCTGACTATCTACCAGATCCTGCCGAGGGCACAAGATCGTAGCTGAGGTAACAAGCTAAACGTCGATGTCCACGCGAAACTACTAGCGAGACTGAAGTCTCTCTGCAAAACATAAAATAGGCAAACGTGAGTACAAATGTACCCAGCAAGACTTACATCAGAACTAACTACATATGCATCGGTATCAACAAAGGGGGTAGTGGAGTTTAACTGCAGCAAGCCAGCTTTGACTCAGTGGCTAACCTGAACTATGACTGCAAGTAACTCTTCTGAGGTGGCGCACATGAGTCCACATATTCACCAATCAATACACCACTATGGATCCGCTCCCGTCTTCCTACAAGAACGCCATCCATAGCACTCACGCTTATCTTGCGCATTTTAGAGTATCCACTTTCACTTGTCTATGAACTGTTAGAGGCAACCCAGAAGTCCATTACCGCGGACACGACTATTCGAATAGATCATTTATAACCCTGAAGGGGTGTACTTCTTCACACATGTTTCCACCACTTAGCGTCTGCACACGACATGTGCTCGGCAGACTTCAAGTGAAAGCCGACGTGGGTGTAGACCACGACCTAACTAACCACACAAGTCTCTAGTCCAGGTTTATCGCCTATTCGGGTTCCATCTGCGAGGAGATCCGGCCGGAGTTTTGCTCACAGCCCCAAACGATGTGTGCAGTGTTCCTGGGACACCAAACGGGCACCCGGTGCACCGTGCCACGTGCCTACCGCAACACAACCCACCCCTATGGTCAGCGCTGTGTGCGGCCCCCAGCATACTACAAACACCAGAAACTACTTGCAACTCCTGGACAGAGGACGAGAGGGGTCAGTAAGTCGAGCGTGGTCATATTTCAGGGCCCAACGTGTGGTAGCAGCTGTTTCATGGATCACAAACACAGAACTCAGTTCCTGAGGACGGTTTCAATGAGACAACCTGTCGGCGTTCTGGGAACGGGGGTCCCCAGACTTGCCTGCCTGCGGCCTGCGGCGTGGCTCAAATGGGGGCCTAGCGCAGCCCATCTTCATCAACACAAGACTCAAGACCCTCGCGAGGGGCCAAGCCTCGTGAGGCGGACGACACGGCGCTTCCTCAAGCACGGCCTCCTCAGGCCGGCTCGCGAGGAGGCGGAGAGATCAAGGCGGGGTACCTCACGAGGTTCCCATGACGCAAGCCATGACGACCAAGGGCGCCAGGCGGGCGCCAGCCCGCGCAGCGTCTCCCTTTCCTCTTTGGTGAAAAGGGGGCAAGAGCAGGCGAGAGGATCAAGCAAAGGCACCCGTTTCGGTGCAACGAGACCAAGACCAGTCCAACGGTGGGAAGTAGGTCACCATGGAGACCAGGACGGCGTCACCATAGGGCCTTTGGCAGGCGAAGACCAACTTTAGTCAGGATAAGTGTACCAGATGTTCCCCTTTGAATTGGCCAATTGTTGGCGCCCTTCCCGCTCAATATTTGGGAAGAGGCCCAGGGCCTTTGCCTATAAATAGGACTAGCCACCCCCGGGGTAGGGGCGTCGCATCTAGGGTTTAGCAATCAGGCAAGCAGAACTTGGAGCTTGGGCAAGCAGAGAAAGAGAGAGAGGGAGAAGGGCGATCGAACTCCTTCTAATAGTTCATCCCCATAGCCAAGAACAAGCCCTCGCGAGGCTATTCTTCCTTGTACTGTTCATCATCATCAGCCCAAGAGGCAATCCACCCACCACAAACTAGAGTAGGGTATTACACCACAATGGTGGCCCGAACTAGTATAAACCCTGTGTCTCTTGTGTTGTTCTTTCAGTAGTTAGATCTTTGCGAGACGGAGAGGTAGAGGGCAGAATCTCCGCGCGCACCCCACAGTTCGAACCTCAAGGGTCTGCCGGAACCCGTGATCCGACATTTGACGCGCCAGGTAGGGGTGCGCCGGAATCTTCCTTCCTACCGCTCCGTCTCCCGCTGCATCGTCGTCACCATGTCCAGCGACCAGGCGGGCAACCAAGGCCCTTGGGTGGCATGGCCCATCTGCGCGGAGCCGCCCGCTCCGGGCGACCCCGCGCCACAAACAGCTCGCGGTCCGCAGGGCGCTGCGGGCCGCGGGCGACGCAGGCAAGCCTCCGCGACCCTCACACCGCGACAGGCGCGGTCGGCAACGAGGGCCTCCAATCACGCCGCAACCACGACACCGTACACCCGCCGAGAGCAGGCGAACTCGAGGGCCGCGCTCACAGTAGCACGGGAGCTGCTGCAGTGCAGGCTACTAGAGGGCGGCCACAACATGCTGCTGGAACGGGTCGCCGAACTCCTGGGCTTCGCCGCTTCGGGGGCTCACCTCTTCTGCATCGAACTTCCGCCTCAAGCTCAGGGCGGCGCACGAGGAGGCCCCGCGCACCCCCGCGGGCCTCAGGTCTACCCCAACACCGGCGAACCCGCCGGCGCTAGACTGGCGGTGGCGCTACCCCCGCCCCTGGCGCGCGAAGGAGAAGGGCTCGGTGCGGCCCACGGCGCCAGCGGGCAACCGTGCTACCACCCCGCGGCGGGCACGACAAGCAACGCCACGTGGCGCATGGAGCACTACAGTATAGCATTCGGGGTGGTGGAGCCAGAAGAATACGTACCGCACATGATGGACCAAGGACACGCTCACGAGGGCGAGCAGGGCTCACTCTTCAGCCCCAGCTGGGGAGACGAGACGCCAGAGGTCGAGCCCTTCCAGGAGCCCCAGGACGGCTCCGCCGGCCACGCAGGGGGCGACGACTATCGGGTACCGTTAATTCCTCAAGAGCAGGCGTACGCTAATCATGGGTCACAGGAGGTGCAGGTCGCCGCAGCGAGCAGCTGCCCCGCTCCCGCGGCCTCCTACCCCTCGGGAGGAGGACGCAGGGGGCTGCAGGAGAGGGGTAGGGATCCTACATCACCACCGCGGCGTTCGGAGCAAGGCGCTCTTAGAAGGTAGGCCCTCCGCTGGGGAGGCACCTGAGGGCCTTCCCCTGGCGGAGGACCCGTGGTCGTCGGGGGAACCGCTGGCGACCGCTCTACCCCACTGGCGGCGTCTTTGTTTCCGGTCGTTGTTGGTGGCACTAGAGTGTGGCGCAAGGCGGGGCCCTCGTCTGGCGATATGAAGCAAGGCCGGTTCCTGTGAAGAAGGCCCAGTGCCTATGAAGCACGCTGCCCCGTGACACTCTCACGTAATAATGAGTGGGGCTGTACATGCCCCGGAGTCTCATTGGTGCCGGCGTCAGGCCCTGGGGCTCCCTCCCACGCCCAGTGGACAGCACTTAGCTCCGCGCTGGTGAGAAGACGTCCAAGACTAGATTAGGTGCCGGACGCGGCCTTTTTTGTCTGCTTTCAATGCCTTTTCCCTTTGGTTGTAACCTTTTCCCCCCGCTGGATTTAAGTTGAATTCGAATTTGAGCTTTGCGTGTGTACGGGGAAGGGATGCTTGGTCTCGTTTGAACCATTTCTCGCGTTCTGGTCACCACCTCACCACGGCTGCCTCCCCTCGCGAGCCCCTCGCGAGTCGGGCCAGGCCTAGCTTGAGCGCGGCCCAGACTGCCTCTGTCGCTCCCTCGCGAGGTGACCTTTGGTGCTTGCGGATATTGTCTTCTCGTAAAAAGGCCTAGAGCCTGTGAAGAAGGCAAATGCCTATGAAGCCATTGGTTTTAGGAAAAGGTCCGGAGCCTGTGAAGAAGGCCAACGCCTGTGAAGCCGTCCCGCTCGGGAGAAGGCCCAGAGCCTGTGAAGAAGGCAAATGCCTGTGAAGCCATTGCTTTTAGGAAAAGGCCCGGAGCCTGTGAAGAAGGCCAACGCCTGTGAAGCCGTCCCGCTCGGGAGAAGGCCCAGAGCCTGTGAAGAAGGCAAATGCCTGTGAAGCCATTGCCTTTAGAAAAAGGCCCGGAGCCTGTGAAGAAGGCCAACGCATGTGAAGCCGTCCTGCCCGGGAGAAGGCCCGGAGCCTGTGAAGAAGGCAAATGCCTGTGAAGCCATTGCCTTTAGAAAAAGGCCCGGAGCCTATGAACAAGGCAAGTGCCTGTGAAGTTACTACATTTAGGAAAAGGCCCGGAGCCTGTGAAGAAGGCGAATGCATGTGAAGACGTCTCGCTCGGGAGAAGGCTTGGAGCCTGTGAAGAAGGCCCACGCCTATGAAGTTTCCTGTCAGCAACGACCCCACATCGTGAGGTTCCAACTAGAAAACACCCAAGGTGCGGCGCCCTCCAGTAGGCAGCTTTGGAACCAGCAAGGAACAAGGGTAAACCAGCCTACCGTCAGGCACGCGCGCGATTTAATCACCACTGATATAATGGATACAAGTTCTTACACGAGTGGCTTCCCCTCCCAAAATGCTCTCACGACCGTCGGGCAAAACACCTGAGTTCTATCTATGCAGGGTAAAAGACGGGGAGAGTACATGGTCAATCTAACAAATCCCCCAATGCATCCTCGGGAGCGCCTCCTGAGCTGTCGCTGGCGTCGCTGAACTCGCCTTCGTCGTCTGCGCCACCGCCAGCGGCGTTGGGATCATCCACCACGCCACCCTCGTCGGCAGCCACGATTGCGTCGTCGTCATCCGAAGTGAAGTCCCGGACGAGAGCATCCACGTTGTTCTCCACCCAATCCGCCAGGTCGCCCCGGACGGCCTGGGGAATTGGGGCGATGGCGGCGTCGAAGTCGAAGTGGGGGTCCATGTTCTGAAGATGGCTGAAGACGCGGGAAAAGGCGCGCCCGAGCAGGGCGTGGCTCCTCTCCTCCACCAACCTATCGGCTCTGACCGATCGTGCCTCCAGCTGTGTCACCACGGCGGTGAAGAACTGCAGGTTGCCGGCGTAGTTGATCGTGTGCGGCTCGTCAACGGCAGCCTCACAGATGTTGCCCAGGGCAGTGTTAGCCTTTTCCCTGAGTGTGGTGAGCATAGGGTCGTGCACGTGCTCCAGGACTTGCCGCTGGCATATCTCGTCGGCATTCTAACGCTCGACGACCACAGCCTCCTCCACACGTTGGCGAAGGCAGAGCACCTCGGCCTGGGAAGTGGCCAGCTCCTTCTGCGCTGCCTCAAGAGCGGCCCGGGAGGCATCAGCTCGTCGCGTTGCCTCATCCCGTTGGGCCCTCAAGGCGGCGGTCCTGCCCTCGGCTTCGACCCGGATCATCCCCAGCTTCCCCTCGAACTCGCTCTCGAGGCCCTGGCGCGTCGTCGCCACCCGACAACAAACCTCCTCCAGGACACGCGCTTCCCGCGCAGCGACATTGTCTTCCGCCTGTGTCACTAGGCACTCCCTCGTCTCCAGCTGCTCGCACTCGCGGGTGCGTTCGGCGGCTTCTAGCACCAACGCTTCCTCGCGCTTCCAAAGCTCAGCCGGGTCGCCAGAAGCCACCTTCATCGATGGAAGGGCTGCCTCGCGCAGCTCCGCTTGCTCTTCCAACGAGTGACACCGGGCCAAGAGCTCCCGAGCCCGTTCTTCCGCTGCTTCTCGCCGACGGTCTGCTCCCTAGGCCTCCTCAGCGGCCTGGGATCGAGCCGCCAGGGAAGCCTCCAGCGATGCCTTCGCCTCTTCGTCATCAAGGTCGCGCTAATGGCGCGCGAGGGCAGCGGCGGCCTCCAGCTCGCGCCTCTCTGCTGCTAGGCGCAGGCCCTCGGCTTCCAGGCGCGTGTCTTCCTCAGCAAGCTCCCGCCCAAGCAGGTCTACGGTGCCACTCGCCCTTCGGAGGAATTCACGGTGACGGGCACGGCGCTCCCGAGCACGCTCAAGCACATCTGCCACACCATCATCCGCCCCGAGCGGGCGTCGAGGACCTCGGACCATCGCTCCGGCCCCGGGCAGGGGGCTGGGGGCTGGCGCCCTCACGACGGCCGGCCGTGCCGCATCAGAAGCCCTTCCTGAGCTCAACCTGATCTTAGGAGAAGGGCCCAAGGGGTGCCTCCGCCATTCGCAGCCTGCGACCAGATGGGAAGCCCATGGCAGGCCGCCTATGCCAAGGGAGGGCCCGCAGAAGGAGATCGCGGGAACAGAAGAGTCGCCGCGCACTACGCGGCGGTCCACCCCGTCGCTCGCCCAAACCACAAGGGCAGTGCTGCTCGGGGCGCTCAGGGGCGGCGGAGGAGACGAAGCCAAGGAAGGCGGCAACTCGGCAGCTTCATCAAGCTCAATGGGGAGAGGCCTGCAGAGCAAGGATCAGCGAATGCGGCAAGTGGAATAGGAAACAGGGAAGGAGAAGACTTACTCATCGGTAGCAAAGTATTTTTGGCGCTTCAGCAAGCTGCAAGGGAAGTCATCGCCCAGGGCCTCCCTTTTTCTCCGGAGGGCCTCAAAGTCCACACGGAAGCGGCCCAGGAGAGAGGCACAGGAATCAACCTGCGAAGAGGGCGGAGCACCAAGGCTGCTTGCGTCCAGTACACATGCCTGACGCGCACAGTCAGTTGCCTCGCCGGAGGCCACGGCCGGAGGCTCAGGAGCCTCGGCCTCAAGCGTCGGAAGTGGCAGCGCCTCACCCACAGCCTCGGCAGCACGGTCCTCATGAGCTGCCCCATCAAGAGCATCGCCAGGTACGGTCACGTCATCAGTGGCTCTCTTGACCCCCGTTGTCTCCTGCCTTCCTGCGCCACCACTCGAGGAGGATTCGTCTAGGCCGACCGGAAGAGTAACCACCACGACAGGGTTCTCGCGAGGACCTTGGAAGCCAACGGGGCGTAGCCCCCACTCGTCGAAAGGGGGCATCTGCCTCACGAAGTCATCCCTGTTCCGGCAGAGGTACAGCAAAGCTCCCCCCTGCTGGATGCTGCCAGGGTTGGGATCGCCCGTCAGGACCAAGAGCAGCTTCCTCAGCGCCACAGGCCTCAAGTCTTCTTCCTAAAGCCTCATGCGGTCACCATGCCCGCTGAAGGCCCACATTCGACGAGAGTGGCGCTGGAGAGGGGCAATGCGGCGTAATAGGAACTCCTTCACCACCTTGGGCGCCGTCACGCCGAGCTTTTTCAAGGACATGAAGCGGTGCCAGACGAAGGCGAGCCGGGGGCTCATGAGCGTCTCCTGGCCCCATCCCGAATTGGGCACAGCAGGCGAAGTCGGCTTCACCAGCAGGGGGCTGGGCACCCCGACATCAACATACAACCACCGCTCGCGGAACCTGGCTGAAGGCGGGGGGAGGTTGAAGTCGATACCAGAGGCCGCGGTCTCAGGCGAAGCTATGAAGCTCACGCATGCCGAGCATTGAGTGGGGTCGACAAGGCGCAAAGAGAAGAAATGGCGCAGCAAGGCGACAGAAGGAGGAATGCCCATCAGCGCCTCGCAAACAAAAGCAAAGACCGAAAGGAGCGCAATGGACTCAGGACCTAGATGCATCATATGGATCTGATAGTGAGTGAGGACGGAGTTGAAGAAATCGGAGAAGGGAGGAACCAAACCCGCCCACAAGGCGTCGGCGAAGTAATGGACCTCAGTGATTATCCTATCAGTGGGGAAGTGATACGTAGGCCAGGTCGTCGTCCTCCCACACTCGTTGAAGGTGGTGGCCAGAGCCGGGCTGAGCTTACCCAGGCATTCCAGATAGAGTATGATTGAGCGGCCGACGGCAGGCGCCACCGGCGGCGGCGGGCGAGATGGAGACGCAGGCTTCTTCCCTTTTCCTTTCTTCGTTGGAGCCATGGCGGCGGACGGAAGAGAGGAGATGTGATATGGGATTGGAGGCAAAAGTCAGAGTTCGGAGGAAGGAAGAGTAGGAGACGGCCGAGCAACAGGAAGAGGGGCGGCTGTGTACAACTGTGGGGCAACCTAGCGCGGCGCAGAATAAGGGAGCGTGGATGAACCGTACCGCCCACGTCCAATCAAACCGCCACGCGGCGCCCAAGGCCGCAGGCTGTTAGGGCCCGCAGCGCTTCGCCCTTGCCCTTTCGCCTCTCGGCACGGCCAAGTCCACGCGCGCCTTGGGCCCGGGGGCTACTGTCGGCGTTCCGGGAACGGGGGTCCCCAGACTTGCTTGCCTGCGGCCTGTGGCGTGGCTCAAATGGGGGCCCAACGCGGCCCATCTTCATCAACACAAGACTCAAGACCCTCGCGAGGGGCCAAGCCTCGCGAGGCGGACGACACAGCGCTTCCTCAAGGACGGCCTCCTCAGGCTGGCTCGCGAGGAGGCGAAGAGATCAAGGCGGGGTACCTCACGAGGTGCCCATGACGCAAGCCATGACGACCAAGGGTGCCAGGCGGGGGCCAGCCCACGCAGCGTCTCCCTTTCCTCTTTGGTGCAAAGGGGGCAAGCGCAGGCAATAGGATCAAGCAAAGGCACCCGTTTCGGTGCAACGAGACCAAGACCAGTCCAACGGTGGGAAGGAGGTCACCATGGAGCCCAGGACGGCGTCACCACAGGGCCTTTGGCAGGCGAAGACCAACTTTAGTCAGGATAAGTGTACCAGATGTTCCCCTTTGAATTGGCCAATTGTTGGCTCCATTCCCGCTCAATATTTGGGAAGAGGCCCAGGTCCTTTGCCTATAAATAGGACTAGCCACCCCCAGGGTAGGGGCATCACATCTATTGTTTAGCAATCAGGCAAGCAGAACTTGGAGCTTGGGCAAGCAGAGAAAGAGAGAGAGAGAGAAGGGCGATCGAACTCCCCCTAACAGTTCATCCACATAGCCATGAACAAGCCCTCGCGAGGCTGTTCTTCCTTGTATTGTTCATCATCATCAGCCCAAGAGGCAATCCACCCACCACAAACTAGAGTAGGGTATTACACCAGAATGATGGCCCGAACTAGTATAAACCCTGTGTCTCTTGTGTTGTTCTTTCAGTAGTTAGATCTTTGCGAGACGGAGAGGTAGAGGGCAGAATCTCCGCGCGCACCCCAGAGTTCGAACCTCAAGGGTCTGCCGGAACCCGTGATCCGACACAACCCACCATGTACTCCTACATGGCCTCTCACCGCTACCTTTACCAAATCGTGTTCACACACTTAGCTCACACAGTAGGTGTAGGACCTTGAAGTCGATGTGTCTAGAGGGGGGTGATTAGACACTTAGTGCTAAAGTTGCAGTTTTTAAACTTTTTTGGTTTAAGTGGAGTTTAGGCACAATTTCAACATTCACAATACATATTAAGCAAGCATGCAAAGAGTATATAGGCAGCGTAAAGTAAAGCATGCAACTTGCAAGAATGTAAAGGGAAGGGTTTGGAGAATTCAAACGCAATTGGAGACACGGATGTTTTTCCCGTGGTTCAGATAGGTGGTGCTATCCTACATCCACGTTGATGGATACTTCAACCCATGAAGGGTAATGGTTGCGCGAGTCCACGGAGGGCTCCACCCACGAAGGGTCCACAAAGAAGCAACCTTGTCTATCCCACCATGGCCATCGCCCACGAAGGACTTGCCTCACTAGCGGTAGATCTTCATGAAGTAGGCGATCTCCTTGCCCTTACAAACTCCTTGGTTCAACTCCACAATCTTGCCGGAAGCTCCCAAGCGACACCTAGCCAATCTAGGAGACACCACTCTCCAAGAAGTAACAAATGGTGTGTTGATGATGAACTCCTTGCTCTTGTGCTTCAAATGATAGTCTCCCCAACACTCAACTCTCTCTCACAGGATTTGGATTTGGTGGAAAGAAGATTTGAGTGGAAAGCAACTTGGGGAAGGCTAGAGATCAAGATTCATATGGTAGGAATGGAATATCTTGGCCTCAACACATGAGTAGGTGGTTCTCTCTCAGAACATATGAGTTGGAAGTGTAGATGTGTTCTGATGGCTCTCTCCACGAGTGAAGAGGAGGTGGAGCGGTATATATAGCCTCCACACAAAATCCAACCGTTACACACAATTTACCAATCTCGGTGGGACCGGATCAACAAACTCGGTAGGACCGAAATAGTAAACCTAGTGACCGTTAGAGATTTTCGGTGGGACTAACATGCAACTCGGTAGGACCGATATGGTTAGGGTTAGGGCATAACGTAATCTCGGTGAGACCGATTACACAAACTCAGTGAGACCGATTTGGTAATAAGCTAACCAGAGGGTTGGTCAGGCAAACTCGGTGGGACCGATTACACAAACTCGGTGAGACCGATTTTGGTAATGAGTATACACAGTGAGTTTGCATTGAAACCTCGGTAGTATCGATTGCACAAAATCGGTGAGACCGATTTTGGCAATGGACATACATAGTGAGATGTCATCGCGTCTTGGTCGGACTCCGCCATCTTGATTTGGTGGTAGCCAGAGTATGCGTCAAGGAAACACAATGAATTGTGTCCTGCGGTAGCATCGATAATTTGATCGATGCGGGGGAGGGGGAAGTGATCCTTTGGGCAGGCCTTGTTGAGTCCTTGAAATCGACACATAGGTGCCAGGATTTGTCCTTCTTTGGTACCATCACCAGGTTTGCTAGCCAGTCCGGATGTTTTATTTCTCTAATGAATCCGACCTCCAATAACTTGGCTAGTTCCTCTGCCATAGCTTGTCTCTTGGGTTTAGAGAAACGCCGAAGAGTCTGCTTGACCGGCTGGAATCCTTTTAGAATATAAAGGCTGTGCTCGGCCAGCTTGCGTGGGATTCCTGGCATATCTGAGGGATGCCAGGCGAATATGTCCCAATTCTCACGCAGGAACTCTCGTAGTGCGGCGTCCACGGTGGGGTTTAACTGTGCCCCGATGGAGGCTGTTTTTGTAGGGTCCGTTGGGTGGACTTGGAATTTAACTATTTCATCCGCTAGTTTAAAAGAGGTGGACTTGGATCTCTTACCAAGTATCACGTCATCCCTGTCCACTATGGAGCGCAGCGCAGTTAATTCCTCGGCCGCAAGGGCTTCGGATAATGCCTCGAGGGCCGATGCGGCTGTTTTGTTATCAGCGCAAAGTATTGTGTCCGAATCACTAGCGAGAGTGATGATTCCGTTGGGCCCGGGCATCTTGAGCTTGATGTAACTGTAATGGGGTATGGCTTGGAAGATCGTGAACGCCTCCCGCCCTAAAAGGGCATGGTATCCGCTACTGAACGGGGCCACTTGGAATGTAATTTCTTCGGACCTATAGTTCTCTGGAGTGCCGAATACCACATCTAGTGTGATTTTCCCAGCACAGTGTGCTTCCCGACTAGGGATGATTCCTCTGAAGGTTGTGCTGCTTTGCTCAATGCGGTTCCAGTCTACTTCCATTTTATGAAGAGTTTCCTCATAGATGTGGTTTAATCCACTGCCGCCGTCCATGAGTACTTTGGTGAGTCGAAAGCCGTCCACAATTGGACTGAGGACCAGTGCAGCTGGTGCCCAGGCTGTTCGGAATTTAGGTTCGTCACTGGCATTGAATGTAATAGCCGTGTCACTCCATGGATTTATTGCTGCCATGTGGCAGATTTCGGCAAGGCTGCGGAGTGTTCGCTTGCGCCTATTATTTGATGTGAAGGTCTCAAAGACTGTTAATACCGTATTGTTATCCCCGAGATGGTGCTCTGTGGCATCTGGGATGAGAATATCCTCGCCACTTTTGGCCACCTGCCGGAGTATCCAACATGCTCTAAGGCTGTGTGTTGATATGGTATCCGCTGTACTATGAATTTTGCAGGGTCCGTTGAGCCATCCCTCCAATACAGTTCCACGCCCGGTAGAGGTTTTTTGCTTCTTTGTAGTTAACTCAGGTGTCTTATGATAGTGCACCCTTTTACTTCGGACTGGGTGTATATTCGGAGCCGGATTATCCCAAAATTTCGTTTCAGTTTTCCAGGCTGTAGGATCGAAAGTATGTCTAGAGGGGGGTGATTAGACTACTTGACCAAATAAAAATCTAGCCTTTTCCCAATTTTAGTTCTTGGTAGATTTTAGCTATCTTAGCACAAGTCAAGCAATCTCCACACAATTCGAGCAAGCATGAAAAAGAGTATATGAGCAGCGGAAAGTAAAGCATGCAACTTGCAAGAATGTAAAGGGAAGGGTTTGGATGATTCAAACGCAATTGGAGACACGGATGTTTTTGTCGTGGTTCCGATAGGTGGTGCTACCGTACATCCATGTTGATGGAGACTTCAACCCACGGAGGGTAATGGTTGCGCGAGTCCACGGAGGGCTCCACCCACAAAGGGTCCACGAAGAAGCAACCTTGTCTATTCCATCACGGCCGTCGCCCACGAAGGACTTGCCTCACTAGCGGTAGATCTTCACGAAGTAGGCGATCTCCTTGCCCTTACAAACTCCTTAGTTCAACTCCACAATCTTGTCGGAGGCTCCCAAGTGACACCTAGCCAATCTAGGAGACACCACTGTCCAAGAAGTAACAAATGGTGTGTTGATGATGAACTCCTTGCTCTTGTGCTTCCAATGATAGTATCCCCAACACTCAACTCTCTCTCACAGGATTTGGATTTGGTGGAAAGAAGATTTGAGTGGAAAGCAACTTGGGGAAGGCTAGAGATCAAGATTCATATGGTAGGAATGGAATATCTTGACCTCAACACAAGTCTAGGTGGTTCTCTCTCAGAAAATGTGTATTGGAAGAGTAGGTATGTTCTGATGGCTCTCTCCACGAATGAAGAGTGGGTGGAGGGGTATATATAGCCTCCACACAAAATCTAACCGTTACACACGATTAGCCAAACTCGGTGGGACTGAATGGTTAAACTCGGTCGGACTGATTCAGCAAACCTAGTGACCGTTAGGATTTTCGGTGGGACTGAGATGCAACTCGGTAGGACCGATATGGTTAGGGTTAGGGCATAATGTAATCTCGGTGTGACCATTTACACAAACTTGGTGGGACCGATTTTGTTAATAAGCTAACCAGAGAGTTGGTTAGGTAAACTCGATGGGACCGATTCGCTCATCTCGGTGAGACCAAAATGTTACAAAAGGGAAACAGAGAGTTTACAATGCAATCTCGGTGGGACCGATCGCTCATCTCGGTAAGACCGAAACGTTACGAAGGGAAACAGAGAGATTACAATCGCATCTCGGTGAGACCGAGATCCCTATCGGTGAGACCGATTTGCCTAGTGTCGGTGTCAAAACCGGCGGATCTCGGGTAGGGGGTCCCGAACTGTGCGTCTAGGCGGATGGTAACAGGAGACAAGGGACACGGTGTTTTTACCCAGGTTCGGGCCCTCTCGATGGAGGTAAAACCCTACTCCTACTGGATTAATATTTATGATATGGGTAGTACAAGAGTAGATCTGCCATGAGATCAAGGAGGCTAAACCCTAGAAGCTAGCCTATGGTATGATTGTTGTGTCTGTCCTACGGACTAAACCCTCCGGTTTATATAGACACCGGAGGGGGCTAGGGTTACACAGAGTCGGTTACAATGGTAGGAGATCTACATATCCGTATCGCCAAGCTTACCTTCCACGCCAAGGAAAGTCCCTTCCGGACACAGGACGAAGTCTTCAATCTTGTATCTTCATAGTCCAGGAGTCCGGCTGAAGGTATAGTCCGGCTATCCAGACACCCCCTAATCCGGGACTCCCTCAGTAGCCCCTGAACCAGGCTTCAATGGCGACGAGTCCGGCGCGCAGATTGTCTTCGGCATTGCAAGGCGGGTTCCTCCTCCAAGTACTTCATAGAAGGTTTTGAACACAAAGAATAGTGTCCGGTTCTGCAAAATAAGTATCCCAATATTGCCATAGAGAGAATAATATTTACACAAATCTAACTTGCTGACGTATTCCGTAGCGTGACATCACTCCATGGCCAAGCCTTTATTCGAATCGTTTTTACTGTCCCACCTCAGCGCGTTTAGCCAGGCGGTTTCCTTGGCACGTCTTGTCGAAGCAGAGATCGTGTCCCCTTATTCCGGGATTCTCATCAATACGGGCGTGGGTAACCCAACCGCGCCATTGATTACGGCGCTTGGGAGATAAGCGAGTTTTACCAGGCTGGCGGGGACGCATAGTCGCATCCGCCCATATCAGGGGATAAGGATCCACCGTTTCACCTACGCCTTCTTCCTCCTTTGCCTATCCATTTTCCGCGTTCACTCGAGCTCTAACGCCCAAGTCCGCACTTCCCACCTCAACCTTCTCCAGCCATGTCCGGAGCGGGAGGCAAGTGGATGGTCTCCTCCGTCACGGAGGGACACATCAAAAAACTGAGGAAGGCCGGATACTTGTCTAGCGACATTGCGCACCGGCTTCCCGAAGAAGGGCAGCTCCTTCGCACCCCAATGCCCCATGAGAGGGTAGTGTTTCTTCCCCACTTCCTCCGTGGACTGGGCTTTCCTCTCCACCCATTCGTCCGGGGGCTCATGTTCTACTATGGCCTGGATTTCCATGATCTGGCCCCGAATTTCGTCCTCAACATTTCGGCGTTTATCGTCGTGTGCGAGGCTTTCCTCTGCATCCAACCCCACTTCGGCCTATGGCTCAAGACTTTTAACGTCAAACCAAAGTTGGTGCGCGGCAACCAGGCGGAGTGCGGAGGCGCCATGGTGGGCAAGATGCCCAACATCCTGTGGCTCGAGGGCTCCTTCGTGGAGATCCTGAAGGGGTGGCAATCGGGGTGGTTTTACATCACCGAGCCGCGCGACCCTGAATGGGTTGCAGCCCCCGAGTTCCGGTTCGGATCCCCTACGTGGCTCAGGTCCTGGAAAGAGACGGGCCTGTCGTGGGGCAGCAAAGGAGAGGTGACTGGACTGCAAACATGCATCCAAACTCTGGTGAACAAGCAACTCAAGCTTGTCACTGTAGTCCAGGTTATGCTCGTCCGCCGGATCCTCCTGTGTCAACAACGGGCCTTCAACTTGTGGGAGTTCGACCTGGCGCAGCACCGAACTCTGAGCAGGCTCTTCGACACGACGTACGAAGATGTCTGGAAGGTGCTTTCCAAGGGGGATTCAGCACGCAGTGTCACGCTAGTGCGGTAAGCCATTTTTATCTTTTACAGGGAATTAGTTTTCCATAGTTTGACTCTATGCGGGATCTAAGCTCCCTTACCTTTAACAGGATTGGCAGTTGAAGTCCGGACAGATCAACTGTCCGGCTCCTTTGCCCGAAGACCCAGCCAATGCTCGCTTGGCGAAGCTGCTGGTTCCGGCACCCTATGTGGTGCCGGAGAAGAAGGCCACGGGGACTCAAAAGAGTGCCCGGCGCCTGGTGGTGTCGGATTCATCATCCGACGACTCCGAGACGCACTCCTCCCATGAAGACGAGGAGGAGGAAGAAGAAGCCTCTCCCCCTCCAGCGGGGGGAGGAGAGAAAAGGAAGGCCGCCCCAACTGGGGAGGCCGAAGGGTCCATGAAGGGGAAAACCCTTCCTCCGGACTACTCCACCAACGCCAACGACGGCGGGGAGGAGTGGCCGCTCAGGGCCAAGCCCCTGGCGAAATCCTAAGTGTCTGAATACCAGAGTAATTCATAGTATTCCTTTATTGCACAGCCTTTCCTTATGTCGAATATAATTATGCAGTCCGACCAAGGCCGGGCTCGACGTGTCGTCGAGCGGTTCCCTGGACTCATCGGATGTGAATTCACTTCCGATGGCAACCTCCCCCCGTCCTACGAACGACGCCGAAGTGGCGTCGCAACAGGTTCCTAGCCAAGAGGAGGTGGTCCTGGAGGAGCCGCAAGGCGACCTCCCGGACCCCAGGAGTAAAGGGGATAAAACCCCCCAGGGCTCCAAGTCCGGCTTTGAGCCGGACACCGCGCCGGAATCCTCAACCGTTCCAGACTGCGGTAGGCGACCTCCTTCTAAGAGGAGCAAGCCTACTGAGCTGGCGGCCCCCGTCCAATCGAAGGCGCCGGACAATCTGCTGGAGGTGCTTAAGGGTGCCTCCATCGACGAGGAGCACCGCACTGTTATGAGTGCGGTTATCCAGAAGGTTCAGTCTGCCAAGAGCCGACTAATTGAAGCCTGTGCCAGCCTTCTAACAGGCTTTGAGGTAAGTAAAGAATATGTAAAAATATTGCCGCATAGACAGCAGCCCCTGATGCTCTGTTTGGTGTTCGGGAAGAAAAGCCGAATAGAGGATCTAATAAAATCCGCAGGATTCTAACAAAAAATGAGTCAATATGCGTATGCAGGCTTCGCTGCTAGCGACCGCCGCACTGACTGCGGAGGTGTGCACGCTGAAGCAGGACCTCGAGCGGTCCGAGCAAGAGATCGGCCTTGCCAAGCAGCAGCTCGAGGAGAAAGAAGGTAAGAGATACCTTATGGAAGAATGTATAAAAGGTGCAATTGCGAAAAATGACAGGATTAACGCGGCTATTGTAGGGCCACAACTGAGGTGGCGACCCTCAAGCAAGCGCTGTCCGAGGCCGAGAAGAGAGCGGCCACGGAGCGCACCGAGCGGGAGAAGTATGAGGCACAGGTTGGCGAGGTGCGGCAAGAGCTCTAGGCTCTCATGGAAAAACATGAGAGTTTGGAGCTTGACTCGAAGACGCGAGCATCCGAGCTCGCGGCGGCCATTGAAAATGCCAAGTCTGCCAAGGCCGAAGCCTAGAAGGCCCTACAGGAGGTGGATGCGATAAAAAAGATAGCGGCGGGTAAGGCTTTCTTTATGCAAAGCAAGCATGTGAAAGTGAATTACTTGTTACTTACCCGAATCCGGAGCTCTCCATGTCGGTGTACAAAAAGAGGGGTACACTTTTTGTACCCCTATAATTGTGCATGGGGAGTCTGAGCCACGAGCACTACCACACTGAGAAAGGCAAGGGAGGTAAGCCAGGGTAAGGCCGAAGCTGAAGAGGAACAGAACGACGCCAAGACCACAAAGAGCGAAGGGGACAAAGCAAACCCCCCGGCAAGATCCTTGCCGGGGGACAGCTTTAGCTAGCCCGACAAGACCCTTGTTGTAGCAGCTCGCCCCACACCTACGGAGCGGGTCACCCTTCAGTCCACTGCCCCCATGGGGCAAGGATTCGGGAGGCATCCCCGTGGTGGCATGCAGATCTTTGTGAAGACATTCAAGATCAGATGCACACTTTAGAAGATGATGGCCCTTGGCGGGATCCCAGCCAAAAAGAACCACAAGGCCCCGGCAAGAGCCTTGCCGGGGATGACAGCAGGCACCACGACAAGACCCTTGCCGGGGCCGCGGCAAGGCCCTTGCCAAGGACACCCGCGGGGCCACAATTGGACCCGCGCCAGTCACACCTCCACCATCGTACGCATGCAGCTGCCGACCCAACCAGCTGGGCAGGCACCTGCGTGGCGGCATGCAGATCCTCGTGGAGACCCACCGCTGCGCCACCTCAGCTGCCTGCCCGCCTACATGGCATCGCAGGCGCCGCTGGCCAGGGTGCGGGTCGACACGGGAGAGAGCGGCAATGGACGAGACAGGGCTCTCCTCCGCCCCCGATAAAGCAAGGACACCTAAGCAAGGCGCATTAAATGCGCCTTGTCCTATAATGCGAGGGATAACCTCGCAACATTGTACCCTTTCCACCTCCTGTGTGCCACTGTGGCAGCCCCTTTACCTATAAAAGGAGGCCCCTGGCGAACAGGAAGAGGATTCGGCTTTTTGGAGCTCCTCACGCCCCATAGCTAGCTCAAGAACACCAACATATAATCCACCAAAGCAGGAGTAGGGTTTTACGCATCTTCGCGGCCCGAACCTGGATAAAGGAATCGTGTACTGCCTGCTCGATCCGCTCTTCTCACGACCCCCGCGCCCCGCAACCGCAGGAAGGGATTCTCGTGATCCCATAGGTGTCGTTTCCCACCGACATCTTTGCCGCGCCAGGCAGGGGCTCCGCAGTTGTGAGAATCGGCTTTAGCAGTCAGTTCAACGCTCCTTTGTCTTCGCAATCTTTGAAGAAGAAAAGGGGCCAGGAGGTCGACACTCGATTGCGGACAAAAGTTAAGTCGCGCTGAAACTCTCGCCTATAAGCCCCTTTTTATTTTGAGGTTATCCCCCCCCCCCCCTCGGGAGATGTTCGCTTTGTATGAAAAAAACATGCATGCCAGGGGGCTCTACCACGATTGGCAACGCCCTTGCCCTATTTCGAGTCCGCTCAACAGCTCAAGTGGCTGCGTCGAAAGTGGCAGGGTAGCCTCCGGAAATCGGCAACGTCCTCGATTCTGACTCGAGTCAAGCTCGACAGTTCGAGAGACCGCGTTCGAGACGGGAAGGTGGCTCACCCGGTTGCACGCGTACCCAGCAGGCCTTGGGGATTCGTCCCCAAGACGCCGCTTGGGGCTTTCGTGCCGGCAAGCCATCCCGATCGGCGTAGGGCACACATACAAAGAGGAATTGAACGGGGAAATAACATGCATGAAATTAAAGAGTACTTCAGAGTTATATTACATCACATCATTGCTGCTGTTCTAACTAAAGATAAAATTTATCTTGGTCGAGGGCCCGCAGCGGCGAAGAAGAACGGGACACCTGGTCCTGGCGCTGGCCTTCCACCCTCTTGATTTCGCCTATGTAGTCGGTGATGGGCTTGATGCGCTCCTTGAGCACCGCGGGGTCAGCATCCTCCGGCAAGCTCTTCATCGCAGTCGCGAAGTCAAGATCGGGGTTCCAGTATGCCACCTTGGTGAGGACCTTGGTCACGACCCTCCGGCAAAGACGTCGGGCCTCCTCGGCCAGCGTGGCCGTCCTGTTGGAGTGGAGATAGGCCAGGGCCCCGAGGACGCCCTCGAAGAACTGGGTCAACTTGGCGTTGACGGTCCCGCTGCGCTCAGGAACGTACCTCACATTTGGCAACCCCATGGTGGCCAATTGCGAGGTAACCCTGCCGGCGACGACCTCCAGATGGCTGATCCACCTGTTCTCGCCCGCCACATACTCTTGGTGGGAGGCGGCCTCAGCTGCCCGCTGCTGCTTCTCCTCCTCCAGGCTTTTGGTCAAGGCCTCCTCTCGAGCTCTGCTCTCTTGCAATAGCTTCTCTGGATCCTCCAACTTTAGCTTGAGGTCTCTGATGGAGTCTCACGCCTCGGAGAGCTCACCAGTTATGCTGATGATCGTTCCCTGCGCCTCCACCAAGGCGCAGTTGAGCGTATCCGCCTTGCCGGACAGCTGGAGGGCCTGCTCCTTCAGCTCGTCCCGCTCTGCCTCCAGCTCCTTCACCTTGCCGGCATGGGCCAGGTCTTGGGCATCGAGCGCCTCTATGTGCCTCTGCTCCAGCTCCTGGGTCCGTCGTGCGACAAGGGCCTCAAGCTCCTTGTCCTTGCCGCGGAGCGTAGCGGCAAGCTTCGCCTCGCACGCGGAGAGGTCCTCCTCCTGGGAGTTCAGGGTGGCCTGATGCTGGTTCCGGATGGCTTCGGCCGTGGCGGCTAAGTTCGCCGCCTTCTCCTGGGCCTTCTTGTTGTCGGCCATCTTCAAGGAGAGCTCCACCTCGCGCTGGGCCAATTTCTCCTGGAAGGCCCTCTGCTCCTCGCGAGACTAGTGGAACCAAGCCTGCGCTTCAGCGACGCGCGCATTGAAGTCCGCCTCCGCGTTGTCCACCACTGCCGCCCTGGACTCAACTTTGTCCAGGCGGCCGCGGTAGAGCGCTTGGAGCTTCCGGAAGTTGGCCCCCATGGCGCGGAAGAGCAGCTCCTCGGGAGAACCGTAGCCGCCGGCGCCCGGCACATCAACGATCTCGAACCCGGTGGCGGCAAGCACTTCGTCATCAAAAACTTCCCATTCGGCGGCCGCTCGACTTGGCGCCCCTAGGAGGTGGACGAAGAGATCGTCACCCACCTTCAGGTACCTACCGGGGCCCGAGGCTGAGGAGGAGGAAGGCTGGTCATCCATCACCTCTTCCTCGGCAGGGGCCTTGCCGGTCCCCCCGGTAGGACCACCACTGGCGCCCTCGGCGGAGGCCTCATCGGCAGCCTTGGCGGCCCCCGCGCCGGCACCCTCGGCGGTGTCCTTGGTGGCCTCGCCAGCAGTGGCTTTGTCGGCGCTCTTGGCGGCCTCCTCGGCGGCCACCTTGTCGGCCTCAGCCGCAGCCTCTTCAGCAATATCCCTGACAACGGAGTCCACGTCCTCCGTGTCCATTGGGGGAGAGCCTGGGTGGCGATAGGAGTAGTGAGGCCAAGAGAAGCACAAGAAAAAAGAACAAAAGGAAAAGGGCAGGCGACTCACCAGTGCCGGGCCGTGAAGCAGAGGTCCCCTCTCCGCCGGTCTTTGGCGTCGAGGCAGAGCCACTAGTGCCCAAGTTCCCCTCTTCCTCCATGGGTGTGGGCCCCGCGCCTGGTGCCCTTGCCGGGAACGCCCCCCGCGGCGGCGTAGTCAATGGGGGTGGTGTGTTGGGGGTAGCCCTCTGCGGCTCCTCTTGCTGCCGCTCCCCTCCTACAAGCCCAGCAAGGTCAGCATCGTGGCATCGGGTGCCTGCCCCAAGTCGAGTAAGAAGGGGGTGATGAACTTACGTTGGGGGCTACGCCGGGGGCTGCTGTCCGGGCTACTCAACACCACCAATGGTGTCGTTGAAGCCCCGGCCGGGGGCTGGCCGCTCGCCAAGGTCCTCGCCCTCTTCGCCCTGTGGGCCAGCGTCTCTGCGTCCCTACAAAGCAAAGTGGATCAGGACAAGCGGCCCCATTCAGGGAAATGGAAACGACAATAAGGAAGGGAGTGCTTACTCATCATCTCTCTCCTCCTCCTCTGCCGGCTTCCTTTTCCTCTCCGGGCTGAGGGGCCCGAAGTCATAGGGGAGCACCACGTCGCCATCCGAGTCGGCGCCTGCCGGAGGACGCGGGGAAGGCGGCGGGGTCTATGTGCGCACAGAAGGGGAAGAGGCTTCCGCCTTCTTTTTCCCAGCGGCCGACATCAGCTTCTTCGTTGCCGAGGCCCTCGTGTGGCGCCCGGACCCTTCCAGGGTCAATTGAGGTCGCGGGCCCCTGCCAGGCCGGACTGGCTCACCAGAGCAAGCCCGCCGCAGGACTCGCCCTCTTCCCCTGGTTGGCATCGAGCCTGCCGCCGCGTCCTCCTCCGACGATGACGATTCGTCGACCGCGTCCTCGACGAGCGGAGCCCCGGTGTCGGCGCCGCTGGCACCCGTGGTGGCCGCTGCCCACAGGGAGAATTGCTCCTCCTCCACGGCCGCGGCGCCCTCGTCCTCCACGCCCCCGGCGCTGCCGGCCTCCAGGACGAGTTGTGCCTCCTTCACCCTGGTGGCGATGTAGTCCACCTCCGCCTGGGTGGTGTCCATGATGAGCCGCCGCTCGGCCTCAGCGTTGACAAACACCTCAGCCAAGGTGTCGAAAAACTGCCGCACGTCTGCGGCCGCCGGCTCCCTCCAGCTCGGGACGGGGCCGTGCGCGTTGCAGTCCGGCATCATGGCGATGATCTCAGACCGGCGAGAATTGTTACACAGCGGGACGACTCCCGCGGGCAACTTGAAGAGCGGCCTCTTGACGGCCTTGCCATTCTTTACGGCAACCCTCGCGGCCTTGCCGGTCAGCTCGACCTCGCCGTCACTATCCATGTCCAGCTGGAAGAGCCGCTGGCAGAAGTGGGCATGCCCCATCACCGTGAAGTTGCGATCAAGGCCAGGGCGGAGCCGCATGATATCGGCCGTGTTCGTGAAGAGCCAAGCTAGCCTCCCCTTGTTGTGCAACGGAGCAATCCGATGGCAGATGAAATCCACCCCAATCGTCTCCAGGGTGAGCCCCGCCCGGGTCAGCCGGAGGATTCTGGTGGTGACAATGGTGAGCCACCCATCGGCGGCATCGACCTCACCCCAATCGTTGCCACGGACGGGCGGCGTCAGGCGAACCTTGCAAAATTCCGGTGGGTCTTCGTCCTCGATCCAACACCACCGGTCACGGCATTCATCCCACCTCTCTTTCATGGCGCCATCCGGGTATGCCTCCTTGGACCTTGGGATCCAGGTGACACAACCAGCGACGGCACCTCCAGTTTGGATTAGAGGGTAAAAATAGTGGCGGAAGAGCGCCGTGTTGGGCCGCACTCCGACGAAGCCCTCACAAAGATGCACGAAGCAAGACATGCACGCCACCGCATTCGGAGTAAAATCCAGAAGGCGGAAGCCAAAGGTGTGCATGATATCGCAGAAGAACTTAGAGAAAGGGGGCATAACCCACAAGAAAAATAGTCGACAAAGAAGGGGTACCGATTTGGATCGGGGTCGGCACAAGCGGCAGGAATGACGCGCGTTGCCGGGTGCCCCGAGCTCTCTCCCCCCGTCTTCACTCCCCACAAGGGCTTGAAAGAAGCCCGGAGCTCGTGGACGTCGACCGACGAGGGGTAGAAGAAGGCGGACTTCGTCTTGTCCCCCAGCAACGCGCACTCCGGCGGCTCCACGGTCACGAGGCCCTTAGCCACCCCCTTGCCCTTGGCAGATTTGGGCGCCATGGCGGCCAAGGAGCTTAGAGGGTTAAGGAGGGGAAGGAGGGCGAGGACGAGGCGGCGACGACAGGCGACGGCGAAAAGCTTACAAGAGAAGGAAGGAAAGGAGCAGCGGCTCTGAGATTGGAAAAGGCACGAAGGAAGAGGGAAAGTGAACGGCGCACCCGCGGTTATTCCTTCTTATGGGGGAGAATGCGGGCCGCCTCCTTTCACATTAACTGTGATGTGACGCATGCCCACGGGGAGCGACCCCACGCATGCCGCCCACGTCACGCCCGCCTTCCCACGCCGCGCCACGCGCGGGAAGATTGGGAGGCGCAGCGCGTGAAGGAACTTACCACGGTAAAAACCACCCTGCCTGCCCCGCGCACCCTTTTTGGGCCTAGCCCAACGACGTGATTGCGCTTACGTGTGGCCCAGGCCCGGGGGCTCCTGTCGGTGTACAAAAAGAGGGGTACAATTTTTGTACCCCTATAACTGTGCATGAGGAGTCTGAGCCACGGGCACTACCACACTGAGAAAGGCAAGGGAGGTAAGCCAGGGTAAGGCCGAAGCTGAAGAGGAACAGAACGACGCCAAGACCACAAAGAGCGAAGGGGACAGAGCAAACCCCCCGGCAAGATCCTTGCCGGGGGACAGCTTTAGCTAGCCCGGCAAGACCCTTGTTGTAGCAGCTCGCCCCACACCTACGGAGCGGGTCACCCTTGAGTCCACTGCCCCCATGGGGCAAGGATTCGGGAGGCATCCCCGTGGTGGCATGCAGATCTTTGTGAAGACATTCAAGATCAGATGCACACTTTCGAAGATGATGGCCCTTGGCGGGATCCCAGCCAAGGAGAACCACAAGGCCCCCGGCAAGAGCCTTGCCGGGGATGACAGCAGGCACCACGACAAGACCCTTGCCGGGGCCGCGGCAAGGCCCTTGCCAAGGACACCCGCGGGGTCACCATTGGACCCGCGAGTCACACCTCCACCACCGTTCGCATGCAGCTGTCGACCCAACCAGCTGGGCAGGCACCTAAGTGGCGGCATGCAGATCCTCGTGGAGACCCACCGCTGCACCACCTCAGCTGCCTGCCCGCCTAAATGGCATCGCAGGCACCGCTGGCCAGGGCGCGTGTCGACACGGGAGAGAGCGGCGATGGACGAGACAGGGCTCTCCTCCGCCCCCGATAAAGCAAGGACACCTAAGCAAGGCGCATTAAATGCGCCCTGTCCTGTAATGCAAGGGATAACCTCACAACAGTGTACCCTTTCCACCTCCTGTGTGCCACTGTGGCAGCCCCTTTACCTATAAAAGGAGGGACTGGCGACCAGGAAGAGGATTCGGCTTTTTGGAGCTCCTCACGCCCCATAGCTAGCTCAAGAACACCAACATATAATCCACCAAAGCAGGAGTAGGGTATTACGCATCTTCGCGTCCTGAACCTGGATAAAGGAATCGTGTACTGCCTGCTCGATCCGCTCTTCTCACGACCCCCGCGCCCCGCAACCGCAGGAAGGGATTCTCGTGATCCCATAGGTGTCGTTTCCCACCGACACTCCAGGAGCATTCGCAGATTTTCCCCGCAGCGTGTCCGATGCCGCCACATTCTACCAAGCCGAGGAGGGCAGTTCGATGGAGAAGGTGTTCTGGTCTCAGTATGCTTGAAGCAACTGGTCGAGCTCCACAAGCTGGCCGAAGAGGCCATGAAGGGCCTCATAGTTTGGTTGTGGCCTGGAGAGGCTCTGCCTGGGAGCTACTTCGGGCTAGTGCAGCGGCGGGTGGAGGCTTGTCCAAGGCTCGAGGTCATCAAGCGCTCCGTCTGCATCGAGGGTGCCCATAGGGCCCTTGCCCGTGCTAAGGTGCACAAGCTTGTGAAGGACGGGCCACCGCCGGGGAAAGAGCATCGCAAGCCCGAGCTTTATTATAAGGGCGTTCTGAAGGTTGCCCGCCTTATGGCGGATGAATGTTCCAGGGATGTAATTTTTGAGTAAACTCGCTCGTTATGTCATGTGCGCTGAAAACGTGTTCATATGCGGTAAACAATGCTTTTTGAATTTAAAATATCACCTTTTGTGCGGTCGTTTATCAAATTTGAGAGATGGCGAGTCGTCGGCTTCTGCCCCCATGCCACTAGTGCTGGGGTGTTTAGGATAAACCTGAGCGCTCTTTTTCCCATTTTTGGGTCCTTCGAGGGAGGCGCTCAGCACAACGAACAAGGCAATCGGACTATAATGCTTGAACACTCTCACTTAGCCATAGAATTCTATAATTTTAAATTTCGGCGAAGCCCCTAGTGTTTGGAAGACCGAGTTCGGGGCGCTATCCACGCCTTGGCCTGACAAAGCCGACTCCTCGCTCTAAGCGGCATAAGTCTTTAGGGACTCGAAAAACCTCTCGAACAGCGACCAGTCTCTCGCTTCATCATGACAGTCAGTTTTAGCTTTCTCTACTGAGGTGCTTAGCCCAGCTCAACTGGGGCACAATCGCAGTAGTTCTCCTAGTGCTACCTTAGCCGATAAAACGGAACGTAAGGCACCAAAACATAGGAGCCGGGCAAACCCAACTATTGACCCAAGACATGATTCGGAGCCGATGCATATAATGCTATAAGTTCGGGGTGCCGCACTTGTGAAAGTGTTCGGACTTCTCACACCATATTGAGGGGTACTTAAGCCCCTGGCGAATCGGCCGTACCAAAGTGTACGGGTGCAACATGTCATTAATGAACATATGTTCGTAAAAAGATTAACGCAAAAAATAGACAAAGCTATGCATTGTTTATTAAAAAGGCTGCGATCAAAGCAGAATGATACAAATAGTGCAATAAGCAAAAGGTGGGACTATTTAACATGTCCTTTCCAGGGGCAGGCTTGCGGAATAGTATGCGAAACATGTATACCGCTTGTGATAGAGACCACCTGGGAGTTCCATAATGCAGCGTAGCTTTTCTGCTTCCCTGTTTCTTGCATCGTTTGTGCGGCAATTGTACTGCCGGACAGGCCTTCCGAAGAATGTAGTCCTGAAAGTAAGAGAAAGATTAAAAACCGGCAGCCCCTAGTGCGGTTTAAGCCGTGTTTTGGGCGTGTCGTGATAGTGCCCCTCTCCCTGTGCCCATGGTATTTCCAGAGCGTAGTTATGTATGCGAAGTACTGGTTTTGCAGTGTCGCGAGGGCTGGGGTTGGGGCCGCATTGCTACGCCTGCTCGAAACGTGCCAGACGGTCTTGCTGTAGGTTACTCCGGGCGCGCTTGAAGGTGCCCGGACGTTTAGTAGCCGGACTGGAGAATTGCCTTGAAAGGCTGCTTTGCACTTCTGCTGCGAGAGCTGCCGTATGATCCTCCGTTCAGAGAGAGCGTTCGGTGTTTCCGTTGACCGTAATGACGCCTCGAGGGCCTGGCATCTTGAGCTTAAGGTATGCGTAGTACGGTACCGCATTGAACTTGGCAAATGCGGTTCGCCCGAGCAGTGCGTGATAGCCACTGCGGAACGGGACTATGTCGAAGATTAACTCCTCGCTTCGGAAATTATCCGGAGATCCGAAGACCACTTCAAGTGTAACTGAGCCTGTACAGTTGGCCTCTACACCTGGTATGACGCCTTTAAAGGTCGTTTTAGTGGGTTTAATCCTCGAAGCATCGATGCCCATTTTTTGCATTGTATCCTGATAAAGCAGGTTCAGGCTGCTGCCCCCGTCCATAAGGACTCTAGTGAGGTGAAATCCATCAATAATAGGTTCTAGGACCAATGCGGCCAATCTGCCATGATGGATGCTAGTGGGGTGGTCCCTTCGATCAAAGGTGATCGGGCAGGAGGACCATGGGTTGAACTTTGGGGCGACTGGCTCCATCGAGTATACGTCCCTTAACGCGCGCTTCCGCTCACTCTTGGGGATGTGGGTTGCGTATATCATGTTTACCATCTGCACTTGTGGGGGAAAACCCTTCTGTCCACTGTTGTTCGGCGGCCGGGGCTCCTCCTCGTCATCGCTATGCAGCCCCTTGTCTCTATTTTCAGCATTTAACTTGCCTGCCTGCTTGAACACCCAAAAATCCCTGTTGTTGTGATTGGCTGGCTTTTCGGGGGTGCCATGTATCTGGCACAAGCGGTCAAGTATTCGGTCCAAACTGGACGGGCCCTAAGTATTTCTTTTAAATGGCTTTTTCCGCTGTCCGGATTTATAGCCTCTGAATCCGGCATTAACTGCCGTATCCTCAGTATTGTCGCTGCTAATGTGGCGCTATTGCTTGTTGCGACGCGACCTGCCACTGTTGTCCTTGGTATCTGAATTACCAGGGTTCTTGGTCAAGTTATTGCTACGAGCCAGCTAGCTGTCTTCTCCCGCGCAAAAGCGGGTCATAAGCGTCGTGAGTGCTGCCATAGATTTCGGCTTTTCCTATCCAAGGTGCCGGGCAAGCCACTCGTCACGGATGTTCTGCTTGAAGGCTGCGAGGGCCTCTGCGTCCCGACAGTCGACTATTTGATTTTTCTTTGTTGGGAACCGTGTCCAGAATTGCCTGGCCGATTCCTCTGGCTGTTGAATTATGTGGCTTAGGTCATCGGCATCTGGTGGTCGCACATAAGTGCCCTGGAAATTGTCGAGGAATGCGGCTTCCAGGTCCTCCCAACAACCAATTGATTCTGCTGGGAAGCTGTTAAGCCAATGTCGAGCTGGTCCTTTATGTTTGAGTGGGAGGTATTTGATGGCGTGTAGATCATCTCCGCGGGCCATGTGGATATGAAGGAGGTAATCCTCGATCCATACCGTAGGATCTGTTGTGCCATCGTATGATTTAATGTTCACGGGTTTGAAACCCTCAGGGATTTGATGATCCATTACTTCATCTGTGAAGCATAGTGGGTGTGCGGCGCCTCTGTATTGGGCTATATCACGACGCAGCTCAAACGAGCTTTGTCTATTGTGTTCGGCCCGGCCGGATTTATTATATCCGGAGTGACGATCACCGTCACGTGCCGTGGGGCGCCTGCGTGATCCGTAGACCGATCTTGTTTGCCTTGCCTTGTCCCCCAATATATCTCGCAGGTCGGGCGCATTTTCCCATGCCTTGGTATGTTTTGAGCGGCGCCAGGGTGCAGCTTGAGTGTAGGGTCGAGAGGCCTCTCTGTCGCGGCCACGAGGTGGCCGGTCGGCCATATCATGCGCTGGTGATGTAGGTTTAAGTGTTTCCTCCTCTAGTCGGCGTAGCAACCTGCGCTTTGGGTCGCTCTTGGAGGGGCGTTCGAGTTCATACTCTTCGGCCGCAAGGACTTCAGTCCATCTGTTGGCTAGCAAATCTTGATCAGCTCTAAGCTGTTGTTGTTTTTTCTTGAGGCTGCTTGCCATGGCCATAAGCCTGCGTTTGAAACGCTCTTGTTCGACGGGATCTTCCGGCACGACGAATTCGTCGTCGTCGAGGCTTGCCTCGTCTTCGGAGGGAGGCATGTAATTATCGTCCTCGACCTCCCTATCTGCCGCTCTCTCATGAGGGCTTGCTTCCCCATCCTCCTGTGCTGAATCTTGCTGGAGGAGGTTTTCTTCGGCACTGTCCGGAGTGTTATTATCTCTTGTGCCGGAATCACTGTTTTTGTTGTGGCGGGATTTAGAGCGGTGCCGCTGACGCCGACGCTTAGGCTATTTCTTGGAGGGGACATCCTCCGCTGTTCCACCGCCATCTTTTTGGGGTGTCCACCATGTATATGTCATACGATGAGGTGGCTTCAAGTGCCCTGTAGGTGATGGTTCTTCATCGTCTCCTGCATCGGCGTCCATACCATCGATGTCTTTGGAGTCGAAGTCGAGCATGTTGGTTAAATCATGGACAGTGGCTACAAAGTGGGTGGTGGGTGGGCTTTGAATTTATTCATTGTTCGTATCCCAACCTTGCTGACCGTAATCCGTCCAGGGCTCTCCTGATAGAGAGAGAGACTTTAGTGACTTCAGAATATCGCTGAAGGGCGAGTGCCGAAAGATGTCCGCGGCGGTGAACTCCATGATCGGCGCCCACTCGGATTCAATCGGCAGGGGCGCGGAGAGCTCGGAGCCCGGATAGGAGTCCGGCTCCTTAGAGTCACGAGCCTCGCAGAGGACATGGCTGGTGTTCGGCTCGATCGCCGTAGAGGTTGCAGCCCCCGAGGCGGTGTCCAACGACCCATCCTCGATCGGCGCAGTTGGCTCCGAGTTAAGGGTCGGAGCTGATGCGGGTGCGGCCTCCAGGGCACTGTTCGGCGGCAGAGCTAGATCATGCCCATCGTGACAGTGCGGCGCGCTCGGCTGCGGCTCGAATCCGTCGAAGATCAAGTCTCTGCGGACGTCAGCCGTGTAGTTTAAACTTCCAAAGATGACCTGATGGCCAGGGGCGTAGCTTTTGATCTGCTCCAGATGGCCAAGCGAATTGGCCCGCAGTGCGAAGCCGCCGAAGACGAAGATTTGTCCGGGGAGAAAAGTCTCACCTAGGACTGCATCGCTGTTGATGATCAGAGGAGCCATCGGGCCTAAAAGTGACGACACAGAGGAACTCTCAATGAAAGCACCAATGTCGCTGTCAAAACCAGCGGATCTTGGGTAGGGGGTCCCGAACTGTGCGTCTAGGCGGATGGTAACAGTAGACAAGGGACACGGTGTTTTTACCCAGGTTCGGGCCCTCTCGATGGAGGTAAAACTCTACTCTTGCTTGATTAATATTGATGATATGGGTAGTACAAGAGTAGATCTACCACGAGATCAAGGAGGCTAAACCCTAGAAGCTAGCCTATGGTATGATTGTTGTGTCTATCCTACCGACTAAACCCTCCGGTTTATATAGACACCGGAGGGGGCTAGGGTTACACAGAGTCGGTTACAATGGTAGGAGATCTACATATCCGTATCGCCAAGCTTGCCTTCCACGCCAAGGAAAGTCCCTTCCGAACACGGGACGAAGTCTTCAATCTTGTATCTTCATAGTCCAGGAGTCCGGCTGAAGGTATAGTCCGGCTATCCGGACACCCCCTAATCCGGGACTCCCTCACCTAGGGTCTGTGGCAGTGGCTATGACATTTGAAACTCGGAGGCGCCGGATAGAAAGAATCGGTGGGGCCGAGTTTGACTTTTGGTTTAGGTCATATGTGGATGTGGGAAGGTAGTTGAGGATTTTGGAGCATATCACTAAGCACTTTGAGCAAGCAAGCCATTAAGCAACACCTCATCCCTCCTTGATAGTATTGGCTTTTCCTATAGACTCAATGTGATCTTGGATCACTAAAATATAAAATGTAGAGTCTTGAGCTTCAAGCTTGAGCCAAACTTTTTGTCCTTAGAATTTTGAGGGATCCACTTTCCTCATCCATGCCATGCCATTCATTGAGCTTTTCCTGAAATATTAATCCTGGAATAATGTTAGCTCAATGAGCTATATGTTGTTAGGAATTACCAAAACCACCGAGGGATAGTTGCACTTTCAATCTCCCCCTTTTTGGTAATTGATGACAACATATAGATCAAAGCTTCGACAAATGATAATAAGAGTGAAAGATATTGTCGCTTTGAGAAGTATGTGAAAAGCAAGAGCTCCCCCTAAATTTGTGCATATCTTAAGATTTGCTTTGGACTGCAAATGCACAATGAGTTAGGATCATGGGTTACTCTTCCATGTCACATACACTTGGTGGAGCGCTCAAAATGATAAGAATTAAATACATGCACTCATCACAAAGCAAAGTGAATGATCAAATAGGGATAAAATGATAGTATCACCCAACAAGCATTAATGTAGCATATGATCAAACACACATGATCATCCAAGTATCACAAACAAGCATAAAGTATCTCAATCAAGCAAATAAAGTTCAACCACCAAAGCAAGAGAGAATAAAAAGCAACGCTCTCTCTCGAAGCCTATGATTTATACATTTTCTCCCCCTTTGGCAACAAGTTACCAAAAAGTTCATAGAAAATGCATAGCACTAAAACGTCTCTCAAGCTTGGTCTTCAGGTGGTGGTGTCCGGAGAACGCCAAGGACGAAGGCTTCAGTTGATGTGGATGGAGCTGAAGGAGTTGGTGCTGGAGCTGGTTGCACTGAAGCTGTAGCTGGTGCAGATGAAGTGGCTCTGGTGTCTGATACCGGTACTGCAGATGATCTCTGAGCTCGAGGCACTCTGGCAAATGCATCAGTGGTTGTTCTGCCCTTCCTCTCCTGCATGCCATCATGTAGCTGCTCCACAACTGACTAAATCTCAATTAATTTGACATCTAAATCATAGAATTTTTGTTCCATGATTCTTTCCAGGCTCTCCTGGTTTTGAGTTAGGGTGGCCACCCCCTTCTCAATCTTCAGAGTTGATGCTATCAAATAACCGAGCTGGTCCTGCTTGCTTTTCAAAAAGTACTCAGATGCCTCCTCTTGTGTTGGCATCTTGGCAGCCTTCTCTTTCTTCGCTTTCTCCTTCTTCTCTTGAGCTTGTACTGATGATGGTTCATTCTCATTCATCACAACTTGGTTGTCCTCGAAGTCGGGGTAGATAGGCAAGTGTTCCTTATCCAACAAGTATGTGCCTGTGCCCATCTTTGAGTTTATCAACTCCTGGATCTATGGGGCATATCCACAACTTCTTTTCTGGTCAGCTGCAGTCATCTTGATAGTCTCAACTATAAGGCTCATGACCTTGAATTTCTGTGGCACATCAAATATGTGTAGCAAGTTAATTGCATGGCCTCTGATCATGTTGTGATCACCAGACTTGGGCAAAAGCGTGTGCCTTAGGATCCAATTGATCGTTGGCAGTCCTGACAGAAGAAAATGGACTGACTCGAACTTGAAAGTCTCAGGAGCTTTGTCTGGGATATCCTTGTACATAGAATTGATCAGATTTGCCCATTCCTCAATAGTTGAGTGGTACCTTGTACCTTCAGACATCCATACTATCCTGCCATCTGGATAGAAGTGTGTTGTGGAGTAGAATTGCATTATGAGCTCCTCATTCCACTATGTGAGCTTCTGCCCAACAAAGTCTGCAACTGCACAAGCACTGAAGCTGTCATACACTCCAGGATAGTGTTCTTCATTCTCCTTGATATACTTCCAGTCGACCCACCTCATTTCACACACTATAGGCTTCTTGTCCAACAACACTGTCTCATAGAAGTCCTGATGTTCCTTTGTGTGGAACCTGTAATCAACAGCAGTTATTCTTCTGGTGGCATATGGATCTGACTCTCTCCATTTCCTCAGTCCCAAGTCTCTCCTGATCTTCATGTTCTCAGCCACAGGATGAGCATCATTGTGGTCTCAGAACATGCTCTTCATATCCTTCATCTTCAGCAACAGTCTCACGCACTGGGGCCTTGTTCTTCTCAGCAGCAGATATGTTTCTAGTGTTCCTCTTTGGTGCAGTCTTGGGCTTGGAGGCAGCTTTGGGTGCTTCTTTTGGCTTTGATGAAGCAGCCCCTGTCTTGATAGCATCACCCATAAGCTTCTGGACCTTAGGTGCTGGTG